>JAROYE020000009.1:20983333-23385000 GCA_029619315.2 Dynastes maya | reverse complement strand
ACGTTAATGCCATAAACCAGCATTTCGCATCTCCCGTTAGAAACCCAATTCAAAGAACACCATTAGTGACAAGCAATTGCTCAAATGGTTAGCCTAATCATTTTGGTATTGTATATATGTTCGTGTATGTTGTTATGTCTGTTGTCACGGACCACCGTAATAGGGGTAGCTTGGGATAGTCTCGCTCAAATTCTACACACAGAAATTCACCTACCTGTTAGAAGAGGGTACTGAAGAGGTACGTAGGACGAGCAAGTTTTCTCTGAGTTCTATATTTTTAACATATGACCTGGACGTCTACATTTAAAGCAAATAGTACGACTGTCGAGAGTTCGCGAATTCTGCTGGTTGTTATTTTGTAGCATGCTAAATCGGTTGTATGTATCTCTTCTAGTGTTATCCGTATGTTGTTCAGTATTGGAACTTTGTTTATTTAATTCTCCACGTACCTGTGTAAGAACCAGATTCGCGATTTCTGAAGTTCCATGAAGTATTCGACTCATCTCCACCCTACTTAATTCAGACGAAGTTCCTGAACCACCAACACTTCTTCCTAGGTACATGAAAATCTTTTTGGCTGGTCGAAGCTTAATGAAGTGTGCGGCCCATCCCCACCCTACTTAATTCAGACGGAGTTCCTGAACCACCAACACTTCTTCCTTCCGCTCCCTTTAAGCCGGACCGTGCGTTGATGTTGATGATGCAGTGGACAACCTCTTCTCTAGCGATTCCTGGATTAAACTCGTTTTTTTCGACGTGACACATGAAACAGAAAATAGTTGCTTACCAAGCTTGATTTTTAATATTTATTTCGCATGTCATCATAGGCTAGATAGATAGCGAGGTATTTACGATTAAGCGAATTTACGTGACAAGCGATTTACGTGACACTATTGTTCTATGTTTATTATTTTATTGCCAGTAAATACGTATTATTACTATTATTATATCTTGTTTCGTTGTAAGTATATATCACAAGGTATAACTCAATTATTAAAATAAATATAAATATGCTGATGTATATCGGATGTATATTCGTATATATTTATATCAGAACCATATTTTCGAACCTGGGTGTAATCATATTGTAATAAAACTAGTTTCTTTAAGGTAGGCAAATATAATGTGCAAATCCCACAAATGCATCCTATTTTAGCCCGAGCTTTAGTTATTTTATTATTTTATTGTGTTATGTATGTAGTATATTGACTTTTATGTTTTTGTATAGCTTCATAAATATGCAGAATGTATCATGTATGCGCGACAGTAGTAGAAATAGCCGATTGCGACAGCAATAATGCCATACATTTAACAAATAAGTTTATGAGATCACAAGTTTCAATATAATTGTGAACCGTACCCCCAAACGAGCCTCAATACTTCCATTATATTCATTGAGCGGTGAACTTTCCGTAAATTGTGGGCGGTGAATTGTGGTCGATGAATTTTCCTAGGGGTGAATTATAAGCGTTGAATTTTCTTATCGGTGAATTTTGGGAGGTGATCCGTTTGTGGTGAATTGTCAAAGGTGAATTTTGTTAGATTCGTTTATCAACACTACCTTTGTTTACCCTACAACACCATAGATCTCATCATAGGATACAACTTTCCCCCATAAATTTAATAATTTAATAGATAGTGAATCCTCCATTTAGGGTGCCAGCCTGATTGTCGGCGAAGGAGTGGGTCAATACACCAAGACAATTTACTTTATGTAGGCGCCACCTGCTTGAAATAACCCTGTCATGCGGTCGGGGTAAACCGGAACCCGTGAGATAGTGATTAAAAATTATAAGGCGAAAAGAGAAAATTTGGATTAAGACAAACACCCACAAACTTAACGTTGAAGGAGTAAGTTCCTTTAATGTCACACACATAAAGTGCGATTACAAAAAAAATAAGTCAATATTTCATAAAGAAAAGTATATATGAGTAATAAAATTGGACCAGAGTACTACCCTGGTTAAAACTTATTAAAAGTCACAATAATAAAATTAAGAAAATTACCGATCGCTATGGCCAATGCGCTATGGTTTACAAAATGCAAAAATTCCTTAATAATACGAAATTCTGATCTAAGATAGGTAAAAGCTTTCCGGTTTTAAACCGACCAAAGAATAAATCAGATAAGTAAGATTTGTTAAGTTGATGATGACAAATGATTGGCATGACTATATTTTTTAGAGGACGGTGTATGGTTTGACTTGGCTGTTTGAGAGGCCACTTGCACAAGATGGGGATCTACAAAGATGAGCCGTTATGTAGACTTTGCAATGAGGAGAAGGAAACAGCCCCTCATATTATTTTCGAATGTGCAGCGTTAGCTCAACGCAGATTCGCTATGCGAAGCACAATTGAACTACCAATGGAGAAAGATTTACTACATAGGCTCTTAAACTTGATTGCGGGAACTAACCTGTTTGAGTAAAACAAAACCGAAGCAGGAATAATACAATAAGCTACTAACCTTCAGTGTTAGGGATGTAAAGACCAGCCTTGCTTTGGTAGGAAAATTAATCAATCAATCAATGGTTTGACTTACGAGAACTTTTTTTTAACTACCAGTAAGCGTAGATTTTACTAACCGGATGATGAAGTTGACTAATGATCATAATAACTAATACCCAAACGTGTCCCGAGGCTTGTTTCTTGATTACTTCTTGCGGACGAAAAAACATAACATTGGGAGATTCGAACTATTTCGAAAACGTTATTAGTCATATTAGTGGACCAAATTTGAAGGGAAGACTTTTAATTAAAAAAATTATTCATTGCACGGTAAAACTTTTGAAAATTAAGTGCACTCTAATACTAGAGAAAACCACTAAAAGGATCGATCGTGAAAAAGCACTAATACAGATTTACTAAATAATATTCTTTTCAGTTGGTTAGGTACTTAACCATCTAAATACCCACGATCTCCTCGATCGACATCGTACTGAGACGATTTCGCAAAAGATCGACTTTCGTGTGAGGCGCCGTTAACGTTAAATTATATTAGCAAGTTAATCTAACTCTAATCTAACGAATCCTTCGTAATTATACGGCGTAGTTTCTCATGAATAAAGGGGACTAAAGCCAGCGCTGCGCCAACAAAAGCCGTACAGTCGAGATTATAGTTTGAAGATTAGCAGGAGAACAAATTATATGGGTCAAGCGTGTCAGGAATAATTGGAGCCTCGTGTTTCCGGTTTCAATTTAGTCCGTTCTGAGCGTTTGCCGTACATAGACGACATCTAAATAGATACGCGGTCCTAGAAAATGTAACGCATCAAACGAATATTATTTCTTTAAATTAAAAAATATATCTTTGCCGTCGTTTAAAATTACGATTTGGTTGACTGAATGCATATTTATTTGGGTCAAGAACTTTTTTTTTCTGCGTATCCTCTTTTCCACAGGTCCTCTTCCTGTCCTTTTGCTAAAGTCTTCGTCATCGTTTCGGCTGCATACATCATCACTGGTGTTATCATTTGTTTTGTATTTATTTAATTTTGAGTGTTTTGTAAGTGGTTTGCATTTTAATAGTTCTTTATTTGCATAGTATGCTCTATTCTTCCTTATTATATTTTCCTCGAGCTCTGTTCTTCTTTCGCTGCTACTGGTTATCATTATTCCAAGATATTTAAACTTGTCAACTTCCTCAAATTCATACTGCCCTATTTTTATTTTTTCTAATTCAAATTCTCTCCCGTCTCTCATTATTTTTGTTTTATTTCGGTTAATCTTCAATCCCATTTCCTTTCCCTCACTCACTATTTCCTCTAATATTTTTACCATTATCTTCCTGCTTTTTGTCACTAGGACTATATCGTCAGCATAGGCGATTATTTAGCCTCCACTTATTCTGAGGTTTCTCTTGTGTATTTTTCTCATTACCAAATCTAACGATAGGTTCAATAGCATTGTCGACAACGAGTTACCCTACGTTATACCTTTATTGACTGTGAATTCCTTGTTTTCTCCCCTTTTGTGTTATAAAGCCAACCTTCGATTGCTTCATGGTCATTCTAATTAGTCTTCTAATCTTAGCCCCCTTGTTCTTTCAGTGCTAGAATATTTTTTTTTTTCTATTTACTGAGTCAAAGCCCCGCTGAAAATCTATGAAGAGCATTTATATATCTATTCGGTACTCATGTGCCTTTTCCGTTATCTGTTCTAGCGTGTGAATAACAACGACTTGCCTGAGATTTGCCTTACATAAATCCACATTGGTACGGTCCAATCACACTTTTTTCTGCTGCTTTTAGTCGTCTTTGGATTATTGCCGACATTTTATATACGACGTTCAATAATGTAATTCCTCTGTAATTTTTACATTCTTACTGATCACCTTTTTTATGTAGGATTTGTCCAGTTTCCCATTCCTTAGACATTCTTTCTTCTCTTCAGATTGTGGTATATTCGCTTCTGAAATTTATCTCCTTCATGCTTTATTAGTTCCATGTTTATACTATCTTTTCCCGGGGCTTTTCCATTGCGACATTTATTAATTATTTCTTTTATTTCTTCTTTTGTCGGTTCCGCTGTTTCGTCTTCATCACTATTTCCTTCTACACAATTTCACAAGTTTTAAATAAGATCCTAGTAAAATATTAATTCCTTCATTTACTTCGATAAGAAAATGCTTTGAAGTGGTGACAATTTGTTGGAAGCGGTTTGTCAGAAGTTCAATTACTTACTAGTTTTACTATGTTTAATCTTACGAAACAAAATTATACAACTGATTATAAATATCTTTCTAAAAGCTACACACATTTTTTTAGATCTTTTTTTTCTAAAAAAACGCTGTGTTATTTTCATCAGCTTTAAACTTTAATTATTGTTTTCTCGAATAACCGTTTTGATCACAAATACTACTTTTCCATTGACCCTCTCAATCATTTTTTGTATGATTTGAATAAGAATATAACACTTTTTCTTAATTTACAATGTCCTTTTCCACAGTTGCATATTTTCAGTATCAGAAGAACTCTAAACAATTAATTAAGTATTGAGATTGTTTCTGAAACAATACGCAAATGTAGCGTATAAAAGTTACGCAAACCAGAAAGCGGCAAAGTCTCATTCCAACCAAGTGTTTTCCGCAAGCCAAATACCGCACAAATTGCTTGTTTTCCTTCAATCCGTCAACGGTACAAACTTCCCTTACGTCGCGTTAAATTGACAGAAATTAATGTTTTTTTCTCATTTCACGTTGAAGCAGTATTATTTACGGTTGCTCTTTTTGCTTAGCGAGTTCGATTCCAATAACCCGCCACATAGCACGACCAGCGTTCGCGGCCGCCAGCTATATATAGTAATTTATCATCTATTGTGCGACGGAAGTAGCTCTCTGGAAATTATTTCTCTTCTTGCAAGTTGAACGACGAGTGTGTGGCCTCCACGGAGAGAGAGAGGTGGAGGGGGTAGGAGGAAGAAACGACCATCTAGTTACTTTCTCATCAAGTTCTGAGTTAATCTGCGTGTTTACAAGCTTCCCAAGCTTACAATTATAATTAATTACATTTCGTCTCGGTTGGCCCGCTACTAAAATTTCGCATTATGTGGGGGTACATTAGCAGAGGTACGACTATAAGAGTTTAAGTACGTCTTTTCAAATTCTGTTTACGTATACGCGTCTAATTGAAACAGCTTTGGAAATTGAGTTTATTTTTAGGTCCAAATACAGTTAAAACAATATAATAATAGTAATAATAATAATGTTTATTGTCTCTTTAATACATATGTAGACAAGAGAGAGAGAGAGAGAGCAAACAAAACAGTCATCATTGTGCAAATGAATGGTAAACTTTATGAATTTTAATTTTGAATTTTAGTTTCCGTTACAAGTACTTACCTAAGATAGTCAGCGGACGCAGACGCCGGAGCACAGATCAGGTCCAATCGTTCAATACAAATGCTCTTAGTTTAAGTGCTTCCCCAAGGAAAGTACACAGTGTTCTAGAGCGGGGCACCAGTACTTCATGCTGTAAAATATCTGTATTGTTCATTATGTATTGCAGTAGGATACTCTTTCTTAGGCTTTTATATATTGTTGTATGTTGTGTCTTAAAGCTAATACTATCTACAGCGAAATTAACACCTGGATGTCTTGCAATCGCTTAATAGTAAATTCATCAAAAACAGAATTAATTCTGTACAATCATACCTCAAACTACAATTTCAAGGGCTTATCATTACACAAAGAGTTTATAACTTTTGATTGTTCAGCAAAAATCTTGGGTATTTTTATTGATAGTGAACTAAAATGGAAGACTCATGTCGACGAACTCAGTAAAGTTAAAGTTAACGCAGAGTTGCTATGCGATGTATAATTTAAAAAAGGCTTTGTAGTTATCAGATTTTAAAGAAATTTTACTATTCGAATTTCTACTCCAGAATGATTTATGGAATAATGCATTGGGGTCTTAGCTTCACTTTTAACCGCATATTTATCTTGCAAAAAGAATAATTCGCATAATGTGTGATCTCAATTGGCGTGAATCCTGTAGAGATACCTTTAAGTCTAGGAAATTTTTAACACTTTATGATGCCTACATGTACGAAATTTGTCTATAAACATCGATCCGAATTCTCTGTTAATGTCTCTCATAGTTACGCGACTCGTAATTTGGATTACTTACTACAACCTCAACATAGAACGACCTATTTTCAAAAACAATTGTTTGTTTATGGGTTGCAAAATCTTTAACAAATTGTCTATAATAATTGGAAGTATCACCAGTTACTGTAAATTCAAGGCTAATATCAAAGAATATTTGTTAAATATTAGTTGCTATTCCGTTCAAATTTTTTTTGAGTTGTAAGTTTATTTATTGTATTTTTGACATATTTCCCATGTATTTACATTTTGTATATCCATATGTAAATAAATATTATTATTATTATTATTATTATTATTATTATTATTATTACTATTATTATATAGGGTAAGCAAACAAGACGTGTGGGAGATAATTATTGCGTTTTCTGTTGATTAATGAACCAGGCAGCTCTCGATTTATTAGCAGATGCAAGAATGTATTGATCATTTGCTTCAATTTCAAAAGATTTTAAAGTTTCACTATAACGTAACTTCTAACTTGTAACTTGTAACTTCATTGTAGCGTAACCGTAATTTGCATAATCTTGTTTGAATGATGGACATCTCTCACTCAATTCTTTTAAAAAATGCAGAGTATCTTTCATAGCTAAAATTTCAGGAAAAACCCATGAAACTCTACACTTATTATCACTACGAGATTTACATTTAATATATGGAAAACAAACGTCTAAATAATATAGAAAGGTAGAAGGGAGACGCATCGTTAGATCACAGAAAGCGATATTGTACTGTAGATGTATTGTGGAATATAATACGCCGGACAGCCTCGGGCTTTTTTCGTCCATTCAACGTCAGATTCCATCAATTTGAAAGCAGCACTTCATACAATAAACGCAATTCTCCCAGTATTGGATTGAATTTGGCGATTGTGGATATTGATTTACGTAATGTGGCGGTGCTGCGGCAAACTCCTTCGAGAGATATCATGCATTGTCGTACGTTAGCGTATCTTATTGTCTTCGTTACCGAAGCGCTTTTCCTTCTTTGTTTATTGTGTCATGCTTATATGGACTGACATTACTCAGCTTCACTTATAACACCAATTGCACTTTTTTCCATTGGAGGTGTTTGACTTTGGTCCGATTCAAGACCGAAATCCGATGTAACCCTGTGACGAACCGTTAACCGTCCGTACTAATTTAAAGACTTCTAGGTTAAAGAAAAGAGCGTTAAAATTAATATAACCAACTTCTCTGTAGAGCCTTTAAGTTATTTCACTATTTTATTCAATTCTAGTGCGATTAAATTAATTTCTAATTTTAATTTTTAACTTTCATTTTTGAGAAAACTCTGTATACTACTTTTGGAAAACCTGTGCATATTTTTCATTGGAGTCGATTGGATTTGTGAAATGATGTATGGTAACGAGTGTGACGTAATGTTCTAAAATGGTATATAAAGCCTCGAATTCGCCTTTCAAGTCAGTCTCTCTTATCGAGAGTCCAAGGAACTGAGGTATGCTAGGTCGCCGGCTAGTGACCATAAGCTACAACAGTTTTGGCTCTGCGATGTTGTGGTCGGCGTTTTAGGCAGATCACGGCTAAGTCGAGTCTGGCGAAATATTTCTCGGGCAGTTGGATTTGTGCCGATAACCGGGGCTTATTTTTCCAAGTCCTAAAGTATCCCGGAAGTAATCGGTGTCAGTAGACAATTCCGGAATATTTTACCTCCAGCACTCCTGTAAATGCAGCTATCAGCTGTAACCGCCGCGAGACTGTTGTTTTTTTCTGAACCCGTGAAAAATGATATACCGTGATAATTTAGATCATTTTAATTGAGGGATCTTTGATACCCCGATTTCGATATAGTCACTCAGGTGTTCAAACAAGTAGAAGTCACGTAAATTTACACCATCTCACAACCCGCTAATATCCGTCAACTTTGTATCGATAATGAAAATATATCCACCTGACTGGAAACAGTTTGTAATTCACATTGAATGTTATGTTAGGCTATTCTTGGAATTTGTTTCGTTTTAATTATGTAGTTAACAGAGATCAATTTTGTTTTGAATATGTCGTTCAGAAACTTCGGATAGTAAAGAATGCACATGGTATCTATTTAGTTCAGTCATTAGAACGTACCTTGGTCTCCCTAAAAAGCTATCCTGGTTGATGCACAAATAAAGTAACGTTTGCGGACTCCTAAATTCTTCACTAAAATCTTTAAAACCGACATCGTTTTTCCGAATTTCAAAATCATCAAGCACATGTCAGGTCTTTCGACATTGATACCGTAAGGCGACATTTTTAAGCGGATGCGTCTGTTAACTTGCTAAGCCCGCAAGCACATTTTTCCGTAAGTAGTCGACGACGTATAAGATAATTTAGAAGTGCGTTTTATCCTTTTGTTCTGAATCATAACCATAAGATAAAGCATAAAGAGAATATTAAGGTAAATCATTTATTCACGTTTTATTAGTTACCGGAGTTGCCGAAGTTCCCTGAGAGGGAACACCTGTGTTACATTCGACCGGTTCTTCCGGTTAGAGGTTAGTGCGAATAATTTTACTGTTACTAATGTTTAGAGTTTGTTAAAAAGGTGGTACCAGCAGTGATGTGGTGCACCGCATAAAAGTAGGTACGTAATATACAATATTAGTGAAAAACAATATTGTTACCTTTTCCTATCGTCTTGACGTCCACTGTGGTAATTGGCAACCGCCCTGGTAAGCTGCGTAGAATTGCAACATCAGCAACGCTTTCATTGTCGATTCATTCAGCCGTCGACGGTGTTGTGAATACGTTGTCGTATACTTCGAAAATGATCGTTCGACATCCAGTGAAGTAAGATTTGCAAATGTCAGATACTCCTTTTCCTCATCTGGGCACTCTCTCGGATTTTCAGTTATAGACCGAACCTATTGTAAATCGGGATTTTTCGTTAAAATTGCACCAAATTTTTGAGCAACATCGACTCCTGTAGTGTTCGTCAAGTTTTCTAGAGCGGCTTGTAAATTGTTTATGCAATTTAATGCGTCTCGTGCAGATAAGTGACTGTTTTCTAATTGCTCAATAGCTTGTGCAACTTCATGGAAATTTCATCTATTTGTTGTTGAACGTCCGAATTGGAAAAAAGTTGCTGACTATCTCGAACTGCTGCAGAATCATTTGAGTCAAGTTTCAACATGACATTTTTCACTTGTGAAAAATATTTCTGATAGTAAGATACTGCCTGGAGCCATGTTCCCTATCGCGTTATTACAGGCTGAGGTGGTGGTGGTAATTTCGGACACAATTGTTTGAATACACGGATGTGTTTGGGAGATTTGATGAACACTTTTTTGGTAGATGCTATTAACTTATCCACCATCGGATACTTCTTTCGAATGGCTTCTGCTACGAGGTGACATGCGTGTATGAGGCATGTTATGTGAAGAAGAGTCGGAAAGCATATTTTCAACATCCTATCAACTCTCAGCATTGTTGCGGCTCCGTCAGTAACGAACATTGTGACTTGGGTTCCCTTAATATAAAATTCTCTCAACGAATCTTTTATTATCTTGACAACGGTTTCTGCATTAGTTTTCTGAATCCTTTTACTGGATAACAACAATGAAGCTGGTGGACCATCACGTTTTAAAAGACGCGCTACAACATGAATGACGCTGTGTTTCTGAGCATCAGTTGTTTCATCTACACATAGGCAGATTTTCTTATTTCTCAACTCGTCTTTTATACATTCCTTTACTGCACCTTGCACACGTGGCAAATTGTATCGTAATTGCATGGATGTTGGCAGCTCCTATGAGGGAACGTACTTAGCCCAAAAAGACGAAAGTGTTCATTAGATACCAGATGGTGTGGGATGTTGCACACACTTAACACAAAAATAAACTCATATAAAAATTGCCAGTATGGAATACTGTTTCTTAAATTCAATACATGACGTTTACTTTCACAATGTTTTCTACATTCAAACCTATCGCGACTTAGCAATCTGCTATTGCATATTGTGCAATAAATATGCGGACTTCTATATTCTAATCCAGGGAAATACCTGACATATTTATTCACATTCGAAGGGAACGTTACACCCTTTGGGCGTCCCATCTCCGTGTACTTATTTGGCGTGCAGCGTGCAACGTACGGTCGCTTTGAGCTCTCTCGCGGTACTGTCGAGATCGACTACGAGTTGAAAATTACCCCTACCCACGCCGCTACCGCTATGCTACTGCCATCCGATACCACCTTTTTAACAAACTGTACTAATGTTACTTGCTAAAGATGGGCGAGCGTCGGCGCAAGTTATCACACTGGCATCTGCAAGCAGAGTACGTTACAAGCCTTACCTTCAATCATAAAGTAAAAAAGATGAGGGGTGCAATTTAAAAAAAAAAGATTGTTTGGGGGCGGTTTCTTAGAGGGTGCTTTTACTAGGAGTACTTTTAAAAAGTATGTCTAGGATTCTGCAAATCATTTTCGACGAAACCTTGCTTGATCTTATATCTCTATAAATAAGTAAGAAATAAAGCTTATATAATAGTAGTAGACGATAGGGTGTCATTGCGAGATTGGATTGTACCTATTATCTACGTATAAAACTACGATATTAAATTTTCTTCTACCAGTTGAGTTAATACGAAGTTAAAATATTTGGGAGTTGTTTTAGATCCTGATCATTCTTAGGAATACTCTGAACACTTAACAGTTACTAGATATGTATTTTGCTGTAGCATATTTGCATTTTAGCTGCAATGTAGTACAGTGGTATGCTTCGTTGCGATTTAATATGAATCGTATGTTCGTAGCAAAAAAAAGGTTGTTGAGGGTAATATTTAATTTAGAGCTTACTGACTCGTGCCGTTCAATGTTTCTGTAACATAAACTGTTAACTTTTCCGTCGTTATTCGCGTTCAAAAACAAATTTGTCAAATGCAATGATACTCACGATTATTCTACAAGAGGCAGAGGTAACCTTAGTGTTTCTTTACACAAGTCTGCGGCTTCGCGAAAGTCATCAAGTTACTGCTGCTTGTCTGCATTCGACACTCTCTAAAATGTTCAAAAGAAACACTGGATGTTATTTATATTTTATTTCTGTATCAACATTTTTATTTATTTACTGTATATATATTTGACATTACCGATATCACACCGTGATCTGATGGCTGAAATACTACCCGCTCTAACTGTACTACAACGTACTATTTTCTTTGGCTCCTAAATATTTGGCTTTTCGGCCTCTCCCTACAAATAAGTAGAAAATAAATTCTATTGTGTGTTTATTATAATTTCGCGAGTAACTGATTTACGTAGCGAATGCCAAAAAAGAGATATTGATGGTTAAGTTGATCACATTTGTAAAAATTTTAGAAAAGAATGAAAGCAATAATATTCGTGCTTTTTCTTTCTCTACTTCCTTTTGCAGTCTAACGTCCTTGCCTTCCCTGACCGCATTAGAAATTACAATTTATCGGTGACGATAACCTCCTGTCGGATTACCGCGGGGAGAATCCTCCGTTCGCCCCGACGAGCTATCGAAACGCAATCATTCGAAGATAAGGCGATAAAACCCGCGCTCGTGTAGCTATCGATTTTCGAGAATTGTTCTCAGTGCGATCGTTTATTGTGTTGGGACAGTGGATAGATCGTAGTACATATGTCCGTATAAGGAAAGAGGCAGGCAAAGCTATTCTCGGAGATTATATCGATAAATTCTCTCGGTCGTCGACGTCGAAAAGATGTTCGATTTTAGGAAGCATTAAAATTTTGTGGAACTTTATATAAAAACGATTTAGGACAATGTTAAAACGTGGAGTAGATTATTTTAAGAGAGTTGGTTCGCTTGATGTCAGCAATTCGATTACAAAGTCGTTGAAAATTCCCTTTTATTGACTGAATAATATTTATTTGTGTAGTACTCGAGTCCTTTTAATGCAGAGCATTCATTAGATATTGAGATCCACGTGACCATGACTTAATTGTCTGATGTTGGCATTCTATTGGCGTTCGATGTATTTCCACTGCGAGTTTATTCTGCAGAGGTCGATATAGGAATTGATTTCGACATTTTCAGTAGTTAGAGTCTCTTTAACTAAATACTCTCATCCATACATGTAATAACTTAATTAACTAAATTAATTCTTAAAATACTCATCGCCCTAACTTATAACAAAAAAGTGAATCATGCCGATTAACCTTTAAGACAGAACGTGTTTTAACTTTAGCGGGTGTTTTGTTTATAAGTGCGCGATGTTCACAAGTAGAGCAACGCAACTGCGCTGAAAGCCAGTGGCGGACACATAAAAGTGTACACAAAATAAATTAAATGTGATACGTGCTCAAACACTTACCGTTTTAAGAGTCCTCCGTGAAATCACAAAGTGGATAATGTATATTTAATATTTGTAACATTAGATATGTTTCCAAAGATGTTTCGGCAAAGTGAGTGCGGCGTGAAGAAAAAGTGTTTTTGTATGCCGAAAACGAACGTTCTACATCTAGTGACGATATATTTGCGTAAGTAAAATAATCTTTCAAATAACTTAACGGTTCTGTTGACGGACCTTCACAAATTTGTCTTAATGTGCCAAAATCAAAGTCTTTATCTAAAACACTTTCAAACCTTTCTAAAACACAAACATTTCTTGCGTCTTCTATCGCGTATAGCTGTGCGTGAACATGTTGCACTATTTGCAAAGATTGCACTAACGACACCGAAGAATTTTGTAGTTTTTCTATCGCATCCGCCAGTCCCACGTAATTGTTCTGAGTAATTTCCAAATCTGTTTTAACTTGACTATCCTGAAATTTCAAGCGGCTTACCTTGACAGCCGCAGCTTCCTTTGGGTCGAATTCTAAAATCACGTTCGTTATATTCTCAAAATATTTAAGATAATAAAATGCAGCCTCTAACCATGTTCCCCAACAAGTAAGAATAGGTTGTGGTGGCTCAGGAATACCGGGGCATAGTCTATGAAATTCCCGAATACGTTTTGGGGATTTTACAAAAACAGCTTTTGTATGTGCTATTAGAGCGTCTACCTCGGGATAACATTTTCTGATATTATCTGCTACGAGACTGAGAGTATGAATTTTACATGTAATATGCAAGTTAGCACAATGTTTTTTAAGAGATCGACCAACAGCAAGCATGTTTGCGGCACCATCACTCATAAACATCACCAGTTGATTTGTTGAAAGTTCAAAGTTTTCCAATGTATTTAACACCAACATTGAAATTACTTCGGCAGTGCATTATTGTATTCGTCTGGAAACTGGTAAAATTGAGGGTGACGGTCGATGTGGTTCCATTGTGCGTACCATTAAATTAACCACAGAATGTTTTTTATGATCTGTTGTTAACCACAGTTTTTTATCTTGCAACTCCGATTTAATTCTTTTCTCGACATGCTCACGAGCAGACGGCACAACCCTCTGTAATGTTTTCTCACTTGGTAACTTAATGTCCGAATATTCATTCCAAAACGAGACGTATGCTTTCTTCCTTAGTAAATGAAATGGTAAATTACATGCAATAAACACATAAATTAAATTTAAATTTGTCATAATCTCGTGTGGAATTTTTTTTTGAAACATGCCCTGCACTATTTGCGTACCGTAGACAATCACTTTTCGACCAACACACTAAATCTATTTTACACACTACACATTGAATTTTAGCGCCATCACGTATAGTTACTACTGTAGAATTTTACTGCATTTACTTCAACAGTATATCGAAAAACTTATCTCTAATGTAAGGAACCAATATTAACATTGAAGTTTGTACCTGGTTGTTAGACAACTATTTTCGAATGCTAATTGACTTCATATCAATCACTAGTAAAGAGCGGAAGATCTAGGTTCCTATCGCGTATGATTCATTTAAAGCACGCGCTAAAACAGTTATGAAAACGTTGGGGTGAAACTCGCACTTTTGGCTTTACAGTATGGCTTTACATGCAAAATGCGGGCAGCATGCAATATATACATAGTTATATTGTCATGTATGCGATATTCAAGAAGTGCACTTTTCGCGTTTTATTTGTTAAGGATTTAACAATTTTTTTCCTATTTCTTAGGATCTGTTTAGATACTAAAATTCATTTATTGTAAAATATTAATATTTTTTCACTTGTTTAGAATCTCAGATGTATTCTTTCTTGTTAATTTAATAAGTTGTGACTCACTATATATTAGAGTTATTAATAAGGTTCGCAAAGCCGGTGTCTGACCATAGGCGTGTAGAGAGGCGTGATATTCCGGTAATACCATTCTCCGTACGAATAACAATATTTATTAGGCAGGTATTCAAGAGGGAAGAAACTTAACAATCGCCTAAATAATATCAGTCTGCAGATATCATTTCGATTCCCTCGACGTAACCGTATTTTAGTAGCAAATATGAGTGAAAAAATAATTCGTAAAAATTATTGCTTGGTGCCCAGTGCTCTTAAGTTTATTTCAACATTTCCATCCATTTCGGTCCTTAATGTTACAACTTGACACAATAGAGGCCGCTGCCACCTAAGCAAATCAATTGAAGTTTCAAGACCATTGAGTAGAATTGATCTACGAACTATTTTCAATAACTACCGAGTAATGAGGAATACCATCACACCACCACAAAGGTCTTCATTACCATTAGTCGAATCCTTGCAAATAGGAGATAGCGTGCGAAGACGGGTAGAAACCTTAAGTGACAAGAAAAGCGTAAAATTTTCTAGTGTACTACAAAAAAAATACAGATTTAGCTAGATTAAGCCAGATTTATAATAACAGTGCTGCCACAGATACGTTTATTTGTTTCAAACATCATTACAATTATGCAAACATTACGTCATTGTATGTCGAACAGTTGTTTCCGGTAGATGAAAATATTTTCTTTCACCGCTGCAAATAAGGCTCAAAGAAGCGACAGTGGACAGTTGAAAGTTTAGTCGAACACATTCGGAATTTTAATATTTAATAGGTAAGTGTTTTCAGCCATGTCCAACATGGCTGAAATTGTTGTTTAAGAGTCGTTTGTGTCAGTCGATGTTAGCGTTTCTGTGAAAATGGAAAAACCCTAAGCAAGTTAAAGCCGAGATGGGCGTTGTTTAAAGGGATTCTGCAACATCATTTGCCATAGCGAAATTTTGGGCAGCTGAATTTAAATATGGTCGTACTAGTTTGGTTGACAATGAACGTTCGCTAACATCGGAAAAGTTAACAAATGGTGCTAGACGACCGTCTAATTAAGGTTAGAGGCTTAGCAGTGGCTGCGAACATCTCTAAAGAACGTGTTTGTCATATATAGACAAGATTTGAGTATGAAAAAGCTAACCGCACGTCGAGTGTCGTCCTTACTCACTAAGAAGCAAAAACACATTCGAATGAACATTACCAAGGCCCTCTTGAAGCAGTTTAAGTGAAATAAGTCGGAGTTTTGGCGTCGATTAATAATTGTAGATGAAAGATGGATACCAGTACACTCCTGAAGGCAAGCCACAGTCAAAACAGTGGACCGCGAAGGGTGAATCGACTCCTAGAAGGGCGAAGACTGTTCGATCGGCCGGCAAAGTGATGGCGACTGTTTTTTGGGCTAGTCATGAATTTGTGTTAATTGACTATCGTGAAAAAAGGGAAACAATAACGGGGGCATACTTGGCACCACTACTTCACAAGCCGAAAGCAGAAATTGCGGAAAAAGGGCCGTATTTGGAGAAAAATGAAGTTTTGTTCCACTAAGACAATGCACTGTCTCACAGTTTAGTGGTCGCCATTGCAAAAAGTCGCCAGTTGGGGTTCGAATTGATGGACTTCCCACCCTATTCACTAGATCTGGTCCCCGGCGACTTTTTCTGTTTCTTAGGCTCAACATTTCGCTCGGAGGATAGAGATTTTCATCGAATGAGGAAGTCATCACATTGGTAAACGGCTGTTTGACGAGCAAGGTACTAACTACTATTTGGACGCATTAAAGAAGACAAGAAGACTGTGTTGTGAAATAAAAGTGAATTTCACAAAGAAATACTTGTTTCTGTGTTAGGTTGGAGACTTTTCAGACCACCTTGGTATTATATTAATGATAAATTATAAATTCTTACTGAAATAAAGTTACGCGTTTCCCAGACGGTCACCTATGACCAGGAATCGTGATTTGTGAACCATACACATTAGTTACTGAGGTGACCCCTTATTCTTAGCAACGAAAGTCCCGAACAAAAATTTTGTATTGAAACCAACTATCAACAACCACTATGTACGGACACGCGTTTCGTCGTCTTACGGCTCATCAGCGTACCTCTGTGGAAGTTGGTAGATCTATTTGAAATTGTCGTATATATACGATGATAGTGAACACTAATCACATGTTTCCACTAATATAGAACACTTGTAACATATATGTTTTGAATTGTTTTACGGAGTAACAACTTGGCAGCCGACCATCTTGTCAATTGTCCGGTTAATTAGTTCTGTAAAAGTCGATATAGATATTAATTTAGACAATTTCAGTGATTAGATACTCTCATCCATATTAGTATAAATTTGGCATCTTCACAATGTATGTTGAAATTAGTTATTTAAAATAAGCAATATAATTTTACTGGTATGTAGTTAATTTACGCCTATCCATTTCATGCCACTGAGGGACCCACTTTTGAAAAATATAATCTTTAATTGAAAAGAATAAAACATAGTAGAACTGTTTATTAATCTTCCTGGTTAATAATATAACTTGACGTTTATAAAAGGCATATTGACATCAAAAGGGAGCTACAACAATGTTTCACATAAAAAATATAGCAAATGTTAAATCGTTAAAAGATTCAAAAATTCGAATTAAGGGTAAAGTAAAAAAACGTTATATGGACGATATAAATTTTCCTCAAACCCTCGGAAATCCTTTACCAGGTACCTCAAATGTACTACAGTAAGAAAGAAAAAACAATTTATGAAAGCTACTAGTGACACTGGCAAGCAAATAAAAGATTTTTCACGTCGATTTTAAAAGGGGAAAACGATAGAGCCGAAAGGAAGTCAGGCGGTAACGCTTCTTATTCTTGTCAGTAACGGGTGTTTATGACTAACACAAAATTCGTTTTACCAACATTTCAAGTGGTTGTGGACAGAACTCCTTGAGCTACCCTTGGAATTGACCAGTCTTTATATTTTTCAATGTTTCGTTGTTATTAAATTTTGAATGATGACTTTCATGCGCAGTTTCACATACACATCTGTTACAATCTTATCCACTTTAATTGCTAATTTTTAAATATTTTCTTTTTAAACTAAATCGTAAATCACAATTTCAAGTCCTTAAGTATTAAGTATATCATGCTTGGGTAATTACAAGAAGAAAGAGTACAAATAAATGGAAAAGGAAACAGGAATGCAACAAAATAATTTCGTGAATTTGTATGTAAAGAGATGCTGTAATACATGTGCTTAATCCAATCTCAATATTCATTTAAATTCATGTGCAATAAACTTTACGAGGCAATGCTTAATATGCGGTAGGTAATTTGTAATAACTTCGCTAACATTGTCACGCAATACTTGCAGACGACTAGAAGGGAGTTCACTGTGCGATATCAACGTGTCGTATGCTATTTCGCCTCTCCTCTGTTCTCTGCATCTTTCTTCTTAATCCCCATCTTAATTGGTGCTATCACACCTTTTTAATGATTATTTTAGTGAAAAAGCATTAAATATTTGCATTCGCAGGAGTAGGAGTAATTTGTGTGCTTAGTTTTTTGTTCATTTATTCTTCATTAATCTATTTTAGAGGTTTATAACTTTCTATCACGAAAGTTATGGTTACTATAGGAGCCCAGAGTTCTCGCTAGAATAGTGTTACTTGTATGCTGGGCTGCGTTCCAAACTCGTTCTGAAAAGTGCATAGTGTAATGCACTTTTTGGTACTTTACATTCCGACTATTCCGGCACTGGAATAGCTTCTTGTTGGACGTGAAATTCGTTAAAGGAAAAGATAGTAAGAAGCTTGCGAAGCACTGTTGTGTGGAACAGTATAAATTTGTCATGGAGCACTCCAGAACATTGATCGATCAAGAATGTTACTTCCAATGTATGACAAGGCCTTAGCGCTTTGACGTCAGCAGGCTGTGACATTGGACATTCACACGTTCAAATCGTTTCTTGCGTTTGGAATGGGTTTATCCTAATTATAATGGTTTTATTCAAAAAGATACTGTGTAGTGATATTTCCGTACTTTGTTGGTGATACCTGTAATGTTTTTCTAGTGTTGTATAAGCGATGAAACCTTTTCTGAAACGATAAAAACGGGATAACCTAAAAACTGTGGTGTTGGCTTTGTATATTTTGTTTGTGGGTTATACTTTGTAATAGAAGATATTATTTATTTTTGAACAGCTACAGATTCAAGGACTAATGAAACTATAACTGTAAGTTTAAAGAATCCTAGGTTTAAAAAGGATGCTATTCCAACACAATTCCGTAACTGTCCATTGTATTTGACAAAAAACGTGAAGATTTTATTGTTCAAATAGTTTTATAGTTCAAATACTTAAGTTATATTTAACAAAATTATTTTTGAACACGAAGAGATGTTTTTAAATGTGTATATATCACCGAACGTAGCCATTTGGATACTGATATGTGTAAATGTGATATTCACTGCGGTGAACGTATTGCACCAATTATAATAACTTGTTCTAGAAATACCCTACTTAAAAATTATTGTGGAAAAAGTAATGATAGATTAGGTAAAACACCACATAGTAGGAAATTAAAGACCCCGGTTAAATAGCATGTCTGTTAATTTGATGTGGCTGTGTCTGTCGATAAAATGTGGCTGTATGTAAACAGTGTTTAAAGAAAATTATAGCATCTGGTGGAAGTACCAGCGGTTTACACAGCCATCTCAGAAGTCAGAACAACAGTAATTTATTGAAGAGAGAAAAAGAAAAACTAATGATAGTATCGACGAGGATTCCTAGATCAAAAATTACTTCATATTTCAAGGAAACAACTGACAAAGCTTTCCCTGTAGTACTAGCGCAAATGACGGCAAAAGACGGAATTCCATTCACATTGAAACAACATACGAAAAAAAACAAAGAACTATATAAGACAACGAGAAGGAACACGAAGATAAGTTGCTGTTACAAAAAGAGAGATTTCCCCAAAAATCGGTTAGTACGAGAGTGGTCCCAGAAGTACCCAACCTGACCCATAGATAGCGGTTGTTGTTTGAAAATAATTACTATGGTAGAAAGTACCAACTTCATAAAACTTAACTTTGAAGTTTGAAGACGCTACGTTGTTTAGTATACGTTTGACAGCCATCAATAGTGAACGGTGTCAGTGAATTTCTAAACATGGATAAAATTGGTCATCGGTATGTGATGCAATACTTTGTTTTGGGATTCACGTGAGATAATTTTAGCCCGCATATTTTCCGGGATCAGTTTACTTATCGCTATATTTATTATGAACTGTTGATAATACAGACACCGTTTTATTGTTAAGGTTAAGTTTTCTTACACTTTTTAATCATACATAAATATAGAATAAGGAAGAACGTTAATACAGATTTAATTGACTACCAAGAAATTTCATATAGTATGTTTCTTTCTCGTACTGCAGCAAAAAGTACCTAATCATCCGTCACCACCGAAGCTCCGACATCGGGTTTTCGCAGTTTTATGTTTCACGGTCGCTAGCGGCCGGCCGATGATAAAGCGCCGATGTTTCAATTCCATTATTCGCGATTATTCCGGTTAAAGCCGCCGGATCATACGGAGACAAATATCCTTCGTATCCACCGTAAATCAATTATTCGCTCGCTCAGTAGTGGCACTAAATTATGCTTCCGGGGTTGGTGAATGGCGAATAACGGCGGTAGCGGCTGTTATCGCTGGTGTGCCGGTCAGGTCGAGGCCATTGTTCATCTGCGAAATTCAAAACGGTCCGCTTAACTTCTTTCCCTCTGGCGTAGCGCACATAGGCGATAGTGTACTGTCCTCGATAGACTGCCAGGGTTCCCCTTATGGTTGCGTATGTACATATCTCATATGCAAAACATGTATGTTATACATAAATTTTAAAGGTTAGTTTTATTGCGTGTAAGAGTAAGAAGAATACTATGGAAACTATGCCCCGAAGAAACTATCGAATTTAAAGACTTTTAAGGTAAAACAAAAACAGCGAAATTGTTAGTAGAATAATTTAACGTTATCTGTTCAAATTCTTTTTGAATTTTGTGAAATTTTTATTTTGCCACTTACTTTTTGAAGCTGCTGCGCTGCATGTTATTTTTTACCGTCAGTTCACTTGTGCAATACTTCATATATTTTTAAAATACACATGAAAGAATACCTAGTAACAATAACCAAAAATTAATGCTAATAGAGCTCATTGCACTGGTGAAATCATTCGGCAAAAAACAAAGTGAGAAAAGGGAAAGCGCTAGCCCACGGACATGTGTCTGCCTACTCGGCGTTATCAGCGTGGTTCCGTACACGATCCCTTCCTCGCCGTTGTTTTTCACCTCTCTGGTTTATGTCATTACACTCCACAAACATCACCAAAATATATTTGTTGCTATTTGTTGCTGGCCGCTTCAGGGTGTCTGTCGCTGCTATCTAGACGGCGTGACTATATCTCGTGGCGCCAAGAAGTATGTTCTGGTGCTGTTTGTGGATAATAATGGCATCAGCCCGGAGGTGAAAAACAACGGTAAGGAAGGGATCGTGTTCGGAGCCACGCTAATGACGCCGGGTAGGCAGAAACATGTCCGTGGGCTAACGCTTTCCATTTCCTCGCTTTGTTTTTTGCTGGGAATGATTCCACCAATACCATATTAGCGTAATGTGTTTTAAATTATTTTTCCTCCATACGTCATGCAAAGGAAGTGATATGTCGGGTAAATTGTAGATATCTAAGGCCGTACCCAATCTCATTCTGGCTAGGTTTGTATTTCGTGTCCTTGCTGAGCTTCTACCTGTGTCGATATAGAGCTGCTCTTTTACTAAAAGTTAGAGTCAAAGTTGAACTGGAGTTATTTTCACCCAACTTTCTATACTAGATTGCTTGAACTAACAGCAGTAAAACTGAGTTAGTATTGTTTTACTGCAGAAGCTGATAGCTTAGCTATCGAAATGTGAGCTGTATCAGCGTTCCAGTGCCACAGCATTCGACAACGTGACTTTAATATTACCGTGTTAGCACCAGTGACACTGGCATTGTCTCATTTCCTAATGTTGCATCTACTTTTCTGCTGTGGAGCATGGCATAGAAATACGACGCAAAGCATTACTGGTTGTGTATTTGGCATTCGACGTGAAGTCTCTCTACTGCCACACCCTATTTCAAGTGGATAAGACGCCATCTTGTTCCGAGCATTTATACGCTGGAAGGTTATTTATATGGCTCTTATATGTTTTAAAACAGTAGGAGGATTTTGATGAACTTTAATACTTACCTAGTATCTTCTTTCTAGTGCAGTGCTGATGTCGTTTGTGACCAATAACAACACATTTACATAGAATGTGTCCTTTCATCTACAGATCTTCTTGGTATAGACAACTAAGTTGATTTCCAAGCTTTTCCTAGTTTGGGGCTACGAGAGGGGCTACGAGACCCGTCAGTATTCTGAGAGCTCTTTCCCGAAATATGTAGCATTGTCTTTAACGAGTCTGGTGTAATGATTTTGTCCCGGTTTGTTTTGCCAGTACAAGTCGAGATGTAATATTACTTTAACATTGCAATACATACATACACTCCCAAAATTCCCGTAAAGAAGGATGTGTACAGATCTGTGAGGAGGATATTTTGCTAAATTGGTAGGGAAAAATAGCCGTTTAGAATTTAGTTCACTGTTCGCTAACTCCGTTAATACAAAATTAGAACTTAACACTGGAAATTATTACATTTGTATATACACTCACAGACAAAAATATTGCATATATTATTTTTTAAGTCTTTGGTATTTTTTTCTTTAAAACTTTTGTGATTTCTATTGCTAAATCTTTTACACTGGAGTGTTCTATGTATTTTGCAATTTATTACAGAAACAAGAATGTTTTAATATAGCTTTTTATAAGTGAATAAGAGATAACGATAAAACGTTATAAATTAGCGTAATGTCTTGGAGTCCAAAACAATGATTGATCTTCAGTCGATGTTGCCAGAATGACATTTCCAGAGCTTTAGTGCACAAGTGTGTAGTTTCGGTCAGCGAGATGCCTCATTTAACTGTCATAAATTGTGTTAAAATTATTGAAATGAAGGGTACAGACAAGAAGATATTGCACGAAGATTAAATATCCATCAATTGACTGTCTCTCGTATAGTAAGACAACACAATGAGACTGGAGAATACAAAAGGCGGCGTGGTCAAGGTCGTGAAAGATGTACAACGCCAAGAAATGACCAATATTTGAGACTTCAATCTTTACGAAATCGCGCACTTACAGCACCGCAGCTTGGAAATGAATTATTGAATACAAGACAAGTCAATGTATCTGTCAAAACAATAATAAGGAGACGTAAGGAGGCCAGCTTAAATCCAAAACGTCCTGCCAGAGTTCCTCGGCTTCTCCCACGTCACAAAATTCGACGTCTAGAATTTGCAAGAGCTCATGCTAATTGGAATGGACATCAATGGGGAAAATTTTCTTTTATAGACGAAACAAGAATACAATTATGGAAGCCTGATGGAAGTAGTCGTGTATACAGAAGGTCAGGAGCACGTTTCGCAGAATGTAATCTTGCATAAAATCTCAGCTTTGGTGGCGGATCCATTATGTTATGGGGCAGCATTAGTTGGGAGAGTCGCACAGAACTCATTGAGGTAAATTTAAGAATAAGTCTTGACTGGTACATACCCAACATCCTTGAAGAACATGTTTTATCTTATGCCGGCTTTATTGGCTGCGATAATTTTATGCTAATGCATAATAATGTCCGAGCCTATGCCGCAAGGACAGTGATCCAGTACCTTAAGGATGCCGGGGGTGCGGCGTTTGAGTAGCTAGCAAATAGCCTGACGCAAATCCCATAGAACATCTATGGGACATTATAAAAAGAAATATACGAGCACGAAATCCAGCACCTAACTCAGTTGCAGAATTAAGAATTGCTGCACAGGAAGAATGGAATCGAATTCAGCAAGAAATCATCAAACATCTTTTGCGCAGCATACTTAGGAGAATGCAAGATATCGTTAGAGCAAGAGGAGGAAGTACTAAGTATTAAAGTGTTATTATGTTGGGGTGTTATTAAGTTTATGGGTAATTAATGTTCCCTTTTTCAATTAAACGTTTTAGCCAAAAATAAGTTGTTTTAATAATTCCTCCACGAATTTGCTATGAATCCTCCATATGTAATTTATTTGATTATCAATAACGTAAAACACTCCAGTGTGCAAGATTTAGCAACAAAAATCACAAAAGTTTTAAAGAGAAAAATAATAATGGTCGAAAATAAAATATGCAATATTTTTGACTGTGAGTGTATATTTAGGTGTTGATACATTAACCCGTGCAGTGGGTACGGGGTATTATTTTGATTTAATCAAGACGAATTATTTTGATTTAATCTAGTAATAATATATCAACATTTGATTATCACTATATACTATTCTAAAATTGTTATAAATGAGGATTGTATTGGATCTTGCTGTAGTTATAGAGTACATTTCCCTTTTAAACTAACGTTTAAAAATACATCAATCAATATCAACCACGAGAACTAATTTCTTCGAAATCGACGCCACATTCCCTCCTTTCATTTCCGTTTCTTTCTTATTTTCATACTTTCTCCTTTTACTATTTCATCTTCCTCTCCAGCCAATTCGCCAAGGTGTCGTTAGCGTGTCGATGTTTATCATTTTTTTCTCCTCTAGCCAGTTTTTCCTATTTTCTCATTTCACTCTGCTCTACTCTTGTAGGAGCTGAATCCGCTAGAGATCCACTTGGCGCCGACCGGTCGCGAAATGGCACAGGCGTTGAGGGGTCTCCTGCTTCAGGCGCATTGGCACACTTTCACCATCCTGGCTGATTCCGCATCGACTTCGGCTCTGCAACGGCAGGAACTGAAAGGAATGTTGTCCGAATCGCCGTTACATCCGACGCTGATACCTCTGCCTTCACCACCGCTCCCACAAGTTATTTTCAGGTATGTATTTTAGAATTGAGTAAGGGAGGAATATGCGTACGAAACTAAGTCCTGTTTATGTAATTTTACGAATTATTATTGGAGGAAAACAAAGTTGTTCTGAGTCAATTGACAATATTTCTACTTTTAAATAATTTCTAATAAATGTTACCAAGTTCACACCAAGAACTACAACTAGCGATATCTGGGAAAGCATGGACTGGGGGAATGAACTTTTCTAATTACTAACATCAGTAGACCAAATTCGCCAATTACTTTGATATGTCTATCGCTTTCGGTTATAGCGGCAGTCAGCACTAACTTGCTTGTTTCACATTTTTGAATCATTATTAAGCCAAGTTCATGTAAGATATCTTGCACCTATATGAAGCCGTTTTTGCCTTACTTAAAATTTTGGAAGTAAATTGACGTGTGCAGCCCATGTGAAAAATGTCTCTTTCCGGTAAACGTTCAAATTTTTTATTGCGCCTCTGAAATTTTGTAGTACAGATTTCAGTGTGTCATTATAGACCTTTGCAAGTGATTGTAAATAGTGAACTGATTGGTGCACAAACGGTAACAAAGTATTTAGACGTTCAGATCGACTGTGATTTCGGTTGGAGAACCCATATTGATCATGTATGTAAGTCAGTAAACAAAAATTACTATCTTTTTCTTAATCTAAAAACTATGGTCAGCCAATCGTATCTTTTACAAACTTATTTTTCTCTGATACAATCTATTTTCAATTATAACATTGTTTTATGTGGAGCGGGTTATGATTTAAATAGGGTTTTAGTGGCGCAGAAGCGGATTATAAGGCTTGTTTTTGGTTTGAGACCCCTACAGTCATGCAAGCCTACTTTCATTACAAATAACATCCTCACTATTCCTGCAATATATATATTTAGTTGCATTACACACGTAAAGAACCACTTAACTGGTGGCCGTCTGGGTGATACTCATGACTAGAGTTTCAACAAATGGGTCATCATCATCAATCCAAGTACCGATTGATGATGAAGACCCACGTGCCTTCGAAAAGGCCTTCCTGAGTTAATTAATAATATGTGTGGTGCGGAGTGTGATTACGGCAGTCTCTTGGATCGACATTCGTTGAATTCACTTGATAGCAGAAGACAGAAGCAACGTGCGAAAGTTACAGTGCAACTAATCCATAGTAAAGTTGATTCTCCCTCTTTGCTAGCCCAAATAAATTTTATAGTGCCGATACATCTAATGCGGTCTTTCGACACCTTCCTAATCCTTAGGGCAACAACCAATACGTTGGTGAAGGCTCCCCTGTATTACATGGCGATTAATTGCAATAAAGTTTGCGCGAATCCATTTCTCGGATAAGATATCATTTTATAACTTCATGGTTTAATCTATTATGTGTCCCTTTTATTTTTTGTTTTGGAAATATTTGTATTTTACTTTCCTTCCATCACCGTTTTATGTATCTTTTTATATTTATTCTCATTTGTCCTGTAAATGGTATTTCTGTTAGACAATTAAGGTTTGAAATTAAAGCATAACATACATGTACCACTTCTAATGGACAGTAGTTACATCCCATGTTTCGCTTGTTCCTTTTCGCTAAAATGATGCATTAGTAATGTAATTCTTTATGAATATCTCCAGTAGCATCAAATCTTAGCTTTAATTTGACAAATGTTCTCGTTTGTGGACGTCGTCGGTCAGGGTAGCGTAGCTTATATATCCTGACAGCTAAAATATACAATCTGTGTCACTTCTTTCTAATACATAAGTTACATCTTTTACCTAACTTCTTTACTTAGGTTCGAAATTTTGAATCAACAGTCTAGGATCGTCAATATCCCAATGTGTTGTTCACTTTTGTCATAGTGAGCAAACTATTTTAACACCAGTAATCACTTGAATGCAATCTGCAAGTGCATCTTCAACTGCACACTGACTGGGGACTATTCATTCCGGAGGGGTTTATATAGGGCTTGTTTCGGGTGAACGGAGCGGAAGTGTTATGGATCAATGAAGCGTGGCGGTTGCTAGGAAGTTTGATAAATTGAGATTTCTACGTGTAATGTAAGGGATAGCCATCTTAGCGATTTAAGTTGTTGGGATGTTTGAAAATCTCTATTAATTCGCGGATTTTTCTGCTGTAATAGAGACGATTTCGAGCTAAGATGCGGGTAGAGTTAAATTGGATTTGGTGGCCAATTTCCAGTCTACGCTCAGCCAGCGCGGACCCGGCTAGACGCAACAACCGTGTACACCGTTCGTGCTCAGTAACACGAGTGCTGATCAATCGCATTGTCTCACCGATGTACACAATGCCGCACGAACATGGAATCTGGTAGACACCAGTCGCTTCCAAATGATTGCGGTCTTTGATGGGAAAATAGTCTGAGAGCTTGAAATTGGGTTTGAAGATGGTTTCTATGTTGTTCCCGAAGAGAATCTTGCTGATGCGATCGGTGATACCATGAATGCAGGGTAGATACGCTTGCTTACAGAAAATGGGGTTGGATGAGGGGACTTGCTGTGGAGAAGGGTTGGTGTAGCGGTTAATGGTAGTTTGAATGCCTTTTCTAGTATAATTATTGCGGATCAGGGTTTCAGTGATGTGGTTCAGTTCTTGAGGAAGCGAATTGGGTTCAGACAGGGAAATGGCCTTTTGGATAAGAGAATTGATGACACCGCGTTTTTGAGCTAGATGATGGTATGAGAGGCCACTGAGATATCTATCCGTGTGTATAGGTTTTCGGTAAACGGAATGTCCCAGCGCACCGTCAGGGCGTCGGTGTACGAGAGCGTCTAGGAAAGGAAGGCAACCGTCCGATTCTGTCTCCATGGTAAAGCGTATGGAATCATGTTGGGAATTCAGAAACGATAAGAAATTGTTTAAAGATTCGTGTCCATGAGGTCAGATGATAAAGGTGTCATTAGCGTACCTGTACCAACACTTTGGCTTAAGATTGTAAGATAATAGGGCTTGTTGTTCGAACCCTTCCATAAAAATGTTGGCGACGACAGGAGACAGAGGAGATCCCATGGCTGCGCCTAAGACGAAACTGGAAATAGGTAAAAGAAAGACAAGTATCAACCAAGTCAGCCAGATCATCCGGTTGGTTATTGGAGATGAGGAACTCTCTAATAATAGATATACTGTATCCCGTATGGGAACTTTGGTGAATAGGGATTCGACATCAAAGCTGACAAGTAAATCACCAGAATCTACCCTCAACTCTTTCAGTCGTTGGACGAAATGTTGGGAATTTTGGATGAAAAAGTCGCGTAAGATTTTAGGAGGTTTGAGAGGTACTTCGATAATTTGTAGGTAGGGCTACTGATAGTGCTGACAATAGGACGTAAGAGGATATTGGGTTTGTGGATTTTAGGGAGACCGTGCAACTTAGGGGCTGACGAATCGCTAGGGAGGAGTGACCTCTGGGTATCGGAAGGGGTCGAGGACGTTTTAATGGAGTTAATGATGGAACACTCAATTCAGGAAGTAGGATCACGTTTAAGAAGTTGCAGTAAAGAAAGAACTTTTTGCTCATACTCTTCGCTGTCCAGGATTACCGTAGCATTTCCCTTATCACCTGTTAGGACAGCAACTTTAAGATCGGATTTCAGGTTTCTTAAGGCCAGGGTTTCTGATTTAGGAAGGTTTGATTTCGGAGGTCTGGCGCGTGCGAGGATTTGGATGTTTCAAAGCGAATGGGATCAGCGGTTTTATATGGAAGACCGTCAAGGGCAGACTCTGTGCCAGCAATTATGTCTTCAGTAGGGATAAGTTTAAGCGTAGGGGCAAAGTTTGGGCCTTTGGAGAGTACAGCTACCTTATCAGAAGATAGAGGTCAACTGGAAAGGTTTATGACAGTGCGTGACATGACTATAAGATTCTTGGATGATTTAGGGATTAGGGAATCGAATTTTCGGGTTTATCGTGCGGTAGAAAGTGAATGGTTTTTTTCAGTATTCCAATCAGATGGGGATAAGATGAATGATTGCTCTAAGTGTAAGTGAAAAAGTTTGATAGAAACGGAGTTCAGATCACGTCCAGTTTGCTTAATTCGTTCCCGAACCACTTGCGAGAAATCATCATGATTGATGAAGAATTGTTAAGCAAATGGATGTAAAATATGAGATTTGATAACAAGAATTTAGGCAATACATGATCTTTACGTTCATTATACAATTTTTTGATTATTTATTGACTTTTGAGATATTCTTTCTTAAACTTCATCTATGATATCAGATAAGTAATTTCGATATTCACCTAAATTCCAAATTTCTCGTAGTGTCTAATAATAAAAAGATAGACTTTTGTGATACCATCATTCACTCTAAGTAACAAGCAATTTAACTTGATATGCTTAATATCCACACATCCGTAGAGCTAGCGTATATGATCACCCGTTAACGCTCACGCATTAAACGTGTGGTTGTTCGAATGTCATTACTTGCAAAATTGCGTAACGCAGTTCATTTGTCACCTATCACGTATAACGCTATCGTCGCTCTTTTAAACCTTTGAAAGCGATGAATGCCCGATAAAAGCGATACGCTGATCATAGTACGCTCGCTCTTACGGTATATACCATTATTTAATGATAGAGTGTGTGCATATAACATCGATGTACAAGATAGAGAACTCAACGTCGCGCCACACAATCACCGAAAAATTTAAATTTGCCCGTATTAATATTAATGCTATGTAGATGCTTTAGGATGATGTTACGGTTCAGGTGTCTGCGAAAAAGGGATATTATGCAAAGAAAAGGTCTATATTTTCCCGAGAGGTTTGGAGGAAAAGGTACGGTTAAGCATGAGATTAAGCGTTGGCAGAATGTAAATACTATATGCCCGGGTATATAATTATAACTTTCTCATCTTTTTTGTTAAAAAACAAGTTAAACATTTTAAAATATTAAACCGTCTTATTGTTATTTATTATTTGAAGTTACTAATTTGTTTCAAGTAACGTCATATCTTAGTAGAATGGATAATCAAAAAAAGGCTCTTTCAAGGTTATTTCTTTGTTTTGAAGAAATTAATTTATATAAAGAACTATGTTTTTGTGCGGTCTTTTATTTTGTTTTTGATGTTCCACTAATTACATAATCCCCCTATTGAAAACAAAGTACCCAATCTCAACACCACTTGGATGAGGTAACAAGCTGTTTGGTTTTAAAAGAAAATTGTTAAAAATTTAACCTTATTTGGTATCCTGTGTGATGAAACCTCCTATTCTCATTTGAGTTTCCACAGTCGTAATTAGAAATTGTGTTCGCTGGAGTCGCTATCTACCTGCAGTTGTATAAGCTCTGTCATGACTATTTATGAAAAAAGTGCCTAGTAACAATAACCAAAAATTAATGCTAATATAGCTCATGGTATTGCACTTTTTTCACGTGTATTCTTAATACGTCACGGTAAGCCTGAGGAATCATTTACATCTGCAGATACCGTAGCGCTCAGGCACAATGTCACGAGTTGCTCGATAGGTGATGGGCATCTGCACTCCGGTTTCTGTCACTACCTTCTAGACGGCATGTACTCTGAGCAACACTGGATATTCAGAAATATGTCTGTTTGCTAGCACTTTTCTCTTCTCACATTGTTCTCGCCAGAAATGATCCCACCAATACCATGAGCAGTATTAGCATTATTTTGATTTCTGTTATGAATATTTATCTGCAGCACTTGTACCTTAACAAGATCGACCACAAAACTATGGATGATTGAATATTAATATTAATTGTGTTTTTAATTAATTTGTTACTTGGTTGTGACTACAATCCGGCGCACCTTCTGGTCGTTAAATTCTAAATCTCTTTAAAACAAAAGTTCTGATGTTCTACGTATTAGAAAATGTATTTCTTTGGAAGTGGGCATTAGTAGGTATAAATAAATGTAATATGGCTAAGATTGGTGTAAAAGAGCGGAATTAACTGTTGTTATAAGATTCTTTTCTGCATTTTCTGGTGTAAAATTTGTTCGTTTAGATGTAAGTACATTTTTAAATAAGGGAGAAGACTTCTAGACTTCAAAATTGCATCAGAGGCATCACATTCTTCATACAATTGATACAAAATATATAACAGTATGATCAATTTTAGTCATAGAAATGTTTATTATTAAAAATGCTTCAGTCTCGATGAGACTAGTCTCGGCTTCGTCTCGATTTTCGAGACCGAGATTGAGACGAGACCAAAATTATATGATCGAGATCGAGACTGAGACTTTCTCATGAGAGAATTCCGAGATCGAAATTGAGAACTCTCCTAGTCTCGTCTCGTGTCAACGATACCGAAGCACTGCGTACATGAAGGGGTGGTAGCCGCAACATTGGCCGTTTTGTTACTAGCCCCGTTGCAAAATACATTGATATTACTAGATCTCGGACAGATGTTAACATACAGTTTTCGAACATCATCATTTTTTAATTGTAGTATCTATAAGCAGAATCTGTTATAAAACTTTTAATGCAACACTGTTTGTGTTTGATGGAGCTGCAACGAAATAGTAATGTAATATTGTAATTGTAAAAATAACATTATGCAAAAACAAAAAAAAACAAACATCATTAATGCTTCGTTCTACATGAAAAGGATATTGTACTTCCTTTTTTGTATAATAAATAATACAACAGCAGTGATGCACCACTAATTGAAAATTGATAACGTGATTTTGAACATCGCGTAAACATTTTAACACAAATGGAACCAATTTAGTATGTACTGAGACCTTTTAACTTACCAACGCAACTTTTTAAATGTGTTTGCCATCCAATTTTATTCTGGAACGGTCCAAAAATTTGCATTCGTTCAAATATTGTAATTACCAATTTAAATACTTACGAACTTATCTATGTCATTTTTCGTCCATTCCTCTTTTAAACCATTACGTAATCCATATTGAATTTAACTCAGTTTCCACAAATAAATTTTGGGTAATTTTCGACATCTATTCCGCACGTATTTCCAACCAAATAAATCGAAATCGTAGTTCTTGCCAAGCGTAACCGTAATAATCACATTAAAACTAGTCCAACGAGCAAAGTTTTCGATCTTAATTAAAGATTGACTAGCGTACCTCTTTTATATAACCGCCAATTTGTTTAATTCTCGGATTCCTTTTCTTGCCAATCCACATTCTTCGTCTACTCCCTCTTCTCCACATTCCATTCTCTTAATTGCATTCATTAATTCAGCAGTCGGCTTACGTTCGACTCCACTATTTCCAGCCCAGCAAAGATCTGTCAAAACATGCGAAAGATCTCTGAAGACGTCCTCGGTTGTCTTGGAATGGTATGCATTTCGTTTCACAGGTTTGACTGAATAGGAACCGGATGAAAAGAAGATGGAAGATGGAAGTAACGAATGGATTCGCTCTCTTTTTTTGGGCGCAAGAGCGACTCCGGAGCGTGTTTAAAGGCGAATTTTAGATTAGCAAGCAAAATTAAGGAGATGGTGGAGGAACTGTTTTCACAGTTGGTAATTCGTTTTTAATGTACTGAACGTGAAATTGGAAGTGACCGTTATGTGTGTTAATAGATTGAGTGATTTTATGCTTTAGTATTGCCAATTATTAAATTAAAATTGGTTAATACTATTCAACGCATAAATATGAAATCTTTAAGCATTTCAATGATAGTTAATTTAATGTTTTCTATGTAAAATTGATTATTACTATTAGTTTCACTTCTATTAGTAATTACACAATTAAAAAATTAAAGATTAAAGATTAAATCAGCCCAAATGTCTATTGAATACATTTTCGCTTTATGCCATTTACACGAACCCACGGTTCTGCCGCTAATAGAGGTAATTTCGTTAAACAGGACGTTGCCAGATCTACGGATGCAGAAAGATTCTTAAAATGGTGAAACCGCGATAAAATATTCAAATAGACAATATACACCCAGCGATCATTACTCCATGTGATGGCAAACCAGTAGAATTATTTTTGTATATTTTTTTACATCTTACTATTTCTGCGTCGGGGGCAGTCAATTTTATTGCTTATCTAGACTGTGTATAGCGAACTTTATATGTACATCCTCCGCTACTGAAGCTAATAAGTTCAGAAATATGAAAATAGTATCCGGTAACCTGTCGTTGCTGAGAAAAGCATGGAAAACCTTTCTGTCTTTCAACAGTTTGAACTATTTTAGTTCCTTATTTTTACGAGGTGGCGCAGTGTTGGTGACCTCTTCTCTCTGTATTCCCCTAGTATGATTTCTTTTCTTCTTCTTATGCATGGAGACAAAAAGTATTTTCGTTAACAAAAAAAGTCCAGCAAGTAACAGACAAAGTAAGAATCTAATTTTACTATCGGAAATTCAAATTATATTTTTTAAGAATCGAAAATATATGGTTTTTGGATAGGCAAATTGCTATTCATATGCAATTCATGAATTTAAAACATACTTCTCATGGTAACCATATTTAATATACCGTACATTGTATGCAAAATTGAACATCGTCTTCAAGGGAGCGGATGGAATTTGGAATGGATTTAGAAAAGTCAAGATTTAATTATTCAAAATAGTTTATTTGTCCTTCACTTGTAAACATCAATTTATCAAGTCTCTTTGCTGGCTAGCCCGTAGACATTTTACTGGTTAATCAGTAAAATTTTACACCTGTGCTCATATATTTTATAGTATTATAACTTGAAATGGTAGCCAAAGTTAAATCTGGAAATAACAAATAAAAACCTGATTTAAAAAAAAAATTACAAAATAGTTATTTACAAGTGAAGAACAAATAAACTATTCAATACACGCAAGGTAACTGGCTCCAGAAGGTGACTGGCTCGCCTTCGGTTCGTTATATCCTTCTGTCTATCAGTAAAAACTCTTTTATCATGCTAGTAACGTTAAATATTATAACTTGGCGTCTGAATAACAAAAAAAATTAGAAACAGAGAAAGCAAGTTTTCAACAAGAGATAAAATTTCAAAATTCATCGATACTTTTATTAATATTTTGAATAAATATGAAATAATTTAAATAAAAACTGCAGTACTGTATCAGATAAATCCATTTCGATCTTATACATCACAATTACAATCCAAGGAGCAAAACCCAAGGAGCAGGATACTTGGTTTTAAAGCGGGGTTGTTACGAGTTAAAGAAAGGACACCGAAGATCTGTTTTGCTGAAAAGAGCAGCAATGTGCAGGTACCGAAATTTAAATATTTGGCAAAATAATAAATTCAAAAAGGAATATTCAACTTTGTTTAGTTAATTATCAACATTTTAAAATTTCAAATAAATAATTTAATGCTTAGGTAGCTGCCGGATAAAAATAGAGATAGATTTTTTTCATATCTTGTCTTAAAAGAAATATAATCTTTCAGGTTAGCCCTGAGATTCATTTCATTCAATCATACTTTAATTTCACATTTATATCACTACAATATATATATATATATATTATGGGACTCGCGCCTATAAATGAATCCTTGCCTATCCTAGTGTATTCTTCTGATGGTTTTCGTGGACGTAATATATGGTGCGATGAGTTTCTCGGGATTCTATCCGCGTTCGGAGCAGGTCCTGATAAGGATGCTGTTTGGTTCGACGTTTCGATGATGCCTCTGTCGAAGTGTTCGACACTCGATGAAGAAGATGACGGGGGCATCATCGAAACGTCGAACCAAGCAACGTCCTTATCAGGACCTACTCAAAACGCGGATAGAATCCCGAGAAACTCATCGCACCACATATTACGTCCACGAAAACCATCAGAAGAATATACTAGGGTGGGCAAGGATTAATTTATAGGCGCGAGTCCCATACATATAGCGAATAATGTTGGCGCCTGTGCTAGAATCGTCCCGTCCCCTCCGCGCCTCAGTGCCCCTAGACAAGCATACACATTCGCAACTCAGTCACCCAACATACGTAGTCGAGGTAAAAGCTCGACACAGATTTTAGGAAATATGTAATAGAACTTATTTGATTTTTGTCCTGCTGATGGACTTTAATCGTTGATTATTTCATAATAAATACTATTGTCGTATATCAAGCAAAGAAAACGTCCTTAATTTAAAAGGAAAATTGCGAATTGCAAAACTAAATAGAACATCCTCTCACTATAAACTATCTAGACCACATTTTTCATTTCCAAATATCCAATATATTAAATGTCCCAATGATAATAAGCGCGTAAGAAATACTTACGTACACATGAAAAGATTGCAATAACCAAAAAATGAATGCTAATATAGCTCATGGTATTGGTGGAATCATTTCCGGCAAAAAACAAAGCGAGGGAAAAAGGACAGCGTAAACCCGCGAACATGTTTCTACTTACCCGGCGTCATCAGCGCGGTTCCGTACGTGTACTTCTACCTCGCTATTGTTTTTCACCCCTCGAGTATATGTTGCTATTCTCCACGAACAGAATCACGATTTGTCTCCCAACGCCACCTAGCGTCGAGAAACATAGACATGCCGTCTAGAGAATAGCGACAACAATCCGATGTAGACTCCTACCATCTATCGATCAGCTCCTGGGTTGCTTAACGCAAGATGGCATGGCGCCTAAGACGCCGCGGAATCGTTTAAAGGCGTGGACTCTTTAAACGATTTTTACAGGCTTATCTATGTTTCTCGACGGTAGGTGGCGTGGGGAAATATATCGTGCAGCCTGTAAATTTTATATTATCTATCCTTACTTAGCGCAAAGTTCAAATATTTTCGGCTGTACAAGGGAACAGTTCACTATCTTCCACTTCGTGGTAATTGTTGCCAAATTCATCGAATATTAAAATTAAGTTCTTGATGTTCATCTTACGTGGTCCATGCGGAGGCCATTGTAAAATCAACAATATAAAAAACTGAAACTTAAGCACATTGCCTATTAAAAACTAACAAATTTAAACAAATCTACCACAACTAATTAATTACAATAAAGTTCGATAAAGTAAAGGAGAAACAACAATGAACAAAACAAGTTAAAATGACATAAAATGGTATCGAGCACAATGAACGAAACTATGACAAATGCAGGTTATAATAACAATAAATAACAAGGATAATTTACGCTTTTGGAATTGAGATTTGACAGTTTGGCAATTGTTATGATTACTTTGCCTAGCAACGTGCTCTTTAGATCAGTCTGGCGTCGCAAGAAACAATTTGGCGCTCTTTCCTAGCCAACTTTGCGTAATAACAAAAACAGATTACCAAAACCTTTATTGCTGCATACCGTCATATTTCTTAAGTTAAAGTATAACGTATGTGGTATCGTCGGATTCCCCTTTTGACTTCTGGTGAAACCGGAAATACAATTGAAATGCCGATAACGGCAAAAGTTAAAAATCGACCTATTTTTTCTAGAAACGCTAGCTTCTGTCGTTCAAAAGTTAGCGTTAAGGGGGGGGGGGGCACACTTTAGCGCCGCACTGTATGTATAATTTTTGTCGCAATTTGTATGCATAGTAGATTATTCTGTATCGTTTTGACATACTTGTACGCTTTTCGTAAGTAAACACTAAACTCAATTGTTATGAATAAAATTATTAAAAATCTCTTTACTTTAATTGCTGGATATAGTTGTGTTCTTTCCGTATTTTTTCGTGGCACGACCGTTATCGTTTAATAGTAGTAAAACAGCTAAAAGGCTATCCAAAGTGCTTTTTACTTCCCATAGCTTCAGAGATATTAACGCAAATAGTGAGGGGTTGTGTTGCGGTTAAGATGCTCCAGACCCCGTGAAAGTGGTAGAATGGATACCTAAAAAAATTTATCGCTGTTCTTACATAAACTCACAAAGTTTCATTTAAGCCGGTAAGTGTTACTTATCGGTGCTCCCCTGTAAGTGGCATGGAAAGCAGACGAGCTACTGTAAGTAATTCAAATAATAATTTTGAGTATTTATTGTTAGAATAAGAAATTATTATTTTAACTATTGTTTTAGGAACTACAATAGGGTTAGTAATTAACTTCAATTAGTAATAGGTCGAATAAAAGATCCTTTGGTCACAAGAATTTTAAGTTCTATACCTTTTAGGTACACTACTTTTAGCAATTTGTTTATTATTATTCCTATATACCATTTTATTCATGACTTCAACTTTTATATCTTCCTCTCGCTTCTACTGTCCATCATTTTCATTCTCCGTTACTGTCAATCTGTGCCAGCGTAAATAAGTATTATCACGATATCGATATGTTTACTATATCTTTAAGTTCATTAAGGGCCCTCTTGCTGGAGAAATTTTCAGCGACCTAAGACAACTCCTTTTCTTTTTTGTCTATATAATTTTTTTTCCTTTTCTTTTCTTTTTACGTATATATTTATATATAGAGATATGCCTTTTTCTCTTTCATTTTTTTTAAATATTATTGTATAATTAATAATTATTGTTTTTCTTTATATATATGCATATGTATACTCGGTAGGTTTAAGTAACAATTGTATTTTCAATAAATTATGGATTATCCTGTAATTAGCAACATTCGCTGCTGTTGGATAATAAATTATTATTATTATTATTATTATTATTATTATTGTAATGCCAATGTACCCAATATATTAAGTTGCCTATCATACTTCTTTCTAAAGATATCAATTACCAAACATCATATTTTAGTATAATTTTCGGAACTCAGTAAATGATTATTGACCTCAATATTTTGAACTCTTTCTTACTGCAGATAGAAGGATTGTGAGTACTTGGAGAGCTGACAGGAACTGCTGTTAGTATTGTAGGTAGAATAGAATTATTAATAGAATATCTGTGTAGTACTCTACTTTCTCATGCCACCATGTCTCCTCTTATTTGTGGAAAGATTTTCTGCCGTTTTAATGTACAACACACGCATTTAAAACTTTCAAATTTCATGTTGACCTGAAGAGTTGTCATCGCCTGCTGATGGAAATGAAAAATGTAAAGCGAATTTCGAAGAGGCAGCCGCTCAAGTTCATACGTCTGTGCGGATGCGAGAGATTCATGATTTGTTTTCAGCGTCTAGATTAATGTTATCATTTTTTCTGGAACCGTATTGTCTTATCGCAAAATGCAATTTTGCCGTAGGATTTATGCTGCAATTTAAGTGACTTGCAAAAGGATTGGGGAAGATGTTGTTCCGAAATTGAACTGTGTTTTTCTTCCATTAGAACGCAAATAATACAGGAGAACGGCGTTTTTGCATAAAATGTGTTTCATTTACCACGCTGGTCAACTGAAAAAATAGTACATTAGAAGACAAGTGCGACAAAATAAGTTATGAAACGAGTCTTCTATTCAACTTTTTCTATTTTACATTTCTCGGTCGTGAAAATTTATTTTTTATTACGTACATATTTTTTTTGATACCTATTGGAAAATTATATGAAAAATTGTTCATAGTTTGACAAATGCACCCGAAAATAAACAATACTTAACAACTTGTTGAACATTACAAGAATTTTAACGAGTCAAACAATCGACATTCTGTTGCTAAGATTTTTACATTGTGGCAATATTAAGTGGGATATACTGATAACCAGAGACGAAACCCTGTTATGTACGAGGCGTGACTGAATACGAAAAAGGAATACGTCAGCATTAGTAGGGGTGAAGAGGCGGCATCGTACGGGCATCATTCTGTCGTTATCTTAGATAAGGATAGAATGCATACGCGATGCTGCCTCTCTACCCCCTTAACGCAGACGTATTCGTGTTTAACTGCTCAGTAACACCTCGATCCTAACTGACTTTCATCTCTGCTGATAACCTTTTACTTGCCTTAATGAATAAAAAATTCACAATTTAAAGACATTTTCTTCAAAAGAGAAATTGAAATCTGAAGATGCCCAGTATAGAGAAATTTTAAATTACAATATTATATTGCTCACTAAGAGCACTTTGCTTCAAAAACCTTAAAAATCATGTCTAGTTAACTTTGTATACACTATTGTTAATAATTTCGATCATAAAAAGTAAGTGAGTCAACCTTTAAGAAAATTTAAATCAAACACATGACCGTAGAATAAAGTTGAAATCCTACATACTTCTCGAAAATTAATTTTGACCATCCTCAAACTACCATTTGTTATCAAACAAGTAATAGTTTATCTATTCTGATTCTCATCTTAGCTTTCAAACAAGCACTAATTAATGTTATATTAATATGTAATAAAAAAATACGGAAATAGAAAACGCTCTCATTTGGTGCAAATTTGGTGGTCGTTCCATAATTAAGAATAAACTAATTTAAATTAACCGTATTACATTCTGAGTTAGAGCATGCTCGGTAACTCCTGGTACACTTTGTTTTAAGTATTTTAATTACGAACTGTCAAAGTAAATGTCAAATAATTGTTTAGTTGTCATTAACTATTCATGGTGTATAACTGACATAAGTTTTATAAACTTACGGTTCGTGATTTTGAAATGATAACTGTTAAGAACCCAGAACTCGCAAAAAGAATTTGCCACTACTTTGAAAATTCTGCGAATCGAGTCAAGAAAGATGTTTAGGCATTTTACGAAAGAAAGGGTGGCCAGAAAGACTGTATACAGTGTGTAAAGCGATGGGGTATACAAGAGGGAAAATTTGTTTAATATTGATTTTTGAAAAAAAATTATTCTTCATGATATTTTTTGCTTGCTTTGAAAGTACCAGTAATGTTTCGAAAATCTAAAATTTATTTCTAGTAATTTGTAAAAATAAAAAACATTTTTTTTTTATTGTAAGTTATCATTCTACATTATAATGAAGATAGCGATGATAAATTGTTTTCCTCAAACTCACGTTTATTGCTGCCAAACTGACGTTGCAAAAATGCTAACGATACAGCAAAGAATTTATTTAGTTAAATGTTACGGTGTTGGCGATGTATCATATCAGTACGCAATTAAATTGTTTCATCAAAAGTATCCAGATGTAGCTGTAACAAAAATGGCTCTTAAGAAATTAATTGCAAAATTCGACGAAACAGGATCGGTGGTCGACAAAAAGAAGATAAAGATGTACAATGAGGATGATGCGGTAACTATTATGGTCTTGCAGTCCGTTGAAGACAATCCACATTTACCATTAAGACGGAGGGCAGCGGAGCTTAATGTCAGTCACACCTTACTACAAAAGATTTTTTAAAGAAATAAAATTTTTCCATTTAAGCCAAAATTTAGACATACCCTTGAAATTCACGGTTATGCTTTTAGACTGGATTTCTGCTTATGGATTGGTGAGAAGCTTATGGAAAACAGAAACTTTCATAAACGCGTATTGTTTTCCGATGAATGTACCTTTTCCACAAACGGTGTTGTGTCTTCACAAAATTGCAGATTTTGGTCACGACACAATCCCAATTTTAAAATCAACACGAGAAATCAGCATTATGGAAAAGTTAGTGTTTGGTGCGGAATGTTAATTAATAAAATTATTGGGCCCTACTTTTTTGACGAAAATGCGAATCAACATAGTTATTTAAGTATGCTACGGAATTTTATGATTCCATCACTACAAGACGTGAACTTAGAGAACATTTATTATCAACAAGGTGGATGTTCAGCTCACAGCACTTTATTAGTTCGCACATTGTTAGACCAGCAATTGCGTGGGAATTGGGTTGGACGTTATGGTCCAATACATTGGCCTGCCAGATCGCCAGATTTATCTCCCATGGACTTCTTCCTCTGGGGATATCTTAAACAAAAAGTATACAAAGAACCTGTAGGAAACTATGTAGAAATATTAAAACAACGAATAACTTCAGCAGTTAGAGAAGTTAGCTTAGAAATTTTAGGGAATGTTTATAAGGAATTCAGGAATAGAGCGGAAAAGTGTGTAGAAAACGGAGGAGATTATGTAGAATGTTTATAATAAATAAAATAGTTTTTTATTTTTTAGTTTTTTTTTTATTTATTTATTTATCATCGCTATCTTCATTATAATGTAGAATGATAACTTACAATTTGTACAGATTACTAGAAATAAATTTTAGATTTTCGAAACATTACTGGTATTTTCGAAGCAAACAAAAAATATCATGAAGAATAATTTTTTTTCAAAAATCAATATTAGGAAAATTTTCCCTCTTGTATACCCCATCGCTTTACACCATGTTTTGTCATGCTATGTAGTACGTAAATCTGCTATTTATAAATTGGGAGGAGGAAGGCCAATATTTGTAAGAAATAAAACGTTATTGTCTTGTGTTAAAGCCCTTTACAAAAGAGATCCAAACATGTCTGAAAGAAAAGAGGCTGCCCTGTTGAATATATCGCCTTCATATTTACATGAAATTAAAGTTAGACAAACTGAAATTAAATCTCACGTATGTAAAAGCGTCCCACATTATGTTAGCAATCAAGAATCGAGAGCGAAAACTGTTTGCAGAAAAATTCTCGAAAAATTGGCACCTCCAGGAAGCGGAAAAGTTATTATCATGGATGATAAAACATACTGTACTATTGATCCAAAAGATGTTCCTGTGAGAAAATACTACCATTGTGCTCGCAATACAGACGTACCAATTGAAAAAAAAATCAAATCTAAGAAAAAAATTAAAAAAAAATATCTGATATTGCAGGCGATGGATGAATATGGGAATGTTTCAAAACCGTATATTTTCACAGGCACCATGAATTGGAAAATTTACCTAAATGAGTGTTTACGCAAGAGGCTTATTCCCTTTATCAAAAATATAAATCTTCTGTTTTGGCTTGATATGGCAACATGTCATTACGCTGCCAAATGCATAGAATTTCTTCAAGAAAATAACATAGATTTTGTATCAAAAGTAAATAACGCTCCAAATACACCTCAGGTTCGACCAATTGAAAAGTATTGGGCATTATTGAAGAGAGAATATTCTAAAAGGAAAACCCCTGCGAAAAGTTTGAATTCCTTCGGACGTATAGTGACAGCTATAGCCTAAAAAGTTTCAAAAACTAGTGGTACATCTTTAATGAGCAATGTAAGAAGAAAGCTACGTCAAGTAGGTAGACTATGAGTATACGAACCTTATCATAAGTAAAAGTTTATATAAATATGTTGCTTATTTCAAATAAAGTTCATTGTTGCTGAAATATTGCGTTTAGTTTATAGGTATTTTTTAATTTTGTGCCAAGAGTTACCGAGCATACTCTATATGTAAATAATGGCATCTGCGAGAAATTTCTACAAAAATTGCTTAGAAATTACATAGATTGTCCATACATACTGGAACGAATGAATTTTCTTGTGCCACGTTTGAATTTAAGACCTGATAGTGGCTTCATTCTTCTATTCGCAAGGACTAACACAATGAGGGGAGCGCCGACGTATACTTTGTCCAGGGCGGCTAATAAACGATGTGACTTATTTAAGTAAAGCTTATATACTGTTATGTTATGTTCAACGTTGTGTTTACGACGACAACAACTTCTCTCGGTTGTCACATCGGTACTGAAGTAAATGTCAGGCTGGCCACTCGTTGGCAACCAAATACCCCTCTTGCGGGGATAATTGGTAATTTTTGCGTTACCATTCCCTCCCTCAGCCAACCGTCCTTGGGGCGAGGAAGGTAGAATTTAATTATAAGTCCAGATAATGACGAGTGTGGGGTATCATGGACAATTCTACTCGTTTATCAATTTTTCTATTCAATTATTTCTTTCAAATTAATGTAAAAATCGTCTGGAATAAGCAACAGCGTAAATTGCAAAGCACAACAGATAATATTTCGTCAATTAAATCTTTATCTGAAAGGGTTCTATAAATTAGTAATGGATTTTCTCTTTTAAAGCTTGTTGGTGACAATTCGTACCACAGAATCATCAACAAACAACCTCCTGGTTAAGTCATTGCATTCGTTCTCGTATGCTAATATCATTTTTATTGAAAGTCATCGAAAAGTTAGTTTCTATTTGGGTAAATTATCAAAATTGGCCGTGAAAGAAAACAATCGCCGGTCTTTCGCGATTTAAAATAAATGAAAGAGAAACGACGCCCTCAATTTTCATCAATCTTTATTCGGCCTTGGTTGAATCAAAGTTTGTCGTGAATCCAATCCAAAGATAAGTGTTCGTTACGTATTCAAAGTCATTATATCAGAGAAGTAAATAGGGCTAAATATCCAGAACAGGCAGTTCCTGTGGTGTGTATTTAAACCGAGTGTTTATATACATTGGCGTCGTTCGAAAGTTTAAAGGTTAGTTGATTTTAAAAATCTTAAAAATTCGTTAATTTGATTTCAATAAGTTACAAATTCATTCAAAATTGCCGCAAGGGTATCTAGGGATACCCCCGAACCTAACAAAAATCATGTATTAGAGTTAAATTTGAAAATTTAACAAAATTTAGAGTAAAACCCCTCAGAAAGATATTTCAATACTTACCTACATTTCTCCTATTATTGGGCAATATGCCTGTTGGGAAATAAATGTTTATTATTATTATTATTATTATTATTATTATTATTATTATTATTATTATTATTATTATTATTCTCATATTAGTTGCGTATCAGTCAATTTACTTCCAACGCTCTGCTTCTAATGGCTAAGATTAACATCAACAAGTTTCGTAGTATGAACGGTTATCAAAAAATGCCCCTCAGCTTGAGTTGAATATCAATTTCCAATTTTGTAAACTGGAAATTGGAAAATAAGGGACAGAATTCTCGCCAAAACCATCAATTTTGGCGCCGATGGAAATTTTGAGACCACAGTAAAGACTATTCTTTTTCCCCGAGATGCTTAAAAAGTGGAACGTGTACTTCGAAATTGTCGTTTGGAAGAAAATTTAATTTTGCACCGCTGGATAATGTTAATAATAATATCGGAATTTGCGGAAAATTATGTTTTTAAAACGCTTTTATACTATGTGTGCACGGTGCCGCTAGATGTACAGATGCGGTAGTTAAGCCTTTAGTGAATATCGATCCTGCGGAATTGAAATTACACTACCACGAACGGCACTAAATTTCGCATGCGTGTGAAGCCGAAATAGTCAAACAATGCTCGTTAATGAAATATTCCTGCTGAAATTGCGTAATAACTGGACGTGTGTTTGGTATTGAGGATGAATTATTAGAGCAGCGATATTCAAACTTTTTGAACACGGGATAATAACGTATATGTTAGTATAAGTTAGTAATAAGCTTACGAATTTACATAAATGGTATTGCGATTTTTGCCATATTTGGTTCTACTAGCTATTAAAATTGTTACATTTTAATATTTTGCCACTATTTTCTATTAGTTATTTACCTTCTTGGTAAATATCTCTTTAGGTTTGACATTTGAGGTATAGTATTAGATTCCGTACTTTCACCGTTGGTTCATAGATGGCGTCTAGTATTTTTGTTATTAAATTTATTATTTTTTACCATTTAGATTATCATTTGGTTTCTCTTTACGTTTTTATATCTGATGATAATTTCGTCATTAGTTGCTATCAAATTGGTTATTTTGTGTAATTATTTCCCTTTATCCCCACCCTTCCCTCGGCTTCGTTTCTCCGTACGGAAATTTCCAGAATATACTGGAGCACAACTTGTATAAAAGCGAGATTATTGGATATTTTGGAATTTAGATCTTGCTTTACTCTTAGTGGGGTTACGAAAATTGCTTTCATGCACGTGGAAACGTTACCCTGAAGATCTATACTTTCCTTGTTCAGAACACCTCATCCGATCAAGTATGAGGTATTATTGTATATATTAAACGAGTTTATTGTTACCACATTGTCGTTTGGGTCTTCATTAACTGATTCCACTATACCTTTGAACAGCTCATGTTCTTACCGCGTGGTTTCCTGATGGAATGGTAAGTGGTGCATATGAGTATAGTTTCGATCTTCGTTTTGTTTACGAATCCCCCGTCTTCACTGAGTAGGCTGGTAACCCATATGAAGGAGGACAGGTAGGTGAACAGTTGATGGAAATCGATTGGGATAGAATTGTGTTGGTAAAGTCGAGTTGCGTCGTTAGAAACTATTGCAATGTTACTAAAATTGTCGTGTGAAGAAACAGTACTAAATGAGATTAATCTTACCGTAGAGAGTATATTTCTGCTTGCTTCACATTTACCCAAGAAAAGAACTCTTTCCTATTCACGCATCCTTTTTTAATTCTTTATATTAATAACTTCCTAGAATACATGACACCAATGAAGGTCATCTTACACGCCTATCTCAGAGAATAAAAGAGTCTACATTGGAGCAAAGCGAAGACATTTTGTAACATGCAAAACTGTGGTTTGCCAGGAACGACTTGCAGTTAAATGAAGGTACGAAACAATACATACATTCTCGACGTTTTATACTACACAAGTAAGATGCTTTCTGTGAATAAAAGAAACACCTAGCAGGTAACCTCTGTCAAGCAGTGCTAAGGACTCTGGGCTTCACACAACCAAAGCTGAAACTAGTGGGACTAGTGGGCACATTGAATAGACCAGGTAGATGTGTAAGAGCAACTTTGGTCTGGAAACGTTAAAACTGGCAAACTAGCCTGCGTAGATCCGTCAGTGGCTGGTTGAAGCCCGTGTCCCTCTGTAAGTATTGCATATACGGTAGTCAAAGCAGCTATTAAACTATGGAAAAGAAAGTCTCAAACGAATCCTAAACCAATCCAAGCGCAAACCTACAGATATCCCACTAGGCCAACTATGTACTGTACTACCGCAGGAATGCGGCTTTCACAAATGAGGAATATCCAAACATTAAACATTAATCAAAAGTTACACAGAGCAATCGCTCTCTATCGCGTTAGATTGGTAAAAATCTTTTGTAAATCTTTTAGTAATTGAGGAGTCACAATAGACCTGTAAAAATCGCAGTGGGAGAAGCCAAAGAGAGGTAGTCTTCAATCTACATATGCGTTTATCTATCCTTAGTACTTTCCTGATACTTCTTGCCCAAAAGATCTATTACTGTATCTAATTGCGTTTGTATGATAAATGATTAGTTAAATCATAATTCAAATGCTCTTTCTCGGAAAAGCATTTGCAAATTATTGATGATAACATTGCTTGCCCATATTTAATATACAGGGTTCGGCAAAAGTAACGCATGAGTCTAATATCTCTGTAAATATAAACCTTAGAAAAAAAAGTTATTGACAAAATTTGTTTGACAAGCTATTGTCTATTCCACCAAATGTGAATTTCTTTTCAAATGACTTTTTATGGTAACAAAAAAATATTTTTTTTAGTGGTACCAGTAACATTTTTTCCTTATAAATTTCTTAATATACAAAAATGTTGAGGAAAGATTTAAACTTAATAAAAATACAAAAATTAAAGAACTAAATTAAATGTTCAAATTGAAGTCCTTGTACGGCCTGACAATGCCCTAGACGTTCTCAAAAATTGTCAATAGCATTTTCAAGCCCACTAGGTAATATGGCTTTTATTTTACGTCTAATTTTCATTCTTAAATCTTCTAAGTTTTGGGGTTCCTCCTTGTACACTTTTGTTTTTAAGTGACACCACAGAAAGAAATCCATTGGGTTTAAATCGGGTGATCTATTCAATAAAACACCGACGTCCAATCCAACGATCAATTGCGTATGTGGTGGAGCCCCATCTTGTTGAAGCCATAGGTCACGGTTTAGCATATCTGGTTGATTACCATTAGGAAACAAATTCAGAATGTCTGGTGCAATGTGGTTACGCAGTAAGTTTAAGTAACTGTCCCTGTTAAGGTGTTTTCTAAGAAATATGGACCTGTGATTCGTTGCCCAACAATCCCACCCCTCACATTATGCTTTTAGGGATGCTCTGTATGATGTTCCATCGTCCAATATCTATTCTTAGTCGATCAATAGCGGCAGTTATGCCTATTTACAAATCCGTTAATACAAAACATAGCTTCGTCAGAAAACAAAATATTGTTGAAAAAATTTGGATCATTATTTTTATCATTGTTCCACAAAACTGCATTCGCCCGTTCGGATCATGTTTTTTCTCAATATTCGTTAATCTCGAAGTTGTATCATTTTCTAATGCCAGTTGAGTGGTTGACGTAGTTGGATTATCCGATACAGTAACACATCTAGAGATCGGTCTTCATTAGTGGTTGACTTGGGACGGCCGGCTTTAGGAATACCTTTAACATCGCCCGTTTCTCTAAATTTAGCAATCAATCTCGAAACCGTTGATTGGGCTACAGGAGTTCGTTCGGGATGAACGTCGATGAATAAATAGCAAACTTCGTTATGATAACGTTGCCTACCACATCCAACTAACATGAGGATTTCGATTCTTTCAGTTGTAATTAATATTACTATTTTCGCACAAATTATTGAAAAAAAAACATTTTTTCAGTGCAAACTATGATATTGAGATACGTCAATAATACTTTGATAGACGTTTTATCCAACTAGATTCACTTCAATACACAAGCAATCTGTTAAAACCAATAATGTTCGCTGCCATTATCGTATGATTTGTATTTGTATTTATTTATTTCATCACAGATTGTAACATGTCAAAAAAAGAAATACATTGTATGCATAATTGTCCTAAATAATAATAAACATTGGTAGAATAGGTAAGTAACCATGTTATAAACTAAAAGAAAAAAAAATAAGAAGTATATACGTAAAGAAGTGCATCACAAGTTAAAAAAAAATTAGCGAACAAGATATAAATATACATATATTAGTATCAGTACTGCGGATAAGAATTATTGATTAAGATCATACGTTAAATACTCATTATGTTATAGAAAACATAACTCAATAATTTTTTTTTTACAGTTTTGCTAAAATAATAACAGTAAGAACAAGTTGGACTCAATATCTAAGTGTTTTTGAATATCTTCTTTTTTTTTATCTATCCCCATGAAAACAATACATATTCATATTAAGAAATTTATAAGGGTTCCAAATATGAAAAAAGAACGTTACTATTACCATTTAAAATAAATATATTTTTTTGTTACCACAAGAAGTCATGTGAAGAAAGAGTCACAAATGGTAGAAAGTAGCATATTTTGTTAATATATATTTTTTTAAACTTTATATTAGACTAATGCGTTACTTTTGCCAAAACCTGTGTAATAATACTTTCAGTGAATTTTCGACAAATTTCTGCAAAAGATAAATTGTTGCTTCTTGCATTCTTTTTACCATAACAGTTGATGTATAGGTTATGATTATTGTTACGGTGATGATTTGTGAAGTTTTTTTGATTGGGTACTGTGATTCACTTCATTCAAATATTTACAAAAAGATCTGATAAAAGCCCATAAGACGTTAACATTTCAAGTAGCACACGACAATTGTTTAAAACACCTATGTTAAACCTAATGTATTCAAAATTATTCATTTAGGACCGCTGATTTCGCAAATCCGAACGCCATCCGTTACAATGCAATCTGGCCTGCTCAGATCTGACCAGGACAAGGATTAACAATATCGTCTCACGATAAATTTCACTTCTCTCCGTGGTAATTATAACTGTTGGTGTGGGTCATTATGACAACGCCCTTTCTCGGCCGATCGTAAGATATGCGGCGCGCTGATATACCCTTTTCAATGGTAAGCCCTTGACGCGTTCAACCTAACTTCTTCCATTAACGTTGAGGAATTCCACCGTTTGCCCAAATTTAATGGCTACATTATCGTACATTAGCAAAATGTGTCTGGGTTAGATATCTACCTATATCGCAATGGTAGATACGTAAGTGCGTTTAGATTTTTACTGGAGGGAATAAAAGGTTTTCCAACGGCTAACAGATATCGACATAAAGCTTTATTATGATGCAGATGAGATTTAAGATTGCCTATCTTCTGTGGAAATTTAACTCCGTGAATTCCTTCTTTAGGATATTGGATATTGTACGTTATTATTTTATATTAAAAATGAATGCTCAAAACGTTTCAATTTTCAAAATTTAAACGTCGATTTCTCGAACGTCTATCGATCATTTTCAAATATTACTATATTTTTTATCTAAAATGATTATAAAAACTGTCTTCATTTGGCCGATCTTTTTTTGCTTTCAATACACATCAAATGTTGTATTACATAGTTGTTCCCATTTGCTTTGATTTTAAATATTTGCTTGATAGAATTGCGTTAGCCAACTTTACTTTAAGGTTTAAAATGATACTAGATATGAATTGGAGATAACATTTTGCTGTAAGATACACTCAGAATCAAATATCACTTGTTCGGCTGTCACTAACTGTTTTTCAAGTGTCTACTACTATATTAAATATTAGGCTTTAATTTAGAGAAGAGTAGAAATGATTTCTTTATAAAGTTTTAAGAATTGCAATAATTTAAGCAATGATGGCGCTAGGTGAGATAGCACGAAGGTGAAGTAACACGAAACACTGCCAGATTTCCAATAGAAACACTCTTTGAGATAGTAGTATTCATACTTCAGAAATTATTCGTAAAAGATAATAATAATACGTTTTGTTACACACACAAAAAAGGATTTCAAACAATGAAAGAAGAACAAAAATTGACAGTATATAAATACATTTTCATATAAGTATTCCAGTAACCCTTTGCGGTAAACGTGGTGCCGAAAACCAGACGATCTGCACGTGAATGTCTGTTCTTCGTTCCTGCCGCGATGATTACAGCTACAAGAAAAAAAAGCTATGCAGCTACTATATACAAAAATCAAGGATGAGATTTCTGTGTTAACATACAAGCAGATACAAAAACAAAATTAAATGAAATTGTAGATTTAAATAACTGAATCAAGAATCATACATCTTACATGACATTTAAAAGAAGGAACTGACGAAATCCGGCAGAGCATTGTACAGTCGCGCAACGTTAAATGAAAATGATCTTTCAAAAAGAGTGATTCGATGAGCAGGACGTGTGATGCAGTAGGGAAATTCAATATTAATGCTAATGCACATCTGTTCTAAACCCTAATCTGAGGAAGAGATGTGGCGAAACCTTTGTGGTTAAAATTTTATGATAGAAGCAGAATTGGTGCAAGTAGCGACGAGAACGCATGTTTAACCAGTCGAGTTTCGCAAGTTTATGTGAAACATGATCACGTCTTTTTAGACCGTATACAAAACGAATGCAACAATTTTGAAGTTTTTGTATTCTTTGCGCAGTAACACTATCAAGATAAGGACCATAAACAACGTCGCAATAAACCGTTTCCTAGTTAGAATAGAGAGACAATTTCTATGAGAATAGAGATACTTTCAATTGGTATACGCATTACGGATACACATACAAATGTGACCTTTAAATCTTAAGTCAGAGTCGATTAGGAGCCCAAGGTTTCTAACAGACTTAGAAAAAGGCAATCATGTTTTCTAACAAAGAGTATCATAGATGTTTTATTGACATTTATATGCAAATTGCGCTGCTTAGAAAAGTTTATTATTCGATCAAGATCCGAATTAATGCGGTCATTGGCAGATGACAGATCAGTTCGCTCAAATGTAAAATAAATTGGGGTATCATCCGCATAAAGGTGATAACTACAGGTTTTCAAACATGTATGCAGTTTCGATGTGTAATGTGAAAAAAGTAAAGGCCCTACGGTCGAACCCTGTGGTACGCCACTGTATAGAAGCGTGGTATTCGACACCACACAAGTGACTTGTTGGGAGCGATCCAACAGATAATTTTTGATCAAAGAGGTAGCCTCGTTATTGAAATCAATATGCTTTAAGATGAATAATAAAAGACTGTGATTAACCGTATCGAAAGCGCGAGAGAAATCAAACATAACAAGACATGTAAATTTACACGAATCAGCAGCCGTAAGAACATCGCCCACTACTGCTGAAATAGCGAAGGCGCAACTGTATCCCGGTCTAAACCCAGATTGGTAAGTAGGTAATGTTATGGTGATTGATACGCACTAAGTAACTTTTCAAAGATTTTTGATAACGCACACAGAGTACTGATGGATCGCAGGTCACCAAATTCTTCAGGACATCGCTTCTTAGAGAGAAGAATAACACGGGCTTTTTTCCAGAGGCGAGGAAAGAAACTAACAAAAACGGTAGAATGTGAGGACAACACAGCTTAATCTGATCAATGTTGATCCCATAATATCCTATAGATTTAGAAGAAATTCTTCGAATAGCCAAGAATATGTCTTCTTCAGACACAGCATGAAAGAGAAAACAGGGTTGCAGTAAATCGATAGTCGTTTCAGGATTATTATAGAAGTTAACAATATCGGGACGCGGATCGAAAACTACTGAACATAAAGAGGAGAAAAAATTATTATTAATGGAATCTGCGTTAGAAAGGTAGAGTCAAGTCTTTTTTATTAAAAGACGAAGATCACGTAAATCTTTCCATACGGTTCTGAAATTCTCACGCGATAATTCAAGTAGCTGCTCTTTTTCCTAATGCGTGTTGTTAATTTCTAAGATTAAAAATAAGAGGAAGTTCATCGCGATTGCAAACTACGCTTAAATTTCAAAAATTCACGATATCTTACAGTCTGCATGGTTTTAATGGTGTCGGTAATTCGCAGTTTACGCTCACGCACGATTCTACGGGTGTGTATCGGAGTATGGTGGTCAAATAAAGAAGTTATTAGGGAATTAAAAAGCGCGATTTTCTCATGAATATCATCAAGATAAAAAATATGACAGAATGGCAAGTTAACTAAATCAGAATAAAAAGTTTCATAATTGAAGTGTTTAAAATCCCTATAGGTTTTAATAAACGGCTGGAACTTTGTTGTGGTTCGTAAAATATCACAATTATAACATAAAAATGGTCCGGTGATACACTGAACTGGTTTTATTTGGACATTGGTTAGTGATATTTACTGTTGTTAGTGAGAATCATGATCGTAATAAGAAGCAGTATGGTGTCGTAACAATAGTAGCTTCTTACACAGTCTGATGCAAACCATGCGTCATTAATAATTCTAAAAAGGTATTAATATGAGGCAAGTCAACTGCCAAAAGGTTAAAGTTGAAATCGCCAGTGCAAATTTGGACATCACAGATAGGGATCATAAGTATAACCACATTCTCGAAAGCTTCAAAAAATTCCTTGTAGCTGGTACTAGGTTTTCTCTATACCACACCAGTAGGTTTTGCCACCAGGTTTTGCGATTGAAGTTAAACTTAATCCAAAGTTGCCCAATATGAGCTGTAAAGGATGTTTCTATAATTTCGTAATGAAACAATGTAGGCAAGTACATAGCTACACCACCTCCCTTGCCCGACCTCTCTCTACGTATAAAACTAAAACTGTGTATATTAAATGGATCGCTACTTACATTTTCACTCAATGCAAATATACCGGGTCTCGACTGATCGATGAACTCCTTCAGTAGTACAAATTGCTTTGCTAAAGATCGACAATTGATATGGGAAATGCTTAGTGTATTCATGACAGCATGATTTTGATTCTAGCGAGATGCATAAGATAATAGTACTAGTAATACAAAAACGTATGATAATAAATAAATAGAAAAGAATGAATCTTATAGCAGTTATAAAGTTTAAAAGACCAATAGTATGCCAATTTGTATGTAAATAAATGTAATGCGTATGTGTAATGTAACAAAAATAGAAAATGAACAAGTTCAATAATTGTATGAAAGCACCGTTGATATGTGGCCAAAATTCAAGACTCAAGACAGTTGAGTAAGTTCTCTGGCGATCGAATGGTAATGCGCTTTCCCTGGTGTCTGACGAATATGTTGCCGTCATACAGCCAACTGTTTTTATGACCGACTTTCTTGGTAACCAACTTATACAAATCATAGCGCTTGCGGGTAAAATCATTAGTTATTACACATGAAAAAATGCCTAATAATAAAACTAAAAATAATGGTAATATAGCTTATGGTATTATGGTCTCGGTTGAGGGCATAAACCGAGAGGTAGACACAATGCAGGCAGCAGAACGGGAGTGCTCGTAGCCGCACTGATGACGCCGGGAAGGCAGAAACATGTCCGTGTGCTAGTGCTTTCTTTTCTCTGCTCGCATTGTGTGTTGCCGGGAATGATTCCACTAATACCATGAGCTATAGTAGCATTATCATCATTTATTGTCACTCCAGTACCTTTTAAGAGCTTTCCGTTTTTTAATACACTTTCCCAAGCTCGTTTGTTGTTAGCACATAAATTAGCGCTCTTATTGCGAATTCGATGACAGCGGTCAATCATAGTAATAGCAGATGGACAATTTAATTTATCTGTGAGTATATTTGGAATTACAGATGTTGTATTTTCATTAGCCTCTTCGGTGACGCCGTATATCCTGATGGAATTCCTGCGCGTATATTGTTCGAGACGATCGATCTTATCATGCAATAATACGTTTTCTTTTTTTTTTGTTCCAGCTTTTTATTTGTATCGTCTACCATGGTTCTTGCAAGATTTCCTTTTAAAGTATTAAAAGTGACTTTAATAGGGTCGATTATCTCCGTTTTATCACCTCTAGTTAGTCGCATTGTTATAGCTACTTAGAATGTGATAATCAACTACACACACGAACAACAGCTGCGCAAAAACTCGAAGTGTATCACGCCGAAAACTTTTATAGGAGGCCACAGAACTACGTACTACACAAAGAACAGCGTAGTACAAGATATCGGGAAGATTATACAGAGTGCGCCAGAAACACCTTTCGGTTTTTGAAATGAAATAAGGTAATGATAAAATAACGCAGACACTTATTACCTAAGCAGATACAATTACGTATTCATAGAGGAAGCATTGGTACATTACTCAGGTAATCACCATCCTCTCCAATGCATTCGCGTAGTCTTATCGGGAAAGACAGCATAACTCTCTGTAAGATCTCATTTGGAATCTCCCGAATGACTGTGCGTATGCGCTCTTTTAGTTGGTCGGTAATTATTGGACGTGTCTCATACACCTTACTTTTCAGAAAGTCCCACAAGAAATAATCATATCAGGCGAACATATCCCCAAAGCACGAAATTACCCTGCCTGGAAACATTACTCTAATGACATCCATTGGCATTCGTGCGATATGCTTTGCTGCACCATCCTGTTGGAACCACAGATGATGATGGCGATCTACCTCAGGTTGGAGAAATGTTTACAACATGAGTGTGTACCGCTTAGAGTTAACCGTTACGGGTCGTTGTTGGTGTTTTTTAAAAAAGTAAGGCCCACTAATGGGGTGAGATGAAATTGTGTACCACACTGTCACCTTTGTGCTATGTAGAGTTCGTTCTAGCATCTCTTGTGGATTGTTGGGTACCCACACACGAAAGTTTTGCTTATTAACATACACCGATAAGTGGAAGTGTACCTCATCCGACATGAGCAGGTTATTCAGGATGCACTAAGCTACTGCACCACTTGGGGTTTCTAAGGATGGCAATGAAGATTGAAATCTTCGAAATATTCTTAGAGGACTCGTGTCTGACAGATGAAGTGAGATGGCTTACCGCCGAGTTGATTTATACGGACGTTTCTCACACGAGCAACATTTCCTGGTGTACGTACGGAACGATTACGTCCAGAAGGCTTACTGCCTCATACACTTCCTTCCACATACCATTTCGACACCCACAATAGCACAATATTGCGACTAGGGGCATCAGATCGATCAAACTGACGTCGGAACGCTCGCTGGATAACTGGGACAGATTGCGACTTGATAAATGCTTCAGTAGCAGCATGCGATGTTGCATACTCCAGCGCTCCACCGCAAGCGTCACTGCACACATTCATGGTGTAAACTCAACCGACATCTAGTGTGTAACAGAGTAATTAAAGACTAAAAACCGTCAAGTGTTTCTGGCGCACCTTGTAAATACGTACGGTGAAACCATTTTATACAAATACAAATTTCGCGCTTAAGTGCATGAGAAACAAATATACGAAATAAAAATAAGCTAGTTTGAGAATTTTTTTTGCTCTCACCGGATGTGACTTAAAACGTAATCCTGTTTTGTTGGAGTTACAACTAAATCCCACTTAATAGTTACGTGTCTAGCATAGAAAGGAATATGTTTAATGTGGCAGGGACATTGGGTGGTATAGCCTATCATGCAATTTGTATCTCTATAAAAATATACCTTTTTGTGTAGATACGGAAGTAGCTATTAAATAAGATTTGGTTGTCAACGTGTACATAGTTAGCAAGTATCAAAACAAGCGTTTATAATAAATAAAGAATGATTATCTCATGTTAATTTTGAATGGAGGAACTTGTTAAGCATACCCGTTAACCTAGTCAAAAAAGACGATCCAAGCGATAGATGAATAATAAATTCTTTCGGAACACACTGAAGTTTATCCCGCAATTACATGTTTTTTCAAAATAAAGGAATTGTGAGAGGAAATAACGACAACGAACATAAATCATACCTTTTATTACATAATTAATATAGTTTTGCTATTTTCAGCAGAAACGTTTCTGTACATCGCTTTGATAAACGGCAACGAGAATGTGTTCTATGCGTTTTTTAGGAAGATAGGATATATCTTCTTCGACATTTACAGTAACCCATGTGATACCTAATATAGGTGGAATATTTCATAAACAGAAAGGCTGTGCATTTTACTTTAGTCGAGCACGTCTGTATGACATCTTCATTTTCCTTTTTCTCCACAGCTGCAGATGGATGATTTTCAATATCTTTTTCATTCTGAACCGAATACACAGTCACTTTACCTATTGCTTTGCTTGTCTCCTCAACTGCCTTCGATTATTTTATACAAAATATGTAAGAACGTCGAAAATCATCACTTTTCCCTTTAAACTATAGCTCTCCACAGTATAAGCTTTCATTTAGAAAACATAACTTTCTAATGAATACTAGTATGGATGAGAGTATCTAATTAAATATACTTTAATCACTGAAATCGTCGAAATTAATAGCTATATCGACCTCTGCAGAAGTGAGCAACTCGTTATGCTACAATTTTCTGTGAGGGTTGCAGCTCGATTGATGGTCCAACTTGCCAGAAGTAATTAAATAATAATGAAACCAACTACCAACAACCACCATGTACGGATGCGCGTTTCGCCGCCTTACGGTTCATCAGCGTACCTCTGTGGAAGTTTATAGATGTATTTGAAATTGCCGTGTATATACGAAGATAGTGAATACTAGTGTGGATGAGAGTATCTAATTAAAGATACTCTAATCACTGAAAATGTCGAAATTAATAGCTAAGTTGCTCACTTCTGTAGAGGTCGATATACATAGCTATTAATTTCGACATTTTCAGTGATTAGAGTATCTTTAGTTAGATACTCTCATCCACACTAGTATTCACTATCTTCGTATATATACGACAATTAAATACATCTACCAACTTCCACATAGGTACGCTGATGAGCCGTAAGGCGGCGAAATGCGCGTCCAACATGGTGGTTGTTGGTAGTCGGTTTCATTATTATAACTTTATAATTTTTGTACAATGATCATAATTACTTTTACTCCACTTACAACGGGCAATATTTTTAAATGTTGTGTGGTTTAAAACTAAACATATTAAATCGAAAATAGATACAAATGAAGGGAGAAACATGGAAAATAAACATTAAAGGTAGTAACACGATAATCTATGAATCAAAGATGACAAATGAGATGTCCTTAACAAAATAAATGTATTCTACTAGGAATAAAATTCAGCAAATGATTAATACTCTGTATCGGATCTTGGAATTACTTGTTATACAGGCTTATAAACCATAAAGCATGGGCATGATGGTCTGTTGTCATTTCTGATATGAATTTGGTCAACAAAAATATCTTAATAAACATCACTTAAGTTTACTGAAATGAAAACGTTAGAATTTGTAAAGTAAGCAGCGTAATTAATGACAACTTCTTCGAAGAGCTTTTATTTTTAATTTCTCTTTCGTTTCAATGCTTCAGCTTTTTATAACATAGACATATCAACAACCCCATCTTTTTAAAAGTTTCCTACGTCAAAAGCAACCGCTTCTTACGTCATCCTACGTGAATTAACAGAGTTCCCGGAATATAAATACGAAACCACTTAAGGAGGGCTAACAGTTACCGACCCAACGTCCATGGTGTCCCGTCCCGTCCTAGCTCGTACACACATGCAAACGCGATATTTTCGCATCAGCAAGTTTTTAGCAAACACGACCCCCCTTCAGATCGTACGCTCCATTAACGCGTTGTTTTCGTATCGCGTCAAGCGTCGTTGCCAGGGTAACCGTTCAAGGTCGCACGTAACATCAAAATTCGACGCCGCGTGAAGATATTATCCCGGTTTTGGTTGAGGTCGCCATATTTTGGCAGCGCACTCGCTCGAGAAAACGATTAAAGTTTTTGGGTAGTTGGACTGGTGATGATCGGGTGAGAATGTTTTACGGTTACCTTCTGAATTAAGATTTAGAGAACGTGAAAAATTTATGGCGTTAAGAATGAGCTACTCACAAAGTTGTTTAAATTGAATTGTAGTTGAAAATGTATTCGGAAGCTTTTTTTGTAAAGTGAAAGGACGTGTTCAAAAAATGTCGCATTCACAATTTTTTTATTGAAAGCGATAAGGCTTGTTCTTGCATAATATAAAGCTAACAAAAATGTTGTAAGGTTATTCGGCATTTCTATGAAAGCTCGTATACTCGAAGACCGAACTTGGCAATTTCAATTTCTCTACTTTTAATAACATTGCGACTAAGTTTATTCCCACAATTGTTAATAAATTTTAGTCATCTTGTTTAATTCACAAGGAAACTGTTCCAATACGGAGACATCGATTTGAATGAAACTTGGCTAAAGTGAGGACCCTATAGAACTATGCAAAACCTCGTTGTCCGTTTCTGCTGAAAAAGCATAAAAGGGGGTAAAATGGAAGACTGAAAATAGGGATGACTTTGGTTTTTTCCAAATTCGCTGAAAGATAAAAAATATTTGTGTGTGCGGATGTATTGCGTTATAAGGGTGCGTTGAAGTACGCACAAATATCAACAATCGGGGTGAGAAAAAGTCGCCACTCCCTTCCCGCCGCCCCACCGCCGTAACGGAATTTTTTTTTCCTTATCAGGTTTGAAGACCCTATAGAACTATGAAAAACCCCGTTGTCCGTTTCTGCTAAAAAAGCCTTTAAGGGGGTAAAACGGAAAACAGAAAATGGGGATGATTTTAATTTCTTTTAGGAATTATTCCACAAATGGGGAAGATAAAAAAAGATTGGTGTGTACCGATGTATTGCATTTTAAGTGTTTTACATTCACCGTATAGCCTTTTAATCATAAATTCTAAGTCAAAGACGTCAAAGACTTCCATTTGCTCAAGACGACTTCGACATACAGGTTGACAAGTAATGGGGACAGATTACACCCCTGTCTCAGTCCCCTGGTGGTACGGATAGGTTCAGAGAGACTGTTTCCCATTTTGATGGTGGACGCGTTGTTTTCATGTAGTTCTTGGATTGTTGTCAGTATCCGTTGATTAATATGCAGTGTGCTAAGTGCCTCCCAAAGTTTCTGACATGGTATAGAATCGTACGCTTTCTCTAAGTCAATGAAAGCCATATTAACTTCTTCTCCAATTGATACTAGTTTTTCTGCTAATTGCTGAATTATAAATAAGTTGTTCCAACACGACCGACCCGTCATAAAGCCACTCTGTTTTTCGCTGATTCTTTCCGCCATTTCGTTGATGAGTTTATTCTGTAAAATTTTGCTGTACAGCGACCAACGCTACATGCTAAGACCTCGATAGCAACCAGGGTCCTCTCTATTCCCCTTTTTGAAAATAGATACTATATAGGCTACTTTCCATTCTTGGGGTGTTCTGATGAATCTATAGCAGTTGTTAATTAAAGTAAGTCTGTACGACTGAGCGACCTCCGTATTTCATTAGTTCGATCGGGATGTCACCGGGGTACAAAAATGTAATACGTGTTTGAAAAGTTTGTTACATTCTTCTTATATTTTATTGATCTATGCAATGAATCCTTTTAAACTATGATCGTGCGGTTCCGAAACATTTTCAGCTTTTTCTAAAATGCGCCGATTGGCAGAAGAAAGAATTGTACAAAATAAGTTCTTTTTCATCTTTCTTAAAGTACAGGTTTTGGATAATCCCGTTTTTATACTCGCTGATTTAATACATGTGATATTGCATCTTTCATTCGCATTAATCAATAATTTGTAACATAATTCACTAAATCGGAACAAGATTATTGAGTTATTTGTTTTCAAACTACGTTCATTTGACCTTACATCTAAATTACACACTGTAGATTAGTAACGGGTAAGACATTACCAATTAGCTAATTTCACCCCATCTCATATATTTTATTATCCGAACTAGCGTTATCTTACCCAAATAATTCACTCTTAAACCTTTGGAAAGGTAGAGAAAGATCATGTTACCGATTACAGGATCCTCCGAGCAATTAGTACAATTAAAGGTCGTTAGTTGTCTCTGTTTTTTTTATATTACAAGGGAAAATTTCAAGATGATAGTCACCGACCGAATTGAAACTTGGCAGATTTATTGAATCCATCGAGCATTGTAAAACGCCGCTTTCCGTTTCGGCGCAGTCCCACGTCTCATGGAGTGGAAGCTGCCACTAAAATTTCGACGATTTTCGGATTTTTTGCAATGTACAGCCTTATTATGATTAAAAAATATACCGTAACAGCGAGCGTACTACGATCAGCCAACATAATCGGCACTTTTCCGAAATGCGAGAGCGGAGTTATGGCCTGCACGTGTACGTGAACAAATACGCCGTTTATAAGGTGAACAAACTGCACTGAATTTGCGTTTACGCAATTTTGTTAAGCAAATGGCATTCCACAGTGACATTTAACACAGCACACGTTTAGATATATATATATATCTCTATATATCTCTAAATGCGCCATCTATAGGTCTATAAAGCAAGCGCAGATGAGATTTTTTTTGCCGCCCGTACCACTATTTCCCCACCTCCTTGCAGAGAGAGGTTGAACGAAAAAGGGCAACATATACGCACAAGTGATCCCTTGAAAATAGCGTTTACGTCAATATACATACTTGCTGCCCTCTTACCACTAAGTACCCCGAAAACAATTAAAAGTAACTTACTGTATAGCATACAATGAATTCAAACAATTTTAATAACCTGGTATACTATGTATTTAATTTTGGAAACGAAAATAGTATGTATGTGTTCTGAAATAAATTAATTTAATTCTTATCGCGTCTCAAATAAATACAAAAATCCTGTACACAACATCACCCAGAAATACATTTGTTCGTAATAATACACTGTGCCAAAATATTTTAAGTAAACCTAAATATTCATCGCGAACAACAATTGATATTAGTTCAAAAAGCAATATATTACATAGCCACATAGTGTGAACGAACGGGTTAGTGAATTCACACGCGGAAATAACGCGAATAGTATTAAAATATAGTGAAATAATTGTACTGTGTCTCATAATACTAGCGGTTCAAAAGTACCACATAGTAGTGTAAACGCTGAAACTGATAGTGATATAATAGCCCAAATTTTAAATAAAGTTAATGAACTCTATAAACTTATCAAAAGTCAAAATGAAACTATCAAGGAGTAGTGTTCACTAATAAAACAACAAAACGATAGAATCGAACTTTTAGAGAAAACTGTTCCTATTAACAGAAGTGAAAATGAGGAAAGCCGTAACAGAAAAGAGGAGGGATATACAGGAAAAGCACTTACCAAAGGAACACTAGGAAAAGCCAAAAATGACATAGGCGCAATAATAAAAGGCACTTAAGATATAACAGGCAACTTTATACCAGCGGAAAAAAGGGATGGTTATACATTGGTAATGTGAATAAGCAAGTAAAAGATACTCAATTAATGATTTTCCATTTACAAAATTTCGTAACTCACTGTTCATTACCGAGGAAAAAGCAAAACATCCGAAAAACCGTAGCTAAAATAAGTCGTTTAAAATTGGATTTGATATCAATTTGCTCTCGAAAATACATCAGCCGGAAGTATGGCAAAAAAATGTGACTGTTAAAAAATACAGATTTTTTCAGAGAGCATCCATTGCAAATAAATTAAATCTCCTAAACATTGCACTACGTGACAACGGCGTAGACTTTGCTTGTATTACTGAGCACCGGCTAAAGTCAGGAACTGTCAATAAACATATAGATGGATACGACATAGGGAGCGCATGCAGCAGACAAACCTCCATACATGGAGGTACATTGAGTTCTTCGAAAGGAATGATATTAAAGAAATATCCGAGGATTTGCATATAGAGATAGCAGGTTTACATTTAGTAAAATTGAAATGCATCATAGTTTCCACATATAGATCCCCAAGTGTAGATTTTAATATTTTTATTAGTAAATTAAATAAAGTACTAAATCAAGTCGATGCAGAAACATTTACAAAAAAAGTTTTTACAGCAGGCGATTTTAATTTAGATTTTAGACAAACAAATAGCCAAGCGTTTGATGTAATAGATTTATTCAAATCTTACACCTGTCTATTACAACTATACCTGTCCAGAGTTACAAAAACCACACAAACATATACAGATAACATTATTACAAATATTGATGTTGCAAGTGATGATATAAGTACTCTAAATCGTCATATAGCTGATCATCTAGCTCAAAAACTTACATTTGAGGTGGACCCAGAGCACACAACTGAAAATACTACAATATTATCTAATATTAGAATAATTAATAGCAAAGCCATTCTAGAATTTAAACAAAAATTATGTACTCACCCGTGGCATGTTACATTTTTTGAAAAACCTGCAACCTAAACAACAACCCTTACCACATACTATGTACAAAATTTCCCTGAGAAGAAAATAAATATAAACAAAAGAATAAATAACGATTACAAAGTATTTACAGAATTAAAGGATATGAAAAATAAACTAGATGCTTTTTCGACTATAGCCATAGTATCAAACGATGCTAGTGTATATCAGAAATATTACGATTACAAGGAATAGTATAAACTAAAAGTAGAGCGAGAGATTAGAGAAAATTACTTAAATAGAATAAATAGCTCAAATAATAAACAAAGACAATATGGGAAATTATAAACAGAGCAACTAAGAGGAAAAACGGTATACATGTACAGAAACGTTGAACGATAGGCAATTAAATTACATCTTCATACAAAATGAACTACAAATAAACAACAATGCAAAAACATACGAAGAATATCTATCGAAGATTCGCATAGAAAGTAACACATCATGTTTCTACGCACCAGTAACAGTAGATGAAGTGCGCAGGATAATATCTAAAATTAAAACAAAGGGTACCCTGGATTATTATGGTCTATCAACAAGAATGATAAAAAACCTTTTTGACGTTATTAATGACCCCATAACAGACCTAATAAATAAATATATACTAGAAGGTGAATTCCCTGATGCATTAAAAATATCTAGAGTGGTTCCTATCCATAAGAAAGGAGATATCAATGACCCAAAGAACTACAAACCCATATCAGTTTTACCGGCTATATCCAAAGTTTTAGAATATACAATTGCCGATCGCCTGCTGGGCTATTTTGATGAAAGTAACCTACTTTCCAAGGCTCAGCGTGAGTATAGAAGGAATGGATCTTCATGTAGTGGTGTACCCAACATCTTGAATTGTCTACTGGATGCACTGGACAAACATGACAGCGTGGAATTGAACTGCGACGACCTAACACGTGCCTTCGATACAGTCCAGCACTCTATTCTTGTATAAAGATTGTACTATTGTGGAGTACGCGGCGTTGGATATCAGTGAATTGCATCATATCTCAAAGACCAAAAACAATATGTAGATTTCCAGGAACAAAGGTCTAATATGCTAAATGTTCAGCAGGGTGTTCCACAAGGATATGTGCTTGGGCCTTGGTTCATAATATATGTCAACGACCTAGATATAAATCTTGAAGCGGATTGAGTCTGTTTATATGCAGATGATACTTCACTTTTAGTGAGAGAATCTTCTAAAAATAACGGACTGAAAAAATCTGATGCTGTACAAAAAGAGGTAGAATGATGGTCTTCTGCAAATCAATTAAAATTAAATAAGTGTAAAACTCAAAAACTAGAATTTACCAAAAGTGAAGAAACAAAGGACATAAAACTATTAGGTCTGCATATAGATATTAAATTAAATTGGAAAATGCAGCAATATATAGCATCCGAAGAATAAGGAGCATTTCTACTTACCAGGCCGTACTACATACTTCGCAAACTTCCACAGTGTGGCGTCTTATGGTATTGAGTTCTGGGGAACGTCCACAGACACGGAATGAGTCTTCTTGCTTCAAGGACTAGGTCAATTATGTAAAACATATTACACTAGTGAAAAAATACGTTACCTTCCATCTTTATTTTCAAGACCGCAACATACATGATCAAAAATATAACAAACTTCCCAAAAGTAGTGAAACGCATACATATATTACGCATGGGAGAGACTTACTGAAAGTGCCGTATCGTTGTTTAACGACCACCCAAAAGTACATCGATTATTGGGGTCCAAAAATACACAATAAATTACAAATAATATTCTGAGACTAAAAATAAAACTCAAAGTAATTATTTGAACACAATTAAACAATTTCTTTTAGACAATGCTTTTTATAGTCTCGATGACTTTTTAAAATACTAATGCTGAGCTTATGTTTATGTTTGTGTTATATGTTTGTGCTGCATTTTGTCAGAAAGGCTCTGTACACCTTTATATACTTTTTTTTCTCTTCTATATGTATTTTATATATATGGTTATATTATTTGACTTTTAATGCAATTCTTATTGCACATTACTACTAAACACACTACTATTATTTTCGCACGTAATTTTCAAAAAAATATGTTTCGTAAATTTTGATCTCTGATGGTGTCATAGCAAATGCAAACGACGTCAATCACGTCGTAAGCAGGGTACGTGTATGACGTGTTGTTAATTCGTAGTATTTTCTAGTAGAAAGCGGCTATCTGGTACACGAAATCCAAGTAATATTATCCGTTTGCTAATAGTCACATATAAATATAATGAAAAACGATAAAGTGACCCGCGTGAAATAGTTACAAGATGCAATAAAAGATATAATTGATACGAGTGTACGTTTTGTCTTTGAAACCGACAATGAATTAGAATTTGAAGATATGTTTCGATCACATGGTACGGAGGTTGCAGATGAAGGTGAGCCATCTTCATACTCTGATTTAGACTGTTGAGAAGATGGTAATATAGATCCCGATTGTAAGAGGAACGCTGTTGAATTTTGGACATCGGGCAAACAAGTAGCACACCCGCTGGCTTCTGTGCAATCCAAAATTAAAAAAGTAAGAACTCCTCCACAATTACATAGGTGGGAAAAGTAATTACAAATGGGAGGAACATACAAAGAGAGGTTATTGGAAATTGCTGAATACGTGCTGTACAAATTTCCACAATCTGTGGATCGAAACGTAATTGTTAACAATATAAATATTCGTCACTAGGAATTAGAAGCCAATGCTAAAGTTAATTTAGAAAGCATCCCGCAAGTGGATATGGCAGTTTAAACGAAAAAAAATCGAATAGTGTATAGGAAGATAACCAAACTTGTAGGGCGGCCATATATCCAGTTATAATGTTTATAATTGGAATTGCACGCTGGTCGTACTTTAGCTTACAAGGGTGGCAAATCAGTTGAATGTGCTGTACAATCTGTAACATCTACAACACATAGTTCTACTATACTACCTATAATATCCGCTGCAGAAAAACTTGTACCACCTTTACTTGTAGTATTCAAGGAGACTGGAGGCACAGTTGCCCCACGAGTTCGCGAAAATTTATTCCAGGTTGCTACTAATATCTTTCACATTTCCAAACCATAACATTTTATATTTATTAGGTATCAAATGTTAAGATTGAAGCTTCCACGTCAGAAAAATTAAAATCCGAAATGTATAGGACTGACGAATGTGTTTTTGTACCGAGTAACGGGTGGGACGCACAGAACACTGCTACTAGATTCTTGGGTGTTTATGTAATTTTAACCTCATACTTTGACCATTCCCAAGAAAACAACCGAAATGGTTCAACCGCCGGATGTATACCGCTTTCGTGTATGGAAAGCGTTCGTGAAAACGTTTTCAAATCAAGTTTACTCGGTAATACGGATATTGATTTACACCAGCAAAATAACATAATAAAATTGCGATCTCTAGTTCACAATCAACTCTCCTTCCCAAAATATCGTAATTTATTCTGATATTTCTGATATGAAAGCGGTTACATAGAGACTACGGGCCAGTTATACCAGCCAAGTTCACCGGTTGATCAACGTCAATGTCGGTTCAACAAGAGAAAGCCGTTGTACCAGTCAAGCTTAAGCTTGATCTAAGAGTCAATATTCCAGTCAACTGAACGCCCAAGATCGGCCTTTCAAGCCTAGTTCAAGTAGATTTTGATATAAAATATAACCTATAAACCCCGCTTTAACATTTTACTCGAAATATAAGCATTTCTTTTTCTATTAATGGTACTTCCTACTTTACGTTTCCTTTCATCTGGATCATTTCTGGAGATATAATCGATGTAGTTAAGCCGACAGCAAGCAGAACTATTCAAAAAGAAATCCAAGCAATTATTAGATTAACTCCAAATTTTATAAAAATTCCTAGAGGTATAGAAGAATTAAACGAAACAAAACAGCAGTTTCATGGTATAAGTAGTGGCGATTTTGTGGAAAATGATAGAAATTGAAAAGGATTCTTTTCAATCTATACCCAGGTTATAATAATAATACATTGTACGACATGTGCTAATTAATGAATATTTTCAACAATTATTGAATATGAATAGACTAAGTATTCAACAATGTGCGTAATATTATGTTTCGAAGAATATACATAAAATGTTTTATACAATTTTCAAACCATTTTTTAAAATAATAAAGCAAAACAGTATTATTTTAGGCGTTTTACTTCCTCCCTAAAATCTTTCATTTTTATTTGCTGCTCCTCTTCCATCATCATTTTTAGATTACATTCTTTTTTGACAACTTCTGATTTTATTTTATTGTTCTTTCAGGAGCTGTAATTTTAAATTGTGCTCTTCTAAAAACATATTTTTTGTAGCTCTCCCAATTCCTTTTGTCTGTTCATAACAAAAAGTCCGCACACCATATGTTGAGATACTAAAAACATAAATTAGGTCAATTATAAACATGGTTGGCGCGCTTCTTTTTCTATCGAATACCATTACATATCTACCAAACACAACATTTCCATGTTACCAACCGATATTGATGAAGGATCAGTTGACCAGGGTTTCATTTCTCCTTGTACAACGCATGCCTCATTGAACTAGCGTCATCCATGACCTGCAGATCACATGAGCCGGAAGTTAATTAGAACTGGTACAACCGGCCATAAACCAGATTTTTTCATCCATCCAGTAGAATATTCTCTTTCACATTACGATGAGGGGACGATGCATATACACTGACTATTTCCGTTTTCAACATTTCTTTGATGATTTTCGTTACCATGAGTTAGAATAATACATAATGAATGTGTACTGACGACAATTTGTGATATACTAGATGTAACTATAAATACATACTGATTGGAAAAATGCGAAATTACTCATATCGCTATCCCCTCCTAGCTCTCAAGCGGAGGAGTTAGCAGCAGCAGATGGCACAAGGTTACCGATGTGGTTAGTTACGAGGTAGACTGCTTTATGTGCTGACGATCTTAGTAAGAATATCTAGAGTATTTATTTTTCGTTTCTTTCATCGGTTTTTATTTTCGTTTTTAGAACATCTTATTAATTTCGTCTAAGCTTCGTAGCAACAACAAAATAAATATGCGAAGCTCTCATTTCCAGGCGACCATGACTTCAAATTATTACGTGCATGCTTGCACATAGTAGGTCTGCACCTCAACATTGTTACCGGCATACTAAAGCGCGACTCGCATCGAATCGATCGGATTTCACTCAGTCTCCTCCACGCTCTCTCGCATGTACAGCGAGAGAGCGAGGAGGAGACACCGATATAGCTAATTTCTCATTTTTCCAATCGGTATATTGCACGTACAGTCCTCTATTGTTCTATTACATCTCTTTCAAAATATTTTACATTCCGCCACCTTAACGTTAATTGCGGCACTCTCCCTAATTTTTGTGATTTTTTCCTACTCACTTTTATTTTCATTTAAACGACGTGAACAAAATGTATGTTAACCGATACAGCAAGACTTTGGTAATTATCATGCGCAAAGCAGTATGTTTTTGTCGAATGCACTCTACAACATACTACGAATTCAACCATCAATAAAGCATCAAATAAAATAATACTGATAAATGTGAAAAGTTACCGATGAAAATTAGTCGTTCACAAAATTTGAAGTTTATATGTCTCAAATTGATTTTATAAGAAATTACATAAAATTATTGGATACATACAGTTTCATACCATACACTACAGTAACTTTTAATTTTTTTCGTGATCGTTAGGGGTGCGGGGGCATCAAGTATGTATATAGGTGTAAATGGTATTTCTAACAGATCACTTGTGCAGTTTTTTCCTTTTTTGGGGGCATAGTGGTAAGGGTGGCAAAAAAAACTCTGCCCAAGTTTGATAGAACTATGGAAGACGCATTTAGAGATATATAATTTATTTTTCTATTCGTAATGTGTAAATTGTAAAAATCCGAAAATCGTCGAAATCTAGGAGGTAACTTTCAGCCCCTAGACGTGAGACGAGACTCCGCCGAAACGGAAAACGGCGTTTTATAATACTCGATTCTACAAATTTGCATATCCCATCGGTGATTATCAGCTTAGATTCTTCCCTTGTAAAGCAACCTCTCATGATTTCCTTTTACTTACTTGTGGTAATGATTAATTACCAGGAGAAAGGAAATTTTACTACATATTATTATCTTTAGTCACCCATCAAAAAGTTGAAATGGGTCTTAGTTTATGATATCTATAAAGCTGTTCTAACAAGACTTCATAGTCAGCATTTTTAAAAGCCGGAGAGCACAAAGTACGAACTTGAGAGATTCAACATTACAGAAACACAGTTGAGTCTATTTGTTCTACCTATTAGACATAATTTGCCTATTAGCATGACTGCATTACCCATTTAATTTTCTAGCTCTACAATTTCATATGAACTGAACTGGCATGCTTTACACACGCGCCTTTGGTCTTATATGTAAGCATTATGAGGGAGTTAAATATTTGCACAAACTCGTGGCACAAAAGGGAAAGAGCTACTTTTCATTCACCTTAGGTTAGCCGCATACCCAGGCTACATGCAATTACACAAAGCAAATAGGACTTGTAACAAAGCCGTTTCTCATAACATTGTTTACGTTATATCCTGGACGTGTTACTGTAATTGTATCCGTGTTGAGAGCTCTTGCAAATGTATATCATGTGTAGTCTACGGTACAACAACAAAAACTCGTTTATTTCAAGAGATGTATATGAATTTTTGTAGGTATAATTTTGCATTCAATAAAATAGACAACGTGTTGGTGGTAGTACGCAACATTTGCTTTTTATGAAGTTATTTTTGATGGTATTATGTTTCTGTACAGTATTATAATATTTTTGCAAATCAAATATTCAAAAATTACCTTTATTAAGTGAAGAATTTTACATTTAAAAGTTAAACATATTCGTTTTGGCACAGTCAGTTATCTCCAACTTTATTTACAGCATTATGAGAGTTATGCTCGCATGCAACAAGGTTTCCTCATTGTAACTTACCTTCTTTGTTTTTCAGTTAATTTGAATCTTCATACTTCTGTTATTGAATTAAACTGGCATGCATCGTCAAACTTAACTGGACAAGATTATAACTACTGCATCTAGTGTGTCTATTAATGAAAACGTTTCACTACTATTAACATAGTATTTAATTATGTTGGAAATTTGTCGGTTACATAGTGAATCTACATAACAAGCTTTGCTGACTGTCGTAGTATACATATAAAAGAATTATAAAAAAATATTTCAAATAAATTGAGCATTAATGAAACAACGTTTAATTCGTCACGTTTGGACAACAAATTTAGTATCCCATAAGATTTTATGTTGGGTCCAGTGTTGTTTCTACTTTGTGTTATTGATATTAGAAACACTATATTAGATAATTTGATATTTATGATTTTATATGCTGATGATACGACTATTATAATTACTGATAAAGATGGGGATACTTTGAAGTATAAATGTAATGCATGTTAGAGTCAATCAGTGGTTGACTAATCTCAGTCTACATCTACATATATATAGATAAAACGCAGTATTAAAGAGTCACCATCGATCAACACCTACACTAAAACATATTCATAATAATAAATTAAGGCAAGCCAAAGATTTTAAGCTTTTGGGCTTGAATGTGGATCAAACTCTGAATTGGGAGACTCATTGTAATCAAATTGTTTAAAAATGAAATAGTTTATTATTTCGTCTTCGAAATTTGAAGTACGAGGTAGGCGCGCCATAAATTATCGGCCTGATATAGAAAAAATAAACTTGGTAGAATTTAACAATTTTTATTTTCCAATATAGTCTCTCCTAACTTCATTTATTACAACGATCAATTAATAATTTCATACCCTTGCAAAAATAATCTAAAGTTTTTCCCTTAAATTGTCTTTCTGGAACGAGGTACATCGGGTCGCCGCCATTCCATCGATTCGATTTTGGATAGAGGATCATAATACAGAACCACTATTTCATCTCATCTAACAATTGACTCGAAAATCAGTTTCAAGTCGTCTCCATACATGTTTAAAAACGAGCGCGCACCTTTGACCTGACGTTCACGTTAGAGAGCAGCGGTACCCATCTTATTCATATACAAATGGTTATGGAGAATTCGGCGAATACTTGTTTCAGAAATGCTAGACATCACTGCTAATTTCTTCATTGTCAAACGGTGATCTGCTAATACCGTTTCCTCAATAATTGAAATGTTTTGAGGCGTTACTAGTTCAACTGGCCCGGGGCGCTGAAGATGATTCTTTTCAAGGGATTCTTGCCCCAAATGGAGACATTTTGTCTACTTTTTTACAGTAGAATATGAAGGAGATAAATCACCATAAATGCCGTCTAAACGTTGTGTAATGTGATTAAGCGTCCTCCCTTCATTAAAAATTTAATGACCGCGCGGTACTCAACTTTTGTTGCCTGAGGCATTTTCATGCATTAGTCATATTATCTGGCTTGCTACTAAAAACTGCTACCCTTCGAGCCGAAATATATATAGTGTGGGCCTTGCATATGTGCAACTATGACCCAACGGAGTTTAAACACGAAGCCTGCCAGGCCGAGAATTGGTGGTGCCTACCTTGTATATCTTAACAAAAGAACAATTAACCACAGGTTGTCATGCTTTGGTGGAGAGTATATTGCATTATTGCACCTGCTTCTGAGAAGTCTCGCTTGACACTTTATAAGAAATTTTGAGATTCATCAACATCACATAAGGACTGGCGATCGACTTTGCAAGATTGGAAGTCTCTAAATTGCCGCCAACTTGCATCGGACCAAAATTGTTTAAGTTAAAATTCGCGCAATTAACAACATTTATTTTGTTAATTGCGCTAATTTAAATCACTTCAAGAAGTAGTTGAAACCATATTTAACTGATAAAGTATTGTATAATCGAAATTAATTTCTTAATGGTCGACTTATTGCTATTAATTTCATTTTTCCTAAGATTAAACCCATACGTATACCTACGTCATCCACGGTTGATTTTATTATCATTTATTATTATTATTGTTAAATGAATTAGCTGATCATACGTACAGAAATACTGACCATTGGGCAAAATGTGCACTGTGTTATTCGCTATATACCATCCTCCCGACTCTATCAAAGATTGTTGGGAAAGTTGTACATTCTCAAATAAGAGAATTCTTACACTCACCTTCTATCTTGGCGGCACAACAGTTGTTGTGTGGCTCGGTTTTAGTTGTGCCCTTGCTTTGATTTCAATTGTCGTTGATGTTCTTTCAAGCATTGACGAGAGTAGGGTTCTGTGCTGGTATGTTTCGACTATTAAGGTGGATTTATAATCTTTATGTTGCAGTTACCGTTTACAGTTGCTGTTTCCATTCATTGTTAAGTTAAACATTAACGGTTCTTTCGACTAATGTTCCTCACTAACTTTTAACTTTTGTCGTTGCCGTTTGCTGCAGTTGGATAATAAGCCAATGAAGCTATAGTTTACATGTCACATAATAATTTTAATTTGAATTGTCAAGAAATCTTGGTTATGTGCTTTATGTGCTATGTTTATAAAACAATGAGTCGGTGTACGGAAATGATGACAGAAAAATCACTAATGATAAACAGGACCTGAACAGAACTTAGCGTGTTCCACAATACTTCACAGATCTTGTTCCTTGCGTTAAATATCTAAAAGAATACGAACAAGAAATTCATCCTTGTATAAAACTTCACAAGATATGCCATCAGATCTTTTCTGTTTCTTAATCATAGTTTTCTCATATTTAATAGATTTTGAAATACAGGAACTGTAATCCCTTTCCACTTTCTTAGAGTATAACAAAACATCCCATTCCTTCATTTTCTTGTGTTATTCATAATTTCCTGCTGCTTATATCCATTAATGCGCATTACTTTGTACGTCAGTTGCAATTCAATATTTGCATTTAATTTCACCACCTTATAGCGCTGATAATTTTTTATATCCTTCTGTTAAACATTCTATTTTAGAAATTTCTAACTAAATACAAACAAACTTTTCTTTACTTACAACGTTCCCGCTCCAATCAACAGAAAGTTTATAAATGATACCTAAACATCCAGTAGTGCCCATACTACAGCAATAATTAGACAATTAGAAAAGAAAATCATATCCATCAGATTTGATACATAAAATATACATTTAATTGTCGTCCTACAACCGAAATATGGTTTATATGCAATTGGTTCTCCTAGTACCTCTATACAAAAAAATCATATCATCGGTCGTCCGAGAACCATCACATACTTTAAAATTCAATAAGTGACTGAGCATGGGCCTATGCAGATTGTTGCAGTTTACAATCCCATCGTATAACATAATTCTCTCGCGATCACCGTAATATTTGTATTTAAAAATATCTTACAGAACTGGTGTTTATGATCTTAACCTCCAATTAGAAACTTAATCTGTTCCCATATATCGTACTGTTTTGTTTGCTAGGTCATTTTCTAATAATGTCAAGATTTATAATGCATTACCCAAGCAATTTAAGTATCCACCTATTCGAATGTTTGGAGCCAAGGTAAAGATACTACTATGAAGGCCAATAATTGCATCTGCAAACTGAATTCTTTGATTTTCAAGAGTAAACTAGTCTTTTTTCTTTTCCTTCTAAATGCGCAAACCTATTATTATCGCTACCTTTTATTTGTGTGAGTATGCTAACCTTTGTATGTGGATTTTTCGGCAAGGGCAGTGAATTTATCACCGACCTAGGTCCTTTTGCTCTTGTATCGTGTTGACCTTTACTATACACATTGAGAAATGTGAAATTAGCTATATCTATATATGTACGGCGAGAGAGCGAGGAGGGGATTGAGTGGAATCCGATCAATTCGATGCGGGTCGCGTGCTAGTAGGTTAGTACGCTGCTAGCAACGTTGGAAATGAGAGTTTCGCATATTTATTTTGTTGTTGCTATGAAGCTTAGACGAAACTAATAGGAATTTTTAAAGACGAAAATAAATCTATTAACTTCATTTTTATTATGGAGACTATAACAAACAATACGAATTTAACGCTTCAATTACTTCTTTAATGGACATAAAAATACAAATCGCATACAAATTCAGAAACAAAACGATATCATTGAAAATCTTAAAAAGCTCTATAAACAAAAAAAGGGAATAAAGGAATAAAAATTAATAACGCGTACACCTCTCCTAGCTCTGACAACAGCTTGAATTCGCCGTGGTGAGCTCACTACCAAATTTTGGATTACTTCTTGGGAAATATTATCCCACTCGATAAGAACAGCTTGTTCCAATTCCTGGAGATTATCTGGTGATTTAAGTCTGGGCTTCGTGCTGGCCAGTCCATGACTTGGATATTGACCTTGTAAGCATTCCAAAATTTGTCTAGCGATGTGTGATCTCGCATTATTCTGCATGAACATGAAATTGTTTCATAAAACTGGTGCAAAAAGCATTACATGGTGTTCAATATTGTTCTCTAAGTAGTATTCAGCATTCATTGACCTTTGACGAATAGGGTTTAACTCTTTGCAGACGTCATAGCAAATACTTCCCCAGAATATTTTTCATACACCACCAAAGGGCTCTCTTTGAGAGCTTGCGACCATCTATAGATTTTGTACTTACCCTAGTCTCGTCTGAAAACAAAACTCGTTTCCAATCTTCAACTATCCAATCTGCATGATTTCTAGCAAATCTCAAACGCTGAACTCTGTGTGCTGTGGTAAGTAGTGGTCCAACTGCAGGTCTTCTACTACACAACCTTAATTCCCTCAACCTTTTTCTTACACTAAAAGCAGAAAGCCTGACATTTCTAACTGCTTTAAGCTGGTTATTGAGTCATGTACTTGTTATTCGCCTATTTCTGAGAACTTGCAATTGCAAAAAACGATCATTCCTTGCACTTGTGACACGTTTCCTATCTTGACCACGTCTTCTAGAGTGCCATCCGGTTTCCTTGAATCTTCTAACCATTCGACTGACTGTTGCATGATTAATGACCAGCAAATTAACGACATAACGCATTGTACGTCCTTCTTCTAAGAAAATCATTAGTGAAATGATGTGATTCGTTCATGATCTTCGATTTAAACTTTATTAACTTAAATTCTATACACGCGAAAAATTAACAAACTCGTAATTAAAACTTATACAATACCTGAACTGTAACTCAAGAAAAACTGTTTAACAGAATTTGACATTAACTTGCGGCCATTTTTACCAGAAAGGCCAAAATAACTTTCTACTTACATAAAACTATTAGATTATGTTCTGTTAAACCAAACTTTGAACATGAGTTTACTTATTAAATTCAACATATGCCAAGAAATCTAGCCAAAAGAAAGAGGCAAAAAAAAAGGTGCAGTAAAGTAGTAAATAACCGATGTGCGGACTTTATAGTTTGGATACATTTATCAAATAAGAAATATTACCCTCCATATGTTGTGTCTAGGACGTATCGATCTTGAATGGCACAACATGGGAATTACGCAGGGTTTTGCTGTTGACCTCTCGTACATATCCATCTATATATTTTATTTCGACCTTTCTCCCCATTTTTGCTTTCTTGTTTTTCAGGAAACTGGCGGACATTTCCAGATCGACGAGGGGAGTTGTAATCCTATTGACTGACCATAACACTGGCGGAAAGATCTTAGAATACGCGAAGCGTCTCAATATGCTTGACGGCCATTTCGTTTGGCTGTGGATCAACACAGGCAGTAGCAGTTTAAAACACAAGAATTATACGGCCGATGTAACAGATGCGGTTCGCGAAATCGAAAAAATCGAGAAGAGAAGTGTCCAATACGCGCCTTTCAGACGCGTAGACTATTTTCGCAACGACATCAGTGATATGCAGTTTAAATCGATACTAAAAAACGATCATTTTTTGTTCTTCAACGCGAACAATCGTTATAGTCATAGTCTAAACACGGATTATCGCGATTATCATCGTTCCAATGTCGTTCGGCCGCGTAGGGATATTTTTTTCGACACCACGCACCTTAATAACGTTAATACGGTCAATGCGAATAAAACCAGCGCAGAAAAAATCGTTTTACCGCATGGATTGCTGAGTCTGAGGCCGTTACCGGTGCGGGTCGACAGGCATCTCGTTAAGGGTGCCGTTAGATTGCTGGTGGCCGCTTTAGAAAAGGCCTTAGCTAATATTCCGATTTGGCTAGTGGATATCTTGCAGAGGACACAGATGTCGACAAGCTGCTGGCGGCCTTCTGATGCTAGTACAAGAAATTTTTCTTTATTTTTGGCCAGGTAAGTGTTGTACTGTGTGTAAATAAAAAAAAAATTGACTGGAATTATGATTTACTAAATTAATTAAGATCTCCATACTATTTTTTCCGTGGAGAAAGAATAGACGTTTCACAATGTTTTTTTTGTATTTGTTTTTCTTATTTAGTTTGGACAAGTTTCTGAAAATTGAATGCTGACGCAGTTGATGTTATATTGAAGAGATCGTGCAGTATTTTAGGTTTAAGAACAATTAAATTAACGAACTCGTTTGTAAAAAATTAACAGTAAGTATAATAGGTTATTTGTTTTGCTATTGAAACACTGTTATTTCACCTTTCAATCGTTGTAACATTGGCAGAGACTGTTACATGTAGCTGTGCAAATTCGCGTAACATAGTGTATGAAAATTATCAGATCGTAAACCATTAGTTGCCATTAATAAAAAAGGTATTTTTAAAGTTAGCGGCCGATTACAAAGGTTAAAATTAAAGTTACTTAAATATAATTTCTCAATTGAATAATTACCTGGTAAATATACGAGGATGTATCAAATATAAATGGGACTCGTTTTTTAACTAAGCTTACAAATACATATTATTTTTTTACATACTCTCCCGCCCTAGAAATACATTTTTTCCATCGGATTGGGAGCTTTTTTATTCCATCATCGTAAAAACTCTTCGGACGTTCGTGTAGCCATTGGAGTACAAACGCTTCCACCGCTTCGTTGTCGTCGAAACGCTGGCCTCCAGGCACTTCTTTGAGGGGTCCAAAAAGATGGAAGTCACAAAGTGACAGGTCTGGACTATGGGGTGGATGTTCCAGCGTTTCCCATCCTAATGCATCCACTTTTTGCATCGTGGCGATAGCCACATGAGGCCTGGCGTTGTCGTGCAGAAGAATGACACTTCTGGCCGATTGCTTCTTCCTTTTCCTTCGAAATGACAATTTCGCGGCATCCAGTACTTCCAGTTATGCGCCGATTCCTTCTATGAGATTTCGTACCGCCTCGATGTTGGCCTCGGCCACACTTGCCCTTGGGGGGCGATCATGGCTCTCGTTCTTGACTTTTTCACGCCCTTCAGAAAATTTTTTATGCCATGCAAATACACGGGTTCTTGACAGGGTGCAAAATTTCGGTTGGGTTCACCCCCTCCTTGAAACTTGATGATAATCCGCTGCTCCACGAAGACATGCACTTCTTCCTCACTCATGGTTTCTTTTGATATTAAAGGGACCCGAGAGAGTTGCGGTCGGTTCTCCCTCTCCCTAACGGCACAAGCTACCTGCGCATCAACCCCTTCCCGATCTAGAAGTCCTGCTTATATTTGATACACCCTCGTGTGTTTGTTGAGGATCTTCTATCGAGATCGTTTATCAAAGATACTGTGAGTGATCCTGAAATGTTGGATGTAGTTCATACACTAGAAGTTAGTATGCCCATTTCTAATGAAAGACTGAATGAATTGAGAAAACATACAACGAAGGACATAATACTTAGCAAGATAATAAATTCTTGTGAATTTGGACGGCCGGATAACAAGAATCGAATGCCAGATCCCGAAATTTGAATTTACTATAAAACCGGGAATGATTTACATGTTTCTAATGGCCTTTTTTTAACACTTGCTATTCTTTTGAAGCTACGATTTTTAATGTTACCTACATTAAATACAGGTCATTTTGGGATAATGCTGATATAGCTCATGGTATTGGTGGAATCATTCGCCGCAAAAACAACAATGTGAGGAGAGAAAAACGTTAGCCTTCAGACGTATTTCTGCTTACCCGGCGTCATATTGAATACGGTTCTATATCGCAAAGATACCCTATTAATTGCTTCTTAAATGAAATTTCCCGACAGCTTAAAACAGTTCGTGTGCGATGCAATTGTCAGCTGCACGGTGAGGTCGAGCAGCAAGTTGACAGCTGCTACATAGATCAGCAGCTCGTTGCAGTTCGTGTGCGCGGTTGCATTGGAAACAATGGTCTTCTTTGTACCTTTTGAAGCAGTAATCTAATATAGTGGAGGTCAAGGACAAGGCTTCGATTTCCTGGTGTATTTTCGTTGCATATCGTGTGCATTATACTTGACAAAAAATATACACGACGAAATTGGAATGTTGTCCTTGACCTCCCATTTATGTCACCATCAGCTGCCGCTAGCCTAGTAACCGATTAAAAATAATTAATTACCGCATTTTGTAGCGAAAATCGGATTTCTTCAAATCAGGGTGAAGCGCAATTAATTGATCTCCAGCATACGAATGGTGCCTCGGAATTGTATATTTGGCACTTGACCTTGTGGGACTCGAGTGTACAGCGCCTAGCTCACCGGGCCATCAATTATTGTTAATATTATTTCTTTTGTCAAAACAAACAATTTCCCTCCACATAAATAAGGTATTCAGAAAACACGTGCCTCATCAGAATTTTTATTACACCGAGATAAAACGCAAGTTCAATCTTAACAGTACAGTATCTATCTATGTATACTTCCTTTTTCTTTTAATTTCTATTCGACAAAAAGTAGAACATCGCCAACTGCGATGAACACATCATACCAATATGCTAATGCGGTAAATAACGCACTAAACACCTCGCGCTGTTCGAGTTAGTTCTCGAAGGCTCTCGTCCGGCTACAAATTAAAAATACCAACACGTCGTGTTACGTACTGCTCACTATATCATCCTCGTGCCAACCGACAAACGCAAGCAAATATTAACGAAGTACGATGGTGCCTTGGCATTTCGCTCCCTTCCTTTGTCTAATTTACTTTTTGGACGGCTCGACGTTGGTGGCGTAGCACACGGTCATGCGGGGATATACACAGCAGAAGTGAGAAAGTATGTGGCGATTCATACGGTAACTGGAAGGACGTGTGGAATTCGCTTCATTGTCGGTTAGCTTTATTTCTCTTTTGACTTCGTTTTATTTTGCAGAATGCATTTTCCAATTTTACCAAGTTAAATATGTACAGTAAGTTCAACAAGAGCGTGTCGCAAATTATAAATAAAAAGTGACAGCTATGGAACCTAAAAATTCACTAATGAATTCTACATACTATGGTCTAATGCGCTTTTACTTAGTAAGGCGTCCAATCGCCATTATTGTCCAATATGGCCTGACACCGGCGCGGCGCGGCATGCTTTCGACCAGTTTTTCGGCGTATTCAATTGGTACATAGGAATGGACATAGGAATTTCAAATTTAATACACGTTTACCTCTAAGTTTACCCTTCATTAACGACCACACATTTTCTATAGGATCGGGAGATTGCGAAGGCCAATTCAATACTTCGACGTCATTTTCTTCCTTCCAGGACACACAACGCCTACTTCGATGTTTAGGATCATTGTCCTCTTGTAAAATCCATAACGATTTATCATTATCAAACCATCGTCTAGCATAAGATAAAACTTATTTTTTCCATTTTTACCGCCCCATTTTATGTAAGTTTTTGGGTAACTATTACACACTCAGTAAGAAAACGTCGTGTAATTTTCCTGTAATTTTCCCGAATAGGCGAGTGATTTAATGTGGGATAGTGCAGAATTAAAACCACTTCTTAGTGTTACATGTAATCTAAGCGATACTTTCGATAAAAGTAAATTATAGAACATTTTTAGTCTAGGAGTAAGGAGTAAGTGGACTTTATAGGATTCAATAACGTTACAGTATATTCAGGTCTTGTAAAGTGAATGTGTACAGCAAAAAATAGTGAGTCGCCCGCTTCCTCTCAGTGATTGGATATCGCAAGTCAATCGCGCCTTCGCGCCTTCTCCTCTTCGCGTGTAAGTATGTATGCTCTTACTTGCTTGGTGCAACGTCTACATTTTTTGCTGTACGCATTCGCTTTACAAGACCTGTATAGTCAAACATGATAAAGGTATTAAGTGAACATATGTAGATTTTAGATGCGAAGATAATTCTATGAAGTTATCACAGTTACCTACTAATTTCATTTCAAAAGTATTTTCCTTGTTATTAGACTTAAAGTAAATCTAAGATAATTTCCATGTTTTTATATTTTTTTTAATATTTGGCATGATCCTTACAAAAGCCTACATACATCTATAGACCCTGGAAAGGTTGGCTGCACATGTGCCGTTGGATTTAAGAATAAGATAGAATACCTGTGTTCTGTGGTTGTAGCAAGCAAATGTGTAGGTAACTATAAGATTTGTTACGTTTTTTATTTTGAAGCCCAGTGTGTGTGTGCACTTATTTCCTTTATCCGAACACTTTCTGGATATGTTTTGGAAGCTTTGCAATTAATTTTCTTTTAACCTACGTGTCATACGGTTTACTTTCGCTTACCTTAATTTGCTAATTCTTATTGTCTGTATTTCTGATCTAAATTTACTAGTTTAACCTTGCTGACATTACTTAGTTTATTGCAATGTTGATATTGGTCCCTATTGTTGAAGATTTGTTTATTTATGACTTATTAAATTCACTCCTGTCTTTATAATACCAGTGTTGCTTAGTAACAATACAACGTTTCTAGAAAATTTAACTTTCTTATCAATTGAGGGATTCCCGGGAAAAACCACATTTATCAAATAATCGTGCAGAAACAAAGAAAATCTGTTTTTCTTAGATTAGACTGAACTCAGAGATGTAACATTTATTGGGAAAGCAGGTAAGCACATAGTACATCTTTTGAACATTTTTGAAAGATGTACAATAAAGTCAGATAAAGGTAATTTAAAAAAACTTTAACCATTTTTCTGACATCTGTTGCGATAGTTTTCTTCTACATTAAGTGTCACATACTTCGTCGGATTTGTTTTTGGCATTGATGTTTATGTTTTTATAGCTAAAATAGGGTGAAATTTAGCAATTTGTCTATCTCTAGGTCTATAATAAAATTATATAACAAATTACCAGAGGTATTCAAAACCTTATCTCTAACGAATTTTAAAAATAAAGTTAAGGCAATACTTTTGGAGCGGGAGTTCTACGACATCCAGGAATTTCTAGTCTAGTATATATATGTTTTGTTTGTTTTTATTTATTTATTTATATGTCATTGTTTGTTATTTTAATTTTTATAATTGACCCTTATCTTTTATTCTAATTTATATTTAATTGACTATTGTGCCCTTTACACACAAAACAAAGACTGACAATTTTCTGTAATGGTTAAATTACGAATATATGCGGCATACAATCGAATTTCCGCAAAAATAATTTTTTTTTTTTGTAACTTGTAATATATTATTATTATACTTCTCTTTTTCTGAGTTTTAATGACCTTTGGTGTCCTTTCTCTTAATATTTTCTATTTCGTTAGATGTGTTTACATCTGATAGGGTTATTGGTCGAATGCTGCCTGTTAGTGAAGTTATTCATGTTGGACTAGTGCTAGATGCGTTCAGCAAATTTTTCGGGTTGCGCGTTCTTCAGCAATTGTGCACGCAGTTTTTCAGTTACGCTTTTCTTTATTTTTATTGCTCCCAGCTCTTTTATAAAGATAATTTGTTATTTAATTTACCATTTCTATCCACTGAATTTGAATTACGTATTGCTTCATTTTATTTATTCGTGTTAGCATTTTCCTTTTAAATATTTTAAAATGCCTGATCGACGCGGTTTCCGCTACGTATTTCCGTGCGGGGAGAATTTTATTTTCGATGGGATTTCCGGTCCTTTGTCGTTGGGTTTGGGATTTGGGACTTGTTGATCGACCCTTGAATTGTTGGAACACAGCAGCTGTAGTGTTTCTTATGCAGTGTTATTTAGAACACTTTCACATTGTGTGTGGATTTTGTATAAAAACCTACATTTATCCGTAGGAATTTGGATTGGATAATTTTGAGAAGATGGCATCAGATTTTTGATTCTCAGGATTTAATGAGCAGTATCAACAGCTACTTTGGATGAGCACATGTAACCAAAATTGTTACTCATCACCGCGATTATCGTTATCCCGGTTGTAACAGTAAACTTTTAATTTGATTCAATTTCCCATTCTAATTTTAGGATTTCGATTATTTTTTAATGGGTTTTCTTGTATTTAGTTTATTTTCCGGTAGCCGCTAAAAATGTATTTTTGGAAGTTGTAATAAACCTGGATCTGTAGCAAATTTTGGAGCAAAATTATTATTTCCTGGTAGCTGCTATAAATTTTTAAATTAAATTATTTAAATAATTTTTTGGAGCCTAGGTAGACAGTCTGGAGCAGGCACCGCTACCTTAATCATTTAAGGATCTTCCTCGGATCAGCTAAGTCTTTGTTGTTAATTTCCTTTTTAATTTCCTTTGTGAATCATAATTGTTAGATAAATTATTTCCTAAGTTTTTCCTTTTTTTTATATTTACCTCAAATTTAACTTCAGGCAAGTTGTTTCAATTTCTGCCTTTCAATAGATATTGTATATTAGATTCGAGTTTAAAATTTTGACACGATTGATTCGTATTTTGATATTTTAATAAATTTCTTTTGCTTGTGTAAACAGTTTAGGATAATTTTAATAAATCGAGCTTATTAAATTCACTCCTGTCTTTATAATACCAGTGTTGCTTAGTAACAATACAACGTTTCTAGAAAATTTAACTTTCTTGTCAATTGAGGGGTTCCCGGGAAACCACATTTGTCAAATAATCGTATTATGCAAAAACAAAGAAAAACTGTTTTTCTTGGATTAGACTGAACTCAGAGAGGTAACATTTATTGGGAAAGCAGGTAAGCACATAGTACATCTTTTGAACATTTCTTGAAAGAAGTACAAAAACGTCAGATAAAGGTAATTTTAAAAAACTTTAACCATTTTTCTGTTGTTTTTAAGGGAATTATTATCCAGCGCAGCAAAGTAAAGGACTAATACTTCTATCTAAAGGTCAGAGTAATATTATAAATAAAACAAAAATAACAGATGTTAGTGATAAGTATTGTTTTTGTGGGAAAAGTCACAACTATGGTTCTTACGGAATCATCGAATCTTTATTCACCTATTACATTGAGAAATGTTGGTGTTCTGGGAAGATGATGAGTTAAGCTTAAAGAGTCGCCACAAAATAACTTTGCAGTGTTGTCTACTTAATTTGGCATAAAAGTGACATTTGTTGTTTTGCCGGGAAACTCCTGAATGTTATGTCGGTGTGTTAGTATACGAGGTACTTTAGAATAGTATTACGCGGTTAGCTATTTCTTATGCTGCTTTAATGCAATCGTTTAACAATACTACTCTGTAAATCGAAACGTTGGCTTTAGATGTCGGTAATACCTTACGGTTGTATTTTGTTGTAATTATTCTTAATTATTTCAAGTATTTTCGTATCTTTTGGATACATAACTATGTTGTAGACAGCATGCAGTTGTGACCATTGCTGTCGATTCATATATATATATATACCCCATGAAGGGGCAACGCCGCTTTTCGGGTCTTTAGATCTGTTTATCGGGGTACATCAGTCCCTTTTCCAAATATTGTATTCTTTTGCTTGTGGTTCTTCACAGCTGTCTGTCCCCTGTCCTTTCTCGCCAGTTGTTAATTCCGGCCCTATCAAGGTCTTCTTTCACTTCCTGTAACAATTTGGATCTTGGTCTTTCTCATCTTCTCCTTCCTCTTGGCTTCCACTCTAATATCGAACTGTTCCTGGTCCTGGTCTTTGCTGTTTTATTTTCCTTATCATATCTTCGCCTATTTCCTGTAGTATTTCATAATTCATTCTTTGTCGGTATTCATTCTCGCCTACTCTTATCGATGCCAATACTGTCCTTGGAATTTTCCTTTCTAATATCCTTAGGCCTTCTTCCTATTTTTTTGTTATAGTAAGTATTTCAGCAACATACATTAGCGATGGTCGAATTATTGTTATATATATATTCATTTTCGCTTTTTTTCCAAGGAAGTTACTCTTTAATAGCTTCTTATTCGCATAAAGAAATTTATTTGTAATCATTATTTTTTCATTGATTTCCGTTTCTCTTTCTCCATCATTTGCTAATGTTACTCCTAGATATCTGAATTTCGCCACCTCGTGAAATTCAAGTTTTTTTGATTTTTTTTGCTATCTTACCAAATCTCAAATTTTTTTCCTGGTTTATTTTAAGTCCTATTTTCCTCTTCGGCCACCAGTTCTTCTAATATTCTTTTCATTGCTCTACAATTCCTCGTTACAATAATGATGTCATCTGCGTAGGCTATTACTTGTCCTTCTCTTCTTCTTAGCGCGCCTTTGCATATTTTCCTTACCACATATTCTAGGGCTAGATTAAATAAAGTTGCTGATAAGGCATCTCCCTGTCTTACCCCTTTATTTATTTCAAATTCTTCTTTATCACCCAACTGAGTTCTGATGTTAATTGTAGTTCTTTTCATGGTAATTTCTATTAGCCGCCTTAATTTACTGTGTATTCCCAGGTATTTCAAGTGCTGTTATCAGTTTTGTTCTTTTTATAAAGTCGAACATTAAGCTACTACAGCTAAATAGTATCTTTGCTATTAATAATGGTTATTCTAAATCTACTTCTAACAAAAGTTCTGACACCACCACCTCATGGTTGTTTGTCCCTCCAAAATGTACTGTGATTTACTTTAGCAATATACATTTCAATATTAAGCAATACATTGGGTAATGTAATTCCATTAATTCTCTTATTACTGGACAGAATAGTTATGCTAATTATCTGAAGATCTTGGCAACCATACTACTATTGATTTTCTTAAACACACTTCTCTTCAAAGAAAATAATATTCGTACCATTGTTGAGGGATCCCTGTGTCCTATTATGTAGTATTAAATTCTAACTTCGCCGATAAATTATTGCTTTTACGTTGTTCCATGGATATAAATCGAAGTTAAAGCTGGTAAACATGGATGTTTGCGCGTTTTCAATATTTACTCTTCGGCGTTAGCCCCCGAAGTTGGACTAGTGTTTATTTGTTCGATTAGCTTTGCAAACCTGATGATTATTGGGTTGATTGCGGACTTTGGAATTCAACTGTGTATGATAAATGCAAACATGTAGCGTTCTTTTATTATACTACATAAATGCAAAGGCAATGTGCAAAGTGATGTGTTTTGGGGCCCATTTTTCGAGATAATTCGTTAATACAATCGAATTTCCGCAAAAATATATTTTTTTTTTGGTAACTTGTATTACATAACGATGTAGTTTCTTCTGGCTTTAACGTAATTAAGTAGTGAATTTAAAAAGATGTTTGAATACATCTACTGTTATACTATTGTAACTTCAGAGACATTTGTTTGGTAGAAAAATAAATTAATTTTTATGGTCGCATAGTCGGGTCCGGGGATGTCCCTTATTAGGCGAGTTCTTATGTTGCGATTTATAATGGATACTTTTCTATAGATGTTGATCGCATGCCTGGGAAAGTTCAATATAAGCACTATATGAAAAACTCCATGATATTAATGCCAACAGGAACCCGCGGAATTTGTGAAACTTTCTACAGAATATCGAAAGGTATGAGCAAAATTTTTAGGGAACTATAAATGTATTCGTTACATCGCGAAACAAATTTAAAAACCTTCTAGGCAATCCGAAAGATAAATCGGAAACAAAAGAAAGGTCGAGAATATATAAAACTACATGCCTAGATTAAGCTAGAATAGAATAGAATATATATTTATTTAACAAACACACAAAGTGTGTATAAATCGTCATAAAAACAAAATATAAAATTCTAACATAGTTTAAACTTAAAAAGATCTTATTAACCAAATAATTCCACCAAAACCAAAAATAAAAGTAACTGATAATTGGAAAGGGAAAAATACAAGAATGCTGAAACTGAAGTAATTCTAAATATAAACACAACAGGAAAGATGAAATTCTAAAATAATCAAGTATAAAAGTATTCTTGAATAGAATAGAATGTATGCTGAAGGAGATAGTGTTATAAGCTCTTTCTGAAGAACCTGATATTCTTCTCCGATTTGACATTAGCAGGCAGGTTATCAAAGATCTTGATTCCAAGATTATGTGCTCCGGCGCTAGTTATCGTTAGGGTGCATGCTGGTTCCATGCTTGTGTACTTCACAGTTAGCAAGAAGCGAGTGTTTCTTTAAATAGATGTAGGCTGCTGCTTCGAAGATATATAAGCATGGTAGCGGCAATATATTCAGCAGTTTAAAAAAGGGCTTGCAGGTATCTCTGTAGGACGCCCCTACAATACTTCGCCCAACAGCCTTTTGTGCCACGAATACTTGATGAGCATGTGATGCAGAACCCCAAAGCAAAATTCCGTACCTTAGTCGTCACTCTATCTCGGCATAATAAAAAGAGAGCAGAGAACCCCTAGACATTTGTGTTCGAAGACATCGAAACATCTACGCTCTTGTTGAAATGGTGTTAGCCAGGTTTTCGCAATGAAGTGTCCATGTGAGAGTAGATTGGAAATGCACTCCAAGAAATTTTATAGTGTTTGTGTGCTTTATCTCGCATCCGGAAAGTAGTAAAGCTTCCTCGCTGACTGACCTTTGCCTGGTGTGAAACGTCATGAACATCGTTTTCTCCGTACTGAATGCCAGTTTATTCTGCACAAACCAGTTAGATAGAACTTCCATCAAGTTAGCCGCTGTTAAACCAGCGTCCTCTACTAGGGCTGAGATGTCATCCGCATACATGGTGAGGTAGATGTTATGAAGCAGTGTAGCAATGTAGTTTATATAAAGGCTAAACAGAACTGGACCCAACACTGAGCCTTGTACAATTCCAGTATTTACAGGTAAGTATGCTGAAGAAAAAGGTCGAATTGTGCCGCAGGATTCCTTGTAGAGTACCTTTACGAATTGAATTCTATCACCCAAGTACGATTGAAACCAATTAGCAATGTTTCCTTTTATTCCGTAGGAGTATAATTTTTCCGTTAGTAGAGTATGTTGCACGCAATCGAAAGCTTTTTTCAGGTCACAAAATATTGCAACTGCTGATTTTCTGCGCTTAATACCTTTTATAATTTCAGTATAAAATTGAATTAGACTCGATGAAGTTGAGTGACCCTTCCTAAAACCATGCTGGTAGGCTGCAAGGATTGAGTTCTTCTCCAAGAAACTGGTAAGTCTCTCCAACATACAATATCCCACTATTTTAGCTATGGGAGATGTCAAAGCTATTGGCCTGTAGTTGGATAATTCGCACGTATTTCCTTTCTTGTGTACGGGAATAACAACTGCAGTTTTCAACACTTTAGGAAACACACCTTGTACAAAGGAGAGATTAATCAAGTAGGTAAGTATTTCGGCAAGGAACAGACTGTATTCCCTTATTATTGCAGGAACAATATCATCTGAGCTGACTGAATGTTTCCGTTTAACTTTACCTATGATTGCAGCTATCTCATTTACGGAAAAGAACTGCAGATACATTGATTTTATTCTTGGCAGTATAATTGGCGCGGCGAAATTGGTATGTAATTTCAGATATGGAATCGAGGAAGAAATTGTTGAATTCATCCGCAATTTCTCTGGGATTATTATAAACTGTACCATTAACATGAATAACTGAATTTTTAAACAGTCGCTATTGATGTGTGGATTGTTTAATTACTTTCCACATTGCAGAGGTTTTGTTTGTACTATTCTCGACGAAATTATCATTGTATTTTGTACGAGTGTTGTTAACAAAATTTTTATGCTTACTCTTGGATTTCAAATAAAGACCTCGTAACTGTGGATAGTTTTTTGTAAGACGAAAAGATCGTGCAGGAGTTTACTAGATTTTTTAACATCTTCATTTACCCATGTTTTAGGTTTTACATTTGATACTTTGACGCGCCTAGTAAAGCGTAAAGCCTAGATTGGACAAAGCAGATTGACAATAGGCACCGGGTTTAAAGGACACATAACACATCACCATTATGGGAGAATTAAATCGTCAAGTGCAACACAACACATAAATCAAACCAGGCATAATATTAAACTAGGCTCAAATTAGTAAGGAGGCGAGAATTAGACGTCTATGAAATCATTTACATTAAATAGAATAAAAATATATTTAACCGTGAAGAAAGCCCTCTTAGCCAATCTGTATTGATGGGTATATTACGATAAGGTGTGCTCATGGTTTATATCCTATGCTATAAGGCCATCATTCTTTTCCTTTCGTTCCTAGCACTTCGCGCGTTTTAGTTTAGGGTAAGCGTTATAATTAGGTATTTGTAAGATTTTTTTAAAGTAGGGATAGTACGAAGCCTGTTAAAATTAAAACCTTTTTTTTAACATCATGGGGTCGTATGGTTGATGGAAATACACGAGCTTCCGAACAATGAACTTATCCCCAAGAGATAGCGTTGAAAAGCTTGCTTTACTTTTGCGAATCCCTGTACATCATTAGTCATTTTAAGCTGAAGGTCATAAATTAAATTAAACCTTAAGCCCAGCATCAACATTAGGAAAAATGCCGTTAATATCAAATGTTCCGTACAAAATAAAATCAACAACGTCGTATTACGAAATATAACTTTAATATGCGACTCGATTACCGTCGAATTCAGTTTGTTACTTCATCCATAAATCATTTCGAAATCTAGCCCATAATAATAAGTGTTCCTGTAAAAGTAATTCATTTACAGACCCGATAAAAAAGCGGATGTCAAAAGCATGCAAAATTGTTAGCACCATTCGCGGTTATTTATTGCGCCGTAAAAAAGAATCTATTTTTTTCAGTACATGCTAACGATTGCATGCGCTCTATATAACGCTACCACTTTCGAAAGCGTTCCATCTTATTTCTCTGGATATAAAACCCGATAAAATAAGGAATAAATAGACATTTTACATTTGAAAGAGAGGCCTGCCGTGGAACGTCAAGTTTTAGCATTTCAATCGGCTGGCGCGCTACTCAGCGATATCGCTTTTAATATTTACGCTCTTTTTCGGAGGTAAAATGACGGACATAAAAGTTGAAATCGTTTATTTTTACGTCGTTGGCTTTAGATGTAGTAGCAGGTCAAAGAAATAGTTGAATATATGTAACATTTCGTCTTTTCTGTGTTAGCAAATAAAATATATATTTTTTCAAATTGCACATATGTATATGTATATCAGAACTACAATAGGAAAACATAACAGTAAAAGGTAAGTACTTATACAAACCTATTTCTTGATTGATTCCAGTTAATTGACCATCTCGTAAGCTGCAAGATGCCTAGAATTGCAAGTTTTTTAATTAAAGGTGTTTTTCACAATGAAGTACCAAGGTACAAACCAGCAAATGGTTATACATATAATAAAAGTAGTTGAAATAACGATCACAACCAAAGGCATTATATCTACTTACCAAACCGAACTGCAAGCTTTAAGAGGAGTAGGGAAAATTCAAATATCTAGATGAACAGAACTTCAGTATGAATGCTTCTTTAGTCCGGAAGATTTCACAAAAGCAGTAAGTGTACCATCTTCACATTTCACGCGTGCGAGTTCTTACAGATCGGGATTATCATTCTACACTCTGTAAGAAGCAACGCAATTGTAAGCTCTCATAATAATTATGTTTAATCTGGTTAGAATTCTCCTGTGGTTATTTGCGGTTGATTTAAGGTCTTTTCGCGTTTTGTAGGTTGAAATGAGCGCACGCTTGAATTTTATTAACTTATTTACTAAAACAGCACCAAAGAATAGAGTAAATATAGAGATGCCTTCGGCTTTTCGGCTTAAAATGTTCTAAAGTGTTCTGCTGTGTCTTGGTATGTTCTTTCACGTCTGATGTATTATGCATATTCTGTAGGGGTACATGTAACTTTTCTTATCGCTAGCTCTCGTCTAATTAGCGATGAACCTTTTCACCTTTCAGGTGAGATAAAGGAAAAGAGATGTTTATTCAATGTCTTAGAAGAGCCTTAGCATTATAAACAAACTAATAAATTTTAGAGAAATATCTGAAGGTTTGACTAAAGAATCAGAAGGTAGACAGAGCGTAAATATACGAAACAACCTGAATAATTCTTGAAGATAACCTAAAGTTAAATGATATCTATAATTTCCCCAATACCATAAAACGCACAACGAAAGAAAAGAAGAATAGATAACTACTAGATTATTTATTTGAATAAATTTGAATAAGTATATACTTAACACTAAAACAAAGAGTCTGTTGGTTCTTCAACAGTTGTAGAGGCAAGATGTCAGTACCGGTTAAGGCTGTGTACAAACGGGTAACTCGGTACATTCGTGAATACAATAATGTATTCATAATCAATTCCATGTTATTTAATACACTTACACACACGCGATAATCGCTTGCGACTGTCGCTAGCAGAGGCCGATATTGATTAAGTGGCGAACAATCTTGCACACTAACTACTAAAAGCGACTGGGAGCATAGTCGACTGGTTTCAATGAACAAATTTCTTCATGGTTGAGTCCAGAAGCGGCTGGTGGTGAAATGTGAGGGCTCCAACAACGTTTGGATTCCTTCGTGGATTTCCGTAGTATATGGTGTACATTGTACTTGACAAAAAATACATGAGGAAGTCGAAGCAGTGTCTGAGCCTTTTCATTTGGGACACAAAATGTAAAAAGTGCAGCAATAAATTAGTGGAAAGCATGGGAAGGATTGTGTTGAGTTTTGTTTTAATTTCATTATGTCAGAAATATTGATTATTTTACTAGCAAAGAGGTTACGTTTCCACACAGGTAATTGAGTGGCGTTGCTAGGTGGCCACACAGTCGTCTGTCCCTACGAAAACTAATTGTAGCAAAAAAACTATTAGTTTATTTAAAATTATCGAAAAATTGAAAAATTATTGAAATATATTTATCCTTGAATTAATATGTTATCCTCTATAGAACTCAGATTTGATTTTAGTGTTTATCGTTTTTCTATTATCTTTAGTAATGAAGTTTTAACCTGATCTTAACAGGTATACGTGTTCGTTTTTCCCGGGAAAACTATAGTAGAGGTGGTACAACATTTTTCATTTGAAAGAAAGGCTTCCGATAGAGCATCATGTTTTAGCTGTTTGTAACCTCAACTAATTCGTTTTTACTACATTATAACATTTTACTCCAACTCCTTTACATCTGACTGGGCCATATTCGTAATAATTAATCGCTTACATTACGTCCTCATTTTCCCGTCTTCGGTTATAGGACAGTCATCTATCGGTGGGAGAAGGACGGGAGAGCGTGTCGAAATAGAGCAAACTATGTTGGAAGAGTTAGCGAGCGAGATCGACCCGCGCGATCGACGGTGATCGAAAGGATTCTCCTTCGGCCATGGAATAAGCCTATTTCCGTTCGATCCGGGGACAAGCGAACTTATTTCGGCGTCGACGCTTCTCCGACGCTCTGGTCGTATGTCTTCCTGGTAGAAGGTTTTCGGTTGGTCGTGAAGCCACTTTTGCACCGCATCCCGAACATCTGTGTCTGAGGCAAATCGACGACCTCTCAAAGCTTCCTTGAGTGGTCCAAAGAGATGAAAGTCTGAGGGAGCGAGCTGTAGGGAGAATGTTCCAGGGTCTCAAAGCTCAACCTGTTGATAGTTTCTATGGTGTTATGGGCCGTGTGCGGACGGGCGTTGTCTTGCAACAACAAAACTTTCTTTGAGAGTAGACCATGGCGTTTGTTTCGAATTGCTGGTTTTAGCTTATTCGCCAACAAATCACTGTACCTCGCACTATTTATGGTAGTTTCCCTGTCCAAGTAGTCGTCCAGTGTAGGGCATTTTTCGTCCCAAAACACGGTTAGCATCGCCTTCCCAGCCGATGGCGAGGTCTTGAATTTTTTCTTGCTAGGAGATCCTGGGTATTTCCATTCCATACTCTGGCGTTTCGATTCGGGCTCGTAGTGATGAACCCACGTTTCATCAATGGCACTATTCTGCTTAAAAATGCGTTGCCTTCCGCATTGAAGCGGTCCAGTAAGCGTTGACAAATGACGCGATCGTGATTATATTCCGCACACATGACCAGAGAGACGCCAACTCAACGCATGCGCAAGTGGCCACCACTACGATAACCTTCGAAGCTTGTTATGGCGAAAGTGTAGATAATATTTGACTTATCCTCGTATATATAATGCAAGAATTGGAATTGTAGTAAGGATGAAAGTGTTTTCGAGTTGTCTAGTGAGAATTTTTGTCTAACAGGATATCTTGTTATATAAAAATGTGCGTTAGAAGAAGATAGCGTTTGACCTGCCATCATATAAGTTAACAATGTCATTTTGATCGGCGATAAATTACTCTATTTTACCTCTCTGGGTGTAATTTTTGTTGGATATGTGTCGCTGGAGTCGAGATTGTTGAGTGTTGGAGACGCTATGATATGGAATAGGAAAATAACGTATTCAATTAAATTAAAATTTTAATGAGATGAGTGGTGGCGCTTTTCATATGGCAGATATACTTAATGTTCAGCTTTATGGATGAAAGTTGAATTCTCATGTCAGGTTCTGCATCAAGTCTGCTGCGGTATTTATTTTTTGTCGACAAATAAGCTGAGAACCCCGATTGGCACATATCGTACTGCTTAAGCCGCTACGTAAACGTATGACACGGAGAATACTGGTGGGAGCATGTCTGCTACACACCGTATTCTCCTTTTAAATATTTACGTAGAGACGTGAGCATTACGATAATTGTAAATGCAAATTGTAAAAGTGCCAACACGGTCTTTTGTGATAATTGAGGATATTCATCTTTTAAACTGCACCAGAATTACACTCACGGCATTAATTTAAATTTTTCTTGGAACAATGAATAAGATGTCATATCATTAGAAGTTTCGTATTTTTCTTCTAACATGGTTGAAAATCGTGGATTGAAAATAAATGGGTTTTTAAGCCACAATTCATTTTGATATTTAATCTGCTGTCCATTTGGAAAATATTGATTAAATGCTTCACTCAAACCTTTAAATCGAATAGATTTAAATAAGTTCAAATACATACAAAGAGATTAAAATAGTTTCAAATAAATCCAAATAGATTCAAATAGACTTCAAAAAATATTTGATGAAATAAATCTGTAAATAACTGTCGGATAGGGATTATTTTAGGAACCTTTTTTTAAGTTACTTTCTTGAATGTTGCGAAACAAAAACACGTAAGTTTCGTCGAACCCTTAAGGGATCTCCAGCCAACAAAGCTAATCCAACTAGTGCCGTCCGCTTTCTTTATCTTGCAGCGGGAGTATTTTTTTAAGAGCATATCGGCGGCGCTCTTTAATGCAGCACCATTACTTCTGGAGGACATCGATATTTCGACTGAATTGCCCTTAGATATAAAGTTGGGGCGACATTTTCTGCGCGTTACATACAACATCGATCAAACTCGTGACCGCTTGGGTTTGTTTTATCGCCTTCAACCTTGATTAAAGGCACCGATGTCGAGCCACAATAAAGCGATTTTACTCGCCGATCTTTTCCAGCTATCCAACGCCGTAGTCCTTTCAAAGTTATAAATTCTGCTACTTATCTGTCCACGCACACAGGAAATTTTATGTTGTACATTTGTTTCGGTCTCACTCGTTTTTTTTCGAGTCGTCAACTCGCAGTGCTATCTTCGGCAAATTGATTCCTCTCTCTGCACGAGAGAGCAACTTCGTTGTCTCTCTATTCGCTATCGAATAAGCAATCTGGTACCGCTGCAAATATCGAGAATTGGGTTTCGTTTATTTCTTTTCTAATAGAAAGGCTTATAAGAACGTCGTTACTTAATTTTGGAGAAATCCAAGCAGATCTTCTTAGATCTAGTAACTAATGATATTGCATAAAGCATCACGTTCTTTATCTGTATCGGAATATGACGAAAAGAAGTGGGTAGTCAGTTTAGTAATCTCCAATATTACTTCACTTTTAGAAGAATTAAGATACCGATAATTATATGTCTAAAATCATGTGTTTCAAAAGTACACCGAATATCAAAGAAGGTTACTATTAAATTGAAAATAATATTGCAAAGTGTAACGAGAATGTTATACGTAATTACTAAAAATAAATATATCGCTAGTACCAAGTAAAGAATTAGGACATAAAATCCGGAGAATATTAACAGTTGTAGTACCTATGTAAGCTTCCGCGGTCGTCAATAATACTGTATTCTTGGTTTCCGGGTTGGTTGTTGTCGTAGCTCTTGCTGACATTTTGTTCACACTTTTATGGGACATCTTCAGGGCTGTTATTGTTCACTGGCTGGGGACTATTCATTTCAGAGGGGTTTATATAGGGCTTGTTTTGGATCAACGGAGCGGAGATGTTATGGATAAACGAAGTGTGGTCGTTGCTAGGAGGTTTAATTAGTTGGGATTTCCGCGCGCGATGCAATGGGTAGTAGCCATCTTCGAGATTTACATTGTTGGAATGTTTAAAAATCTCTATTAATTCATGGGATTTTCTACTATAATAGTGAGAATTGCGAGATAAGATGCGGGTTGAGTTAAAGTGGATTCGGTGGCCAGTTTCCAGTCTATGCTCAGTCAGTGCAGACCCGGCTTCACGCAACAACTCAGTAACACGAGTGCTGATCGATCGCGTTGTTTCAACGATGTACACACATGAACATGGAATCTGGTAGACACCAGGGGCTTCTAGATGATTGCAGCCTTTAATGGGAAAGTTGTCTCAGAGCTTGGAATTGGGTTTGAAGATGGCTTTTATGTTGTTCCTAAAGTGAATCTTGCTGATGCGATCGGTGACACCATTCAGCATATACGAAACATTACCGAATATAACGTAGCATAGCCATTAACGCAAAAAAACTCTGTTTATACAAAATTTATCTTTCTCTTAAATGTACAAAGTATAAATAAGAAAATCAACTTGTTAGAATGTGCTCTAGAATCTAATCCAGTGTATTTTGTTGTTTGACCGAAACTTGGTTAAAAAGTGTTCAAATTTCAACAATTAATTTGTCACATTACAAGTTAATATCAAATTTCTGTCGTACTATAAGTCGAGGGGGTGGCACCTGTATATTTGCTCGGTCCAACTTACATGTAAAACCTGTGGATATTCACCGTTTCACACTAGAAAAAATTTTTGAAGCTTGTGCACTGGAATGGATAAGGGGTAATAGGAAATATATAATTGTTACTTTATATCGCTCTCCCTCCGCCAATTATGACCTGTTTTCATCCAAGCTCTACGATCTACTTTCCCATCTAAATACTATCACAAACACCGTATTTGTATGTGGAGATTTTAACACAAATTTTCTAAAAGATAGCAACGAAACATTACAAGTTCTAAATATGTTCTTATCATTTGGTTTTCAACCGTTAGTTCATGATGATACAAGAGTCACAATTTACTACACACACTCTAATTGACAACATATTTGTAAACTCTAATCTTGAAATACATGTTAAGTAGAGAATACCTACCTGTCCGATCATAGATCAATTACTCTTACTCTTGAGAAGGAACTGGTTTGTATTCCAACAAAGCCCGTACGGATTGAAAAAAGGTCCTTTTCAGTTGACAATAAAAATAAGTTTCAATATTATCTAGAACATGAAGACTGGTCTGAAACGTATAATGCTACAAGCTTCGATGAAAAAGTCAACTATTTCCTAAGCACACTCTCTTATCATTACAACATGGCATTTCCAATATCATCGCATATAGTTACTACCATTGCAGCTACAAAAGGATGGATTACAGATGAAATAAGAACTTCCAGTGACAGAATTAAGGATCTTTTTGTTCTACAAAAACAGTACCCTGATTTACGGAATTTGTATAAAAATCAATTAAAAGAGCACCAGGTCCTTGTTAGGCGGGCTAAGATAGAATATAACAATCATCGCATTCAAATATCGGCAAATAAAACCAAGGAAATGTGGCGTATCGTTCGAAACTTTAATCCTTTCCAACTCTGATCACAAGAACATTACTATTGAGGAGGATGGGACCATTGTAGAGGATCCACAAATTTTGGCGGATAAATTTAATGCTTTCTTTCAACAAATTCCAGAGCAAGTTTTACACAATTTACCTGACATAACAGTTGACAGCACAATACCAGAAAACGCGCACACAATGTATCTCTTTCCCTACACTATTTTTGAAATGAACCAAATTATCAACAAGCTAAAAAACAAAAATACCTCGGGTCCGGATGGAATATCGGCTAGAATTTTGAAAGAATTTGGAACATTTATTTTGGAACCATTAACTTATTTAGTAAATCTATCTTTCACCTATGGTGTATTTCCAGCATGTTTCAAAGTGTCAGAAGTTGTCCCGGTCTTTAAAAAGGGTAATAGAGCTGATATACGCAACTACAGACCAATCTCGCTAATATCAAATGTAGCAAAGATATTTGAGTATTGTATGCTGACACGATTAACATCATTTATTGATAAGTATAGCATTTTACATACGAATCACCATGGATTTAGGAAGAGCAAGTCCACTACCACCGCCCTATTGTCGTTCTACGATATCATACTAGAACAAATTGATAAAAGAAATTCTCCGTTGGCAATCTTTTGTGATTTTAGCAAGGCCTTCGACTGTCTACAACATTCCATATTGCTGAATAAGTTAAATAGTTATGGTATCAGAGGAAATGCTTTAGAGTGGATATGCTCATACCTTAGCGGCCGCATGCAGTACGTTCGGATACAGTATAAACAGGAGGCATCTCTTAGAAGCGTTAGATCCGGTTGGCTGCCTGTGCCTCATGGCGTTTTTTCAGGGAACTGTATTGGGTCCAGTTCTATTCAACCTATATACAAATGACATATATAACTTCTGCTCTGATTTATTAATTTTCATGTATGCGGATGATACCACCGTACTCGCCACTGGCTCAACTCTATCTGAGACCGAGGCATTGGCAAATAGTGCCATAAATAGGCTATATGACTGGTTTTGTGCCAATAAGCTAAGCCTTAACGAGGAGAAGACAAGCTCTTTGCTTTTTCACACGCGCCAGCGAACACAAAATATACATGCTTCAGTAACTATTCACGATAAACCCATCTCCCAAACAGAGATAACAAAATTTCTCGGAGTACATGTTCAGGATAACTTGCTCTGGAATGTTCACTGTGACCACCTAGTGACAATTTTTAAATACCAAAACGTTTCTGTTTCGCAGCCTAAAGGATCAGGTATCATTACATACATTGCTGTCTGTATATTATACTGAAATACAGTCGCGGTTGGGATATGGCATACTCCTCTGGGGATCTTCGTCTACTGTTGCCAAAGTCTTTGTGGCACAGAAGCAACTTGTTAGAATATTGGGCGGGCTTAAACCTACAGAATCATGTAAACCTCTCTTTCAAACGTCGCGTGTTCTAACTCTTCCGTCTTTATATATCCTTGAAGCCGTGTGTGTTACCACCATAACCACAAGGAGGAGTATACTGTTATAAAAGACGTCCATCCCTATGAAACCCGGCGAAGAAGTGATCTCCATATTCTAGGTGTACGCTGCATATCACTGATAAAGGATTAACAAGCAGTGGGAAAAAATATTATAAAAACTACCTCGCGAAATAAGAGATAGCGCCAGATTTAAGCAGTCTACAAAGAGGTATTTAATAGAGCAAAGCTACTACAGTGTAGAAGAGTTTCTCAACCCTAGCAAGTAATCTATAGGGATAAGCCACCCCATCGGTACGTTTTCGTATTTATCCTCATGTTTAGTTTAGTTTAGCATTATTCTTTATTTTGTTTTTGTTTCCTTTACTGTTGTTTGATTGGTTGATCTTTTCTTGTTTTTTTGTATGTTAGAATTTTTGTATTCGACCATTGATTTCACTATCCTTTCGGATACCTTTAATCAATAAAGTATTATTATTATTATTATTATTATTAATGTAGGGTAGATACGCTTGCTTACGGAAATTAGATTTAGTTCGAGCACAAAACGAAATTTTTATGTTACAAATCAGCACAAGGCGAGCTGAAACCATTGCCATCAAATTTTCAAAAAGCGAAAAATTGGTGGGGTGGATATTGAATAAGGGTTCGCACCAACTTTCATTCTCAAATATTTCGAAAACGGTACGAGCACAAAACGAAATTTTCACAGCATAAATTAGCACAAGGCGAGCAGAAAACATTGCCATTAGCAAATTTTCAAAAAGCGAAAAGTTGGTGCGGTGGATATTGAATAGGCGTTCGCTCGAAACCTCATTCTCAAATATGTCGAAACCGGTTCGAGTAAGAGACGAAATTTAAACGGCACAAATCATAACGAGATAAGCACAAAACGTTGCTATTATAAAATTTTCACTAACCGAAAAAATAGTACGGTGGCTTTTAAATGAGGCACAAACCGGTACAAAACGATAGCGTGGTAGAATTTTTAAAAACTGAAAGTGCGGGGCCAGCGCCAAGTTGGCCCCCACTTTTCAATCTTGAATATCTCGAAAATGGAATTAGCACAATATAAAATTTTTACGGCACAAATCAGCGCAAGATGGGCACAAAATATGGACACTTTAAAATTTTAGATTATCGAAAGAGCGGGGGCCAACTTGGCGGGCTTGCCTTGTGTTAAGAGATTTAAATTACCCGATATCGATAGCAATTATTTTCCAAACACTGCCATTTATAAGACGCTACGAGGTGTAATTTACTTTTATTCATATCTTCACGGCCCAAATATTTTATTTCACGATCCATCCGATTAGGTAACGTCTATTAGCGCGGTAGGCGTAATTATTTAAGTTGGCAGCACTGTGACGCCCCGCCGGTACAGCAGGGGGAGGAAATTTGGGGCAAATTGTATTCGTATATCCTTTATAATTCTCGCCATTAAGCCTGTTTATCACTTCTTTGTTACTTCGTTTCGCGCGTCATCCGAAGCGCTTCCATTTATTCTTCTTCGGCGCGTTTCTTCCGCACAAAGACAGCGATGATGCCGAGGTCTCTCCTATTGTTGCTAGTCTTAATTGCTTTCGCCCGATTGACGATGAGTTTTCGGGAAATACTCCCGTTAAAGCTCGCAATATGCCTCGTTCTCTTTCTCTCTCTATTTCTCTGGGTTATTTACGGCGCGAAGCTCATTAGCTCATAATGAAATTTATCGATGACGTAATGTTAGAAAGCTCGCTGATCCCTAAAAGGAAAGGTGTCAAAAGAACGTGGCGAGGAATCTGGAATTTCTATTGTTGTAGTTGTGGTATTTATTTACTGAGTTTAGAAAGCGGATTGTCTGAAGGAATTGATAGAGCAAATAATGCACTGAATAAAAATTTCCTAGAATAATTAGCGCCCGCTGACCCAATGGAAAAAGGGCCTACACACTTTGCCAGTTATGCGCTGTGTGTTCGAGTCTTACCATGGCACGGAAGATTTTTCTGGTGGACCCGTTATATTCCCTAGTCACTACTAGCATGTTCGAGAATAATTAACTGTGTTTAACCCTTTACAACGTGGAGGTGATAGTAGCAAAGTCTTTAAATACGCACACGATTTACGTACTAAAGACTCGTGAGGTTATAACATACTCTAAATCTTATATACACCGTTGCGCTGCCATCACATGTATAAAAATGTAAAGGTCTTAATAGTGTCCAGGTGTAATTTTATTTATTTGAACTTGACACACCGTTGAACATATTGTCTTAATTTTTCTTGTTAAGTAATGTGATATGAGGATTTTTACTGGTAATCAAAAATACGATAGCAATTCATTTTCTTGCTGAAAATTAAAAAACCTACTTTGTCGCCTTCTGCATACTTTCACTACATGTTGGCGTTTACACTTTGATGCATAGTGATAACTAGAGTTGCTCAATTTGCGCCAACAGCCAGTGGCGGGCGCATAAAAATTTACACAAAATAAATGGTCAGAAATAAAATATAATACGTGCTCAAACACTTACCGTCTTAAGAGTCTTCCCTGAAATCACAAAGTGAATAATGTCTGTTAAATATATGCAACTTTAGATATGTTTCCACAGTTGTTTCGGCAAACTAAGTGCGGCGTGAGGAAAAAGTGTGTTTATATGCAGAAAACGAACGTTCTACATCTAGTGACGTTATATTTGCGTAATTAAAATAATCTTTGGAACAACTTAACGGTTCTGTTGACGCACCTTCACAAATTTGTCTTAATGTGCCAAAATCAGAATTTTTCTCTAAAACACTTTCAAATTTTTCTAAAACACAAACATTTTTTGCGTCTTCTACCGCGTATAGCTGTGCGTGAACATGTTGCACTAATTGCAGAGATTCCACTAACGACACCGAAAGATTTTGTAATTTTTCTATTGCCTCCACTGATCTGAAATAATTGTTCTAATTAGTTTTTAAATCCGTTTTAACCTGACTATCTTGAAATTTCGACTGGCTTTCCCTGATAGCCGCAGCTTCCTTTGGATCGAATTGTAAAACCACGTTTTTAATATTCTCAAAATATTTACGATAATAAAACGCGGCCTGTAATCATGTTCCCCAACGTGTAAGAATAGGTTCTGGTGGCTCAGGCATTCGGGGGCACAGTCTGTAAAATTTGCGAATACGTTTTGGGGATTTGACAAACACTGCTTTTGTATGCGCTATTAAAGCGTCTACCTCAGGGTAACACTTTCTAATACTATCCGCCACATGACTGAAAGCATGAATTTTACACGTAATATGTAACAAGTTAGCACAATGTTTTTTAAGAGACCGGCCTACAGAAAGTATGTTTGCGGCACCATCACTCATAAACATCATCAGTTGGTTTGCTGAAAGTTCAAAATTTTCCAATGTATTTAACACTAACTTTGAAATTACTTCGGCAATTGTTGCACTCGTCTGGAAACTAATAGAATTGAAGGTGACGATTGATGTGGTTCCATTGTACGTACCATTACATTAACCACATAATGTTTTTTACGACCTGTTGTGTCGTCCACACATAACCACAGTTTTTTATCTTCCAACTCCGATTTAATTCTTTTTTCAACATGTTCACGAGCAAATGGCACAATTTTTTTGTAATGATGCCCGACTTGGTAATTTGCAGTCCGAATATCTATTCCAAAAGAAGACATATGCTCCCTTGTATAGTAAATTAAACGGTAGATTACATACAATAAAGGTAACACATAAATTAAATTTAAATTTGCCATAGTGTCGTGTGCAATTTTTCTTTAAAGAATGCTGTTTGCTATTTACGTGACGTAGACAATCCCTTTTTGGCCAACACATTAAAGGGATATTACAAATTACACATCGAATTTTAACGCCATCATAATTTAGGTTAGGCATTTCTGCTATAAATTCTGCAACTTTGTCCAACATTGGTCGTTTTCGCGACGTAGGCAACATTTTTAAAACAAACGCAGAACTACGAAATAGTATTTACGGCAGGGTACATGTATACACAATAGATCAGGTTGAGATTCTCAGTTATACTGAGGGTTGTATCGAACCTCCGTCACTGCCCGTTGGCGCTAGTGAGCCACTCTAGTGATAACATCAGTGTTCATCACTGGCAACAATTTGGGATAAAAAGGCATTATCTTGTTAGGAGCAGTGTACAATAAGTCTGTGATAGGCAAGTCTATGAACCACGGATGAATAGTTCTCATTATTCTACCATGCAACCTCTACCGTATAACAATAACTATAATCACCGTATGTAGTTTTCATTCTCGTATAGAATTTCATTAACTGACGCAGTTCAGCAACCAAACCTTGAATTACAACACATACATTGTCTTTGAATAAATTTTTCACCATAAATGCCATTTTGCGAAATAGTCACAACGGTTAGAAGGAGAAGCAAAATCCTAATCTTTCTGACAGGCTTTTATAGATCGGTTCTTCTTCATTTTGTTTAATTGTGTATTCAATGGGAGACCATAGCTGTTTTTGTTTGGTTACTTTAATCTTGGTTACCTGCCAAACGCCTTTCAAAATAGAAACAGCAACTTAAATCCTTTCACATGTTACCCATTCTGCAGCATACGTGCGAGATTTTTATTTTTTTTAAATCAAACTATAGGGATAAAAATTCTGCGAACTTTAAACTCATTTTATATCGCTGCATAAATCGGTAAATGCCACGGCGTTGCGCTAACCAATAGGGCGCCGAGAAAATTTCGGATAATTAAAAATGCCACCGACGGATGGCGTGTGTATTCCTTGTAATTTCTTCCAATCTGCTCTGTGGGTTTATGCAGTAAATACTGTACAGTTGCGAAGGATTTCAATGCTCGACCAGGACGTGTTTATTTGTGAAATCGGGGTCCTTACACTATCCTTTTGTATTTACCATCCGAACTGACGCAAGCACAATGTATGCGCGTCTTATTGTTATGTTTTTCTTTCTCGTTTTGCTGTGTTCTTTCTTTTTTTTTTGGTTGTTGGGGACGAGATTTCACGAGCCATTACAAGATAACATATTTCACTGTTAATGAGTCGTGACAACTCGGTAGGGCTTAATTTGATAAAATGCGAACGTCTAGGAAGGGAAGCGCAAGCTTAATAACTACTGTACAACATAAAAGCGTTGCGAATTAAGAGCATACAAACGTATAAAATATAGCTTGTAGTGGAAAACTTTGTGCTGAGATTAAAAGTCGATTATTAACTTTACAGGAATTTTGTCTTGCCTGTTTTACTCTTTTTTAATATTTTCTACTACAGTAAAGAATAGCAACCACCTCTCAATAATTCATGTTTCACAGAAAAAGGAGGAGAAAGAGTGCCATGAATTTGAATCGTCTTTCTTAGAACATTCACCCACCCCCTAGTTCAGCTCCAGTTATTCAATAAGTCAGCCTACCTACTATTTGATATTTAAGTTATCGTCTTATAATGGGTGTTTTTTTAAGCCCGATAGAACTTAAAATTATAAAAAATAATACGAAAACTTAAGTTTTAATCAAATTTTTGGTTCTATTCGAAAAATTTATTCATGCTATTAACATTTGTAAATGATTTCGGGTATATTACACGCGTGCGGGTATATGCAGTTGAAGTGGATTTGCCTTCCCTGAAGCCATGCTGGATGTCAGTTATTATGTCGTATCTATATTATCTAACTTCATATTACTGGCGCCCAGATTCTCCCCGTTATTTACACCTCATAGTGACTAACGTCCTCTGGCAGCTTAAAATTAATTAACAGCACACAAGTTTTTCTTAGATGGATTTTCTATTACAAATGAAATTTATCTATTTGATCAGAATGCTTAGAAAGACATGTTTTTGGCAGGGACGTCACTGGCACTTAAACAACATAAAAGAGTTAATGGTGATAAAGTTGTGACTGCACTATCTGAACGTTTTTATTAAACAATCCTCATAAGTAGGGGCCGGATTTTAGGTTTTTCGCGTTTTTGTTTCTTATTAAGGCATTCACATATGACCCAGATAGAAATGCGTTTCGTAAAAAATAACGTTAATTAAGCCTATCTTATAATTGCCTAAATGCCTACAACAAGATAATACGACCTAAAAATACTTTTTGTGACCTAAACGTCCTAAACGTGGTTTTTCCAATAAATTAATAGACACCATCTGTGAAGACTAGTGAACTTTCCATATTTACTATAGAAGAGCTAACAACGTTCTGAAGCTAAGCGTTGTACTCTCTTTTGAAGTAGATGTAGTAGAATCTATATTTATTTACGCTACATAGTATTTTTTTCTTTGCAGCAGATTACATTATTCTATTATATTGTTTAAAAAGTAAAATTATGTAAATTTTAATGTTGAATATTCAAGTGTGAAAAGAAGTCCCATTTGGAACAGCATGAAAGAGGAGAACTTCATAAAAATAATGCAAAAAGGCCGATGAGACAAAGTTTATTAAACCAACCGACTACGTCTGATTTGACAAATCGGGAGTTTAATGCCTCAATTGCTGCAAACATTTCTTGGAATAAGTTGTTTTGTCCTCAGTTGAAAGAGTTTTTACAAAAATACATGGGAAAAAATATTCCGGATGAATCTACGCTTCGAAAAGGATATTGAACGCAGTGTTTTCAACAAGTAAGTGAAAAAAACGTGCATTTGAAATTATTATGAGCCAAAGTTTTTTTTATTTTTCAGATTGTTGAAAAAATTAAGGATTACGTTGGGCACAATGATATTTGGATTTCCGTAGATGAAACAACTGATACAATGGGGAGATATATAGCAAATATGATAATTGGAAAGTTGGACTATAAAGAGGCTAGTGTGCCAATCCTGCCCACTTCAAAGCAATTAGAAAAAGCCAATAATGTTACTATTTTACGATTTGTTGATGAAAGTTTGGGTATGTAAATTCTCTAAATAATATCTACTTAAATATTATTTTGTATATATTTTAGATTTGCTGTGGTCTGCAGACATCAAACATGGAAGAGTTAGGCTTCTGGTGATCGACGGTGCTGAAAGCTGGCACAAATTTAAAAATATTCTATAAAAATCTTAAACATTTGACTTGTTTGGCACATTGCTTCCGTCTTGTGTGTGAGTATGTACGTAACCAGTACGAAATTGTTGACTAGCTAATTTCAAATGTGAAGAAAGTTTTTTTAAAGGCTCCTACTAGAGTCGAATTTTATAAAGACACGTTGCCCGATGTTCTGCTACCACCAGAGCCTGTATTAACGAGATGGGGAACATCGACATCCAGAAGGTCAGTTTTGAATTAAATTGTTCCATTTTTTTAAATGATTAAATATTCCAGGTAATAATGGCATTTACCCAAGATGCGCGATGCATTGAGTTGGCGCAACTATATGTCAACAAACCACAATTAAAAAAAGATTTATTTACATTAAAACTAACTTTAAAATCCTTTCCGACAATATAACTAAATTAGAAACGATAGGCCTCCCGCTAACTGAAACCGTAGAAATTGTGACACAGACATATGGTTCATTACAAAATTGTCCTGGGAACGTATGTAAAATCGCGTTCGATAAATTAAAAAGCTCATTGGAAAAAAAATCCTGACTTCAAATTTATAAAAACAATTAAGAGTTTATTGTCTGGGGAGGAGGTAGATCTGAGTGCCGACTCGATTGATGTAAATTGGACAAATTTTAAATTTACTCCAATTACATCAGTCGATGTGGAACGATCGTTTTCATGTTTGAAAATTAACGGATAATCACTTCAATGACATGTGAAAATCTTGAGCGATATATAATTTGTCATGCAAACGCTTCTCTAAAATAATTGTGCTTTTACTTTCTTAATATATTTAAATAATTTGTTAATATTGTTAATATCTCCTTATAGCAGCAAATAGCTAATAAAAATGTGAAAAAAGTTTTAGTTATTATTTCGAAATTTACTTTTAGATACCTAAACCTAAGGTATTGAACCTATTTCGGTCTTTTTGTGGCCTATTTTGAAGTTTTTAAGTCCTACTTTAGGCACCTTTTTCGGTCTTTTTGGGACCTAAAATCCGGGCCCTACTCATAAGTATATGGGGAAGAATATGCATACTTCTCCTTGTGCTATAAATGAAATCCTTGCAAGTAAATTCAATTCAAAAAGTACGTTTCTGTTTATCTCTTGAATAAAGCGGTATTTACGCGGATAAACTTGGTAAGTTCCCACGTCAATCTCTTCTAAAACACATTCAATTTCTTGATTAATCCCCGACGAAAGCATCTCTTTTATGCACTGGTTTCACTTAGCTCCGCCAGATTGGTTTCTACCGACCTTTTCGTTGGAGGAACACAATTGAAACTCGCACATATATATACGGAGACGAATCCAATCTTGGTATTTCCGTTTAATTGTCTTTTAACTTTATTGGTCCGTGTTGTCTCCATGTGCAGAGTGTTTGTGCTTTATAGGCGGAAATAAAAATGAGAAATCCTGTTTTACCCTTCTGTGTTACACAGAAGTAACCAGGATCGGTATGGAGCATTCGCTTCTTTTAACCCTGATATTTTTCCGTGGCAGAACGATAAAATAAATTATACGTTTCCGGTGACGGGATTTTAGATCAGGTTATCCGGATTCTCCTCTGCCGTATTTTATGCCGATATACGGTTAGCTCGCGCGCTTGGCTAAAAATTCAGTTTGGCAGAGCAGCGAAAACTGCGGCAGAAATTCGAAACTACTTTACGGAAGACGAATTTAATAAATAATTATCGACGATTGACACGGCCGGGTTTATCTAACTTAATTATCTCGACTACACGAAGCACTAGATTGCACGTAAATGTTGCAAGTGCAACAACTAAAGACTATATAGCATTGACGTAATTCCGAGAGTTGTTCGGAAAGTTTTCGAAAATCAACAACAAATTGTAGCGCACTTGAAATTGAGTTTCAAAGTGAAGTTCTTTTGAAAAAATTTACGAAATCATATTTTAGTTACACGAATTACACAACCGAGCGAAAAGAATGTGTGTGTGTTATTTAACTTTCATCGCTCTATTTGGATTACTAGTATCTCTACCCCATTACAATGAAGAATGTAAAAACGTTTCTTGTGGTCGTCACTGACAGTAATTGAAAATTGTCAGGGAAAAAATCAGTTTTAAGAGATTTTTTTGTACATACTTTTCGTTCACTTCGTCTATAAAGTTTCGTTAATCTATTATATTAAAAAAGCAATTTGTAATGAGTTTCATGTTGACTTTTGAACCTGATTCAATATATTTTCAAGCTGCCTGTTACGTATTAAAGAGGAAGGAGTATGTTAGGATTGGCTAACGGAAATACCGTCCATTCAATTTTTTAATAAATGTAACTAAATTTTGTGTTGGTGCTTACTTAAATACGGATTTCCTACATACATAGCAAAAGTTTATCTTACCTGTACCTACTTCAATTGTCGACGGATTTCAAGAGTATTTTGAATCAGTTTACTTACCCACCATAAAAAATTTTGTCTTTACCGCTGTGACAATTTATAAGCTGCTCCACGATTATACGTATGTGTCTAACATGTTCTACCCTTTACATCCTTTTCCGAGTCTGTAGAGCAAGTGATAAATAATATTCTTGATACAGCAATGGTCAATACAATTACATGTAATCCTAGTACTATGTATTTGTTCCCCTTTACTGAATCTGAAATGAATACTGCTATAATGAAATTAAAAAGTAAACATACATGTGGGCCTGATGCAATACTTAAGGAATTTGACACTTTTTTATTGGTACCGTTGACGTATCTTGTTAATTTGTCATTTTCCACTGGAGTATTTTCTAATTGTTTCAAGATCTCTTCAGTTACGCCAGTATATAAGAAGAATGATAAAAAGAGCATGTCAAATTATAGACCTATTTTTCTTACCTCGAATATTGGAAAAGTCTTTGAGTACTGCATGTTACTTCGATTAGAATCATTTTTGGATAAACACAATATACTTAATAAGAATCAACACGGGTTTCGAAGAGGTAAATCTACAACAACTGCTTTATTACCTTTTTACAACATCATTCTGAATAGAATTCGTAACAAAGATGTTCCATTGTCCATCTTCTGTAATTTTAGTAAAGCTTTCGATTGTGTGCAACATCCGATTTTAGCGGAAAAGTTATATGAATATGGTATACGAAGCAATGCGGCGAATTGGATTATCTGGATGGACGGATGCAATATGTGACTGTATGCTACAGAAGTGAAACTGCTATTAAAAAGTTTAAGTCATCTTGTATTCCCATTGTCCACGGAATAGTACAAGGATCAGTTTTGGGTCCAGTATCTTTTAATCTCTACACCAATGATAGTTATAATATTGCATCCGATATACTAGTCTTCATGTATGCTGACGATACTACGCTACTGATTACTGAAAACAATTTAGATCAAGTAGAAGCAACTGCGAACTGTGCAATTAATCTCCTCCATCAATGGTTTTGTGCAAACAAATTAAGTTTGAATCAGGAAAAAACTAATTTCTTGTTATTTCACACCTACCAACGCTTATATAATACAACGTGCAACATAAACATCAGTAGTAACCCGTTAGAGCAAGATCATAAGGCAAGGTTTTTATTAGTTTATATTCAGGATAACTTACTATGGAGTGAACGTTGCAACAAATTAATTAGCTTACACCATAGTAAAATCTATCTCCTTAAGAGTTTAAAAAACGGCCTACCGTTAGAAACCTTGATATCCTTATATTACTCAGAGGTACAATCTCGTCTAACCTACGGCATACTTCTATGGGGTTCTTCGTCGTCTGCGAAAGCAGTGTTTATTGCCCAAAAACAATTATTGAGAACAATTGTTGGGATATGAACACCAGACTCATGCAAGTCAATTTTCACATCATTAAGAATTCTTACTTTCCCATGCCTCTACATTTTTGAAGCTCTTTGTTACATCCATAAAAACAAAGAGAGCTATACCACAAACCATAACGTACATCATCACAATACCCGACGGGCAAACGATTTTCATTTGCCAAAATCTGAATTACAAGTTAGAGTAAGGCGGAATTTATAGTAATTCATGAATCAGAAGAAAGGACAATAAAGCAAATTAAAAATATTTTAATAACCAAAGTAACTTGTTCATTTTGTTAGCAGTAATAGTTATGTTTTTGTTTATATTTTCTTTGTTTTTAGTTTTATTTGTAATGGTTTATGTATCGTTAATTTACTTTTTGTTTTTCTTTTTGGGGACTGTGACTGATTCCATTATCTCTGATACTTTGAATCAATAAAGATTATTATTATTATTATTATTATTATTATTATTATTATTGTTATTATTATTATTATTATTATTATTATTTAGCGTCGGGATATTTTTATTTTGACATTTTGACAAGCTAAATATTTACAAGTTGTGTTGACTTTGTTATTGGTAAGTGAAATATGGTGTTCAATATGAATATTATCCCTCCATCCCGAAAATATACGCTGTGTTCATATGAACACGCTAGGTGCTAGAGTAAGCATTTTTTTAAATTTTCTTTTCTGAATAAAAATATGTAATTTTAAATATCTAATTTATTTGTTTTATAATGTGTATATTTATTATAAATATTTACAATTCCATTTTGTCTGAAATACAACAAAACAATTTATACAGAGTCCTACATCTCACTTGACGCATTGGGTGTGTACGGTACTACAACATTGGATACCAGCACATTGACGTCTACTGCACTGCGTCACTAAATGTCCAATTCCATCTAGACTTACACTCTCAGATACTTTACTCGATATGCTGCCAAATTTGGGCACATAAGGCCGACCAGATTCAGAAGGCATATCTCCGTAAGGTTACAAATATCTAGTTACGATTTCGTAACGAAGGTCTATTTGTGATATGTTCCTTCCAATTTAGTCAACAGTAACCATGAATTATGTAGGTACTACTGCATCAATCATCCATGTAAATAGTGACCAGTATCATTTTTGGCCCGCTTGTCTATTCTATAATAGGACATATTCTGGTCCATCCTGTCAGTGCTCCCCATAAATTTATTATAATTAGGTTCAGTATAATTTGCTTTTGGTACCGTAGAATGTCTTCCAGTTATATTTTTATTTTGCCATAGAGACTCACTTTTCTTCTGTTTTTTTTACTTTTTTGCATTATTTGTGCTATTTCTTTCGAAGCTTCTAATCGACGATTATTATTATTATTATTATTATATTCGGGCCATGGCACAGATGCCTTTAATCACTGCGACCTTAATAGATCTATTGTAACAAAATGCTCTTATGTGTGTTAGAATAGTTGGAGGCTTTTAATAAACCTTAGTACTATTCCAGGATCTGCTTCCTTCAGTTCAGTAAGTGCAAGAAATGACCTACTAAAATGTTTGTGTCGTGTGCAACTAATGGCAACACATTTACATAGGATGATTTCTGCCGTTCCAAGATCTTCTTGACATAGACGACAGATTTGATCTTCAGCTTTACCTAGTTTAAATAAGTGATATTCTAGGGTTACGTGGCTTGTCAGAAATCCTACCAGTAATCTAAGATCCCCTTTGCTGAACGATAGCGTTATTTTTGCTGTTCTTGGCGAACCTGATGTGAGTGCTTTCGCCTATTTTTTTCCTGGAACATTTTCCCAGTACGAGGCCTTTTGATTGTCCTCCCATGTTTTAATGGCTTGCTTTATGTGGCTCTTTTGGAGACCATAGAAGGGGTTAGAAACCAATGAAAGACATGTTCGCTGCTTCTTTGGTCAGCTTATCTGCCTTTTCATTTCCTTCGATCCCTTGGTGACTTAAGACCCACTGCAAGGTAACGTGGTTATTGCGTCCCAATTGCATTAGATTGTGTACACATTCGCGTATTAGAGCAGATTCATATGTGTGGGCCTTAATAGACTTTAGAACTGCCCGACTGTCGCTGAATATATCTATAGTTGCGCCTCGAATATTCTTATTCCTAAATGGTAGGCACTACGAGTCGCAACATAAAGCACGCTTACAGGTAAATGGAAGTCGCCCTTACTTCCAGTGTTATAGCTGTGGAAATCCATGCTTGTAGGTATAGCTTCTCTTTCTTTGAAAATACAGCAGTCACACTCTAATGTATGTATATATACAGGCCAAAGGTAGTATACCAAGTCGCTAGAAACACTTGTGCGCCAGATGATGAACTCCACAATAGTATACCGTATTGTAGCCTTGTCTGTATTTCAGCATACTACAAAGAGCTCATGCAAGGAGCCGAAATCTCGAAGCGTAAGATTTTAAGTAAATAGGCTTTACTATGCAATTTAGATGCTGCTAGTTATTACAATGCATTGACTCAAGCGACACACCAAGAAACTTTACACTTTGTGAACCAGTTAACGAATGATTGTCTAAATGCATATTTAACGGTGTAATAAGTTTCTGACGATTATGGAAAACGATGTACTTTGTTTTTTCGAGGCTAAGAGTAAGTTTGTTCTTAGAGGACCAGGTACTTAAGATAACCATTAATCTGTTACACAGATCTTCAATGTTGCAGTCAGTTACAGGAGGTACAACGAAAATAGAAATATAATTTGCGTATAGAGTTACATAGAATTCTGATCAAAACAAAACAATGTCATTAATATATAGACTAAAAAGCACCGACCCCAGGATGGATCCCTGAGGAAGCATTGGAAGATAGGAAGATTTTATGATTTTTGTCTCACCACCTAACCACGTTCCCCCTGATGCAATGCAAATTTTATTTATCTACTAAATTGTCGTGTTGCACACAATCGAAAGCTTTCTGTAAATCACAGAATATACCAACAGCAAATCTATGTTGATCAATATTTTTCATTAATTCATTGTAAGAATTTATTAGAGCAGTTGAAGTGGATTTGTCTTCCCTGAAACCATGCTGGCTGTCAGTTATTATGTCATATTTGTGTATAAAGGAGTTTACTCTGTCTAACATGCAATACTCTACTTACTTTGTATGTAATGCGAATTTTGGGCTTGCTTAGTATTGGTTATAAGGTTTTGATCTTTGTTGTAAGAATTTCTTTTTTGCTGACGACTAAAATAAATAATATTAATGATTCTCTTAGCTATCAACGGTGGCTTTCCAATCTCCAGTGTACACGAAATCCAATTGCTTTTAACAGCTTACATTTTTACTAGTGATGTTACTTCACGCTGTAGCCTTGGACTTGGTTATTCTATTTAAGTCTAATTTTATTTATGAGCATATATTTCACATTTGTTCACCTGCTGTCGAAGATCTAGGACTTCTCATTTGAAATACTAGATATTTTTTGTTATTGGTTCCATCCCACTACTTCATTTCGCAGTCGTTCGTTCAAAAGTTGAATGTGCATCTAATATCTGGACTCTATTATTAAACGGATTCTCTTTCTGCGTGAGAAAATTCAACGCAATTTCCTCGGGTACCTTTATTTTAAAAGCTTCGGCGTGTAGACATATACTATATCGTGGAACTGCAAAAATCAAGAATTTATTACTCATATTTGAACCTTATATCTTATAAACTACTTGATATCACTTCTTGCTTTAGTTCTTGAGAATCTAAGATTCTTCGTTCTTCAAAAAAAACAATTTTGTGCACCCAGTTACCAACGTCTGTATGTTATGGCTTTACCTCAACCCTTTTAGCACCAATTGAGATTATCCCTTACATCCTATATCAACCTTATAACAGCGAACAATCTTTCCATTCGTTGCCTATAGGATCGAAACGCAAAAAATATTTTATCGTCGTGGCGAGCAAAAAGTATTCGCTTACACTCGTTGATCTATAGGACTAACCTCTAATACATTAGGGACGATAAGGTTTTTTCTTTCAATCTTTGTGTTTTGTAAGTATCGTCGACGAAGATGTCGATTTCTCACAGTCCATCATTTCTCATCCCCTTCGATCCTTTTCCTAAAAAGAGGTCACCCAGATATCCGCATCTAAACCCCTGGTTTTTTACGTAAAATATCGGGATATCTTGATGGTAATCTAGGTAATTTGTTAAATTAAAGGGTAGGTTCTGACGCGAAATATTGGATTTGGAAATTGTTAATTGCGTATACGGTCATGCTTACACATTTTCCTACGTCCTTAATCGAAAAGTAATGGAGATAAAAACATAAAAAAAAATTTAACCAGATTGACGCGATATTCGGCAATATATAATTTTGTACAAAGTTATAACACCCAGCCCCTGTATGAATGGTCTCTTGCAGCACTTCTTTCACTTTAACTTTGCAAATCTTACCCCAATTTTTGTCGTCAGTATTACAAATACAATTATTTGTAACAATCTGAAATATTACCAAAAATTATCACAAAAAAAATTATTATTGTTACTAAATGATATTCTAATGCATATATTCTATTCGATACATAAAAAATCCATACTTTTCGATTCGAGTTTATCTCTTATAAGTAAAGTGTTCAAAGTATCCAAAATGTATTATTTTATTAGGTAGCGCTCATATACACATAAGGAAAGAAAATGTCTAGCTATACGAAAAAGCGTACATGCGACAACGGTAAAGGCGAATGGGTGATTCACTACAAGCGGAGGGGTTAGCGGCAGTCGACGGCTTACGGTTACCGATGTGGTTAGTTACGTGGTAGACTCCATTATATGCGGACGATCTTAGTAAGAATTTCTAGGGTATTTATTTTTCTTTTCTTTCATATCATCAGAATCTGTTTTTATTTTCGTCTTTAGAATCTCTTATTAGTTTCGTCTAAACTTCGTAGCAACAACAAAATAAATATGCGAAACTCTCGTTACCAGGCGACCATGACTTCAAATTATTACGCGCGTTCTTGCACACAGTAAGTCTACATGCCAACGTTGTTACAAGCGTATTAACGTGACCCGCATTGAATCGATCGGATTCCACTCAATCCCCTCCTCGCTCTCTTGCCATACATATATGTATAGGTATAGCTAATTTCACATTTTCCCGATATGTATATGAAGTCTGTAAGTACAAAGTATTAAGCGATTACTCAGCGTAAACAACCTGCTTCAAACGCTCACACAGAAAAATCTAAAGACGACCAATTTGATGAATTAGGTCACTTAATTGATCCTCGATTTCTATTCCAGTTCTGTTGAAGTTGTTAGTCACTGACATGTTGCTATCATATTACACACCTATCAGCCAAAATAATGTCTTCAAAGCGAAGAGGTAGTAGGTTTTCTAAGAATTCAATGAATCTTTTTCCTGTAAAGGTAGTAATAGGGAAAAGGTCCAACAAATCAGCCGCTGAGAAAGCTAATTTCGGACAACCATCAAGCGGTATTACATATCGTTGCTGTTCGGAACCTAGTTGTGAATGATCGTAGGCAGAGCATCCAAAACAACTGCAACATTGTGAGAGTGTTTTATGGCACATGCTGTTGGATTTAGTTGAAAGAATTGAACATGAGGCGGATAGGAGGAAAGTTTGTACCGCGATGGCTAAGCGAGGAACAGAAATAACGTCGCACGAATACCTATAGAGAATTGAAAGAACTTCGAAGCTGTTCTTCTGAACCAGATTTTCTCTGTAAAGTGGTCACAGATACTGAAAGTTGAGTTTATGGGTAAGATCCCGGAACAAAGTAACAATCATCACAATAGAAGAATACACCTTCACCCCGGCCAAAGAGAGCCCGTCAAGTGAAAAGAAACACCAAGTTCTTACTGATCTGTGCTCGACGAACAAAAAGATGAACTAGAAAAAAAAATGACAACATTGCTTCACCACACACAACTTGAAACAATATGCAATAGAAAAAGTAAACATCAGAAAACTTCAAGACAAAACAACACTCTTTCTCAAGGGGTTGCAATATTGCAACAATAAATATGCTTACATGTTCAAAACGGTTAAAGAAAAATATACAATAAATCAAAAGTATAGCTGGTTTAGTTTTGTGTTTAGGGGTTTGGACTTCTGCCAAAATTAAGAAATCTGATAAAAGCAGTTATATGCTGTTCGTGATACGATTCAATATTTTTTTGAATATCAATACACCTTAGATTTTATGGTGAATATGCAAAAATACCTCACAATCAATATATTAACTCGACACTCTGCTATTCTCCTATTCATTAAACCCAAGCCTTTTTGTCTGTTCATCTTGACTTCTCAACACATTATTTGCAGAGAATAGGATATAGAAATAGAACCAAAAACAATAATTATTGTGTAGAATAGGAGAATTAGTGTTAGGGAAGGAAGTGATCGCACAGAAGAATTTTGTTAAACAAAAGATATTTCAGCTGTATCAGTAATGCTTAACTTGTAAAAATTGTAGTTTTTGATTAATCTAATTTGCTTCGTATACCTTTCTTTTCTTTTTAACTCGGTCAAGTAATAACTGAGAAATTGAAATAAAAAGTAATATTTACTTTTCGATCTCATAGCAAACAATCCTTTCTCAAGGGCGCTTCCATTATTAACAAAAATTTCCGCCTGGTTAATTTCGTACCTCGTGGACTGTTTGTTAAATAGCCTTTTCGGTAGTTCTACAGGCGACTGCGTCTAGCAGTATGGACCGATAAGTGAGGAATTCCCTGTGACTACCAAGCAATCCTGAGAAGGAGATGGAAAATTCGAATGCGATGTACACCTTAGCGTTCAAGCCAGATTTAAGCGCTCAGTATCGAGATGGTGGAAGCGGAATAGACAAGTGTTGACTGCTTGAATCTCTACCCAAGACGAACGAAGTTTCTCCCTTTTTTTCTAGCGATTTCTCTTTTCGAATATTTCAGTCTCGTCCTCGTGAAGTGCTGCAGTATTCACTGTATAGTTTGATTAAAGTTTTGAGAGATTGGTGGATATAAAGGGATGAAGAGAAGGTGAAAGAACTCTTGAATATTGCCAATTGAACTTTTTCCTTTAGAAGGGAGAGAATGAAATGAATGTTGCTTTACTTTAATAATATCATAACAAGGAAGTTTAATTAAACAATTATTTTAGTTCTTTATATTGTGCCCCTGATATTTATGTGGTTTAACTCAGCTTTTGTCAGTTGTTTTTGTTGGAAAAAATGAAACATTTATACGTAAGAATCCGCAATGGCAAATAAGGCTAAATATCAGTGAAAAAGCAAATATGGAACTGATAAGTGTTAATAATAACAAATAAAAAATAATTTACGCTTTCAGAATGGATATTTTAATGTGTAGGACGAGAAACAGTTTTGTATGTACCTTGTCTCGCAACGAGCTTTGTGGTTGAACTTACCGTCACAACGGTAACTGCTGCTAATGCTACTCTAATTTCGCCGAACTCTAGTGATAGCATCTAAATTTATTTGTAATAATTTATGATAAGAATCGGGGACATATTTCTTTTTGTTTAAAAGGTTTGTAGATTTCAAAGTAGCAATATTGCTATGTGGAACTATGTATTTCTTTGAACTACTGTACACAACAGCGTATTGCAACTTTTCCCATGTTTTGAAACTAGAAGTTTTTCGTCAAATAATATTAAATTTGTTTTGTCCTATACGTTGTACATCCCATAAGATTAGAAAATCGGTTAGATATGTTGTTTATTTTCAATTCAGTTCGTATAACTATCTTGACATTTTAATTTCCTGCCCTATGTTGTCTGTTATTTATTACACATATGTGTATGTATTTGTAGCATCCGCGTGACATAGACAGTATTGCTAAACACTCGAATAGATAAGGAAATGAAGGGAAATGTAACATTCTACAATAGCAATCGAACTAACAATGTGTTGGCAGTTGAGTTTGGATTGTTATAGCGTTAAATTTATTTTTATTATTTCCTTAACATCGGAAAATATAGACGTTTTAGACTAATTTAATTTCTTACATTTTCAATTCATTAAAATCTGTTCAATTATGCTTTCTCGTACAAGAAGTCAATAATAACCTTATTTAGCAATTAGGTTTTAATTTCCTACGACTCTAAACGTAACAGTACTTTGTTAGGGAGATATGGCGTCGGTGAGATATCCCAAGTAGCTCCACTTTTAGAAATTGCGGGACGGATAGTTGTTATGTAGTTATAAGCCGCTTAATTCTATATTCTCATCGGTGGAGAATATGAGAATGTATGCGGACGTGCAGACATAGGATCAAACAACTTCCTAATTCGTATTACACGACTTTTGTTAACAGGAATCATACAGTTAACAGGCATCATGCTTCATCAACTTTTGATGTTGGGCATTGCTTCTTATTCGAACTAATGCTTTAATTTAATAAGCTGTATTGAGAAATTGTTACACAAATGTTGTAGCTACTAGACATATATCCATTATGCCAAAAAGGTTAGAGATTATTAGTAGAATCATTTTAGAATTTGTTTATTTCAATCTTGTCACTATGTCCTAATCCAAGTGAAAGAATAGTAGGAATTTAAAGGAAAGGAATTAATATGTTTAAGAACACTGATATTCATTATGTGGAACAGAAGAGTCACATAACTTTCACAACAGCATCCTGAATCCTGCTATTCTCTCAACCACAACAAGATCTATTGTATCATAATTTGGATGAAGATGACCCTTTCCTGAATATCTTCCTTGTTTCGCCAAAATACTTCAGGTGGTTTAATTAATCCTTAGTGCTTCTCGGTAAATTTCCTAATTTCTTTTAGGGAATTTTTTGATTTATAGCAAGTGTTACATTTATGAAATTTTACAAAACTTTCTTTCCCATAATTGCCTCCAAATTCAATAAAAGTTAACAATTAATGACGATTGCGCATGAAACCCATAGATATGTATCACATTTGTTCCCTATGACAATGTAAGCCCAAATTCTGTTAGTCAATAAGATAGAGACAGCCAGCGCGTCTGCCAGGACTAAAAATTACAAACAGGTAATTTGAGGTACCTTATATATATATTATCAAAGGATACATATTATTAAGTAGAGTAGAATAATTTTTTTTATATAAAAAACTATACAAACTAAAGAAGGGCTACTTTAACAAACAGATTTTACTGCTAAAACTACTGCGTTAATTGATGTCTTTATTACGTTGTGTTTGTTATAATAATAATAAATTCTTGACAATTGTATTTTAACTTCTTGTATTCGTTCCCTTTTTACATTTGATTTGAATCTAATCTTAATATTACATTAATTACAAAATTTGATAGGTCCATTCATCGCTTTACATATGGAATATATTTTTTATTGTTAGACGACTTTTGAACTGTTATTAATAAAAATTCTTAACCTGAGGATGGGCTTTGGCCCGAAACCGGTCGTTATTTAGTTATATTAAAAAATAATTTTGCGAGTAAAAGGACCTTTTTATCAACCCTTCTTCCTAATATGAACATCTCACAACGAGTCACCATTGAACATCTAATTTTTTTCTGCTTCTGTCTAATCTGTGTTTGGCCTTTTCCTTGGCGTGTTTATGAGCAAATAGCGTTGATTACCTAACATCCAATTAAATGAAATATTTTTCTGTAAATTAAGATAGGAAGTAGATAATTTTGGTGGATGCGCTGGTAGAATAAAATTTTCAAAATGTTAATTTTATTTGTGTAATCGACGCAAAAATATTAAGAAGAACAAGGAAGATACATCTACATCTCCATTAAGGGTTTGAAGGACCTTCTAATGCAAGAATTAGCAAAATTATTTGAAGACTTTCATCTGTTTCAACCGTTCCATTCTTTTTAGCAATAGCTCAGCGTTTCGTAATATTAAATGTTTCAACGCCCAGAATAATAGCCCGTTTGTTAGATATACCTATCGAGATGCAATAACGAAATTGAGTTTCCAGAAAAAAGGAGCTCTTCGAACGCCTTAAATTTGGCCTACGTAATTAAACGTCAACGAATATCCTTCGTTCTCATCTTTTTCTTTTCGATTTTTTTTTTGCATGTCGTTTACGCGCGAGGATGTCGCGACCAGATTTTCTCCGACGACTAATAGCACCCTTACCCTTTCTCTCAAGAAGGAGCTCAGACGTAAATAAACGACGAAGACGATAGAGCAGAGCGAAGAAGAAGTTCATTACTCTCAGACCACTTCTTATTCTAGCGCTGTCTAGCGTACCTCGATGTGCTGAATCGTAACTTCTACGGCAGATGCTCTGGGCAACGCAATCACTTTGCTTTTGTCGTAGTAGTTGTAGATGTAGATGATTAATTTAACCAGCAACCGGACCGATTTCTCAACGGTGACCAACAGTCAAATTGTTCCCTAAACATCCTTTCGTTCCACAGGATTCATGCGCTTTAGGCTCGATAAAGGAACAAGGTGGTAAAACGGGGGAAGTCGTTAGGTTTAGCAGACCTTGCATTATTATTCCCGGTCTTTAAGACCGAAAACCGCTCAATCTGTTGTAACTATACAGAGATGTCCGACCAGGAACTGCAACTATCGGTGTTTGGACAACCATATATTGAAAAAGTATAAACTTTGGTAGGTTACTAGTACCAGTGGAGACAAATCACCTAAATGATATACCATTTTCAGGAGTCGATATCAACGTGCTCATTCTAAATGGAAAACCGTATATATTATTAAATATGTAATAATATAAAGTTCTACATAAAAAAATTTACGGCACGAATTAGCACAAAATGTTGCTATTAGTACCAAATTTTGAAAAATTGAAAAATTGGTGGGATGGTTGCTAAAGGGATCCCACCTGCCCCCATTTTCAGAGATCTCGAAGACAGGACGATCACACAACGATGTTTGCAGCACAAAACGGGCACACACAACGGGGACTTTTTCATATTTTAAAATCGAAGGTGCAGGAGTCAACTTCGCACATCGAATTTTGAGTTAAGTTTATGTAAGATTCCGTCTACATATACTCAACTGCTTTTTGAGTTGTTTTTTTAAACTTGGAAATAATTACATGCGCGGCCGAGAGTTCTCCCACAAATGCTTCTCTATTTCTTTATATCTTTTTTTTGTCATACAGAATGTACCCATAGGATTAATTTCAAAATACGCATAAAAATCGGCAATTTTAAATACAATCTTTTTTACACATTTGTATTTTACTCTAAAAAACTTCGTGTGATTCCCTAGTGTATCCAGTTATTCCTAAAAATAATTTTCCCAACTAATTTTACTATTTTAAGCTGTTCAGGATCGATAACTAAATTTTATTTGATCATAGCTTATGAAGCACACCGAATAATAATATTACCGATAAGTTACAGATTTATCTTCAGATTAGAGAATTTACAATATTCTAGGTTGGATAAGCTAATATTTCGAAGAAAGAAGTCAGTGAGTTCAACGAGCTCAAAAAGCATGTTTACTAAATTCATCTCCTTTGCGTAACGAACTTTCCATGATACCAGACGAACAATTTGTATTCCGAGAGTGTTTTTCCATAGGCTTCCAGCTGTTTCGCCTGATCGAGTACGTAAGGGTGTGCTTTTGAGCGTAGGGGGTATGGTGTTCTTGATATCGCTTGGGCATTTAATACATTGTGGCATAACGGAATACTGTATAAGTTGATGCTGTTTGGATTCAGCGGAGACCTAGTTACTCTTGTTGCATCTTAGTTGCAAACTTCAGTTGGGCCCGGTGATTTCTTCTGCGCGTTCTCTCTCGTCTGGTGTTTACCAAGGTTCTTTGTTGGGACCGGGGTTATTTCTAAATATACATCAGATATGCCTCGCACTCCGACAACCGAATTTTCGATTTCTGCTGATGGCATCTTTAGAGATGAGAAGTTGATTCCTAAAGTTCGTTGGATTTGCATGTTGGGTGGCTGGAGAAGTAGAAATTGAGGGTCAACGGGGACAAGAGTATAGATTCCTGCACTGGGAGACACCCCTGCCTGGTTATCAATGATATGAGATTATATCACATAAATTATATTAAGGATAAATATGTGCCAGGAACCAAGTTATCGATATACACTTCCTCGCTAACGCCCATTTTCACGGATGGCGCTTTGGCTTGGTGAACTGATGGGCAAAACTACCTAAACAAACATGAAATTCTCAAGAACAAAATGTAAAGGCATATTACAAGTTCATTTTGGTGTACACGCAATGTCTAGGTTCGTGAGAACCTTTTGCATTAATCATCTTCGTGATCTTTCCAGTAGGATGCTGGTCAGGGCAAGAAATTCTGTGAACCCATTGCTGACACGTTGTGGATACTACTCAGTACGAGTTCCTGATAGGATACTTCCTTTGAAGCAACAGAAACAGCTTCGACCCCTGACTTCATAACGTTTTTACTCACTTGAAGCACTTTTCTGATCGACCACTGATCTGAAATTGTATTTTTAAATTAATTAACTGTAACGCTTTATGGACACATATTGTAAGTATAGCAAAAAGCTCACTTTTCCTTATTTATAGCTGTCTCTGGGGCACCGTGTATACAGTGACGCTGTATAAATTCTTTCGCCAACACATAAACCATAATAATTTCTCACTCGTATGAACACACCAAACCGAATTTCATTTAGCGATATAAGCTGATGAACTAATCGGCGACTATAGGCATTTAGTATGCTATTTGCTTAAAATAACAACGTTCAGTTCCAATCCTTTCCATCTGAATCATTAAGATTTGCTGAACGAGGCTCACAAGATATGTGATCGTTGGGATGGAATATCCCGTTGAAAAGCCAATTGTGATGATTTTATACATGTCTAAGACACCTTTTTTTGTCTTTCTCTCCCTAATTTGCATACTTTCGATGTTCAAATTAGAGTCCAGCCATGATATGCAAAGCTTTAATCATCTTTGGTTTCGGTACACAATTACGGAGCGGATTCTAGGCGTTCCAAAATCTGTTTTCGAGAGCCTCATTACGAGTATTGTGTAAATGTGAATAGAATTTAAATGTAAATAGCGTAACTAGCACGAAACAGATAGGAGTGTATTTCTAAGCAGATATCAGAATATACGCTTTGTTCCATAAAACAGTTTAGTGTATTTCCTATTCTATAAGTCCGGTACGTATTTGGTTTTATCATAACCGCGTAATTTTCGAAACAGTGAAGTTAGAAGCTTTGTAATTTGCCCAATCTTTCAAAGACAATATTTATATGCATAAATGTTTAAGGTGTGTAATTGTTTTTATATTACAAATAATAGATTACAAGTTTCTTGAGTAAGTGAAAAAACTTTAGACACAACAAGAACGTTTGTCTAGGGCTGTATTCAGTGTTAAAATTGGCCAAAATTCCATTGGACAGCTTGCCCAATGGAGGATCCTCGTCCTCCATTTCAATCAGGTATAACTGAGGGGTTAATGTTTTTATAACTGATGCAAAGCATTTGCATAGTATGCGCTCTGGTGTCTTTATAGCTTTTTAGCATAAAGACCCTCAGAGTTGATCTCCAACTTTCCCTAATTCTTATAGGTGTACTCCGATCCCCTTTGATGAAAGATCATATTGTTTTTACTCTCCTTTGCGGAGATTATATATATTTTCGCCTGATTTTGTCCTGGTGGTTTCCTCTTATTTTAGCTCCCGATTTCATGTATTATTTATCATTCATTCATTTATCATAAATAAAGTTTATCATAATATTCTCATAATATTTATGATAATTTATCATAAATATTATGAGAATATTAAGAACGTGGTTTTACAATTCGATTCAAAGGAAGCTGCCGCTATCAAGAAAAGCCAGTCGAAATTTCAAGATGGTCCGGTTAAAACAGATTTAAAAATTATTTACAACAATTACTTCGGACTAGCGGAGGCAATAGAAAAGTTACAAGATCCTTCGGCGTCGTTAGTGGAATAGTGCAACATGTTCACGCACAGCTATGCGCGATAGAAGACGCAAAAAATGTTTGTGTTCTAGAAAAATTTGAAGGTGTTTTAGAGAAAGATTTGTGAAGGTGCGTCAACAGAACCGTTAGGTTGTTTCAAAGAATATTTTAATTACGCAAATATAACGTCACTAGATGTAGAACGTTCGTTCTCTGCATATAAACACATTTTTTCCTCGCGTCGCACTCGGTCTGTCGAAACAACTGTGGAAACGGAGGACTCTTAAAATGGTAAGTGTTTGAGCACGCATTATTTTATTTTTATTTAACAACTACGCGAAAGTATTTACGACAGCAAACATCTACACACAATAGCTCTAGTGGAACCCGAGGCCTAATCGAAATAACGCTGCTCCCCGTTGGCGCGCGTGGCCAACTCTAATAATGATGCATATGTCTAACGCTGAGTGTAAAACAGATATTTACAGTTAAAATGCGTGTCCTGCATTTGAATTCTGCATCCGAGTGGTTCCATGACAACAGTAACCAAAAGGTACTAATGCCACTGACGTTTTTAATCCCAAACAGTTACTTGTAGTCAAAAGCAAGTCTTGCACTTGCAAATTGGATCCAACTGGTTTCAGGCGTTAATATTTTTATTTTGGTTTGGTTACCATTACAACAGTAAACTAACTTTTATCCTATTGATGGACTTAAACGATCGTTGATTATTTCCAAATAAATTCCTAATGTAATATTGTCGTATATGAAGCGAAGAGATCGTCCTCAGTTTAAAAAGAAAACATTTATGAATTCCAAAAATAAATAGAACCTCATACTATAAAATAATTAAATTACATTTTTTTTATATAACAAATTCATAATTTTTTCAAAGTAAATTTAATTCCAAAACAAAAACATGGAATTTCTAAATCCAATTAGTGGAACTTTATGTCAAAATGAGCTGCATTTGTATGTGTAAGAACTGAACCTATTATTATATACATTATTAAAAAGAAAAACGCCTATTTTATAACATAACTAGGAGATACAAACAAAACAGATCAAAAATAGTAAAAGAGCAAAAGATGGAGAAAGGCAGGGATAATCAATTAAATAAATAAACTGGCTGTATATCGCATGACTAGAATCGTGAGCAATCCTCTCATTGCGATTAGATTTCTACTGATTGATTCTCGTCGTCGTACATAACTATTTTAGCGGTCACTTATTAAGGAACATCCTAACGCGGCATTTACACACGTATATTTATATACAATGAAGTTTGATTATAAATACATGCAATTTAATCATCATTTTCTAAATTTTTCGTATGGGCAGCTACAATAAACTTCAACAAAACTGGCAATTTTTGCTCAATAACTAAAAATATACGTATGTGCCACGTCTTTAGGTAGAGGAATGTTATAATGAAAATCAGAAAATTGCCTTACTCTCATAAAAAAGTTCTTTTGCGCGTTTGTGTGAATAGTGAGTGAAAATTGTCTCAAAATTCCTTCTCCATCATCTTGGGTCATTTGAAAAAGCGTGGCATGGTTAAATAGAGAGGGGGTGTTAAAGCTGCCAGAGGAGTATGAAGTTATTTAGTGCATCTCACGCTATGTGTGAAACATTTATCATTGTGCTAATGAAAGATAACACTGTACTAGTTGCAAAATGCAACAAGCTGGGCACCCAGGGGGTAAACCTAATTCGAGTATGCTGAATCCAATGGTGCTAACCGTTTTTAAAAGTTAGCTCGCGTTTTTGAGCAATTTAAATTTAAATATTTTAGGCCCAAAGAACCTTCTGGAACGTTCTGGAACGGAAGAGTTTTCTGGAACCTTCGACAACCTTCCATGGACCGTTCGTTGACCATTCGTTGACCATTCGTGAACCAACTGGAAACTTCCATCCCCGAAAATCATCGATTTAGTGCAATATAATGACCAAAAGTGGAAAATTTGTGCCGACTTAAAAGTAGTGGCTCTTTTAAGAGGTATGAAAATGGGTTCTACTAAAAATATGTGCTACATGTGCATGTGGAATACCCGGTTTGCCCGCGACCAATATAGCGAACGAAACTAGCCTTTACGTGAGTGACGAAACAACATTATTAGATTCTACTTGTACCAATCGAAAAGGTTTTGTTACCACCGCTCCACATCAAACTAGGAATTGTTAAAAATTTCATAAAATCACTGAACCCATAAGGAATGCATTCAACGAATTGCATCGTATTCTTCCACGGTTAAGTGGGATGAAAATAAAAGAAGGTAGATGTCTGAATCTGAATGTTGATCTATTGAAATATCATTTTGTATTATATTTATTTCACAGGAATATTTAATGGACCGGACATTCGTCGTTTGATGAGGGACAAACTATTTGAAAATGCACTCATTGACATGGACCTTGTGGCATGGTATTGTGTGAAAGTGGTTATTGACAATGTTCTCGGAATTCATCGATACGAAAATTGACGCATACTAATTGAAGACATGCTCACTGATTTTCACCGTTTAAATGTTCGAATGTCATTAAAAAATCATTTTTTACATTCCCATGTGAAAAATTCAATCACCAAACGAATCTGATGAGCATGACTAGCGTTTTCATCAAGTGACGGCGAGGCTCGAACATTGGTACAGCGGCAAAAAGCCACATGCTCTTTTGGATGACATTTGTTGGAATTTATAAGAAGAAGATGACGATAGAGGAGAATCAGGGCAATCAAAGAATGAGAAATTAAAAAATCAAGAAGTGTTTTTTTCTGCAAAAAAATTAAAAATCGAATGAATCAATTCAATTTTTCAATAAATGGCCAAAAAATTATAAAAATTACGTTTTTTTGGGGTCTTCGGGCCTAAAATTTTTAAAATTGACATTGCTCGAAAGCGCAAGCTGACCTTTAAAAACGGTTAGCACCATTTCATTCAGCATACTCGATACAGTGTAATTGCATCTCATAGTTATTCGCACACCATTGGAACGTATGTATGTACACATACATACATAATGTGTGTGTCTTTTTCTTGTTATTTCATTATTTCAGTGACACACCATGCTTATGACACGTAATACCCAACTCATGTAAACCGAACGATTATACCGCTTAAATTGACACGCCCGGCGTACAGCACACATATGCGCCTTATACCTACCCGTCGCCATTAATCAATCCTCCCGACGTCGACCTTCGTGAATATTTATCGCGGCTTCGGAACGTAGTGGTGCGTCGCTGCCTGTCATGTTACGTTCTCCTATATATGTATGTATATATGGCACAAAGCTTCGTCAAAAGTCGGATCAGATAGCTTACTAACGACTAGTATATGCGTCAGAGACGTTTAAACAGCAGCTATGTGCGTGTGTGTACTGGCGCATGTGTGCTGTGGCGTATTTGTTTTGGAGCTAAATTGAAGATTTGTAAATGTAGGTATCTGGATGATCAGATGAAGGTGATATATTTTGAAAGTCAAATAACTGTCCTGTACGCACAAGTGTTGTTTATTAGAAAAGATGTTTTTGTTACTAATTCTTTTTTTTTGTGTAGGGTTACCTTGGAAGGCAAGGTAGTTTGATCTCAGTTAACGTAATTGTCTTATTGCATGTGTTTGCATCGGCAGCCACTAATAATCCTAGTAATAACCCGTCACTAAATACAGATTGTCGCAAAAATTCTTTACATCGTAGGAGTGAATTATCCGTATTACATCAGAACATTCGTTGTCTTAATAATAAAATTCGTAATACTGAAGTGGTGTTACAATCGGCTATGATCGATGTTTTTATGTTTACAGAGCGTTGGCAATCACACGAACAATTCAAAGAAATATCTCTAAATGGCTGACCGTAGAATACAGACATCAGTAGGTCATTAAACAAATATGGTAGTGTTGCAATTTATTCGCGACAGTTGGTATCTTTGAAGAGTAGACCAGATATTAGTGAGTTTTCGATACCCAATATACACGTTGGTCCACATTTCAGTGGGGTGCGAGGTACATTGTACGTAGCGCGATCTGGCATACTTGCATTTATCCGCCGGCCAGCATCGCCGCGCGCAACTGCTGTAGCCTATCTGACGCACTCCTCGTCTTTCTGTGCGCGCGTAAGGTTCTAACAAGAGATCGTGGATTTTGAATACATTATGTTATACAACCGCAGAGATGTTACAGATCATTAAATAGTATTTTGCGAATTGCCGTAAATGCCAACAAATAGACGAACAGCCTCAAATCCCTCTAACGCAAATTGCAGACGAAATCGGTATTAATAGAAGTACTGTGAAACGTATTTTAAAATGTAACAAATACAAAAGTTAGAGTTCAAAATTGCCAGGAGATTTTCCCTCTTAATAAAGTAACATTGTTAAAATTTCAATTTATTTTGTATAATTATCGAAGTTATTTTTCTTTAGTTTAATTTTATAAGAATCGTTGTTAATTTTCCTACTTAGAATTACTTTTTCGTTCACCTGCATCGTATAGCAGCAACAAAATGAATATAAGAAGCTGTACTTTCTAACATAATCTGAGAATACAGAAAGATTACGCAGTAATTCTGTATTAGTACATTTTGTCAGAAGGCGTTGAATTATCATATTACGTGATTCAACGGACAAGCGTGCGTACCGCTACTCACTCAATGATATGCTGCGATTGGATGCGATCTATCAGTGAGACTTGAATGCTCTGTTGCCATTCACAAAGGCAATATCCCATCCGTATCTGGACCGACGTGTATTTCAGTGTTGCGCTCCCAAACTACCGTCGAAAACCTTACTGTTTCTGGCGGTTTATCGTCTTCCCTCGGCTGATTTTGATCTCTATTTGTCGGCTTTTTCAGAAGTGGTTAACATTTTGCAGGCTGAGGAGAAGATTATTGTTATAGCTGGAGATTTCAATATACATTTTTTAGAACGAACACATGCTTTAAACATAATACTAGATTTGCTTGCCTCCGTTAATCTTCATCCTGTAGTAAATGTTCTCACGCGCGTTACTAATACTACATCGTCCTGTTTAGGCAATTTTTTTATCAACATAGATTATAGTGTGTGTAATGTGAGATGTGTGGATTTTAATTTGTCTCACCATGTTGCACAGATATTGAGGATACCGCTACCGAGAAAGTCAATAAGACCGATTACATTTAAGAGGAAATACTGTGAAGATTCTGTTGTATCTTTTGATCTATTTTTATCTAGTGCATGACGGTCTAATGTATATGAGTGCAGCGATGCTGAGGTAGCTTTCAACTGTTTTGCTGACGTCTTTCTATATTATTTAGACATTTGTTTTCCATATGTTAAATGTAAATCTGGCAATGATAATAAGTATGGAGTTTCATTGGTTTCTCCTGATATTTTATCTATGAAAGATACTCTGGATTTTTTAAAAGAATTGAGTGAGAGATGTCCATCATTCAAATAAGATTATGTAAATTATAAGTTAGGCCATAATGAAACTTTAAAATCTTCTGAAATTGAAGCGAGTAATCAATACATTCTTGCATCTGCGAATAAATCGAGAGCTGTCCACTCTGTCCAGTCTTTAATCTACAGAAAACGCAATAATTACACCAAGCAATGTATTCTATCTGAGGATCATAGCATTACTGAATTATGTAACACTTTTAATGATTATTTCTCAGAACTACCTATCAGACTTATAGCGTCCCATCATTCTAATTATATTGATTAAGCTGATATCAATACTTATATCAAATTATCCCCACGTTCCTTTTTTCTCGTAAATTCAACACGACAGCAGCAACTGGTGTTGATAATACCTTAGCGTTTCTAGTTAAACGTGCACAGTCACATATTATTTCATCTTTGACTCATTTAATTAATTTATGTTTTTCAAGTGGCATTTTTCCATCTACACTGGCATGCGCAGATCACACCAATATATAAAAAGGGTGATTGTAACAATTATGATAATTACCGACCAATCAGCATCCTGTCGTCCTTCTCCAAAATTTATGAAGCTATTCTGGATCAAAGCCTGATTAAATATTTTAACACATTTCAAATATTATTCCACAATCAACACGGGTTTTGTCCCAATAAATCTATGGATACCGATTTGTTTTATTTCTTTAGACAGATATGTATATCAAGCTCTTGACTCTAACTACCGTTGTCTAAGTCTTTTTATAGGTCTAACGAAGGCTTTTGATACGGTTAACCATTCGACTCTTTTACATAAATTGGAGCAGTATGGAATTGCGAGGACATTATATTAAAAATATAAGTCCAGATAACGACGATCGTAGGGTAACACAGACAAATCCACTTCCTTTTCCTAATCTTGTAAATCGTCAAAATTAATGTAAAAATCATCTAAAACAGAAAACAGGGTAAATTGAGAGGTATTTCGAACATCATTTCATAAATGAAATCTTTGTCCTAACAAAGTCAGTCAGAATTTAGGTCATAGATTCGCCTACCTTCTGTCAGCTGGTAGCGTTACCGCATGCATTCTTCTATGTTATTTCTATAAATAACTTCATTTCATCGAAATGCATCATAAATTTTTATACTTGGGTTAAATCATCAAAATTTGCTGTGGAATAAAACAATCGACATCTTTCGCGATTACAAATAAAAGAAAGATACGCGACGCCAAAAATTTCATCAATTCTGATTCAGCATTCGTCGAATCAACTTGTGGTTACCTGACTATAATCCCAATTTAGAGTGTTCGATAGTAAAGTTAAAGTATAATTTCAAAGAAGAGAGGATTGAAGTTTAGAGCAGGCAGATTCCTGTAGAAGCTATTGTAAACAGAGCGTTTATATGACATCGGCTTCATTTGAATTCAAGGTTAGTTTGTTTTAATTCTAAAACTCGTTAAATTCAATTTATTCAATTCGAAATTCACAATAAAATTGCCCAAAGAGTATCTAGGAATGCTAGTGATCCCACCAAGAATTTAAAAATTTAGACTAATTCTAGAAAATTTCCAATTTTTCCCAAAATTCCTCCGAGATATATATTTCAATATATATATAGATATATGTAAATTGTACGTAGCTTCTATATTTGTGTAGTATTTAAAAATAAGGGGGCGGGAGGTTATTTCCCCAAACTTGACTTTTAATTTGTATTTATGGTAGAATTTAAACGCTGAAAATGGGAACACAACCAAACGCGTGTTACCTGGATGAATATTTTGACTAAAAGTGAGAAATTGATTAGCGTCCCTTCACTCGTGTATTTCGTTCGCGATAGCGATTGTTTAATCACGGCTAATTTGGATAACTATATCTTTCGAAATATAATTTGATAATAAATTTCAAACGAATACCCTCTTTTTTAAGTAAGTGCTATTCTATTATATTTAACACCAGCAACAACCGACCAATATTAAAATTTACTGACAACCAGGACGATTACTTGACGAACGATATTTATTTTCCGAAATTATGTTAAATATACAACTGAATTTATGCTGCCACTTGTGGTAGGAAAATATTCCATTATTCCAAAGTTGGAGATTTAGGATGGAAAGAAAATTAATAGAAAACAAGTTGTTTATTCGTTCCACCATACCGGCGTTGACTGAACTTAAAATAATCTCCTAGCGTCCCCGTTCCAGCGATAGAAAGTCAGTAGCTAGCGCTACTGTGAAAGAGCTCGTAGCCGCCAGAGGGATTTTGACGTTGAACGAGTGGCATATTGAACTCACTATATGTGCCACTAAAGACAGCTATGTTACTATTTTTATGTAAATTATAACTGTGTTTTTTTCTGTGTTACGTGTAATTACTTTAGTGTTTCTAGTCATATTCTTTCATACTCTTCTGAAGTTCTTATGTGCCTACGCCTATGAATACTCGCTTTACTACTTTATACAGAGTATATCGCATCGGGCAATCGATTAATAATAAATATTTTAAACTATTAAAATTGTCAATAACTTCCGGTTATTTAATTCATGTCTTATAACTTTAATACAAACATTAAAATTTCATTATATTAAAACTGCGCATTTGTAGTCATTAATCTTTACCGTTTAATATTTTAATTAAGAGAACACTTTTACAATATAGCACCTTTTTCGTGGAGACTTAATGAGATTATATACTTTCTTTTTTTATTTTACGAATATCTTCAAGAAAAAGTGGAAACTTACACCCTACAGAGCCCGTGCGTAGTGGTATTTATCAGCATTTACACCACCTAACTTGTAAACTGAAATGCTTCAAAATTTTTGGATTCTACAAAAAAGCACATACGTAAGATATTTGCCTATCAAATATTAATAGTTCTCGCATCGCTCTCTCTGCGGATCCTTTTCTTCGCGAGAGAAAATATTACGCTTCATAGAAAATGATGAATCCTTGGTAACCAGCATCTTGCGTTCTTTTCATTCGTGAAAGTCGTATATCATCCGTCTTACAAGGCATTCGTGTATTGTTGCGACAATCAGTCCATTACATTCAATAATAATACTAAAGAGGTAGTGGATATCATACTGTTGTATGCGGATTACAACAGTCTAACGCCAAATTACAATTGTGAACTATTGATACGACAACAAAGCAGTACCCTTACTACGCAACCGGATTGAAACTTTCGTCTGAGTTCCGCAAAAGTAACAAATTAGTTCGGGAAGCAAGCATCGCATAGCTTTCCGAAATACGGGGTATGCGAGGTTTTGTTTATCTATGCTTGCCAGACTTACTAACAGAGATTTGTCGGTTAATTCTTGCCTCGCATTGCGATTAAGGTCTCTGACTATGTAGGAGAGAGAAACGATTAGGAAAAAAGGAGCAATTAGCGACGATTTATTGCAACATCCCAACTATCATACAAATTACGTGTAATTAGCCACAGAAAACGGTAGTTATTTCAGCGCGGCGACGTTCTTCTTAATGACATATTTTTCACAGTGAATGAAGATGACAAGTGGATAATGACGTGGTATGTTGGACACAGCCGCTTGTGTATATAATTGTTGGACATTTAAATAATCGGTCTCTACGTAGATAGAATATAAACGACTGGAGATTTCAACTAACGCAGTTTCTTGTGTATGGAATTTTAACTCTTAAATTCCATCAAAATACCACAATTCTACAAAAAATCCAATAGCAATTTACTTGCATATATTGTCTTGTGAATTAAAGTAGTATTTTTTGTTAATAACCATATACACGACTAATTTGTTTACTGCAAATTGTTTCTTGTCTATTATTTGCGAATTGTTCAACGCAAAAGTTCCAAGAAGATAAATTTTAACATTTATAATGAATGGGAATAAAAAGTAACGCAGACGACGCGACGTCACAAACAACTTGACAAATCGGCCACATTCAGTAGTCCTTCAAAAAAATCATACAGAATCTCTTCCATGGATGACCCGATCACCATACGGAATAGAGGAACACCCAAAAAATTTGAGCGAATTATAGAGGTGTGTAAATTATTACACTGTGCTCGAATTGGAGACTCTTTTTGCAATAAGCTGGGCACCCGGGGGGTGAACCTAATTTGGATATATATATATATATATATATATATATATATATATATATATATATATATATATATATATAGATGAGAAAAACATTTTTTCTTGATTTTTTCATTTTTCATTCTCTGATTGCTCGGATTCTTCTGTATCGTCATCTTCTTCTTGATGAAAACGCTCGCTATGCTCATCAGATTCGTTTGGTGATTGTTTGGCGAATTTTTCTACATGGGAATGCAAAAAATAAATTTTTAAAGACATTCGAATATTTAAACGGTGAAAAGCAGTGAGCATGTCTTTAATTAGAATGCGCCAATTTTCGGATTGATGAATTCCGAAAACATTGTCAATAATCGCTTTCACACAATCCCATCCACAAGCTCCATGTCAGTGAGTGCATTTTCAAATCGTCTGTCCCTCATCAAACGACGAATGTCCGGTCCATTAAATATTCCTGTAAAATAAATATAATACAAAATGGAATTTCAATAGATCAACATTCAGATTCAGAAAACTACCTTCTTTTATTTTCATCCCACTTAAACGTGGAAAAACATGATGCAATTCGCTGAATGCATTTACTTCTGGGTTCAATGCTTTTATGAAATTTTTAGCAATTCCTAGTTTTTGTGGAGCGGTGGTAATAAAACCTTTTCGATTGGTACAAGTGGAATCTCAATGATGTTGTTTTGTCGCAATCTAAATTCCTCACGTAAAGGCCAGTTCTGTTCGTTATATTCGTCGCCGGCAAAACGGGCATTCCACAAGCACATGTAGCACATATTTTTGGTATAACCCGTTTGCGTACCTCTTAAAAGAGCCACCACTTTTAAATCGGCACAAATTTTCCACTTTTGGTTATTATGTTGCACTAAATCGATGATTTTTCTTAGCGATACACATGTCTCTTTTTTATTGTTGTTCAGTACAATCGAAATGGAATTTTTTGAATTGGTGTTGTGTAGCAGAACCGCTTTCAAAACCGCTTTTAAAACCAAACCAGGGATATCAGTGCAATAAGCGAATGAATTATTCCTAATGGATTTGAAAAAATTCGTAAAACGATGATGACGATTGATTGCTCCGTATATCCGAACATCTGCTGCCAAAATGTTCGTTTGTTTCGAGTCCTTTGCCAAAAGAATGGATTGTCGCTGTGATAGTTTGTTCTTATCATATTATCCAACCGAGATTGCGTGATTTCAATGTGATTGCATGGCGCAGTGACATTTGATGGTTCATACATTGATAGGCCTGCTTCTTCGGTTTTGATGGATTCTAATGCTGATGGCTCAGATTGTTCTGTTGAAACTGGTCATGTTGGAATAGGAATTGTATTTGAATGCACCAGCGGCAATCGAGTATGTGTTGTTGGAATGTATTTCAAAGAACCACTTTTTCTTCTGTTCATACCGTCAGTACAATTCACGCACGCGGCTCCGGTTTTTGTCCATTTATTCAAATTCAAAACGCATGTTGTACAAACAATGGACGGCGTCCAATACACATCAGTAAAAACATTTTGTGAGAAATATTGTTGATACAAATCAGCGGTTTTAGCACTTATTTTACGCCGAGTGGTCTTAATGACAAATTTTTCACACGCGTAACAAAAGGTATTCAATTTAGAACATTCATTCTTTTTTGATACATCAAATTAATTGGTTTTACAAGCCAATACAATGAACAATCTCGAACTTTTCACTATTCACTTCGGTTTGGGTTATTTGCTTTAATATTTAGATATTAACACTTTGACTTCTGATAACAGCCTGAGCTCTCAGCGGTTAACAGCGCCGCTTATATGCGCATTTGACCAAGTGGCAGTAGCGGAGATGCAAGTTTCTAGAAGGTTCACGAATGGTCCATGAACGGTTCATGGACGGTTTTTTAAAGGTTCCAAACAGCTTTTCGGCCATTGATCAGATTTTCCAGAAAATTCCAAAATGTTCCAGAGGGTCCTTTGGGTCTAAAATTCTTAAATTGGAATTGCTCGAAAACGCGAGCTAACTTTTAAAAACGGTTGGCACCATTGAATTCAGTGTACTCAAATTAGATTTACCCCCCCCCCCCCCCCAAGTGCTCATCTTGTTGCATTTTGCAACTACCACAGTGTTATTAATTATTACCGTCCGTTCATACTTTGGTACAATGCGAACAAAAACGGAGACAGTCATAAAACCCAAAGGTAAAGCTCTCGCTATTGAGTAGCTCTAGATTTTAATTATATTATATTATTCATTAATTTACACTTCTCTGGATGCTTCAATTTTAATAAAAACTAGTGTACGATCAACACATTAATTAATCAGTGTAAGCATTCGGTTGCACAACCAATGAAATAGTTGTTGAAAGATGCTAACTGTAAGAGGAAATCGTTTAAAGTTAACCACTACACGTTGTCAGTTATAAGAGATTATCCAATTAAGAATAAAAAAGGAAAAGGAAAACAAGAAGAGAAAAGAAACAAAGATGGATCAAACATCTATGGAAAAGTAACACTGTCTATACGTTTTATTTTATTTGTAAATCGTCATCTTGATCATCAAATTTGGCAGTTGAATAATATCTCTTAATTGAATTATTCTGCCAAGTTTGACCGATCCAAAGAGAGGCAATCAAATAACAGAATATGAGAAAAGGAAAACAAATGAAGCCGCGAATATCTTAGACAAAGATAGAGAAGAGATAATATCTAGGTTTACGAGGCAGTTTTGAATACGCGAATACGAACGATGGTATAACGATTTTTCTATAAAATTCCCTCCAGCGTAATCAACATTAACGCGGCCTACCCGCTGCCGGCGACGTTTACGATCCAAGAAAAAACAGGACAAATTTCATTTTTCCTGCCATTTACGCTTAATTTGCGAAGCAGTTTTATCGACGTTAAATGGATATTTGAACTGCGTACTTTTATATCTTAATAATTGCCTATTGAATAGAAGAAGAATAGAGGAATGAGAGCAAAAAGGCGAGAAATGAGTTGCATTTATGTCTCCATTTTCCACATTGGTAACAACATTACGCCTGGCTCTATTTGTGGCACCATCTGCCGACAACCCTTCGTTCTAAGTTTACTAGCCACAATGTTTGGTTTATTGCGTCGCATTTAAGCCTTTTTGCGATTATCGTGTTATCACTACTGATGCAGAACAAGGGTCTATATGAAGGATTTGCATTTTGCTGTATCTTCAACGTTGCGTGTTTGACGTGTCTTACCGGGCAAAAAGGACCAGTCGTAAATTTGGCCGGCTTCCATTGTACCAAGAACAATACGTCAAGAGTTGCCACCGCATATATCAAACGTAGATGTTTGCGGTTTAAGTTGAACTTTCTAATTTATATTTTCCATTTTCACGAGTTAGATGAAATTACTAATGTACAAATTTTCAATTCTGAATCATTTCCGCTGATTGTGAATGATTTCGGATAGGGTGATTCCTGACAATCGCCCGTTAAACGTACCGTATGAATCTTAAATGAAGTAAACCATACCTCAACTATTGCTGTCCTCCTTCTACCCCCAGCTAACATAGGAAGGTGGGCGAATGGAAGAGACAGCAATAGCTTCGCTTCGCTTCTGTGGCCTAAGACTAAATACCTCGAGTGTACCTGCACTCAGAGAAGGTCACTTGTTAAATCAACAAAAACTTTTTTGAAAATCTGTAATTTCCTTAAAATTTCCCACGTAATTATAATACTTTAAAAAATGTCCTCATTGTATTATTAATAAATATATTAATAAGGTGTTTGCTTTCTCTAGAAACATAATTTTTATTAACATACACTTGCTAGTACTACAAACTTACAGTTTGTTATAAAAGTTACCGTATTATAATAGGTTTACACTTTACCTTGTAGATTTCATACTTATTGAGTAACTTTCGTATACTACAGTGCCGTCTATGTTCATTTTCATCAAGACACCTGTCATGCGGACGCTAAATCGGCTGTTCGGATTATGTGTAATTACAGGATATTTTCGATTAAATACGTAATAATACAATGGAGCTTGACATATGTCAATTGCATTAAGATGAGCAAATGAAGTTTATTAACATTATTCTTGTTGCCTGTAAAAATGCGTTTTGCATGTGTGGCATGCAAACGTCTAATGTGACAGAATAATATTTCATCATATGTTAAATGTCATTTTCTTCTATCAAAACCATTTTAGCGTTTGTTGTGGTAATTTACATCTATCAATTGTTAGTATATCTAACATCCATATATCAGACATTCCACAGGTTACGTGCATGTCAAATTTGTGCTTCGTTGCAAACTTGCACAAAATTTGGTGCTTATTCAATTTTTTTTAATATTTCTTGTTCTGAATGTTGATGTTATCTTTAAGAGCATTCTCTACCAGGTTGTGGTATAGTGAACTACATGTAAACGTGCACCACGCTCGGTGAAAAATGGACGGTATGATTTCAACTTGTTTATCCAAAATATAATCTTTGAACCTTTATTTGTGTCTGCATCGGTTATTTTTACAAATTCGTTAAAATTGAGCGTAAAGTCCAATTTTCCACAAGTAAAATTGACAAGCTGAATGTCAAAATACAGAGTGAGTCATATTTTTGCATATGTGAAATAACTCGCTTAATATTAGAGGTAGGGGAAAATAACATTAAGAAGAATTGAATGATAATTACATAGCTATACTTCTGTTTGATCAGATGTTTCCGAGCTTCAACTGTTTTGGCGAGGCCACGCCCCCTTACTTTTTTAAAATTGCATTACACCTATTTCTTCACTCCACTTGTATCATGCAATTTTTTTTCCAATTCCCCTGAATTTTAAAAAAAAATTATTGCTGAGGTGATTCATTTACATAAATGTTAATTGTACTATTACTAATGTGATGAACACTTAAAGAAGGAAAGCTGACTCTGCTTTCGTCAGGGTCAAGTGCAGTGGAAGTTCCAGGCCCTTCATTTGAAATTAAATCTGCTGAAATTTTTCTTGACGTGGATATTTTTTGAGCAACTGATTCGTCGATATAGTGTTCTGCCACTGTAGGAGACTTCCACTCTCCATGCCTTTTAAGAGTTAATGAGTTAGCTCTTGCATTGGCTATTAAATTTGCGGAAGTCCGTAGAAAACAGTGCATGGCATAAAGATCATTTGGTAACTTCAAATATTTTGCTATCACTTGTGGTATTTTTGCAAAAGTGTTGATAGATACCGGTAGGTTGTTGATTTTTGATTCCGATAACAAAGAAAAAAAATTCTGTGTGGTACATTTTTTTTTTGTGGACGTAAATGTTTGTACTTCTTGTAAATTTTTATTAAATTAACTTAGCAATCTTCACTAAATGTGCGTTTCTTATTTGTTTTAGTGTCCGGAAGCTAAATTATTAGAACAGACTCTTTCTCATCAATATCATCAACTCGAATTTTGTGTAGTTCGTCAATTCTACATCCGCCAGCTACACCCATAATTAAGACTATCTATAAAGAATGAAAAATTGGAAACGTCTTTCAAGGATGATTATAACAATTCTTAACTTCATTTTTTTCAAATGTTCGAGACTTTTTTGGTTCGACCTGAAGTCTGTCTTTTTATAAAAGCGATGAGCTTTGAAACCCTGCAGAACTCCATAATAGTTAAATCTAATTTAGAATATTTAGGTTTACTTACTTGGAAGTATCAATATTTTCATTTACGGAAGGTGTTGCTCTGACCATTGAGTAACGACACCATAAGGTGGACACCTTTACTTTCTTTGATTTTCTTAAGAAATAGGCTAGTGGTATTTCCTCGTTAACAGTTTTCACATTTCCATTCACAAAATGTTTTGTATTCTTTTTCGTAAACTAATTTTTCTGGCAATAAATTGGATATTGCAATTGCAGCTTGGTTCAGAGCATCTTGTAGTATGCTTTCCTCCTGGTTATTTGCCATCTCAAACACACTTTCAGACTCTTAAATCGGCAAATTGAAGAGTTTGTCTGAAGTATCACATGTTTTATAAACAACCCATCCATAGCAACGAAAATTTAAAAAGATAGGGGGAATTTTAATTTTTTTACTTTATTCGTGTTGTCAATAACAGTGTGAATAAAGTATTGCCGTTTTATTTTATTCGTCCTTTTGATTAAACTATTGTTTTAATAATGAGATTTAATATATAAAATGAGCATTTTATTAATAGGAATTGGAAAAAATCCTTTTCTCACGTCATTCAGTCATACGATTGGCAGTGGTAAACTACACATTTTGGAAACATACCATCCGAATTCGCTAAACATATTGCGTGGTGAGAAGTGTGCCAATATCTTTAGTGTTTGCCATTTTAAGTTAGATATCACACATTTTAACAGATGGAACACGTAAAGTGATTCCCCGCAACACATCCTCATTCTGTATATTTTCTTGATCAGTTGTTATCACACTATTTATGCCGATTATCCTTTTTCTTCTACCTATTTTATAGATCTATCTTGTTTCAGAGAACTGAGGGCGATATGCACAGACGCTCTGGCCGGCAAAAAATATTCACAAGATATTGGCGTTGATAAAGTGGACAAATCATTAGTCTCGAATTTCGAGATACTCAACTTAGTGCCTGAGCATGCGCAAAAGGACCAGGACAGCGTCGCAAGTGGTGGAACGAATAAATCCGAGATTTCAGGTACCTAGTGAATAAAAATTTTACTTAATAGCAAGTTCAGATAGAAATAAAATCAGGCAGATTCTACAAGCATTCCTTTATAAACTGAATCTTATTTTGAAACTAGCGCCGATTTAAGCTGAAAAGTTGAACTACGACTGCGCAGTGTGTTGATTTGTTTCAATAATGAATCGACTAATGTAAAGCATAATCCTGGGCAAGAATTTCAAATAAATAGCTGATTCCGGGTGCTATTTATTGCTAATTAATTGTATTCTTCATTAGTTTCTTGCTTGAACTTATGCGGATTGCGCGTTCTTCTTGTGTTCTTGCTTCCAAGTTGTTAATATATTGTTATTTACGATAGTATGTAGCAATAATAAATAATTCTACCCCAAAAATAAAGCATCTAATTTTAGCACGGTTTTTTCAGTACAAATTTGAGCAAAAATTAATGGTTAATGAAGTTTAGTATTTTTTTGTTAGAATTTTGATAACACACTCAATGTTACTAAAGCAGTAATTTCGTTTTGTAGCATTTATTTTTTCCCCTCTAAACACTTACGTAACTTTAATAGAAGATTTCTCATAAATTGTTCGCATTTCTTATAATTCCCGGTTTGCTTTGCTTTTAGCTACTATTATTATAGAATTCCTGGCAGTTTAGAGACGATGTAATTTTTACCTCTTTACAACAAGTGATACAATGAAAAATAAGACTACAATACCTCTTCCTCTATTTTTATCGCTCGTAGCGTATTGTCCATAAAATTTATTTATTTCAAGATACTGATTTAGAATACTAACAAAGAACGAGAACCAATACTTCAATAAAATTCAAGCGAAACACGTAGTATGTATATACATATCTGCATTCGTAATTCGAGCTTTAAAAACGACCAGTTGATAGTGGATTACATACATACATCGTAAATGCAATTAATTTATCTGCGTTTGAAATATAAAGCCAGGGATAAAAATATCAAAAGGGATGCCTACTAGATATCCAAGCTACCTCCTCTACTACTACTACTACTACATAAATTATCGAATTACGCTAACCTACTTTCGAAAGAGAATGGCGTGCCGTTGGGAGATAGCACAAGAGGGAAGTGATCTTAAAATCCTATCTTTATCGCGACGTACGGTCGAACCGCCACGAGCAGTTCTCTACAATATGAATACATACTACCACTACAGCCGAGCTACTATAATTTCCGTTTCCTTTATTCAAGGAAAACGACACGCTGGAGACATACCTACCTCGATCCCCCTTTCGCACTGGCTTCCTGCCGGCCTGCATTCATGAGGTAAACCGCTGTGCTTGCCACTTACTGTTCGTTAGCTCGGAGGTTAGAGTTGGAGAGAATCCGCTCACGGAATCATATCTCCTATCAAATATTTTGCGGCGGAGTGCTGGGAATCTTTGAAATTACGTCGCCGAAATTCAGGGAAGGAAGCGGTGGCTTGTTTGGTATTCAATTCGTACAAAGAAAAGATTCTCTAGGATCGAGTATGCACTAGGTTACGATACGGAATAACCGATTGTCTTTCTTTAGCGGTGTTAGGCTACGTAGATGAAAAGATTATATTCTTATTAATTTTGTAAACGAACCGGATTTTTTAAAGAAGTTGATAAAATTTGGCTACGATAACATCGAAGTGAAGTTATACACATAGAGGATGAGAAGAATTTCTTTTTATACTTCACCTAGTGTCGATAATCTATTAACGCCCAGCGATCTCATGTGAGATCGATAACTAATTATTTTTTTCTTAATATATGATGTAAGAAATACACCAAATATGTGTATAAGAGTTGCTAAAAATCTAGTATCCACGTTACGGGCAATGTGCGGAAATCAGTCAATCTGCAGATTTTCTAAGCGAGTCAGTCCAAGTGCGAAGACATTGATTCTCTTCGCAGATTGACTAGTTAATCTTCAGATTTACTAGTACATCTGCAGATTGGCTACCAAGCCTCAGTATATGTGCGTATAAAAGGTTATTTGCTCGAATAAAACATTTTTTTATTAATAAAATCAAATTTAATTGGGTATGTTTAAAAAAATCAACAGTTTACAACAAAATTGTAAGAAAACGATTTACAAATTTTAATTATTTATGATCAAGTAAATATTAATAATTGAACTAATACCGATGACACACAAAAAAAATTACTGAATATTTGTTGCAACAATAAACTTTTATGAAAAAGTTTTTTGCTTGAATGGAACATTCTTTTATTAATAAAATGAACATTAATTAGGTACAATTTAAAAATTTTAATTATTTAAAATCCAGTAAATACGTACATATTAATAACTAAATTAATGACACCAACAAAAAGATAACTGAACCATTTGTTGGCGCAGTCTAAAGATTGGTGGCATTTAGAATTGCACAGAACATTATCTTTACGACAAGCACACCTATTCGTCGTACATTTTGTTTTGCAATCACATTTATTGAAACCCTGACCAGAACCAAGCGATTGTTTTATTGCAGTTTGTCGTAAAGAAGTTTCTACAGGAGGGACATCTTCTTTTGAAATAATTTTTTCCTGGCAAACACTAAATTGCGATCTTGCATATAACTGCTTTAGAATGTCAGTTTTAGTGTCCAGTTTATAGAAACCATCATCTATTTTGTTAAGAACCACAGCCAAAATAGAACGGGCATCAGTTTTTGATCTGTCAACGTCAGGTATCTTAATTCTTACAGTAGATCCTTCATGAACTATTTGGTGGTTGGCATCAGAGATCGCTACCATCCTCTTGGCTTGTTTTTCCAGGCCTCCCTTGGCTTTTTCACGCTGTTTCTTTTGATCCATATTGTTTTTACAGATTTTGCAAAGTAACTTTTTACCATAACCTTCCTCTTCAGATTTTGTTTTACCACAAATCACATGAACAAACATATTACATTCAATGCAGGTATGAGCACCTGACGTTTCATTGGAGCAAACAATACACTTTAATTCTTTTTCCGGTGAGTAACTCGTCCCTTTTAAAATGTCTTCTTGATGTTGTGACGTTGGTGATTTTGAAGCTAGGCGTAGCTAGTCCTTCGTGATTAGTTCTAGCACTTGCGAAAGGGATTCCTCTTCGATGTAGGGTAATTGAGAAACTGTATCTTCTGTCAAATGTGACTGCGTTTGTACGTTTACTACAGCCTCGACGAATATTTTTTAATTTTGTACACCAGGTTCTGTAGACATTCCGGGTACTGAACACTCTAGGACTTGTTGTAAAGTTGATTTAATGGAGGTAGAGGGTAACTGGAAATCATCGATAGTTGCATTTTCATTCGGTAAATTATGGGATTTCTCAATTGGATATGTATCTTTTTTTTGGGACGTATTCTTTTCTAAATCATATATTTCTTCAAGATCCTCTTAATTATTTATAGTGTGAAGAATTTCATGTAGTATAATAGTCGAAGTCAGTCCCACTTTTGCAGGAACGACAAACATAGCTTCATATGGATTTCTTTTGATTCCAGAATGATAAGCACGATTCTTCATAAATTGTACGAAACGCACGCCTTCGCTCCATTTATTAGTTTGATTATCGGTCATCCAAGTAGTGGGCATATTTTCAATGTATTGATTTGCTCGTTCGACACTGCCTTGGCTTGGCTGTGTCTAGGTTTGCCGTGGGCCATTTTCAGTTCTGGCCACATACTTTGTAAGCTGTCGAACAGTTGATTGCGAAATTCGCGGCCATTATCTGAATGAAGAATACATGGAGCGCCAAATAAGAGGAAAATATCTAGCAGTTGATATGCTACGTCATCTGCCCGTTTCGAGGTGGGAGGCCTCAACACTACAAACTTCGTCAAGTGATCTTAGTAAACGGGAAGAGACTTATACTTTCGATGTGGCTGAGATTGATAAACAATGAGATCGACTTGGCATCTGCTGTTAAAATGAGATGAAATAATCGGCTTTACAACAATACCTTTCTTCTCACTTTTTTGTTTGTGCTGACATGGTTCACATAAATTCAAGTATATTGTTATTTGAGCTCTTGTTATATCTTTATATACTATGTTTAGTTCTTTCTACATTCGATCTCTTCCGCCGTGACCAATTGACAAATAAGTGGAATGCAATATGTCAAATATTTCGTCAGCATTAAGAAATTTCTTTACACTTTTTTGAGTATCTGATACTGGTTCACTCAGTTTTTCATAGCCGTGTATATTTAATACATCATACCTTTGAATGAGCCGATAATCTCTTGACGATTCCTTTTTACGACACGCTTTAATTCGCTTGACATCCTCTATAATGGAAGCATACTTTTCTTTTGTTAACAAAACATTGTTTTGTTTCGGAACTTCGTCATAAAGTTTCACGTAGAATCGGTCTTTCATTTTATTACGTAACTCTGCGTTTTCTTGCATTTTTACAGGCACAAAACAACCTGCATTAGCCAATTCACACAAGGATGGATTTGAAAATTAAAAGAAATCGTTCAATAGTGCGTACGACGTCAGGCGGACGAGTGCAATGCGAGGAAGCAGTGCGAGCAAGCCGGGGCGTGCGGGGCGCAGAGGAGGCGAAAAATTGTTAACAAAAGTAAATGAAGCGCTTGTCCCGCCCTTCTGAAAATTTCTTTCGCACTTCGACGGGCCAGAACACGTAAATCTGCAGATTGACTAGGCAATGTTGCGAAAATTAGAAAATAAAATATAATTTCGCACTTTGACTGACTCGCTTAGGAAATCTGCAGATTGACTGATTTCGCACGTTGACGTTAACATCTACACAAAAACGCATTGGGTACTACGCATTTCGTTTTCGCTCTCTTAAAAATAAATGATCTGTAAGACCTATTTCTCGTAGATTATGCATCAAACTAAACAAGGTATTGTGAAAACGTATCTAACGATTCTCGAGTACCCACTTACGTCTGGTTCGAAATATGAGCAATGTATCTAGAGTGTGATGTCATTATTTAGGAATGTTTGAATGTTTATCACCCTTAAATATGAGGGGTAAGTGGTGAGATCTCATACGAGATCGCTGGGCGCTTGGAGTATGTAGATATATACTGTACGGTATAAGTATTTCAGCAGTTTAGTCATATACATTTGTGTGTTCACTGTAAAAGTTTTCGTGTGATCGAATTAGTTTTATTCTAGATATAGTGACAAAAGTAAAATTGTTAAATTACAATGCCATTCAATATCAAGAAAGCTCTTCCGTTAGACGAAATGCGCAATATTATAAATGATGAGAATGGGAAGACAGAAAATGAAAGAGATACTATAGATGTTGTTACTTTGCTACCGAACTCAGATCAACTTACTAGCGACGATGAAGCTACAGAAGAGGACATCAGAGTTGCAGAAGTAGAGAACACGCCGGATATGTTTGAAATGGAAATTCACGAAGAAGAAAGCGCTCAACATGAGGATAAACGCCGAAAGGACCTCAGTTCAAGTTGGAGTAAATCCGAACCAACATACAGCATATGGACTAATTCTTCCAGTAAATGGGAAGAGTGCCATTAGCACTAAAGAATAAACTAATAGGATTTACTCCAGTTGAAGTTTTTGAAATTCTTTTTACAGAAAAAAATTACAACAGAAACTCTTCGGTATTCCAAAGAATTTAAAAATGGTGTAAACTTTCTGTTGGAGGTAACCGATTTAAAAGCTTTTATTGGCTTTCTTACAACACTGCGCTACCAGTCCCTAGAATTTCTCGTTCTTCCCTTGTCATTTCGTTATTTATGTAAATTCTTTCATTCAATTACCTTAGCCCCTTTTTGTTTCTCACTACCTTTCCTTTGTCTAGTGTGTTTTCTAATTCTTCTTTGCACTTATGCTTTTGGACCTATTCCATTTTTTCAAATGTTCTCTGTTTTCTTCCTATTTTTCTACTCCCATTATCACGATGCTATTTTTAATTATGTGTATTTCTACCTTCTTACTCTGTCTTTTTCCTGCTGAGCTGCTTTAACCCATGTTAGTATATCCTCAGATTCTGTCGTATTTCTTATTTTCTCCTTCATTAATTATTTCATCGAATTCGCTAGCGCATTTACTTATCCTCTTTGTTCTGTTCTTGTTTATGCCGTGTTCTATTTATCTTCTTGCTTCTTTTAAATACTTCTTCCAACTTGTTTGTGCTTTTCTTTCTTTTCATAGGTGCCTTTTACTGGCAACGGTCACTTTTGCCGATGTTCTGTGACATTAACGACTAATTTATTTCACTATTACAAACTTCTATTTACGTATAAATACATAGCACACATTACATTTTTAATATTTTATTTTCTTTTACTTTGCTACACTTTTTACGACCGTAATTGGATTTCGAAATATCACTGTCATTTATCCCATAGTTCCGTCACATGACCGATACATTTGCGAGTCGAAAACATCTAAATTATAAGATGATAATGCTTCAAAATTTCAACCAACCGCCATACAGTTGGAAATGCTAAAATCCAACTGATAACGTCATCATTCATCGTGGCATACACTTGGAAGTATATTTGGATCGATGGTCTTCATATAATTCATCGGCGAATTTTATAACGAAAACAGTAAAAACTAAAAATAGGGATCATATTACACGAACATCACATCCCTCGGTACATCAGCTAAGCCACCAACCTAATACTCCACATTCCTTGACCGCGTTTTATGGTTCATCCTCTACGTACTTACATTGTCCTTCTAATGCCCCATAAAACGTAATTCCCATCAATCATCCGCCGTATTCGGTCGTTTCTACCGGGAGGAAGAATGCAATCTTTGCCTTTCGGTCGATTTTTCCTTTTCGGTCTGCGGATGTCGAATTTTTCGCCTACCGATGATGCAGTTCGATAATAAAACAAACATTAGATGGGAGCGAGGTTGCGGCAGCGCTTCATTTTGGATTTTCTTCTCGACACGGATAAAAGCGTACGTTCTAAGATTATTTATCGCTCGTACTGCCGACACGTACAAAATACGTATGTGTGTACGTCATAAAATAAATATAAAGCTCGTAAGGGTGGTAATTTGTATCGGAAAAGGATTCTCCGAAGTAGCTATTTGGTATTTTAAAGAACTGTAAATATCCCTCCGGTCTATGATCTGAAATATATGTTTTCCGATATTAAAACTTGTTCTATATCTTCATATTCCGTACATGATGCTGAAAATGTCGACTTGAGGATTTAGATGAACCTTTATGACTGTGGCAACATTGTTAAGACAGATCTATTTGATAAATTATCAGGTACTACTCTATGTACAAGATGTTTTTCTACATTTTACCTTTATCTCGCTTAATCTAGCTTCTACTAAAAACTCAAATCTTAAGTTGCCGACATATTAATTAGAAGTTGAAGATGGCGCCGCTATAGTGTATTCCCTGTTTTGTTTGTAAACGGTGCGTTAAAAAAGTAAAAGGTTTTGTTGTGCGTGATACATGTGAAAGTACGTTTCACCCAAGCTATTTGTTAAAAATTCCCGAAATATTTACGGATAAAGAATACAAAATACACTGTTGTTCTGAACTAACCTCAAAGAGACCACATGAGGAAATTGAAAACAATGAAATAATTGAACTGAAACAAAAATTAGAGCATGTAACAACCAAATGTAAATGTGAAGAGAAAGAAAAGGTAATAGAAGAGCTGAGTGTAATGCAAAAGCAGATAGGTAGTTGCAACAGTTTACAAAAAGAAGAGGAAACTAAAAGGAACCAAAGCAAAAGGTGCTCGAATCAAATTCAAAAATGCTAGAGTTATCGCTGGCACAGTATGATACTTTGCATATAACACAAAACGAAATAGAAAATGAAAGGCAAATTAAAATAGAGAGCGAAAAATTAGACTGTGATGCTAGGTTTAATAAATTGGAGCGAACAATGGAAAAATTAAAAGAACATTTTTCAAAAACTGTAGAGTAAATGCAGATACAAATAAATAATATGATGAATAAAGAAAGCGAATTACAGAAAAACACTAAACGTAGAAATAGTAATCAAAACAGTTTAAATAACATACCGGAAAAGGTAAACAAACAAACGGCATCTATGGAGCAATCTGAAACTACGAAGATATGCACACCTACTACTAGCAAATCAGCGGATATAGGCAAACATACAAGCAATCACAACTAAAAATAAGAGAAACTTAGATAGAAATGAATCAAACAAAAATCAAGAGAGATCGCAAGAAAATCAAAATCAACAAAATAATAAGAAAACTAAAATAATTGGCACAAAGAAATGGCCTTCAAAGCGACTGATTTGCACTAAGTATATGCAGGAAAATTTAAACAAAATTTCGAGACCCAAAATATGGAGCAACTGCTGTCGAAAGAATTTGGAGATAAACATACATTTGTGGTTCAGAGCTATGATGGTAAAATAAAATTAACAGGGGAAACATACAATTATTTTAAAGTAGGCGGACAAAACTTTTAATGGAAGAAGTGTACAAGAGTGACCACTGGACAGCTGACATTGTAATTTGCCCCTTTCGTTTTTTTTCGAAAGCGGAGGACCCCAGAAAGAAACAAATATTATTACAGAAGAGCACAAAGATATTAGAAATAAAATAGAAATTAACACACGGAAAAAAAATGTTACTAAACATTAACGTACAGTCCATTTCAAATAAATTTGACTCCTTAGCAAGGTACTTGAACTATAACAACATTGATATAGCTGCAGTTTCGGAACATTGGCTGAAGTCCTGTATAATAAATAATGTTACAATAGAAAACCACAAATTTACATCCTCATACTGTAGATCTTGTAGTAAATCATGGAGGAGTACTTGTATTAACAAGAGAAGAATTACAAGTAAAGGAAATTGATTTACAAGTCCACTGCACTGATAAGGACATAGAATTAGCAGCCATACATTGGATGTAAGCGAAGATAATAATTATTAATAATAATAATAGTTTATTACATGCCCAACAGATATTACATCCAAAACGGACAGTAAAATAGAAAAGATAATACGTGTGAATATACAAGAACAAAAGAAAATATACATAAACGAAAATATATCAAAATAAATTTCTAAAATCAAAAGAAAATTAAACATTATTGAGAATAAGATTATTAATATAAATCTAGGCCAAGTTGGTTAATGTTTCTTGCCGTGTGGACTAAAGGTGCTCGCCACAGTACGTTCGTAGTAATTGGATCGATCTTGTTTCCAGACGTGGCACGAGGATACCAACTCTGGAGAGTAAATCAGGAGAGTCGTTTTGGTTGGTGATAATATTCTTCATAAATGTACCACTAATGTTTCTTCTTCTATCGGCAAGTGTAATTATGCCATGCCTCTCAATCAACTCACTGTAAGGAATTCCACGGGCAGGATAACGACCATCGTACTATAGATAGATATTTTCAAGAATTTACGCTAATCTTCAAGCATTTATTTGAATATCATAAAAAGGGTACCAAGCAACGGATGCGTATTCAAGTTTAGAGACAACGTAAGCATAGAAAAGAGTCTTGGTGGCATCAATGTTGGTAAAATCCTTACGGGTGCGAAAAGTAAATCCTAATGGCCGGAAAAAGTAAATTTCTCATTATATGTTACACCTAAGTCTTTAATAGAAGACTGGCGAGCAATATTAGTATTGTTGGTGCGATATTGAGAATCGATTATATGTATCATTTTAGTGAAAGATAAGAAGAAACATTTATCAATGTTTAGTTTAAGGTTATTATCTAAGCACCAGGAATAAATTTTGTCGAGATTACTTTGCAAAAGGACAACGCCATTGAGTGACTTAATGGTATGGTAAATCTTAATATCATCGGCGTAGGCTAAAACGGAGCAGTTGATGGATTTGAGAAGGTCATCGATGTATATGTTAAAGAAGAGAGGGCCAAGGTTCGAACCCTGTGGTACCTCAGAGGTTGAGTAAAAAAGTCGGGACTTAAAGCCATTAAAATAAACATAATTAATTCTGCGGAGAAGATATGATCGAATTAATCCCAGAAAGTCTTTGCCGATACCGGAAAAATATATGGGGATATGAGGTCGAACGCACGTGAAAGGTCGGTGTAGACAACATCCAATTGGCCACCCCCATCGACAGTTTCAGCTATCATTTGTGAAATTTGCGCAAGATTGGTTGCGGTAGACCTGTGCGACATAAATCCACGTTGAGATGTAGAAAGGTGGGATCTCGTGCTATAGGAGATGCGCTTATAGATTAATAATTCAAAGATTTTGGCAAAAGAAGAAATTACAGCAACAGGTCTGTAATTGTTGATGTTGGAATTATCACCCTTTTTAAAAATTGGCGAGATTCTAGCCACTTCCCACATATCAGGAAAAACAGACGTGCGTAGGGCTAGGTTGAAGATTATAGCTAAAGGAGTAGCAAACATAGAAGCACAGTCCTTTATTATTATTTATAATTATTGTTGCATATAGGGCACCCAGTGGAAATATGCAAGTGTTTATTGAGAACATTCCTTTGGTGGTTACAAACATAGAAAATAAGTAAGGGAAGTACAACCAACCAGCGAGTAAACAGGGCCAGGTACTCAGAGAACTATTATGGAATTAAATTCTATAATCATTTCTCAGATGATCCTAAAACACTGAATCAACGAAAATTTAAAAGAAAAGTTAAGGAGCCGCTAGTATCGAAATCGTTTTACACACTCGACGAATATCTCAATAAGAATTTTTAATAGCTGCTGTCCCCATATACAAGTTTTTAAAGTGTTGTGTTTGTCCACTATACACTGTATTTTTCATGTGTTTTTATATATATACATTTTTTATTGTATTTATTAACATCATTTTTGTTTTATTTATTTATACTTTATACTTTATCTAGTAATTTGACGATGTTAATACTTGTCTAAGTTACAAACAGGAATAAACTATCTATCTATCTATCTATTCGTAATTTTCAAACTCTATGGCTTTTAATGCTCAATGAGTATTTACTTGGTTATGAAAAGTATTAATACAGTTATGCAAAACCTACGGCTTGTGCTCGATCCATTCCGCCATGGTATAGGACAATAAGGATCATATAGTTTGAGGACTACTGAAATCAATGACAATAATCATGGTGTATGTATTTAGAATCACAAAATCATTATACCGAAGAAGAAAAACTATACACCAATATTTTTAAGATCCAAGTTCCGGTTGTTGTAAAATTAATGATGAGATATTATGGATATGTGACGCTATAACGTTCTGTTATTCCTTTTTTCGAAGTGAATGTTGTAGTATTTCTATGCAGGGTGATTCTAAATTTTAAGGATTAACTCCTTGGGCTATTTTGGCTACAAAAATTGCTATGAACATATGTCCAAAACGTCTTAGTTATAAAAACCAAAGGATGTGTTAATAATAAACTAACAATTTATACGTACATAATAATGCAATGTAATAATAGATAAAACAAGTAATGCAATGCAGATTTCTATCGTACGTTGTACTGATTGGCGACTGCATTCCAAAATATCGGGGGTGTTTCAAATTGCCTCAAATGCTGGGACAAAGTGATTTTTCAAGTTCATCAACATTTTCAGTGGAAGTCGCACAAACTAGCGATATGCCAAAAATTGAGGATTTTGTGCGATGTTATTTTCCGTTCATTGACACAAAGCCAATCTTGGCGTTAAGTCTCCTGGCAATAGTGTCTCTACCCAAGTAAAACCACCAGATTGGGCCGATATTGGCTACAGATCAATAACAGATTGGGGCGAATTGTACTTCCTACATCGCACTAATATCAACATGTGAACATTTCATAAAGTTGGTACAACGTAGCTGTACTATATCGGTCGGAGGGCAGAAAACGATATCATGTAGATATCCGTAAACTAGATTAACCCAAGATAACATAACTATTTAGGCCCAATATTTATAAACAACTTCAGTCCAATATTGGTTATCCATATTGGCGATAAAGCCCTTTAATGTATCTGCCAAATACCCTGTAATATATTATACTCTTGGTTTCCGGGTTGGAACCGCGTCATTGTCATAGCTTTTTCCGACATTTTGTCCACACTCTAATAGGACATTTTCAGGGCTGTTGCTGCACACTGACTGGGGACTATCCACTCTGGAGGGAATTATATAAGACTTGTTTCGAGTCAATGGAGCGGAAATGTTATGGATCAATGAAGCGTGGCGCTTGTTAGGAGGCTTAATCAGTTGGGATTTCCACATGTGATGTAAAGGGTAGACATCTTCGCGATTTAAATTGTTGGGATCTTTGAAAATCTCTATTGATTCACGGATTTTTCCATTATAACAGTGAGGGTTGTGAGCTAAGGTGCGGGTAGAGTTAAACGGCATCAATTCTCTTATCCAAAGGGCCATTTCCATAACTGAACCCAATTCGCTTCCTCAAGAACTGAGCCACATCATTGTAACTCTCATCCACAATAATTATTCTAGAAAAGATATTCAAACCACCATAAACCGCTACACCAACCCTTCCCCGCAGCAACTTCCTCATCTGGCTTTTATGTTGTGCAAACCTTTATACGAGGGACACACTGTAGGTTTCGGAATACATGATAAGAACAAAATATAAAAACGAACAATATTTATTCTATTTCAAAGGACTCTCCGTTACATATAACACACTTCGACATCCTCTCAAACCATTCTGTAAAACAGGTAGCCCAGGTTTCCTTGGACACTGCACTAACATGCTCTTCAAATTCAATAACAGCTTCCTGTGATGATGGATTCCACGTAATTTGTTCTTAATAGTTGGAAAGAGGAAGAAATCAGGAGCTAAATCCGGGCTATAAGGTGGATGGGAGGACATTAATATTATCCCAGCAGAGCGAAGAAACTCCGTTGTCAACTTAGCAGAGTGTGCAGGAGCGTTGTCATGGTATAACACAATTTGTTTTTTCTGGACTCTTGACAACAATGTTGGTAAGCAAATGATGGTATACCATTCTACATTAACTGTTTTTTCTATTCTCTAGAAGAACAGAGCAAATGTAACCAATACGGCTGAAGAAAGAGGTAATCATTTGTTTAGCACAAATTCGTGATTGTTTTATTTTTGTGGGTCGCATTTCTTTTTTAAACATCCATTGGGTAGATTGCTGCTTTGTTAATGAATCATAGCAGTAGATCCATGTTTCATCACCCGTAACGATATTATAAACGGCCTTAGACGTACCTTCATGATAACGTTCAAGGTTTTCTAAGCACCAGTCGACCGTTGCTTTTGCGCTTTCTGTATCCACGAACTTTTTCACAATGTGTGTATCTGCAACGAAACAGACTTTTTCCAATTTAAATGTAGTGTAAGATTGTTCCTGATTGCAGTCATTCCATGCCAATGGTTGCCGAATTTCCTGTAGGCACCCGACGATTTCTTCATCATGCGACGACGGATCATGTGACCTTGAATTTTTGCGAACAGGACGACCTCACGATTTTCTCCTAGAGATGTCTTCCCTTGGAATTCTTGCTTACACGGCGCATCTTCACCGCATTTTGCAAACGAGCAAATGATTCATTAAAGGTTAAACCTGAACGAAGATCATACAAAGTCATTGCACGAAAATGTTCTCGGGTCACTTCCATTTCACACTGACCGTTTAACTTTTCAAAAAATTCTGTAAGCTTTTTGAAAAAAAGATATCGAATCCAAATAAACTGCGACTTATTCACAAACACTTGCTACATTAAACTAACCTCAAATTTGTTGACAATTACTGTCAGTGTTGCCATATTCACAAATACACAGTGCGCTCCTCGTAACCTATTCTTTTTTAATAACCGCAATAACCTATTCGTGCACACTACAACAATTATAATAAAGACACAATATTTCCAGTTTAAATTACGGCAAAATAAAAACTAAATCAGTTATCTCCCACAATATCGCTTTATCCTCTTTTCTACTGCCATTTTCGACAGCTCCATCGGTTTCAATCAGAATTAAGCACCTTAAAGTCTTTCAACCGACAAGTCGTCAACCCTCACGTCTTACGTCACGCCCACGACATCTAAAATTAATTACCCAGTCGTCGCCAGAACACCCTTCAGCACAGCGTGTCACTATGCGTTCTAACCTCGTTTCCTTTCGGTTTTTCTTTTTTGCAGAAAGCGACGGTTCGAAATGGAAGCGGGTTGGAATGGTGTCCGGTAGAATGGTCCGGCTCGATACGATCGTATGGCCTGGAGGTGATATTTCGGTGGCGGCCGTCTCGTCCAGAGCGAAAACCGTGTTTCGCGTAGTGACAGCGCTGGCTCCACCTTTCGTTATGGAGAGCGATCTGGACGAGGATGGACAATGCTTGAGAGGTATGTATACTGTTAATTGCAGCTAATTTCCTTTTTCTACAATTTTTGCGGTTAAAACATAATTTTATCTTTTTAATATCTGGAATTCCCAAAACGCGTACTATGATTTATCATTGCGCGCAGCAGTTGCACTCTTAATATCCATCTTTTATAGTGCGCATGTGTAAATTTAACCTATCGTGTGGTGAATAATAGTAATTTTTGAACTAATTTAATTTATTTATTATAATAGGCGTTTGACTGGTACCTTTGCTGAAAAATGTTAAATGAAAAACGGAATACTTCAAGAGAAACAAAAGCCGTTTCTTATTTACTAACTCAGTTGCAATTAACTGATGGCTGTTATGTACTGCCATAGCTAGTAGGGACAGCAATGACAGCTTCTGATGAGGTGCTCAAAAACTTGTGCCATCTATACTAGTGGTGTAACGAATCGATTAATTAGAGCTCGCTAATTCGAACATCCAACTCGAAAATGGTGGTTTCTAATATTGATTCGACTCGGACTCGTTTCAATTTACGCCGTGCTAATCGGACCGAGTCTCGATAATTTCACATCAAATCGGACTCGCAACTCACTTTAGTTTATGGTAAATCTAATCGGACTGAGACGTGGCGAATCGAAATCATTCGCTAGGCAGAAAGAACCAATTCGCAGGCTTTGGCAAGTACCTGATTCATTTTTTCTTTAATTCGTTCTGTCCTTCTCGTTCATACGCTTGGTAGCTAAAAAATAATACCAAGAATTACCACATACACATTTATCTAAAATAATCAACAAACAATTTTATTTTATATTATAAAATATAAAAGCAGCGCTAGGAAACCCACGTAAGTGCGAGCATAAATGATTGATTGAGTTGAGGCAATTACTGGTTAGTGGGTCACTAAATGTGCTAAATTCAATACAGTTCATATTCAGTGGCGTGCAAATAATTTTTTAAGCATAAATAATGAAATGGAATGTATAAATAAACATAACCTCGACATGTCAAAATATGTACGAGATTTATATTAATCATTGAAAATTAACATGTTTGTAGAACTTATGAAACATCATTGTGGTTATATGCATGTATGTTAGTTTATTTCTTGCAAAAAGACAGCAATTAATGGTTTGGCCATTGTGTAATTAATTGATATTTGCTTTCAGAAGTATTCTTTTTTAGCTTTAGGGTAAAAATGAGACAAGATAGTTAAATATAACCAGTTTACAAAACAGATATGCACCACTTGTTAATTTTTATTTGTTGTATGTTTTGCTACAAGTCGAAATTACTAATTACAGAACATTTACGATTAGAAATATATTTATATATCTTAATATTGACATAAATATTGCTAATTTAAAGAAACTTTTGAACAAACAGAGCAATTGATTATTATTAAATTGCTTATAATAACTTTTCAATAAGTCTCTGCTCTCAGCGTTTACAAAAACCGTTGGAAATGCTGACCTTGATTTTGTAAGCACCAATTTGTTCTTCTTTTTAAACTTTTGAAAACATTTTGTAGGCACTCTACCGGAATATTTGCAATTTCATTCATAATGGCTTCTTGCATCTCTTCCAAGTAGTGTAAATGGTTACGAAAAATTCTATTCTTTAAATAGCCGAATAGAAGAGAATCAGGAGATGTAAGGTCTGGTTTGAATCTAGGTGGCCACAATACACTATCAACAACGAGAGATAGCAAGTTATAACCATTTTATCGAGCAAATCACTCTTTACAAATCTTTGTGGATTAACTGCGCTCCAAAGTTCTGAATAGTTGTTGGCTTTTATATATCCAGAAAGATGAAACCACGCTTCATCAGTGAAAAATGTATTGTCCAAAGTGTTAGTGTCATTTATATGTTGTTCAAACCACAGGCAATATTGAACACGAGCTACATATGTAGTCGACAGGAAATAACTGTTGTACGACAGACATCTTATACGGCTTCATATGCAAATCTTTTTAAGTACCTTTCTACACATTCTATATAAAAGACCTATACAAAAAATTTATAACCAATTATTTCTCTAAGAGACATTCTTGAATGTATTTGTTTGTTCAGATAGTTGTCTTAGAGGTGTATTAGGACTACGTTCCATTCGTGTCTGAACATCTGCCACAACTTCCTCTGTAACTACTGTTGGCCTTGCAGTAGATTTACCTTTAGAAACATTTCCAGTTTCCTAGAAACGCTGAACAATACGTTCCTGGTATTGTTGAAAATCCGAGTAAACAATATCACTTACAGGATATGTTGCTTGAAATTGGTTGTAGCATTGCAGTACAGAATAGGAAAATGAACCGTCTTCACTTAGAACACTAGTCTGTTGGGAAAGGCGTCTCTAATGGAATCTACGTATGAAATTTATGCATAAATGATATAATTCCAACGTCAAGTAACTCACCTCAAGCACTAGATTTTTATTATAGAGTTTGTTTTGAAAAAAGCAGGTTTTGTGCGGAATAAAGATGGAAAGGAAATAAATACACGCCGCTGTCAACTGCTCAAACTATAAATTGTTAGTGATATTAAAATCGTTATCAACCTAAGTTTGGTTCCAAGTACTGCCAACTCAATCAATTGTTTATGCTCGCACTGCAATATATCTTATTTTCGGAGTGCTTTTTGGATATTTGTTTCAAAACTGTCAATTTGCTTCATTTTATTCAATTACATTTTATAATTTATACATTTTATTTAAAGTGAGTTTAAGTACTAATGCAATAACAATAACATTTGTGCAGTACAGTGGATTGCTTACATATTCATTTCATTACTTGTATGTAAAAATTGATGTACGTATAATAGGCGTATTTTTCTGTTTGCTACTGAAAGAGCGGTGTGGTATATTAATATACGTAACTTTCAATTTCAGTAAGGTTAAAAAGCCTACCCAAAAAGTTGATCTACCACTACTACTTATATAGTTAATGCAATAATTAGTTATTGTAGCTATTAACTAGTACTTTCAATCATTTATTTCTTTACACTCTCATTTCGTTTAATATTTATATTAAAATTTCTAAGTGGTTAGTTTGCGACTTACATTTTTTTTCATTTGGTCAACTAACATAGTACTACCCAAATTTCGGAATGTGTTGATGTGAAATTCTTGATCTTGGTATTCGCGTACCTACCGCAGGAGTGCCCAGCACCAATTAAGGAACTGGGAAACCTAATACGTCGCTGAGGAGAAGAAGAATGACACACCATCATTGGATGTAATGCTATCGCTCACCATTTCACATGGAGATGTCCAGAAAAGAATGGCAGAGATAAGTCGCTACACGATACCATTAGAAGTAGATTAAATTTATCATTGGGCGAGAGATGCGTAATCGACGCATTCGTAACCTCAGAATCACTTACAGAATAGTGTTTCAAAAGCACTTTGCAGCTGCCGTGACGCACCTGAAAATATGCACCCTGGATAATGTCAGCGACCTGGATGGGTACACCAACTCTATACAGTGCGCGTATTCGTATAAGAAATCTTACACACTGAGGGAGGTTGGCACAAATTTTCCACTTTTGGTCATTATATTGCAGTAAATCGATGATTTTTTAGCGATGCATGTCTCTTTTGTACACAGTGCATTCAAAATGTTTCGGGACTGCTGCTCTTAAAAAAGTACAAGTGGCGCCATCTCTGTGGAAGAAATGGCATTACGTAGTAACGACCTTGGGCGATACTCAGACGAAGTTTCATTCAGTTCGGACAAGTTCTACCTTGCAGGCGTTCATTTGCGTGAAGTATCTTACTGTGCTCTTATTATCGTAAAAACATGCAGCAACGAATAAATATCAAATTTTGTTTTAAATTGGGCAAATCGGCCACAGAAACTTATGAAATGATTAAGACGGTGTACGGTGACGATGCGATGAGTCGTTCGCGAGTCTTTGAGTGGTTTGCGAAGTTCAGAGACGGAAGAGAATCGACGGAAGATGATGAGAGATCAGGTCGTCCGCGTTAGAGTCGAAATGATGAAAATTTTGAAAAAGTGCAAGCTTTAGTGGGGTCGGATCGCCGAATGATGACAGAAATGATTGCAGATTCGCTAAACTTGAGCATGGAGTCCGTTTTCACGATCATTCGCTCGCTGAGGAGCAAAAAGAACATCTGGTTATCGCCTGCGAAGATTTGGTTTCCACGGCCGATCAAAATCCAAATTTTCTACAAAACATTGTAACTGGAGACGAGTCTTGGTGTCTGGAGTACGATCCGGAGACGAAACGCCAAAGTGATGTGTGGACGAATCCGACAGAGAAGCGTCAGATGAAAGTTCGGGCTTCCAAATCAAGGACTAAAACCATGCTGATCACCTTTTCCGACAGTTGGGGCATCATTTAGCGAGAGTTTCTTCGTCAAGGTTCCATTGTGACTGGGGCATTCCACAGAGACGTTTTGGATAGACTTTTGAAACGAATGCGGCATGTGAGGCCAGAATTGTTGGACCGGGGAGAATGGTGGTTGTTGCACAACAATGCACCGGCTCACAAGTCCATTATTGTGCGGGAGTTTTTGACGAAAAGGCAAGTTGTGAGCATCAACTACCCTGCGGACTCTCCTGATCTGTCCCCCCAGACAATTTTTTGTTTCCAAAGCTCAAATTGAAGATGAAGGGGCGGTGATACGAGTCAGTAGAGGTGATTGAAACGGCGGTGATGAAGGAACTAAACAGTATTCCAGTGGAGGCATTCCAGAAGGCTGTGATGGACCTGAGGGCTCGTTCTAAGCGTTGTATCGAATTAAGGGGAGACTATGTAGAAGCCTGATATTAAATAGGAGTCTTTTCATTGTTCTTGTTTGACTGTGTGCGACCATTCCTGAAACTTTTTGAATGCACGGTGTATTGCTGCTCAGTGCAATCGGAATGGAATTTTTTGAATTGATGTTGTGTAGCGGAACCGGTTTCAAACTGCTTTCTGACGAGTCGTCAAACAATCGCAGATGCTCGCGATTACATTAATTTTGCATCGTTAAAATCAAACCACGGATACCAGCGCAATAAACGAGTGAATTATTCTCAATGGATTTGGAAAAATTCGTAAAACGATGATGACGATTGATTGCTCCGTATATCCGAACATCTGCTGCCAAAATGTTCGTTTGTTTCAAGTCCTTTGCCAAAAGAATGGATTGTCGCTGTGATAGTTTCAGGCTTCTTATCATACTGTCCAAACGACATTGCGCGATTTCAATGTAATTGCATGGCGCAGTGACATTTGATGGTTCATACACTGATACGCCTGCTTCTTCAGTTTTCATGGTTCCTATTGATGATGGCTCAGATTGTTCTGTTGAAATTGGTATTCTTGAAACAGGAATTGTGTTTGAATGCGACAGCGGCAATTGAGCATATGTTGTTGGAATGCATTTCAAAGAACCAGTTTTTCTTCTGTTCATACCGTCAGAATAATTCACGCACGTATAACACTTAGCTGGATCATGCTCTCTTGGATCTATCCAAATCATCGGAACACCAAATGGCATAGCGGCTCCGCTTTTTGTCAATTTCTTCAAATTCAAAACACACAATAGACAGCGTCCAATACACATCAGTAGAAACATTTTGTGAGAAATATTGTTGATACAAATCAGCGGCTTCAGCACTTATTTTACGCCGAGTGGTCTTAATTACAAATTTTCCACACACGTAACAAAAGGTATTCAATTTAGAACATTTATCCATATTTGATATTTAAAATTAATTGATTTTACAAGCCAATACAATGAACAATCTTGAACTTTTCACTATTCACTTCGGTTTAGGTTAATATTTTGATGTTTGATTTCTGAAAACAGACACTGAGCTCTTAGCGGTTAACAGCGCCACTTATATATCCATTTGACCAAGTGGCAGTGGCGGGAATGGAAGTTTATAAAAGGTTCACGATTGGTCCATGGAAGGTTCTCGAAGGTTGAAAGCTCTTCGGCCATTGGTCAGATTTTCCAGAAAATTCCAGAATGTTCCAGAAGGTTCTTTGGGCCTAAAATTTTTAAATTGAAATTGCTCGAAAACGTGTGCTAACTTTTAAAAACGGTTGGCACCATTGTATTCAGCGTACACAAATTAGGTTTAGCCCCCGGATGCCCAGCTTGTTGCATTTTACAACTAACGCAGTGTTATTTGTTGACGACGCGTTTAATCAAATGCCACATTTCTTTCAAACAATATTTCGAAGAAGATACTAATATCAGCATCACGAGCAACAATATTTGTCAGAATTGTATTGGGTTTAATCACATGGCGCTTGCAGTGGATGTATATCTGAAAAATTTGCTTGAGTCAACTATTTGTTTTGTTAGTCCAACTATATTTTGTTTGAAACAACATGACACTTGTTTGCCCGTATTCATATAAGATTGAAATAAGATTTTAGTTGGATCAACTATAATTTGGTTGACTCGACTCAACATACCATCTGTGCCGTATTGTTTACGGTTTCGAAGTTTTACATATTTAATTTTGTTTATTTTACGATTGCAATCAAGCCAGATACATTAATAATAATGTTGAACCTGTGTTGTGAGACTTATCCACCATTTACAACGACGTGACAATTCTACAATTCTTGTCAGGACCATAAACAGCATTTACTACCATTGTTTAGCGTAATAACATAGGAGAGCTAAACTTATATAATCGGTATATGTGCGGATTCCAAGTATAGTCAGTTAATGACTGGAAAATGAGGAAAATTGTGAAAGGGAAATCGTCATACCGTTAAGTTAGGTACTACCAACGGAAGAAAATGTGGTCGAAAAATGGATGTTTCTCCATTTCTTCGTTAGTGTTTTGTGTTTAGTTCTCATAGCCGCTATTTTCGTGAAATACTTTTATAACCCATTACCGCTCCTTAAAAGTTTTTTCAAATAACTCTTAATAAGGTTGTAAACAGTGAAAATGCGTAAGGCTATGGCTTAATAAATTCATTACTTTTATTAAAGCAGTTCATAAAGATACTCCAGAAACTTTTTTACTTGATCATCAGCGCTTTTATATTACTTTACGTTACGTTTTCGAACGTAACGTAAAGTAATATAATAACGTAGCCTGGAAATAAACGTGTTTCCTGGCGAATTTGACATATAGGAATATATTATGGAGACAAGTCATGTTCTCGCTTCTCCAGAATATCACTGGCTGCGAATGCATTTATTGCATGAAACCTCCAGGATAAAGAGAAGGGAACAAACCGAGCAAATTCAACTGAATGAGATGAAACGTTGCATTCGGTATCGGAAGAACGTCGCTCTGACAGTTGCCATATGTGTATGTACCTGAATGTAAATGAATGAACAGCGCTAACAATTACGAGGGACGTTCAGTAATTAACCAGACAAACTGCATTAGCGGGAATACTACTGAATATTAATAGATGAAACCTTCTGTGGGTTAAATTGGCAACCTTGGAGACAAATTAGGTCAGCTGTTTGAAAGAAATAAAAGCAAACATAACCTCTTTTGTTCATTTCATAATGTCGCCTCCTCTCGAAACATGTATGGTGGAAGAGCAACGTTCAGTGACAAGATTTTTGTTATACGAAGGTGTGAAGCCGGCCGAATTTTACTCGAGAATGTTGAAACAATATGGTAAGAAGTGTTTAAGCCGCGGAAACGTGTATAAGTGGATTGAACAGTTTCAATCGGGCAAAACAGGTGTCACCGATATTCATCGCTCCGAATGACCGGTTGGAGTGTTGAGCGACGCGCTACAAAATCGCATAAATGAGCTTATTCCCGATCACAGACGCATAAAAATCGTCACAATAGCTGATTTGTGTAATGTTAGTGTTGGAACTGTGTATTCAATCATTCATGACAAGCTGAATTATCGCAAAACGTGTTCGAGATGTGATTCGCATTTGTTCTGAACTCAAACGACGGTTTTTAACGGAAGGTAATGACTTTCTAGACCGTGTTATAACCTGTGATGAAACCACTATGAACCTGAATTCAAACGGTAAAGTCTTGAATGGAAACATTCGGATTCGCCCGCTAAGAAAAAATTCAAAACTCGCGTCTGCCGGTAAAGTAATGTTAACGGTCTTCTGGGACTCTCAAGGCCCAATTTTTTGTGTCTATTTAGAAAGACAACGTACTGTGAACAGTGAGTACTATTCTAACTTGCTTCAACATAAAGTGAAACCTGTATAAGAAGAAAACGCCAGGGTGCTCTTTCAAAAGGTGTGATTCTGTTACACGATAACGTCCGCTCGCATACTGTCCAGAAAATGCTAGAGGTTATCGACAATTTGGATTGGGAGGTGTTGCCATATCCTCCTTACAGTACCGACCTCGCACCGTCCGATTTCCATCTGTTCTCAAAGAATTTTTACGCGGCACCAAGTTCGAAGACAACGAAACGGTCGTTGTCAATGAAAATCCGCGAATTTTCAGAAGATATGATCCGAATTTGTTAAATGTTTTGTGCGGTGCGGAATGTGCCACATCTATAGTGTTTGCCAAAGTGAAATAAAACACACACAATCAGAGCTCACCTTTTTTACGTTTCACAATATTCCAAAACTTTAAAGCAAGAGCTATTGTGTAAACAGCTGCTATAGAGGACACGATCTTAGTCTCATTGCAACGGTATTAACTACTGTAATATTTTCGATGTGGCTGTATTTAGATGAATTACTTTTGCTAAGTTTTACATTGTAATATTTATATTGCTCTAAAGAGGTAGTGCGTTTGTAAACAGCTACTGCTCAAGGCAGTTCTTTACTGGTAACAGGGAATAAATTGTTCAAATTGGTCTTTTTTATTAACCCTATAAATCTTTTGAATTTAATACAATATACTTCTTAATCAAATTGCAATACAGAAATTAAATTTAAATAATCCAATGTTGGCTCTTTATGGAACAAAGAAACTTGTCTATTTATTATTCTCTCAGTTTTATGTACCCATAACCTTCTTCCGCGTTTATTTCCGGGGTAAACCTTGAATTTGGGTTCGTAATAAATCCGCAACAGATACATTATTTAGCGTAATAAAACCATCTTGGTAACGCGTTCGAAATTACGCCCATTTGATATTCTGCTCCGGAATCGCTCCTGGGATCTTGAAATAATAGGCATACACAATGCGAAAGAGCAAATACTCGTATACTTGGACAAAGGGACGAGCTGTACCCTTCATTATGTATAATCTTTCGGCCTTGTCGTTAAAAATATTTGAAATTCGAGTAGTTAGAGCAACTGTTCAAATCGAAAAGTTGTGTTATCGTATTTTTAGGTAGATTGTGTTATCCGAATAAGTTTATCCTACAGTAGGTTCCGTATGTGTAATAATGACATTGGAATTAAATGGTTCGATCCTGTAACATACCCGACCCATAAGGCCGTCAAGCAATTAATCAGTTGATTGAGAATAATAATTAATGTTTCTCCAGAGCGGGATTGATTAGTCTCTTCGAAGTAATTAACCGTAACGGAATCTACCCTCCATAATTCAAGTGAAAGTGACGCCTATTTGGAATACCAAACAATGTATACTGGTTTTGGAATGTAAAATTACTTTTTCCATATATTAAGGTAATTGAAAGAAAACATCGTTAGTTAGGTACCTAAGTTAAAGTTAAAAATTACCTGAAAATGTAAAATACGTATTACAATAGTATTCTCAATTCATTGCCATATTAAAACTCCTTCTAGCAATTTACTAATTCAATTATAAATATGGCTCTTATTATTATCATCGGAGTTTGTTTCTACCCGGAAGATACTCTAAAACGTGCCGTTTAGATGGAATTAATTAAAATAAGATTTTGTTCTAAAAACAAGTGCATCGAACATTTCAAAAATTCTTGAATCTTCAGTCCATGGCAAATTATTTTAAAGAGACATCTACGTGGGATGATCGTAAAATAAGGTTCCCAAAGCCCTACAGCAGCAATCCGACATGTGCAGCAACTCTCCCACTCTATGCACGTGCCACTCCCATCTCGTTGCGCCGCTCGGTGTTGGCTAAGCACCTGTCCGAGATGGAACCCCTAATCGCCGCTACTGCCAGGTGTGAAATTCGCGCTGTGATACGTTTTTTAAACGCGAAAAGGGTTTCACCTATAGACATTCATTGTCAATTAACCGAAGCTTATGGAGAAAAGTGTATAGCTATTCAACACGTCCGTGGTGTAGGGAATTCACTGGCGGTCGGACGAAAATTCACGATGAAGAGTGGAGCGGAAGACCATCAGTTTCAGAGGAAATCGTTGAAAAGGTCGCGAGCATACTGCTTGAAGATCGGAGGGTCAGCATTCGTCAACTCGCTCTTCGGATTCCTGAGATTTCCAACACCACAATTGAAAATATTTTGACTGGCGGCAGAATTTTACGACATGGGCATACAGAAGTTGGAGCACCGTCTGCAAAAATGCTTGGATAGAAATGGCGATTATGTCGAAAAATAGCCTAAGTTTCTACCTTTAAAACGATGTGTAATGTTAAGGAAATAAAGAATGCTGTCTATTTTTAAAAAATATGGGAACTTTATTTTACGATCATCCCTCGTATCTTAAGGAGAATTCAATTATATTTTAATCTTAATTAAACACTAACTATATGAACAGGAAAAGTATATGTTATAATTTCAAATTCTTCACTTACTTGGTAGCACAGGCTACTACAGTTGACCAATTCAATGCAAAAACGTTATTCTGTCAGATAAGTTAGATATTTTATATCTATTTCACATAGCACCGCGTGTGACATTTTCAGATGACTCTGTGTACCAAGTAGCCGAGATTGCCGGGAAATTTAAAATATTAATTTGACATTATTGGCAGAAATGTAAATTGTCAAATGTTTTATATTTGAACATGGACAACCAAAAGTCGGCACTTCCTGTAAAATATAGTTTCTGAATTACGAGGGCCTATTTTCTAGCTGTCGATTTTAAAAGTGAATACTTGATTAAATAAAAACCCTCATTTTTCAGCTTTTTAAGAACAGCGAAATTAACAACGGTACCTATACCTGCATTAATAGGGTTTCCTAAAACTTCAAATGCTTGTAGCTCAGATACGATAGAGTTTTGGGCATATGTTCATTAGACGTTTTTGACCTGCAATTGTTTGAGCAACATATCCTTAAGCTGTTGCAATCATGTCATAGGACACTTTATATAAGACACATTTTAGAATTACTGTTCTCCTGGACCTTCATTTCGGCGGCATTTGCCCTGTTTTAAAGTATGGCATTATTCAATGGTGTTTTTGTGTTATAAAAAAGTGCTGTTCGGATAAAACAGAAAACAGTCCAAAGAGAATCCTGCAAATTCCATTTTAAATAGTAACTGTACCTTCCTTATATATATTTACGAGGTATTATGCTACGTAAGTACATAACAATAAAGAGTTCAATAGCTTGCAACTACTGGATGAACATAGTACACGTCATAAGTATATTATGTTACTGTATTATGTTGTATTCTAGGGGGTTAGGTTAGAAATCACTCGATATGTGGATCGTAACTAACTTTTATTCATACATCCACACAGTGTTGCCAGTATTTCTAGACTAAAAATTGATTCCATATTCCTTGATAAAAGTCGCCCAAAGTCGCCAACAGAAAAAAAGTTGCTAATGCATGCAGCAAAAGCGATTAATTACGGAACATATTTGTAGCAAAGCATTCTAATAGGTTAATTGCTTAAAACTGGCTAATAAAACATACTTTTTATTGAATTTTAGAATAACCCAAAAAGAGATGTGAGTTTAAAATTACATTTATTACATAAATAACATGAGCTCTTATAATTATTACGATAACAAATAAATTAAAAAATGCCATTTTAATATCACAAATTCAGTTATCGACAAAAAAGCAAATTTTTCTGTTTTTCAAAATGAAATTATCAGTACGTGCTATACTAATAATATATTCCTATAACATTCCCCTTAATATCCGATTTCCTTTTTTTAATATTGTTCAGCCTACTTCCTTCATAGAATTCTCTTCTAAAACATTTAGTAGATTAATATCTTCTTCTTCTTCCGTATTTTCTTTTCTAATAGGATACGTTACACTTGTGTGAAATTTTTGTATCGTAGTTTTTATTTTAAATTAACGAAACAAATAATAATTCTTGTGTTTAACTACTGCTGTCCAAAAGTAATTTGTATTTTGGAAAATTACTTTTCCATGAATACCAGCTTTAATATAATCTGTTAATTCATCATAAATGTAGGGACTTGCTTATTTTATAAGGCTAGACCACTATAACCATAACTTAATTTTATTAACACGGTTGAAACTATCGGGATGACGACCGAAGTTTTAGAAAAAATGTAACGTTTTTAAATTTCACCAATATTTTGCTTTTGTTTTTAAAGCTTTAAATATAAAGCTGCATTCACAACCTCAAAATTAGTAGCTATAATTAAGAGTTACAATCAGTATTTAAACTATGACAGCGTCCGTTCACAATGTTCGAAATTAATAATCTTAATTTGACAGAAGCGGAGAAGTTTGTAAACTCCAAACTTACGTAGAGTTTACGCATGCGTTGTTTTGGAGTAGCCTTAATGCGGTTCAGCAACGAAGTTATGTTTGGCAATATGATCTTTGGGTAATATTAAAACCATGTTGAAATGTACTATGCAATGGTAATGATAGACATTAGGTGGATTAATTTAGGTTTATGTTTGAACAGTTTGAATATATCAATCGTTTTCATTGGTGCTTCCTAATCCGGTCAATAGTACGAGGTGCATTCAAATTATAACACCTCCGATTTTTTTTCTCAGAACTGGAAATAGATAGAAACATGCGGTTTATTTTAAAATAAGCGGGCACTCTTTGTCAATGCGTGACAGCGATGGCAGCACTGTACGGCACACAGAACCTTTAGCGGCAGCGGCGAGAATGAGAACTGTTCTTGATACTTCAAATGGCGACGTTTTCATTACAAGATCAGCGTATAATCATTCGTTTTCCCCATTTGCGTGGTGTGACACCGATAGAAATTCATCGCCAGTTGAGTGAGACATGTGGTGATGGTGTCATGGAAGCGCACAGATTCACCGCCACCAAAAAAATTTCAGGTAAGCGCCAATGCTGAAAAAATGATGGTGGCCATGTTCTGGGGCAGCGACGGCGTAATCCTTACTCATTGCGTTCCAAAAGGCATTATGACGACAGGTGCATCCTACGAAGATGTTTTGAAGAAGAAGCTCTTTCCTGCACTGCGTAAAAAACGGCCGGCAAAGGCTGCGCGTGTGCTCTTTCACCAAGACAACGCACCGGCACATCGGGCGAACATGACGGAGCAGTTTCTTCATGCAAACAACTTTGAAGTGATTTCTCATGCTCCCTACTCACCTGACCTGGCTCCTAGCGACTTTTAGCTGTTTCCAACGATGAAAGACACTCTCAGTGGTCGCACATTCACCAGCCGTGCCGCTATTGCATCAGCGATTTTCCAGTGGTCAAAACAGACTCTTAAAGAAGCGTTCCTAGCGGCCATGGAATCATGGCGTCGACGTTGTGAAAAATGTGTACGGCTGCAGGGAGATTACGTGGAGAAGTGACACAAGTTTCACAGTTTTCGTGTGATTAGTTAGTGAGAAAAAAAATCGAAGGTGTTATAACTTGAATGCACCTCGTATAGCCACTCTACATTAAGGAATTAATTATAATGATCAATATAGTTAATAGAGGACACCACGAAAAGTACAGATTTATTGAAATTAGTGCGTGCTGTATTGTGAATGATCAAAAAAAACGTATATTACTGAGATTGGAAAGAGTGTTAAGTGTTAAGAGTTACATTTTTTCTAAAACTTTGGTCGTCATCCCGACAGTTTCAACCACATGTTAGTTCCTAATGACCGCCATACTTGGTGTTTTAATTTTATTAGTCCGTATTATTTAGCTCTGCATTATTTATCTGGTTTCCCCTATGCTTTTCTTGCTTTCTTACACAATAAATTTTCACTGACATCTGTTATTGAAAGATTCAAGTTATTGTACTTATATCGAAGATAAATGAGTAAATAAACTTTTAATTTTTTAAAATTTGTTCTAAAATGTGACTTTAATCAATCGATCTTGCAAAGTCGCCCAAACTTGCGCCAAGAGATCATTTATAGTCGCCCATTTGGCGATAAATCGCCACAACTGGCAACACTGCATCCATATATATAGCTGGTCGCTGGGTAGGCAACCTGTCGTACCTACATGTATTATACAGTTACCACCACAATATAGATCTGCACTATTCTGGAAACATCTTGAATACATCATGTTTAAACTGTTTAATAACTTACCAACTGAAATAAGAAAAGAGCTAAATCTTAATTGTTTTAAAAAAGTTGTAAATCAATTTTTAATATCGAAAACATTTTATACATACGGGTGTATGTATTATAAATGTTTAATGTGTTAGTAGTATAATACTTAGTTTTGACGTAGTTTCTTCCCTTTTTGAAGAAGCTAATCTAATCCACACAATACTGCTTAGCTAGAAGAAACAATAATTTTATACGATCAAGCTTTTTTATTACAATCTGATTCAAATGTTAATCTGTTAAATACACTACAATAAGTCTACTCTTTTTGATAATTTTTAAGCGGATATCCTGTCTGAATATTACAAAATAACATTAACATCAATAAGTATTTTAAGTATTTATTATTATTATTCCTGTTCTAATAATTCTGATAGGAATTGTTGGTGGGTTGACACTTTCTTTTTACAACATTAATATAAAGTATTTATCGTTGTTGTTTAGTGATTACTGTCTTTGTTTCAGGTTTACCGTGTCACCGGGTACTTACCTCCGATAAGGATAATTTAACCTTAGTATTCAACGAACTCGTATATAATCGAAATCGTCAGGAGGGCGCCGAAGATGACAGCCTATTGAACGCGGAATACAAACAACCATCGGGCGGTCACGATTACGACGACGACGAACGCTTCCTTCCGTTCCCGCGCTTCAAATACCGCACGCATTGCTGTTACGGCCTCTCGATGGACCTTCTCGAAAACGTTGCTCAAGAATTGGAATTCGGCTTCCAATTGTACATAGTAGCCGACGGCCTTTTCGGTACGAAAGTCGTTACGAAGAAAGAGCGCGCGAAACGCGACGTCGGTAAAGCGTTCTTTAGCTACAAGTTCAAACAAGACGGCGGCATGAAGTACGATTATGATGAAGAAGAAATCGATGTGAAATGGAATGGGATTATCGGCGACCTGGTTTCGGGCGCTGCTCACATGTCTTTTGCTCCTCTCAGCGTTTCCAGTGCGAGAAGTGAAGTGATAGATTATAGCGTCCCTTATTTCTTCAGCGGGGTTAGCCTTTTAGCCGCTCCGAGGCAAAAATCGGAAATACCTCTAATGGCCTTCTTACTACCCTTTTCCCCCGAGCTGTGGATAGCCATCTTTACAAGTTTAAACATCACCGCCATCGCAGTCGCCATCTACGAATGGTTATCACCTTTCGGATTGAACCCTTGGGGTAGGCAGCGTTCGAAGAACTTTAGCATGAGCTCCGCATTATGGGTAATGTGGGGTTTACTCTGCGGACATCTAGTCGCGTTCAAGGCTCCGAAAAGTTGGCCGAACAAGTTCCTGATCAACGTTTGGGGCGGCTTCTCAGTTATTTTCGTCGCCAGTTACACAGCGAATATAGCAGCTTTAATAGCGGGATTGTTTTTTCACAATACTGCTAGTAACTACCATGATGGGAAGGTAAGTGGAAATTCGATAGGAATAAAGCACGTATTTTCATTAACGGATGCCTTTTATGAGAGAATTTTTATATTTGAAGTGTTTTAAATTGATACTGGAACCAATGAAAACTATAATTGTTCATATTACTAAATATAATGTAGAGAAAGTAAATTTGACGAGGCATATAATTGAAAATGTTTTTCACTGACAACATCTCAAATAAAATAATATACAACATAAAGGCAAGAATTCAGTAATTTAGTTCTTTTTTTTACATAAGATAAGAATGCCCTATACCAAGGGTATAAAGAAAAAGTGAGGATGGTGTTATTAAATTTTTCGAATACAATTAATATAAAACTTCAGTAAAAAGAGCTGCTTTTGTGCGACTGTTCGGATTATGCTACACACAACAAACTATATTCGTCTATTATCCTAGTATTTTTGTCTATAATAGACTTTATTATACAAAACTGCTTAAGCTAACTTCTTGAATGTTTTTCAATAAACTGATTTTTCAAAGATATATACTAACAAAGAAATTCGCTGTACCATTAATTTATTGTCGTAACTTGTGACGTCTCAACGTATTTATTGCTATTTATGCCAGGAGGTGGGGGTGGTAAGTCTTGAGTAAAAGTAAGTAATAATAATATAAAATTTTCAGAATGCAGAATAGTTTGGTTAAATAAAAAACAAAAAAAAATTCAGGTAAGATGAATAAAGCGTACCAGCTGTAGCTGCAAACAATTGCTACAAGCTGATAAACATGATACTTAGTTCTTAAGCAGCTTAATCCATGCTTAAAATTGAAAAGCAATAGGTATATCTATACAGGGAGGTCAACTTTCTCATCTTAAGTAGAACAGCCTGTATATTTTCGCGTCTTTGGAAACACAGTGGAAAGGCGAATCAAACGATATAATACGTTATAATGTTACTTAAGAATTATCACAATATGCAACAATAAATGTTCAGTAATCTGCTTCCTTCTTTTTGCAAAGTTGCCCAGGAAGGAAACGCCAAATTTTCTCCTGTGACATCAGGTGATTTAAAGAGCTCGTTGTAAGGCAGCGTAATCATAAGGCCGCAAATATACATGCTACAGAAAAAACATTCTTCACTTCTACTAGATAATGTGAGCTATTTAGTCCAACTTGGCGTAATAGGAGACGGTTTGGCAACATGCGCATACTGTGATATTTCTTAAGCAAATGTACAACATACATATATCATGGTATCGTTGGATTCGCCTTTGCATTGCTTTTCTAAAGATGTAAAAATATACAGGATCTTATGTTTTTAAGTAAGAAAGTTTACGTCAGTTCCGATGGTACTGGAAATGCAATTGAACTACCAATAACACTAAACATTTGTTCATAAAAAATAAAAGTCGACCTATGTACTTCTAGAAAGGCTAACTCTTATCGTTTAAACGTTTGTATTTTGTTTGTAAATTGATTTGAACAAAAAAAAAAAGTAAAAGAAAAAAGTAAAATCTATATGGGGAGGTCCCAGTCATTACACTAATCGGGTGACACAATGCCTAAACCAATCGTTTGAGAAAGATGAATCAGCCGTAATCGGTCAACTAGTTCTCTGTACCTCATTCCAGTAAATTGTGGACTACAGGTATCATTGAAACTTGACGTGTTGAATTTGTTTCATCTAAAATTAAAGTGACTACATACTTTATTCTATATTAAATGTTAGTAGTCGGAACTAGCAAAGTAATGAATTCGTTTATGGAATAATCAAACTGGCTGTATTTCGGAAATCATTGAGAATTGCGATACACGTTCATAGCTATTTTTTCGACAGTCTATGATGATTTGCCCAGGCAATTATGTTGCCTGACATTTTATATATCCATCAATACTCTCTAGCTATGTTCTACGAAGATTTATTCTTCATTTTTTATTGCCTTTTTCTTTGAAATCACATTTGAGAAAGGAAACTAATTACCTTCAAGCCAATGAAAATAGTGTAAATTCGAACTTTATAGGAGATCCACGGAATTACGAGGCGTGTTTTCAAATAAAACAAAAACAAGTAAACTTTTCTTAACGATTTTATTTTTACATAAAAGCCTGTACCTTATTCTACTTTTCTACCTAATTTCCACCAATATTGAGGCATCCATCATATCGTATAATTAGCTTTACAATCCCATCGTTGTAGAAGTTTGCCGCCTGATTTAACAACCAATGGTCACAACTTCATAGAGAACACTTCTGGAAACTTGAAGAGACCCATCAGATAACGAAGAAATCGTAAAGCGTCTGTTGTCTTTCATTTTTTCGTCAACTTTCTGAACCAAATCTTCAGTAATGACAGAAGGTCGCCCACTTCGTTCCTCCTCATGGACATTCGTGCGGCCATCTTTAAAAGCTCTCACACATTTCCGTGCCATTCCATCACTCATAATGTTTTCTCCATAAACTTCACAGATCTGACGCTGAATGTCGGCCGATTTAATGGCTTTACAACTAAGAAAACGAATCACAGCGCGTATTTCACAGTCGGCGGAATTCTCGACTGTCGGAAACATTTTAAATAGTGACAAACAAACGTAAACACGGTTGAATCTTTCAGTAATGACGTCTGTCGCTTGTCAACAGATGTAGGTACACAGCGCGCAAGCGCAGAAAGCCGCCGCAGCGCTCACGGTAGCAGAATTTCAAAACGGTACTTACTTTAAAAACACGCCTCGTAACAAAGAAAATACAAAATGATCGTGAGATTCTATTCTACACCGACATGTTTACTGACACTACAATTTTTTTCACCTTTCATTGAAAGCAAGTCTTTCCTGCGTTTCGATTTGTTACATATTATTTCAAATCTCTAGCCTTCTCACGATATCCATCCAACAAGGAAAATACATTTACGTCGTAATCATAAAAAGACAATGCGAATTCTTTCAATAAATTCCATTGGAAAAGGAGAAAAGAAAAAGCGAACTTGGTAACTCGGGGAATAGGAATAATAAATCAAGGCGTCTCGTATAACAAGCCTTATTATTCCACGGGAAGCTAAAAAATCGCGTGCCAGCAACTTCTGATGGTGAAAACGGAGGACAAAAAGGCAGAAAAAAAGCAGAAAGTATAAGGAGAGAAAAGCACAAGACAAACGAGACAGTCAAGTGCTGCATATACGGAATATTCAAACCGTATGCCGTTATGGTCGTAAAAAGTAGGGGAAACTTGGAAATACTTTATCGGATTTCGCTTGTTTACACGCGCTCGCCATGCTTGAACAAAGTGGCACGCTTATACCTGTTCTATGCTTGCGAAGAAAGCTGGGGAAGTTCCTACCCAAACGGTTCTATACTTGTAGAATACATTCCTCGCTATCCCATTGAAATGATTTTGCGAAAGCTGTTTTGGAGGAATAGGAATGTTCTGCTTTTCTCGTATAAGTGCGATACGCTGTGGTGGATCCGTATAAAACGTTCGCTGAAAGGGAGCACCTAAACACAACCGAATGCTCGCGATAGCAAGCCTTTTGGAAGCGATCGTAGGAAATTAAACGCCTAGTTTGACGTATTAGTTAGTAAACCACAGCCATAGTTATCCATGCATTAATTATATCAATTTGGATAAACGAGAATGGGAAATTTGTTTTATCGAAATGGATGTGTAGATATTGTAATGCTTAGTTGATAAATGCAGTTTCCGTTTACGGGCGTGATTTCATAAAAATGTTCTCAGTGGTAAATGTTCTCCATCTATCCTGTTACTATCTTCTATATCTTTCAATAGGCTCTTGTTGCAAATCTAGGAATAAAACAAAAACAGAAGAATAAACAAGGCTATAAAACAAAGAACAACATCCTGAAATATGCTAATGAAGTCAGGCAGGGGTCTGGATCCTAGAGCTTCTTTTTTCTTAACCTTTATTTGGTTATTCTTTTAATTCATGAATTATTTGATGTTCTTTAAACCTTCAGTGTTTCTCCAAAACGCAACTAATTTAGTACTAAATCTTTTAATTCCCGAGAAACATTTTTCGTGTAATTTTAATAGCGGCAAATAAAAAGTTCAATACTATATGATTTACTGATGCCGTTGGGATAATTAGCTGACAAGAGAAGACAGATAAGTGTGTCTCACCGACTTAAATGAAACTTTGTGGGACCGATGTAGTGTAAAAATAACGGCAACTTTTTTAGCTGCCCTATTTTCCATCAGCAGGGTGTACGTCCTAAGCTCAACACTACTCTTCGTTTGACTCAATAACACAGACACTATAAGAAACATAAAAAAAAGTTAAAACAAGATTTGAACTGTTTTACATGCTCTTAATGTTGGCGTAAATACTTTTCCCATAGCAAATATTTGTTTAGGAAAACAACTCCCCACCCCTTATTTTTTTGCAAGTGTCAATATTCTTATATATTACAGAGGCTATCTACAGTAATGAATAAAGCTGGCCACGAGCGGTACCGCGCAGTAGGGTAGAGTCGACCAGGCCTCGCGTTCCACTAGAGTTATTCTGCTAATAGAGATGTTTGCTGCCGCAAATAATTTCGCTCATCTTTTAAATAAAAATTAAATAACACGTGCTCAAACACTTTCCATTTTAAGAGTCCTCCGTGAAATCACAAAGTGAATAATGTCTGTTAAATATCTGCAACATTAGATATGTTTCAACTGTTGTTTCGGCAAAACTAGTACGGCATGAGGAAAAAAATGCGTTTATATGCAGAGAACGAACGTTCTACATCTAGTGACGTAATATTTGCGTATGTAAAATAATCTTTTAAATAACTTAACGATTCTGTTGACGCACCTTCACAAATGTGTCTTAATGTGCAAAAATCAGAATTTTTCTCAAAAACACTTTCAAATTTTTCTAGAACAGAAACATTTTTTGCGTCTTCAATCGCGCATAGCTGTGCGTGAACATGTTGCACTATTTATAGAGATTCTTCTAACGGCACCGCAGGATTTTGTAATTTTTCTATTGCATCTGCTAGCCCGAAGTAATTGTCGTGAATGGTTTTTAAATCCATTTTAACCTGACTATCTTAAAATTTCGACTGGCTTTTCTGGATAGCGGCAGCTTCCTTTGTATCGAATTGGAAAACCACGTTCTTAATATTGTCAAAATATTTATGATAATAAAACGCGGCCTGTAACCATGTTCCCCAACGAGTTAGAATAGGTTCTGGTGGCTCTGGTATACGGGGGCACTGTCTGTGAAATTCGCGAATACGTTTCGGTGATTTGACAAATACTGCTTTGGTATGCGCTATTAAAGCGTCTACCTCAGGATAACATTTTCTGATACTATCCGCCACAAGATTGAGAGCATGAATCTTACACGTAATGTGTAACAAATTAGCAGAATGGTTTTTAAGAGACCGGCCTACAGAGAGCATGTTTGCAGCACCATCACTCGCTAACATCAAGAGTTGGTTTGTTAAAAGTTCAAGCTTGTCCAATATATTTAACACTAACTTTGAAATTACTTCGGCAGTACACTGTTGTATTTGTTTGGAGAAGGTGCCGATTGATGAGGTTCCAATTTGCGTGCCATTACATTAAGAACAGAATGTTTTTTCCGATCTGTTGTTTCGTCGACACATAACCACAATTTTTGATGTTTCAACACCGATTTTATTTTTCGTTCAATATGTTCGCGCGCAGATGGCACAATTCTTCGTAACGATGTTCGACTTGGTAATTTGCACACCGAATAGTTATTCCAAAAGCAGATAAATGGTTCCTTGTCTAGTAAATTAAACGGTATATTACATGCAATAAACGTAACGCATAAATTAAATATACATTTTTCATTGTCTCGTGCGCAATTTCTTTTTGAGACATGCTTTTCACTATTTACGTGTCGTAGACAATGTTGTCTGGACCAACACATTAACGGGATTTTGCAGATTACACATTTAATTTTAGCATGTTCATGTATTAAGTCTGGAATTTCTGCAATAAATTTTCGAAGTTTGTCCGACCGCCGTCGTTTTGCTGACGAAATCATAATTTTTCTAGGACAGATAAACAATTGCGCAAATGACCGGCAGCGAAAATGTCCGTACTGCTCCGCAGACGAAGTAATACTACCGTTCCTCTCGGTCCGAACTGATTCTACGCCGATGCGCGGTACCGCTCGTGGCCAGCGTTAGTAATGAAGAAAACACGCAGGAAGCTAAAAATGGTTTTATTAACAAAATGTGAGTTTAGAGCTTACTAACGACCATTTATACTGTATATACATTTTATGCTATAGTAATAATAAAAATGATACAATGTTGAACATATTTCATAAATCGACTGCTTATAACAGTATATGCTACATAGTTACTGCAGTATCGCTAATCCATGTAGAAATGTTGAAAACAAAGGAATTGCTTATACCATGTACAGTGCCCGTATTATATTATGTCCCCCCCTTGCAATGATCTATCTATACTTTCTACCGCACGCTATAAACCGTGTACTTCGGTTATTTTCGGATTCGCAGGTATGATTTACATTTTGCAATTAGATATTACCGTTTTAGTTTACAATTCATAGATAGGTATTCCCAATAAAATTGGTGCTGTGCTTTTGTCGAATGATATTTATAAATTAATTCCAGTTACATCCGAAACATGTAACTGGAATTAATTATCTACCTAATTGCTAATAATGTAGCAATAAACGTATTGGCATTAATTTGAACTATCACGATTATGTTTAACCTTCCTGTTCTCTCTCTTGTATATACCTATCATTCCTTGACACTTACACTACTGACCATTGAAGTTAGGACAACTACTAAAATGTTAAAGGATCGAATTTTTTCAATATTCAATACCCCTAGTATTACTTCTACAACAAAGTTGGGATAACAAGAAAGTATTTAAGATGGAATTCCTCACCAGTAAACGCCGCTTAACGAGTTAAGCGTCAGAAGTTTTGGATGAAACTGCACCCTGGGCTAAGATATTTTTTTATTAAATTCTGAAACCTTACCGTCCCCAAACATTGTTTTGATGTAAATTGCAAGTTAGATTTTTCAAAAAAAAGCAGCGGATGCCGGTGTCCGCTCTGGCCCAGCAATAATTTTAGCGGACACCGGTGTGCGCTATCGCTCAGCAAGAGAGCAATGCGAGCGGACACGATAATGTACGGAAGAGTTGCCGAAGGAATTATTCAGGTTATGACTTGTTTATAGTCTTGTTAGTAACTGATAATATACGATCACTAAAGTCATTATTTTTTTATAAATCTTTCATTTTCACGGCGTAAACTGTCTCAGTGACATTTATATAATATTTTTGTTCAAATGAAATTCACTACTACTAACCTGATATTAGCATGTAATAGCGCTAGGCCATGGCACACACGTTACGATATCATATTCCTTAAAAGTATGCCTTCTTGGCGCTGCTGGCATCTCAAAGTTTAGAAAATGCAGCGGACACCCGTGTCCGCTATGGCCCGGACGACAAGTAGTCGAGCAGATACCGGTGTGCGCCATGACGCTTAACCTGTTAAAAGAAGCCCGGCTTTTACCGTCGCGTTGCGGTAAGAAAACCGTTGCCGCGTCGCGGAAACCTCCAAAAACGACTACAGTGTATCGAAAACTATAGGAATTGGACAGAAAAAAATTGAAGAAATATTTTTCGGAGTGATGAATCCAAGTTCGAAGTGTTTGAACCTCAGAGTTTTCGTTAGACGAACGAAAGACGAAGGGAAGTTGCGCGATTGTGTCGCTCCCACAGTAAAACACGGTGGCTCAGTGATGGTTTGGGGTTGTTTCAGCAGTTCGGGGATTGGAGATCTAAAAAAATCGACGGTACTATGCGCAAAGAAAATTAGAGACGAATACTAGAAGGTAACGCTGTGACATCCGGATTGCGATTAATTGGGGAAAACTTCGTGTTTGCGCATGATAACGACCCCAAACATACTGCAGGGATTTTTAAAAATTATCTAACGTGTGAAGCAGAAGAGAACGTTTTGCAAATCATGCACTGGCCCCCGCAGAGTCCGGATTTGAACCCCATCGAATTACTGTGGGATAAGCTCGACAGACAATAGAAGTCTGTCTTACTTCGGAAGAGCACCTGCGGCCACTTCTCCAAACCGAGTGGAACATTTCCGGTGAAACACTAACTAAATTAACAGAACGCATGGCACGAGTGGCCCGGGGAGTATTGCAAACCAGGAGGCAATAAATTTTTATTTTCTTTTGCATTATTACCGTTTTTATTCACGTTTGCAATAAATCACTAGTTGTCCTAACCTCAATGGCCGGTAGTGTATGTGCAAGACAGGGAAGTGGAATACAGAATACCGCTGCTTAGTGATAAAACTAATGTAACGTGATCACAAACATACTCAAATAAATTTTAGCTCAGAGATTTATATACATAGTATGTAGTCTTAATAGATATTGGTATGTAAACATGTATCCATTTTATAACATGAAAGGAAGCGGACAAGGAGGTGTAAATATCGAGGTAGAAATTAATCCAGAATTAATTTATTTAAATGTCTTTAAATGCCCGATAAAATTGATTTTAATAAAAAAACAAATTCTAAATAGATAAACAAATTCCACATAAATAAATAACAAATTCTAAGCGGGCAACTTATAAAAAAACAACAAAAATTGATTTCTAACTAAGTAAAGATATAAGAAAAAACCAAACGAATATAAAAAAATCAAAAACTCAAATAACACAATCAAATAAATTAAACGAACATTCAAAACACTACTATAGAATGTCAATTACGCATCTGAACATCTTAAGACGCTCTACGGGCGAAGGCGTAATAATATTTCATGGCCGATGCCCCCTGTAATTGGCGAAAGCTGTTGGGGGATGTGAAGGTATGAATTATTATTATTATTATTATTTTTCTTTGGTTGAAAAGAAACAAGAGTTTTGTTACCATCAAATGCAAATAACGACGAACCTATTTCTGTTTTAACTAAGAACGATGGCCGAATCTCCTTTCTGCTTTTTATCAAAGTTTCTGCGATTGTTAAGAAATTTACACAAAGATCACATTGGGATCTGGTAAACTCCAGAACACAGATGGTAACAAAGTGAATTTGAGCTGTGTTCTCCTAACCACAAACTGAAACAAACTCATCCGCATTAGATAACAATTTATTATTGGGTTTCTGAGACCCAAGTGTAACTTTTCAGGACTAATACAACAAAATTTCGCTCTTAAGCTTTATATCCAATATTTGTTGATATCTGAGCTGAAACTATGACTTCTCTTTGTTTACCGGTACCAAATGTGTAACCATTTGGGACGAATTCTATAGGTCAACACTTACTGAAGTATTGTATGTAAAAATTTGACTTTTTAATTGTTTCCTGGTTCAGTTTGTACTAAGATACGATTTAGTAAATGTAATTGTTGCGTGAATGTTGTTGTGTTTGATTGATTGCATCGAAGAACCGTGATAGTACTGATTAAAGAAAACTAATGCATAACAGCTAACAACGTTTATTCGTCCGTGACAGTTACATACGTACCCATACAACCCTCTATTTTACAGTTCTACGTTTGCGCCGATAATGTCGCAATATGAAACACCCTTTTGTGCGCATACGTAATACACAATGAACGGTATGCTTAGCAGTAATCATAAAGTGTTTGAAAGTATGCCTGCTCCAGAAACGCAGTTCTCATTATATACAGTATACATCGTGTTGGGGGTAGGTGTCACAAGAGGAAAAGCTTTTCCATTATGGATTTATGAAAAAAGTATTAGTGTTATTTGTGAGTTTTAAAACAAGCAAACACTTTTATAAAGAAAAATATTTTTGGATTAACTTCAAAAAGTTTTTCCTCTTATGACATCCATTCCGAAGTACAATGTATAATTTTATATATCCAAATCACTAAACACACACACACACACACACACATCACAGTAAACAGCTACGAAAGCACTTAAAGAGAATTAAATTTTCTATTGATAATTTCGTCAGATTAAGTATTTGTATAGGTAAAACGCTTTTACTGAATCGTATATTACAAATAATAGTGATAAGGATTCTCTAAAACTACTTTTAAAAATGGCTGTATTGTATTTTTTTACTACCAGAACCTTGTGACGAACCGTTAACCGTCCACACAAATTTAAATGCTTTTAGGTTAAGAAAAAGAGTGTTAAATTTAATATAACCAACTTTTCTTTAAATTATTTCTCTATTTTATTCAATTCTAGTGTGATCAAATTAATTTCCAATTAATAATTTTAATTTTTATCTTGTACATTCATTTTTGAGAAAACCCTATATACTACTTTTGGAAAACCTGTACATTTTCCATTAGAGTCGATTGAAATTGCGGAATGATGTATGGTAGCTTGTACGCGCCACGTACAAGGCCAACGAACGTCATAGGACAAGAACGTGTGACGTAATATTCCCAAACGGTATATAAAGACCCCGAATTCGCCTTTCAAGTCAGTCGCTCTTATAGTGACTCGAAGGAACTGAGGTCGCCGGTCAGTGATCATAAGCTACAACAACTTCGGCACTGCGAGACTGGTCGGCGTTTTAGGTAGATCATGGCTAAGTCGAGTCTGGGGAAATATTTTTCGGGCAGTCGGACTTGAGCCGATAATCGGGACCTATTTTTCTAAGTAGTCTCCGAAAGTATTCCGGAAGTAGGCGTCAGCAGACAATTCCGGAATATTTTACCTCCAGCATCCCTGTAAATACAGTCATCAGCTGATACCACCCCGAGACTGTTTTTTTTTTCTAAGCCCGTGAATTATGACATACATGAGAACTTTGATATCGCGATACCGATATAGTCACTTAGCCGTTCAAACAAGTAAAAGTCCCGTAAAATTTAAAGCATCTCACAACGAGCTAATACCCATCAATTTTGTGTCAATAATGTAAATATTTCCACCTGACTGGAAACAGTTTGTAATTCACATTGAATGACATGTTATGCTATTCTTAGAATTTTGTTTTAATTATGTGATTAACAGAAATCAATTTTGTTTTGAATATGTCGGTCAGAAACTGCGGATAATAAAGAAACCGTACATAGTATCCACCTATTTCAATCATTAGAACGTACCTTGGTCTCCGAAAAAAGCTATCCTGGACGATGCACAAATAGAGTAACGTTTGCAGACGCCTGAATTCTTTACTAAGATCTTTAGAACCGACATTGTTTTTCTGAACTTCAGAATCTTCAAGCACATGCTAAGCCCACAAGCATATTTTGCCCGAAAGTAATCGACGACGTACAAGAGAATTCAAAAGAGCGTTTTATCCTTTTGTTTTGAATCATAGGTATAAGATCAAACATAAAGAGGATTTTAAAGTGAACCTCCCCTGAGAGGGAACACCTTCGACTGATTTTTCCAATTCGAGGTTGGTACGAATAATTTTCCCGATATTTGCTAAAGGTGGGCAAGTTATCGCATTGGTATCCGAAATCAGGGTCTAATATGCAGAGTATGTTACAACCTTCACAACATCCCAACAAACTCTGTGAAAATATTGTGGTGTTTTGGATTGAACGTTTTTTACGTTTGACTTAAGAAAATGTTCTGTAGTAGCAACCAACAAAGTGCTTGAGATAATAATCAATGGTGTTTCATTTACCCAAATCAACTACAAGCATAATCCAATAGAAACAACAGTTTTTCACGAAAACTTATATTTTGTTGTTCATAACGAAATACTTATTTCGATTGACATTTTATTTGTTTTATTCAAAGTGCATGCAACAAATCAACCAAAATAATTCGACCACTGCATTTAGTAAAAAGAATAACAAAAATTGTTTGGCCGTATACAAACGGGTCAATTTGTTAATATTACAAAAAGGTTGTTGAAGCGACACCTGCCCTTCTCTGGTGTATACTTAATGACTCTGTAATAAATATTAGAGAAATCAAAATATGTTGAACCTAAAAATTCTATCCATTCACGATGTTTCTGTTAGAGTTACGTAATTTCCTGTTTGTTCTTATGCAATTGTTATATATTTTTTACCTTTAAAAAGTAATTGATGGCGCAACGTTAAGTAAATATTGTATCCAATTATCCAGTCCGCTTGAAGCATCTCCAACATCATAACGTGTTTTCTCCCATTCCTTTTTTATTCGGTATCTGTAATTCGCTACATTCGTATATTCATGCTTGTAGAATTCTACCACTCGCTCAATTTCATTTTTCACGTATTGAATAATATTGACCTACAAATGTCAACAGGCAATTTCCGAAATAAGTATTTTTGTAAAATTTTCCACTTCCGCGCGTCGCCCCACTCCAGCCCACATCGAAAACGATTCTTGCGGAAAACGTAATAAAATACCATTTCGATAACGCAATTTCATCGAAAGAAAGGGAAAAAGAGTAAGCAGAGACATCGTGAAGTAGCATGGTAGGAGAGAAAATCAGCTGTAACCGCCACCGTTGTTCTTTTGTTAAACAAAACCGGGGCGTGAAAAAGCCCGCCCCCTTTCTTCATATACGTATCCTATGCATACAAATTCCTCTTGGGTAGACCTTTTCTGATCGATTCTGTTCAAATTAGGTGTCCCCGTACATGTTTTTGGAGAGGTTATCATCGGCAGTTGAGAGGGCAAGATGATACCTCAGTCTGGTGTAATGTGAAGAGACAGTTTTTCGGCGAGATCCTTGGAGGGATAGCCAGTTTTTCTTTTGGGTTGTTATAGCATTATTTTACGCGGTATTCATTCAACGTTACTCTTTCTGATCCATTTTCTGATCTTCACCCTCAGGCTCGTACTTCGTTAGACAGAAGTATATGACCTATTATCCTCTTCGAGCTCTTTTTCGGTGTTGGTGTAATAGATTTTTTATTAAACCGGTTATGTTTAATAATTGGTAGTATCTTGTGAATGAGTTCGTTTTTTTTGTACTTGAGACCCGGTTAGTGCTTTATCACTGAATTTAAATTGAGTTTATTTTTGGTACTTGTATTGTTTAATGACATCGTTTATTTAATGACATTTTCCAGAAACATACCTCCGATACCTACAGGTCGTCCACCAAGGCTACGCGTCTAACAGTGAAACGAATACCGTTGTGGGGACATTAAGCTGAATCACTCCCTGCCAGAATATTTTCTTAATATCGAGCGATGATTATCTATTGTCTCATTATCCCTTGGAAGAAAAAGTTTGTATAAGCAAAAAATATGTTACAGAATTCTTATGAAGAAGAATATTGGGTGTTTTTTAAGCCCGATAGAACATTAAATTACAAACAATGATACGAAAAATCAAAATCTAATCAATTTGATATGATTCGAAAGATTTATTCATGGCATTCACATTTGAAAATGATTTCGGGCATGTGGCCATGGCGGCTGTCCTTGACGAAGCGTATTCTGGACGTCCAATTTTGGGTCACTCTTTCGAGAACTGTTGGCTGTATGTCGCGAATAACACGAACAATGTTGGCTTCCAAGGCGTCAATTGTTGCTGGTTCCTCGAAATTAACTTATCATCAAATTTTGATTTCAATAAGTCGACGGTTGCCGTCGCCATATGGCACGTAGCGCCATGTTGTTGAAACCACATCTCGTCCTATATATTTTCAAACAAAAAATTACTAATCATAGTGCAGTAACGATCTCCATCGACGGTTATGCGAACTCCTGCCTCATTTCTTAGGAAATAAGGGTCAATAATGCGACCGGCGTGCAAACCACACAAAACAGTACATTTTTTGGATATAATAGAATTTGTAAAGTCCCTGGTGGATTGGTCCCACTCCATACGCGGCAATTTTGTGTATTCACAAACCCGTTAAGCCAAAGAGGATCCTCATCGATGAAGACAATTTTGCGATAAGACAACGGGTCAGTTTCCAACTTTAATTCCTATACCAGCTGGATCTTACACGGATGTAGACCAAGACCTTCTTGCAAAATTTCCCACGTAGTTGACTGTCAAAGCCCCAACGACTGTCACCTACAACGATTGGATAAATTGGGATTTTCTTCCACAGTTTCGTTTACACTAGCGATGTTCTCAGTACGCACATTCCTTCCACGTGTTGGTGTTATTGCATCATGTAAAGAGTACGGGGTACGTAATCTATCCGCAGTTCGACGAATGGCTTGTTCAGAAGGACGATTATGTGGGCCATAAAAATCACTGTTGTCTGTAAGTTGCGCGAATCGATGACTGATTTTCATAATAAATTTGAATAATTTGAGAGTGTTTTTCAAGCTTGAGTCTATTCATGAAGACTTGCCAGAGTATACTGATATCGACAGAAGAGAATAGTTATTTTTTATCGTATATGATTCATAGATACACTGATTGTCAGTCGTCAATTAATGGAAGTAACTTAATTTTACTTTATCAAAGAACCTAATATAAATGAATCCTCTAGGAACAACTAGTACTAAAGCACATCAGATTGATAATTTATTATTCCGATTGTATATATTCTTAAACACACATCCTTGCCCAAGCTACCCAAAAAATCGCTAGCAGTAATTAGTGTTTTACGCAAAGTTAATGCGACGTGAAGATTAACACAAAATAATCATTCGAATTGTATTACATAGTAGAATGATTCTGTATAAGTGTATCTAGCGAAACCATCTCCAATTCAAGTTTGGTGTGTGTATGACTGAGCGTGAGTAGGCTCCTACCTTGTTTGGAATTAATTGAAGCCAGGAATGTGTAAACGATTTAATTAACCTATTTCCCTTATTGTCGGACAACGGTCATAGATATATTTGTAATTGTACCTAAAATGTTTGCGTAGTAGCAGCTGAGATTTCCTGGTATAGCCAATCTGACCCCCTTCAGTTTATATGAATATTGATCCTTTTTATCCAGGGACGTATTAGCTTTCCAATTTTGAGTGTTTTGGTACTATGAAATTTTAATTTATTACAAAGAATTAAGTTCATAATTTATCAACAGTGACAATAATATTGCTGACAACCACGTCTTCGCTAAATTATAGCGATTGTTTGATACAAACACATTCAGACGCTGCGCTGTAAGGATATTTTTATTCAACGAATTTAAAGGAAATACCCGAATATTTATAAGACATAAGAACCATTCCTAGTGGATGTTCGAATGGGAAGAACAAATGGAAATTGGGCACAAACAATCCGACGCGTATGAGCAAGCAGACTCTGAACTGTTTGCGTTATGTGGTGGTGAGCATTGTCATGCAGAAGAGTGATATCTTAGATGAGGTTCTTGAAGCATTTATTCTTGATGCTGGTACCTAGACAGTTTAAGGTGTCTGTATATCACTCACAATTGTAATTAACATCAGATTTTTTAACACCCAAAAAAATACGGTCACTACCATTATTTTTCCTGTAGAGGAGTAATTTTAACAATTTTTCGCGTGCGAGAACTCTACACGTTTCCGTTCTAGCGTCTTGATTTTGGTATTCAATAATTATATCATGCTTCATTCCCGGGGATGATTTGATGTAGAATAATGAAATGAATAGTTCCCACACTGATGCTCATCGTTTGAGATAGTTCTCTAATTGAGATTGTTGAAAAAATAGACCAATCTAATTGTAGAATGAATTACTTAAATAAATAAATAATCAACGACGTTTTGGAGATTTGTGAAACACTTTTTTTGTATTTGATATTAATGCACCTACCACGGGATAACATTATCTAATAGTTTGTGCCACAAGGTGTAAAGCATGCACTTTACAAGTTACATGTAAACAGTCGCAACCGCGTTCAAGAAGAGAACGGCCTACCGTACGCATTGTCGCTGCACCATCGCTCATAAACATCAACACTTGACGTGTTGAGACATGAAAGTTTTTTAACGTAGTAAGTATCACAGTCATAATTGCTGCACTAGTACACCCTTGTAATCTTTTACTAGCTAGTAACACTGGAAATGTCGGTTTATGTTGATCCAGTACACGAACTATAACATGTATAATAGAATTCTTTTACAATCTGTTGTCTCGTCAACACACAACCAAAGCAACTGATTTTTTCATGTAGATATGATTTTATTTTCCACCTCTTTGCGTACAAATAAAACATGCTTACGTGCTGTTGCCGTTGGGACGACACGATTATCTTACCTTAGACTGAGAACAAATACCCACTAAAGTCAACAAAAAGCTATCGCAAAAAATAAAACAGAAAATGTTACGGCAAAAATAAGTACCTTGAATTTTGATATAAAGTGTATGTTCTGTAAAATGAATTACACAGAAACGGCATTAATGTACTATGTCTAACCGGACAATTTCTAAACACAGAAAAAATTGAAACACATAAAAACGGAACACTTTAAAATTGTAAGTTGCTTTTGTAGAACAAACATCATATACGGAGGCTACGTAATAATGATCCATTACAACATTGAAGCAATCGAAAGGAGAGATATTAACAAAGACAAAAACCACCATAGTCGCAATGTATACCTACTTCTACTGAAACTGTACCTACTTCAAGAAGCTTTTTCTGAATATATTAAATGAATTGGCGGTTATACTTAGCACAAAGAAAACACTTCAAAAGGTATTTATCACAGGCGATTTCATATTAATTTCAAAAGGAACGGAAGGAATATCAGACATTTTAAACACGCATAACCTAAAAAAAGGTTTTACAGAGTATTCTAGGGAAACAAATAACATTCATAGATAATATATTTACAAATTTAAATATATTATACCATTATACAACCAACATTCACTTGTCCGATCATCTCACCTAGATCTTGAAGCGTACACCTCCACTGGTTAACGGACCTGCAAGGGAAACAGGAACAGTTAGAAGTATAAGTATAGCTATTACCACGAAACAGTGGCGAAGAGCTCTTCAATTATTTCCATAACAACTTCTTAGTCGACTTTAACCGTTGTTTTCCTGAGGAGAAAATAATCAGTAGAGGGCTAGTAACCATATCACCAACGTAGAAATTACCACGCTAAGAAATATACTGCATGCTTGGGCTTGTTTAGCAAAATATACAAAGAACCTTGAGAGTTATATTATGTATTGTACTACAAAGGAAAGTAATACTTAAGTAAAATAGCAGGAAATATACAAAATGCGAATGCTGAATTTATACAAACCTCGTGCAATAGGTCCAAAGAAATATGGAATGTTATAAACAAGGAACCAAAAGTAGCAAACAAACATAATAAAGGCACAACCTCTTTAAATGCACACAGTTGGGGGGGATATTTCAGTAAGATGGACAAAAAGATGGTGGTCATCTTGCAAGACAGAAAACATTATTACAAAATTGAAGAAGAAGGAAACAAGTGATGTATATAACGTCCCAATAATCCTCTTAAAGCAGACGAGTAAGCATCCCTTTGGCAGCCAACTTCAATAAATGTATAGAGGAGGGGGAGTTGTTCCTATATATCAGGAGGATGACAAAAACCAACTAGAAAATTATCACGGCGTTCTAGTATCCATATCGAAAATTTTTGAATAAACTGTAGCGTCGGGGCTTACTGGATACCTCAAGGGACAAGAGTTTTCAACTCTAAATCAACATGGTGACAATAACTGGTATATTAACCATGGTGGAGCAGATATACGACGTATTTGTGTCACAGATATGCCGAAATAAATATGTTAGAGCTCGCAAAAGCATTTGATTCAATAAGTCACGGTATTCTAATTGAGAAGTTGGAGTATTACGGAATACGGGGAACTCATCTAGAGTTGCTAAAATCTTACCTTGGTGGCAGGATGCAGCTGACACAGTGGAATGATGCGTTGTTTTTCCCAATGAATATTAAACTTGGCATTTCACATGGCTCAATTCTTGGTCTTCTATTGTTCGTTATATACACAAACGACCCTCCAACCAGCATGGATGGTACAGAAGTGTGCATGTACGCAGATGACACGTCTCTTCTTTTGTGGGATCCTGATCTCAATGTCGTGCGAGAAAAGAATGCTATTACTGATACCAAAACTTGGTTATCTGCAAACAAATTGAAGATCAATGTGGAAAAGCTCAAGCTGTAAGGAGACTAGTGCATATAGCATACACATGAAGCTACAAAAGCGGCGTATTTTGCAAATTTTCGCTCTCTCCTCTCTTATGGCATACTCTTCTGAGGAACATCGATAGAGCCTCACAGGATTTATGTCCTGCAGAAGCGGGCGGTTAGAATCCTCTGTATTCTGGAACACAAAGAAAACTGCGAAACATATTTCATAAAAGAAAAATACCCTACCATCCGTGTTCATTGTGTCAGCAGTCGTGCATGTCCACCAGAACAAATCGGCATTTCCTATAAACGGCAGCAATCTACGTTACTCGTTCGCGACATGACATACGAATCCCGGATCACCGTTTGGCCAGCTCCTAGGAGGGCACCAACTACTGAGAAGTTAAGTTGGATAAAAAAGCAGTACAAACTGGGCTGTTTCCTCCAAACAGATTCAGAAGGGGAGTAAAGGACTTGTTGTCGTTGTCGTTGTCGTTGTCATTGTCATTGTCATTGTCGTTGTCGTTGTCGTTATCGTTATCGTTATTATTATTATTATATTCATACTACACGTTGTTTGTTCCATTGCTTTATTTCCTATTATTATTATTGCAAAACAATATATAACAGATCCCATGTAACCAGTAATGCCATTTTATTGCATGCGTACACAATGACATGTTTCGCCTCCTGACTGAATTTTATGTTTTAATGTGTGCAACTGATGATACATCTGCTACTTGCTGTAGGAGCAACAGTAGAAGATGACAGCACGTATAGGTATGCCATTTTCCAACTTGTTCAAAACGCGTGGAAAATGAATAAAAGCCGATCAATAAAGTAAGCAAAAGTATAATTATTTAACCTGTAATGCTCAGTGGTATAAAATTATTACCATAAACACTTCCCCAGAAGAAACACCAAATTCTCTTTTTTTACTAAAAGCAACCTATTCAAGCGTTCACTTTTAGCAATTATGTTGAAATTACCATTGGGATCTTATCCAAAAGATCTTCTCTATTGTCAAAAAGAAAATCCTTTAGATTTATCTCCAACAATGCTTTCTTCTTCTATCAAATAAAAGATAGCGCAATTACACCGCGTTGAAAGGAATTTATTTCGGCCAAAGACGCTTACGAGAGGCTGTTTTTGATACAAATCGTCGTTGTAAATTAAATCCTTAAGGAGAGCGACCGTTTATAACCATTAAATAGCCGTTTTTGAAGAGATATATGACACGCGAAGTCACATTTAGAAGTTAATGAGGCGACAAATAACGCGGCAAAGAAGAATGCAGCCCTGTTAACCACTCCGAGTACGTTTAAACAGGGTGTTTCAAGAGGAAAGGTAAATATTTTAGTGGGTGATAGTGTAGATTAATTCGAATAAAAAATTCCACATAACATGTGTCCAATTTCTTTTGGTTACTGAGATACAGCAGTTTGAATGTAACCCAAACCACTACACTCACAGAAAAAAGCCAAAGGCAAAAATAAAAGATATTAAGCAAAGGCAGTGCGGTGTCATCCGCATAAATGGACATAGATTTTAGTATTTGGTATTTGTATAGAACTCGATAACTGTTCCCTACTAAACTCTGAGTTTGAATTACCACCCAGTTCAAATTAATTAAGTCTCTTTATTGATGCAATCACAGCTGATCTCACATAATGCGCTAACATTTTAGAGTATGTGAGGAAATCTTTAAGGAGGTATAGATAATAGTAAGAATAATAATAGTAAGAATAACAACTTCCATACATAACTCACTATTTGTTCGAATTGTTGGAGTAATTATGACTGATTCCCTCTTCTAATGAACACAGGTACAGTAAGTGCTATCTCTCAATAAGCAGAAAACCGTCTATCTCTTATTAACACGATCGTCGGTTTCATTAGGCTGTATTCGACTTTGTTCGGTGCCGTTTGGTTATATTCGGTTCCGTTCGAGTCCATTCGGTTGTATTTGATTCGGTTCGGGTCTATTCGGTTATATTCGCTTCTGTTTCGTTTGATTCAACTACATTCGGCTATATTCGGTTCCTTTCGGCTAGGTTTTTTGTCTATTAAACAGCGCCATATTCGCGTTGAAAAGTGTTTTATTAAACGTAATGCATGTATATGGTCAGTTGCACGAACACAACAAATATCAAGGTCAAAACTGACTTTTGGGATTACTTGTTGTTGTTGTTGTTTTGTTGGGCGAAGCGTCAGGTTACGCACTTCTAGAGATCGAATACTGTGATCATTAGTCGACCCTACTTCAATTTTGCCAAATCTAGAAGTGTTTCAATCTCCGGTAGAGATTTTTAACGTGCCAAACATCGTATTGACATGGAGCCTACGGCTTAAATTCCTTATCCGAGACGAAGGCACACTCGGTTTTAATCGCATTATGAAGTTGTAATCTAACTTGACCAAATCCATTGGAACGATACTATTTGGTAAATATTCCTTCTTTTCCTCTTTTTTAGCTGCTCAGCCAGAGAGTGGGCACGCCGAAAGCTTCGGCAGCAGAGTACTACGTGCAACGAGCAAATAGCCTACTCTGGGAACATATGCACAAGTTCTCGCTGGAGAACATCGAGGACGGCCTGGAACGTCTGCGAAACGGAACGCTGGATATCATCATCGCGGATACGCCTATATTGGACTACTATAGAGCGACGGACCATGGATGTAAGCTCCAGAAAATCGGAGACGCCATCAATCAAGATACGTATGCGATCGGAATGGTTAAAGGATTTCCGCTGAAGGTCAGTGTCTGACACACACACGCGCTGAGCGTTACATACACATGTAATGTCTTCTACATGTGCGTTTTTTCACTACACATTGAGTTACTAATTAAAATGCGATGGAAAATTTTAGGAAAACAGTTTTGAATAAAACTATAGTTTGGTTATTAATTTGGATTGCTTAGATCTATTACTTTTATTGGTTTATATTATCTTTGTATTTATTAGAGATCTTAACTTATTACAAGAAAATTAATCAAAAATACCTAATAGAAACTATTGTTTGAGAAAGCAATTGACGTAAAATCACATTAATTTGTGCTTATGCCTTTTTTTATAGATTCCAATGGATGTTGTTGCTTCGGTCAATAGGATAGTGTTAATGAGAAGTTATTGTACGAATTTATTTATTTTGATTGTTATTATTATATTTAATATTTTTCTGCACAAACATGCTAAAGTTGGCAAAACTCGTACTATGAATGAATGAAAGTTTCAGAATCAGATTGCTGAATATTTAGGGGTCTCGTGTCCAAGTAATAGCTTTTGTAGATAGTGTAATACCTCAATTTATTTTATTTATAGATGTTAAAAAATATTTGTAAAATATTCTTGAGCAAGAAAATAGTGTTAACTGTGCGCATTTGATAAAATATACATCAATTAATTAACAAGTTGGGCTTCTCATATTTATAGTAAAATAATTCAATTGTTGGCAAGACGCAAAGCAACTGTTTCCCTCTAAGAAAGAATTAGGCATCCCAAGTAGAACATAATATTGGCAGTACGTCGTTTAGTTTTGGCTCAATATAGAAACTGAAGACTGCATTTATGAATTGAAATTTCGAATTATTTGCGTCACACCAGTCTCAAAGCCCTCTGAACCACTCTTGTAATACATATTGAATGAGTTTTGCTTGTGGGAATTGAAGATCGCATGTAAATGTGAAATAATAGTAACGGATCCTTGGAGTAATCCAGTGGAGGTTATTCTCGAACGTAATAAGGTATTGGTTGCAGTATATAAATTAGCCACGTTCTGTGCTATTATTTCAGGTATACCTACTTCTTGTAATTTGTTGTTGAGACCAAGTAAGTTAACGTGATTATATGCGTATTTAAGATCTATAAAAAGGGCTGCGCATTGCCGTAACTTTGCGAACGGCAATTTTGAATGTCGAGATTGCACTCAATGAAATATTGCACAATTTCTCGAGCCAGATCAATCTTTTTGTAGCTGTTTAGAGGCAAAAATTTAAAAAAAATTTCTGACACTTTGAATGTTTGTGAATTCACGTATCTAATTACAAGAGTAAGTTGATCAACATGTTCCAAATCAGGTGTAGAATCAACTATTATTCCAAAATATTTTGATTCTTTTACTTCCTGTAAAATTAAATTAGTAACATGATCGCCTAATAATTGAATAAATTCATCGCAAATTGTCGAAGACAGATAAGATATTTTGCCCTGTCCAATATTTTTAGTTTTTTCAATATGATCTGCTAGAAACCCGCCATATTTTGCTAGTAGTTCCAATATGCCTAAATAATTCCCATTGTGTACTAATCCAAAAATTTCATCTTTGCCTCTTAATGGAAGTCCACGTTGACACAAAAAATTATAACATCAATAATTCTTTGTAAAACCTTTTGCCAGTACTCGCATTCATCTTCATATGCTTTTGAGAAATCCGTCTCCAAGCCATGTTTTTTTGATCTAGCCATCCAGTTAAAACACGCCTTGGTATGGGAAGCACTATTTTCACGAGATACGACTCTCGCTGTGGCATTTTCCAGTCATTGAAACCTGCGGTAAATTAATCTTGATATTCTTCAAGCAAAAATAACTTATAGGGTCTGCAGTACACTTTATTTGTTTTTCGGCGAAAATATTAGCCAAAAACGATCTACTTCTTCGCCATTTAACATTTTGCGCTTAAACATTGACTTTGAAATAAATCTTTGCGTCGATCCGCTAACTTGTAAAGTAGCTTTAATCATTTCCTTATCTTCAAAATCAATGTTTTGTTCAAAATTACCTTTTTCTATTAAATATCGCAAAACTTCTTCAGACTCGTTCCATTCAGCAGGATCATTACTAAATATTTCGTATTTACTGTAGGACGTTGTTGGTTCTTGTTTATTGCTTAGATATGGGTTCATGTCGACATGAATCAATTTCAATGACTTCATATTCGTGTTCGGTTGGTGACCCCGTTTGAACATCTGAAGCTGATTAGCAGATTATTTCACTTCTTTCGTGCAATTTCCTTTTTTTCTGTTCCACTGAGATAATGGCGTTTCATTTCTGTAAAAGGTAAGCATAAGGTTTTGCAGTTTGAAAAGTAAATTGTAAGGCCATGATTTCAGCATGTATTAGGACGGCATTTATTCGGTTACTAAAATTGCAAAGCTTGGCCTCTAATGGACACAACTCCCAAACGTCAGTTTATTTTGTGATTGAGTAGGTATTTAAATAAGCTTACTGTTTAGTAATAATAATAAAACTTACCTTTATAAATTGACGTGTCTTATTGTCAAATTCGGAAATAAAGTTGAACTGTACATGTCAGAGTAATATTTCACGATCGCTGAACGGCGAGCGGTTCGGTAGCTTACTAATATCTGCTTTCTTACGTATATCGCTGTCGTGTGTAGACTGAGCGGAGGGTAGCGCGTCGCGCTTAAATATAAGCGCGCAAAATCGATCGAGACGACACTGGAACTTTCCACACTGTTCCATGCTATTCGAGATACTGCGCTCGACTTTAAGGCTTCTCTGGTACGAAATTTTTGAAATTGTTTGCTTTTCGATTACGAAATAATAAAATTTTTGTAACTATTTGGAATAGTGAATACTATAGTTAGAATTATTTATAGTTTATAACTATTTGGAATAGCGTTTTATAGTTATTATAGTTTATAATTATTTGGAATAAACTTTTTACTATTAAATACAAAATAAGTTAATAATGAGCCAGTAATTCGTTAACTACTTTTCCTTAAAGAAAAATTTAAGAGCAGTTAGAATTTTATAATTTAACTGATAAAATACGCTTATTTTCAAAAATCTAGGAGGGGGCCTATGAAAATTATTAGACTTTTGAAATTAGTACTTACCTGAGTAATTTTATTGGGCAATAAATCTATATCAGATATATAACCTTAAATGAGCCGGGGGCCCCCTGAGGTCCGGGGCCCCTAGGCACGTGCCTAGTTTGCCTTACGGGTAATTACAGCATTTTTCTTTTTCTTCAGTAATATTTGATATACATATTTAATAGCTATCTATATTAATACGATATTGTTTAACCAATATTGATCTAGTCAAAGTTCTTACTTCTGATATTAATCCATATCTACTTAGTTATTCATTACCGTTTATAATATATTGATTCATATAGTTCTCCACATGCGCTCTGTATTGTGTAAAATGTTCACGTTTTATATTGACTAAAAACTCATTACTATAGCTAGCTAACATATTTCCCATATACTGCCAATTTTGGTCCAACGCTTGTGTTCTGCTTGGGATTGTGTATATAAATGTGTTGCTATTCTTCTATTTTGAAATTTTCTACTACCCAAACGCAAAGATATAAAAATAATGTTGCTAGCAAGTTTTTGTAAGAGCTGTATTTGTTCTTATGAAAACTTCTTATATTGTTTTCATATCTATCATATGACTGCCATTAATTTGTCATTTCATATCTACCATATGATTCCTATTAATTTGTCATTTGGCAAGTAAAAATTGTATGTACATATTTTATAAATAGAAGTCTGCAATGTTCTATACGATCTTATATCGTAGACAATCGTTTTGAATCGTTCTAAATTTCTAGTAATGTCTTAACAGGCTGTCAAGCACTTACTTATTCTAAATATGTTATATGTCAAGGTATCAAATAAATGAACTAAATATAAATATAAGATAACACCATTTGTAGCAAATCAACTAAAGAATTTTTAAACAATTTCTCTAAAAATGCCTACTAAATTGCTTCCAGGACAGTATATCGGCTGTGATAGCGAAATACTCCAGCAACGGCTACATGGACATTCTCCAGGAAAAATGGTACGGAGCCCTGCCTTGTTTCAAACTGGCGACGGAAATTGCGCAACCGAGACCGCTAGGAGTAGCGGCCGTCACAGGAGTTTTTATCCTGCTGGGAGTCGGCATCATCTTAGGCTGTCTTATCCTGCTCGTCGAGCATTTATTTTTTAAGTACACGTTGCCGCTCCTCAGGGACAAACCTAAGGGATCGATATGGCGTAGTCGGAATATAATGTTCTTCAGCCAGAAGCTGTACCGGTTCATAAATTGCGTCGAGCTGGTATCGCCCCATCACGCCGCTCGAGAATTAGTACATACGATACGGCAAGGCCAGATAACCAGCCTCTTTCAAAAGAGTATAAAAAGGGTTAGTGATATGTTTTGCTTTCGTTCGAATAGAGGAAGGATATGTATACTACTGTGACAGTTTGAATTTTCTTCAAAATCATTTGTTATGGCATAAAATTAAATTTTTTGAACCAAAAACTTGTTCATAACATCGAATTCAAGAATACCCTTGACACTAAACTACCTTCTCCGCCATTTTGTTTACCGCAATTCCAAAATGTAGTCGAAAACCAACCCGCGCAATTTTTTCTGATACAATTCTTATAATAATAATTTCTAATTACATAATAATATAAGGACTTTGAAGAAGGTCAGGTATTATATTGACGTAACAAAAAAGCTTACTTTGATTTCTAAGCTTATTTGGAGGAAACAAATTATTTTTAAAATTATACGAGCAGATTGTATAACGCAATGGAAATGACGGCCACAGTTACTGTAACCTATTTTTGTGTGTTGTAACCGCGCAGCAGCATTGCTAGAGATAGTAGTATTTTTTCTTTAGAATTTACCTGATTCTATAAAACTAATTTTTCTTTTAAAGAAATTAGACTACATTATACAGGGCTAGTACAAAGTTCCGGAATGGTCGAATAACTTTCATGTTGAAAAATATATTTTTTTATTTGATCGTATAGTTTGGTATGGTACAAATCAGGCCTTGAAGGCCCATGGCTTCCAAGTTTAAATTTTTTCCTCCATATTTTCTACAGTCTACACTAGTTTTCTCCATTTTTGCCTATTGGCCACTAAGCTTTTCCAGTCCGTTACTCCAGGTTTCTGCAGATCCTCCAAAACTGCTCCTAATCATCGTTTCTTAGCCTACCTCACTTTTGCCTTCCTCGCTCACCCAATCTAATAATTCCTTTTGCTATACGGTTCTGCTCCAGTCATTCAACATACCCCAGCCATCTTATTCTTTGTGCCCTAATGACTTGTGTTATTACTGGTCTATTGAATTTGTCCCTTGTTTCTTTAGTAGCTCTTCTCCTCCAGTTTTCCTGATCATCTCTTATTCTGCCATATATTCCCCTCATCGTCTTCTGTCCCCCCTCCTTAATCTCTCAGTCATCCACTTGTTCGTCACCCAAAACTTACAATTGGATGCATATAACACTAGAGGGCGAATAGTTTTGTTTTCGTTGCCTCTGAAATATGCGTTGATCTTGACATCTCCCTCATCGTTTCTGCTACCTTATATCCTCTGGTCATTCTTTTCTCTATTTCTGGTTGTTCCTGATCTGAGTCTGTTACTAGTACTCCCGAGTGTATAAATGTTCTCACTTCTTCTTCGAAGCTATATTCCATATACTCGTTCATCTAGACCTGAAAGTTGTTTATTTGTTCTTTCGCGCCCATTCTCATTATTTACTTTTATTTTGGTTAATTCTTAGACCATATTTCCTTGAGTTCTATAAAACTCTACATACTCTGCGTAATCCCTGCCGTGATCGTGTGACTATTGGTATATAATCTGCATACGCAATGCATTGATGTTCTTGCTGTGATATAGTCCCTTTTCTATTAATATTACTTTCCTTTGTTATCTGCTCCAAGACGCAATTAGAGTTGCAGAGAGGGGGTCCCCTTGTCTGAGCTCTTTTCGTACTACGAATTCCTTTGACTTTTCCATTTCTACCAGTACTCTGTTTTGTGTATTCTTTAAGGTAATTTCTACCAACTTTGTTGTTTTTTTTAGAATGCCTTGTGATTTCATTGCTTCATATATTTTGTTTCTGATTATATTGTCATATACCTGTTTATAGTCAACAAAGATCAAATGCTCAGGATTCCTTTTAGAGCAAGAATTTGATGTGTTGTGCTTCTGCCCGGTCTGTAAATGTCTAATATTTCAAATTGGATCTGAATATTTAATGATTATATTCTTAAAAACAAAACTGTCATGGTGATCCCGTCAAAAGACACTTCATCTTGATGATACTTGTTTCAGAAGGAACATGAACAACGTCGTCGTAGAAAAAGCAAAGCGCAGTTCTTCGACATGATCCAGGAGATACGAAGGTGAGTACTCAATGTCGATGCACCAAATCGAAGCTACATTAAAAATAAAGTACGATTCGCAGGCAACAACAGCAAGAACGCGAATTCCCATTAGAAGCCTTGAAAGAAGTCGATTCGGAATCGCTAGCTTCTGACGATAAGCGAATCAAACACAGTCCAAGTATAATCCGACGAACCTTCATGCGCACAAGTCCTAAATTAGAGAGCTCCGTTAAGATCAAATCACCCACGTCGTATTTCAATAAGCAATTGTTTAGCCCGCGAGCTAAGACGAAGGCAAAAAGTTCGACCAATTTAAACGTGAGAAGGTTTAGCACCGATAGTGTGGTCAATTCACAAACGCTCAAATTAGAACATAGCAACGCTGTCGGCAGAAGATTGAGCAAAGATGTGAATGCTTTTTTAAGCACCAGCCCGCCGGATATCAACAGTCGAAGAAGTAGCTACCTAGACATAATCAGCTCCGGAAGCAAATTATCGGGAAAGAGTCCTGTATTATCGATCGAGAATGTTTCCGAATGCAGTAATAAGTCTAATGAACCCTTGAGAAAACTTTCTGATTCTGAAAGTATAGGAAAAAAATTGGCAACATTGCCTAAGTACAAGGAACCAGTTGATAGGCATAAATTACAACCGCAATATAGTTTGACCATCGGTAAGAGTGATGACGCTATAGCGCGTAAGAGCGAACTTGCACAAACATCAGCAAAAAGTTGCCAGAACATATCTGACGCTGAGAGCATAGAAATGATCAAGCTGAATCCGGATAGTCAAAAGAATAATTTATCGGATGACGAAATCGCCAGGAGAAATAAGCACACCATAGAACAGCTGCAGGCCCAGCTATTGGCGAATAGACCTAAGGAAGCTCCGAAGCTCAAAGATAATAATGAAAAACCCAAGAATGTAGTGAATCCGCAGATTAGGATACAGATCGAAGATACTTCAAAAACCAACACGCCTGCTAGAAAACAACTGAAGACGCGGCATCAAAGTCTTGGCGATAAAGCAGCTCCTCCATCAGAAACCTCTGGCCACAAAAGAAGCAAACTAGCTGAGCACTCTCGGTCACTAGATAGCAACCCACCACGATTAAGGGATCGACCAAAATCACCCAGACCATGCCAGGAGCACGACTTACCGCCTGCGCCACCCCCACCTAATTGCTCGCCAAGAAACTCCAATGGGAGATCTCCACTGGAACGATTATCAAAAGAAGAGCTGGTGTTGCTATGGAGGAGTTCAGAATCCGAGTTGAGGAGCCACCTTTTAAAAGCAATACGTGACAAAGAGGTGGACGATCCACCGTGAGTTTACGCCTTGATCATCTTGATCATTGAGGATGATTAATAGGACGAGTTTCTTATTGACCACAAACATCACCAAAGTAATTAAACAAATATAATAAAAGATACGTATATCTACAGTCTATAATTATTTTTATATAAGTCGTTTATTCAAGATTTACCGGGGGCTAAATATACGATACAAAACGACGCAAAAAGGGGTACCAATGTTATGAAAACAAAAAATAAGCGTATAAGAAACAGCCGAGCAATGGAAATATTTCACTAGGAACACACAGCGGTAGTGGTGGGAGTCACCGTTTCGTTTCTGAATACAAAAAAGGCCTTAGGATCCGTAGAGTGATATTATCAACGACCAGTAAAAAGCGTTTTACTATAAATTATTAATAATTGTTATATTCTAATCGCCATCGTCTAAGAGAAAATAGAACATTATAAGAAAGATGTACACACACATATTATAGATACTATAAGGAAATATATAATTAAATCGGAGGAATTAACCTCAGGCCTTTATCTTAGACAACTCTTGTTTCTAAAAAAGAGAAACAAACTTGTTAAGAGATATTATTATGAGTTTACTATCATCTCTAGAGCATACATATTATTGTATATGAATCGTTGATACTTACACCAAGCATATTATAATTAGTATAACAAATTACACGATAGTACACTTAAATGATATATTCTATTAACTTTACAAACACATCACTTTTAGTCGTTATTTTCAAGAGGCTGAAAAGTATATTATCAGCCGATCTATTATTATTTCTGTGAATTCAAAAAACCAGAAAAGAAATAAAAGCCTCCGTTTTTCTTTCAAAAATTCTATGAACTTAGTAGTTAATTATAGGAAAAAGTTTTTAGCCTTTTAAAGTCTAACTATTTTAATCTTAAAGTGAAAGTTTAAATTTCATAATGTAAATTTATAACGATAAAGCGCACAAATTCGGTAAGAGAAAAATTAGTTATTAGGTAAAAAAACATAACTCATAGCTATAACATAATTTCCGCTTTTTCATTTACTGTAGAAATTTTAAAATTTAACCTGGAAACTGCACACTGACATTTTAGAAATATTTTTACAAATTTGTACGCTAATGGTTTTGTTTCATAATGCCATGGTTAATTCCAAAGGAATATAGGATATTGACTTATGTGTTTTCGCTCTTTTTGAGTCATATTCTCCTATTTACATTCTAATACGTTTGTTATCTTCTTTGAAATGGGTGAATGTTCCATTAAATTATAATGAAATACATCTTTAAAGCTTGCGTCACATATTCGGTACCATGTCATTATTTGGCCCATATACAGATCAGTCCGCTCAAATAGATACACCCCCGTGTTGCGAAATCATCCGACTGTACCCGACGAAAATCGACAAATTCCGAATAGGTGCACGAATAGTTTTGAATTTGACAGTTCGTAATAATGACGTTAAAACTTTAATGATATGCATGTAATTGTTCAATTGTAACGTTTTATTCAAATTAGAGTCATTCATTTTCTATTTCAATGCTAATAAATATTCTACACGCCGTGCCGCATCGATATTGGGTGGCGAGCAGAGATATACTGGACGCTTTCGGTTACATTTCATCAGTTGATCGCGTTAATTGTGTGCAAACCTTATTTAGAGCGATCTGTGTGATAATTTTTTAAAGAAATTGATGTATATGAAACTGCAGAGAAAATATGAATTACATGGTTTTATGGAGGTCATCACGGTAAATTCAAAATTTATTTCTTAATGCGTCTTAACTGGTATCAAAATAAGTTTTGAAATACACGGTTGTTTATCCCCACGTAATCATAAGAAAAAGCCAAAATTGGTTAATATTGAAGAACAAGAATTACGAGAAGTAGGAATACATATGTGCTCTTGCAGAACAAGATTTTACTCAATTTAGTTTTTCTATTGCCAATAGTTTATTAGTGCGCCAATATTTATTTAATACATTCGGAAACTGTTTAATAAGTAGCCCTGGACGTATTCATTGGGCAGCAAGGTCGCCGGATTTGTCCCTAGACGATTTTTTGTTCTGGAGTTATTTAAAAAATTCAGATATTTAGTATACCTGTCCAAAAAGCAAATACTTTAGATGAATTGTGACCAAAAATTCAAAGCAAGTTGCAAATATGCCAGTAGAATATTTATTCAAAATGAAGCATAGATTTTATAATAGGCTATTGTCTGTTTGCACTTAGAGATCGGGTTGAACACCTGTTTAATATTTTGCGTTATTGGGTAGAATTTAGTTTTAGTTCTTTGTCTATATTTCCTGCTCTCTCTCTTTTATTTTTAATAAAAAATAGTAAACAAGTTTTGAGGCTTTTGCTTGGGCAATCTGATATGAGCCTTCACTTGTGTTTAATAAGAGAGAATTATTATTTTAGTTTGTTTGCCATTTAATTCTCATCATTTACCAAGGATATGCCAGTACCAGTCTTTAGTTTGGTTTTAAGTACTGCAAAAGTATTTTATACGGAATACTATTGAAACATCTGGTATACATACTTAAATGATAACGCATGTTATTGTTAAAAAAATTGTTTTGTAGACGTACTGCAATACAAAAATTTATGATTAAATGCATAGTAGACTGTAGAAGAGAACGTCCTGTTGTCTTGTCAACCTGACTAGAACACTGATTCTTCACAACAAGCTGTAATGACTCTAATTTAAATAATAGTAATGTATTTCTTCAAACAAATGTTAGAGGAAACAGTCAAATGTGTACACAAAGAGAGACAGTACTCAACTAACAAGCAGATCACAAACTGTTGGCTAGGAAATGAACACAAAAGCAACATTGCAACGCAAGAAATGCAAAGAGAAATCGTAATAAAAGCAGAGAATGGAAAGCTGCATGGTTCTAATAATTTAAGTATTCTCGTATTGAATACGGCTCTATAAAGCAAAATAAAACATTACAATTAAACAATTATTACATACATACCTATCGTTAAGTTTTAATGTCATTATTACGAACTGTCAAATTACTACTCGCACACCTACTCAGAATTCGTCGGATGCAGTCGGATAATTTCGCAACACGGGGGTGTATCTAGTTGAGCGGATTGATCTGTATATGTCGCGTAATATAAACTTGAACAATTTGCATACCTTGATGGTATTAAATCTGCATTTTGTTTTGCTTATTAATTAAATAAGTTAAAACATATTATGGAAACTTTAAATTCAGGAGTATTGTGAAATGAAAAATATAACATTTTAAAATTATCTTTTTAAATATGTGAATCAAGCATAAAGTTATTAAAGTATTTACATTGGATATTACAATCCCGAAAGGAATCAAATTAAAATTAAACTTTCACTAAATACTAAAATTGTAAGTACTTTTTTCTCATAAAGGTATATCTAACTACCTACTAATAACTATAAAAATAAATGAAAACTCAAAAACATATTTAAACACAGTACTTAAAAAAAGAAATACAGTTAATAACATTTCAAGAAGAAACATTACATAGTTATCATAGACTATATACCATTAATTACTTAAATAACTCGTTCTTATATTAAAAAATTCTATACTAAATAATAAACTAATCAAATTAACACTTTAAAAGAAATAAAAACAGACATACGCACGAGGAGAACATTTTATTAAATTAATTAAAATAACATTAAATAATATCTACTGCCAATTATTATTAGGACTATTGTAGTAGATTGGTGATATTGAAGTCTTATGCAAAACTAAAAAAAATAAAAATAAAACCACAAACAAAAGTTTACTCATACCAAATTACTATTGGAATAGATTTATATATAAATATTAGAAATATGTAATATTGTTGTTAAATTGAAACATAACGTGTGTTGTATTGGAATATGAAACGTCCAACTTGAACTCATTCTTTAAAAAAGCAATTTATCAGCTATGTATAACGTGTAGAGATCTTATACTAGTATCGATATTGAACCAATTACTTGTACCTGAATTTTAAGCAAAGGAGCGTTGAAAGGAAATGTTTTAATTGAATTTTCAAAGAGACTCTGTATGCGAAAATTAACTAAATTTTCTTGGCGGTAGCTAAATTAATAGGATGAAGCAAAAAACAAAATCTTACGTTTCGATAATAGATTTGTTATCTTCTGAATATAACGTATTTTCTTTCCTCCATTTTCTTTTTTACAAAAAAAGGTCAGTGGTGGAATTTAAAAATTATTAATGAGGTTGTAATATTAAATATTATGTATTTTTTAATACGGGGGGCATTCAGTAATTAACAAGACAAATTTGCGAGCTTTCTAATTCCAGTGCTGAAGGATTCTTGATCTTGGTGTCCGAGCGCAGCTTGTTTGACCGCTTTGTTGTCTTCGAACTTGGTGCCGCGTAAAAACTCTTCGAGCGGGCCAAACAGATGAAAATCGGACTGTGCGAGGCCGGAACTGTAAGAAGGATGTGGCAGCACCTCCCAACCCAAATTTTCGATCATCTCTCACGTTTTTTGGGCAGTAAAGGGGCGGGCGTTATCGTGCAGCAGAATCACACCTTTTGAAAGAGCATTCTGGCGTTTTCTTCTTATCGCAGGTTTCACTTTATGTTGAAGTCACAATAGTACTCACTGTTCACAGTACGTTGTCCTTCAAAAAATTGAGCCTTAAGAGTCCCAGAAGACCGTTAACATCACTTCACCGGCAGACGCGAGAGTTTTGAATTTTTCCCTAGCGGGCGAATCCGGATGTTTCTATTCAGGATCTTGCCGTTTGAATTCAGATTTATAGTGGTGAATCCACGTTTCATCGCAGGTTATAACACGGTCTAAAAAGTCATTGCCTTCCGTTAAAAACCGTCGTTTGAGTTCAGAACAAATGCGAACACGGGTATCTTCATGGATTTGAGTCAACTGTCTTGGAACTCATCTCGAACACGTTTTGCGATAATTCAGCTTGTCATGAATGGTTGAATACACAGTTTCAACCCTAACATTATACAAAAATCAGCTATTGTCGCGAGTTTTATTCGCTTGTCATCGAGAATAGGTTCATTTATACGATTTTGTAGCGCGTCGGTCAACACTTCAACCGGTCGTCCGGAGCGATGAATATCGGTGGCACTTGTTCTACCCGATTTGAACTGTTCAATCCACTTATACACTTTCCCGCGACTTAAACACTTTTCACCATACTGTTTCAGCATTCTCGTGTAAATTTCGGCCGGCTTCACATCTTCGGATAACAAAAATCTTATCACTGAACGTTGCTCTTCCACCGTACACGTTTTGAAAGGAGCCGATATTTTGAAGTGAACAAAAGAGGTTATGTTTGGTTTTATTTCTTCAAACAGCTGACTTAATATGTCCCCAGGGTTGCCAACTTGACCCACAGAAAGTTTCATCTTCAGTAGTTTTCCCGCTAGTGCAGTTTGTCTCGTTAATTACTGAACATCCCTCGTACTATGTACCTATGTACCTAGTAAGGTCAATTCATTAAAATATAGTAAATGGAATTTCTCTCTAGAGTTGTTTCACTGCATAAATCTGATTTAAGCTTTTGAATTTAGGTTTATTTGTTTGGAAGCAAACATCCTGTTATTTTGACAACGCAAAGGAAGGTAATGTGAGAATCTCAACTGCCAGCAATATCAAACACAGCATCGTTTTTGTTGATAGCAAGAACCTTTTTTTCATATCTTATGCTGGGGCCACCCTAACGTCCAATGCTGTTAATTATCCCGCTATTTAACATTATGCTCGGGCCACACTAACGTCTAATGCCGTTAATTATCGCGTTATTTGACATTTAACAATTGCCAAATAATGCGATTTGGCGTGTGGCCTCAGCATAAGAGGAAAAGTAATTTGCACTAGTGTTGGAAAGAATGAAGACAAACGAAATAGTAAATTTTAGATAACCTTCCAATTTCTGTTTTATCATTGACTGCATCTTTATGTTTATTTATTTGAATCATTTCTAAAATACCTCTGGCTTTATAGTTGATTCCTTTCTTACGAATGGGGGATTATCAAAATTCAAGATGTGACCTGTGTTTTTGCATGTTTTTTTAAAGCCGTTGTTGTTGTTGTTGTTGTATTATTGGACGTAGCGTCGGGTTACGGAATACACCTCGCACTTCTAGGCATCGATTACTATGATCATTAGCCGACCCCATTTGAATTTTGCCGAATCCAGAGGTGTTCCAACCTTTGGTAGGGATTTTTAACGTGCCAAACGTTGTATTGCCACGGGGCCTACTCTTTTACTCACTTATCCGAGAAGAAGGCATACTCCGATTTTTATCTGTAATTAAAACCCAACCGTCCCGGGCGGGATATGAACCCGCCGTTCGAATCGAAAGGCAAGTATGCTTAAATGTTGCAACTTTGTTCTATGTACACAACACTAAAATTGTTGCGTAGGATTTTAAATACAACATGAGTTAGTTTATAATAGGAGAATGCAAACTTTAACTTATAATTTTGATGTACAACTCCGATATTATAAGGTGTTGACATTTTGTAGATTTTTTCTGATCTCCGCGGTATATAGAGAATTCTAACCTTTGTTATTCTTTTTTAAAGCTAGTGATGAGTTGTAAAATATGTGAAGTCTGCTTTTAATGATTTTATCTAGCAAATCAGTTAGTATTTTTTGAACAAGAATTATCTTAGCGAAAACATTTTGCCTAAATTCTGGATTTTTCAATTGTATTGCTCTGCGATTAGTTGTCATCCCATCAAATAAAATTTAAATCAAATTTATACAATGTAGCAATTCTAAAAAAAAATCCCATTATTAAAATTATTTTAAGGAATTAACCTTAGTACATTACCCACAATCATTAATAATTTTCAGATTTTCATATTGTAACATTTTTTGTAAAAAAGAAAATGGGAAATGAAAAGTCATATTCTGATGCAGATAAATATATTGTTGTCGAAGTGTAAAATTTAAACATTCACTTCGTTCTATTAATTTAACAATCTGATACCATCAAATAAAACAGTTAATTTTTGTCAAAAAACGGCTAACAGTCTTTCGTCATACGTGTACATAAGTATGCAGGGTATCCCAACCTTCTGGAATTGTGCCTATTGCGTAAATAGTAAAAAACCAAAATCTTCTGATAACATAATAGACCACAGACTATATTTCGAAAATATTTCCGAATATACAGATGATCGACAAGTAGCGAACCAGACACTTAGTTTGTTATTTTAAATGGAATGACTTGTATATTATGACGTTTTCGGTTTCTCAGTGTAGAAATAAATCAATATAATACGAATTTCATATGTCAGCAGATTTGAAAACATTTTTAATTTTGTTCTCAAACGAATAAATTTTAAGTTATACCTATTTTCTTAAAAAAAACCGAAATGTAGCTACATTCTAGCGTAAATTTTTACGAGATTAAATTGCTTAATTATTATTGCCAAATTCAAACACAATAAACGCTATTTTTTTAAACAACAACATATATTCTTCTGTATCCATCGTATAGCAAATTTATATCTCTAATGTTTTTGTATAACGATGCATATGTCTAAGATTGAAAGTAAAAGAGATATTTGAAGTTAAGCGAGTCCTGCATTTGGGTATTGCGTCTAGGTGATTTCTAGCGTTAATATTGTTTGGTTACTATGACAACAGTAAGCAGAAGATACTGACCTTGACCTCTTTAAAGCAGATTTTGTACCGGGCAATTTATTGATCAATTTTTAGAACTAGATGGTGTGACGTCAAGTTATGTCTTTAGATTTGTCAATTTCCAGTTCAATTTTAAGTTGTAGTTTCCTTCAATTTCAAGTTATTGACGTAATTGATCAATTATAAGAACTTGGCCAAGTTGTAGAAATTCACGAATTAGAACATTTTTGCTTCAATTTATCTTCAATTTTCTAGTAGTTATTGTTATTACTGTCATTGTATCACATGAAGAGTGCGAGTACGTAAGTTGCGATTTTGTAGATACGATGACGAAGATAAAGTCGGCAATGCAAAGAAAGCGAATAACAAATTTTAGAAAAGTAATTTCTCTGCTATTAGCAAAGATAACTAACCTTATAACAAAATCAAAACAATCAAGAAGATAATGAGTTAACCCGTGGCTGAAACCAAAAAAAAAAGGCAATTTATCATTAGTTGCATCAGAATTCGCAACAGACCCAAAACAGTTTAAGAAATATTTTGAGATGGAAAAAGATTCTTTTCATAAGCTATTGAATGAAGTCAAAGATACGAATTCAAAAGAGGATATGTTTTTTTAGAATTGCTGTAACTGCGAAAGAAAAGTTAATAATTACTTTATTAATAAAATGAAATAACTTAAAAATTCAAATACTGTTAAAGAACAGGTAACTATCGAACACCAGACGTCACTAGACACAACTTATGACTTATGTCAATTTGTGTCAATTTATTGACAGGTGTAATACGAGGACTAAGTTCTTATTAGAGATCTAGAAATTGATCAAATTGAAGATCTCGGGATTATTGATAGATGTAAAACAAAAACAAGTTCTAATTAAGAACTAGAATTTGATTAATTTTAATTTCTTGAAATTGATCGATAAATTGGCAAGTGTGAAATCAGATTAAACTATTGACTCAAAATTTTGAGCCCCGGTAGCCACTTGCAGTCAAAGGCAATTAATATAGTTTGGTTACCACGACAACAGTAAAACATACTGACATTGACCATCTTAGAGTGTTGATTCAAAATTTCGAAACCAAGTAAAAAAGAGTTAGTTAATAAGTATAATTTATCTATTAGGAAAAAAATATAGATACCTTATCTAGCAGAACGTATAAGCTGCATAATTTTTATTGCAATAATCATTAACTATCTAGTAAATCGTCAAAATTCCTTCCCCCTACCTTGATACATTTACGCTCTGAATGTCTCTGGAAGCTGTTCTGCGCTTTTCTTAGCATACTGTGTATCTAACTCCGGATGCTTGCATTATCTAAAGATAATGCAAGCATTAAATTATAGGTATTAACTCTATTTTTTGCAATTCATTTCGTAAATAGCTACTTGTGCTTAAAATTTTGACACTAACAGTTAAGAACATAGAATAACTTGATAGGAGGGCAACTCTGGCAATGGACGTGGTCCCCTATTTTGGCGCCTCTCGTAGACATACCGGAAACTACCAGTAGAATATGCGGTCTACTTATTTTTAATTCTCTTCTCTCTCAATTTTTGTCAAATTCTGTATTTAATACAAATATTAGAGCACAAAACGCAAGTTTTCATTTGCATATACATTTATTAGCAGGATTCAAGACTAGATATGACAGGGTGTATGGGTGCCCTTCGATGTAGAGCGTTTTTCAATAGAAAGAATACATTATCCACGTTAAAGCAAAAATATTGCATTGCGATTTTCCGTAGAATGCTAAAAAACTTGCTGGCTCATTAAATTGGGGTCTATAGTACTACAAATAAACATATTTTTAAGTAACATAATTTACAAGTATCATAAATAATAAGTGCACCTATTGCTGTAGCTCTAATATTAAATTTGTACGAACAGACAGCTTTGAAAGGACCAATTTTTAAACGAAAACTTCAAGCAATAGAACTAAGCGAGTACGAAATGAAGAAATCCATTATAATTCACTAAAAAATACAGACCATAATACAAACACATCCAAAACTAAACATGAACGCGGCATGAACTTAGCGAATGACATTTTCAACCACCGTTACTATGGTTACAAACATTACAAACATGTTACAAACTTTGAAACCCTAGTTACAAACCAATTATGAAAGAGATATATATAGGTTAGTTTACAGTATATCTACGAGAGGAGCCAAAATAGTTTTCTCGTTGAATTCCAAGAGCTGCCACCCCCTGGTTAAGAACATCGACGTCAGTGTGTTTCGTTTACTGTTGTCGTGTTAACCAAAAATACTAATGGAAACAACTTGGGTGCAATATCCAAATGCAGGACTCGCGTTTAACTATAAATATCTATCTTTCTTTCCGTGTTCATCATTATACGAAAACGTTAGAGATACAATTTTCCTAGACAGTGGATGCAGAAAGAATATACGGTGGTATTTAAAATTTCGTAGAGTTTGATGTTCAATTTTGAGCATTTTCTATATTTAGAAGGCATTCAACTTCAATGGTTAAAGAGAGCCAAGTATGCAACTTAATCTTGTAAAAATTTACGCTAAAATGTATTTGCATTTCAGATTTTTTGACTGAAATAGATGTATCTAAATTTATGCAATTGCGGAGAAAATCGAAAATTTCTGATAGAAATAGAGATATGAGCTATTTTTAGACGGAGAAACCAAATATACAATAATATATAAGATGTATTTAAAGTAACAAAGTAAATGCCTAGTTCGCTACTTATCGATCATCCTGTATATACGGAAAATTTTGACATGCTACCAATTAATGGGCACAATTCTGCAATTCCAGAAGATTAGGACACCTGTACACAAGATATTTAATTACTTCACAATTGCATTTGGTATCACTTTTCAGTAAGATGTAAAAATATTGTTTTTACTGGAACATCATTGCTCATTCTTTGCAGATGACTCCATCAACTCAATCGTCGTTGCTGAATGAAATCTTGCAGTGACTGTGTTTGTAGATTTTCTACAGTTGTGTCATTTCTTGGCCTATCTCCTCTTGTTACTCTTCTCACTCTTCTTAGGTACCTCATTTCAACCGCTTGTAGCTTGTTCTTTTAATGTTGACTCAGTACCCAGGATTCGCAGCCATGTTAATATCGGTCTACAAATTATTTTAAATATTGTTATTTTGTTTTTTTTACGCTTCCTTTTTATTTATTAATCCATTGCTCACCGTCTAGTTTACATTATTTGCTTTTTGTATTCTGTTATTTATTTTTACATCATTATTTCCATTTTCCTCAATTATAATACCGAGATACCGAAATCTGTCTACTTGTTCTAGTTCTATCTCCTCTATATGTATGTGCATTTCATCTTTTTCTTTTACTACCATCATTACTTTAGTTTTAGGTTTATTTAGTTTCTTGCCTTTCTCTTTCATTATTTTATTCCATATTATAAAGTTGTCCTGTAAGTTCAGTATTTGTAGCAATCACCATATCATCTGCAAGGACACAATCTGAATCTTCGATTGGTTGTAAAAAGATAGACGCATTTTAGGTGTAGCAAAATGTTCATTAAAAAAACTTAGATCCTGGGTAGACAGTAGAGTTGAGAAAGAAAATTCTTTTTTGAATGATCAACCGACACAATATCACAACAATAGGCAAAGAATATTGAAGCAAGATAATATCAATTGAAGAGAGACATACAAACACGCAGTAATACAGAATGTTCCATTTAAAAATCAAACTTGTACTATCTTCAGCGGAAACTGAACTCTCTGTATGCTCGAATACAGGTTGTCTCATTATGTTTTGACTGATTCTGCAAGCTTGTATTTTCCGAACGGCATGAAGTATTAGGATCACCATCGAGTTTTATATGAGTCCAAGTTTTTTATGGCTTTTTTGAATATGTCATTCATTCTATAAAAGCCGAAATGAAAATGGCATAATTTGGCAGACCGGTTACTGATTTTTTTTTTAATGCGGCACTTTATTTATTCGCAATAATTTGAAAAGGCGCCTCTTTTATGGTTAAATGTTATGGTTGAGAAATAACAGATTTAACGTTTATGAAGATACCATGATAACATGACATCTAACGTGCCATGACTTCCTAAGGAATAGATGCTGTTGGTGGGTACTTTTGATGATAATGGGTTTCACAAGAAAAATCTCGAGCAGTACTGTTGTACGCACAGGCCAGGTCGTTAATTCAAACAAGACGACGTTTTAGAGAACAGTTTAATAAAAGTCCACCGGCTGGAAATACGATAAAAACTTAGCATAACAAATTTGGAGAGACTGCATCCAGAAGAAGAAGAAGAGAAACCTTGATCCCAACTTCTTTTTAAACCAGATTTTAGCTATATAGGAACTGATTCAAAAGAACCGCAAAATGTCAATCCGAAAAATGGCATCTCACCTAGGGTTGGATAAAATTCAAACTTGAGCTATATAAACTTCAAAGGAAACGGACCACCTAAACAGAATGTTGACGTGCGAAACACTGATAGATTTGTTAGAAACAATCGACATGTAACGATGTTTATGTCAGACGAGGCTACATTTCAGGATGTGAAGGATGTGAAGTCAAGAAAACCCGAGATTATTTGAGGAGCATGAAAGGGACTCTCCCAAAGTTCATGTTTGATGCGGTACTCCTCGCGAAGAAATTTACAGGTCTTTATTTTTTACTGAAGAAACAGTTTTCGGCAATAATTATACGGTCATGGTAGAAAACGTTTTTTATCCACTGTTAGAACAAAATGGCGTTTCAGAGAATCTCTATTTTTTCTTTGAACAAGATGGGGCTTCTCCCCATTTCTCTAGTATCGATACAGAATCTGATTCTGCAAAATTTGGTAACAATTGGAATGGTAGAGGTGGGCCAATAGAATAGCCGCCTCGGTCTCCAAAACCTTGCAGTTCTCGATTTCTTTCTGTAGGGCTACGTTAAGGAAGGAGCTTGTAATCTGCTTCCCAAAAACACCTCTGATATTCAAAACGTTATTGAAAATATTCCAGTGGAAATGCTAAATAGAGCATTTGATAACCTTCTGGTGAGACTAAATACCTGGAAAACGGCGGGCACATTGAACATTTATTATAGAGATGCACGTACCTCTAAATGATTATTTTTGTTTTTAATTAATTGTAGTGTACCATCAAGCTGTAAGTAAGTGTAATTTCAATTCTGTCAGTCATGACACGCTAAATGTGTTGTTGTTTCCATTTCTCATTTTTCAGTGATATCTTCATAAACGTTTATCTCTATTATTTCTCAAACGATTTTTTAAGCGCTTAGAGAAGTGCCTTTTTTAAATTACTGCGGATAAAAGTGATGCATTAAAAAATCAGTATCGGGTCTGCCAAAATGCCATTTTCATTTCGGTCTTTATAGAGGAAATGGCATATTCATAAAAGCCGCAAAAACTTGGACTCATATAAAACTCAATGGTGAAGACCGCATCTTAGTACTTCATGCTGTTCGGAAAATATAAGCTTGCAAAGTTAGTCAAAATATAATCAGACATCCTGTAAAATTTTGTATTGTGTAGCACTTGTCTCCGAATAATTTTAAAGGTTTTTCTTTAAATTGCTCAGAGTTGGAATTATCTTCCATCCACACGCAGGCCGAACATGCTATATATTGAAGTCTAGAAATAAGAATGTATTCACGAGACCATGATGCGGGAGTCAAAAAGAGAACGACAAAATTTCGCATTGATTGTTTCTGTCTATACGAAATTTTAATTAACTTATACGTCGATTATAGGGATTATATTTTTATCATACTTTATAAGGTCTTGTGATCATGTAAATGATTGTAGCATTGTTATTATTTAGCTAATTTAACTTGCACTGCAGTCTAAGTGAGTAAACACAAAGAAAACTAGGTCAGATTTAAACGTTTCTCATTTACTGACATGTACTTATTGACCATATTTCATGTATTAGAGTATTATTAATAATTAACATTGTTTACTGTCGAGATGAACTTATAAAAATTACTCTTTTTCTAGATAAATTGTATGCTGTTACCAAAGGAAAATAAAATATCTAAATATATCCCACTTTTACAGTGGTAAATTCTGTAGAAGTCTTTCAGAAAAAAATAGTATAAAGCTTCAATGCTTAAAACCTAGTAAAAAGCACTGTATACAGACATTTTTAGTAATTGTAAGATTGGGAATTTCTTCTTTCACTTTTAAATAGAAGTCCAAAATTCCATAAACACATTACTGTGACGAACCATTGCCCACTAGAGTGCGGTCCTAAAGTGCCCCCCCCCCCATGCTAACTTTTGAACGACAGAAGCTAGCGTTTTTAGAAAAAAGTGAGTTGATTTCTATTTTTTGCGAACTAACTTTTCTCGTTATCGGCATTTCAATTGTATTTCCGGTTTCACCAGAAGTGACGTCAACTTTCCTATTTTAAATAGAATACCGTATATATTTTTATGTTTTTGGAAAGATAATCGAAAAGCGAATCCAACGATACCACACATGTTTCATTTCAACTAAAGAAATATAGCGACATGCAGCAATAAATGTTTTGGTAATCTGGTGTTCTTACGCGAAGTTGACTGGGAAAGAGCGACAAATTGTTTCTTGTGACGCTAGACTGATTTAAAGAGCTCGTTGCTAAGCAAAGTAATCATAACAATTGCCAAACTGTCAAATTTCAATTCCAAAAGCATAGATTATTCTTGTTACTTATTATTATATCCTGCATTTGTTCTCGTTATTATTTTCCCTCATTTTAACTTCTTTTGTTAATTGCTGTTTCTTCTTTACTTTATCGGACGTTATTGCAATTAATTAATTATTGTAGATTGGTTTAAATTTGATAGTTTTTGATGAAGAATATGTCCGTTTTTTAGATTTTCTGTGTTGTTACTTTTATGATGGCTTCAGCACGAACCTTGTAAAATTGCTGGATCAATTTTAATATTATGTAATCTGGCAATAATTATCACCTTACTTGCCGTGGTTGCGCAATAAATTGTGCAATCATTTAAATCATATTATCTTCTGTTAAAGCAGTTCGTCCTGTAAATTTTATACTATCTATCCTTAGCGCAAAGTTCAAATATTTCCGGCTGTATAAGGACAGTGTTCATTATGTTCCACTTCGTGGAAATTGTTGCCAAATTCATGGTATAGTAAAATTAGGTACTTGATGTTTTTCTTACGTGGTCCATGCGCAGGCGATTGTAAAATCAACAACATAAAAAACAGAAACATAAGCACATTGCCTACCAAAAACTAATAAATTTAAACAAACCTACTACAATTTAATTAATCACAATAAAGTACGGTAAAGTAAAGGAGAAGCAACAATTAACAAAACAATTTAAAATGACAAAATATTGACGAGCACAAAGAACGAAAGTATGACAAATGCAGGTTATAATAACAATAAACAGCAAGATTCATTTACGCTTTTGAAATTGAGATTTGACAGTTTGGCAATTGTTATCATTACTTTGCTTAGCAACGAGCTCTTTAGATCAGTCTGGCGTCATAAGACGCAATTTGGCGCTCTTTCCTAGCCAACTTTGCGTCATAGCAAAACAGATTACCAAAACCTTTGTTGCTGCATATTGTCATATTTCTTAAGTCAAACTATAACATATGTGGTATCGTCGGATTCGCCTTTCGATTGCCTTTCCAGAAATGTAAAAATATACAGGATATTATATTTAAAATAAGAAAGTTGATGTCACTTCCGGTGACACCGGAAATACAATTGAACTGTCGATAACGGAAAAAGTTAGCTCACAAAAAATTGAAATCGACCTATTTTTTTTTCTGTCGTTTAAAAGTTAGCATGGAGAGGAGAACACTTTAGGTCCGCACTGTATTACCTTTTAGCTTACAACATTTTAATATTATGTAATTTCCTGGTACAACACTACGCATGGACCTGGCCTGGACAATATTTTATAAAATGCTATAGCGTTTGTGCTTTAATGTTGTTTCGTATGTCACTGCTGAATTCATTTCCATGATTACATATATTACGTATGTACCTTCCATGCACATTTAACTACACAGTACCTCTTCATATAACCCACGGTACCTTATAATGATACAGTTCACTAAAACCCTTACCACAACACTTAATTCGTACTGGACGCACGTTTCGATAGCCAAGCTATCATCATCAGCAGCAAGACTGAACTCTAGTTCAGTCAACTCTAGTTCAGTCTTGCTGCTGATGATGATAGCTTGGCTATCGAAACGTGCGTCCAGTACGAATTAAGTGTTGTGGTAAGGGTTTTAGTGAACTGTTTCAGTGTTCCAGTGCAACAGTTTTAGAGTATCCGTTTACTTATAATGATACTTTTACATGACGATTTTATTAATAGTATCTCAGTGCACATGAAATTTATTGAAATCTGTTGATGATTAAGAAAATAAAATTCCAATACAATACACCCCTAGTTTTGATAATTATAAGTCAATTTCAAAATAAAAAAGAAGGATTCTCTTTCCGTCTATATAACATAGATTACTTACACTATAAGCGAAACACTAAATATGTATATCCTATTGTTGATCTTATTAAAAAGTTTATTGGATTCTTGAACGAGTAGTACACAGAATTGATAAATAAGAAAACAACAAAATGACGACAGGTCTATTGCACACTTGTGATCATTATTGATTTATTGAAGGATTTTAAAATCAAAGAAAAACAAATTGTTTAGAATATTTTCTTAAAACGGTATAAAATTTAACTGAACGTATTTAGAAATAATTATGTTCTGTGGAACAGCTGTTTTGTTATTCTCGTAATGTAAAAGTTGTGCATGATTTTAAAACCATGCTTTAAATACATTGATAAAAAATAATTCTTTTAAAAAGAAATCAATTCTTGTAAAGTTCGAAAATATTTTAAACAAATTATACGAAGATTATATTTACTGTATTGTATATAATGTAAATAGTAAAAAAAGATTTTTAGTAAAAAATAGATCACATTTGTAAAATATAGGTAATGAGACACTATTGTTGAAAATATATGATCCTAGATGAAAAAGATTCATGGTTTTATTTAAGTTTTATCCTTTTCCCTTCTTTGTAACTGCAAACTGTATAATTGCCAAGAAGCAAAACTCCAAAAGAGTAATTCTTTTAAAATTAAGTTACGTAATGACTTTGTTTGACATGCATGCAAGTCATGTATTTGACGCTTCTCTTTATTAATAAAAGATGTCGCTTCACGCGCATTGACGGCTGTCAACAAATTGACAATGTCAAAGACAAATGTATACATTTTTCATACCTTTTTTATTCATATTTATTTCACATGTTATCGGCAGAAGTGAATATAGGCGCAGTAGATCATACGAACCAAGTAATAATTTTAGTGGATTCCCTAATGTTTTCAAGAATATACATCGATCGTACTTTCAGAAATTTTCTCTACTTGTATCGACCATTTAGGATGTGTAGACACTAACGAAAAATGGTACGATAAACAATATAGGCCGCTCAATTTAGAACCGTTAGAGAGGCACACCATAAGAACCGAATTCTTGTTGATGAAAGCTTCCACGAATGGCAGCGTAAGTAAATCGGTATACTATAATCTTGCAGTTGTCAGTATATAGAATTTGTTTAGAAAGATATTCTTTACGATATCCTAACGTTGAAAGCTAAAGCTGTTGAGATATCAGGTTTCAAAACGAAGAAGAAAACCTTTTTTCTTATCCACGATTTTACGAGTAATGGTCATACAGGATGGATAAAGGCAAGTTAATTTATTTTTAGGATTGCTTTAAATATAACCTAAACACATGAGTTTTCTCGAAATGCCTTACGTTTTCAGCACATCGCTATTGCTATAACGGAAGAATTAGACGCGAACATAATAACGGTAGATTGGGAAGCTGGTGCCGAACCGCCATTTGAACAAGCGATTTCAAACGCTCGTATCGTAGGTTTAGAAACAGAAGCGTTCATTAAGATGATAACGGTTCGTAGTAATACTAAACAAATTAGTGGAATTTTCGACGAAAATTTAATTTTAGAGTAAATTTGGAATAGATCCGGGCGAGATCCATATAATAGGACATGGAGTTGGTGCTCACATTGCAGGGTACGTTGGGAAGAGTGTTAAAGGCATCGGTAGGATAACAGGTAAGTCCCCTAATATTTAATATTGTTCAACATAATTTTTAGGAATATTTATTAATTCCAAAATGTATAATGGACCATCCTATTCGGGTTAGTTCGTCTGCTTTGACCTTCCCTCGGTGCCCGCCATGCCCTGGTATCAAGGCCAGGATCACCTTAGCGCGATTAACAAGTTATAGCGTTCGTGCAGTTCCACAGCAGTTTTGATTTTGCTTGTGCAAACTCCGATGCCTTTAGCATTCTTTGACTATCTGAATAGATAACAACGGATCAATAATTGGCCTCTTGTTATCTATTTATTTAGTACGCTCCAGAACTGTCGCTATTTAGCGCTGTAATACAATGGTATTTTGAATTAGACTTAGTGACCTAGTTATTCCAAGTTTAATCCGTTGGTAAATTCCGCTTGAATGGGGGAATATTTTCTCAATTTCTTTCTATGCAATATTACCGTTGTATATGTTTTATCAAAACTGCATTTTGGGCTGACGGTTTCACTGAGCTGACTTAAAATAGACCCCGCCTCGAGTTTCTTCGGCAGCCTGTGGTAATTTGTAGCCTGGGGTCTGATTATGGGAGGTCGTCTGTTCATTAGTCTATACGTTTTTAACTTGTCATCTCTTTGAATGTAGATATGTAATGGTTCTAGGTTCAGTATAACTTCTAGAGCCACTGCCGGCGTAGTTTTCATAACTTCCGTGACACGCAGATATGCTCTTCATACCCCACTCAATCGCTTTATTGCCCCCACCCGCAGCACCTTCATCCACCCTCCCACTGAGCCTCAACATAGGTTACGGTGACCTTCACATATAGTCACAGGGTCACCTTTGATCGTAGGCCCTAAGTTCTTTGAAATAGCCTTTTACATCTGCCCTGGGTAATTGTTGGTTTTATTAATGTGAGAGTTTCATGTAAGTCTTTGATCAAACCGTTCTCCCAGCAGAAACGGTTAGCCTTAGTTGACTATTTTATAGGCTTCACTACTTTTCTCGGTGTTCACTTACCATTGTTAATTTATGGTACAATAAAATTGTAAAATTCATGGTTTTTTTCTGGATTGAAATGATCCAAACTCAGAAACAGTCTCAGTGAGAAAGCAAAATGGCCTAAGCATTGTAGAGAACTAGTGTAAACAGGAACGATTGATAATAAAGGGAAGGGGGAGTAATGGCGGAATGTGAAAGTCGTAAGATGTGTAAGATGAAAGGTGTAAGACGATATACCTAGTGTAAGACGTGCACTAAAGGACGTGTAGTGTGTAAATACGTAAAGTACAAGGCGAGAGGTAAAAGACGTGCAGTAGGAGACGAAAGGACTTGCATTTTTCCTGTTTTATAGTTTATTTAATATTTTGTATTTCAATATTTTAATAATAAAGCCTATATATACATTGAATAGTAGCGCTGCACTTTTGAAAGTTCAAATGTACCTATTATATTTGTCCTGTAATTGGTTTTTGTCAAGACTGTTGGTCAGTAAACATGTATTATTATTATTATTATTATTATTATCATTACTATTATTATTATTATCATTATTATCATTATTATTATTATTACTATTATTATTATTATTATAAGAACCCACTATAGATACCACTATAGGGATTATTATATCTAGAAGTAGTAGCTCAGAACCCTTTTTGATAAAAATTCACTACAGAAAAAATCGTTATCGTCAAGACAATCAACGAAGCCTTTTGGGGACCACTAATAGGTTTAGGTAATTTAAAATTATTAAATAGAAGACGATTTCAAAGTAACAAGACCAACTCCTTTATATCTATTAATTTTGCAAACCTTCTGCTCTTTGGAACCATGGCTCACGAATTAAGAGTCACTAAAGAATCTATTTAACAAAAAACTTCTTAAAATAAGTTATTCAGTGAATATTCTTAAGGTTATTTTTCTTGTTAGTTGATTATAGACTTAACCTAAGGAAGTTTCTGAAAATTTCTTAACGGTAAACCCCTGTTTATATACTCGCGTTTCCATTTCAGCTTTAGATCCAACCGGATCACGATTCGAAAATATGCCGAGTATCGTTCGATTAGATCCAGACGATGCCAAATATGTCGAGGTACTCCATACCGAAGCATTCAATCGTAAGTGGTCTTCTTTCCAGGCAAAAAAAATCCTCCCCCGCAAAGATTACTCTAAAGGTAAAAGGTAATAATACGTTCTGCTTAAGATAGAAGCCAAGGCACACTTCAACCGATGGGACATTCTGATTTCTATCTTAACAACGCCGCGCATCAACCCGGTTGCAACGAGACCAGTGGAATGACGAAATTTACTGATATCACGCGAAGCGAACTTAGGGAGGGCAAGATACTGCCGGCTTGCAGTCATAAGCGCGCTTTTAAGTATTATATAAGCGCCATTACCACTAGGGAATGTAAGTTTGTCGGTATAGCTTGTAACACTTACGAATCCTTCATAAACGTGAGGATAATATTGTTAGATTCTAGTTTCAGTGTTATTTGTTAAGTAAATTTCTAGGGTAGCTGTTCCGATTGTGATAATAGTATATGTGCAACTTTCGACATGTGTCCACCACCTAAGAATGTATATAAGACGAGGTTTTTCCTCAATACGCATTCGGAAGCGCCGTTTTGCAGTAAGTATTAATGGAATTAAACAATTTGAACGTTGTGTACGAGCTGTTGTATGTCTTGAAGTTATTCTGCACATAGACACAAATGACAATTAGTTCTTCTAGTTTCATAAAAATCCCATAGATTTAGCGGTCTGTAATGATCTCTAGTACCACTCGTAGCAATTAAGGATTAAAAGCAACCATTTGTTCAAACAGGAGCTCCAATATTAAAAATTGCACGATATGCAAATTGTTATTATGGCATTTAAGGATATTTAAAAAAATAACAGATACGCGATTCTCCAAAATTAATTGTCATCTTCTATGACATGCTAAAGAAAACAAAACCGTATACTGAATTATAGGTACATAGAACAAAACTGGCTTTTTTAGTACTCAATACGCGAAAACCAAAACGTGGTACCAAAAATGACAACTTGTGAGGAAAAAAAGGTGTGGATTCAATACTTAATTAAGGCTATGTTTTTTATTATAGCTTGGCGTGTAATCGATGCTATTTACGAGGGTGGTCCCAGAAGTACCCGACTTGACCCATAGATGGCGGTTGTTGTTTGAAAATAATTACTATGGTCGAAAGCACCAACCTTATAAAGCTTAAGTTTGAAGATTGAAGACGCTACGTTGTTTAGTATACGTTTGACAGCCATCAATAGTGAACAGTGTCAGTGAATTTCTAAACATGGATAAAACTGGTTATCGGTATGTGATACAATACTTTCATTTTAAAGGTCTCAGTCCAACAAATATAACAGCTGAGCTAGATTTTACTTTGGGAAAGTCTAGTCCATCGTTTACAACAATAAAATACAGGTTGGCAGAGTTTAAACGCGGCCGTACGAGCTGCCAATACGAATATCGCAGGGGACGACCAAATAAGTTGACCACGCCAGAAATGTTAAAAAAATACACAATATAGTATTGGATGACCGTCGAGTGAAAGTGCGCGAGTTAGCAGACATGGTAGGGATTTCAAAAAGCGCTGTACATCAGATAGTGACAGAAAATTTGGACATGAGGAAGCTGCCGCGTTTGCTTACAATTGAACAAAAACAGCATCGTGCGATGTTTCAGCCGAGTGTTTGGCGATGTTTCGCAGCAATAAAACGGAGTTTTTGCATAGATTCATAGCCAAGGATGAGACATGGATCCATCACTTCACACCTAAGACGAGAGAACAGTCGAAACAATGGACTGAAAGGGGAGAATCGGCTCCGAAGAAGGCGAAGACAGTTCCGTCTGCTGGCAAAGTCATAGCGTCGGTGTTTTGGGATTCACGTGGGATAATTTTCATTGATTATCTCCAAAAAGGGAAAACGATCAACGGAGAATATTATGCAATGTTTGAGTGATGAAATCAAGACAAAACGGTCGCATTTGGCGAAAAAGAAAGTGTTATTTCATCACGATAATGCACCAGTTGACACATCCGTTATCGCGATGGCCAAAATCCATGAGTTACGGTTCGAATTGCTTCTTCACGCACCCTATTCGCCTGATTCAGCCCCCTCAGACTATTTTCAGTTACCTAACCTGAAAAAACAGCTTGGTGGTCAAAGATTTGCCAACAATGAAGAAGTGGAGTCTGCAGTGGACGGCTATTTTGCGGAGCTCGACGTTCCTCGTTATAAACAGGGCATCGAAGCTATCGAACGTCGCTGGGAAAAGTGTATCGAGTTAAAAGGAGACTATGTTGGAAAATAAAGGTTGTTTTTTCCAAATATTTTGTGCCTTCTTTGTTAGGCCGGGTACTTCTGGAACCACCCTCGTATGTCAAAATTTACTTATGGATGTTTGAATTTGCCAAACTTTATGGGATTAGCTAAGTAATCTGTAATACTACAAGCTAATATAATAGTTTTAAGTGTATTTTGCAGAAAGAAATCTTCATTGATTAAATCTACTTAAAAAGGTCAGAGGAATTAGTATAAATTTAGCACAAAAGTCCAAGATTTCAAACTCATACGATGAATATTACACCAATCTCTATACACTTTCATAATAAAACAATGCACATGACTTTAATAACATAAATTAATTGCACGAATCCTACATAAAATATATTTTTGTAAATTCTACCATGTTGTGTAAGGAGAGGGGTACTAGTGTAGAAGTTCCCAAAAATATTGCATGTTTTTTAATTTACCAAATTTGCAGTATTTATAAAAAAAATAAATGCTGCATTATGAATTATTTATCAGAAACTGTGCCCTCTCAAATACGCTACACGTTTTCAATATATGGCATAGTTTATTGCCTTTTGATCCGAAAGTCCTAGGTTCAAACCTCAGGGCCAGGATGGTCGACTTTTAATTACGGGTAGAAATCAGCAAAAAAATCAGAAAAAAAATTAACTGGCCATCGATACTCCTTTTTGTGACAACCTGGATAACTGAAAATAATTTTAGAATGTGCACATATAAATTTTAACCTCATATCTTCAATAGCAACTGAGAAACAGAAGACCGACGCATTATTGCAAGACCCTGTATATTTTCACCTGAGTATAAGATAGGGATTAGTTTATTAGGTTCTTAGCAAATATTTTAAGTAGTAGGAATTTATCGTGGTATAGGTAAGTGCGGTTGTGTCACGCAGTTTTTGCGATTTTTTTTTATTAGCGCGATTGGGAATATCACAGCAATAGGTGAGACCGATTTGAGCCGAGTAAGTGTGGGAAAATGGGCTTGCGCTAGTAGAAATATCGACAGAGAAATTGCTTGTTTGGTAGTTATAGTTTTTTGGAAGTTCTATCCAAGTTTGTGGGATTTCAATCTAATTATAGTATATGTATAAGGCTTTCTGGAGATTCATTGTATATATTATATACGTAATTAAAAACACAGACTTTTTCTACTAATTCAATTTTATTCTTACACTGTTTTATATTTGATACGTTATTACATTTATAATTCGTTTTTTCTTAAACTATTTTCCACTCTAACAGTCGACAAAATCCCGCCACTCGAGCTTCTTCACCCGTCTCCCGTATCGGTTAATAGATGGCGGACCCTTACATTTTATTGCGAGCCTTAGTTTTTCGTTAATTGGGAGAGCAGGACATTTTCAACAAAATCGGAGCAATAGGTCGGATCTGTAGTTATTTGTTTAAATTTATGTTTGTAAAATAAATACTTAGTGAATTGTACTTATACACGTTGGCCCAGGTCTCACTGGGGTGCGAGATATATTGTACGTGGCGCGATCTGGTATACTTGCATTTATCCCCGCCGGTCAGCCTCACCGTGAGCAACTGTTGTAGCTGTGAGAAGCCTATCTGGCGTACTCTTTGTCTATCTATGCGTTCGCAAGGTTCTAACAAGTGATCGTGGATTTCGGATTTCGGCCGTAGAGTACGTGGATCGTTCTATTCCTTCGCATTCGACGATTGAAAGGAACTGCCGTAAATGCCAGCAAATAGACGAACAGCCTAAAATCTCTCTAATGCCTCCCGAGCGGGAGGGGAGAGAAGAGGGTTTGTTCGTTGGTAGAAATGGGCGAACTTTGCTCTAGCCGGCAAATTGCAGACGAAATCGGTGTTAGTAGAAGTACTGTGAAACGTATTTTGAATCGCAACATATACAAAGGTTACAAAGTTCAAAATTGCCAGAAGATTTTTCCCCTTGATCAAGTAACATCGTTACTACATCGAATTTCAATTTATTTTGTATAATTATCGAATTTATTTTTCTTTAGTTTAATTTTGTAAGAATCGTTGTTTATTTTCCTACTTAGAATTACTTCTTCATTCTCCTACTTCGCGTAGCAGCAACAAAATGAATATAAGAAACTGTACTTTCTAACATAATCTGAGAATACAGAAAAATTACGCAGTCATTCCATATTAACACATTTTGTCAGAAGGCGTTTAATTATAGTATTATTATTAGCTTTATGATATACTGCGACTAGATGGGATCTCTCAGTGAGACTCGAATGCACTGTTGCCATTCACAAAGCATTCGTATCTGGACCAACATGGATAAGTAAACATTTTCTCATTTTAAAATCTCAAATTAATACATAGGTAATGGATAAAATATACAGAGTCTCCCAAAAGTAGAGTAAAGTATAAATTAATACGTACATAATAAAAGCCATCATAGTTACTAGAAAGCCATCGTAGTTGATCTAATAGCCTGTGTAGTAGAAATAGTAGCCTTTGTTGTGAGAACAATAGCCAGAATAGTACAATTAGTCAAATTATTATTTTGCCGTTTCTTTTGTAACTGTTAATTTTTGATTGTAATCGCTCACTTATAGCAGGGATCTACGATGGCATCTTTATGAAACATGAAATGCTTCCTGATGCACCCTTAATTCTTTACCTGTCGTTGCATTTTCCTAATTTGTTATTTGCAGTCCATTTTATTAATATTGCAAATTACGTGGGACCTATTTTGAAAGTAGATTACCTAGACTTTTGATATTATTAACCCAGCCCTTTCCAGCCTAGCCGGTTGCTAATGGACTATATCTTATTCTTGCAGTGGATTTGCTTAATATACTAGAACACTATTGTTTATTAGATCTGTAATTAGTCTTTAGATTTTAAAAGATTGCACTTAGATAGATGAAAGGCATGATAATTGTTAAAATTACAGAAACATGACAAGTTTCTTTTGAAACTATTGTTTCTGTCGATATTTAGCTATACATCATTGCAAGCGGAACATTGCTAATAAAGTCAATTGTTATTTTAAATAAGTAAGATCACAACTTAACAAAAAATATCTTGAATAAGCTGAAGAAACAATGAAAATATTCTGAACAAGTTGCGCTCTAATAAATCTCTAAAATTAATTTATCAAAACGAATATAGTAAGGTAACTTTATTGGTTTACACTAAGATTCTTTCATAGTGGTTACGCACACCTTGTATCATTAATACCGAAATCTTTCAGTGTATGGTTACCAAGTCAACATATCGATAGAAAGCAACGAAAATTCAAAAAAAGCGGACGGTTACTTTGAATTCATCTTGACTGACGTCAATAACAAGATTACGTTTTCAGCAGGTTCCGAATTTGGGTATTATATGAAATCCTTTTATTGAATAGGCGTCTTACATCTTCCTTTGGCAATTTATAGAAATACTAGAAGGACTTACATTCCCGGTGTTACTTATACCTTAATAATATACGCGCCACCACCGGCTATAACGGATATGAAAGAAGCTAAAGTCCGATGGCGATCGGTAGTAGTGTTTCCGTTTCCGAAGAAGCCGATTTACGTTAAATATATTTCAGTGAAGAGAATACCAATGATGGGAGAAAGGTGCGAGCCTAAAATCTTTAAAAATGCAACCATAATGGTGTTTGCCTATACTCTGTAGCTAATTAGGCGATAGTTTTTTGCTTTATCGCATAACCATTCTTTATAAATTACTTTACGTATTTTTAATTCCACACTAGCGTCCCAGTCATTGGAATGTGTCCAGAAAGCGGCACTACAGAGATCAGAGACAGTGCTTACATACAGTTCGTTACTTGTAATGTTGCCAGAATTCAAGAAGAACAGAGAATCGCTGCACTAACTACTTTAGCAGTAAAACTAACTACCATGGCGTCTACAACCACTACCGCATCCACTGCAGTTATTAATGTAACTTGGACACTGGCCAATGCTACCACAACAACGCCTAAACCACCAATACAGTGCTTGACTCCAGGCCCCTCAGGTAGGTCTCGGTATATACTTGTGAAGACGCTGAAAGATTTTTATTTTGACACAAGTTTCTCAAATTAAATTCAGATATTTAGCGCTCCTGCTAATAGAAGTATTGTTTGGTTATGATGTAACAGAAATATATGTTCTGCTAATTCATGAAACTTATTATCATTTTTTCCAAAAAATTATTTTTTTCATCATTTACAATAGATTAGCGGGGCACTTATAGTTTATCCAAAGTTATTCTGAGTAATTGTCAGCTATAACTATGTTTCTTACTTCATTTATTAATCGTAAACTCTTGCCTATTTGATCTACTTTTCATTTGATTTCTTTTAATTTCTCAAGATCTGCTAACATATTATATTAATATTTTCTTTTATATGAAGGCGGGGAAGCTGTGCCAGCACAAACTGCTGCAACCACGATAAGTTCAGCTAAAACAGTTACGCTGGTCCCTACCAAAACACCTATACCAGGTCATACTGAACCATCAATGGCAAATCTTGGTGGAGCGGCTGCTATGTTATCGAACATTAGTATGAATGGTTCACTAGGGACCGTTCAAACAATATGTTACACCATCAATGTTCCTGACAATGTTACCTTAAAACCGGAAGAGTTAACGAACTTGGTCTTTTTCGATAAGCATACAAATAAAACTACAATTCCCACGACACCAATTACTACAGGTCTTTCCACTACCGTAACTCATCCCCCTCCCGAAGAAGAATTGACAGAAGAACAGACAGAAAAGGAAAAACAGACAGAGATACCACCAGAAACGAGTGCGATCCAAGTGGCAGTCCTTACTTCGACTATCAGCGAAGAAATGCTTGAAGGGTTCCAGACCGAAGTCACTGCCACTGCAACTACACCAATTGAAGAAATCGAAAATGAGGCTGTCATAACGAGTGTCAGTACAGCTGCACAAATGGTATTTAGTACAACTATGAGCCAAGGAATAGGTTCTACGGTTGGAACGGGAGTTGAAACAAGTGTTAGTAATCTCAGTGTCAGTAGTCTCAGTCTTAGTCTCAGTGTCAGCTCTTCAACAGAACATGAACAAACATTAGCATCCACACATGAAGTGATTGAAAGTACAAGCATTAGAATTTCAACATTTCCAGCTGAACATGTAGAAACAACTTCTGAAGCAATAGAGGCAATAACAAGCAGTAGCATTCCGATAACAACTTCCGAAGCACTAGAGGCAATAACAAGCAGTAGCATTCCGAGAGCAACTTCCGAAGCAATAGAGGCAATAACGAGCAGTAGCATTCCCATAACAACTTCCGAAGCAATAGAGGCAATAACAAGCAGTAGCATTCCGATAGCAACTTCCGAAGCAATAGAGGCAATAACAAGCAGTAGCATTCCTATAACAACTTCCGAAGCAATAGAGGCAATAACAAGCAGTAGCATTCCGATAGTAACTTCCGAAGCAATAGAGGCAATAACAAGCAGTAGCATTCCCATAACAACTTCCGAAGCAATAGAGGCAATAACAAGCAGTAGCATTCCGATGACAACTTCCGAAGCAAAAGAGGCAATAACAAGCAGTAGCATTCCGATAACAACTGAAGAATTAGAAATAACTACAATTAGTAACATTCCAACAATGGCTGAAGAAGTTGAAGTAACGACAATTAGTAATATTCCAACAATGGTTGGAGAAGTTGAAGTAACGACAATTAGTAATATTCCATCTATGGTTGAAACAACGTACGAGATTATTCATACAACGGCTGCGAGCAACGTGTCAGTCAGTGTAACAGAAATAGTAGTAAATGAGACTACGTCAATTCACGTTGAAACTACAACAATGCCTTTTACTAACCCTACGGAAGCTCACATTGAAGAAACTTCGCTAGTAAAGCAAAGTACAGTTGAGGAACTCCAGTCAAGTACATTCATTGCGGAAGTAACCGAAATTGTAAATATAATCGAAAATGTGACGGCAGAACAAGGTCTTACCGAAGCAGCAGGGGTACCATACAACTCCGAAGTAACTGAAGGTGTTATCGAAACTTCTTCTGAAACAACAGCATCATCTAATATTCCCATGCAAGAAACCTCACCTCAAGTTGTTGAAGGTCAATTCGGAGGATCTCAAGTTGAAGGTGGACCGGAAAAGGAAACTAGCAAATCGTTTACGTTAAGCGAAGCTATCACAGAAAGAATTGTATCTACTGAAGTGCTCACGCCAGCACAGATGAATGAAACTAGTACTTGTACCGAATGGAACGTCACCGAGCTGGTTACAGAAGTTGAAAAGGAAGAATTTACTTACGTCATGCGATTTACCGAAGAAGAAGGTTTCATATCTGCGCAAGCTGAGGAACAACAGAGTCTCCAGGTCGCGGAACAAACTCTGCCAACAACGGTAATGGCACAAGAAAAACCAAGCTTGGAAATCACCGAAACCACGTCAGCAAGTCCACCTATAGAAATAACTCCTTTAGAAGAATCTAAAACAGAAGAAATTAAATTAACTTCTACTATATCGTACGTTTTAGCCGAAGAAACAGTTGAATCAGAACAACATGGAAACGAAACAGAATTTACTTCGGAAAAAGTCCAAGGGAGGACTTCAGAAGGAAGAGTTACGTATCTCGTGCATTTTACAGAAGAAACAGAATTCGTGTCGTCGGAGGCTCAAGAACAGCAAATTAGTACTACCGAAGAACAGGTTCATCACACTAAACATCAACAACATGTCGGGGAAGGCGGCAAAATGGGATTCCTATCCGGACAAATCGTATCCCACAATGGCACTTATGAAGAAATTATTAAGGAAGAAGAATCTTCTGTTCAAGGAACAAGTGCTACGGTTGGAATGGGAGTTGAAACAAGTGTCATTAGTAGCCCTTCAACACATGAAGTGGAATCTTCCGTTCTCACCGCAATTGTATCTACAAGCACAACGCATACTGAAGCTACAGCAACTCTGAAGACAACAACTGAGACTACTACCATGAGATCTAGCACAACAATTGAAATTACAACTACGACCCCTAAAACAACTGAAAGCACTACCACGATGACCCCTATTACAACTACTAAAAGCACTACAATAACCAGTAGTAGTACAACAACTGAGAGCACTACTGCGACACCTAGCGCAACAACTACTCACAGAACATCTAGAAAAACTACAACGCGTCCAAAAACAAAAACAACTACCACAAGCAAACGTACTACAACACGTAAAACGGAACATGAAAAACAGAAAGAAACTGAACCCACGACTGAATGCACAACGGAAGAACTGCCAGAATGTGACGAAATAGAGGAATAACGTTTACGGCTTTAATTTTTAAGTGTACATATTGATTATAAGGTTTATTAAGTACTTTTATTGTACAATCTAATAAAAGTTATATGACTAGCATATGTTTTACCTAGTTTAAGTGAAGTTCTCAAAAAACCAAATAAATACTTAGGCACCCATGTCAATAAAATATAGAAACCAAAATAGAAATTGATAATGATATTAACTGAGAGAAATATTTACAACATCTCATTGAACATAGCAAACTAAGTCCAGTTATGGACATTGCACTATGAGTACAGCTAATTACTGCCCCATTCTTGAAAATCTTTTATGACAGCATGTCTGCCTAGTGCGTGGATGGATTCCTTGCCTGTACAGTTTAGTTAGAAACATTTTAAATAAGAATTAATGGGAGGCAAATCTGCATAACATAAAATTATATTCAAGTATATATAGGTTGTTCAGTTTGCGTTTCACATGATATAAGTTTAAGTTTTTAAATAGAACATTTTGCATATTATTGCATTTTTGAATACCCCTCTTCATGTTAACTTTCTTGAACACTCCCTGCATCTATAATTTTGAGATTTTAGAGAAGTGCCGATGTTTCTTCTTAAACGACTTTCATGCTAGAGCGATTTAAATTTTGTTCAAAAGAGTAATTGCTTAAATTTTCACCAGTATTTTGGAAAATATTTTACATCAATTGCATTCTGCAAAGTAGCCATCGGAATAATTGTCACGCTTGAGTCTATTAATGCTAATGGCCTATTAATGCTCATGGTATTGGTGGAATCATTCCCGGCAAAAACAATGTAGCAGAGAAAATAGAGCTAACACATGAACATGTTTCTGCCTACCTGGCGCCATCAGCATGGTTCTGAGCACAATATTCTGCTGTTGCGTTTGCCTCTCGGTTTATGCTGCTAATCTCCAAAACAGCACTGAATATGTCTTTCGGTGACACCTACCGCCAAAAGACACAGTCACGCCGTCCCAGAGGGTAGCAGGACAAACCGGAGTGTAGATGTCCACCACCTATCGGGCAGCTCCTGAGCTGCCAAACACAAGGGGGCGTTGTGCCTAGGCACAGCGACATCTACACGTGCAAATGATTCCTCGCGCTTATCATGATGTATAAAAATGCACGTGGAAAGAATGCCTAGTAACAATAACCAAAATAGGCATTAATAGCTCATGGTATTGGTGGAATCATTTCCGGTAAAAACAATGTAGCAGAGAAAATAGCGCTAACACATGGACGTTTCTGCCTACCCGGCATCATCAGCATTGGTTATTGTTACTATTGGTTATTGTTACTAGGCATTCTTTCCACGTGTATTTTGCACGTATAGATGCCCCCTTGCGTTTGGCAGGCCAGGGGCTGCCCGATAGGTGGTGGACATCTACACTCCGGTTTGTCTTGCCACCCTCTGGGACGACGTGACTGTGTCTCTTGGCGATAGGTGTCGCCGAAAGACATATTCAGTGCTGTTTTAGAGATTAGCAGCATAAACCGAGAGGCAAACGCAATTGTAACAGCAGAAAATTGTGCTCAGAACCATGCTGATGACGCCGGGTGGGCAGAAACATGTTCATGTGTTAGCGCTATTGATGATTCCACCAATACTATGAGCTATATTAGCATTAATTTTTGGTTATTGTTACTAGGCATTCTTTCCACGTGTATTTTGAGTCTATTGTTTATTGTTAATTTCTTTCTAGTGGATCACTCTGTACATTTTTTCCGAATCTAATAAACAAACTCCTTTAGACACTTTTTTATAAATATTTCTCTACACTCACACTTCTTTAATAAGTGAAAATAAAACTATGCCACAAGCTTTTCAACTAAATACATAGTGTTGCAATAAAGTACTATAAACTCTTCTTTCTCTAAAAATATTCTTCGAAAGAAATTTTTAAATTATTTATTTGGTATAATTCCAACATCTACGAGGATGGTATGAGAAGTACTCATGTTTGGAGACAGATGGCGCTTTGTGTCAAAATCTGCATTACCGACTATGAGTACTATTGTTTAGTCGACGTCTGTCAAAATTTCGTTCATTGAGAAGTGTTTTGAGAGCCGTTGAAAGTAAACAAGTTTATGTATTTGTGGAATCATGGAAAAAGATCAATGCCGGTCAGTGATTCAATTTCTTTTTTTTTGATGGGAAAACGTGTGCAGAAATCAAAGAGAAGTTGGATGCAGCTTATAAGGACCATGCACCTTTAGATACCTACTGGGTTAATGAATTTAAGCGTGGCCGAACGTCCGTCTTTGATGAGCAGCCAGGTCGTCCCATTGAGGTGACAGCAGACGATATGATCAATAAAGTTCATTATATCGTGTTAGCAGACCGCCGGGTGACAATTAAAGAGATTGCTAATATGGTAAACATCTCAATTTAACGCGTGTGAAACATCCTTCACGAAAAACAGTGTGAGAAAGCTATCAGTGAGATAGGTGCCGCATCTGCTAACGGCTGATCAAAAACGGAATCGCGGAAAGGACTGTTTGGACATGTTTAAGCGCAATACGGGTGGGTTTCTGCAATACACGCTAGAAACCAAATGTCATCGGTAAAATGGGTTTTGCCCGGCGAAGGTGCACCAAAGAAGGCAAAGACGTCCCATCAGTCGGAAAAGTTATGGCGACGATTTTCTGGGTTTCGCAAGGCATAATTTTAATTGATTATTGGGAGAAGGGAAGAGTGATCACGCGGTAGTACTATGCCGATTTATTGGACCAATTCGATGCTGAACTAAAGACAAAAAGACCCGACCTAGAGAAGAAAAAAAATCAATTGCGACAACAAAACTAGTCCAGTTACGGTACAAGTTGGTGCCTCATTCACCATATTTCCCATATTTGGCCCCTGTAACTTCTTTCCTTTTCCAAACTTGAAAAAATGGCTTAGCGGAAAGCGGTTCACGTTAAATGAAGTGGTCATTGCCGAAACAAAGGTCTATTTTACAGAGTTCGTCAAATCCTATTATTTGGTTGGCTCAAAAGGGTTGGACATCGCTGGACTACAACGAGGAATAAATTTAAACAGTTGTCTTGTCCTCCTTAACATGGGTATTTACCATACCATCCTCGTACTTACAGTGATCATTATTTTCCAGAGTACATCATCCAGCAAATCCCAGTTCATTATAAAACGAATACATTTACCTAAAGAATCGAACACTGTTTTTTCAGCTGTAAGAAAATACTGAAAGTTTTTTTCAAAATTACGTAATTTAGTTGTACAGAAATGTTTATGAGGACATTTTATATTTATGTATAACCCAGACATTACACAGAAAATTATCTCTGAAATATTAATAAATGATGGTCACTTTGAATCCATGTTGGAATTATACGAAAAACAATTTTCACACGTTATTTTCAATAAATATCTTTGGAGATGCAATGGCTTACAACATTCCGTCGCAGCACTCCAAGTAATTAAACGAAAGAAATATTAATTTGCTTATTTTCACTACTTGCAATTTGTAGGTTCTGTAAGGAAAAACTGGTTACTTCGAATAGTAATATACCTTTATCATATAATATAAAAAAATAATCACTTGAAAGAATGAACGATAATGTTGCAGAAAAAATTTTATAACAACCATTAACACAATTATGTAACCCAGCCGTAATTTTTTTTTTAATATTACTTGTCACAGATAATATTTCAAAGTGGTCAAATTTCCGATGAATTATTTCACATAAACGCAATATATTTTCCAACAATATTTGTATCGAGACGTGCGGGACAAGATTGTGGCAATTTTTGACATAAAACTCTTGAATTTTTTCAACATTCTAGTTTCTAAATAAGTGGTCTCATCCAAATACACCAATGGCAAATTAGGGCGGTAAAAGCTAACAAATGTGAGCTATTTAGAGATTACTGTGGCTGCATTCATTTTTACCAGTCTTCACTGGACATTATTGCAGTATAACTCGATCAAAATTTTAAAGACACGCAGTTTAGTCAATTTAGTTTGGTATATTTGTCCACCCTCTAAACACAATTTGGGATCGTGGATCCTAGCTAAGATTGATAAACTACAAGGCCGGAAACTGAAGAACTACTGATTGTCTTTAGAGGTAAGATGAGTAGTGATAGTTTAATACTCTTTTATTATTATACTATAGTATATCGGCAATGCATGTGACTGTAACCAACACAGATCTTGTTCCGCTCAAATCAAGAATACATACATATGTACCTAGGGTACAGATTTATTTGTATTTATTTAGAGGTTAACATACATGCTACGATGCATATCGCTGCATATATAGCTGGTAGTGACTCAGATCCTACTAACAATACTTTTTAACAATAATTACGAATATAATTTCTACGTTTTCTCCATTTGCTTTATGATAGAGAAACTATTCGTTATCCGTGTTATTTAACCTTAATTGATTTTTGTTTTAGACAACGAAATAAATAAAGAATGCTTCTTTATTAACTCTATAGGTAAACAAGAAATTTATTACTACAAAATATATCTGTTGAAGTTTTTTCGTTTCTTCGCAAAATTTATTAAAAAAAAGTGTTTATATGTGTATATTATATTACAATTACCATTGTTCATATAAAAATAAAACTTTGCACTAGAAAATAAATGTTTTATGTTTGATACAATTCCTAGGTCTCCTTACTACAAAATTGTACTATCTTGTCAAACAATAATGGATTTTGTTATAAAAGGGTGTGGTAATTATAGACACAATTTCTGTTATTCCTTATACCAATGTAGTAAGTAACCTCTAGAACAATATTGTTGTATTTCTTTTTAACGTATGTAGTTAAAACTTGTAGATTATTGTAGCAACCTTTGTAACATCATCATTGACTACATTTTTACGCTAGTTGTATTCAGTCGCATATTTACAAACAAACTGCAGTTAATTTTTCTACAATTGTTTCCTTCTTTATAACATTTTTATAACATTTATTTCCGTTTGTTTACTTCGGCTTTTTTGCTGGTTCCGTCTAGTCCACGCTTTTGCAGTTCAAATTCTTTTACCCGTACTGCCGTCATAAGGTAAACCACCGTATTTGAATCTTAATAAAAATGGTAGAAAATTAAAGTTGAATTTAAATGTATTTTACAGCTTCACAGAATTGTTTTTAGCTGTGAATTATACAAAGATTGAGATATATAGGAACTAGGAAACTGTATTTTCTTCATCAAAACTTTGCTTTTCTAGAATTAGAACCCATACGGGTAATAACATTATGTAAAATACGTCAATATGCCAAGCGAAGAATATCCGTATTTTGAGAATACAGAGATTTGTCTTAGAAAATGTCAGAGACTTGCTAAGAAGTATTCTCGTATTTAGAAAATGGAATAAGTTGCTTTAGGACATATTTTTTGTAAAGGTGAAGAAGAGATAGAAGTTAGTATACATTAATTTTTTAACTAAACTCTGAGAACACATGTAATATAAGTGCAATAGAATGAGGAGGAGGACAACTTGGTTTACACACAAGAAATGGTGAAAGAAACACAAGCTTCTTTAACTAATTAAAAGATATATTTTTTTGCGGAAGTTCCAGCCAAAATTTCTTTTAATTTTCAGGAATAATATTTCCCAACTGCTTCAAAATATTATCTACCTTTTTTTTTTCGAAACCATTCGGTTCTGCTTTTATCGGTGACGTTGCCATATTGGAAATATATTGTTTTAGCAAGAAACTAAGTTTATTCCTGTCTTCATTTATAATATAAATTAAATTCATTCCGCTGACCAAAATCTCAGTGATTTTGGAAATGTACAGTTTTAGAGTATGCCTTTTTACTTTGCAAGTGGAAGACAAACTTTTCCACATTTGAAAATCTGCCAAGGACATTTTTTTACATTAACTTCAGCACTGTTAGATGCTTGAATAGTATTAGCAAAATCTTCGAAGTCATATATTTGTGTCTTTTAAATGATTTCTCAACTTGATGGTGGAAGAAATCTGCAAACATGAATACGTCCCCTGGCTCAACATAATTGATTTGTATTGATTCTGCAGATATTTGTTTATAATTTATAACATAAATTAAAAAGGAAAACAATGCCTAGTTTTTATTTTGGCTAGAGCAATTATCTAGTCATAAAATAAAATGCTTCACGTCTCTATTACGAGCAAAAAACGCATTAAATGTGCTTTTTATGTGTTTCTGGTGTCACGGCCACTTATAGCTTCATACCAAAGAACAGCAAGGGGAATATGTCCTGTTATTTTTCCAATGGGCACAAAACTCTCGTTATGTTATTAGCCTCTGAGCAAAAATGACTTTTTTAAGCATCTCTATCCGTGAAAGCATTACAATCTTTTGAATAACGACTCAAACATAAAATGGATCATTATTGTAGTTAACTTCCCTTAGACGGGGAAGCTAACTATAATAATGTCAATATCTTGTAATATCTTTTGGTTTTTTGTGCAGTCATCTTTTAAGGAATCCGCTTTATGCTCAGAATTGTGTAGTTGAAGAAATTCACAAAGTTCACATTCCTCGCTTCCTATGTTACAATAGAAATATTCTTTGACTTAACAACTTTCCTGTACTTGTCACAGGAGCAAACAAAATCAGGAAACTTTTCTCGAAAGTTTTGATACATAAGCGTGACTGTTACATCACTTGGTAGATATAAACGATGTGCACTCTTCGGTAGTGTGAAATGGAAGGATTGAATGAGATGTTTTTCTATATCAGTGTTTGATAATTTATTAAGACGATCTTTTCTACCTTGTTTGTCACACTTGTTTTGTATTTGGCATTAGTTTTTGCGTTTTTGCGAATCGAATGTACGATTCAGTCATTTTTTTTTATATCCCAATGTAGTCAGGTAAAATACCATTAAAAAAATTACTCATATTGTGTATAACGCGCGATTTTGTTTCGTACTACGCGTAGCAGCCGTTTTTGGACAAAACTGAACGAGATCTACGTATTTGAATTAAAATACGGGATACCTCTTTAGCAAAATGAACATACGTGATTTGAGCTTAGCAGCTTCCAAATTATTGTCGACCATTGGATAAAATATCATCAAAGTTGGGCCGCTTAAAAGCAAATACGGATTTGGGCGTAGAAAATATGATAAATTTGAGTATAATAACGTGGTAGATGAAAAGATCTAATTTTTTTCTTTTTCAAATACGGGGGTTTACCCTATGACGGCAGCGTAAGGACTTTATTTTACAATTTTGGAAACAATTTTCACTAATTTTCTCAGTTATATATAAAATCTGCACTACTGTTTAAAACTGTACGATTAAACACACAATGGCACGAATTTTATTGTAATTAGTAGAATATTTCCCATAAAAATTAGGTAAAATTATACGAAACGATGTACCCACGTGCGTTTATTATGGACAGACAAAATTTCAATAAAACAAAAGTCATCGTTCGCTTTAGCATGTAAGATATTTTAAGATGTTGAGCGTTAAAGCTACAAGGGTATTTCGCAAAAATCTCAAAAACTAAACTAGATAAGTACAAGGAATGTTCAAAAAGGTTGACATTGAAAAGGGCATCCAAAAAACACCACAGTATACAAAACGTTTCGTTAAAAAAACAAACTTTTATCGTGTGTAGCGGAAAATAAACATCATGTAAACTTAAACATGATTTTTTGTTGTTCAAGACTTATCTCGGAATATTTTTTATTCCAAACTAAATTGCTCTTCTAACCACACACTAAGTGCAAACGCTGCACATAATACGAGGCTGGATCAATAAGTAGGCGTGTTTGCAGACAAGAGGCGTTGCTTATGGAAGTAGACATTACCGTCGTGTACAGCCATCTTTCGAACGACACCATACTAAATTTCAGACTGATTTATAGGTTAGTTTTTATTTGGCAGCTGTTTGTGTAACACGTGTTTAGTGTTTTTCGATAAAATGGAAAAGCAATATCGATCCGTAATTCGATTTTTATTTTTGGATAGAAAAACATGCGAAGAAATAAAAACGAGGTTGGATGTTGTCTACGGAGACCGAATCACCATCTATGACCACCGTAAGATAATCGTTGAAAAGGTCCACGACATGATTCTCGCAGATCGCCGAATTAAAGTGCGCGAAATAGCAGAGGCCGTAGGCGTGTCGTAAGGAACGGCAATCAATATTTTACATGAAAGAAAGCTGTCGGTGGGTGCCGCGATTGCTAACGGTGGGCAACAAGCGCATACGGCTGTCACTGTCGAAGCAGCGTGTGGACCTTTTTATGCGAAATTCGCAGGAGTTTTTGCGTCGAGTCGTCACCGTCGATGAAACCTGGATACATTATTATGCGCCAAAGAGCAAGCGACAATCCAAACAATGGGTTTCTTCGGGTGAATCTGCTCCGAAGAAAGGAAAGACGATCCCATCGGCCGGAAAGATCGTGGCCGCGATTTTTTGAGATTCGAAGGGAATAATCCTCATGGACTTTTTGCAGAAGGGAAGAACGATAACAGGACAGTACTATAGTGAATTATTGGACCGCTTCGATAAGAAATTGCAGGAGACACGGCCTCATTTGGCTAAAAAAAAGATCTTGTTTCATCACGATAACGCACCAGCACATTCATCCGGAATTGTCGCGGCCAAATTTCATGAACTGAGGTACGAACTACTGCCGCAACCCACCGTACTCGCCCGACCTGACTCCCCGCAACTTCTTTCTGTTTCCCAACATGAAAACTTGGTTCGGGGGAAAAAAATTCAGTTCAAACGAGGAGGTTATCGCTGAGACAAAGGCATATTTTGAAGAGTTTGACAAATCGTACTTTTTGGAGCGTTTAAAGAAGTGGCAGAAACGTTGGGGAAAGTGTGTAGACCTCAAAGGGGATTACGTTGAAAAATAAAAGAATTAATTTGTAGTTATTGATCCACCCTCGTAACAGTTGGTTATGCCAACAGTTGCAAGTTAAAATCTGTCGCTCAAATAGGTCGTGATTTATTATATTTCTGAAATGTATATTTTAGAGTAAAGAAAACGATATTATGCTAAATTGCACCTCACCTAAGTCGAGTAAAATAACTGAGGATAGTAGTGTTTTGTTGCTGCCAATACCGAAAAGTAAAATTTGCGCAGAAATGTTAATATTAGAAAGTAACTTAAACAAATTTCTGCATAAATTGATAATTCATACCTCTTTATGGTAGAAAGCTATATAGTGCTGCATACAAATTCTTACAAGGAGAGGGTGTTGGGGGAGAATTACCTCAAAATGGTGGTTATGTTAGACCGCAGCTTCTAGAAGAGTAGTGAGAATTAGTAGGAAAAATAGATTCGAAACACTTTTAAGAAATTTAAGCAACACATTAGGCATGTACACTAATTTATTTTACACTAAATTCACAAACTAGTTTAGTTTTCAGTATTGTACAATCAATGGTATCGGTTCCTTTTTTATTTAGATACATTGTTTCATATACATTACACAGCAACTCGTAGAATCTTTCACCACAACAAGAACCTGAACAAAATCCCTTCGAATTTATATTTTTTTACGTTCTTATTGTGATAGAAGTTTCTACTTAATTTATTAGACATCTTGTTTATAAATAAATTTTACGAAATATATGTATATGTATACATATACATGTACATGTATACATATATATTTAATGTGCGAATACAGTACCTTCTCAAGATACACACATACACTTATATGCAATATAGTTATCATTCTGCTGTTTTTCATGCTTTTTCCGCCGTCTCCAATACGTCCTTTACGATTGAGGCACATGTTTACATGTTTTTCATTTCTTTGTTTTGTTTTGCGTTAGAAGTTATATTAGCAGAACAGAGTAGATCTTCAGAAGACGATATAAACAAATAGAGCTTCTTTTCTTTAAATAGAAGGTGTAAATATATTATTTGTGTATTCATATCATGGATTTTATAATAAGTAATCAGCAACACATTTATATATTACGAAAGACGAGGTAGAAAATCACGTGACGCGTTTACGATTTTAACTTTTCGCGATTATATGAATTGACATTTGCGTAGATGACGCTACGTCTAATCCTTAACACTTGCAAGTTTAAACGGGGTTTTGTAATTAGTTGTACTGTTTGTACTTTTTCCAGAGTATAGCGTCTCAGGAATGCTTCTAACTTGATTCTAGTCTACTTGCAACTGATTAAAAATCTACATTCTACGAGGAATCGCAGATTATCGTAACGACCGCGTGATTTTCTCATTTTAGAAGTTTTTTCCATATTTACACCACAAAAATTAACATTTAGATATTTTCTTTTATTTGGATCTATTCAGATATACATCTATTATTATTTTTATATAACATGAGCTTTCGGATAAAAATAAAACATTTATACAATATTGTTATCAATTAGTTATGAGTATAATAATTATAGTTCTTTTTCTTATTAATTTAATAATATTAATAATTGTAATAAAAAATATACAATATTATTTATTATTTGGAATTCATCGCACTTAAAACAATTTTTCCTCTTATTATTTGTTTCTCATATGTTTAAGTAATCACGATTGTTAGTGTGATAGTTATATGTAACCATAGAAAGTGACTATACAGGCTGATACGAATTCAGTGCTCGCCATTGCTGTCTCCATTACTATTAATGCTACAAAGTAGGTTAAATTAGCGTGAGTACATATGTAAAAAAATCAATTTTAATTTGAAATATGAAAGTATGGTAAAGTATGGTACTAAAACGAATAACAAAAAAATATTGCGTACTTGAATTTACGTTAAATATTCACTGTCATTGTATAAAAATCGCAGTAGGCCTCACACTAAATGGAAACAAATATTATAGCCCACCGAAAGTGTAGCGAGCATCTTGCTTGTTAAAAACACTTTTAGCTAGAAAACGGCCGATTTCAAAAATTGTGATTTTAGGTATAGGAAATAAAAATACTTTGGTTATGTCTATGTATTGAAGCAGAATATGTAGATATTGTTAAGTATAGGAATTGTTATACAAAAGAAATACAAAATTCTTTAGTTGAATATTTCGGTGTTTGCACTATGTTTTCCGAGCGCTTTATATTGCGACTAGTTATTTACATCATTAATCCAAAAAGTAGTAGTAATTATATGTCTTAGGGCCATTACAAATAACCATTAATGTTTCTGTATCGCAAATTATCTTTTAACATATTAAAAAATATGCAAAATGTTCGACATAAAAAAGATGCTCATTGCAACATTGTAAACAGTGCTAATTTGCTGATTTATCCTACTTTGTGACGCTTATAATAACGGACGACGGCTGTAAAAACTTCATATTTGGCTAAAAGAAACTTGAAAATGGACTTCTAACTTCAGTTCTACATCCTCTCCAAAGGAAGAGACCTATATAGATCTTATTCATGCAATTTTAAATTATGAACATCGTAATATCTCTAAAGTTTATAAATCTGTCAATTAAATTAATTTATATTTTAGTATATTTCAAGCTAGATTGTCTATAGATTGTATTACTATCGTAGCTTTAAAAAATTGAACAGATAATAAACGTTCTGATATTTATGGGTTACATATAACTACTTGTACCAAATTTTACAAGCACTGACCAAAAAGCAACCTCTCAACAGTAGAATAAAATAAGAAATATATAATCAAACGTAACATTAGTATTAGATACAATATATTTACAAATTACACATACAATATTAGTCAGTAATCGATAATAGGTTCTGTTGCAATAATTTTCCTTTCCTTCTTAATTCTGTTGTTTTCCAACTCTTAATATATTATATATTGGTAATACTATGTATTTAGTGGATATATATTCAGAATATAAGCTGGACTACAACTTTTCTCCAGTCATTCTACAACAAATACAACAATGTACCATCTTCTATAGAAACAAGGAATTTTTGTGACAATAACACTAAACAATATAGGCCCGAAGATATGATATTGCAGTCACTCGAAGAGGAATTTTACCAACATAGTTTTAAAAAAATTACTAAGAAAACATTCTAAATTTTGCACACTTTTTTGTTTTATATACGTATATAATTGCGGTAAAACTATTCTAGCTATTCTCTTTCATTACAATACTTCTCTTTTTATTTTTAAACATTATAATAATAAAATATACCTAAACAAATTCTTTACTTGTTTTACATATAACCTATATCTTCTTTTGTTTTATTGACATTGTGTTTTGAAACGATTTTCTGGTTTTCTTTTATAACAAAAATAAGTCGGAAGGAATTGATGGTGTCAAACTAAATTCCCTAAAAGAGTATGGTTGTAAATTTACATATTTCCTTCTGAGAGTCAGAGAATAATCACAAAAATTACTAGGTTAGCCAAATCGACTGTCAATTATTTCTGTTCTGTTGCATATTGAAATTTAATCACAAAAAAAAATTACATAGTCGTCGGCGATTAAAATCTGTTATATCTCTTCTGTTTATGTTTAGTTTAATAAAAAAGCTTGAGATTCAATATCGGGGGCTTCTTAACTTGATTTAGTTCTTCAGTGTCAGGTTGATTAGCAGTTGCAGTTGGTAGCTTGTGGACCTTGCGGAGCGTCTGTCAGACGCGTACCTTTGGCTCCTCCGCTCATTAACGTCGGATCTGTGTCTAAACTGTCCGACATTTTGTCGCAGATTATGTCTACAAGTCTTTCAAAAACAGCCTGTAAAAGAGACGAAAATTACATGTAGTTAGTTACTAACATTCTTGATAAGCATTTAATAAAAAGAGTTTTATCCTTCAAAAAAATAAAAAAACCAGGACGTTTGTTCATAATTTTGGAATCCCTTTACATCTAAATCCTTTTATTCCTTTTATAAAGTTTAGTTAGCTTACATAGTTTAAATCTAGAACGCAATCAAGTAGGTGCGTGCCTTAGCAGTACCAAAAAATATCTTTTATTATCTAGTTATTTTGAATAAGTGGTAAGTAAAATCCATTGGTAGTTATGATGCAAATATACCGTAGAGTGGGGATACTTTGCCACCGCGGGAAACTTTCTTCTGTTTAGAAATTTTTTGTTTCGAGATTGGCAATACTTACGTTTGTAAACCTGGTTTCAAGTTAGCTTCAGTTATGACTAGAGCCCGGTAACTGGAGAGCAATCGCAGCGGCGATGTGACTGTGTTTAGGTTGGCAGGGAAGGCTGGTCAATTATGTTACGACACGACAAATCATCATCACTCAGTTCAGTTTAGCATTGGATAGCGGATAGGGCGTATTGATTTTATTGATATAGACGTAGCTATTAATTGTAGTTATTATTTAGTGTAGTGCGTTTTGATTTTATTGATACTGACGTAGTTATTAATTGTATTTTTAACTGAACATGTCGAAGGCTAAAAAGCGACCCTTTCAAGACATAGTAAATAAGTTTATTTCTGACATTCCCGATTTGTTTTACAACGGGAGTAAGATAGTTTGTAAAGTGTGCAAAATACATTTGATGTCAAATAAGAAGTGGAACTGTACAAGACACGTAAATTCCGCACAGCATAGAAAACGAAAATTGGGCATGCCACCGAGAAGTGCATTTTTTTTATGTAATTCTTATGTTGATAAACTGTAATTTGCCACTAGGTTTACTCGATAAACAACCGTTTAAGGACTTTTGGGACAAATACAATCCCGAGCTGCGGTTGCCAACGGAGAAAACGGCATGTAAGCATGTTGCATTTGTACGCGATGACGTGGAAAAGAAAATGAAACGCATATTGAAAAAACAGTTTCTTTGGTTATGTGTTGACGAGCCAACAGACTGCAAAAAAATTCAATTGTAAATATTATGGTACGCATACTAGACCCTAGTAAACCTACATTACCACTATTACTAGCTAGCCGAAGACTACAAGAGTGTACTGCTGCAGCAATTACGAAGGTTGTACGTAGTACGTTGGAACAATTTCAAACTTCAAAGGATAAAATGTTGATATTTATGAGCGATGGCGCAGCGGTAATGCGTTCGGTAAGCCGTTCTCTTCTTCAGCATGGTTACAAGTGCTTACATGTTACGTGTAAAGTGCATGCTTTACATCTTGTGGCAGAAACCATTCGACAATGCTCTCCCGAGGTAGATGCATTAATAGCAAGCACAAAAAAAGTATTTTTGAAATCTCACAAACGCCTATGATCATTTCACACAGAGTGTCCTGGTATTCATCAACCACCGGAGCCATTTTTTACACGTTGGAGAACATGGTTGTAGGCAGCTTTTTATTATGCTGAACATTTCAAAATAGTAAAACCTGTTGTTGCACAATTCAATCCTGCCGAAGCTGCAGCTATTAAGGAGAGCCAGCCGAAATTTCAAGATATTTCCGTTGAAACAGATTTAAAAAATATTCGTAGCTACTATAAAGGATTAGCTGACCCAATAGACCAATTACAAAATAGATCCTTATCATTATTGGAGCCTCTGCAAATTATGGACGGAGTGCATACACAGCTGCTGACTATACATGACATAAAATATAATCGCGTTTTAGAAAAGTTCGAGAGTGTGCTATAGAAAGATCCCGATTTTAGCACACTAAAACAAATTTGTGATGGTGTATCGAATAATCCACTGACTAAGTACAAAGAGTATTTTAATCACGCATGTATAACATCGGTAGATGTTGGACGCTCTTTTTCAAAATATAAACTCATTTTCTCGCCACGGCGAACATCGCTCACCCAGACAACTGTGGAAACACATCTAATAGTGTCAACTTTTTGCCACTCTTATCCATATGATGTTAATACTGATAATGGTGCTTCTAGTTTTACTGTTCCGTAGCTAAGGCTGCTTAAAAGGGTGAGTGTTTCACTACTTTTCACATATTATAATTATGTATTAGTTGTGTTATTTTTTTTTCTATTTTCTTACTATTGTTTTTGTATACTAGGCAGGTACGGCTATGGCACGGCTCCCTGTTACCGGGCTCTAGTTATGACTTCATAGTTTATTTGAGCAGCTGTGTGTACAATTTAACGCGAGAAACGTGTGTTACTGACATTTTGCAGAATAAAATCAACTGTGCTGTGATTTACTCCGAATTAGTCTCTTGCATTGCTAAGGTAGGTATACAATTAATTAATAGCTTATGCTGTATTAACTTAACCTCAAAGACATCTGTTCTAGGAGGCTAAGCAAAGTCAGATGACGGGGCAACTTTGCCTATTTTTTTTACTTAATTACATATCTTTTGCTGGAGGTATCTTGCGAAGATGCCACGTACGCATGTTAGGAAACCTGGTGCAAGACTACAAGGATTATGACGTCCGAGATATTGAGAAAGCAGTACCCTCTGTAGGAAGAGAATTGTTAACTGTCAAACAAGCCAGTGAAATTTACAATATTCCGATTAGGACAGTTAGAAACCAAGTAAAAAAACAAACATATCGGAGCCGTTGGCAGGCCTATCGCCTTGACACCTGCAATGGTAAGTGAAATAATCGATTTCTTGATAGCAAGTGCTGATATGGCAAGCCGCTCACAGGATTCGAGGATGACTTCCCAAAATAAGTAAGATTTTTTGTCGTAATATTTAATTATCGTTAATTCCATGCGTGAATAATATAACCCTTCCCTGCATATTCATTGTAAATAAATGCTAATTGATTTCAGACACCTCTTAGGTGATAAATTCCCATTTCACATTAATTTAAACTAATTTTCAAGATAAGCAAGGGGTAAAAAAAAATTCTGTTAAGTCAACTTATACTTTGATAGTAAAGAAAAGAAATAAAATTATAACGTTTTCACGGCTTTAGATCAAAACTAAAAAATCGTCTGAAATGATTCGAATCCTGGAAAAAGCAGAAACAAAAGGTGATATTGTCAAAACGCCTATTAGATATTGGCGACGTTTACAAGCCAATACAAACCAATCTTCACATGCCCCCTTTATGGCGAAACCTTCAACGAAATAAGCTTGGCTATTACCTTAACGTTGATATTTTCCTTGGCGCTGGTTTCGAAAAATTCCACCCCTAACTGCTCGGCGAGCTGTTTACCCCTCTCGAAGCTGATAACGCGTTCATCCTCCATGTCGCACTTATTACCGACGAGGATCACTTGGGCGTTGTCCCACGAGTACGTCTTTATTTGCGTTACCCTAAAAAAAAGGAAAGTAAAACAGCAAAATAACGAAGAAACGACAAAACGTGGACAAATACGTAGAATTCGGATTAATTTGCCCGAAGGTAAATCAAAAAGTTCGTCGATACTAACCAATCCTGAACACTGTTGAAGGACTCTTCGTTCGTAATATCGTACATGAGGATGAAGCCCATAGCGCCCCTGTAATACGCCGTTGTAATGGTTCTATATCGTTCTTGGCCGGCGGTATCCTGAAAATGATTTATTTCAGAGTTTATTTTCATGGAATATTGATTGTTCTAAAAATAAGGGGACTTATTGTCTCTTTTAAATAACACACCGGCAATGCTTAAAAAAAGGTGATCTGTCATGTACATATTAAGCAAAATGAAAAGGGAAATGTTCATTCGATTCATTTATTGCTTCCTGCATACATTGTTGTTTTGTACGATTTCAATTCTTTTATAAAATTTTTCTGTAAGATAACAAATAATGCTACTTCATTCTTGAAATAATTTTCGTGTTTTCTAAATTTTATAACACTCTGCTATCTGATCTAAGATTTTTATATGGTAATCGAATGTTCGTCCTAAAATTAATATCTTTCTCCTATTGTCTACTTCATCGTAATTATCAGAGTAGGCCGATCACTGTAAAAATTTGCACAAATCCATAACTTTCCATTCTAAGCAACTCTTTTCAGTAACACATTGGCGTGCTGTGAACGGAAAAAGTACTTTACCTGAAACGAAATTGATAAATAATGGATTTTCTCAAAGTAGGTCGATCATTCCGAAAATTCACATAACATCATATCTTCTAAACAACTTTTCTTAGTAAAACTTTGGCATACTGTGAACAGAAAAGGTGCTTTACTAGAAATGGAAACAGTTTTTGCCCAACTGTGAAGGCCTACTTGATTTTAAAAAATCGAAAGCAAACCAAAAATAAGTTTCAGACCAAGCAAGGCCTACTTCCCAAATATTAAATTCCAACTTAAAAAAATTTGGTGTCCATCGTGCCTATTGTCAACTCCATCCGTGGACAGACTGTATAACGTATGAGAAACGATGGCAATTTCGAGTAGATGTTGGAATTGCACTAGAGAATGGGGTTTATATATTATTTTCAGTGAATATCTTTAGAGGAATAAAATTTTATGATATACTGTCGCAGCACTCTATATACACAGTGAGGCAGAGCAACTTGTTTATTGCTCCGAAAAGGGTGGGGGTAGGCACGTTAGGGGGGGGGGGCGTAAAGTTATAGCTCCGCTTGGTTTAGTTAGCATCATAGTTTTTTGAAGATACCGAATGGGCAGTTTCGGTGACTTCTGACCGTTATGTCCACATGATTTAAGAGTTTTTCCTGCCAACACTCAACGAGATGGATGTGGAAGATGTATGGTTCCAGCAGTACGGTGCCACGGCACACATAGCGCGTGTGTCAATGACTGTTTTGCGGCAACACTTCCCAGGATGCCTCATCTCCTTGAGGGCGATCTGCACTGGTCAGCACGGTTGCCTAATTTAGCCCCCTGTGACTATTTTTTATGGGGCTGCCTAAAATCACTTGTTTACAACGATCGTCCTAGGACCCTGGCCCACCTGAAGAACAACATTCGTCAAGCTGTCGCCAACATACCCGTCGATATGCTGGAAAGAGTTGAACGAAACTTCCGAGTTCGATTAATGCAGTGTATTGAGAATAATGGACGCCATCTGCCTGATATCGTCTTTAAAATTGAGAAAACATAAAATCTAAATGTTGTACTTGATGTTGTCCAAAGAATTAAATATATATTTGCATTACTTTTTTTTTAATTGAATTTCTAAATAAGCAAGTTGCTCTGCCCCACCCTGTACTTGGATTTAAAACATTTAAAACATCGCGAATCAAACTTGGAAACGATTTCGATGTCCATCTTGTTAAACCTATTGATAGATTTTTTTTCAATGTGCTGCTGAAAACTCCAAGAAAAACGTAATCAAATAAAATTAACCCTTTGTCCTGGAAAACGTTTAATATCGAGCGTTAAAGAAACAGTGGCATTTCTCGGAAATCTCAAATTATCTCATTTATTTCAAAAACTAGGTTACGTTGGTATAGGGATGTTGAAGACAGTTGACATACATTAAGGAGGAACGTCTAAAAATGCAATAATATCCAGAATGTTCCATCTAAAAAATCAAATTTGTATCGCGTGTAGCGGAAACGAAACACCTTGTACCCTGGAACATAATTTTATGTTGTGCAGGACTTTTCCTCGGATATTTTTTATTTGAACATTTTCTCTAAATTACTCAGGGAAGGAATTATCTCCCGTTCACACTCACACACTAGGTAGACAAGCTATCAGCTATCAGCTATCAGCATGCCCAACTCGATACATACATGACATTAAATTAACATTCGCTCACCGTGCTATTCGATATCGGCACAGTGCGTAAAATATTGTTTAGCGTTGAAATGGAAAACACTGATTATTTACAACAAGTTGTATGATTCTTATTTGAATACAGCATTACAATTGAACAATTACCTACATATCGTTAATTTTAACATTATTATTACGAAGTGCCAATTTTCGAAAGATGATTTCGTAACACGGTGGTATCGCCTGCCCAGGATAATAATGCTTCCATAGCTAAACTAATGGAGTTAGGACAGTGTTATTCTTGGTAGGCAATATATCTACTTTGAGCGAACTGATCTATATATCTGTGGAAATAACTAATAGATCAAATAAAATGAAGAGTGTTAATGTTGTGAACTAAATAAAATAATAATAAGAAAGAGAGATCGAGACGAGAATCAAATTAGCAATATATATCAGTATAACTAGTTCGGTTTTGACACATGCAAGTGAGGTGTGGGTATTGAATAGTAGACATGAAAGTAAAACCAACGCGACAGAAAAGAAATTATTAAGAACAATTACTGGGAAGACAAAATGGTACAAAGAAACGAACGAGAACATCAGAAACCAGAGAAATGCACTACTGTGAAAAGCAACAGGTGGACCAAACAAATGAATTGTGTAAAAGAATACCGTGAGAAATTAGCAAAGACCTGGAAGGAATAACAGGAAGAATCATATAAAATGATGGCACTTTTTGTGAGCTTCCTGGGATGTTTATTCTTTATGCAGACATGTAACCAATGTGAGGTGTCTGCATAGCGTTTAGCATTTATGCTAACATCCGGTTCTTTAAAATTTATGAGAAATACATCTTGGTAATTAAAAAGCGTGGTCTCCATTACTTCTTTTGCTGAACGTTGAGACCGACATTCTTTCACCTTCGAAAACTTTGTGGACTTCTAGGAGACCAAGATTCGTTATGGGTAACAACTTGATGTAAAAAAACATAACCTTGTTGTTCATAACATATCAAGTACAGTAGTGATAAGACCAAATGCAAATTCTTCTAGTCATCTGGAAGTAATATACAATCCGAGGGCCAACTTTGTGCTAACCAAAATTATGAATAATGGAATTTCACGCCAACGCTGAACAATTTAAAAAGTTCTATATATTAAATGTGTTTATTTACACTGAAAGCAATTTCCGAAACTCTCCCACTCTTTCATCTGATGCTGTAGCACGAGCATGTCCTGAACAGGATAAATTGTTAGTGGAAAGCAATTATAGATGTCATACACAATTCTCATTCAGGTATTTAGTTTGGTCAGCTTTCTTTAATGGCTAGAAATTGACTAACGCCACGAAGATTATCCTTGGACGCCTTTTCTACCATTATAGCCATTTTCCAACTTAAGCACAACGTTTACAAGGAAGCAAGCAGTAGATAATTTTGTCAGACGCGTCACTAGCACTTATGATCAACATGGATAGCTGAATTCCGTTGCTCTAGTGCAACTTTAGTATACAAAGTGCTTGGCGCTAAAGATATACGCAGTGACATTATTCGTTCTGAATCGAAAATGTTAATGTTAAAGTATTGTATTATGCTTTGTATGTTTTCGGGAACCACTTGAAAGAAACATACATTTGGCAACACTGTACTAGCATACTACTGTAACGTTTTCTGAATTTCAATCCTCAAAAACATTTTACTCGTCATTAGTCATTGCTAATATCAGGAGGGCGAATTTCACGTTTTAAAATCTAAACATTACGTGAGCAATGATTTGGTCTTAAAATTATTTTTTGTGAAAACAATATATGTTGAAAAATGTTAAATTACTGCGTATTTCATAGCGGCATTGATGTTTGATAGTATATCAGTTACACTACAGTGCGAGCATAAATTATTGATTGAGTTGGCAATTACTGGTTAGTTGATAGGTCACAAAATGTACTAAATTCAATATAGTTCATATTCATTGGCGTGCAAATAATTCTTTAAGCATAAATAGAAAATTTGATGTATAAATAAACATAACCTGCACATGTCAAAATATGTACGAGGTTTAAATTAACCATTAACATATTTGTAGATACCTATTATATGTAATTTCTTTATGAAACATTATTGTGGTGATATGTATAGCAGTTTATTTCTTGCAAAAAGACAGCAACTAATGGTTTTGCCATTGTATAATTAATTAATACTTGTTTTCAGAAGTATTCTTTTTTAACTTTAGGGTAAAAATAAGACAAGATAGTTAAATATGGCCATTTTACAAAGCAGATATGCACCACTTGTTAATTTTTATTTGTTACATGTTTTGCTACAAGTAGAAATTACAAATTACAGAATATTTGCGATTAGAAATATATTTATATATCTTAATGATATAAATAAATTATAAATATTGCTAATTTAAAGAAACTTTTGAACAAATTAAGCAATTAATTATCAATAAATTGCTTAAAATAGCTTTTCAGTAAGACAGTCTCTGCTCCCAGCGATTACAAAAACTGCTGGAAATGCTGACGTTAATTTTGTAGGCACAAGTTCTTCTTCTTAAACTTTCGAAAACATTTTGTATGCACTTTACCGAAATATTTGCAATTTCATTCCTAATGGCTTCTTGCATCTCTTCCAAGTTATGTGTATTGGACCTACTATATGACGACGAGAGATAGCAATCCATACACTAGTTTTATCGGATACAAATCACTCTCTACAAAATTATGTGGATTAACTGCGCTCCAAGTTCGATAGTTTTGGCTATTTATATACCCAGAAAAATTAAACCACGCTTCATTAGTGAAAAATGTCTGGTCCGAGGTGTTATTGTCATTTATATTTTGTTCAAACCACTGGCAATATTGAACGTGTAGTCGACAGGAGATAAGAGTTGTACAACAGACATCTTATACGGCTTCATATGCAAATCTTTTTAAGTACCTTTCTACACTTCCATATGAAAGACCCATATAACAAATTATTTATCTAAGAGATTTCGACATTCCTGAATGTACCTGTTTGTTCAGATGGTTGTCTTAGAGGTTTATTATTTGTGCCTGAACATCTGCCACAACCTCCTCTGTAACTACTGTTGATCTTCCAGTAGATTTACTTTTAGAAACATTGCCAGTTTCCGAGAAATGCTGAACAACACGTTCCTGGTATTGTTGAAAGTCTGGACAAGCAAAATCATTTTCAGGATATGTTGCTTGGAATTGGTTGTAGCATTGCAGTATAGAATAGGAAAACGGACCGTCTCCATTTAGAACACCAGTACGGAAATATACAATCACAACAAAGATATTCTGCTCCTTCGGGAAAGGCATCTTTAATGGAATCTGTGTATGATAAATGATATCATAATTCCAACGTCAAGTAACTCGCTTCAATCACTAGATTTTTATTATAGAGTTTGTTTTGAAAAAAACAGGTCTTGTACGGAATAAAGACGAGATAGGAAGAAAATAAGTACACGTCGCTGTCAACTACTCAAAATATAAATTGTTAGTGATATTAAAATCGTTACCAAACTAAGTTTGGTTCCAAGTATTGCCAACTCAATCGATCATTTATGCTCGCACTGTATTATCTCCGTAATTTGAATACGTCTGTTTCTAAGCATAAAAACAAAAGAACGTGAAAACATAGAAACGCAAGAACTAATTAGCGAATAATCACGAAGTTAGACAAAATTAAACACGAAAGTTAAACTAAATACATAAATGCCAAAATTAGACAGTACGTGCTCAGTCCAGCTTCGGTTGGCCCACACACAAAATTTGTAGTGTTGTTGGCATTTATTGCTTAAGCAAAACCAGTCGCTACAATGTAATATCTAAGACAAAATATGCTATGTAGAGGACTTTAGGAGAGATCAATGGAGCGTGTTGTTTCATAAAAAATCGTAAATATTAAAAAAATGTAGTTTTCTTGCATTCCATTACCCGTGTACTGCTACCGATGAGTATTAAGGTGGCTATAGAAACAATGCTTTTTTTACGGAAGTGACGATAGCAGATGTTTCGATTGTAGAACAGTTAATTGATAGTACAATGGTTGTCAATAATGGGCAGGGGAAAGGCAATTGATGAAAAAATTCGATCAATTATCATTAATTTACACAAATTCGGAAAATCAAACGGCGAAATCGGAATATTGCTCAGCATATCCAGATATAGTGTTCGAAATATTGTAAAATTGTACAAATCAAACGGTTCAGCTGCCCAAAGGTCCCGATATGGGAAAAAGTCCAAATTAACAGACGCTGATAGACGAGCTATGGCCAACATTATCAAGCCTAATAGGCGTGCTAATTACGGAATGTTGAGTGTACTCTGGAGTGAGGCTACTGGAAGACGTATTTGCAGGTCTACATGTCATTCAGAAGCAAGAAAACTTGGCTTTGGTACTTACAAGGTAAGTTTCATGAGTTCAATCCTATGGGACAAAAGATAATTCATTTTTCCCTTCGCGAAGGCAAAGGAGAAACCGTTATTGACCTTAAAGCAGAAGCGAAGCAGGTTAAAATGGGCTAGAGACCATCCAAATTGGGATATAGAGAGGTGGAAAAGTGTATATTGGAGTGACGAGTCGCGATTTGAAGTTTGTGTCGGTGATAACCGAAGCAGAGTTATTCGCCAGAAACATGAAACTTATCATCCTGACTGTCTTAAGCGCAAAGTTAAATTTCCATCTTTGGTAATGGTCTGGGTTTCAATGTCGGCTAGAGGAGTTGGAAAATTACACTTTATCAACAGCATTATTAACTCAGACAAATATTTAAATGACTTCATTTTTCAGCAAAACGGTGCTGCATGTCATACTTCCAAAAGATCCATGAAATGGCTTTCAGACCATGAAATACCGGTTCTAAAATGGGTTTCTAGTAGTCCGGACCTTTCGCCCATCGAGACGATGTGGCATATCATGAAAAAGAGGTTGCGAGCCAATCCTGCCAGGACTGTGCAAGAACTCAAGCAAAGGCTTCAGAGCATTTGGGATAATTTCACTGCAGAGGAGTGTCAGGATCTAGTAAATAGTTTGCCGAAAAGAATGGAAGCAGTTATTAAAAATAAAGGTGATGTGACTCAGTGGTAGAATGAACTATATCTTAGAGCTGAAAATCACAAATTTGAGTTTTTTTTTTCAGTCCTAATCAGTTCCAATTGTTGTAATCAGTTCCGTTATTTTTGCGCAATATATTTTCAAATTGTTATTTCCAAAATAAAAATTGAGAATTATACCTCTATTAGTTTAAATGATCTTCAATACATGCTAATAATGTAAATGTTATCGGGTGGGCCAACTGAAGCTGGACGGGGCTCGAAATGTTTGAAATCACATTAGAATATAAACTTACTTTTTTACAACGTTGCCAATTGTTTTTTCCGTGAAAGTATGTGAGTGATGAAATGTTAAAAACAAACTTTGAAGTCAAAAAGAACACGTTTATGAAAAAGCGTGGCAAAAATCTTTTATTCTATTGCAGCTATCTCTATCAAGTGATGTCGAATACTAACTCTTATTTATGGATTAAAAGTCCCAACTTCCGAGAATCTCGTGAAGACGTATGAAGCATGGTACAACATTTTGATGTTGGGTTTTCGATTCAGAACCAAACGAAGAATGTCGCTGCGTGTAGATTTTACGCAAATTTATACACACCTTGTACACGCTAACTAAAAATCCCTGTATTTATCTTGTCAAAGTATGAATGAAATTTTTTTTTAATCAGAAGCTTTGTAATCCTCCACTTTTACGTAAAAAGGAGCCTTATCTCATTTTAAATGACGTATCATAATCCAGGATGACATTGATTAATATGCCGGTGATGTAATTCTCCATGTTTATTATGAGAATTTCGGAAAAACGATAAGTTAAGCTTCGGAATGAAGATCAGAAGGTGTGAGGCAACGTTTCGACGCGAGTAACGTGAATTTCCTCTGGGTGGGAAAAGTCCTGGTAAGGCAAGTCGCCGATTGCTAGATTTAACGTTTGGCGCCTTCTCAATTAGGAAAGTTTACTGGCGCTCATTCAGAATCGGAAGTCGATTAGTTTATGGAACGACATGTCTACGGTGGAATCGGACGCCGCTCCCGATATAAATCGAGTTCTAAAATTAAGATATCGATTGCACGCGAGACAAAAATATTATTATTGAATGTGTGTTGGTGAGATGATTATGGAAATGTCCCCTTTCAGAATTGAAGGAAAATTGATGCTGCCCCCATGTCTTTTTCTCTTCGTATAGGTATTGTAATTATAAACTAGCTTTTGATAGTCGTTATACTATGCTAACAATAAGTACATTTTTAACGATGTTACAAAGCTTGTTGACTTATTTCGAGCTAACGAAGTTTAAAAATGTGCTGAATTCAATTGGAATTAACTGAATTATAGGAGCGTGTCAATAATGAAACGATTTCGGTCTCTCAAAATAACACCGGTACCAAGTTTGATACAACGCCAAAAAGAATAGAGAGAGTTGTAAATGTGTAAACGTTTTCTGATTTTCATCGTTTAATTACCTTATGCCGCTGAATAAGTCTCCAGAATGTTATTAGTTTATTTCCACCTTTTTTTGGTATTGCATGCATTTCTTTATTTCAAAGCTAGTCTTCGCGAAGAATTTTTGGTAAAACTGAAAGCACTTTTGGTTGATGTGGTTATTTAATTATTTTATATCAAATAACCAAATATATTGTATTTATTGGGGAAAAACAAAATTCTATAATTTATGTATTTGAAACAAATCAAAAATTATATAAATTCTCTCTTAGAATGTTAACTCTCTCTTAGTAAATTTTAATGGATAGAAAATATTAAACCGTACGAAGGATTTTAATAAATATTACACTAATAAGTTATATATGGTGGATTAGAAAGACACCAAAGCTCTGACGTATAGATTATAGATAGACATATAGATATAATTTATGTATTTGAAACAAATCAAAAATTATATAAATTCTCTCTTAGAATGTTAACTCTCCCTTAGTAAATTTTAATGGATAGAAAATATTAAACCGTACGAAGGATTTTAATAAATATTACACTAATAAGTTATATATGGTGGATTAGAAAGACACCAAAGCTCTGACGTATAGATTAATGCTATATAAAGCATTAATTGTGTTGTCTGATACCTCTAAATCGTTTTCCAGAGCAAGCGTTATGTTGGTGTAAGGCGAAACTATACACACGTAATTGTAATATAAAGAGCCAGAATTACTAGGTTTTTTATATGAGTATGCATGCCTTTTATTGGATCTGTACAATTAGGAGACTGCCTTCTGTTGGTAAGTAGTAGACAGGCTATAGTACAGTCCACAGCGCTTCAAACGTTTCTTGAAATATTTGACAGACCTTTGATTTGCTTCTACTATTTTCAATAAATTTTCAAATAAATCAACATTCATTCCCGCATATAAGAAAAAGGAATCACGATTTAAGATTTCTTGAATCAAATTTAAATAGTCCACTTGTTTCTTTTGAGTGTTGATGGGACGTACCCGCCAACCTCTTCTCTTTTTATATTTATTTTTAAATTTGTTCGTCGTGATTATTGCAGAAACTGCTAATAAACAGAGTATATAACGTTTCGTGTCATTTCATCCGTTACAAAAGACATTATTAACAGATAAATTAAGGTTATGATACGACAAGGTATACTGCGATGTTAGTTGTCATTATCCCCCGAAATTATTTTGAGAATGACCGCAGAATATTGCAAATAAATTCCCACTAATCCTAACGATAATTTCACGCTACCCTATGTGAACGCACCTTATGCGAACGCTACTTAAGTACATAAGTAACCGCAAATATAACGCTAACTACAAAGTTGCATTGGTATGAGTAGCACTTTTATTCTTAAAAACGTGAGTTACTAATCCTATTTTGTAAATACAAGGAAATGTCGATAACTATAGTATACAGTACTTAATAGAAGGAGTATTGCGTCAATAACCAAATATAGCCCCCATAAAAATTTGTTTTGCGTTAATTCAAAATCAACATTTAGGTTTCAAACACTGTCCACCTACAAACTATGTTACCGACAAAATTTTAATAACAATTGGTTTACGTTACGCACTACTAACCAGATTAGCAAGCGTACAAAGAGTATGTATATAATTCAAACACGAGCGAAATGACAGCATTCGCCAACGCTCTGCATCATATGAGCTCTTCGCGTTATATAAAAAACAACAAAATGTGATTTTGATACTTTTTATGGAGTTCGCGAAACGTAAAAATATCGATTTCGTACATAAAACTCACCCATATTTGTAACTTGACACGCTTGTCGTGTCTAAACACGGTTTTCACTTTGAAATCTATTCCCACCGTACTGACAAACGCAGACGTAAAACTATCGTCCGCGTAACGGAAAAGGAAGGACGTCTTGCCAACGGAACTGTTTCCGATTATCAGCAACTTGAACATGTAGTCGAAGTTCTGATCGGCGGCATCCTTCTGCCATTTATTATCTGGTGGAGACATCTGAAAGAGAATTAAAAGACATTAGTGAAATACTAGAAGGACTATCGATCAGCACCTCTTTAACACTTATGTGGAACTCAGTCTTCCTCTTTTTAGCACTTTTTTTCCTTTTGAATAAGTAGAACGGCATCGGTACCACGGAAAAATTCGTTTTTTGTTGTTTTTTGGGATGCTTTGTTGTTCGAATTTGTTGCCGACTTGACGACGAATAAAGGTTAATTCGAACTGATAAAGCTAGGCATCAACAGGAATTATTTACATTCACGGTATACGTACGCCAAACACAATCAGCGATAAATGCAAAAGATAGATGAAGATAAGTTTTAATAGTCGGCTGTGGAAAAACAAGTGCTCTTGGTACTCATTGCCAGCTTGTGGGTTGGTATTAAATATGCGTGGGATTCCAGCGGACTTTACCGTATAAACCCGACAATAAAATTGTTATAGGAAAGGTCAAGCTGCAAATTTATCAGCGGTCAGCATTTTAAAAAAGGGTATGGATGATTTTTTCAGTTGCAAAATAAAGTTGTACCCTGTAATGGTATGTAACGGGTGTTTTTTTTTGCTGCGATAGAACTTACGAAAAAGTTAATTGTCAAACGAGCTGTTATACTGCGTTCACTTTTTGACATTTATGATCAGTGTACTTTGGCAAGTTATCATGAATAGGCTCACGTTTGAACAACGCTATCAAATTATACGAATTTGTTTTGAAAATCAGTCATCGATTCGCGCAACTTAGAGACGATTTCGTGAGCCCACATAATTGTCCTTCTGAGCAAGTTATCCGTTGAACGGTGGCTAGATTTCGTACCACACACTATTTACACGATGCAGTAACACCAACACGTCGAAGGAACGTGCGTACTGAAAAGAATATCGCTGCTGTAAACGAAAGTGTGGAAGAAGATCCCAACTTATCCATTCGTCGTCGCTCATAGATATTGGGGCTCTGTCTGCCCACTGCGTGGAAAATTTTGGCCAGAGATCTTGGCCTACATCTGCGTAAGATCCGGCTGGTACAGGAATTAAAACCATCTACGACGTTCTTTTGCCGATCGGGACTCAAAAGCAGTTGGAAGCTAACCTGTTGTTTTATCGCAAAATTGTGTTCAAGGATGAGGTTCATTATTTATGATTCCAGTGAGCGAGAGTGATATTAATACCATATCGAAGCTTAGTTCTACTACGGCTTCTGGAGACGATGCCGTTCCGTTTTTTCTTTTGAAAAGGAGCTCGTCGTCTATAGTAGAGGTTTTGGTGTTTGTTATCAACCTCTCACTTGAGTTTGGCATCTTTCTCACTAAATTAAAAACGGCTAAAGTGATACCTATTTTTAAAAAGGGAGATCAAAATGACATGAGCAATTATCGTCATATTTGCAATTTATCAGTCTTTTCTAAGCTGTATGAAACTATAGTTAATATCAGAATAATAAACTATTTCCATCGTTTTCGATTGCTGAATGAGAATCAACACAGTTTTACTCCAGGTAAATCTACATTTTTTAGTTTCATAGGTCGTCTATATAATAACTCTGCTAATGGAGTGCCTTGCTTGAGTATGGTGATAGATCCTTCTAAGGCATTCGATTGTGTGGACCACTCTCTTCTGCTCTACAAACTTGAGAGGTATGGGATCGGTACTGGGACCAACCTTATTCCTACTTTTCGTCAACAATCTTCCTAATTGCTTGGGTAGTGTTGCTGCTGTAACATTATATGCCGATGACATCAATATAATTGTCTCCATGCCAAACACCAGTGATCTCCTCGTAGCAGCTAATACGATTTTTAATGAGATCGGTAACTGGATGAGTGCAAATAAATTGGTTTTAAATGCCAACAAAACTAGCTGCATGCTCTTCTTTAATGAGAGAAAATACGGAATCGACCAACTCAACTTGGTCAGCTCTGATTTTGAACCAGGTAGTACATCTAGGTTGCTTGGTCTCGTTGTAGATGAGAATGTAAAATGGTCTAATCATGTAGAGCAGCTATGTTCTAAGCTAGGGAGATTATGTTATGCGCTTTACCAATTGAAAAAATCAATGTAATGATTTCACCGTTAAATCATTTTACTATTCGGAATTTTATTCAAGGATGCGCTACAGAATTATACATTGGGGCTCTTAAGCTAGATCTGTATGTTTATTTAAAAAAATGACGATATAGAACATTTTCTATTCGGTTTATCAGATGGGATTTTACATTGGGGTTTTTGACGCAATAATAACTTATTAACGTTTTATGATGTGTACGACTTGGAAGTACTGTGTTTTGTTTTTAAATTTCGCGACTCTTTTAATGTGAGTTTGCCACACCCTTATGGTACTAGAAACGGGAAAAACTATTTGTTGCCACCTCCACACAAAACATTAGCCTTTCAAAGAAGTCTTATGTTCATGGGAACGAAATTGTTCAATGTTTTGCCTAACGAAATGAAGGACTATCTTAATGTGTACATTTTTAAGCGAAAACTAAAGTTATGTCTCCTCCAAGTTATTGCTTACTCAATTCAAGATTTTATCGATTTCTTTGATTAGGTGGTAACTATATATTATATATTTTTAATTTGTGTATATGTATTGTTGACGTTTTTCTTGTACATCTGTTACTAGCTTGTACTAATTAATAAAGAGTACTACTACTATAGTTAGTTATAGGTAGTTTTAGATTAGATGCTTGTTTGACGTTTGTCATCTCATCTGTGGTGAGAGATTAATTATTACTCCTATTATTATTATTCTTATAATTATTATACTTACATCGTGCGGAAAGTACCCGAGCGGGATTTCAACAAACGACAATAATCTCGTTAATTTCCGGAACTCTGAATAGTGATGATCACCTGCATGCAAACAACACAAATTTTAATTAGTAACGCCACTCGCACGTCGATCACCGGGTTTATTTCCCTCTTCTATAGGGGTCAGGTTCTAGTCGCTATTACATTTTCGCGCTCACGTATAATGGATTATTGATTAACTTCGTTAATCGGCAAGATAAAGCGGAAATTCAATCTCGATATTCGAAATTATAATTTCAAAATATGACGTTCTTTCTGTTTCTTTCCTAAAAGATATGTGCAACATACTATTATAAACTTCTTATAAGCTAAAATATAACGATGTATAACCCAATTCCATCTTTTCTATTCTTATCATTACTAGACTACCGGCCCTTACATTTTTATTGTTGTTAGATTTATGGAATTTAAATTCTCGTAGTTGTGTACTGGACGAAATGATTTACACAACTTTTTCAATGTTACTATGCAATAACATAAGTCCAAATTTCTTTACTTAAATTCTCATTAAAAGTGAATTTTTACGTGTTGATAATGTAATTTTACAACGGAATTTTTAAATAATTATGAAATACGAGGGACGAGACAAACTGCATTAGCGGGAAAACTACTGAATATTAATAAATGAAACTTTCTGTGGGTCAAGTTGGCAACCTTGGGGACAAATTAAGTCAGCAAACATAACCTCTTTTGTTCATTTCATAATGTCGGCTCCTCTCGAAACGTGTACGGTGGAAGAGCAACGTTCAGTAATAAGATTTTTGGTATCCGAAAGTGTGAAGCCGGCCGAAATTTACTCGAGAATGTTGAAACAGCATGGTGAAAAGCGTTTGAGCCGTGGAAACGTGTATAAGTGGATTGATCAGTTTAAATCGGGCAGAACAATTCACCGATATTCATCGCTCTGGACGACCACTTGAAATGACGACCGACGCGCTACAAAATCGCATAAATGACCTTATTCTCGATGACAGGCGTATAAAAATCGTGACAATAGCTGATTTGTGTAATGTTAGTGTCGGAACTGTGCATTCAGTCATTCATGACAAGCTGAATTATCGCAAAACGTGTTCGAGATAGGTTGCAAGACAGTTGACTCAACTCCACAAAGACATCCGTGTTCGCATTTGCTCTGAACTACATTGTCACATCCTCCTTACAGTCCCTACCTCGCACCGTCCGATTTTCGTCTGTTCGGCCCGCCCGAAGAGTTTTTACGCGGCACCAAGTTCGAAGGCAACGAAGCGGTGGAACAAGCTGTACACAAGTGGTTCGGACATCAAAGTCAAAAATTCTTCAGCACTGGAATTAGAAAGCCAACAAAGCGATGGGGGAAGTGCCTAAATGTTGGTGGAGATTACATTGAAAAGTAGTGTATATTTCATTGTAATTGAATAAATTGTTTTTTCCACAGCCATTTATCTCGTTAATTGCCGAACGTACCTCGTATAAAATCTTTCTGTAGTTTGTTTGTAAATTAGACTGATATTTATACCGAGAAATTATCCCTCGAAACAAAAATTTTAATTTTGCGTAATTTCACATAGAAAGGCGCGTGAATTTAATTGTGAATTTGTAAAACCCGACCAATAGATACTTACCATTTGATATTGTTAGCTGTGAGTTACTGTTACCCGTATTTGGAGACAGATGGCCCTTTGTGTCAAAACCTGCATTACCGACTGTAAGTACAGTTCGACGTTTGTCAAAATTTCGGGGAGATTCATCGAGTAGAGTTGTTTTGAGAACTTGAAGTTGAGCAAATTCATGTAAGGTAGCGACGCCAAATAAGGCCAGTGTCATAATAAGGCCAGTAGTAACTATTTTTAAAATATTAGTAAAATAAACTAGATGGTGCTATAATTCTCTTCCTGAGTCAACAAAGTGAGCGTAATATAGTCGCCATTCTCAGTTGGCTCCTAGGAGTGCACCAAAAACATTTTGTATGAAATAGCGAAATCAAGTTATAATTTGAGGTATGTTATAATATGATTATAAAGTTATGAAAATAATATGTGTCAACTGAGTTTCTTTGACAATTAATGTTGTTTAAGAAAATATCATTGTTTTTAGAATATATTGCGTATTGCTATTATCCTTGTCACTTAAATGTTCGACTACACAGTGTCTTAACAAAACCAATCGGCCGGCTTTATTAAGAATCGACTGGCATTATTAAGAATCTCTTGCCAAAACTAATTACGCCGAGATTTTGTTACAATTATGGTCCCAAAGAAAAGAGCATAGTGGTTCGTAGAGGACCTTGAGGCTGCTATAGACGCCAAATAAAATGGCATGACCCTCTACAAGGCAGCAACCTGCGTAATCATCTGGATAGTGGGAGTTCGCGTAAACGACTTGGACGTCCTCCAGTACTCACAGATGCTCAAGAGGATGAATTAGTTAGGCGTATGGGATGATTGTATGATGTGGGCATGCTCCCAAAATATTACGAAAAAAGGTGTGTGCTTTTGTCGAAGAGGCAGGAATAAAGCATCCATTTTCGATTAGAAAGGAGATAGCTGGGAAAAAATGGACGAAATTGTTGTTCGCAACGCATCCCGATATTGCCAAGCGCCGAGCTCAAAAGTTCAATTTGGTAAGAGCTCAAAAACTGAATCGTTCATGATTATTTTGAAAAACTCAGAAAGGTTTCCAAGGCAAACCATGTCAAATATATAACATGGACAAAAAAGGATGTCAACTTACCCTGAATTACCAACAGTCTATGATGGCTAATAGAGGTACTAAAAGAGTACATATCGTCGCACTATAGCGTGGCGAAAATGTATCAATTGTGGCATGTGGCAATGCCTTAGGTCAAAGTATTCCTTCACTTATCATTATGAAAGGGCAAAGAATTAAGCCAGAATGGTATTATAACCTTATGTCAGAGTCAAGAATTGTAATGACCAAAAAAGGAAGAATGACAGTGGACGCATTTATAGAGTGGCTAGATCACTTTTCTTGCTTCAAAAGCCCTGGACCATATCTTCTAGTTCTCGATGGAGCTTCGTCAGAATTAGACACTAGAATTGTGGAAACTGCAGACAAACAAGGTATAACTCGCTTTTGTCTACCGTCTAACACTACCCATCAACCTCTCGATAAACCTGTCTTCAGAAGTTTTGAGGCCTATTGCGATGAGGGGGTGCTAAATTTTTGGGTAAACTACAATAATGAACGTAGCATTAATAGAGCAAGATTTGGACAAATATTTTCTCCGGTTTTGTTAAAATCAATCACCAGATAATATTTGCTCAGGATTTAGAGCAACAGGGATATGGCCATTCATTCCAAATATTATTCCTGACGCTGCTTTTGTACCTAGTTGTTTGACACAACGTGCTGCTGACATAACCGACCGTATTTTGCAAGCAGATCCTGCTACTGAAAGAGAAATTGAACCAGCTGCCAATAACAATGCAAATGTTTTCGAAGAACAGCATGTTGAGCCATCCTGCAGCAACAGGAACAGCGGTATAATCAACAATAAATATCAACAGTTCACAAGTAACCAGCTTAAAAGAATTGAAAAGAGGTAACAGAATAAAATATTCAAAACGAACGTTTTAATTACTGACAGTGAATCAGCTGGATCTTATATGAGTGATACAAATTCCAGTGACGATCTTAGTGATGAAATTTATGGCTCAAAACCGAAAACTTCAGTAGAAATACTGCGAAGACAACAACATGCGAAAAACTTGATGTAAGTTTTATTAACGCTGGTTTAACTACCCCCGAATTGAAAGTATCCACCAAGATACCTCGACAAGCGATTAATGTCAAAGCCCAAGAAGTTATAAGAGGTTTATTTAGTGAGCCATCCAATAGCTCAGTCACACCAAATATAAGAAAAATCGACAAGATAAATTGAATTTACCGAAAGCAAATAAACAGGAACATGAAATTAAGGGCAATAGCAACTCAGTAAAAAAAATGCGATAGGAACACTAAAGAGTCATGGTATTGTTTTTTGTGTGCCGAGGATATAATGTATGGCATGCGCAAGTGTGTTCTTGTAAAAATATATACACGAGGAATGCGTAGGATTAACTAAAAATGATAGGGAAGCATTTGTATGCCCTCATTGTATTAAATAATATGTATAACGTTGAAATTTCATTTTAGCATCAATATAACTTTTTTCCAATAGATTGTGTATTCATTCTTGTATTTACCCTTTAAAAGCCTTATTATTCTAGTAAACTAGAATATGAAATGACATTGGCCTTATTTTGATACCAAGTTCCAAATAAGGCAAATATCTGGCATTCTGTAAATTATAAAAAATAGCGATGTTTGGACATGTTTAAGTGCAATACGAGTGAGTTTCTGGTATTATGTCTCTACATGAAACATGGACACATCACTATATGCCAGAAACCTAAGGTCATACGGCAAATTGCGTTTTTCCCGCCGAAAAAAGAAGGCGAAGATGATGCCATTAGTCGGAAATGTTATGGCGATGATTTTATGGGACTCGACGCTGAACTAAAGAGGAAAATGCACCACCTAGCGAAGAAAAAAATTCTCTACCATCAGGATAATACCCTAGCCAACTCATTGGCAACTGTCACAGCAAAATTAGTCCAGTTACAGTACGAATTGGTCCACTATATTCGCCAAATTTGGCCCCCTGTGACTTCTTTCTTTTTCCAAACTTGAAAAAATGGCTTTGCGGAAAAGAGGGCCTATTTTGCAGAGTCCATTATTTGGATGGCTTAAAATAGTTAGAACATCGCTGGACTAAGTGTACAGAATTACAAGGAGATTATGTCGAGAAATAAATTTACTAAATGCAAAACAATTCTTTAACACATGTATTTATCATACCATCCTCGTATATGTATAAATGTAGCATATGTGTAAGTTTAATTCGTTGTAAAAGCATCGATGGTTCAGTCGTAATTTGTACGGTGCTACGTACAGATGTTTGTTTAATAATTGTAATTTGATTAGTAATTCACATTCTGTTTTTAGTTACGAATTTGGAACTCATTCCTAAGACAACCATATGCCATTGCTGCAACGAATGGACTGCAAGGCTACCGCCTGCTTATTTCAAAGTATTATCAAGAGAGAATCCTGCAAGTACATCTCTTCATGCGAGGCTAGGACTTTCAATGAAATGTCCGCTTCCCAATGTATGTAAAATTAAAACATTATATACAAGCGGACGTTGTATGAAAGAACATATTTGCAGCAAACACCTTGGTGTTATTAGTGATTATTTGAATACGATGCAAATCTATATTCTGTTGATGATCGCTATATAGACAAAAATAAAAATATATAAGAGTTGTGCATGAAATTGTTAAATTCTTTGTACCTACCATAACATTAGAATCAAAATACTTTCTGACTGACAAATCTTTGCAGTTATTTATCGGCAGTCTTTCAGGCATTAACAAGTTGAATATAGCTTTTATCGTGAATAGATTATCTAAGAATGATATTCATATAGATAAAACCATCAAAAGAAATCTTATTTACGAAACTCACAATTCTGAAAGTTGTAAATTAAATCATAGATTTTATAGACATAACTCCTACAAGCAGTCCATGCATAGTTAAGCTCTTTAATGTTTATTTTGAAGGAGAAAATATTGTATGTTGTATTACATTTTTGTTGTTTTTACTTTCATGTGTTAATAAAACGGGTATTTTCATTACAACAGTTATGAAAATTGTTTTTATTGTATTGGAGAGAGAAGGCACAGAAGCTTAAGGTAGAAACAGATTATGAGTATCACAGGTTATATTGCATCATACATATACCAATTGTCCAAAATATGAACAGGTACTCCCCATAGTTCTCTACGATTAAAATTTACAAAACACTATACATAAATATATCATAGCTATCATGTTACGTTATATCTAGTTTTGGCCCACATATGGAACGATATATTGTATTATCCCAAGTTGAGCTTCAAATCCCATATTATATTATTTATTTCATATAACGTCACAGCATGTATGTATATTACTTTTTTATAGCTATAATTCATCTCGACTATTTGTATAAGTGATCCAAGGTGACTTTGTGTGAGTAATTTATAATTGGGAGTAGATATAATAATGGTCTAAATTCTCACAAAACTCCTTTAATAAATCGATGCTACCGGTTTCGAGGAAGTCAGCTCATCATCAGGTAGGCTGAAAGTCATCTAATGATACAAGTTGCAATATATCAAAAGTTAGGTAATAACATACGCTAAATTTATCTTTCTTAAACATTGTAGCTAGTAAAAAATATAGTCTAGATTTATAATTTTTTGTATAAATGTATAAAAGAAAATTGAAAATTGTAGATATAATCAATGTAAATAAATATCAGTAAAAATAAAAGTTAATAATCTATAGTGTAAACTTCAATACAATTAATTTAGATTACAAACAGATTACTGAAAGTTCTAAAATAAGAACTAGCTTTATAATGCTTTTATTTTAATATATTGCATATGTCCACTTTTTACAATACAGTTTTTACATTTTAACATTAATTTAGGACAAGTGATGTTATTCTATACGAAGTATAATTGACCAGTTTGAGTTGTAATATTTGACATATCTTTTACCTGCAGTAAATTAACGGTATTTTCATATTTAGGAATTGTTTTTCTAGAATTTTCGTATACACATTGGGAAAATGTGAAATTAGCTATATCTATATATACACGGCGAGAGAGCGAGGAGGGGATTAAGTGGAATCCGATCTGTTCGATGCGGGTCGCGTGTTAGTACTTAGTACGCTTCTAACAACGTTGGGATGTAGACCTACTGTGTGCAAGAACGCACGTAATAATTTGAAGTCATGGTCGTCTGGAAATGAGAATGTCGCATATTTATTTTGTTGTTGCTATAAAGCTTAGACGAAACTAATACGGAATTATAAAGACGAAAATAAAAACAGATTCTGTTGAAATAAAAAAAAAATAAATACTCTAGCTATTCTTACTAAGATCGTCGCACATAATACAGTTACTCGTAACTACTACGTGGTACCGTCGTGAGCCGTCGACTGCCGCTGACCCCTACGCTTATGGTGAATCACCCATTCGCGTTTACCGTTGTCGCATGTACTCTTTTTCGTATAGCTAGATATTTTCTTTCCCTATGTGTATAGTCCTCCCTGTTTGTAATTTAAATTAATTGTATTGCAGTTTACACCATAGATTATTAACTTTTATTTTTACTAATATTTATTTACATTAATTATATCTACAATTTTCCATTTTCTTTTATACATTTATACAAAAAATTACAAATCTACTATACTTTTGGTTTCCGGGTTGGAACCGCGTCGTTGTCGTAGCTTTAGCTAGACTACACTCACATGTGACATCTTCAGGGCTCATCTTCGTATGAGTGTAGACGGAACGTTGGCTAAAGGTACGACAACGACGAGGTTCTAACACGGAAATCAAGAGTATAGCATTATTAACGACCGCGGAAGCCTACGGAACAAATTACAAATCTAGTTTATATTTTTTACTAGTTACAATGTTTAAGAAAGATAATTCAAACATATGTTATTACCTATTTTTTAATATATTGCAACTTGTATCATTGTATCAACCGGTAGCATCGGTTAATTAGAGGAGTTTTGTGAGAATGTAGACCATTATTATACCTCTTTCCAATTTGTATAAGTATTTAATACTATATTAATGATTGATAAACAAATACACTCACCAAGGGAATACTTTCGGTACCGTTATGGTGATTTCCTTGTAGTTATCATATGATAGTGTATTCGTCAACCGAATATTTTATTTATGCTTCAAAATTAACGAACAGCAAGTTTACAAACCGCTAGATATGCATATACACAAAAAGTGGATATGTAATTTATTATTTTTTTTAGATCTCCTTTACTTTAACTTCACTAACTTCATGGATGCTTACTTAAAGCACAGAAATGCACTAATGAGGACGCGATATTATTGTACGTGATATTAAGTGACGAAATATGACGCGACGTAACTTGGCGGAACGTTTCCTATCTTTACTCTTAAAAGATGCAGTGATAATCTGTTTCTTGGCCCTTATTATTACATTGATACTCCCCACAGAACTCAAACTGATCGCACCTACAGTCCTAGTCAGATTGGTAGCGTGAAACATATTACAGAAAGCTTAGAACTCGAGGCAAAATCAACCCGTTCTTCCCGTTGAAAATAGGTCAACACCGAACGAACGCTATAAACTAGCGGCGTACCCAGAATTTAGGAAATTTCAAAGCGCTTTTATAACACACAGACGCACTTGTTGTTGCTCCTATTGCGTTTGACTTGAATAGAACGTAATAGATAACATCTACGGGTACTCCCGCGAAAATAATGATTCTAATCGACGAATTTCGATTCGAGCATATTTACCTGAATGTCCAGTCATTGCACTAACGATTTTCACTGGAAGTAGGAAAGGAAGTCGATGCCGTTTTAGGAACGTATGAATTTTAATACGAACAACCGCAAATTCAACGATAACGTCGGCTGTCTTATCAAGTCACAGCGGCTACGTCACATTCTCGTGGTGTATGTAGGCATGATATTAATTTCATTCTTTCGTATATTAAGAAAATTATAAAAAATGAACTAACATTTAAATAATAGTCAAAATTTAGAATCAAATGAAAATTATTTTTGTATGTATCTCAGATCTATTCAGACGCATATTGCTGGACACTTGCAAATAAAACTCCTCTCCATTTTTCTCTTTAGTTATCAAAGTGTGATCAAAAGCTACTGATTGTGTTTGTACACCTGAAAGATTGCCATTGAAGTCGACAAGTTCACATCCACTTTGGCTTTTTCAATGGCGTATCTATGTAGTGGGAATTTTATTAAGTTTATTTAATTAATTGAGCACATGTATTTATTAAAATACATGTAGTAAAAAAAGTATAAAAAGGTATTTTAAGGTAACACAACAAAAATACGAACAGATAAATTTGGCACGTCCGAACTATTCGTTTTAAATTTACAAACACATTATGTAGCGCTCCGATATTTGTATTCGCTGCTTGTAATTATACTGGACAACAAATTTTAGTTTATTTGTTGTATCTTGTTTGAAAAGTGCATTTTTTTGTTAATTTTGGGGCGCTGAATACAAAAATGACAATGAAATTAAAAACTTGCAGTTTTCAAGAACAAGTTTTTTTATTTTATTTTTAACAAAATAATAAAAAATAGATACTTTTACACTTTTAGAGTCACTAAATGCGCCGTCTTTTTGCTATTCTTTTGTGAATTGTCTCTGGAGCATCTCTAACAAGAGTCCAACAGTAGTCGGCAAGCATGGAAACATTCCAATTTCCCTTGTACCGTTTCTCCATTGTTGATATATCCTGATGGAAGCGTTCGCCGTGCTCATCACTTACAGCTTCGCAGTTTCCAGGAAAAAAGTCCAGGTGTGAGTGTAGGAAATGGATTTTTAGAGACATATTGCAACCCATTTTTTGATACGATGACAGCATATTTTCAACAAGAGTAACGTAATTGTCAGCTTTTTTATTTCCCAAGAAATAAGTGACCACGAGGCGAAAGTCATTCCAAGCATTTTTTTCAATATCTGTTAGAGTGCTGTCAAAATGGTCTTTCAGAATATTTCGAATCTGTGGCCCCTTTGACGTAGGTACTGAAACGCTGGCCCATCTCTATTCAGTGCCTTAACAAAGTTTTTCATTAGGCCCAATTTGATGTGCAGTGGTGGCAACAAAACCTTTTTGGAGTCTACCAATGGCATATGTTGTACATTCTTTTGACTTGGTTCTAATGATTGTCGAACAGGCCAGTCTTGTCTTTTGTAATGAAGTGCCTTTGCCCGACTGTCCCATTCACACAAATTAGATCTCGGCACGACATAACACTTGTGGTAGATAATGACGTAACACTAGAATCCTTGCAAAAATTTAGATCACATTATGCAGAATTTGTCGACGACAGATATTTACCCTCACGGGAAGAAATATTGCTAAGTCTTACAATTTGAAGAAGAAGAAGAATGTGTACTTGAGGGAGAAGATATTGTCTCTTTAGAATATAAGGAAAAAGCCGTTGTCTTCTGGAAAAATTGAAAAAACGACGCTCATATGAAACTGTAAAACACAGATTTAAGAGAGTAAAGTCTTCATATACAGGTAAGAAATCGCAGTCCAATTTCCATACATTTTTGTTTTCATACATTTTTTTCTTTTTTCGATGGGAGGCATCATTAAAAAAAAGGAAGAACAAAAAGAGAGCAATTCTTAAAAAATTCTGAATACTTTTTTATTGAATTTGTTATTAACAGCGAAGCGGGCGCCATAATTCGCGACCTAGATCTCCGTAAATTGGCTTTGGAAGCCAATGAAAAAATAAGGTTAACAAATTTCAAAGCATCTCCACATTGATTATGGAATTTTAAAAACGTATGCAAGATAGTTTCCAGAAAAATTACCAAATTGTTTACCTGTTCATATGATACAGACACGGCAGAGTTAAATCGCATTTCGTTGGATTTCATACAAGAAGTAAAACTATATTGCGAAAGTAGGCCCTATTTAACGCTGATGAAAGTAGATTCAATCTCGAATTACACTCTGATCGAAAGCAGTTGAAAGTATTGCAGTCTATATTCGCGACAACCCATTATTATACCATACTTCCCACAATATCCGCGTCTGGACGCTTGTTATCACCGCTATTTATGGTTTTAAAAGTACAAAGTAGTACATTTGGACCACAAGTGGCCGCATCAATGTACGGAGCAGCAAATATCTATGTAACTGCTTCAGTACCCGGCAAACTAACAATAGTATTATTTACGGAATGGTTCACAAAGGTTTATCCTCCAAATAGTGGACCTCAAACAGTTTTATTACTAGATTCAGGGACTGGTCATTGCCCATCTTCCTGAAGAAATTATATATCGGCCCACAAGAACGTGAACATCCTCACAATACCAGCGAAAATTACTGGCATGATACAACCACTGGACCTCTATGGATTTCGTGCTTGGAAACATTTTCTTAGAAAATTTTCCGGTGTGGTCCTCTTACACAATTACGATATTAATTTGCATTCACGTAACAACATTATTAAATTGCAATCTTTAGTGCATAACCAATTATCTTCTACCAAATATCATGATTTATTTGCTTATGCCTGGTACAAAAGCGGTTATATTGAGAACCACCCAGATCATTTCGATAATCCTGTACATTTTCCTTCACAGAAGATTTTCAAGTTCCATGGGGATGTGCGTTAAATAGACGAACAGATATCCCATTTCTAACTTTATTTATACACATTTCGCTTTGAATGCAGCTACCATGCCAACACTTATATGCCCTGTAGTGCTCCAGAAGGTTCCGCTATAGATTGATAGAAAAAGCCAATATAAATATTCGAGGAAATGAACAGAAGCTAGTCAAGGAAACCTAGAATCTCTTCTGTGAATAAATAGTTTCAGTTAATAATTCCATATAGACTTAAATTAGAGTGCAGTGCTTCAAAACTTCAAAAACTCGACATCAGGAGAAGGGAAGGCCATTAAATTAGATTCAATTTTATAATATAAAGCTTTAAGCAAAAAGCAAGTTAAGGTCATCTTTGGGTAATTTTCCATTACCTCACTATTATAGGTATCAAGGACGTGTATGTACTACACGATCCAGCGTGAGCGTAAGTATCCTACAAATAAAAATTTAAATTTCACCGCACCTATGTAGCTGTCAATTTTATCGACACAGAAACCGCTTAAAAGGGAATCAAATAATTGGAATGTACCTTAAAAGCTTATATTACCAGTAGTAGTATAGCATACCGCAACAGATAAGAAGTGTGGTTGTTCGTCGCAAAATGGTTTCTAATAACTTCCGACAGATTTGTGTGAAGGTGCAATTAGATATGGTTATGCGATAACGAGGTTAGAAATCGCTGGTAAATTACTCTGCGATTACAAATTCACTTATTTAGGAAAGATACCTACTTCCACATAGCAGATTTCCTACCTTAAAATCCTCAAAGTCTTCAACTGATTATAGATTCCATTTGTCACCGAATCACCGTTCCTTTACTCTCCATATATTTACGCTGTGTTTCGTGCGAAATTATGAACATAAACTAATTAATCTGTTAACAGTAAAGTAACTAGCAGGGGCATAATGATAACGATCTCGTTTCCTGTTCTAAATTATTAATAACTTTGGTCCCAGATAATTAATACGTGTATGGAACTTAGTATATGTGATACCAAGTAGCTGTTAGCAGCGCAATTTTAGTGGTGCACATGATAAATTGCTGTTTTGTGCTAGTTTAGAAATTGCGGAAAACTCATTTATAAGGAAATATATACAGTTTAAATATGATTGTACGAAGACGAAGACTACAGTCAGATAATCATTCTACAGAGATTAAAGAACATAAAATAGCACTATCATAGTGAGCGATTCTGGATAATAACTAGGAGGATAAAAAGAGATACTTCTAGATGTTCGCGTTTAATTTTAGTTGAAATAGTATTCTAGCAGGCTTGTGCATGCAAGTTTTTTCAATATGCCTATTTGATAGAACTGATCAAAGAAAAATGTTCAGGAGATCCCACTAGTACTAACCGAAAAGTAAGATTCAAGAATTTATTATCACTAATACTCAATTAAAATGAGTTTATATACTTTTAGTTTGTAGTTCACTTTCAGATGCTGACTTAATTATACCCTGAACTTTTTTAAATGCACGGAAAAACTAGTAAAATTCTTGGAGTTTTGTATATACAGCGTGTTTATCTAGAGCGTGGACGGAAGATAATTGCTTTCCAAAGCAATTCGGACAAAAAGTTTTCCAATAAAACATATCCGGAGACAAGTTTCGCACGATATAAAATTATGCTCAAGTATTGACGGTGTTCGGTTTCCCCTGCGCACTATATAATTTCGTTTTTTAAATGGAATATCATTACATTAATGGATGCCCCTCTTCAATCTGTCCATCTGTGCTAGTTTTTGAGATAATTGATATAATTTGAAATTTTGGCGAAATTTCGCCGTTCCTTTAGCGACTAGTATTTTAAACGCCCTCCTAAATATTATTCGATTCGGTATTTCTTGGAATTTTCGGCAATACATCGAAAATCTTTTTATATCAACCAGATTCTATAAGATGGTCATTGATATCGTTGCCATGTTCGATTCATGTTGATATGAATTGAAGAGAGACATCTCAATACGTAATAATATGCAGGATAATATGCAGGATGACGCTACATGCCTGCTTCTCTACCGGTTTAGTTTATTTATGAATTTTTCGTATTCTTATATTAACCCGTAATACCGACGCCTATGCGAGTCCGCAAGTTATGGTTACTCTTCTCATTACTGGTATCTATTGATATTCAATGGTTCTAAAATAAAATTCGAAGAAATTAAGCTAGAAAACTGTTTATAATATACAGGTGTCCCAACCTTCTAGAATTGTAAAATTGCACCCATTGTATTGCTGTAAGCTTGTAAATATTTCCAACGTCTTTATTAACAATGTAAGTTAAAGAGTACAGTAATGCAATGATAATGAAATGACGATAACAAGTACAGTACTAAATATCTGGAATGGGCGCTTAGCTAACTGTAGGGATATAACTAAAATTTTATGAGACATCATAGACCATCCTTCAAAAAACATTTCCGTTAATGCAAGCTGATCGATAAATAGCGAACCTACTTTGTTATTTGTCAATCTGGTTTTAGACCAGGATATAGCTGCTGTACTGCATTAGTAATTGTAACTGATGATATAAGGAACGCAATGATTGTGGGCAAAGTGGTGTTGTTGGTTACGTTAGTCTTTTCCAGGGCATTTGACACAATTGATCACGAAGTTTTACTTTCACTCTTGCATTGCGTAGGGTTTGGACAAGGCGCAAAACGTATGTTGAGCTCTTATCTTACCGACCGTAAGCGATCTGTGGACTATCGGGGTGGTACTTCCTACTCTTGCGTAATTACAACGGGCGTGTCACAGGGGTCCATATTGGGTCCATTACTATTTAATACGTGTACTTTCAATATGTATACATCCTTGCAGTGTTGCCGTGACCATTCTTATGCTGATGACACCCAGTTATATTTCGTCTTTTACCCACATGAAGTGAAATCAGCTTGCAATAAAATTAGTTGTGACTTATATTTAATATGTATATTTCCAATCAAACACGAAAGCACAAATTTGTGTTAAATGCAAATAAATGTATCATGATGCTAGAAGGTAATCCTTTGTGGTATCAAAGTGGTTTCTGGTGCTAGTATTGTTTGGTTACTGTGACAATAGTAAACAAAAGATACTGACATTAATGTTTTTAAACTATTGATCCAAAATTTTGAGCCCAAGTAGTTACTTGGAGTCAAAGGCGAGTCTTCAGAGAATCGGATGAAAAATTGAAATTAATACTAACAAAATTTTAAAATTAGTGTAACGTTTAATTAGTTTTAATTTTCACTTTTACCCAATTTCCTTCTCATTTTATAGGCTTAATTTAAACCCCAAACGTTATTCATTATTTTCACTTCCATTTAACCTGTATTTTTGACTTTAGTCAACTTCAACTTTGACACATTTAACTTCAAATTAATATTTCATCTTTAACATTTAACTTTCAACAATGTGATTTCTTTTACTAGGATGTAACATTACTGTAAATACGACATACTATTTATCATTTACATTCTATTAATGTAATTTTCACCATAGATTATGACTAATGATCACGTGCACCGAACCTGTGCCGTTGCGGAACCCTGCGCAATTCTGTCAGTAATTTTTACGAAATCTGGAAGTAGAAAGCTTAATCTTTACGCTGCTGCAAAAATTAATATCGGGAAATATTCGAGAGCTTGTATGCCCCAAATTTTTTAAAATTTCCGTGAGGAAATAAAGAAGACATTGAAAATGTGTTTGTATATACCTGATATGTCCTTTGCATTAAACAGTAATTCATAACCAAAATAATGCTAACATAGCTCCTCGTTGTATTGATGGAATCACTTACGGCAAAAGCAGTGTAAGGAGAGAAAGCACTAGTCAACGGACATGTTTCTGCCTACCCGGCGTTATCAGCGTTACCGTTCACATTACTTTCGCTGTAAGTGATCCATCAATACCGTGAGGAGCTAGATCAGCATTATTTTGGTTATTGTTTCTAGACATTTTTTTATGTGTTTCCAATGCATTATGGTAAGCCTATAGAAATCACTTACATATGCAAGTACCAGAGCGCTCGTATGCATGCCATCTCGGAACCAGCAGTCCAAGAACTGCTCCAGAGTTGGTTTGAGAACTGTACCCGGTTTTTGTGCTTTCTAGACGGTATGTGTGTATCTCTTGCCACTAGATGGCGCCAGAAGATATTTTGCTTGCTGTTTCGAAGGATGGTGATATAAACCTCTTTTGATGAGAAATTCATAAACAAAACTTCTTTCCAAAGTAATACCTTTCTTTTCTCTAAACCATAAGCGGTCCAACGCTAATATTTTCAAACCGCGTGTTTAATGTTTCTATTGTGCAAGAGAAGATTTTGGACCATTTGTTCTACTAAAACATTTTATGGCGCTCTATTTGAAAACTAGAAATTGTTTTAAATAACTGTAGGCTTTCACGGTCGGAGTCTGAATTTGTACCAGTAGTACGTCTTTTCGAGCTTGTAGGCCGTGGTCTTGAAGCAGTGTAAGTCGGCGTTTCGCCAGATACTGCGGCTGGCATCTTAGACGATGTTGAGGGTTCACTAAGCATTTGAGGAATGGTGTTTCGATTGGGTTCGTTGCGCACTAAGTAGTCGTGCCGCGCGATGGTTGGTTTAGCACCGTGTTGCGCGGACAGAGCTGATTGGATGGCCGCTGACTGTGTTCCTGTGTCCGTTCCCGTAGTGTATCGTAGCGTATTCGTGTTTCTTAGATTGGGAATTCAAGTGCTGTTGATCATAGACACAAACACAAGAACAATTTCAATCGGAAAGAAGAAGCTCTACGGATCAACAACATCTGGATTCCGCCTCTAAGAAGTATGAATACGCTACGACACACTACACGGACGGAGATAGGACGATGTCAGCGGATATCCAATCAGCTTTTTTCGTTCAACACGGTACTAGGCCAACCAGCGCGTGGCACGACTACTTATTGCAGAGCGGCTCCAGTCGAGGCATCATTCCTCAGAAGACTAGTGAACCTTCAACATTGTTCTGAAGATACCAGCCGCAATGTCTGGCGAAACGTCGACTTACACTATTTCAAGACCACGGCCTACAAGCCCGGAAAGACGTTCTATTATAACAAAGTTATAAACCTTATTTATCTTTTATTAATTTAGTGATTATATACAATCTTCTCTTTTATCTATTTTCAGAATATGATTTATGCCCTAATTATTTGATTGATTATTTGTCTGCCCTCATTTACGCTTTTCCATAATCTGTAAGCTATTCTTCCGCCAAACACAAACTTCAAAACAAAAACTGTTCTTGGTAAAATTGTACTGGTATCATTAAATAGGTGCTAATGTTAAAATTTTTGCATATACTTGTGGTCCTTAATTATTGCAACGTGGTTCGAGTGGTTCCTGAAAGCACAGGAAAACAGGCAAATATGCTCGACTAATTATTTTTTAAAGAACGTTGATTGTGTGCATAAACTGCTGTAGCTTGTTCACCAATTTATGTGCACTTCATATTTTACTGGGTATACAGAAGAAAAACTAATGTAAATTTTAGATTCGACCGTCTTATTAATACATATTGTTACTTACACTTCAATGTCCACTTTCTTAAAAAAAAAAGAAACATAATAAAGAAGAACGAAACCTACACATCACTTTTCCATTCCAAAACTTCCTAAAACGACAAGCTAAACTCTCAAATTTTTCAACCATAAGATTCTTACTGATACACACATAACCCACCTAACACTTCTTTTCACGTCGGTCGTAGAAATAAACTACAGGTAGTTAAATTAGATTTATAGCGGCCATATCAAGTGAAATATGCCGGTGGAATGTAGATATCGTAACTGCTTCGAGATGGACGTTATTCTCCGGCAAGCCCAGTTATTATCAACTTTTAGATTTCAAATTTTAACGATCTCATCCAGACATGTAGTTTCTGCTAGTTAGGTAACTTGAAAGAGGGTTTATTTTCTTTTTATAACACAGATTTCCTTAAACTTACAACTCTATAATTCTCATCCAATTATCAAACCATCTTCTAAGAGATATTCTCTAATAAGGAAGAGAAAGTCGAAACAGCACTATTATTTCTATTTTGACACACAGATGCCAATACAAAAACACTTTGGAGCGAAGCTTTTAAAAGAAAAGGACGTCGTTGAAGAGATTTTCACGGACCCCAATGAAATTGGAGCAGCTGTGGAGACTTCTCCACAAGACAGAACCTGAAGTTCTTGAAAGGTGATCTTCAAAGACATTTCAGACAGATCTGTCTGTCAAGGTGAAAGAGATATCTGTATTTGTTCTTTCCTGTTGCAAAAGCATGTATATACGGTAATGTGTATCTCGGGGGATTTTGGGAAAAATTGAAAATTTTCTAGAATTAGTCTAAATTTTTAAATTTTTGGTTGGATCGGGAGTATTCCTAGATACTATTTGGCAAATTTTATTGTGAATTTCGAATTGAATAAATTGAATTTAACGTTTTAGAATTGAAATGCACACTAACCTTGAATTCGAATGAAGCCAATGTTTATAACAACTTCTACAGGACTGCCTGCTCTAACCTTCAACTCTTTCTTCTTTGAAATTATACTTTAATTTCACTATCGAACACTTTAGATTGGGATCGTAGTCAGGTAAATACAAGTTGATTCGACGAATGCTGAATCAGAACTGATGAAATTTTTGCCGTCGCTTATTTTTCTTTTATTTGTAATCGCGAAAGATGTCGATTGTTTTACTTCACAGCACACAACTTGTAAAATTACATTTTTATTCGCAAGAGGGACTTTTCATTACCAATGGGTGGCTAATCTGAACACCCTATCCGTTCTGAGATTGACAGCCGATGTTGTTGTTGTTGTAGAAGTCGAACATTACAACACATATTGAGCAAAAGTAATATGTTGAAGGTTAATTGTTCGTCCTTATATTGAAGAAATTATTGGAATTTAATGGAATTGCCTATTCACAGTGTTCTCAAGCTAAAAATTATAATAAAGCAATTGGAATACACCCCAAAATGCAGTGCTGTAACCTACCTCTACTGTGTCTTCGGTAACTAAAGTCGTATATACGTATAATAAAGTAGTAACATAATGTAATTATAATTAACAATTGCAGTATTAAAAGAAAATTAATTGAAATTTGAAATTTAATTTTTTTTTAAGTAAGAAATTGAATCGATTAGTTCTGCTGCAATGCAAGTGGACAGACGACAACGTGCGTCCACACATACATATGTAGTCTTTTTATGGAAGTATTACAATCCTGTTTTTGTATATAGTTACAGAGCTATTATAATACTAAACTTATACCGTACAGGATAAATACTTTAACCAAAATATTTTCCATAATTTAGAGATAAAACGAACATCACAGAATATCGAAATGTTGTTTACAAGATTAGCTGTCAAAATTGCAACGTGTGCTATGTAGGCCAAAGAAGGCAGAAGCTGGAAAAATTTATTCGACAACACGCGTAGGATGTATCTGTTAAAAAATCTTCTACAGGACTAGCAACACGATGTATTGATTTGAATCGTAGTTTTGATTTCGCAAGCCCAATAATTTTAAACATAGAACCAACCTACAAAAAAAATACTCTGAACTTTTCTATAAATTTAAAAACTGTATTTTAACATTGCAGATATTCGATTAACATTACAATATCCTTTCAACTTATCGTAAACTTTATCGTATGTAATTTCATTACATTTATCCTGTTTGCTATTATTAACTAATAATGTACTCTTTATGATACAGTTAATGGTTTCAATGTTAATTTGACGTCTTGTACTCACTTTGATACATGTTTTAATTTTTTTTTAAGTACCTCTGTAATTACTAGAGTTGCTCAATTTGCGCCAACAGCCAGTGGCGGGCGCGTAAAAGTTTACACAAAATAAATGATCAGAAATAAAATATAATACGTGCTCAAACACTTACCGTCTTAAGAGTCTTCCGTGAAATCATAAAGTGAATAATGTCTGTTAAATATCTGGAACATTAGATATGTTTCCACAGTTGTTTCGGCAAACCAAGTGCGGCGTGAGGAAAAAGTGTGTTTATATGCAGAAAACGCACGTTCTACATCTAGTGGCGTTATATTTGCGTAATTAAAATAATCTTTGGAACAACTTAACGGTTCCGTTGACGCACCTTCACAAATTTGTCTTAATGTGCCAAAATCAGAATCTTTCTCTAAAGCACCTTCAAACCTTTCTAGAACACAAACATGTTGCACTATTTCCAGAGATTCCACCAACGACACCGAAGGATTTTGTAATTTTTCTATTGCCTCCACTAGTCCGAAGTAATTGTTCTGAATAGTTTTTAAATTCGTTTTAACCTGACTATCTTGAAATTTCGACTTGCTTTCCTTGATAGCCGCAGCTTCCTTTGGATCGAATTGTAAAACCACGTTCTTAATATTCTCAAAATATTTATGATAATAAAACGTGGCCTGTAACCATGTTCCCCAACATGTAAGAATAGGTTCTGGTGGCTCATGCATACGGGGGTACAGTATGTGAAATTGCGAATACATTTTGGGGATTTGACAAATACTGCTTTTGTATGCGCTATTAAAGCGGCTACCTCAGGATAACATTTTCTAATACTGTCTGCCACATGACTGAAAGCATGAATTTTACACGTAATATGTAACAAGTTAGCACAATGTTTTTTAAGAGTCCGGCCTACAGAAAGCATGTTTGCGGCACAATCACTCATAAACATCAACAGTTGGTTTGTTGAAAGTTCCAATGTATTTAACATTAATTTTGAAATTACTTCGGCAGTACATTGTTGTACTCGTCTGGAAGCTAATAGAATTGAAGGTGACGATTGATGTGATTCCATTGTACGTACCATTACATTAACCGTAGAATGTTTTTTACGATCTGTTGTTGCGTCCACACATAACCACAGCTTTCTATCTTTCAACTCCGATTTAATTTTTTTTTCAACATGTTCACGAGCAGATGGCACAATTCTCTGTAACGATGCCCGACTAGGTAATTTGCAGTCTGTATATTTATTCCAAAAGAAGACATATGCTTCCTTGTCTGGTAAATTAAACGCTAGATTACATGCAATAAAGGTAACACATAAGCTAAATTAAAATTTGTCATAGTGTCGTGTGCAATTTTTTTTTAAGAATGCTGTATACTATTTACGTGTCGTAGACAATCCCTTTTGGACCAACACATTAAAGGGATATTACAAACTACACATTGAATTTTAACGCCATCATAATTTAGGTCAGGCATTTCTGCTACAAGTTCTGTAACTTTGACCAATATTGGTCGTCTTCGCGACGTAGGCAACAAACGTAGAACTACGAAATAGAATTTACGGCAGCGTACATGTATACACAACAGATCTGGTTGAGACTCGCAGTTATACTGAGGCTTGTATCGAGCCTCCGCCACTGTCCGTTGGCGCTAGTGAGCAACTCTAGCAATTACATACAAAAACAGGACTGTAATACTTCCGTAAAAAGACCTACATATGGGGAACGCACGTTGTCGTCCGTCCGCCTGTATTGCAGCAAAACTAACAGATTGAATTTCTTATTTTTTTTTTTAATTAAAATTTCAAATTTCAATTATTAATTTTCTTTTAATACTGCAATTGTTAATTATAATTACATCATGTTACTACTTCATTGTATATACGACTTTGATTACCAAAGACACAATACAAGTATATTACAGCACTGCATTTTGGATGTATCCCAATTGTTTTATTATAATTTTTAGCTTAAGAAAGGTGCATGTTAAGTTAGCACCGAAAGCTTGCAACACTGTGAATAGGTAATTGCAATAAATTCGTTCGAATAATACAATTTTTTTTTTCTTCAAGCAAAAGTATTTCATTTATGGTGGTCAAGAGATTGTATAGGTTCAATCCCATAAGCCAGATCGTTAATTTTTGTTTGTATATGTAGACATGGTGGGTTTCAAGTATTTTCGAAATATTTACGTGCGTCTTATAGTAATATAGCCATTAACATTGTCATAAGAATCAAAGGTAGTAGCAAAAAGGACCTAATTAAGAGGAATACACCAAAAGTATACATTTCTAACTTATTGTAATGGTCTTTAACATGAAGTTAATCCTCGTCTCGAAAACTAAAAGGGGTTAGTAACTACTACATCCCCAATTAGAAAAAAATAAAAATAAAACTTGAGTGACACCAGTAAGCATATCAATACGCTATAGACACGGACTAAAGAAACGCGAGGGCCGTATCGATGCTAATCCACTTTTAGTAGCAAGTTTCCTTTAGTAAAAGTTGGAAGCAATATTTCCTAATATATCTGATCTACACCAAAACATTCTTACAACTTTTCTTCCATAGGTTGTTTCAAGCAATCTTTCAACAGGATAGCGCTTAACTGCATGTGTCAAGACTCACATTAAACTTTCTTGTATAGCAAAATAAGCAAAGAGGCCTCCCAATGAATCCAAACGAATTACGACAGCGTATCAATACTGAATAGATTGCAGATACCATTTGTCCATACTTTGAAACGGCACTAAGAAGAGCAGAAACAGTCATGAGAACCACAGGTGGGCAGCAAACTATTCGTAAGTTCTATAATTTGTTTTTACTACTACTATTGGATAAATCTGATAAATTTCATTCTAATATTTGGAATTTTTTCTTTGTGTTGCAATTTCAATAAATAGTGGTATATTTTGAACAGCGCAGCAGAGTTTAAAACACATTAAGTACGCGCTAAAAGCAGCAGAAATAGGACAAATTACAAAATAAGTTGTTGACATTTGTTTGTTCACAATTCAGATCTTCGTTTGATCACCCGTTGTTTTATTCAATAAAAAAATCAGGAATGGCTATTACCTTAATACATACATTATTTCAGGCATAGTTCAGAAAACTCATGTATTTGCTTTTAATCCTAGGTACATAGTTGCTCATTATACTGAACAAGCATTGGAGAAATAATCAGCATGCAATACTGATACTATTATCCTGAATGGGAGGCTTAGAGCCTTTTATCTGAAAACTTAAACTGAAAAAAGAAAAATTGTCAATGTTAAAAAGGAGACCATATAATACAAGCAAGGGTAAGTTGTGTCCTATTTTGAAACTTAATTTCTTTGGAGAAACGGAATAATAGCTGTTATTATCTCTCGTTTAAAATTTTGTGGCGTAGAAATTGAATAGAAATGAATACAATAACAATTAAAAATACTACATTTGATCTTGACTAGTGTAAGTCTAGACTACTGATAGCAAGGAATCAATAACATAGTGGGAATTTTGGCACATGGCTGCTTCTTCTCTTGACATGCTAAAAAAAGTTTGACCAGATACCTTTTTTATAAATGTTATAGCATACTAGTGTCTTCCTTTATTGTTACAGTTATATGTGGATACAATTTGCTTTAGAAGTTTGAACTGGTCAACAAGAAAATCGAAAGAAAAATTAAGATTAATGCATTGCTGACCTCATCTCGTAAAAAAACGACCCCTTTTTAAATTTACATAATGTGTAGGTCCGTATTGTTCAATAAAACGTTCTTTATTACTCATGGTTATTTCCTTAGCAATTACTACCATTACCTTTTCGATAGATCTATATATATATCTAACAGCTTTGTGTTCCAAATATTGAGGAGGTACAATTAAACTTATATTCATAGAGGTAAAACCGTTATTACTGTTCGATACGTCACTCATAACGGTAGTTTTTATTTTTATGATTAATGTTTGGGAATAATGAGTTTAATTAATTGACAGCCAGAAGTTACTTTTTGACGTGATTTTTTTGCTTGACCTTTCCCTATTTTCTATACATCTTGATATATCTCTTATTTTTTCTTTTATCTGCTAAAATTATTAGACTGGAATGCTTCATAAAAATAAAAAAAAATAATAACGACACCCCGCCTTCCCTTTATTCAAATTCCTAGCGAACAACACGGATGTCAATTAAAAAAGGAGACTTGAGAGCTCCTCATCAAGAAGAACGCACTTATTTTGTTCTACTTTTCACACTTATGCAAAAATAGGAGCGTTTTTCACTTTGAACGATACCAAGGTTAAATACAAGTCAAAAATTCGTATCCAAGCTTAATTGATTATTAAAATAAAAGCACATCTGTGCGGTATTCCGGGTACACAAATTATGGACGTGTTTTTTCGCCGTGGTTTTATCAGATCACTCGAAAGTGCGGATTCATTAGCCTAGAATTATTTTTAGAAGTCGCTCGAGCTCACCGTGTATATATAAAGAAGGAGAGCTCGCAAACATTTTACGCCATCCTTGCAAAGCTTAATGTAAGAGCTTTTCATGGCAATTTAATAATTGGTTTTATGGATGATATTGGCGAAACATTTTGACTTGAAAGGAAGAAAAAAGATTAAATATCTAATAGGCGGTGATGTAACTGTTTTATAAGTTGATAATTAGAAAAAGCACAAAATTTTCATGAATGAGTTTCAATTCAGACATTTCAAGTCCATTCTTTGCTATAGTCTAAACTAAATCATAAGGAAGAATTTCACAAGATACTTACTGTGAAACGTTCACCAAGTTAAGGTGCTGAAGCTTGTCGTAGAGCACAATTGATGTACGGTCCGGATTTTGTCGTTGGAAAATTGGAAAACGTTTTTTCTTTGCACAAGATGATTCTGTATTCAAAATGTACTACAATAACAAAAGTGTGTTCGATATGAAGGACCCGACACTGTAAGCTCTGCTTCCCACCACCTCGACTCTACGTGAAAATCGATCAGCTGGATGTACACTCCACGAGAGAAACGCAATATAGAGGTCTTGTCAACGACGGGAGAGGCAAGGCAACGCAGTATCGAATCGATATTTGCAATTTGTACATTTCCATTTTTCATTGGAAATTTTAATAGATTACTGCGATATTTGTTTCTAAAAGCTTTAAAATTTGAATTCCAAATGCACAACAGCAATCTTTTAGCATTATTAAAAGCTACAATTAAAAAAAAATATGACACCAAATGAAAAAAGAATAGTACAAATATGTTTGGAAAATCTCTTGGCATACAAAAAATATCCTTTCTTTCTTCAAAATAGACAATCATCGACCGCAAAATTAAACAAAGATAATTAACTCAAGCATCTTTATTTTATACTTCCATCATTGACTTTCCTAGTTTTCCATGTTCTTTTGATTTGCAACAGAATGTTGCATGCCAATCTGAGATAACGTCGATATATTTCCATACGGTATACTAGCGCCACCTCTGGTTGAATTTGGAAGGTGTAAGTGAGTCAGTGTCATTTTCCCGGAACCAATGTACGGTGTTCGTTCTGCGATTCTCCACCAGATTCCGCTGAGAAATTTAAGTATTATGTTTTTTATTTTGTACTTATTGTTAGTGCTGATGCTTCCATATGGGTATATACATATGTATACAATAGGCAATAGATTAGCAAAAGGTATTAGCCACTAAAGAGCTAACTGAATATAACTTTTTTTTAGAATATGAGCAGTGATCTTTGAGATGCAAAGGATGGTCAGAAGTTAACATAACATCAAAGAATTACAGTGGATGACCTATTAACCTTTAAGTACTAGCACCTATTGGACATACATAAGTACTAGCATGGCACCTACGAAGCACCATTGTAAAATTATTGCTATAAAATTAATGTTTTAATTTTAAATGTTTCTTGTTTTAGGAATATGATACAAAACGGTAAAATAACATATAAAAGAAACGTTAATAAGTATTATGTACTATTTATTCACAACATTCATTACACATTTTTTCGTATGCTCTGAACAAATATTTTAAAAACATTTAGAGCATATTTGTTTAGAATAGCGGTTATTTTTTCTAGGGCACAGGTAACACCGCTTTCTTGAACTTGTAGTTGCAATTTCTACAGGTTGAGGCTCAATTTCTAAACGCTCGTTTAGAACTTTTCGAATTTTTCTGGGCAATTGAGGGTACTCCAAGCGATCTAATTGATGTGGTTTTACAAGTTCTTGTCCTAATATTTTATGGAGATTTCTACACGCAGTGACTGATTCAATATTATTATGTTTATAAATAATGAAAGCATTTAAGGCGCAGACATGAATGAGATGGAAAAATAAAACCAATGGCCCTCTCCTTGTTCGCCGTCCTACATTGTACGTAGCACAGAGTTTATCTGTTACGTCCACTCCACCCTTAGTTGTATTATAAAATGTAAAAATTTCTGGTTTCCTTTTTTCTCCGGTATCTTGGTCAATGTTTCCATCATGGTGCATTGTGGAGAGCAGAAGAACTGCCTTAGATTTTTTTTTGGTTCATAAGAAATCAATGTTGCATTTTTTGAAAATCCAAACAGTGTACTTTTTACAGTTCTATTCTTGTTGGGAAGAAACACTGCTGGAATTTCTCTTTTATTTTTGCGTATTGTTCCTACTAATGTTAAATTATGGTCCGACAATAAGCGCTCTGATAAGGATATACTTGTCTACCAGTTAATAACGGAATATATTGTCGAAACCTGCAGTTACCACGAAATGCCACCTGTTGTTCATCAATGGTAACGAATTCAGAAGGCGAAAAAATCTCATCAAATCTAATACAACGAAGTATAAATAAGAATCTTTCACAGCTCATTGTTGTATAAAACAATTTACTGGATAATCAGAGAATAAGTCTCAGAAATTCAAATGAGATGATTGCAGTACACCGACGACAATGAGCAGTCCTATGAAAGCTTTTATTTCATTGTGTGTCACGGAATTTGTACAGCTAGCTCATTGAAAGTTGGGTCTTACTTTCAACTCAATGTATTTATTTGTATTTTCCACCAATATTCCAATTACCCAATCGTCAAGGAATAGCGGGAATATAGCGGAAATTTCTTTTACATTCTTCGCACGACGTTTGCAACCAGGAAGATGAATAACAATATTACTTTTACGTGTTTGTGATGTTGGAGGGGGTACTTTATTCCACTTTGAAGTTGTATTTTTACCTATGAAATTATAAACCATAAGAGCTAAGTATTTTACAACAGTGTTTATTTTTACATACCTGAGTAAAAATCTGTAACATCAGATAACTCTTCCGTATTACTACCATCTTCTTCAATGACTGAATCACTGTCATGACTAGATACACTTTCACTTTTTCATTTTTTCGTTATCAAATTCTATCTAAAAATCGTCACTTTCAAACAATTTCGCTGTTTCTTCATCACATAATCCACGTTTACTACTCATAATGTCGACTGTACACGTTAAGGCTCAACGAACTACTAACTCAATATTCAATGGGCATAGATATTTTTAAATACTGTACTATAAATCACTCACAGAAACACCCGTTATGTATAATGAAAGCTCAAAAAAAAAACGTTACTACTGACACGGCGCTTTTCAGACACCACCGAGTGCAGGGTCATAAATTATCTTTTGTTTACATTTCAATATCTGGACTATATCATGTTACATAGGTTTTAGAAACACCATTCGAGGAATACATTAAGTAAACTAACGTAAATGAAATTTTGTGAAAGATATTACAATTTGTAAAAGACCTGGCGCCTCGTAGGCGCCATGTTAGTACTTAAAGGTTAATGAACATAATCTGTCCCGCGAGTATGTTCGTCCTGAATTGTTCGTTAACCGATCACTCATTTGCCATACATTTTTATGGAAAATCGATTAATTGGTTCTGAAGGTTCAAACGCTGAGATCATTTTATAGTTCTTAGTTTATTGCAAACATAATATATTGTAATGAATAATAAGTATTCTCTAAACAAAAGAATTTATCTCAGGGTTAACGTTTTTATAAATGACTACGTTGTGTGGGGTTTACTTATTTTCTTTGGCTAATCGAAAGCAAATGGAAAATTAAATAATTTTTGATGTTTGAGAGAGACACTATTTTTATTTCTTTTGACAGAGTTTAAATTTTTAGACAAAATTTCAACGTATCCATTTGAATTTTTATATTTTAAAGATAATTAAATAAATTGAATTTTCTCTTTTTCTTTGTTTGCATTTCTTAAAAAGCATAATAAAAAGTAGCTTCAAACTTCCAATATAGGTTGAAAAATTATGATTTTGCTTGAACAACAGAAACATTAAAATCCTATTTAAAAGAATTGAAAAAATCGTTCTCTCTGTATAGGTAAGTAAATCTGTAATTGAATATTATCGTGTATATCTAATTACTGTATAATATATGTTTGAGTAATATATTTTTAAGCCCTTGAATTACCGTCAAATGGGGTGACTTGATAAAAATATTGAACTTTTGCATTTTTTTGAATACCGTGCACATCAAAAATGAAGCGAAATTTGCTGGGAGTTCTTTGGACCTATGAGTGTTCTGCAATACGATCAGTTCTCTATGTTTCGTCCTTTTTAGAAAAAGGTCATTTTTCAAAGCATCTTACTTCAGTGTGACTTGAAAAACATTTGATATTTAAAGTTCATTTCAATTCCGTGTATTCGCAAGATCAAAAAAGCTTGAAGAGAAAAGTTACTGATACTTTTTTTTTAATATTTTATCGTCTAAGAACTTCATTGCTCCTCTTCTAAGTATTACCGGAGTTTTCAATTTTTGTTTGGTTTCGTCTTTTTCGAGTACATAATCTTTTTAACCCATGGAAGAACGAATGCTTCTGATATTTTAGCGTGGGCTCTTAAATAGGTCTTCACACTACTTTTTTAAGTCACCCCGTTTTACGGTATGTAAAAATAGTAATTTATTTTAAAGCAGGTACTGGAGTAATTCACTTTGTAAATTTCGTTCATAATCCGTTTCGTAAAACGTGAGGTGATTTGGCTCGTATCCTGATTGAATTTATCTGCTCTTCGACAGCATCTAACCAATTGTTCCCAGATAATCTTCGAAACCATATTCTTATCTGCGAATTCGAATGGTGCGACCGGCAAGGGAAGTTTAAAATTGTAGGTTCTTGTTTATAAGCATAAACCTCTAACCGTAAAAAGTGACATGAAGTGAAAAATTCGAAAGTACTGTAATTTAAGAACACTCCATATATGGTATATTAAATTTAGTAACTGCCTTGTCGGTAGAGTAGTCTCAAATAGAAAAGGACATATGCGCAGATGGCTTATTTTAGTCTGGCGAATTGATTGTTTTGTTAAGGGGTGAACCGTACTTCAGCACCGTACTTCAGCACTGTTAGCGAGGAGGTTAGAACTGTTTGGAGTAATTGTTTAGCGTTTTATTTTTCTGTATTCCTTCTTGTTGTATAAATTACTGTCTTTTTCAAGACCATTTGAGAACTTAATTTTTGTACAGATAAAAACTTTATACAACTTATTGTTTAATAAATGTTGTACAATCTGAATGAACAAGTTTATTTTTTTTTAATATACACAAAAAATATGTTTTCCAAATTTCTCTCGGATAACTCAATGAATTTTGGATAAAAAATCACCATATTACACTGCATTAATATTGCATTGAAATCTTAAGATGATCTGTTAACAAAAGTTCTAAATTCGGCGGAAAAGTTTGAAACGAAGACGTTATGGATGAATTTGAAGCAATTCAGCAGTAAATTGCTACAATTGGTAAATCGATTGGTTTACATATGGACCTAAATTGTGCGACTGAATTAATTGTATCTCATGCCGTTAATCTTATTACATTGCTTAGGTTAAGTACGTGAATTAGACACTGACGAAGAGATACAGACAGGCAATAGTTAAGAATTTGCTTCAGCGATATTGATTTCTATGACTTGTTGCTAGACAGAGAATTAGCAGTCAACCATCGTGACACTAATGTGACAGAACGCACATGTTGCACTTTCATGGATTTCGTTGTCAAATATTTCAGAAACTTGTAAAGAAAACGAAAGAGATGGACATGTTTGGGCATATTTTCTACCTAGAAGTCTCCGTCGTTATACTCTTCAGCCTTTGACTTTTACAACACTGGAAGTTTTTCTTCCTTTCATGGCCAACACATTTAACTCGTACTGCTTCTCCATCCATGTTATATAAAACATAGTTACAACAAATTAATATTTTATTTCAGTATATTATTTCTTTACATAGATGGAGCTTATTTCCAAAATACAACAAGTCCATTAATTTGTAAAGGACTTGTTGACTTTACTATTTGCATTTTATCAATGATTATAATAATAAAACAATAGTGTTGGTATTGAGACGTCAGAACGAATTTTTAGTTACAAAAAACGTCACGGAATAAATTGCTTTCATAAGCCAATGATTTATTCTATACCAAAATTCGATATCGCTTTAACATCAATTTGTTAAATTAAAAACCAGTAGGAGAAAAGGAATACATATATATTTTAAATGTTATTAAAGTAAATAACAAGAACTTAACTGTAAAAAATAATCAGAATATTCATAACACTAGAAAACGTTTGTAAATGTAGGAAAATTGCTTTTAAAGTTTAACAGTTTTCTATTCATTAGTTTTGCAAATTATCTTTTGAGTTCTTGAATAGCTATATATTTAGGATAGTTAGTTTCATGTTTAACTGCCGAATCTTTCTTGAAGTATCAGCGTCCAACAGCTATTTGAACTCTCCTTTCGCGTACAAATCCAACTTGCTAATTCTGTCATAAATCAAGAACTTCGACCCAGGGTAAAATAAAAGTAAATACACCCAAGAAGATAGTTTAAGTGCTAAAACGGACGTGACAGTTATCGCCTTGAAAGTGTGGGTGTGGGGGGTATTTGGGAAAAGACCTTGGATCTGTTTACAGGGAGATGGAAAAAAAGGTACGTAAAAAATAATATTTTCTTACAATAATCTTACCATTCCAAAGCAATCGTTCTGATCAAGACTGTCCACGTGGATTTCTTCAGTATCTGTTATATAGTATGCGTTGACCTTGCCCTTGTGGATGAAAAACATTCTATCATTAACATCGCCTTGATGACAAATAGTGTCGCCAGTGAAATATGTTTGGATGTGCATTTTTCTTATGAGAATCCTTATAAAATCGGTATGGCAATCCATAAACACCCAATTCTAAAAGAAAGGGATCGTTTTGCGTTAAGCTTACTATACAAAAATTAACATGGGAAAGGCAAACATCAACAAAACATACTTCACGAATATGGTGACCAAATGCAGCCCACTTTATTGACGCGTTAATATACGGAGGCGCCTGCGTCATAAAAATTGGAACCTGATATCCTTGATTCATACCCCATAATTGCATTGTATACTGCATCACGCAGTTAAATAGTGGCATTGAAATGTAGCTATTTTTTAAAAATAACTGAAATAGCAAGTAGATTACATTATTTCTAATTATTATAGACAATTAGACGTATATCTTTCAGTTCACTTTAAGATTGCAGCATTAGAATAGATAGGGGAGAAGTGCTTAATATACCATTGATTAAGAGATACGGCATGGTACCTACACAGCTGTGGACATTGCGGCACCATTAAAAATAAATTGTATTGTATTCAAACTTTTACAACAGACTACGTATATCATAATTAGAAAATTACAACAATGGTGGACTATTGCACGTTATCATTTATGTATCAGCTTTGTTCGACGGCGATTAGTCGCAAGATAACAAATGTTGCAACTACCATTAATTAAAGAGGTTTTGGGTTTGGAATAGTGTGTTCTTCTCTTGAAAAATGGGTGCTGAAGAGTTATTTATGTTAACACCGATTGAAACTAAAATGAAGAGTTTTTCAATCAAATCTGATGAACGGGTAATCTAAATCTGTGGCACTGGAACACTGAAACAGTTCACTAAAACCCTTACCACAACACTTAATTCAGGGTATTCTTTAGATTTGCACTTTAGGCTAATTATAGTCCCGTGCAATTAAGCTGCTTATTAAGTTACACTTAAAGTGGAAGTTTTAATTTTACGATTTACTTTAAGATTTTAAATTTACATATTGCATTATTTTATTTTGCTATATAAGGTTAGTTTTTCACTTAGCCTGTTAGTTCAGTCTTGCTGCTGATGATGATAGCTTGGCTATCGAAACGTGCGTCCAGTATGAATTAAGTGTTGTGGTAAGGGTTTTAGTGAACTGTTTCAAATCTGATGAATATTATAAAGAAACTGATAAATGAAGTGCTGAACGCCAAAAGTCAGCAAGTAAAAGCACCAACAGACTACAAACGAATTAGAAGGTACGATTTATTGAAAGTAGATGACACTAGTAAATTAATTTTACCCCTTAGTAAGACAGTTAACAATACTGTAAGATATTATGTGCACGATCTAGAATAGTTTGAAACAATTAAGAAAACTCACATTGAAACTAGTCACGGAGGAATTTACACGCTGGAATATAATTTAAAACAGAAATATGCTAACGTAACAAGAACAACTATAAAAATATTTCTTGATAACTGTCAGACTTGTTTAAAAAATAAGGTTCACCCTAAAAAGGGAATTGTTGTTAGGCTGATGGGTTTCAACGAGGTTAATGCACGTGGACAGGGAGATCTTGTAGACTACTGGACTTGACCAAATGGATAGTATAAATTTAACGTGAATTATCAAGATCACTGAAGCAAATTTGTAAGTCTTTGTGCATAAAAAAGTAAGAGAGCTGCTGGAGTTGCGTATCATTTAATGGATATATTTTGCATTTTTGGGGCACCGTCACTTTTGCAGTCCGACAACGTTTGAGAATTTGTAAACACGTACACGGCAAGCCCAGATATTCTCAAAGCCAAGAAAGTGTGGGGAGAGCAAATCGAGATGTAGAAGATATGGTTGTAGCCTAGATGGCAGGCAGATAATAAAACGAATCGCTGGAGTGAAGGTTTACGATTCTGTCAATTAAAAAGGAATGATTGTTTTCATGCTGGTGTTAAGCAAACACTTCAAGTAATCTGCCTAACACAATTGCTGAAAATTTAAGCAGTGAAGAAGATTTAGAAAATGCCTAAAATTTGATTAAAATTTTACATGGACTACAGGAAGGTATTGATGTAAAAGAAGATTTATCTAGCGACATGAGAAATGACAATGTATTTGCGAACGCCAGTTAAATGAAATGGAAGAAATTGATAATACTGAGTTTAATGTCAACGTTTGCCGTAGGCGAACAAGAAAATATAGAATAATCCATAGTGACTCTGTGTGAGATGAAGTATGAGAGGTAGAAATGAAACAATGGTCCAGATCTCACAAAATTCTATTAAAGGATTAGGGATCCGGTTTCGTGTTTAACAATGATGATGTGTTTGTTAGGGTGTATTTATAGTGAAGCTGTGATAGTTGGTAAGAGCGATGCGTTAGCAAAACACGCCAATCAGCGAGCACTGTAACATAAATCCATAGCAACGTACTTATTTGCACTCTTCGTTAGTGCTCCAATTTCAATAAACAAGCGGTTTGTTCGCTTGACCTACACTAACTATTCAGAGTAACCAGTGTAAAAATATGCGTTTGTTGGGCCCGAGTGCAGTTGCACGAATGTTGTTCGTTGTGACCTTGGTGCAGTTGAAGTCTACACTTCTTAAACGCAATTTACAGTAGGTGTAAGAAGTGTATACATCGAAATAAGTCGCGCTGAATACTGTGATGAAAAATAACGGGAAGTTGTTCGTTCGCGTTTGCCGTAAGCTGCATGACCATACATATATTTGCACTGACTACTCTAGTGACGTCATTTTACACTACACCAAGTAAAAAGTGCAGCCCGAGCGAACAAACTTAAGATACAGCAATTTTGTTCGTTCGTTCTTTTCTGCATCACTGAGTGTACCAGCACATATACCAAATCATTGCCCTGACTAGCTATCGAGGTCTTTACTGCAATAATAATACTTCTTAAATACTAACAATCTTAAAGTGAACGGATTACAGAGTTATCGGATCTGAGATGTATAACTAAAATAACATCAAATTTACCTCCATTTTGTGTCTGCTATGGTCGAAGCTAGTTAATGTCGAAGCGTAGCTTTTAGTTATCGACGACATATCACCAATAACAACAGCAGCTATGAATTTGTTAACTATCGTATTAAAAACTGTAAACGTTATTTCGACAGTGGTTCTCGGCCTAATGTTCATATATCCGACGAACGAAGACAACGATACGGCGAAGTACATTGAACAGAGGTAGTTCTTGACGCAGGTCGTCTGGTTTTCTGCAGCGTACCACAGAGATTAGTAAACTAAGAATCTAAAGGTCGCCGACGTAAAGAAGGGAACTTACGAGTGTTGTACATCCAGCCGTTTACATTGTTTTCGCCAATCATGTACCAAATGCAAGTTTCTGTGTGTATGATCGTTGCCATCGTCACCAATATTGAAAGTGCTTTAATTAGTAGCACGTTGACGTTTAAGAAATTGTAACTTATGGTGAAGATATAATAGATGTTCCACTAAAAGAAGTATTTATAAAGTAATGAAAGCACAAACTTAATCTTTTTTCCATTAAAAGCGGAATGTTGCGTGTCATTCTTAAAAGTTTTAACCCTTTCCAGCCCACTTTAAATAGGTAAAAAAAAGATGCGAATGCAGCATAGAAAAAGCTATCTGCTTATGTTTATAAACAGTCTTTTAAAATGGCAAGAACTGAACCAAAATTATATGTTGAGAAGCAAATCTAGGATTTGCTTTTCAACGTACAATTTTGGACATAGTAATACACGTGGAAAGAATTCCTAGTAACAATAACCAAAAATTAATGCTAACATAGCTCATAGTATTGGTGGAATCATTCCCGGCAAAAACAATGTAGCAGAGAAAATAGCGCTAACGCATGAACATGTTTCTGCCTACCCGGCGTCATCGACATGGTTCTGAGCACAATTTTCTGCCGTTACAATTGCGTTTGCCTCTCGGTTTATGCTGCTAATCTCCAAAACAGCACTGAATATGTCTTTCGGCGACACCTACCGCCAAGAGACACAGTCACGCCGTCCCAGAGGGTAGCAAGGCAAACCGGAGTGTAGATGTCCACCACCTATCGGGCAGCTCCTAGGCTGCCAAACGCAAGGAGGCGTTGTGCCTAGGCACAGCGGCACACTCCGGTTTGTCTTGCTACCCTCTGGGACGGCGTGACTGTGTCTCTTGGCAATAGGTGTCGCCGAAAGACATACTTAGTGCTGTTTTGGAGATTAGCAGCATAAACCAAGATGCAAACGCGATTGTAACAGCAGAAAATTGTGCTCAGAACCATGCTGATGACGCCGGGTAGGCAGAATCATGTTCTTGTGTTAGCGCTATTTTCTCTGCTACATTGTCTTTAATGATTCCACAAATACCATGAGCTATATTAACATTAATTTTTGGTTACTGCTATAGTGACAAATGTTTTATTTATTAAACAACTTGCACGAAAAATGCATCGACTGTAGATTTTTTCGAACTATCACCTCGCGGTCAGTAAAAACCCTCGTTTTCAGTGATGGTAGAAGATAAGCCTGAAAATAACGAAATCATCGAAACTGTCAAGATAATCTGTTTTTGATAACTGGACTCATAGAGTGCAGAGTATTTCTGCGCATCGCAATTAGTGCAAATAAATCGAATTCGCTATTATAGAAACACTTAGCATAGCGTATAGGTTGGAATCTAGAGAAACATTTCTTAAATAAAAAATATTCGAAAGAAAGTGGTGCACAACGTAAACTTATATTCAAGTGTACAAAGTGTTCGGTGGTAATGTAAAAAGGCGCACCAAGCAGAAAGAATGGTTTTGGATTCGACCAAGTTTTCAAGTTCGAAATAAGCATGGAAATGATTTAATCAAAGCGCTAATATTAGACAACCCTGACAATTTAAACTCAGAATACAGATGTGATGCTGGGTTCTGGAACCTTTTCGGATTATGAAGATTTATTAAATATGGCAGGGCCTGAAATCAAATAAAAACTTTGTGGTTTGCTGCTACAGGAGATTCTCACAATTCTCTCATGTATGCTTTTAAGGTTTCAAAGGAAGTTATTTCAAGAACCATACCAGAGGTTTGTGATGCGCTGAACGGAACTGGATGATCGCGGTATACAGGGTATGTCACGACAATCAGTTAAAAGTATATGGGGAAGAGAGTAAAGTAGAAATTTGAAAATTTACATACACAAATTATCATTTAAAACTAGCTCGGCCAAAATATTTTCAACTGCCGGTATCTCTCTTTTATACCGGATTTAGCATTAAACTTCCCTATTTTAAATAGAACACTACAATTTTTATGTGAAATTTGGATTCTGTATTGAATTCTAAAATTGTTTTATGTTACATAGCCTATCCTTAGAATTCATTCCTAAAGAGATATTGCAACTTTTCGGAAAAGTTTTACAGATGTGGTGCCTCATAGGCTTTCAAATAACTTGCAATTGTAATACGCCAAAAAAAAAATATTCTGCTTGCTGGTAATGTTCATGAAACGATGTTCCCATAGTAATAATTTTGCTAATTATGCAGGGTGTGCCAGTAAGGAGGGGACAATATCAAAGATATTTAAACTGAGAAATTTCTAATAAACACAGCAGTAGTCGTCAGTAATTTATATTGTCAATCAACTACTCATAATTGCACGTACTTCTTATCTGTTACCATGGACACATAATTTCATGAACATTGCCAGAAAGCAGAATAATTTTTTTGGCGTATTACAATTTGTTATTTTAAAACCTATGATGCACCACATCTGTCAAACTTTTTCGAAAAGATGCAATATCTCTTTAAGAATGAAATCTAGGTATAGGGTATGTTGCATAAAATAATATTAAAATTTAGCACAGAATCCAAATCTGACATAAAAATCGTAGTGTTCCATTTAAAATAGTTACTTCCGGTTTAAGGGGGGATACCGGCAGTTGAAAATATTTTGGCTGAGCTAGTTTTAAACGATAATTTGTGTATGTAAATCCTCACATTTCTATTTTACTCTCTTCCTCATATACTTTTAACCGACGCTCATCGTGACATACCCTGTATATTAATCAAGTTTATTACACATGCCTTTCTTCACTCCATGTTAAATCAAAAACACATTTGACATTCATAAAAGGAAATGGTTGCGTGCCTCTCGGCAATGTGTCAACACTATTGTTGTCGTTTCGGCTTTCTTTAATAAAAATCGACAGGTGTCGGTGGGATCGACATGCCACTTGGCCTATCTGCAAAGCTCCGCGACTATTGGAATCGACTTTTGAAGTTTGTAACTGTGATTGGAAATTCTCTGAGTTCCTGTTCAGTTTCGTACGTTTGTCTGCAGTTTTGAGTGAATTATGATAGATTTGTGCATTTACTACTCGTTTAGTTCTGTTATTGCTATTAAATTATTCTATGATTGGAAGGGATTCAAAAACGATTTGAAAGACTATACAAGTTAGTAATCGCTAATTCTTTAAACAACACGTACACAAAATGTATAACGATTTAGAAAAGAAGATACGTACCAGCCTGAATGCTCTATTCATCCGTAGCAGAAAAAAGAAATACAATTTGTTTCTTCTAGCAAATAAGCTGAGTACCTCCAGCGGCAACACTGAAAGTATGTCGTAAAACTTTTCGAATGCAAAGCGCCTAAAATAAATATATTTTGTTTGTGAGATAATTGCCATACATTTTGACGTTTATTCTGTGCATTTTTTTTTTTAATTAAAACAAACTCAGGTTATGCAGTATTTAGGATATGAGAAATACTTGAATTACCACGCACTGTGATAGTATTATATGAAAGCAATGAATTATTGCATACCTGCTCATTACCATTTTTCGTTGACCAGCAATCCTCTGTTGGCTAAAAGCGTGAAATCTTAAACAAATGTGAATTATGTAGAACAGATCCAAAGTATAGGTGGTGACAAAAATTGCCGTGCTACGGCTTTTAAAGGCCAACTGATAAAGGGCCAGTGCGTACGATAACCAACATAATGCTCCAAAAAAGCATTGCATTACGGACTTCGACAATATGCGGGTAATTTTTTTCTTCACAAGCCTAAAATAACAAAAATTGAATTGAGTAAAGTAATAGATCATTTTTGGGAATATCAGCGAATCTTGCTTATCGTCGTTAGGTGAGTAAACTAGTTTTTTAAAAACAAGAAGTTCGTGTATGTCATTGCCAATTGCAATCACTTTAGTACCATTGGTGTACAAGGTGCATTAGGTGATAGATCGTTAGTAAAACTTACAAACAATGGCGATAGGTTTAGAGTAAGTAGAGTTTCAAAATTGATAATGTTCTCTATTAAATATTTCTTCACTTAAATTTATAAAAAAGATCTAGTAGGTATTTCTAGAGTGTTTAGACATACCGTAGTGCTCACGCCTCTACATAGATATTGAAACGGATATAAGCAGGGTGTGCTCATCACTCATGCCCCTACCCGTATTCTCTGTTTCATATATTTGCGTAGAGGCTTGAACAGCACGGTATATTTAAAATTAAAAAGTTAGTATTTTTTTTTTAAGTTGCTGATTGTAAAAGACTGTCTTTCGTCATTTGAAAGGGGTTTATGCAACGGAAAAATGGCTCGAAAATGCTTTACGTGCTAAATATCGCATTAACACATGTGGTTGTAGTTTTGCTTTCTATCGAAGGTGGAAGCACTCTGACTCACTGGTGATAAAAGAAAACATCATTCACGTATTGTATTTTTACACAAAAGAAACCTATGCCAGAATAAAATGAAACATCTGTTCGAGGAAATGACGGATTTAATATTCCCCTAAATTGCTTGACTGAATCAATAGCACAATTTACGAAGTATGCAAATATATTTTATTTCGCACTTACCCGACAGATTCGTCCCCTAACGAAACATCAGCCTTATTGGTTTTGGTTTTAATGTAAGACTATACAAAAGTGTTTTATTATTATTATTAAGAAGGCGATAATGGATTTTGATTGGAACTTACAAGATTTTCCATTAGAATATGATTACGTATTCGATTTTTGATTATCGGATAATCTCTAACTTTGAAATAAAAGGTTTCTGCTGGTATCGTCAACAGGTCTACGTTGGTATTGCTCAAAATTGTCACCATACTTCTAGTTTGATTAACATCGTCAAGATTACCGAATAGACTGAGCAGGAAAACATTATTGGTGAAACTTGGAAAACCGCAAAATCTTACATTTACTTACCATCCTCTAGTTAGAGTCTCAAAGTAGGATCCATCTGGACCAATTACTAACACTTCTCCTTTGTGGATTATGTACATGTACTTAACGATATCGTTTAGTTGAATGATCGAATAGTTTTTCAGATAATAGTTCTCGCTGACTATAGTACCGACCATTCGGTAAAACGAGGGGAGCATATCGGTAAAAACCGTAACCTGTTTCAAGGTCTCCTCGTATAGATATAAGGCGCAGTCTTTCCTTAACGCTATATGGCATTGTTTTAATATATTGATGGCGTCCATTCCATGAGTTCTCTGCCATATGTACTCGAAATGATCTATAGCTTTGCTGTGAAAGAATTAATCGTTAAGCTCTACGAGTTAAATTATTTTTGAGCATAAGCTCCCCAGTGGCGAAGGGTGTAATTTCTGTTGGGGAGACTAAAAATCACAATGCAAACTAAAACTTATACACAGTTTATAACAAAGATCAATTCGTCTACATTTGTTTTTCTATCAATACTATAAGCTATATTAGCATTATTTCGGGTATTCTTCGACTTTTGTGTAGAAGTACCTATTAAACGCTTTTTAAACTTCGCGGACTATTTAAGTTGGTGATTCCGACCGTTAAGGAATATCCTTTATTGCCGGAGTTGCCAATGTAAGGCACATGCGAAATTTAAATACAGTTTATGCATTATAGGATTGCGAACGCTTCAGATGCGCGGTGGAAATACAAGACTTTATTTTATAGTCGTTTTTTATTATGGTAAAATAATTTAAAAAATAAGTCGTGCTACGCCACTACATGTTGCATTCAAACTTGAATTTTCTCGAACGATGTCCAACAGTACCTTCAGACAGCGCCGGAACTCGCCATCCTACAACGCACGACCTGTAAATGTCTAGTGGGTACCAAAGCCAACGAAAAGTCTCTACAAAAATCGCTGAGAAATAATTGTCATTAAATTCATCGTTGAGAACTTCAAAAAATCACTAAATTTAGCGACAAAATCACCGACCTCCTAACATTGCTTATTTTTTAATTAAAATCCCGTTTTCTAGTCCGTCAAACTCGATACGGCATGTCACGTTGGTCAAATTTTAAAAAATTTATTTGTATAAATGTCAAAAATTTTTTAATTTCTTATTTAACTGATAACTTTTTAAATTTTTTTAAGTTCATGTTCATATCGCAATCAATAAAGAAAATGCAATCATTGAGCCGAAATTAAATATATATGCACAAAGAATGCATTATTTATATTATGTCCGTCACACGTGTCGCAGGTTCAATAAATAATATCACTTAGCTATTAGCACACCAAACTGAATCTTATGTATAGGTCTACAAGTTCTAGAACTAAAATCATCAAATGACTATAATTAGTAATTTTAATCCATTTTCTCGTCTTAACCCTAGGATGCATGGGTGTTTGGATATACAGATTAACATTTCTCGGGTCTCTCAGGCCCGGTTGTTTTTTTATTCTGTTAAAAATATATAAGAACATGAAATATATTTAAATCATTTATTTTTATAATTAAACAAAATCTCTAACTAAAGATTATAGCTCTTATAAATGTAAATGTTCAAAAGTAGCAATTTTTACAAATTCTTACACTATGTTCGTTGCACACATTATTGCGACACTTTTCACAAACTAGTTTGTTTTTTCTGTCTAAACTAGAGGGACACATCATGCATCTCTTCCTTTTATTTGTAACGGCATCAGTCGCAGTTTTTTCAATGTTAATAAATTTGTTCATACAATTTATTGAATTTCTTGTTATTTTCGGATTTTTTAACCTCCTTATCATATGCGGTATTACCAATTGCTCAGCTAATTCCATCAAAAATAGTCGTCTAGCGTGTGTTACATTCCTATGATAATCAGGTTTCAACGTGGAAAATATAATAAATGCATTTAGTGCTATCGATCATATTAGAAAAAAGCGCCATAGGCCAACGCTTCGTTTGCCTTTTACATGTCTAGTTGGACCGTTTTTGATCCATTACGTCTACTCCCCCTTTGGTCTTGTTATAGTAAAGTATTAATTCCGGTTTCTGCTTAACATTTTCACTTACAGACATGTCATTGTGCATGGTGCTGAGCAAAATGACTGACTTGTTTTTCTTAGGAATGTAGCCAACCATAGTCATTTTGTCATAAAAGCAAATGTAGAAGAGTAGACCGGTTTGTTCTTTGCATCTCTTATTTCATTTGGTATTTCTCTCTTATTTTTTTTTAGTGTTCCAACTACTATTAGGTTCTTTTCTAATAAACATTTAGCCAATGGAATGCTTGTAAAGAACTTATCCATTGTAACATTTAGTCTAGAGAAGTAGATGCTGCGTACTAAAGTTTGCACTACTTCAAAAGCAAGATTTGTATGGATAGGTTGATTGGGTCGTCGTCCGGTATATACAATTCCATCAACTGCAAATCCTGATTCTGACTCACATATCCAGAAAAACTTGATACCGTATTTTAACGGTTTATTTGGCATATACTAAATAAATGAACATCTCTCTCTCTCTATACGAGAGTAACTGCTCGTCAATGGTAACATTTTCATTTGGCACCAAAGATGACCTGCATTGTTGTAAAAATAAGTTCCATATATACGATATCGGAGCTAATCAATCGGTCTGTGGGCGAAAATCACTAGTTCTTTTGACATCAAAACGCGGGTACCGTCTAATATCTTCAAACCGATTAATTCCCATAGTAGCTTGATAAATAAGATTACATTTATCAGAAGAAAACAGTTCTTTTATCGGTACGTCCCAGTTTCTTTTCACACCAGCCTCTATCAGCAAACCTAAGAAAGCATTCAGTTCCATCATATCAATATCTACCCACACTTTGTCTTTTACTGTAGTTACTCTTCGAGCTTCAAGGTTTGTGCACTTGACAGCTTCTTCTAAGATCGTTCCTGTAATAAAACATTTCAAAGTGTTTAGTCTTTACACCTGGTACTAAACGCATACTAAACGTTACGTTTTGCAGTTTTCGCAGAGCTTAGCGGAACTTTATTCCACTGGATGCCGGATGGAGAAGCGAAACAGTTGGGATTATTACTATCGGCCTCCGCTGTAGTTACGTCTTCTTCAGACTCAGAATTTGAAGAGTCTGAATTGGCTTCTAATGAATTTTGACCAGGTTCTTCAGTTTCAGACGTTTCACTCTCTTCCGATAAAACTTCATCACATTCCTCTGCCCACAGTAATTGGGGATCTTCATACCACACTGTTGCACGGTGCCCGGTCGATTTTCTTGAACTTGAAGCCGCCATAACGAACATTCACAAACAAACACCTCAAGCAAATTTTAGCAACTGAAGTCTTTTTTATGTGTTCGCATATTTATATGATGTGCATTTTTGAGTGTTGAAACCTGCATACGACGTTGAAACTTGCAAGCAGAACTTGAGCGCAGAAGCAGGCCTGTTCCTACATGTTACAACATGCAGCCGATTGTTAACACATTGAATCCCAAATAATATTGCAATATGCAGTACAGAAGCAATAAATTATTTAAACAAAGACAGTTTTGAATGTAAACATAAACGATTATCAATCAAAAATAAACCGGGCCTACGAGCCCCGAGAAATGTAAATGCGGGGTAGAATTCAAATATCTAAAATAGATTTTCTTATAAATTATATAGATCAAAGAGGCATAGACAAGGTCCAGAGGAAAAAAAAATTAAAGGTAAAGAAGTTATGAAGCTTAGAATAACATGCTGGGCTTCGGAGGCCCGTGTTATGCATCCTAGGGTTAAGTTAATTTACACGTTCATATCTCATACCTGTCACCGTGGAATGACTCTATTACTAAATTTAGACAGTAGCTCATTTGTCATAGAATTTCACAAGAGATTTTTTAAATTTTGTAGATGATTTAAGTTGGTAGTTCCGATAAAGGTTATTCTTCTTCTTCTTGATAATAATAATGAACTAATAATAAAATAGTCAAACGCCCAGTGTCTAGTAAATAAGACACAACACTAATTGGTTATTGGCTTGCTATGTTACAAATCGTAACCTATGACGTTACAAGTGGACCACCGACCTTCACCACGTTCTAACCCGAAGGCCAACTTTTCCGTACATTAAGATTATGTTCTGATTGCATGAAATGTCTAATGAACCGTAAATTAATGTACATGTGATTGGACGATTTGATAACCACGAATCGAATTCTAATAAAATACATGGAGGTTAAAACGCACTATAGCACATCACACACATCAAAAAAGTATACAACATAAAACAATATATAGTATGTGTCAATAAGTAAGGTTAAAAGTTAAAAACACAATTAAGATATAAGAGCTCACTCGGTCTAAAACTCCGTGATATCAAACTCAACCAAGGAGTAGAAACTTTTAATATAAAAAAAGAAAACGTCCAAGACGAGAGTTGAACTGGTAAGCAAGGCCACGCTGCCACGAATTTGAAAAGTATGAAATTGAGTTTGTAAATAAATGTTGTAATTATAATTATAATGATACATACGTTCGTAGTTCCTTTGATATCTTTTCTTCATTCATAAACTGGATAAATCTTCGCATGTGATTTTGGTAGAGCGTCAAGTATGCATTTATGGTTGCTTTGCTGTTTGAAATGATTACAATTACGTAAGTATACCACAAGTATCCTGAAAAGGTGAAAAAAAAGTGAAGTAAAAGCAAGTGTATGGTATGCATAAAAGCTTCTGCTCTACATTATAAAAGTTAATTCCAGAATCTGACATTTTGGTCGCATAAAAGGACTAGTATGGTTTCAAATCAAAACTAATGATGTTTTACATTGGTGTGTCCGAAAAATCATACTCCTTCCGTTAGCATTTAGGTTGTACAAACAATCTTGCGCGTATAGGTTAGATTTTTTTGAAACCTAGTAATATTGTATTCCTTTTATTCATAGGCGCTTTTCAATCACTGTTTATTTTATACGAATAAGTAAGCGAAAATAAAGTTATTAACATTTATATAACATTTATGACTAGTTTTATTCATAAAAAAGAATCCAGATTTTGCATTCAAATAACAGGACTAATAACAACAGACAATGTACAGTATGGATGAGTACTTTGATCTCCGTCTCTCATTGTAAATTGTGATTATTACTGTGATTTATATTTTTACTTTATTTGAATATGTTTTTGCACTTATTTTATTTATTTTCTTGCTAATGTTGGTTTTTACGCATTTTAATTATACAAATATGTTTTGTTTGTCCACCTTTTTATTAGTTTGTTTTGCACAATTTAATTTTTGATATTATTCCATTAGGACCACGTATGCGAGCTTTTGAAATAAATTATATTATTATTGTTATACAAACCTGTAACAATTATTATAATAACAAAAAGTACTTCTTCATTCTTTTCGGCGTTTACACTACCAAAGGATAGCTGCAGAGTAGTAGTAGTCACCCAATATAATGCCATAAAATACATATTGAGTGGTTCGGAGGCATTTAAACTAACTGGAAATAAAAAAAAAGGATTTTTAATTGTATATTGAAATATCTTTCTCAGGGGATTTTTTGGAAAATTGTAAAATTTTCTAATTTTAAATTAAATTAACGATTCTTGTAGGTTCGGGGGTATCCCTGGATGCCCTTTCGGCAATTTTTATAACGAATACCCAAGTTAATAAAATGAAATTAACGAATTTTAAGATTTTAAAAGTAACTAAGCTTGAACTTTTGAACGATGCCAATGTTATATAAAACCTCTGTTTATATAACCACTACAGGTAACTGCCTGTTCTGGAAATTTAACCCTTTTCTCTTCTAATAAAGACTTCGATTTCACAATCGAGCACTTATATGGGGATCGGAGTTAAGATACACTTTGATTCAACCAAGGCTAAATAAAGATTTATGAAAAATTATGGCGTCGTTCATCCTTCTTTTATTTTAAATCGCGAAAGGCCGGCGATTGTTTTATTTCACAGCCAATTTTTATAATTCAACCCAAATAGAAACTTTTACGATGATTTTCGATCAAATGAGATTATTTCTGCAAACAGCATACGAGAACGAATGCAGTGACTTAACTAGGAGGTCGTATCTCGAAGATTTTGTGATCCAAAATGTCACCAACAAGCTTTAAACGTGAAAATCCTCTAGTAATTTACATAAACCTTTCAGATAAAGATTTAATTGATGAAATATTATTTGTTGTACCTTTTAATTTACGCTTTTGCTTATTCCAGACGATTTCTACATTAATTTGGACGAATTACGGGAATAGGAAACTTAACTGACGAGTAGATTTGTCCATGCTACCCCACACTCGTCGTTATCTGGACTTATATTTTAAATATAATGTCCTCGCCCCAAGGCCAGTTGGCTGAGGGGATATGGTAACGAAGAAAATTCCAATTTTTCCCGCAAGAGGGATATTTAGTTACCAACGAGTGGCCAGCCTGACATTTAGTCATTCCGAAGTGACAACTGAGAGAAGTTGTTGTTGTCGTACATACAAAGTTGAACATAACAATGTATGTAGTTCGTTAAATGCAAACACAAACGGGGCAAAAAAGCAGCATGTCCTATGAGAACTATTGATTTCAATTAAAATACTAACAAAGTCGCGCCGTGTCACTAGGCAGATTGTGCACGGTACAAGGACGTCTGAAAATGAGGGGCGCCTTTTTCGTAAATTATAATAATAATAATAGACAACAGGAAATGAAATTCTGGGGATTGTAGTCGAAAAAAAGAAGAACTTTTCCTTGTACTCTGAGCTTTCGCGTCAGGGGAAAGAACATTTTCGAAACTGAAACTAATCAAAAATTGTTTACGCTCAACGATGTCTGTCTGGAGAACGCCCAATATCACTGATCGACAGTAGTTTTGTTAAATGGATAACTGTAGCTGTTTCTTATATAATTTGTTACGCTAAAGCCGAATATCACCACAAAAGTTGCCCGGGCTCAATTTTTTTATAATTTATATTTGTTAAAAAATATATATTTCACAGATGGTCTACTCTATTTGTTTGCGGTTTTATTAAAAGAAGGCGGTCGCGAACAATGTATGACAAGTAGATTGCTATAAAGATGTGAAATATACGCCAGGCCTGTCAAAATAAGTCTAGCGAACTTGATAATCTCGCTGCGTTGTTTACGTGAGTCACATTAGTTTAGTTTAGACCTGCGTGTCGAGTAAGAAAGGTGTTTCTATTAATTTATAGTGAACTACTCGTCTTTACTTTGCGTTCAAGTGTTTATTTTTGTACGAGCAGATTCCCTAAAATGCCGCGAAATTGTGAAAACCATCCAAACAGTTTTTGTTATGTGTGTGATGAACTAACTTTGAAGTCCCAAAGAAGGAATATTGCTTCCTTGTTAAAAAAGGCATATGAACTTTATTTCGGGTGTCGAATCGGTGAACAGGACAAATATTGAGCCCGTCGCATTTGCTGTGCATCTTGTGTAACATTACTTAGTGCTTGGCTTAACGGAAAGTCGCGACATACGCCATTTGCAATTCCAATGGTATGAAGAAAACCAAAGGACCGCTCCACGGACAGTTATTTCTGTATCACAAAAATTGCTGGAATAACAAGAAGGACCATTAAATATCCCAACCTCCCTTCAGCTATCAGACCTGCTCCTCACAGCGACGAGCTTCCAATCCCAGCGCCAACTGAAAATTGGATTTTACATACAGAAAATTCTGGCGATGAAGATTTACAATTAAGTCCAGAAAAAGGCAACATTTAAGATCCAGATTTTGGTGGAACGTCTGCAGAACCCCATAGAATCAATCAGTCTGAACTCAACGATCTAGTTCGTGATCTAAACTTGTCAAAGGGTCAGGTAGAATTGTTGGGGTCCAGATTAAAGGGTTGAAATCTCCTTGAGAAGGGAACTACAATTTCTTCTTATCATCGACGGGAACAGGACCTCTAGCGTTTGTTTTCCGCAGAAGGCAACTTAGCGTATTGTACTGATGTTGATTCATTACTGAGTGAGTTAGGAGAACGTCATGATCCTAAGGAACTGAGGTTGTTTATAGATTCCTTTAAACTCAGCTTAAAAGCCGTGCTTCTTCATATTGTAAATGAGAAACCTTCGATTTCTCTCTCTTGCCTATGCAGCCCATATGAAATAGACGTATGACAATATGAAGATTTTGCTATCGAAGATATAATACCAACATCATTCTTGGAATATATGCGGCGATTTGAAAGTTATACCACTTTTGTTAGGTCTTCAACAAGGATATACTGAATTTTATTGTTTTCTATGCGGGGGATAGCAGAGATCGGAAAAATTATTTTGTCAAGAAGCAATGTACATCTTCCTCCCTTGCAGATTAAACTCGAATTAATGAAAAATTTTGTTAAGGCGATGGATAAAAGTGGTCCAGGTTTCCTGTACTTAAAGAATAAAGTCCCTAGGACCAGGGAGGCTAATATAAAAGAGGGTATATTTGTGGGCCCACAAGAAAGGGAGCTTATGGAACACCATGACTTTGAGGAAAGTTTGAAGGTCGTAACTGAATTTCGTGGCATTAGAAAAGCTGAGAATTATGGAGAACTAGTTTCAGAACTCCTTCAAAATTATAAAGCTCTGGAAAGAATAGAAATCGACCTATTTTTTTCTAAAAACGCTAGCTTCTGCCGTTCAAAAGTTTGCATAGGGAGGGGACCCTTCAAGACCGCACTGTATAATAAGGTACATAAGGGTTTTTTTAAGTTATGTTTGTTTTGCATCCCAACTTATTATTTACAAGCGACATCTAGTGCCTTGTATGTTTATATTGTTTGTAATAAGAAACAACAGTCTTGTGCCGAGATTCAAATAACTACATAACAAATTCACTTACACGATGACTGATGTTGTATGATCCAGGAGTTACTTATTGGTGTTATATCCTTCAAACCACTGCCGGTGTCCGATATAACAACGGATATGTTGAGAATGGTAGCAGCACAAAGGTTCATTATTACGCTAGTTAGTAGTAGGTATTTCAACGCATTCCTGTGGACAGAAAATATGAAAGAAAATGAGTAACTAAAAGTACCTTTAAACTGTTACAATGTGGTACACACTTTACTTTTTCGGCTGTTTGAAGGTTTTAATACATAACCATAGTTTTTTTACATTAATGGGCCTGCTTATATTTTTTCGTCCATTGCCAAATTTTTGGTTTTAATAGATTTAATAATCCAAAATACATGTCTAAAATGCTTACGTCCATTTCTTGTTAACTGTCGTTAATTAAGAAGGCAAATTAACTAACGTAAAGTTTTAGACGCATTTTGTGATGTTCAGAGGATGTATAATGACATTAATGTCTATGAAGTGTTTGTCAGAACAGGAACCAACACTTCGATTACTTTACGACGAAACAAGGAAACAACACCAACGAAGAATGTTAATGTCTAGTTTAAATTTGATGTTTAATAAACAATTCTGCAAGACAAATAATTCACAATTTCCTTCATCAAAATGAGCTCCCTACATTAAATAAAGTACCGAAGATGACGATTTGTCATAAATAAACTGTTCTGCGCTATATAAATTCATGAAACAAATTAATTTCAAGTAAGCTAATGTTAATAATATATGTGTAGCATTTTTGGTATCTACTGTCAATATTATGTAGTGCCACACAATCGGGACTAATATGATACACTCTAAAAATGGGGCTAATGTGAAAAAAATGTTGTTTGTCTATTGCCAAAAGTTACAATTACTAGGAAATACTCGGTGTCCAAGATCCAATGAAATCAGGTTGTTAGAGATAACGATGCATACATACTGGAAAACAGAAAAAATACCTACAACATCAAGAATGCAAGACATACAGGGTTGGTTAAAGCCAAAAGGTATTACCTATGCTACAGATATGGTTCGATCTGAACTGAAATGGCCAAAAATAATGGTAAAATTTTCATTAAATTAAAAGATTTAATTGCGCCGGAAAAATCAGGGATTTTCACATTTCGCTGACGGAAACCAATATATAATCGATAAAATGGTTTAGAGATTGGCCCCGTACCTTTGTGAGCTCAATCCTATTCAGTCAATATGACGACAAAACGTTCAAACTGGCAGCAGTTAAAGAATACTTGTTATAAACAATTCAAAATATTACAACTGCCAATTGGAAGTATGTTGAACATGTTATTTCAGAGACAACCAAGAATGTGTGAATTAGATGGTATAATTGATGGTGATATCGATATTATTTCTGTTATTACTGGTGATTCTAGTGAGAGTGACACTGTATATAGTGGCATGGAATGAAACAAAATGTAGATGAATAATTTTAATTTAATCCAATTCAATTATTATTTTATGCTTCACAGATATATACTATATCGCATATTCTGTGTTTGGGCCAAAATAAAATTTAATAAGCAGTATATTTGGTTTCTAGAAACAATCTACATTGTAATGTTTTAAAATGAAATTGTTGAAAAATTAAAACTTTCGAAAATTAATTAAGCAATTATGTAAACTGAGGGTTCGGAAATGTTCTTAAACACTTTTTCGGCAATTTAAATGAATTTTAAGATCAACGAATGAGGTTTTCAAAGAAAATGAAAACTAAAAATTGAAACTGACCTGAATTTTTTACGACGATGTCAATATAAACTCCATGTTTATATTACAATTACTGGAAAACTACCTATCGTTTTCCACCCACCTTCACTTCCTACTTGAATTCCTATTACAATTCGAAATATTAATACTTGAAACTGGGAGCGCAGCCAAAATACGAGTTAACTAGATGAAAAAATTAATACTAATATAGATCATGGTATCATGATGGAATCATTCCCGGCAAACAAAATGTAACAGAGAAAATAGCACTAACACACGGATATGTTTCTGCCTACCTGGCGTGGTTCTGAGCACATCTTTTTTCTGTATGCAATTGCGTTTGCCTATAACTTTATGTTGCTAATCTCCAAAAACAGCACTGAATATGTCTCTCCGCGACACCTATCGCCAAGGAACACAGGCACGTCGTCCCAGAGGGTAGCATGGCAAACCGGAGTATAGATGTCCACCACCTATCGGGCAGCTCCTGAGCTGCCAAACGCAAGGTAGAGTTGCGCCTAAGTGCAGCGCCATCTATACGTGCAAATGATCCCTCAGGCTTATCATGATGTATAAAATACACATGAAAAAATGCCTAGTAACAATAACCAAAAATCACACCAATACCATGAGCTATATTAGCATTAATTTTTGGTTGTTGTTACTACGCATGTTTTTATGTGTAACTCGATGAAAGCTTGGCCAAAAGTGAGAAAATAAATTGGCGTCCCTCTTCTCCTTAATTTTAATCGCTATGGCGATTGTTTCATCCACATCAAATGTTGATGATTCCTTTCCAAACATAATTTAACAATGAATTTTTGATGAATGAAGTTATTTTTAAATGTAACGTAATCGAGTGGATGCAGTGACGCGACTAGACGACTGAAATATGCTATTCTATGATACAGAATAGCACCGACAACCAAACAATGTTACAACTCACTGACGTTTTTGACAAAAACGTTACGATAAATATTTAATTTACGAAAATATGCCCAAATTACCTTTGAATTTAAACTTTTGTTTATTCTTGGAAGATATTCCATTGATTTTTAAGATTCACAAAAGGGAGAAGTACAGAAAAGTAGTTTCGTTCCCGTTATCCCAAATTTGTCATTGGCTAGACTTAAATTAAATATTCAGTACCCCCACTCCGTTAATCGTAGGCTCAGGGAGGAGTAGAGGTCTTCGAAAAGGAGCTAGTATCCGCCAGAGGGAATTTCACATTGACCGAGTGGCCATACTGAACACACTATACGTGCTCGAATGGCAGCTGCGCTCGGCGATGTAAATAAATACCACTTCAATATACTACGATATTTAATTGCATTACTCTAAATAGTAAACTGAGTAAATTTGCTCCATTAATAATTTCTCAAAATAATTACAATTAAATAATTTTCTAGAAATGTTTATATAAATTTATATTTCCATTGGTATAATAAAATTTTTCCCCTTAGAATTAGTTAACCCTGTGCACATTACTCCTCCTAGATTAGAAACAGGGTTTAGTATCAGACCACACTCTTATGAGTTTGAAAGGAATGACACCTTGCGACAGATAGAGGTTCAGTGTGACTATGACACGAAGGCAATGCATTTTGATTGGTTAGCGTGTTCGAATGTTTCGACCGTATTAAGTTTATTATCTGTGATTATGACCTAAAATGTATAGAATAGGAAAAACCATATCACTCATAAAAGTATCCAAATACTTCGTACTTTAAGCAGTTACCTTCTAGTAGGTGTGTTTGCTTTTGTTCGATTTGAATAACTATTGCAATGCAATTTTTCATGGCCAGTCAAAGAAACTTACAAATATACAGCCTGGCGTTTCAAACAATCCTTAGTGAATATACTAAAAGCATCCGGTAATCTGTATATCTGCAGCACTCTGTTAAATCGAATAAATGTTTGCAGTTTGTGGAACGTCATCGTGTCTTTCCGTTCTACCCCGTAGATGATGTAATCTATCGGGCAAGTTGCTATTAAGTCCACTATGAAACTGCTGAATAGGTAATTCTTAGCCGTCATCCGAGGGTGCGTTACCAGTATTCCTGACTTGTTGTAGTAACAAACGTGTAGTCGAATATATCTAAAATTACAATGTTTTATAAAGTTGGCTGCCACATTGCAGTGAACAATTACATTATTTTCATTTTTACTAAAACATTCAATATTTATAACTAACGTTCACATAGGGTACTGTGGAATTAGTGTAAGAATCAAACTGTAGTGCCAAAGGAAAACTAATATAACCGTTCAGATTACTGTATCATCGATATATTGGTAGGTACCAATATATTGATATGTTGTATCGATATAGAATTGTACACTGGCACCGGCGTTATCACTTTTTGGAACACGGAGTAGGTCATTAGTATTAGTTCTAACTATTGATTATTTAACAATGTAAATTGACTATGTGTTATATTAATTACTGTGTCAAAATAAAGTGAATAGATGTACCGGTTCCCCCACTATTAACTTCACGTGGGGCTCTATACCATATTAACGTTACTGTGAAGAGACTATTGTGTCGCAGTTCCATAATACTGGTTTGCTAGGCTGGTCCTAATTACTCTCAGTGGTAAGGAACATATTCAATAAATTCAATAATGCTCGTATTTTCCCACAAAACGCCTAAGATAAACGTCAAAATTGCTAAATATAATTTCAAAGCATTTTATAAACAAACGCTCTAGGATTGTACAATACATTTGTTGTGTATTTTAAGTAGCAAGTATCGTACCCATTCTAAACTATTACACTTTTTTATAGATGCCAAATACCCGGTTGGTGATTTTTGACGTGGGGGAGCGATTGTAAAAAATTTGTTAAAACCTTACCTTTAGCTTACGATCGAGCTCGGGAGGAAGTTGATCACCTTTTAACCAAAAATTTAAAAAAAGTGCTCACTCTATGGCCCTGACCCAGTGACCAATGGACAGTCTAAGCATCAAGGAAGCTATATTTTTAATTGGATTAAAATATAAGAATTTGTTTTTCAGTTATCCGAAATAATTGTAATTTTTTGATCGACTTTACCCCGGTTGACGGTACATATTTAAAAGAAAAAAAAATAATATATACATTTATTTTATAACAGAAAGTATTACGGTTTCTAAATTATGGCAGTCGCCAAGAAGTGGTAGCTTCATAAACAAATTTATTAAAAAATGAATTGTCATGACTTAATTACGTTCGACATATTTGGGAGTATATCGATATATTATTTGATACATCAGAAAAATATTTATGGCTATTACAATGGGTCTTTGTAGCGTTTCTGACTGTTTTTCTGTCTATTACATTAGGTTTCATGAGTTCTGTTGATAACTGACGAAGCCAAATTTTTCTCGTATGTTTATCATTCTCTATATAGTTGGGATTCCTTAGAGTCCAGATGACGTAGGCATTGAGGGCCGCAATATCTAAATTTCATAAGTAACCGGAGCGGCCATCTTCGTGTGGCACGTACACAGGAACATTCTCTAGTCGTTCTATCACCGGTGTCTACTGCTCCTTTAGTTTTGTTCTAACGCAGTATCATTTCAGATTTGTATTAATGATTGGAGTCAGAAGTGTCATTCCAAGTACCTCAGTAGAAAGTAGCAAAGTGCACCTCCTCTTCTTCGGAATGTACGACGCCAAGGTAATGTTCCTTGTGAATTCAGAGATTCTTTTTGCCGGGGGGTTGAGAAAAGCTGTTTAGGTATTCTTTTATTTCATCTTAGTGTGCCATTTATTGTTATTTGCTTCTCTAGTAATGCAATAGCTAAGCCTACGGAAGTGAAAAAGTTATCTAAATTATCTCCAAGATCCAAAATACGGTTGCATCAGATCCATTACTACCCTCTTCATCATACCTGTGTACATTTGCAGATTGAGTACATAAACAATTTCTGTATCTGCACATATCCATATTTTAATTCCATAGGATACAAGTCTACTTTTCCTGTGGACCCGGAAAGGACACTTTCTATTCATCTGTTGTCACGTTAGTGGTTGGTGAATAATTGTTTTTGCAGGTTAAGGTGCTTGGCTCATAAATTAATTTTATAGCTTCTAGTTTGTTTCCACTCTCAACTATTTCTGTCACTCCTTGTTGCTGGGTCATCCAATCTAATAAAACGGAATATGGACGTAAATATATTGCGGAATATTGCTGCTGTAAAAAATGGAATGGCAAGTAACTTCTCAGGTATCCACATTTCCTCAAAATGAAGTTTTATGCAAGGATTGCGGCCTGCTGCTAACAGAATCCCAATAAACGCATATATTTAATTTGGAGTTATATATTTCCATTCCTCATGTAAGATGGCAATACCTTTAGGATTGGTTTCAAGACATATGTTGCTGATTATACCTTAATTTATAAACAATTTGAATGCGTCTTATGCCGATGAAGTAGTTTCAGAACTATTTGTGATCTTTCGCTTTCGTTATTTCCCCGAATTTCAATTTTATCTTGGGCGTCGTCGGCAACTTCGAAACTTTCGGTATCTATAGCACTAGGATTATATTTTTAAAATAATAATGAGTTATTGCAAGCATTCCGATAAATTTCCGAAAACGATAATCCATTTAAACCCTTCAATGCGCATGCTAGGATTTATGGGAACAGAGTCATCGATATCGGTGCCCGATACATTTGTCAAAATTATGGGGCCGTTTTCGGGTAAAATTCGGGTTATGTTATATATGTCTTTGCAATTAAAATGGCTGTTGAAAATGATGGAAGACGCATTATCTTCTAGTAGTAAAAGATCAATCACTTATTTACCTAACGTGGCGTTAACATTAGCGGACTCTTATCAGAATACTCGCGATAATTCCCTGATGGTAAAAACCGTGAAATAGCAGGGGTCCGAAAACTACCCCAGTTGGCCACGCGAAGGTTAAAAAGAGATACTTCAAACACACCTCATGAATGTATTTACTAATGAAATAATATATCACATTATTAATGCGGAATAATAAATGTAATAGGTACTTCAGTTTTCTTTCTTAATATTAACGTATTTTATCTATAAAAGGAAATTTATTTAATATTTAGTAAGTAGAAAGCGTATATTGTAACATCAAAATGATCTATGGTAATAGGATATTTTTGACTTATAAAATTAAAACAATGTTATGCGAATCATTGGTACTATATACTATGTATATTACTACTATATACAGCAACATCTCTGGGCATATAAGAAACTGCAACTCGATTTGTGTATTTAAACGGAAATATCTTAAATATTTGTTTATTTGTCAGATTCATTAGTACTAGATGTTCTGATCATTCGCTTTGTTGTTAATTTCTGTCAATTATATTTTTGTTATATTATCACTTCTACCTGAATCTCCTTTATCCATCTAAAAATAATATATGTAATTACGATATCGCTCGTACTTAAACTGCGTTTGTTGTTATTACTATTTGAGAGGGTTAAATTGAAAAACAAACTCGCCTGAATTTCGGTCTATTTCCTTAGTGTTGCGTTGTTGTTGTTGGCGGAGCGTCGGATTACGGAATACACCTCGCACTTCTAGGTATGGATTACTATGATTATTAGTCAACCGCACTAGAATTTGCCGAATCCAGGGGTGTTCCAAACTTTGGTAGAGTGCCAAACATCGTATTGACACGGAGCCCACGGGGTTTACTTCCTTATCCGAGAAGAAGGCATACTCTAATTTTTATCCGGAGATTAAAAAACAACCATCCCGGCCGGGATATGAACTCGCGCTGTTCGGATCGAAAGGCAAGTATGCTAGCCGTTCGACCACCGAGACGGTCTCTTTACTATTCATTATAATGAAGTCCATTTATTATTATTATTATTATTATATATCAGTACATAAATTATTTAGTCTATGCGTATATCTCTAGATACTCCACAACTAGATCCAATAGATCCAAATTTAGGTGATGTTATAATATTATATGATAAATACGTTACTTACGAGTTGTCAATAATAACATGTTAAATAATGACAACGAGTTTCACTCTGTGAAATTGCAGTTTTGCACTAATTCTGCACTACCCTATGTAAAAATTATTAAAATTACAATATTTACTTACATGTCAATAACACCGAATACATCCAATGTCAGCAAGTAGTAATTTAAATTCGGCACGTAGTGCTGGTAGATATAAAGCACGGGGAAAATTATGGCTGACAGAAAAGCGGAAATGCCTCTCACAACTTCCCAAATCAGAATAAACTTTCCGTCAGGCAATATCGTTCTTCTTAGCATCATGTACCTGCAAATTAATTCCGGCATTGGTTTACGCTTAGAAAATCCTTGATACTTGCTTTAGTAGAGCAAATTTGGTCCATCCGTTCAGGAAATCGATATAGCGCGGATCGACTATGTTAGTTGAGAACACCGCCCAGGATTCACCCTTTTCTTCTATGTCGCATTGGCTGATAACTGATGACGAAATCGTAAAAAGTCGACTAGCAGCCTAAGGAATACATGACATGTATTTGAAATCGGTGCGTAAACTCCAATACTTTCGATTTTTTAACATTTGAAAATGTTCCCGTTTTGTGCTGCTTAATGCCGCAAACAAATTATTTTGTGCTCATTCCATTTTTGAGACCATGGTGACTAAAAAGTGGAGGTCAACCTGACACTGCGCCCGCACCTTCTTAAAATTTGGTTTTGTGTTGATTTGCACCACAAAGATTTTACTTTGTGCTCTTACCCTTCCCGAAATAATCGTGAGGTAAGATATATGTGAATGAGGGCTGCTGCAGGCCGTTATTTAGTAGTCACTGCACCAACTTTTCATTTTTTTTTAATTAGATAATGGCGACGTTTCGTGCTGATGTGTCTCATGAAAATTTTATTTTGCCTTCATTCTCTTCTCGATAGTCAAGAATTAAGATATACGAAAATGAGGGCTTGTGGAGAACCTTATTTATCTACAGCACCAATTTTTAGGTTTTCAGAAATATATTTTATTTTGTGCTCATTTCATTTGGAGATTGAAAAAATGGGGGTTAAATTGACGCTTTCTCGTACTTCCATTTTCTTAAAACTTGTGCCGTCAAAATTTAGTTTGTGCTCATCTTCTTCTCGAGATAAACTTGATTTCACTAGACTCTTTTTTATAAGAAAATAGATAATTGAAATTATTATAACAATATTAAAAATTAAAGTATCGAGTTGAGAAAAATATAGTTGAATATAGATCGAGTATGTATGGGCGATTATAATACAATAGATTTGGAATATTTTTAGTTGACTAGTTGTATACAGGGTATGCCACGATGAGCGTCGGTTAAAAGTATATGGGGATCAACTTCCCTATTTTAAATAGAACACTACCATTTTTATGTCGGATTTGGATTCTCTGTTAAATTTTATAATATTATTTTATACAACATACCCTATATCTGGAATTCATTCCTAAAGAGATATTGAATCTTTTCGAAAAATCACAGGTTTTAAAATAACTTACAAATTGTAATACGCCAAAAAAATTATTCTGGTTTCTGGTAATGTTCATGAAACGATGTTTCCATAGTAACAGATAAATTTGCTAAATTACACAGGGCGTGCCAGTAGAGAGGCTACAATATTAGAGATATTTAAACTGATAAATCTCGGTTTCTTTAAATAACAACTCCTAATTTTCTAAGCGGTATTAGATTCTGCGTCAAAAAGTAAAGCGAAAATGTATTGCAAGTGTTCTTGCTAAAGTTAATAGTTTAGGAGATATTTTGTGAAAACCTCCTTAATCTTAAATATCGCATTATTGTAAATTTCAGTTTGCTTTGGTTAAATAAGTGCAGGCAGCTGTCAAATGTACTGTCAACAGTAGTAAACGCAATAGTGGTCTTTAGTACTAATTATTCAACATAATTTACACTCAATCATTCACACTACAGTACAATTATTCGAGGAATAGAACTTTCAAAAAACGAATATTTTATTAATAAACAGAAAAAAGAAAAAAGCATAAAACAAACAATATGTACAAATGACAAAATCAAATTGAATACGTATTTCATTACTACAATAAATGCTCGAAAATACCACCATTTTGTTCCATGCATGTTGTTACTCTTCATTAATTCTTGATGAGTATCACGTTGAATATCCTACAGCCAGTTCGTTGAAGGTTCTTCTTATTCTATCAAACATGTCACCTTTTATACCAACTGAATCTCTGTATACAACGTTTTTAATATAACCCCACAAAAAAAAATCTAGTGGAGTTAAATCTGGAGATCGTGATGGATACTTAAAGGACCATTTTTAGCGATCCATCGATCGTCATTTCAGTAAAAACAGTCGATATGCCACGTGTGTTATGTGTGTGTCGAAGAGTTAATGATCAACGCAATCCATTTAAATTGTATTCATAAAAGTAAATACACAGAATTCTATTGTTCTTCAAAGCGCATAATATAATATAATATAATAAATTTCGTTCCCTTACCACGCGCGCGTTTTTTGAAGCCCAAAAATGAAAATTTTTACAGTTATGCGTTTCGTTTCTGCAAAATTTCCCTTCATCACTACAAACATTATCCAAAAATGCATTAACTTCTTGTGTTCGAACCAAAAACCATTCCACAGAATTCTCTTCGACGTTCAATGTCCGTAAATCTCCATAATTCTGTGAATTGTTTTGGACGACGTTCTAAGCGCTTGTTCTGCATCATGAATTAATCGAGTATGCAGTAAAATAACCCAATGCCGTAGTTTTCGAATGCTCGTCATCTACTAAAGGTTTGGTTCTTTTTGGTGTTTTCGGAAACGAACCAAAATCTTTATAGTTTTTTAATGCTTCGAGTAGGTTTTGGTATATCAGAGTATCTCTTCATGAAAATTCGGCACGTTCTACCGATAATGCCATTCCATTCGCGGTAAATTATAATTAAATTTAAATGATTTTCATTTGAAAATCCTAAGCGAGATATTTTCTAAAAACTTAAACTAAGAAATACGTGCAATTAGGAAGAATTGTACTACAATATGAAGTACTGACGACTACTACTGTGTTTATTACTGTTGATAGCACTTTTGACAGCTACCTTCAATTATTTAGCCATTGAAAACTGAAACTGATATTAAACAGTGCGATATTTAAGATTAAGGAGGTTTTCTTTTAAACTATTAACTTTAGCAACAGCACTTGCTATTCATGTTTGCTTTGTTTTTTGACGTACAATCTAATACCGCTTAGAAAATTAGGAGTTTCTATTTAAAAAATCGAGATTTCGCAGTTTAAATATCTCTGATATTGTTCCCTCCTTACTCATACACCCTGTATAATTTAGCAAATTTATCTGTCACTACGGAAACATCGTTTCATGAACATTACCGGCAAGAAGAATAATTTTCTTGGCTTATTACAGTTGTAAGTTATTCGAAAGCCTGTGATGCACCACATCTGTCAAATTTTTTAGAAAAGTTGCAATATCTCTTTAAGAGTGAATTCTAGGAATAGGGTATGCTGCATAAAATAATTTTAAAATTCAACACAGAATCCAAATCTGTCACAAAAATGGTAGTGTTCCGTTTAAAATAGGGTAGGTGAATGCTACTTCCGGTATAGCAGAGAGAAACCGGTAGTTGAAAATATTTTGGCTAAGATAGTTTTAAAGGATAATTTGTGTATGTAAATTTTCAAATTTCTATTTTACTCTCTTCCTCATATACCTTTAACCGACTCTTATCCTGACATACCCTGTATACATATACGTATCAAGATAAAATATCATTATGAAGTAGTTATGAGTGGAGCTATGAATCTTATACGCCTAACAGATCTGTATTCCGGACTTAGTATTGTTATTAGTGTTGGGCATAATCAATATATTTCAATAATCGAATGAATCGAAATAATCGTTTAAAATAATCGAATGATCATTCGAAATTTACTAACGATTTGGATTATTTTCCACGATTATTTGACAGAATCTGAGTGACGAGTAAATTATTTTGAAACTCGAAACATCGAAGCTTCGAATACAGATCTCGAATCGTAATCCGTTTGTGTGCTCCTGCGCAGTCGAAACGAATAATGAATGATTCCTGAACCATAATCGAATGGTCGATTATTCGGGTATAATCGATATTTCTCGATTATATCATTCATAATCGCCCAACACTAATTGTTATATTATTTATACGATATTCAGCGCACTTTGACAAATGCTCAAATGTATTGCAATTCTTTAAAGTAGTAGACTAGGAAATCCAATACAGCAACATAAGTACTTGAAAAATCGGTTTTCTTGGTTTCTCCAAGGTAATTAAATTTAATTAATGAAATAAAACTCTCAATGGCTCCGGTAGGATTCGAATCTGGATCTCCCGTTTTCCGAACAGGCGCCCTAAGTCAACTACACAGCGTTTGAAGGAACGTGTCACTTTTAATGAAGCAAAATGAAAGATATTTCAATATCTGGTAGGATTCTCTTATGCTAAAGTGCATTAATAGTCAAAATTGCCACTTTAGTGGTACTAAGAGTCTATTTAAGTTACTAATATTATCTTCTTTCATATCTTCGGGTATATATCCTTCCTCACTTGTCGATCTTGTTGTACCAGTATTTACGTCCTTTTCTTTACTTGTAGATTTTCTTGCATCACATTCAGGTCTACTATTTTCATTAGGAGTATTAGAAGTCATTAGAAGTTTTGAAATTTTAAGACGACAGCTACATCAAAACACATCTCCTTCCATTAAACGTGAAATCTTTTTATGCATGTCGGCAGTCCCATTCCTTTTACCAATTGTGTCTCTCCAGTTCTAAAGGATTACAGCACCATAATAAAGTGAACATTTTCTTTACTTTGGGCATGATTAATTAATTTCGACTGAATTTGAAGTGCTACATGAAACTAACAATAAGGAACCAAACTTACAATATCACCCTCTAGTCTAAACTGAAACTGTGTAATAATCACAAGTATCGTACATTTGAGCACTTCGATTAAACGTGACCGCAATTCAAGCAATTCAAATACATCTCAAACGAAACCTTTGTTTTCAAAAATTGATATCTGCCAAACCATTAAGGTCTGCACAATGAAACTTTCATCATAGATCATAGACATTACGTTCTTCATGTTAAATAAAAATTCCACAAATAAAAAGGTGCATTTAGAGATATTAATATACAGAGCTTTCATTTGAAAACTTCCCACCTTGAATAACTCTTTAATGAATAAAATTATCAAAAATCACTAAGACTCGTCCATTTTGTTTTGGAGGGGGACATTTAATAACGTATTCTAATCAGTTGGGGAACTTCCAGAAATCTCAGGAATCCGAAGAGCGAGTTGACGAATGGTGACCCTCCGATCTTCAAGCAGTATGCTCTCGACCTTTTCAACGATTTCCTCTGAAACTGATGGTCTTCCGCTCCGCTCTTCATCGTGAATTTCCGTCCGACCTCCAGTGAATTCCTTACACCATTTGCGGACGTGTTGAACAGCTATACACTTTTCTCCATAAATTTCGGTTAATTGACGATGAATGTCTATAGGTGAAACCCCTTTCGCGTTAAAAAAAACGTATCGCAGTGCGAATTTCGCACCTGGCGGTAGCGGCGATCGGGAATTCCATTTCGGACGGCTGCTTAGCCAACACTGAGCGGCGTAGCGAGACGGGAGTGGTACGTATATAAAGTGGGAGAGCTGCTGCACACGTCACATCTTTGGTAAGAAATATCTGCTTCAGTGATGAATTAACATTTTTTTTTGAATGGATCAGTTAATAAGGGTAACTGCAGACTGGGACATTCAAAATCCGCATGTGTTTCATACGCAGTTTCCTCAAAAAGCTAATGGGCTGTTATTCTAGAAAATGACACCATTGAGCCGATTTTTCTTCAAAGAAACTTAACTGGACCAATATACGTTGATCTTTTAGAAAATATCATTGATCCACTTATTACCCAGTCACTGGAAGATCAAGTTGACGCAGGAGGGAATATAATTCTTAACGAGCAGAATCTGTATTTTCAGCATGATGGAGCGCCTCCTCATTACGCTTTACCAGCGAGGGAATTTTTGTGTCGCCGATTTCCGGATGAAAGATGGAAGATGGATTGAGGGTGAAAGTTCCCCAACTGATTAGAATAGGTTATTAAATGTCCCCCTTCAAAACAAAATGGACGTGTTTAGTGATTTTTGGTAATTTTACTCATTAGAGAGTTACTCAAGGTGGGAAGTTTTCAAATGAAAGCCTGTATTTTTATTTCGACGACTATTTTCACAGCAGTAGAAAATGTTAATCGTATGAGATCCATGATTATCTCAAATTTCAGATAATAATCTTTACAATAATATTTTATTATCATTCAAAAATGTAAATATAAGCTAGAAATGCCTTTTTTATGATCTCAACAACCCAGGAATTTCACAAATTAATTATAACCATAATAAAAATTATATGCAACTTTAATAGCATACATTTTGCTATTTATTATAAGGATAAACATATATAAAAATATGAAAGAGATTGAAGACATGACCTTTCGAAATTTCAAAATTTTCTCTGGAATGATTCACTGACAAATTTGGAAATAAAAAGAACTTCCCCGTGTTGTGCTTTAACGCAAAAAAACATGCTAGAACAAAAGCGAAGTATTAATCCCAGAAAATAGCGTGGATATAATTTTATCCTAAATTGCTAGATCAAATTAATACGATTTATGAATTCTTATATACTGTCGTTTTCTGAGTCATTAATATTAGTATGTTGTGTTGAATACGGATCTATTAGAATGGAAATTCACAGATCTAGTTCACTCTACTTCTTCAGAAAGCAGTTTATAGACGTGCGAGGAAAGGATAATTACAAAAGAACTTCTGGTTTCTTCGCTGAGCTCGTTAACCTGTTGAGCCATCTCAGGAACTATTAGCAAGGCTTCCTTGATCGATGTTAAACGCAATTTCAGTAGTCTAACGTGAGTTATCGTACGTACATTGAATATCCCCGCCAACTCTACGAAAGTAAGAAATCGGGAATGAGATCTAAAAAATCTATTTCGTTTTATTGGGTTAAATTATCACCTAATAGTGTGTCGACTATACAAAAGCCGTTCATTGGGCCTAATATCTTCTCGACCATCTCGGATGAACCGGAAATCAGTTCACAATATCCGTTTTCGATGATGTACATCTCTCTGGATACCTCGCCGGCATAACAGACGTACTCGTTAGGGGGTAGAGACACTGATTGACAAGAAATCGCCAATTTTCGTATGATGTTAAAGTGCAGATGCTGAAAATCGTAGTTAACAGTAAGTTAATGCATTTCTCTTTATTTTCTTTTTAATAACTTTGGACTTTAAATGATGACCATTGAAATTGATGCCTATAAATTAAGCAAAAAGTCGAAGACTATTAAAGCGTTTAACACGGAAAAATATACCCCTTATTAAGCACACGATTTGGCTTGCATTCATTACTAAACAATGACTTGCTTACTTGGAACAGAGGATTCGTGTACAAGATCTTAGAATACTTCTTAATCTGGAAATCTTCGAATAGCTGCTTGGAAGCGTCCTGATAGAGGTCTTTGTAATTCATGCCTTTACAATCTAACCATCTCGCGATTAAGTAACGGTTCATACGCAATTGAAGTTGCTTTACTATATTATTCGTGACCATAAATTTTCGCATTAAACTAACCATTTCGGAGTACATTGTTCTGAAAAATTCGATCTCTTTTATTGCTGCGGATATATATTATATCTTCATTGGTTCATTTTAAAAATTATTCGTAATGTGACTTATTAACTATAGTACTGTTTATTGAAATTGCACTTTGATTAAAGACGTTTTGTGATATTGTAAATAATAAGTGTAGTAGGTGTTGCCGAATCATGTAAAACTAAACCTGCTATAACTTCTGCAGTTTTTAACCGGAATAATGAAACGTGGACTTGTTTGGAATGGCATTCAGCGCTATTTCAAATGTCGCAATTTATGTCACCCGTTAATGTTCAAGGAATGTATCAGATGGCGTTATCTCCAACTGTGCGAGCTTTTCTCAATTATCTCTAAAAATTCAAATGTAACAATATGCTTTTCTTATGTTGTGTTTGAAGAGTTTTGACAGACTAAAGTAGTGGCGAAAACGGCGTAGTGATATGCTTTTCCGTTTTCCGGATAATAACGAAATAAACCCATTATCGGTAATAGTTTCCCTATCAGTTACAAATAACTACCTATCGGGTACTCTAGATCTGTGGCACTGGAACACTGAAACAGTTCACTAAAACCCTTACCACAATACTTAACTTGTACTGGACGCACGTTTCGATAGCCAGCTATCATCATCAGCAGTAAAACTGAATTAACAAAGTAAGTGAAAAACTAACCTTATATAGCAAATAAATTATGCAATATGTAAATTTAAAATAGGCATAGTAATCCTTAATTATATCTTAATTATATATACTCTTCTACTTTAAGTGTTTCTTGATAAGCCGCTTCATTGTACAGGATTATAAGCCTAAAATGGAAATCTAAAGATAAATAATAAATAATCTCTAAATTAAAATGTAAATGGTCAAGATGACGTGAGTTATTAAAATCCTTGCTTTTCAATGAAGCGGTTCATTACACATGGTTATAACTACAACTGTAATTAACTAAACATGATGTAACAAAGGATAAAGGCTGGAATGTAGTGGTCCTAAATCTGAGTGATTTTTGTTTTTGTAAATTTCCATGCCTTCATAACAATTTAATTGAACAATAATCTTTACGGTTTTAATTAACTTTATATTATCAAGATTATGGCTATTTTCAAGCATATGTTGGGCCAGGTTAGATTTATCAAACCTTCTGAATTTGAGATGAGCCAAATGTTCTTTGTACCTAATTTTGATTGATCTTTTTGTCTGCTCAATATACACTTGATCACAATCTTTACATGAAATTTTATAAATACCTGATTTATCCATGTTATTCCCTGGGTCTTTGGAACTTCCTAAAAGGTTTCTAAGCTTATTGCTTGAAGAAAAAACAATCTTGCGGTCAACTTTAGAAAAGATTTTTTGAAGACCTTTCGTGTTACATATTTCTCATTATTACGACCGTCAATGCGTTCTAGAGTGCTTATATTTCTAATTCTTTATGGGTGAATTTGAAACCGACCTAAAGAATACTTTGGCTTATTTCCCTCGGCTTTGGATCAGATACGTCGATGACATTTTTTGCATCTTTGACACCAGCAAATGTTCAATAATGGATTTCATGGAACAACTTAACTCAAAGAAATAAAAATAAGTTAGACATAGACGTATGCAGAAAACCTACCAGTAATAATAGATTTATCTTACAGGATTATAATTACTTATATGAACACAAACTTTCGGCTATTAACTTTTTGGTGCACCGGTTACACAATTTTCCTTATATAAAGGTAGATATCAAAATGAACTAAAAGAAATCATCAATATTGTTAACTTTAACGGATTCTCTGAAGATGTCGTCTATAATACTACTAGGAAACATAAGAATAGATTAAGAATTAGACATATAAGCTCATTAGAACGCATTGACACCAGTAATAATAAGAAATATGTTAAATTACGCTTTTATCCAAGTTACACGAAAGGTCTTCAAAAAATCTTTTCTAAAGTTGACCGCAAGATTGTTTTTTCTCCAAGCAATAACCTTAAAAACCTTTTAGAAAGTTCCGAAGACCCAGTAGATGACATGGATAGATTTGGAATTTACAAAATTTAATGTAAAGATTGTGATCAACTCTATATTCCATCCTTTTATTACCGTAACACAGTGTCATGAAGAATGCATGCAGTTATAAGAGTTAGAAATCGAACAACAAATTATTGCGTAGTTCTAAATTTTGATATGCTAATTCTTTGTAAATTTAATCGTTTAACATGTTAATAGCCATGATGCCTTAACGTGGGATTTCAGAACGTACGATCAGTTAGGTTGTTGTACCCGTATGTCTGATCTCGCCACAGATAACTTTATCGTCTGCAACCCAGCTACCATGCCTCAAAATGCATGCATATGTATGGCAATTATATTTCCTAAGTCAGGGGGGTAAACTAGTAAGTGGTTCTGAAGTTCCCTTACATATTTCCGTCCAATACTCTATATTGAATTTTGATGACTAACCTGGGCAAATATGCGGTAACAGCCAGAAGCGTGGCGAGCGCATAAAGGTTTACACATAAAATAGAAGGTAAGAAATAAATTATAAAACGTGCTGAAACACTTACCGTTTTAAAGGTCTTCCGTGAAATCACAAACTGGGTAACATATGTTAAATATTTGAATCATTAGATATGTTTCCACAGCTGTTTCAGTCAAGTGAGTACGACGTGCGGAATAAATGTTTTTTAATGCCGAAAACAACCGTTCGACATCTAGCGATGTTATATTCCCATATTTAAAATAATCTTTGGAACAATTTAATGTATCTTCACACGCACCTTCACAAATTTGTCTTAATATAAGAAAATCGAAGTCTTTCTCTAAAAAACTTTCAAATTTTCGTATTACACACCAATTTGTTTCGCCTTCTACAGCGCATAACTGTGCGTGAACATCATTCACAATTTGAACAGAATCCACTAGCGACATCGAAACATTTTGTAATTTTTCTATTCCCTCCGCTAGTCCGAAGTAATTGTTGTGAATAGTTTGTAAATCTCTTTTAACCTGACTATCTTGAAATATTTCCTGGCTTTCCTTGATTGCTGCAGCTTCTGTCGGATTGAATTTCAAAACTACCTTCTTTACTTGATCAAAATATTTGTTGTAGTAAAATATAGCCTGCAACCATGTTGCCCAATCGGCTGTGGTGGTTCAGGTAAATCAGGACACAGTTTGTGAAATAGTCGGGTACGTTTTGGGGACTTTAGAAACACTGCCTTTGGACTAGCAAACAATGCATTTACTAGTGGAAAACATGTAGGAATCGCTTGTGCCGCAAGATTTAGAGTATGGATTTTACACGTTACATGTAAGAAGTTACCACTGTGTTCTTTAAGAGATCGGCCCAAAGAACGCATGTTTGCGGCACCATCACTCATAAACATTAAAGGTTGCTTAGTTGAAACTTCAAATTTGTTCAATGAGTTCAACATCACCTTTAAAATCTCATCGGCAGTACAATTTACAACTCTTTTGGAAACAAGTAAGAAGGAGGATGACGGTCGATGTGGTTCCATTGTACGTACCATTACATTAACCACAGAATGTTTTTGACGATTTGTTGTTTCGTCCACACACAACCACAGTTTTTTATCTTTCAATTCCGTTTTCATTCTTTTTTCTATATGTTCACGAGAAAATGGCACTACATTTCGTATCGATGTCCGTCTAGGTAATTTACAGTCCGCATATTTATTCCAGAAGGAGACAAATGCTTCTTTGTGTAGTAATCGAAACGATAGATTACATAAAATAAGAGTAACACACAAATCGAATGTAAATTTTTCTTGGTCTCGTATGCCACTTTTTGCAGAAGAATGCTGTTTGCTTTCGATGTGACGTTGACAATGGCTTCTGGACCAACACATTAAAGGAATTTTACAAATTAGACATTGAATTTTAGCGCCATGAAAAATAAACTCCGGACTGCGACATTTGAAAAGCAAACATAAGCGTACAATTACGAAATAAGTTACGACAGCCTACATATACATAGAACTACTCGCATACAGCATCGATTTAGTACTGACGCTGTGAACGCGTGAAATAAAAAAATCGCCGACACCGCACCACATATCTACCACACTGACTGTTACCGCTGTTTGCCCAGACTATTGATGACACATGTACATGCTAGAAAACTACTGTTTGTTCATGTATCACAGATACATTCACAATGAATACTTATGTGAAAAAAAGCAAGAAAAACAATGCAATTTTTTACATTCTCTGTACGTGTAGCTTTCAGTGCCTTTTTATAAGGTGTCATCTTTAAAAATATTTTTTAAATATTTTTTTTCGACAGACAGTAATAGAAAAGTAGAGTTGATAATAATAAAGCGTAAGCTACCATTTTGTCAGAAAATTTGACTTGGGTTTGAATGCTTGAAAATCTTTAGGTTATTTGAGTGATTAATGTGTTAATTGTTTCCCCACACAACTGAATAAATCTGTAAAATTTTTGTTTATTTACATTCCTTCTTTGTGCTGCAATTTCGATAAATATTAATGTATATCGTGAGTAGAGTGGAATTATAAGTACGTTAAAGATTCGTATTCCTGATTTTGGTTATACTTGACATATTTATAAAAGCTTTTGCATTCACCTCCTTTTAGTAGTAACGAGGTGTTTGACCTCGGCGTCACCAGCAAAAATATTATTACCATCAGAATTATCTCAATACATATAAAACATACTCACATTTCCCTTTCGGCTAACGTGAGCGTTGCTGAATAGTCTGCCACCAAGTACACTATAGTCAAGGTACCAGTAATAGATACACTTAGTATTATACTAACTTCTTGTATGCTGAAGAATTCTACAATTCCGCCGGTACCGGACATAATTAACATGGCAGTCATTATTGAATAGGAGACCGCATTCTGGGTTTTATTCGCTAAAGCCATGTCCTGAGCGCAAGGTCTGTAAATTCAATATCACCATTTATATAACATATTCATACATCTTTATATACGAAAGCATTACTCATTGAAGCATAAAACCATGAAATACAAGCATCCCATTAAATAACCTGGATAGAGCAAGAACATAACGTATTTGAGCAGTCTAATGTATGCGATGTTCAGTTTAAAGTTGTATTCAAGCTTTTGGAGGTAACCAATAATCTGAAAGAGAAGTCTCAATGACGGATGTATTCAATGTAAACACAGGCTTACTCGATAAAATTTGAACAGTTTTAAGGCTGATAGGATAATGAGATATCTCTGCTGTTTGCTAATACCGCTATAGTAGGTCAAGCTGTGGAATGGAAAAATCGCCAAGACATCGCATAAAAACGATAGCTGGGATAGGCGATTCAAGTCTATTTGCACCGACGTAGTTAGCAGACCTGATGAATTTTATGTGAGAATTAAATTATTTTCGGTGTATTTTTTCTATACACTCAGGAGCAATTTAGGAAAATGCTTTCAAGTAAAAATTAATAAAATAAAAGTCTTATATAACGTAAAATTGATCAGATCACACAGTAAACTATCAACAACACCATAAGAATTCGATATCACCTTGATCGGTTTCGATAGCCGTAATTAATTTGATGACGACGTCCGCGAGGTATATGATATCCCCTAACACTCTATAAAGAGTGTACTCATTAGAAAATCCCCTGTTAAACGCAATTTCGTACGGATATCCGATGCAGCAGACCAAAACGGCGGCTACAACGCAAATTTCCCAAGCGTCTATGAAGGCGGATTCGTTGTTTAATATCCAAGGCCAAGTGGTTTGGATGAAGATGCCATCTGTATTCATATTGCTGCGCTAGAATGAGGAGAGCATAAGAACCGATGGCTATACATGCATATTGTATATCAGCACGATCGAATACTTTGGACAGAACGTATATATAGGATAGTTTATCTCTTCTATCACTCGAGGTTTTAGCTGTGTAGTCTATGATATGATATTCGTTCTCAGTTCGAAGCATACGCTTGGTCTCCTGAAGAAGGTTGTATTCGTGGGTATCATTCCTGCAGAAAATCAGTGGCTCTAATGACCTAACCATAAAAGTGTTTTGGAAAGTTAGCACTTACGTATCTTCCTTCTGCTTGTGATAAGCCCGTGCCTGGTTTATAATGCGCTAATATCGAACCCAAAAGTATTGTTAATATATCATTCAATTGATTAATTAATTACCTTTATGTTTACGTGCATTATTTTAGCTTGGAGTAGCTGTTTATACGTCGATATTTGCTTCCACAGAACCCTTCTTTCTAATATATATATCGTACAATATGTGGCTGCAACGACCTAAAAATGGTATAAGCAGAGCCGGATTTCAATATACATCTCCTGAATAATTTGGGCGGAAATATGGGTGACACACGAGAGTTGGGTAGGTTTCAAATGAACACAACTCGGCCAGTTTTTTTTTTATACTTATATTTGTAAACAAACAAAAGCTCAAGCAATGCCATTTAAGAAAATAATTGGGTCTGAAAAATGATGTCTCTAAGATAACACCCATCCTCTTGGATACAGTTCTCCAGCCTAGTCCTCGAACACAGTTTCTCCATTGATCTTCGAAATTTCTTGACGAATAGCGGTCTTCTCTTGAGTGTACGGGACCTATCGACTTCTGTTCATGACTAGAGAAATTGGCGCCGTACGTGGAAACAAGATGGTGTGAGTTCCAGGTATCCATTGCAACTGAAATAGCATTAAATGAAGAAGAGAATGATAGCCTCAGGACACTGCCCATTTCCCCACTCACCGAACACCGTCTCTTCCAAAAGCATCAGACTCCCGTGTATCACCCTGTATACATTTTTACGTGTAGTGAAGTTCGATAGCATACTGAATTCCGGGCTATGGTAGTGTATACCCAACGTTTATCGAATTTGTAATTTTAAGACTGATAAAAATTTCCCAGTGTTCAAAAGGACAAAAAAAACTTACATTAGAAGAACTCTTCATACTATAGACCAGATTAAACTTCCCCAATGTAGTTCCGACGCCTAACGTCAGCAGCGGACTCTGGCCATCAACAGTTGAAAGCAAGTTGACCGAACCTTTCGCTATGTAGATCATCTTATGGCAAGTTTCGCCAACGTTGTAGATACTTTCTCCGGGAATACAAATTCTGGCCGTCATATGGCACGCTAGTTTACACTTGAACCCGGGGTGTAGGTATTTAAAGATATGAATCTGGAAAGAAAACACATGGTTTAAACCTTGCTATTCCGAAGCATGCTAAATTGCTTAATGCGAAATCATGAGAGTGCTACCGCTACAATTGGCAAGCTGTTAAACCGGGGGTGTGCCTCTACGCGTAAACAAAAGTTTTTTGACGGCATTTTTGGGTGGCATATCGTGAGATGTGCTTTAAGGAATTAACAAATACATGCAGCTGCATCGCGACTCAATGCTCACAGCTAAAAATTAAACTATTTTTTAAATACGAGCCCCGTCCAGCTTCAGTTGGCCCACACACAAAATTTGTAGTATTGTTGGCATTTATCGCTCAAGGAGTAAAACCAGCCGCTACAATGTAATATCTAAGACAAAATATGCTATGTAGAGGACTTTAGGAGAGATCTGGGTTCAATGAAGCGTGTTGCCTCATAAAAAGTCGGGAATTTTTAAAAGATGTAGTTTTCTTGCATTCCATTACCCAAGTAGTGCTAACGGTGAGTATTAAGGTGGCCATGGAAACAACGCTTTTTTTGAGGGGAGTGACAGTAACAGATGTTTCGATTGTAGAACAGTTCACTGATAGTACAATTGTTGTCAATAATGGGCAGGGGAAGGGCAATTGATGACAAAATTCAATCAATTATAATTGATTTACACAAATCCGGAAAACCAAACGGCGAAATCGGAATATTCCTTAGCATATCCAGATACAGTGTTCGAAATATTGTAAAATTGTGCAAATCAAACGGTTCGGCTGCCCAAAAATCCCGTTATGTGAAAAAGTCCAAATTAACAGACGCTGATAGACGAGCTTTGGCCAGAATTATCAAGTCTAATAGGCGTGCTAACTACGGAGCGTTGAGTGTACTCTGAAGTGAGGCTGTTGGAAGACGTATTTGCAGGTCTACATGTCATTCAGAAGCAAGAAAACTTGGCATTGGTACCTACAAGGTAAGTTTCATGAGTTCAATCCTATGGGATAAAAGATAATTCGTTTTTCCCTTCGCGAAGGCAAAAGAAAAACCGTTATTGACCCTAAATCAGAAGCGAAGCAGGTTAAAATGGGCTAGAGACCATCGAAATTGGGATATTGAGAGGTGGAATAGTGTACATTGGAGTGGCGAGTCGCGATTTGAAGTTTGCGTCGGTGATAGCCGGAGCAGAGTTATTCGCCAGTAACATGAAACTTATCATCCTGACTGTTTTAAGCGTAAAGTTAAATTTCCATCTTCGGTAATGGTGGGTAATGGGGTTCAATGTCGGCTAGAGGAGTTAGAAAATTACATTTTTTCAACGGCATTGTTAACTCAGACAAATATTTAGATTTCCTAGAGAAGTCTTTGTTGCCTACTTTGGAAGAGAGCAGGATTTCTGGAAAAGACTTAATTTTTCAGCAAGACGGTACTGCATGTCATACTTCCAAAAGATCCATGAAATGGTTTTCAGACCATGAAATACCGGTTCCAAAATGGGTTTCTAGTAGTCCGGACCTTTCGCCCATCGAGACGTTGTGGCATATCATGAAAAAGAGGTTGCGAGCCAATCCTGCCAGGACTGTGCAAGAACTCAAGCAAAGGCTCCAGAACATTTGGGATAATTCACTGCAGAGGCGTGTTAGGATGTAGTAAATAGTTTATCGAGAAGAATGGAAGCAGTTATTAAAAATAAAGGTGATGTTACTCAGTAGTAGAATGAGCTATATCTTAGAGCTGAAAATCACAAATTTCAGTTTTTATTCTGTCAGTCCTAATCAGTTCGAATTGTTGTAATCAGTTCCGTTATTTTTGTGTAATATATTTTCAAACTGTTATTTGCAAAATGGTGGTTGGAAAATAATCCACGGAAAGTTCATCAGCGACTACTTCACAGCCAAAAGGTTACCGTCTGGTGTGCAATTTCTAATTTCGGCGTGTGGGGTCCTTACTTTTTTGAAGAGGATGGAGTAACGGTAGCAGTCAACGGAGGTCGTTATTGTGACAATTTTCTACATCCAAAACTGAACGAGTTAAACGATCATCAGCGAGAAGCTCTATGGTTCCAGCAGGATGGTGCTACATCGCACACCACACGTCGCTCACTTAATCTTCTCCAAGAAATGTTCCCGGGCAAAGTTGTATCTTTACGGGGTGACTTTGGCTGGCCTCCACGTTCGCCTGATTTGTCCCCCTGCGATTTCTTTCTTTGGGGATATCTTAAAGCGCAAGTTTTTAGACGTCGGCTACAAAATTTGGAAAAATTAAAGGCAATCATAAGAGAATGTATCGACATGAATGGCTATCATTTAAGTACTGTAATTTTTAAAACATAACGTTTCAAAATGTGCATGATATGTGCTTTTCAAAAATATAAAACTTTTTTCTTTGCTTTGTGTGGTTTGGTTTTTATTGACATCCAAAATAGTGCCTATCATTTTGCCGCAACCTGTAGATACCACTTCATTATAAGTTTTTAATTTTTTTACCACACTTAAAACGTCCCTTTAGCGAAATAATGCGCCGCCTATGGCGTCCTTGCTTTGGTGTAAATTGATAACAGTGTTGATTTGCCTATTAGCAGTCCTCTCCCCTTCCCTAATCTAAGGGCCTGATTGATTGATTGATTTATTTTTCTACCAAAGCAGGGCTGGTCTTTACATCCCTAACACTGAAGCTTAGTAGCTTATTGTGTTATTCCTGCTTCGGTTTTGTTTTACTCGAACAGGTTAGTTCTCGCAATCAGGTTTAAGAGCCTATGTAGTAAATCTTTCTCCTTTGGTAGTTCAATTGTGCTTCGCATAGCGAATCTGCGTTGAGCTAACGCTGCACATTCGAAAATAATATGAGGGGCTGTTTCCTCCTCCTCATTGCAAAGTCTACATAAGGGCTCATCTTTGTAGACCCCATCTTATGCGAGTGGCCTCTCAAAGAGCCATGTCCTGTTAATAGACATGTTACTGCCCTAAGCTGTATCTTGCTTAATTCAAGCAGGTCAGCAGTCAGATGTTGCGACGGTCTTCCCATCATCCGTTTGCTGTGCTTTTGTCCAGCTGCATGTTTCCAATTTAATTGGAGTTGTGTTATGATCCACTCATTAATTGCACCACGCACTGCACTCTTGGTAATACCTAGACCCGGTTCAGGGCCTATATAATTCCCTCGCTAGCTGGTCTGCAATTTCATTTCCCGCTATGCCCCTGTGCCCTAGCACCCACACCAGTGTGACCTCGTTGTGTTTAGACAGAGCCATTAGGGTTTGCAGGCACTCCCAAACTAGTTTGGAGGTTATACGATAGGATGCTAGTGCCTTTAAGGCTGCCTAACTGTCAGAGAGAATGCAAATCGACTCACCCTGCGGTCGCCGACGCAGACTCTCTCACGCGCAGGTTTGTATAGCATATATTTCTGTTTGAAATACCGTGGTGTATCGCCCAAGTGATACACATACTTTGTATCCCTCGTTCGATCAATCAAAAGGTGGTACAAATTTTTCTGCTAAGGGCCTACATGCTGTGGCGTTCATCTGCACACTCTTGCCACTTTACCTTTATCTTTTTTTTTGGCAGTATGTGACGCTTCGTTTGATAGTATGTAGTAGTAATATAAGTGATTGTATTTTCTTTACTTCCTCCTTCTTTACTTGCTAAAATTATACACACTTATAATTTAGGTTTAAGAACTTCGTTTAAGTCAGTTTTGCATACTTAACGCAAATAAGCGGTTCTATTATTAAAAGTCAACATTTTTTATCTGATAACTTCAAAATACAAGCGAACTCTTGTGCACTAAACGGCACGAGCAAAATCGGGCCGTGTGAGGAAAACACCTACTGTGTGGTACTAGTTTTGCCATTGACATAAAAACCAACAAAATTTCCCACTGGAACATAAAAAAATGGAAACCTGTTTCTTCTTGATTTGCTTGTCAAAGACGCACAACGTGCCAACCCCTCTTGTTTCCGACAGACTACAATTTCCTGACGCATCAAAAGGCCGTCTACAACGAGGACAGCTTAATGTTTCTTCGTGGATGAATTGAAAAATAACAAAGGGAGGTAGAAGAATACATAGAGAAGCGTTGAGGTGGTTGTTGACAACTAGGAAGCGGCATCAGCAATAAATCAACCAACAACTAGATTACTACAGAGCTCTATCTTGATTTCTGAAAGAAACAACATCAACATAATATGGCTGAAGAGCATGATTGTTCATGGCCTGGGGCTTTCCATCCGGTCCTCTGTTGCTTTGAGGAAGGTTCAGATTTGCATGTAGCCAGCTCTGGTATCAAGAAGGACAATACTGACTAAGGAGTCACTTAGTGTGGCCCTCACAGGTATCCTTCTAGGCAAAGTCCTGATTTACGTCAAGGTAATAAGGTGATTGTCTAGGAGGCTCCCCAGTGGAGAAAGGATGCATAATGTGCCTATCGTAACAGAAACTATACACTGAACATAGAATGCTTGACTTTAGGGCTTTATCTGCTATCAATAATTCACTTTGAAAACACATAAAATGAGCAGCCTCCAGCGTACCAATATTCGCAATATTTCAATCATCTTATTCGAAAACAGTTCATCGCAGCTTTTAGAATCCCAACAATATTAGAGTCGCTAATGAGCATTATAGTGAAGGCCATTATTGTAAATAAGAAACAACGTCGATTAAAAGTCAAATGCTAATCTCGAGGTAAGAGAAAAGTACTAGTAAATATGTAATTCAAAGTATATTTTATAATTCTTTGCTTACTTATAACTTACCTCATCAATTGCAAACCAAAATTTATCCAGCAAAACTTGCTGGCGGATCGCCAGTGGTAATTTGTCAAACAGCGTAGAGTGACTTATCGCGTCATCTTGTTTCCAAAACTGAACGTAATAACGTAGCATCTTATTTCGTAGCACTTTCGAAATGTTGTGGGCCTCCTATCGAGAAATAAACGTAACGTTAATATGAAATTGCAGGATCAACCAAGTCGATCTACCAAATTGTTGACTATCATCTTGAATCTATTGATGAACTGAGTCTGACGTCTGTACTTTTCAACTTGTACCAATGTAAATGAGCCGAGACACATGCCGTACAAATAAAAGAAACTAATGAGCATAAGACAGATTAGTATCATCTTTTCCGTATCGTTTTTAAGCGCTGAGCCGCCACCAAATCTAAAAATGGCGGTTAATTACCTTTTCACAAACTGCATTTTGACTTTCAACTTACGCTACAGATGTAACTGCGCCGACAACGTAAAGCAACGACAGAATGTATAAGTTGAAGTTTGAGACTGTTTGCTCTTTCGTCGTTGTTAGGTAGGAATCTTTATGCATCCAAGTCTCTTTCAATTCCTTCGACTGCAATGGAATTGTCATATGAAAATTTCTTAACTATATTTATGTATATGTCGTATTATACAGGTGGCCCATTAGTCCGAGGAAGTTCAATATCTCAGTTAATATAGAAGACAGGAAAAATTGTTTCAAATAAAAGTTACTATATTTTCACTTGTGTATATTTCTAAAATAGTACAAAATATACGGGGTGTTCAATTAATGCAAGGCAGCATGAAGAATGTTTTCTTTAAATGGCACACTATGTATATCAATTTACCATTGAATTCAGCATAAAGTATTACATTCACCACCGCCTCTCGTAAGCGTGATTTTAGGGGATGCAACAGTTCTATGAAGTGGTAAAATCATATACAGGGTGAACCATTAAAAAAAACAGGTTTCTGATATTTAAAAATTGCGAACTTTGTATATATGTGAAAAACACCCTGTACATGAAGCGAAGCTTCTACCTATCTAAGCCCTTTAAGTTACCCTTTTTCTAAGTATCTGCCAAACATTTTCCTTAAAATTAAATATAAAGCAGTAATCGAAAAACGCCACTTCTTTTAAATTAGAATTTGAGTCGAATATTTTGAAGAAGCTAGTTCATAATTTTGTCAGTGGTATATGGACTAATAGTGTCGTCGAGTAGCAATTAATCTAATAGAAAAGTGTCAGCAATGTCAAATAGAAAAGCAAACATAATTTTCTTGCTCCGTCGACCAAATAAAAAGTTATTATTGCGAAACATTGAATTTCTGATTAACTTGAATTTTAGACAGGAATCGCATCAAATTAGGATAAATACTTGACTCGTTATGAAACAAAGCAGCTTGGAGGAATCTATATGCAATTAGGAACGAAGCGCCATATTTTATATATTCTAATTTGATACGGAAACTACATTACAACAATGTTTTAGTTCCTGCGTTTAAAATTACGTACACCCATTCCTTCGTGCTTCCATAAACAGGCGAAGCTATGTATAATAAACACGTAGATAAGGCCATGCTTCATGAGGAGGTACGATTTTGTGTTCATTCCGGCCGTTGTTGAAACCCGACCTAGAAAATGATGACCAGTTTTATCAACGATATAGGATCAACAATCGAACAGATAAAACCGATAAAACAGCTTAGCTTTGCTCGCAGAGTAAATCTCAAACTAGTCGAAGCAGTTGAAGTCAATTAAATATGGTGATATCAGTCGTATATTGGTTGTGGATTTCTTTCCATCAATCAAATTACGATTGATTAATCTGCGATTATCCTGTGAGCAAATTTATTGTAACACTGTTAATATGGTAATGTTGCCAATGATCTAAATGATGTACACTACTGTTTAGTGAAATGCACTTAACCTTTTGCGCTCAATTTTTTGAAATTGACAGTTGCACTTAATCTCTTGGAGAGTTATCTGCCTCAGCGTAGCCAGCGGGCGCAAATCTTTGTTGTACTTTCTGATATGGTAAGCGCTGAAGCTCCACAGTTATGTGAAATATTTGTGCTCCCTACCGCAATTTAGCTATTGCTCTTCCGTATATCACCCTGTAATTGATGTGGCCATCTCGCGAAGGATTCAAAAAATTCAAAATTCCCGTTTAAAAATGATCTTTGGCATCAGAAAGTTTTGTAGAATTTCGCACAAACTAGTTGACGCTCGCTGGCTATCAATAATAATAATAATAATAATAATAATAATAATAATAATAATAATAATAATAATAATAATAATAATAATAATAATAATAATAATAATAATAATAATAATAATAACAATAATAATAATAATCATCATCATCATCATCATCTTTATTGTCCAACAGATACTTAAATCTAAACAAAGGACAACATTTTTTTGCAGACATCTATCTAGACAGATATCTAATTACACATACATCCTGGAAAAAATAACTAATTATATTTACTACATATAACCAAAAAAGTAACCAAAGTAACAAAAGTAGCAAACGTAGAGGCTCAGACAAGAACATATTAGCTGAGGAACCAACTACAAACACGATCGAGCTACCCTCAGTATTTCAGTTAATGAGCTGTGATTTAAATCAGAAAACTTGGATATTAAATTGAAATTTCGCTACATAATCATTAATGGGGAGTGTAAACTGGTGTTTGTTGCTACAGTTGGCATGTAAAATGTAATGGGCTGACGAGATGATATTCTAGGTACAAGGAAGCTGAGTTGGGATATTATATAAGTAGACTCAATCTTATTATGTACAACGTTATACAAGAATTTTAGGCTATAAATTTTGCGTCGCATTTTCAGACACTCCATACTAAACATTTCAAGGAGAACATTTTGGTCAATTCCTTGTGGCAGGTAAACTCCCTGTGCTCTATAAAATAGGCATTTAAGAAATTTCCATTGAATCCTCTCGATCATCATTATGTGAGACTTGTAAAACGGGCTCCAAATTACGCTCGCGTACTCCAACTTGCTTCTAACATATGTGTTGTATATGAACATCGCAGTGTTTATTAGAAATAGCTTAGAGTTGTACAATCATAGATATCGAATTACTCATAGTAAAGGCACCTTCGATGCATCTCGACATTGTCTAACCATGTTCGATAGTGGTTTATTTAGTGGTCTACTTAACTTAACCTCTGTACAACCTAAGCGATATATTTTGTAGCAACTTTTCTCCCGTCAATGCGGCTCTAATTGAACTATTCTCTTTCTCAAACTCACCTTTTAATGGTCATACGGGTGGTTTACTGTTTTTGTACGAAGGTTCAAAAACTACAAAAAATAGATGAAGATTTATTTTTTGTGCTGCTTTGAGGACGTGGTAGACTATTCTTATTTCTATTCCCTTTTCTTTTTCACTTTTACGTCGTAATTTTATTTACTTACTTAATCCTTTTTGCCTATCTACTACACCCATCAGGTGTAAGGTATTGCGGAGTTGGGCTGTTAGCTTATGCTCTTCTTACGTATTTGCTGCCACCTCTTTCTATCCTGTGTAGTCTGCCGTATATTCTCCTAGTTTCCGTCCCTCTTTACTACTGCTAATCTTACATCCTACGACCATGGCTCTTCTAGGTCTTCTTCTTGTTTTCTTATTTACCCTGGCTTTTAGAACTTGTCTTACTATTCCAGTATCTTGCATTTTCTTCACGTGACCATATCATTTCGTTTGCGCTTCCTCGACGGCTTCCACTATGGGTTTCACTTCCAGATTACTCGTGTTAGTTGTATTTCTAATTCTATCTCTTCTCGTTTTGTTCTCAACTTCTTGAGAATCTCACCTTCGTTATTGACTCACAGAAGCAAGCACAGAAACGTGATAATCTCCGATTACGAGATTACGATCGCCGTATTCACGCGCACATCCGTACACTATGCCGTCGGCAATTCCTAGTGTCTTACTCATAGTTATTTATTGTAATTTATTGTATCCACTTTATACGTACTTGGGTGAACAAACAGCGTAGGTTATTGCTGCTGATCTACTGCTGAATCTCGCCTTGTGTGATTGTCACACAATATAACATCATGTAGCTATAAGGGTGTGGGGTCGCAAAGCTAGACTACCGAAAAAATTTAATTTCATTCGTTTATTTGCACTTGTTCTTACAACTTCAATAACTAGTAGTGTACATTTAGAAACGTTTGCATTAAAATAAGTGCGAAGACTGAATGTCTTATTTTAAATTAAACTAAAGTTGATTGTATTCATTGAATTAGCGAACGTTACTTACGGTAATATATTAGAATCCTATATAAACGAATTGAGATAAGGATGACACATATAACTTTCCTGATGAAAAGGCCTCCAAGAAACGGCATATAGATTAGGAAGATAGATATGAGGGTGATGGCGTCTATTATTTGTAAATCTAAAAGGCGAATGCGAAAATAACGTTACTAAGAATTGTATGTAAATCAAAGGAACAATCATTAGGAATTGATGAATGCAGCCACATTTACACAGGGCTAACTACTTTTATGAGGGAAATTACAAAATGCAATGATTTTACTGCATCAATGAAAATTTAAATTAAAAAACGCTTTACCTAATTAAAAAACAGAGTATAGTACTAGTAGTGACAAAAAGAAATACTGTAAAGTAACTGCATAATAAATTTTACATGTGATATCATATTTCTACTTTTTTTATCATTTCAATGTGTATTTGTTAAAATTGCACATCATTGCTGCACGCAGATTATCTGAAAAGCAAAGGAGGAGAACTCATATCCTCGATACACACAGTTCCTTGGATTTTTGATGATGTATTCAAGAGAATATTATATCTACATATATCAGTAAACAATATAAGTTTAGTGAAATTTATTCAAATGTATTGTCTGAATTTGAAATTCCAAGGCCAACTTTATAATTGTTTTACATAATCTAAATTATCTCATTATTATCGTTCACCTTCACCAACATTTCTTTAAAGTGTTTCTTCTAAAAACATCAATAATGCTGGGTCCAACAAACATTTCTCTTAATAGTGCTGAATGGAAGATATTTTCCAAAAAAGTCCAAAAAACATATCGCGTAATGATAAGAATTTGATCCAAATTAGATACTTACACTTATTTCTTGGGGGTTCGATACGTCTTTGTCTAATTTCTTTCCACCGATAATGTAGCAAGGCAAAGATAATGTCAGCCACTACCATCAAAATACAAATGCATTTTGCCACCAGGATAGAAATTTCCCGGTTAATGGTATCGTCGAAGGCCAACTAAAAGTTTGATGGGTTTCGAAGGGATGGTAAAGAATGTTATATACTATCAATCTTACCGCATACGTAGCTATACAATATTCAAATAGATTGGCGAAAGCCACTACGTAATTCCATAATGGTTTTGCTGTCATAAATGTAATAATATCCAGGAAATCTTCATGTGAAACGAGAACATCGTAAGATTTCTGCAGGACAGAATAAGACGTAAATGTTTAATATTATTTTGAACCGCAAATTCAGTATACCTTGAGTGTCACAGAGAACAAATGTAAAATACGCGGGAAAGTCTAAGTGGGATGAAAGGTCCCTTTAGATAGTTAGATTGATAATATTACTTCGCAACATAAACTCCCTATTCGTGAGTAAGAATGATGAGCATCAAGAGTTACAATAGCTGTTTTCCATTTATATAAAATTTTACGAAATCTTACATTGTTTACTTCACCTATGTTACTGTTCCATTTACAAAGTGAGATGTGAGGGAAAATAAGGCTACATTAAGCGAATGACTTGACCGTAATTAAAACAAATACCACTCCAAATATGGCTAGACTGGTTCTGATAACGTACTGATTTAATATGAATATTGCCATGATATTATCTAGAATAATTAGGTCAAGTGGCTTGAAACTATTAGACAGTTACTACACTTAAAACATTTGGGTGTTCCGTACACTGAATGTAAATGAAAGAAATCTACTGATAAATTATCAGTAGGTCAGTACTATTATTGTTAATCTTTTAACGAAACTCAGCATGTAAATTGTTAATCGCCAATTTTGCGGAATAGAGTTATTCCAGGTATAAGATATTTATACATCTGTTAACGTTTATTCAATATTATTAATTAACCGTAATGGCAATTGCCGCATTCCCTCCAAAAATTACTTCTATAAATACTTTACACAATTTTTAATGATTTAGTCTTTATAAATTCATCAGTGTATGATGTTTTTCTTTGATAGATTATGTATTCGATAAGTGAAACTATTAGTCACCGTGGTAAAATTAGTAAAACTGTTAAAACACAAAAACAAAGATAGAAATATGAATAGCTTGAACGCGTATAATGCTGTTAGAAAATCAACTTTGGCACATGCATAGTGAAAGCTGACAAAATAACCCTTTTAATGAAACCATCGCCTACTATTGCCTCCATTTAAAAAGACAAAAGTTTGTTTTATATCTCGTAACTGTTTAAGGTTGTAAGACAAACGTCAACGGGAAATTAAACAGTCACATTATCTGTAAAAAATGTTAATAATTTTTTTTCCTTATTTGAGAAATAAAAGAGATAGAACGATTAACAGAAACGTATGATTTCTGCTAATAACTCAAGAACCGCTTGAAATATCAAAAATCTATTTTGGATCAATTAATTTATCTCGAAAAACGGGTCCGTGATTCTGTACTTCGTTTTGGTCTAGCTATGCTCCTTCATAGGCCCTGCTACAGGCTCTGCCTGTACATGGGTCTTATTTGGAATTACGCCAAATCACAGCTGCGTAAGTGATATTGTGGGGCCACAAGTTTTTGCAAAGGTCAGTTTTTTCATGTCATGACAGTGGCAAGTAAGTCATCAAGTTTGTTTCCTTGCTGCTCATATGGCGGATCTACCACAATTTGTCGTCAAAGTGGACCATAACCTTGTCGTGACAAATTTGCGTCATACTTTATCGGCTTATATCTGCTGACTTTGTGAAGCTAACTTTTTCCTCATTTGTTGTCCATCAGCATATCACGAAGCTAAGCAAGTGGCGTGTTGACTACTCAAATAATTAGTTTATCTATGCTCAAATTCCATTCAAAAATTCATTCATCAATTTTGACTCATCTTCAAAAGGCCGTATCTCAAAGGTAACACCCCGAATTTGATTTTCTTGATACCATTGAAAAAAGGTCATCTTGTTTGAACAGAAAAATTTGTTTAATTTTTTTATGCCTTTAAGTACAAAGAAACTAAGGGCTCAAATATACGAACAGCTTCAAGCTGCCGCTGCCGTCAGTAACTTGCTGTCGGCGAGCTGCTCGTTGCGACAGCTTCAAGCTGCCAAGTCGGGCAGCATTTTGCTGCCAGATTGAACAGCATTTTGTTGTCAGAGCGAGCAACATTTTCGCTTGTCACTGGCAGCTGTGAATAAAGGAATAAAATATGTTGAAAAAATCTTAATGTCAGTTTGTTGTGTTATCCAATGTATAATTGAAAAAAGTAACAAAAGCAACAAAAGCAATGTTACGTAGATACATAAGTACCTAGGTAGAAATCTTGGGAATATTCTTTCGCACTAAATAAAGTTATTTGGTATGAAGCAAGAAAAATTAGCATACAATATAATTTATTTGGTGTATGCTTATATTAGAAGGTATGTGTTTATATTGGAAGGTATGCTTATATTAGAAAGTATAACATTGAATTGGATGACTCAATATGCCAAAAAAATGAACGAAATAAGCAACAGCAGCAGTTATTAATAGCTTTCTGTGGATAAATAGATGAATGTTATTTAACGAAAAATTTTTATAACGTTAAGCATAACGAAAAGACTTCACGTTGCCGAAAAAGGTCACTATAGATTTTATTTTACATATTCCCAATAAGCATAAATAACTGGTAAGATAAATTCATGCATACAATTAGTGGCATATGTGTACTATTGTAAAAACTGAGGTTATAAATGCTATACAATTGGTGATGACGGAAGACGCATGCGTGTTTTTTTTTCCACGACAGCTTAAAGCAGTTCGTGTGCGATGCACATTTGTCAACTGTACGGCAGCGTCGAGCAGCGAGTTGACAGCTGCTGCTTAAATCAGCAGCTCATTGCTCGTTGCTGCCCATGTATTCTGGCCCTTAGTTTTTACTCATCACCAAGAGACCACGCCCGACAGCCAGGCAAATCCAACCACGGGTGGCTTTCTTTGCCACAGGTTCCTAATCCTGAAGGTGGGTGTCTAATAGGTTTCCAAGCTAAAATGTAACAGGTTCTCGAACCTAAGTTGGATTTTTTATAACTTCCATGTCATAATGTTTCACTTCTCATTGGTGCAGTTGTTGGTATGTGGTACTGATGGTGACCATAGACATCATTTTGTTTATTTGTCATTTCAGAGACATTTCCAGTCCACCATTTTCCATCATAAATAAAGGCAATGTACTATCCTGGTTGCAAGTTTGCAATATCCACATGATGAACGGTTGTTCTTGCACTTTGATCAACATTTGTCACCAAACAATTGACGTCATTGGATACATCGCCTGTATTCGTAATTGGAAATGGTGGATTGGAAATGTTCCCGAAATGTCAAATGGACAAAATTATGTCTTAGCCAATTTCATGCATCCCAGTGGACCTGCACGTTCACCTTACCGGCCAGATAGACGGGATGTTTATTGGATTTCAGAGCAACACAGTTCCATCAGCAACAAGAATGGGTCGATAATATAACTCGCCAGAAGCTGTGGTCACTATCAGCACAACATTCCAACAACTGAACCAATGAGAAGTGAAACATTACAGCTTGGGAACCATAAAAAGGCCCAACTTAAGCTTGGGAACCTGTTAGGCACCTATAGTACATTTAGGCTTGGGAATCTGTTATAGCCTACAGTCAGGCTTGGGAACTTGTTAGACATCCACATTCAGGCTTGGGAATCTGTGGTAAAGAAACCCACCCGTGGCTAAACTTGCCTATCTGTCAGGCGTCTTTAAGACTGCTAGTGGCAAAGCCACCATGGACCAAGGCACGGCACGCAAACTATGTATCTTTTACACGAGCAAAAACTAAGTTTCTTTGCTCTTAAAGGCAAAGTCTCAAAAATTAAACAAGCTTCTTCTGGCCAAACAAGATGAGCTCTTTTCAATGGTATCAAGAAAATTCGAGGTGTCTCTTTTGAGATACGGCCTCTTGCAGATGATCCAAAATTGACGAATGAAGTTTTTGAATGAAATTTGTACATGGATAACTCAGTAAATATTTGACCAATCAAGACACCAGTTGCACAGCTTCATAACATGCTGACAAACTACAAATGAGGAAAGAGTTAGCTTCACAAAGTCATTCTGCTAGAAGATATAAGCCGCTAAAGTACGATGCAAATTTGTCACGCCAAGATTTATGAGCCACTTTAACAACAAATTGTGGTAAATCCGCCATATACCACAAGAGCGAGCGTACTATGATCAGCCAGCATAATCGGCATTTTTCGGAAATGCGAGAGCAAAGTCGTGTCTTACACATGTACGTGAACGAATATGCCGTTTATAACGGGAGCAAGGTATTTTCGGAAATGCAAGAGGGAAGTCGTGTACGTGAACGAATATGCTGTTTATAATGTGATTAAGGTGCATAAATTGATTTGGGTTCACGCAATTTTGTCAGCACACGTTTAGATGCGCTGAGTTGGAGTAAAATTGGGTGATCATAGTACGCTCGCTCGTACGGCATAGAGCTTTTACTTTACAACTAAGCTGTTGTACCCAAAATGTTGAGCCGGATCACCAAATTTCAGCATGGTAGTAATCAAGTCATGAGCAGTAAGGAAACAGTCTTGATGATTTATTCGTTACTGTCGCGACATGAAAAAACTCACCTTTGCAAAAACCTGGCTAGTGGCCCAACCATACTATTTATTAAGCTGTAATTTGGCATAATTCCATGTCGGGTCCATATGTACATCCGGTAAAAAATTCATAAAAATTGGAGAGGGTCTAGTGGAGACTATATCTAAATTTGTTACACTTGACTTGAAATGACCCTACGTCGATTCTGATCCAAATTCCCGCGTACTCTCTTGTGGAGGTCTAAATTCACCTTTTAAGGTCATCGTTAGCAGTGAAGCGAGCTATCCAATTATAACAGTTAACTGTTCAATTACAACAGCTATATATTATAACTGAATACCTACTTGTATGAAAGAAACAGAGATGTGTTCTAAGCGGACGGTTATAATTGAACCGGTAACTATTGTAATTAGACAGCTCGGTTCGCTGAAAGAAAATATATCGGGTTTTTGGCCAAAATCGGCATACCTATACAAATGATATGTGTGTGGAATATTACCATTTGCTGGTAAATGGAGATTTACGTAAATCCTCATTTGGTTGATAATACCGAATGAAATGACGATGACAAAAACGTTGTAAACTATTTCGTGGCCGCTATGGTACACAACATGTACGTAAAATGTAAATACATTAGAGGATGGGATGAAAATATCAACAGCTCTAAGAAGCTTACCTCACTTCCATAGGTATCTTCAGTACTTTGGTCAATGTTTTCCGTTAGAACTGCTTTCTTGACATCCGTATAGACTATATTCGACTTTAAGAATTCGTAAGGGTCTAGTTTAGTTATCTGTTCGTTCATTTTCTTACTAAGAAAATGGGTATTAGTTAATTTATTGACAGTTATAAAGCGAAAATTGACATTCACGAATGCACCGCCTTCTTTTTTGTTAAATAGACATAGCAGTACTTGACAAGACGGATATTACACGTGGGGTTACGGAATACCATTGCTATTATCAAACTAAAACAAAATGCACATAATGTTCCGTTTATTATCGAAAATCTTACATCCTTTTACAACATGAAACCTTTTACATCTATACTTGTAACAAATGTAATTCAATAATGTAATTTAATAATAAAGCAAACGACATAAAGTATATCTAAACATTAAAATACCGTTGGCAGTTGTATATAATACTGGTAATATCACAGAATACCCTCATTTATTTGTAAATACACACATATGTACACATATAGACTTTACAATAGTATGCGGTATTGTACAAGAACAATAGATTATACTAGATGTCGTACATGATTAGGGATGGGATAGCGTGAATGTTCCTGAGAAGATATAATCCGGAAACGTTGACAAACGTCCGAGAAACGTTCGCTAAAACTTGGAGATATTGATATAACTGCCTAACACTGATTGGCGACACCAATAGTATTGCTACATTTATATCAAAGTGACTGTATTATTTTCAAACTTACTAATTAATTACAAACCTAAGCCGATTTTATATCTGTCAAATTATTGGTCAATTTCTAGAACTAGATGGTGTGACTTCAAGTTATGTCTTTAGATTGGAATTAGAACATATTTTATTTTTACTCAAATTTTTCTTCAATTTTTTAGTTCTTATTGTCATTACTGTCACTGTATTACATGAGGAGTGTACGTAGGTTGTGGTTTTGTACATATACTGAGAAAAATGTATAGTAAATTATGCCACAATTGTAGTGTATCCTACTAGAATCGACGGTTACTAGAGTGACAACTATCGAAGTAAGTAGAAAATACCCTATTGTTGGCGACCCTGCAATAAACGAAGTGGGGAAGAAGCGCGGGAAGTAATAGGGAGTGGTGGAGTACAAAAATCATAATAAGTGTCCAACATTGTGTCGTATATATGTTTTGTTTAATATATTTGTTAATAACCTATTACGTGTGTTTTCGTTGTTATGTGAAAGAGAACCTAAAGACAACACTATTATTGTAGTTTCTTGAAGTGGTTGCCTGTACTCCACATTTATAGTAAAAATAGTACACGAAAATTGTAAACAGCTCTATAAAATTATTGTAAAAAAAGTACTACCAAATTCTAGGTAAATTACCATACACTTATAGTAAGATTGTGGTTAAAAACCACTACCACAAAATGAAATAATTCAAAAATTCAAATACTGTTGAGGAACAGGTAACTATCGAACACCAGACATCACTAAACACAACTTATGATTTATCTCAATCTATTGATATGCATAATACAAGGACTAAGTTCTTATTTAAGATCGAGAAATTGATTAAACTTAAGATTTCGGAATTATTGATAGATGTAAAACAAATACAAGTTCTAATTAAGAGCTAGAATTTGATCAGTTTAAATATCTTGAAATTGACCGATATATTGGCAGGTGTAAAATCGACTATACTAATTAACAAAACAAGAAACAAAATATATTTGAATTCAATTTATTAATTTTATATTTAGTATGCAGTTTGTAGCAACAATGTGAGGCAAATAAATTTATTTCAGTTTTAACAGAACAAGCAAGAATTATTCGCTATTGTTAACTGTGCGGTGTCCCAAATTATTTCTTCATTGGATATTCCTTAGTATGAGTAAAAAAAGAGAATTTGATGTCTGAAGAGAGAAACAAAATTTTGCAGAGTTTATTGAAAAACAGTGTGACAAGTGACAAGACCACGTGACAATGGACAAACCAAGAGACACTGTACTTTAATAAACTGAAATTACTAGTTTCTGCTAATATAGTACGATATAATCCCAAAAAAAAAAATAGTATTATCTTTAGTTAGTAGCCCGTTTGGAATTGGTGCCGTAATTTTTCAGGATAATGGGACAATTGAATTTGCATCTACGTCGTTGACGGCTTCCCAACAGCGATACAATCATATAGAAAAATAATTACTAACGGTCGTTTATGGCTGTGAGCAATACCACTATTACTTATGGTCGACAATTCAAAATAGAGATGGATCACCGCCCTTTATTGGGTTTACTTAAAAAACCTTTGGACGAATTCTCCTAGACCTCAACGACTCGCTTTTCGTCTCTTTAAATACTAATTTATTTTAAAACACGTTCTTAGCAGGAAACTTCCAGTCCCACATACATTCATATAGAGATCCATTGGAGAAGACGATGATACTGGCTATCTGGATTCAAATTTGCGTACTCTATTATTTCCACATCGAGAGAGAATGAACAGCGGCTAGAAACTGCAATAAATAACGATTTAACTACATACAAAATGGATGGCCACAACACAACAGTAGTGCTACAACTGACGTTAAGCAATTTTGGTACACTAAAGACGAAATTTTGTTACATAAAGATGTTTTGTTTATATATATTGTAGTGATTCCACGACCTATTCTGACATAACTCCTACATGTTTTTCTACAACAGATTGATAATTCTAACGTGTTTTCGAAACGAATTCTTGATTCTAATACATCGATCGCACTAAGGAGCAGTATCGTGTAGAAAACGTGCAGAAGAAGCTATTTACTAGCCAGGTCTCACCTCAGATGTTGAAAGAATGGTATTAGATTGTGAAGCTTGCCAAATGTACTGCCATAGTAATCCTAGAGAACCACTATCAAGCCATGACATTCCAGTGCGACCTTGGGAAAAGATTGGCAGCTATAAGTACTCAGGATATCCCAGTTGTGATTAATTGTTTTCGAAAATTTACTATTGTAAATAAGCTGCAAAACTAAACCATAGCCAGTGTTATATCGGCTCTGAAGAATATATTACTGCGTAAGAACAGTAAAGCAGCCAGTTAGGTTAGATTTGTAATTCTAAGAAGGGGAGATGTTGTGGGGGATTACTGCCAAAGGGCGCGTAAGTTAAGGACAACTACTACTAGGTGAAATATACGTACATGTGTTATGTAAAATTGTAATAATAATTATAAGAGTTAAGATACAAGAAATAAAAGCTACAGAAACGGGTATTCTTTATTCCGCACACACAACAATTGCTATAAATGGTATCCCAAATAATATATTCTCCGATGATGGTCTATTCATGTGGAATTCGAGCGAATTCTATAAGTTTGCGAAAAAATATATCACTGTGATTACATTCAGTCCATATTACCCTCGCTCAAACGGTATGAATGAGAGAGCAATACAAACAGTAAAAGATTTACTAACCAATGCACACATAGATAACCAAGATCCATTTCTAGCAATACTGAATTACAATGAGAACGCTCAACAACATCTCCCGTCACCATCTTTATTATTAATGGGAAAGGGACTTCGAACCACTTTACCAGTTACTAAGGCTCTCCTGGAGCACAACAGGCGCATGTCGAATCTTAAGTGATGATCAGAAGAGCTAAGATGATGCTTGAAAAAACTACCAGAACTCATACCTGGTGAACTAGTTTTAGTACAAGAACAGAGCCGACGATGGAAGCAAGGTGTTGTACTTAATAAAAATGGACCCAGCGATTATACCGTTAGAAGGGGTGATGCCGAATACCGCAGGAGTAGAAAACACATTAAAGTTCCTGCAACAGTACCGGATGTTTATTTCAACTCAAGTGAAGCTAAGAGCAAGAATGACTCGGAAACGAAAGATGGAATGGCCAATGAAACTGCGCCCGATAACATTCCAAAGGCAGTGCGGGATAACAAGAATAGTACTGGCTAGATCGCAACTAAACAGTTTACCAGAAGTGGACGCGAAGTGAAGCCTTCATCTCGATTGAAACAACTATATAAATGAATTCACCTAGTATAACTTTTATTTATAGTTAGTTTTCCATATATCTTTATATCCTTTTTTAAAAAGAGGGCGTGTTATATATGAACATTAGAACCTGACCGGAACCATGATACATACTATTTATTCAGGCAACGTATTAATTAATGTTCTACGTAAAGTAGATTGCGCTCAAGTAAATACGGCAACCAGTAATGGTGGCACATATACAATTCCGTTTTACATCGAACGAAAGCAAAATGTTTTTTTTTTGAGGCTGCGTTCCTTGATAAGTAAGAAAGAAAATATGTATAGTATTTTTCATAACAGTTATGATTTTACAAGCATCTAATAATTCACTAAAATATTAATTTGATTAATAAAATAGAAGTGAGTTTAAACTAGATTTATTTTGAGAGTCTATTGTTTACAAATATATTTTAATGAGTAAATTTTAGTAAAATACGAAGATAGAATGATTTTCTATGTCTATGTTTGTATGTTTGACAGTGACAAATAGTGCTTAGTTAGTTGCATATCAGTTGTCAGTGAGATAAATGACAAAATAAAATATAATTCATACTTCAGTGTTATACATGTGGGCATTTCTCAAAAAATTTGATGTCACCTGGGTTACCAAACAAGAAACAGAAACATTATTACCTTTCGTTTTTAGTATGTAGAACCTGCAACATAGACGTTATGGAGTAACTGATAGAAGTAAACAGCGCTAAACATCCTGTATTCTAGTTCTTACAACGCTTTAATTTCCTATCACCTGGGTTACCTTTTGTCACCTAGATTACTCATCTAACGTTTTCTTTTTTGAAGTTTGAATAAAGAATATCAAGACCTATTTTCAAAATTTATGTTGTATTGGGGGGTATTGCATCCGACAAATGTTACTAATCAAGATTATCAATAATTCATTATTTATTAATAATGTAGTAGATGGGATCAATAGGAAAACAGTCCCATAATCTTCTATTTACTTTTTACAATAACAACTTACTTGTCTTTTTGAGATGTAATTGATTTCAGTCGTAAGGAGCTGATGGACTATCATTGTTTTTGGCATTACTGGAATAGTTCGAGATAATTCTTACCTATAATACATATACCGATTGATAAAAAACCTCTTTACATTCACACGAGGGGATACTTTCTCATAAAACTGCTTAACGTTTATTATATCACCTCCATGTGCTACTAGTTTATCAGCAGTATTTTTGACTGTTGATCTAATTCCATCTGCCGCTCTCTCAAAAACGACCACGTAGCCCATGTAAGTTGAAAACCTTAGTGGCAAAAGAGAAAAAAATATTTTTCTGTCTGTATTGGGTACTCGGGCTATCGGAGAAAGAAAGTATGGTGTTTAGATTAGGATTCTTGATATTTCGGATTTGCTTCTTCCAAAACGTTTTTGATGGTAACTTTTGTTAATTGATCAGCATTATGGTAAACTTTTCCCATTGAATCTTCAATTATAGAAGCTTTCAACAACTGCCTTGTAATTTCAATTTTTCTCTCATTAGAGGGAACGGATGTCCAAAGTTTATCGACCATTTATGCAGTCTTTGTTGCAAGTGACAGGCTTCCCAAATTTGTAGTCGAAGAAGAAGAAGAGTTATATTCTTTTAGTCTTTGATACCATTTTTTGTATAGATTCACTCATGTGTCTATTTTTTTATTTTTTCTTTTAATTTTAAATTTTCACGAAATAATTTCGACCTATATCTTCTCAAATTTTTTTTTCCTCTTCGTTTTTGAATAGACTCGTGAGTATGTGGCGTCTGTGGACTCGAAGGTGTAATATTGGCTGTTATTGCAGCGTATTTTTTCTTTCTTGCTCTCATTTCACTCCGATTTCTTCATCTATATTTTATTATTTCGTGTTCTTTTTGTCATATTTTTAGCTAGCTTTTTGTGATAGTATTCCCTTTTTTCGTCTTCTACTTTGATGGGATCCAGTTTCTGGCGCTATTTATATCTTCTCGTCTTTCGGATGCTGTTATCTTGCTATAAAAATTACATTTCCACCAAAAACAATGCATAGTTCTCTTTGGATTTACTTAAATTGGCACAGAATTTACCCAGTCATCTGTGTTGATTGATCTCCATTCGATGTGGTCAGAATAACATTTCCAGAGCTTGTGTACAAGTATGTAGTTTCGGTTAGCGAGATGCCTCATTTAAGTGTCATAAATTGTGTTAAAATTGTTTGTTTGAGACTGGAGAATACAAAAGGCGGTGTGGTCAAGGACGTAAAAGGTGTAAAACGCCAAGAGATGACCAATATTTGAGACTTCAATCTTTACGAAATCGCGCACTTAGAGCACCGCATCTTAGAAATGAATTATTGAATACAGAGCTAGTCAATGAATTTGTCAAAAATAAATAAGGAGACTTAAGGAGGTCGGCTTAAATCGAAAACGTCCTGCCAGAGTTCCTCGGCTTCTCCCACGTCACAAAATTCGACGCCTAGAATTTGAAGGAGCCTGATGGACGTAGTTGTTTATACAGAAGATCAGGAGAACGTTTCGCAGAATGTAACCTTGCACAAAATCTTAGCTTTGGTGGCGATTCCATTATGTTATGGGGCGGTGTTAGTTGGGAGAGTCGCACGGAACTCATTGATGTAAATTTAAAAATGAATGCTGACTGGTACATACACAACATCCTTGAAGAACATGTTTCACCTTATGTCGGCTTTATTGGTTACGATAATTTTATGCTAATGCATGATAATGCCCTAGCCCATGTCGCAAGGATAGTGGTCCAGTATTTTGAGGATGTCGGGGTTGCGGCGCTTGAGCGGCGAGCAAATGGTCCTGATGCAAATTCCATAGAACATCTATCGGACATTCTAAAAAGAAATATACGAGCACGAAATCCAGCTCTTAACTCAATTGCAGAATTAAGAATTGCTGCACATGAAGAATGGAATCGAATTCCTCAAGAAATTATCAAAGATCTTTTGCGCAGCATGCCTAGGAGGATGCAGGATATCGTTGGAGCAAGAGGAGGAAGTACTGAGTATTCAAGTGTTATTATGTTGCGTTGTTATTATGTTTATGGGTAATCAATGTTGCTCTTTTCAATTAAACGTTTTTGGCCAAAAACAAGTTGTTTTAATAATTCCTCCACGAATTTGCTATAAATCCTCCATATGTAATTTATTTGATTATCAATAACGTAAAACACTCCAGTGTACAAGATTTAGCAACAAAAATCACAAAAGTTTTAAAGAGAAAAACAATAAACGCCGAAAATAAAGTATGCAATATTTTTGTCTGTGAGTGTGTAATATTTGTTAAGTGTAAATAATGAATCACTTTTTTTATTATAATAATGAATCCACTAATATTTTCGGCATAATAAAAATGTCAGTACGGAGCATTTTATAATGATTGCTGATGTAAGGGACATTGGTATTTCAAGTATCCTGATATTATTTATTTAATATATGTATATATTCGTTTTCAAAAAATGCAGTTTGTTATTTTTGAAAATGTCAAGATGAAGAAGGAACAATGTGACATAAAAAGGTTTTGAAAAGTTATATCGGTCTCCATGCATAAATACAACAGTCTGGGGACAACTGATGTACAAGATATTTGAAAGTTGCCCATGTATTAATAAAACAACGGTAGAAACGTTACATCTATAACTTAATTGTTATTTATGATAAGTAATACTAACAAACACGTCACATCCGCGCTTCTTTCCTCCTTGAAATATTTCCGATAACGTTCTCAGGAATACCCACCATTTTTGTTCCAGGAAAAAAGCCCATCCCTTTTCATCACACATAATAATTAACAAGTAATTGAAATTTAGAGCAGCTTGGATTATGTTTGGAACAAAGGGCGTTGACAACATTTTAACAAAAGAAGAAACAAAAAATATTTCAAGGTACTATTTGATGTAGTCACTTGATGTGTTTGCAAAAAAAGGTTTATATAATATTGTATATTGATGGTCATGCAGTATAGCTTTAAGTGATAAAACGAACAATTTTGAGTTGGAATAAACATTAACACGTTGGCTGCAATGAGAAGTATAACATGAGCATCAACTGCAGCTGCTCGAACGCTGTCGATCTTAGTGGCCGCAGGAAGCTGTTTCTGCTTCTCGGATGCATGTATTTCTTATGCAACCCGAAGTACACGGCAAAAAGCACTAATTGCCAATCTCACCGATCGGTCTTATATTTTAAGCAAAGCTTATAACATTAAGTAGTGTCTATTATGGTGCACAGCCCATTTAGTTCTACTTAAGGCTTCTAAATTTAAGCGCTGTCTATTGAGAGTTTAAATGGGAACTTAACCTATAAAACCTGATCTGTGTGATGTACAACTGAAAATTTTGACTGGTACGACGCATATCTTGCATTGTTATAGTGCTAAACTCCAAAATGTGAACATAGATTTAGAACTGTTGCGATCTAACTACGATTTAATAGACTTAATATACCTAGATATTATTAATATTAACTGGAAAATGACTGTATAATATGAAGAACAGCCGATGTCGTAAATTGATCATTTTCTGAGTTATTGTAAAACCCATCCCCCAATACCAACTATGGTTATGAAGAAATGTCAATGCAAGAACACTCAAACTAACAATGGTCGTTAATTTTCTCTAGCCTTTTCCTCAAAACTAAAAATATTGACACTGGTTGTTCTTGTTTCAAGGTACAGATATGTACCTTATAAGAGAAATTATTATTTTGACACTGTCAGATTTAGATTTTTTTTAACATTTTCTGGCACACCACCAGTTATAAAGATTTCTAGCCTTTCTTCCGCTGCTTCTTATCTTACTGTCTTTTTCATATTTGAATGTATTTTTATAAGAAGAAACACCTCTGTAAGTGCTTGTCGGCAATAAAGAATTAAGTTCATTTGCAATCTTTTTCCAACAAGCTCCTTTTTCATTATTTGTCATCGCATCCGTTTTCTTTTTGTATTCTGTTATCATTTTATGACTATTCACTAACATTATTAACAAATTTTTCTCTTCTAAAGTGTAGTACGTAATATGTGCCGCAATGACGTTTTTGACGTTAGAAATATGACAAATAAGAATTCGCATAAACAATGAAGTGGCAAATTACAATATCGACATTTTAATATATTTCTTACTTATTTCGCCTATATAACACATTAGATAATAAGCAGTGTTTATTTTAGTTTTGAAGAAAACAGTTAAATAAATTTATGCCGCACTTTTAAATAGTGGCATCATAATTTAAGGACGAAATAAAATAATCCACCACTTCAATAGTGTGGTGCAACTGAATAAAATAATAGGAACTACTTAAATTTAAGTAAAACTTAATTTTGATTTGATATATGACCGATCGGTGAGATTGGCCATATGGCTGGTATCTGTGTGGATCAGCGCTTGATTCTCGCGGCAGTTTTCAACTATATGAGCCACGTGAATTACAAGATAATATTCAGTTGGAAACAGCGGAAAATACGTTTTTTTTCTTTTGCCGAGAAAAGACACTCGTTATTACTTGCTAAATTTGTCGATGTCCTATTAAAAAAACAAAAGATCGCGGCAAGAAATGATCCATTTTTAATTTTTGTTACTGCAGTCAATGTATTAAGGAATGTGGGTACGTGCGTCATATCGAAAAGTAAGTACAGTCAGACACCGACTACATCAAGAAATGTAATCAAAATTTCAAGTCTTTGTTTTTAACTTAAATGTTGGACCATTTTCGACAATTCATTCAAAACGCTCTTTAATTGAATTCAAGCTATTTTACAAAAGGCGAATATATTTGACAATTTTAACACTTCATGCATTGAAAGTCAAACAAAAATGTAATATTGCTTTCTGCTTCAACTGAATGGTTTTCGTCAACTTTCCCAAAATGTAATAGAAAAAAGTAGGTGCATTCGTATGTACTTGAATTTGCCTTTGAAGGGACTACCAGCTTGTTTAATAAACTCATTTCATTTAAAAATGTGATCGCCGATTCTGCTAAATATAACGAGAAAAACAATGGCAGTATTACAAAATATGAGAATTATAAAAAATTGATCGACCTACTTTTGCATTTTTTTTGAAGGGCAATCATAAATAGAAATATAAACTTTATCCCTTACTTTTCAGCCACGGTGTATTATATTTTCAACGAATCCTAAAGTTCAACGAATAACTTAAATAATTTCAACTTTCTGAGATAAGATTCTGTAATAATTGTAACAGATAGTGTGATAGGTATGTTCTTATATTATTATAATCGTCAATTTACATTCTTGGACGGTTTTCTCTTTGCTTTAAAAATGAATATATCTATTCTTGGATGGATAAAATAGAAATAAAACGGAAGATTAGTGTTAGACAGATATTGTTACTAAAAGACAAGATCGCGATTTTGCAGTATAATTATATAAGATCATATCTTCCTTAACGAGAAAACCAGTACCTCGGAGGTACTTTACAGCAAGCTTTTAGACTGAAGAAGTAGACATGAAGACAATAAAAATTCGTTGTGATAAACTTATTCGGTAATCCTTAAAAGCGTTCTTAACACTCGGTTCTTGACACGTCCGTTATAGCTTCAGGAACTTTGATATCTTCGTCTTCGGTCTCCTCAGCGATTTGCTCGAAAACACATATTTGAGGCTTCGACAATCGTCTTAGTGTTTGCGTCACTTGTATAGTAGGTTGTATTTCTATGTCATTATCTCTATCGTTTAACAAATAGTCCAAATCATGCGAGATTTGGTTCATCATCTCGTCGAGTTTATCGTCGATGTTCGACCCCGCTTTGTCTTTGGTTATTTCCGAGGTTACTTCACTCACACTTATCTTTTCTTCACCGTCAGGCTGGTGTCTTTCACTATTGTTATCGACTTCACTGCTCACTGTTACTACCGCCAATTTCGTCGAGGGAGGAGGGGTTATCTTGGTTGGCTTGGGCGAACAATTTGCGATTTGTTGAGGTTTTTGCATTGACGATGCCACTAGATCCAATTCTGCGTACTTTTCCGTTGCTAAGATGTCCGGGGAAGGAATGTACTCCATTTCGTAGTGGACGCTAGGGGAGATAGTACTGAAATGTTGGACGTCGGGGCCGTATTCTAAGCGATCTAGACGGCCTTGTGAGAATTTAGCACTGGCATAGGTTTTGAAGGTTGGCGACGAGATCTCGGTGACTTTGTGTTTGCATATCGGCTCGTTTATGAATTGCGTCTCGGATGTGCTGTTCTTACCGAAGTATGCCGATTGGTAGCTTGGGGCTGAATCGTTGTCGGTTTCTGGCGTTTGCATGGTGTAAACTGGAACATGGAATGGGCAATTAGTTGTGATTCATTTTTTGAAGGTATTAGTGATGTTTGGGTATCCAAAGGGAATACTAAGAAGGTTCTTTCTTCATTATCAGAATAAAATGTTAATTTTGTATTGCAAATTTTCAAGATTTAAAAATTCATTATGATTACAAATTATTTTTAAGAAAAGTAAATATGTACATATACCAAATATAAAATATTGACATTTGAAAGGATTATTTTGATAGTAGTTCCTTAGCTTTTTCATTAAGATTCATTACTCCCTGTTTGAAAGAATGCGCAATCGTTTTGAAACACAATGCGTTGCATTTACAGATTTCCGGTACCTGACTTGATGATGATGACCCGCGTGTCTTCGAAAAGGCCGTCCCGAGTTAATTAATAGTTTGTGTGGTGCGGCGTGTGCCGTGAATATTTTATTAGGTGCTGCTAATGTTCAATTGTTGAGAACGATGACGTGTTGCTGTTCCTAGATTCTCATCGATACTCTTATTGACGACCGTTTGTCCATAACGGAACCAGCTTCCTCAAATTTTTTAATCAATCTTCGAACAGTGGACTCATTAAGTGAAACATGGATACCAACAATTCCACGAATTTTTTCCGCAAAACTTTCGAAAATGTTGTAATGTGTTTTAACAATAACAATACGTTGTTCTTTTGCGTAGCGATTCATTTTTAATAACTTCAATGACTACAGATGATACATACAAACTATCAGAAAAAAGGTGTGACTATATGAACGATGACCCTGCACGAATGGTTGAATGTGTCGATACTGTTCTTTCGATGTACATTCTAATATACCTTATATCATAACACCTTATTGTAAGTGGTTAGCCAATTTGTTTGCAAATAATAATATTGTGTTTAAGACTTTCGACACGGTTTTTTGTCGCGAACACCTGTGTGATGTTTCCTATTGCCGTTGCTAAAGTTTACCTGCTAGGAGGTCAGAACTGGTGAGCTGGTTTTTTATTGCCCTCAATGGGGTAATTACTAGAGCAACGCAAACTGCGCTGAAAGCCAGTGCCTGACGCATAAAAGTTTACACAAAATAAACACGGCCGGGACAATTTGGTATAAGCGTCAGTATAACTGCGACTCGAAAGCCGATCTGTTGTGTATGCATCTACGCTGTCGTATACTATATCGTAGTTCTACGTTTGTTTCGAAAATGTTTCCTACGTCGCGAAAACGACCAAAGTTGGACGCAATAAGAGAATTTATTGCAGAAATGCATGATGTAAAGTGTGATGGCGCTAAAATTCAATGTGTAGTGTGTAAAATAGATTTAATGTGTTAGTCGAAAAGTGATTGTCTACAGCACGTAAATAGTGCAGGGCATGTTTCAAAAAAAAATTCCACACGAAATTATGACAAATTTCGTTTTGGAATGAATATTCGGACTTCAAGTTACCAAGTGAGAGAACATTACAGAGAGCTGTGCCGTCTGCACGTGAGCATGTCGAGAAAAGAATTAAATCGGAGTTGCAAGATCAAAAACTGTGGTTATGTGTGGACGAAACAACAGATCGTAAAAAACATTCTGTGGTTAATGTAATGGTACGCACAATGGAACCACATCGACCGTCACCCTCAATTTTACTAGCTTCCAGATGAATGCAACAATGCACTGCCGAAGTAATTTCAATGTTGGTGTTAAATACATTAGAAAAGTTTGAATTTTCAACAAATCAACTGTTGATGTTTATGAGTGATGGTGCCGCAAACATGCTTGCTGTAGGTCGATCTCCTAAAAAACATTGTGCTAACTTGTTGCATATTACATATAAAATTCATACTCTCAGTCTCGTAGCAGATAGTATCAGAAAATATTATCCCGAGGTAGACGCTCTAATGGCACATACAAAAGCTGTGTTTGTAAAATCCCCGAAACGTATTCGGGAATTTCATAGACTATGTCCCGGTATTCCTGAACCACCACAACCTATTCTTACTCGTTGGGGAACATGGTTAGAGGCCGCATTTTATTAGCTTAAATATTTTGAGAATATAAAGAACGTGATTTTAGAATTCGACCCAAAGGAAGCTGCGACTGTTAAGGTAAGCCGCTTGAAATTTCAGGATAGTCAAGCTAAAACAGATTTGGAAATTATTCAGAACAATTACGTGGGACTAGCGGATGCGATAGAAAAACTACAAAATTCTTCGGTGTCGTTACTGGAATATTTGCAAATAGTGCAACGTGTTCACGCACAGCTATGCGCAATAGAAGACGCAAGAAATGTTTGTGTTTTAGAAAGGTTTGAAAGTGTTTTAGATAAAGACTCTGATTTTGGCACATTAAGACAAATTTGTGAAGGTGCGTCAACAGAACCGTTATTTGAAAGAATATTTTACTTACGCAAATATAACGTCACTAGATGTAGAACGTTCGTTTTCGGCATACAAAAACACCTTTTCTTCACGCCGCACTCACTTTGCCGAAACAACTTTGGAAACATATCTAATGTTACAAATATTAAATAGACATTATCCACTTTGTGATTTCACGGAGGACTCTTAAACCGGTAAGTGTTCGAGCACGTATCACACTTAATTTGTTTTGTGTAAACTTTTATGCGTCCGCCACTGGCTTTCAGCGCAGTTGCGTTGGTCTAGTAATTACTATACTTTTATCTGGTGTAATGAGGAACAAAAAATGTCCTCCTCATCATTTTATTGAAAGCAAACAATATTTTGTCCATAAAAAACATTCACATAAAGGGTTCACAATATACAAAATAAAGAGCTCAGGGTAAAAATAACTAATATAGAAACCCGTCAGTTTTTTATTACCCCACCCTCCTCTATCGTTATTTTTCGCACCAAACAACTAAACAATTTTACAATGACATTAGATCTAGGAAACTAAAACAAATTAAAAACACTTACTACAGCATATAGATGTGTAACACTTTGTTAATACTACTGTGGGGCAGCGAGAGTGAAATTTGTACCATCGGCAGCGATTTGCTATTACCAAAATAAATATGTACGAGTTCAAGAGAAAGCTGAGGATTGTAGTGTGTTGAACTATATCCTTAAAGAGAATCAAGAATCAGTTCATTTTTAAATAAATTGCACTGTAAATTGTACCACGGCATATTTATGAAATATGTAATGAATAGCTAAAAAATACGTCTCGCCCGCAGGACATCGGCAAATAGTGTCCCATAGTATAAATTTAAAATTGAACCAATTAGTAATCATTAAAGCTGCTTGGCTTTCTCATCGACAACAAAATTTCTAACGTGAAACCGCTTGAAACTGTTATTGTTTCCACGCTCTAGATGACGGTAACAATATAGTTTTTTAGTTTTCACGGTGTTCGAATCTAGAAGTATTTTGTACGTTACATTTTAGGTTAGGATGCTTTCTGCTAGCACATCTGTGTGTATACTCATTTTCCTTTGCTTTTGCTATTTAAACGACAACGCAGTCACATGTCGCATTGAATGAAACGGTCTCACCGAGTAAGCAACATGTATGCATTCCATCCCGTGCACTATTATTTTTATAATCACTTTCCTGTTATCTCTTTGTTCAATGTTAGTTGTTACTATTTTGAATATATGTATGTAAACAATTTGCAGTTGTTGTAGTTTATATCAAATATTGAGAAACCAGCGCGCCAATTATAAAATATAACCTATACAGTATTGAAATATTCATTAAAGACTAGTTCTAAATACATAAAAATATACACTACCGCTCATAAGTATTTGGGCTTGGATTTTAGATTTTTGTATACAAAGAATGTATTTAGGAAATACATTCCAGTATTATCAAATAGTATGCTAATAAAAAATCATTAAATAATATCGGTCTATTTACTTCTTCTATCTGTATGAGAGGTAATACCATCAGAAAAGCGCAGGTAGTAGCGACAACAAAGAGGGTATTTCTTGAAATTCCAGGAAAAATGTAACAGTTGGCAATTTTACTATGAATCATAAAGCTATAATAAAGCCATTTGAAGTAATATTTTTAAATTACGGTCAGTTATCGTTTCATGTTATGTTGGCGACAACATCTCTTAACGAATAGCGTTTATAATTTCGTTTAGAATTTTAAAACATGCCGAAAAGGAAAGAAATTAGTGTTGAAACGCGTACTCTGATAGAAGCACAACATAATTTAGGGATAAGCAATCTCCAAATTGCTGGAAAATTACATTTAAATCTATCTACTGTTGATTATAACCAATAAATACAGTGAAAGTGGTAGTTTTCTAAATAAAGTACGAAGTGGTAGACCAAGGGCGATAACATCAGCTCAAGATATTGCAACAGTGGTTCCAGCGCGAAATAGAAGAAAAACATCTCTAGAAATCGCCGCAGAAATCAATACTGTACTTCCGAAGCCGATTAGTGTCTTCACGGACAAATTGCGATGCGGAAGCCCTTGCTTCTCCAAACTAATAGGAAAAAAGGTTACAGTGGGCACGTGGACATCGAAATTAGACGGTAGAAGATTGGAGCAAGGTATTGTGGACCGAAGAATCCAAATTCGAGATCTTCGGTTCGCGAAGACGAGTGTTTGTAAGAAGATCTGTAGGTGGAGGTGCACTAGAGCAATGCACAGTCTCTACCGTCAAACACGGCGGTAGTTCGGTAATGATTTGGGGTTGTTTTGCAGGTACACCCGCAGGTGATCTCATAAAAATTCAAGGCATAATGAGAAAAGAGCAAGAGGAAAAATGTAATCCCACCTGGTGTAAGAATTTTAGGTCAGAATTTTGTATTCCAACAAGACAATGATCCAAAACACACCTCAAAATTATGCAAGCAATATTTAGAACAGTTGGAAGAGGAAGGGACACTAACAATCATGAGGTGGCCACCCCAAAGCCAGGACTTGAATCCCATCGAGTTATTACGGGAAGAACTTGATCGGAAAGTAAGAAAAACTGCTCCAACTTCAGCAGATGACATGTGGAAGAAACTACAGGCAGCATGGGTTCGAATAACTCTGGAAACATTGTTAACCCTAGGACGCATGGGTGTTCGGAAATACAGATTAACATTTCTCGGGCCTCTCACGCTCGGTTGTTTTTTTACTCTGTTAAAAATATATAAGAACATGAATTTATTTTAAATCATTATTTGTCGTGTAAAATTCTTGATAATTTTCAAAACCTCTACTAAGATTGCCAGCTCTTATACATGTAAATACATGTTCAAAAGCAGCAATTTTTAGAAACTCTTACCATTGTGTTCGTTGTACACCTTTTTGCGATCACTTTCACAACTCCATTTGTTTTTTCCCGTCTAAACTAGAGGGGGCACAAACATGATCTCTTCTTTTTTGTAACGGCATCAGTAGTCATTTTGTTCAATATTAATAAATTTGTTCATACAATTTATTGAATTTCTTGGTATTTTCGGATTTTTCGACCTCCTTATCATATGCGGTATTACCAATTGCTCGGCTAATTCCTTCAAACATAGTCGTCTATGCGTGTGTTACATTCCTATGATAATCAGGTTTCTACGTGGAAAATATAATAAATGCATTTAGTGCTGCAATATCGATCATATTAGAAAAAAGCACCATAGGCCAACGCTTCGTTTGTCTTTTACATGTATAGTAGGACCGTTTTTGATCCGTTACGTCTACTCCCCCTTTGGTCTTGTTCACTTACAGACATGCCATTGTGCATGGTGCTGAGCAAAATGACTGACTTGTTTTTCTTAGGGATGTAGCCAACCACAGTCATTTTGTCATAAAAGCCAAATGTAGAAGAGTAGACCGGTTTGTCCTTTGCATCTCTTATTTCATTTGGTATTTCTCTCTTATTTTTTCTTAATGTTCCAACCACGGTTAGGTTCTTTTCTAATAAACATTTAGCCAATGGAATGCTTGTAAAGAAGTTATCCATTGTAACATTTAGTCCAGAGAAGTGGATGCTTCGTACTAAAGTTTGCACTACTTCAGAAGCAAGATTTGTATGGATAGGTTGATTGGGTCGTCGTCCAGTATATACCATTCCATCAATTGCAAATCCTGATGCTGACTCACACATCCAGAAAACTTTGATACCGTATTTGACATATACTGAATAAATGAACAACTCCCTCTGTACGACAGTAACTGCTCGTCAATGGTAACACTTTCGTTTGGCAACAAAGATGACCGCATTGTTGTAAAAATAAATTCCATATATACGGTACCGGAGCTAATCTATAGGTCTGTAGGCGAAAATCACGAGTTCTTTTGTCATCAAAACGCAGGTACCGTCTAATATCTTCAAACCGATTAATTCCCATAGTAGCTTAATAATTAGGATTACATTTATCAGAAGAAAACAGTTCTTTTATCGGTACGTCCCAGTTTTTCATCACATCAATATCTACCCATCCTTTGTTTTTTACTGTAGTTACTCTTCGAGCTTCAAGGTTTGTGTACTTGACGACTTCTTCTAAGATCGTTCTTGTAATAAAACATTTGAAAGCATTTTCAGGTGTATCACAGGACACTGCTTTAGTTTTTACACCTGGTGCTAAACTCAGAACGTTACGTTTTGCAGTTTTCGTAGAGCTTGGCAGAACTTTATTCCACTGGATGCCGGATGGAGAAGCGAAACAGGTGGGATTATCACTATCGGCCTCGGCGGTAGCTACATCTTCTTCAGACTCAGAATTTGAAGAGTCTAAATTGGCTTCTAACGAATCTTGACCAGGTTCTTCAATTTCAGACTTTCACTCTCTTCCGATAAAACTTCATCACATTCCTCTGCCCACCGCATTAGAGTTTCCTCGTAATTGGGATCTCCATACCTCACTGTTGCACGTTGCCCGGTCGATTTTCTTGAACTTGAAGCCGCCATAACGAACATTCACAGACAAACATCTTAAGCAAATTTTAGCAACTGAAGTCTTTTTTATGCGTTCGCATATTTGTATGACATGCATTTCTGCGTGTTGAAACCTACATACGCCGTTGAAACTTGCAAACCCCGTTGTGCGCAGAAGCGGGCCTGTTACAACATGTTGCAGCCGATTGTTAACACATTGTATTCCAAATAATATTGCAATATGCAGTACATTGACGCCAGAAGCAACAAATTATTTACACAAACAAAGACAGTTTTGGATGTAAATATAAACGATTATCAATCAAAAATAAACCGGGCCTACGAGCCCCGAGAAATGTAAATACGCGGTAGAATTCAAATATCTAAAACAGATTTTCTTATAAATTATATAGATCAAACGCCAATTAGAAATAACAACAAGAAGATCTAGTTGAGACATAGACAGGGCCCAGAAGAAAAAAATTTAAAGGTAAAGAAGTTATGAAGCTTAGAGTACCACCGGAGGCCTGTGCTATGCATCCTGGTGTTAAAATTAAGTGCAAGAATGCCCCGATTATGTGACGCAATCATTAAAGGTGAAGGAGGTCACATAGACGAAGCCAAAATTTAGGTAAAATAAATCATTTTAATTGTTAAAGTTGCATATTTGTCTATACTTAAATACCAAATACATATTTTAATATTTCCATTTAAATATTTAATGATTTACCCTGAAATTGGAGGTGCCCAAATACTTATGAGCGATTGTATATAGTTTAATTCCCTAGATTGGGAGGCGAATTTTGTATTCGATAGAAATCCGGTCCATCAGTTGAGTACACTGGATTAACTGTGGATCATTGTTGTATTTACAGGAATAGGAAAGGAAATTAATGCAGTTTTATAATTATCTCACATTTTTTTCAGATTCTCGTAAATTTTAAGATATTCAGATATATTGAAAGTGCAGAAAGATATTTAATAATATATAATGAAGTTATTTTTTTTTTAGTTGGGGATGATTGGGAGGCTCGAGTCCTTGAGACCCTAACGCTTGGCGTAAACTCAACCCAGTACACGCATAGGCCATCTGTGGAAGGAATCTGCGGAACGTAGTTACAAATACCGCGCCGCATATTGGACTCATCCCACGGCCAGCCCGTGTAACTGCTTCGCCGACTCCTTCCACGCGTGGGATGGACATCGCGTGTTCTTGTGCTGGGTTCCATTTGCGCCGGGCCTTAAGGGAAGTCGCCACTGGGCTGTAAGTGTTTAAACACACTATATCTTAGATTTACATATATGCAGAAATGCTGATAGTTTGCTTGTATTTCAACCACATCCTGTATGGATCTTTTCTTGTGCATATCCATTGATACTTTTTATCGTTTCTTCTAGGAGACGATTTAATATCAGGAATCTCAACCACGCTAGTTTAATTAAAAAATAATAACGTTTATTATTTTTATGTTATAAGAACTACTTGAAATAAATTGAAACGATCTTTGTTTATTATCTTTCATTGTTTTTCTTATCTAAACGTTGAATATACACTGCGAAAGAAAGGCTGTTATTTTTAAAATTGCTTTCGCATAGTGTCCCTTCTTCTTTTTGTTAAAGTGGACGTTTCAACATACAATAATAATGAACCCTCTTATCGCTTTGATTTCAATTTTCAACACGCCGATGCCCGTTAGTTCTAATTTACGGGTGTACGTTTCACCTCGTTATATTAATGAAAAATTGTCCGCAAAGCGAGTTGTCTCAATTTAATAAAAAATAAGAATCCAATTAAACGGCCTGCGAGAGGGAATCCATGTCGGAAGGTCGTTTTTGACTGCGCGAAAATTTACATATACTTACATTTTAAGGGATCGCCGGTGCCCTCCGTCGTACATTTTTTGCCGTTGGCGCCCTTAATTCTGGCAAACGTCAGTCTTCTTAATGAAATTTCCGAGTAAAGTGTGTAGCACAGCAGAATTACGAAACCCTGTAATACATATTTCAGGATATAAATACTTGACGACGCGACAAGCGCGTTTCGTTAAAGGGATGAAGGCTAGAGAGCGCTGTTGGAAATGCGGAGAGTGCTGTCTCCGCTAGCTTTCGCTAGCGCGGCATCTCGCGAGCCTTCCCTTTTGTTTATGATTTACACGTAGTACTCACCAGTAATATAGAAATTGAGCAGAACAAGTAGTGGCATAGTATTAGCTTCGGGAAATTGATGTAGGCGATGCTGCTGAATATCATTAGCGTCGTCGAGTAGAAGACGTAGGCGGACCGATGGATCAATTTTATCCTGCGGAAATAAATGAATGATAATCGGGATACATTTGGGTAATTAAAAATAAATAACGCTGTTTGTTTTAACGTGAAGTTCACGAGCGCCAAAGTACTTGCTAGAGTGCGGTTAAGTAATTGAAAATGTCTGTTACAAAGATAGGACGCGGAATATAAACAAGCTCCTAGTTAGGAAGAAGGGTATTAAATCTTTATTGCAAAAATAAGAGAAACTCCACCATTTGAGAAAAGGGTTGGAAAAGTTGTAAATGCGTGACCTTTCATTTTCTTTATTGCATTCATCAACATTTTTCGCCTCTGCATCAGGGCGAACCTTTGAAAAACAATTAATATATTACAACAGCGAAATACAACATAAAATGGCTTACATAATTTGAAAATTTACTAAACGTCCTTGATCAAAGAAGTTGCATTAAGGAGTGATGCATATATATAAAGGTTAACTAAGTAGTATGTGCAACAATCTTTAGGTTAGTTAAGTTTAAGTTAGAACATGTTCTTAATTTAAGTAATAAAATTTGTTTGAAAGTTACAATAATTTGAAAATTGCAACATACCCATTTAAAAAAAATACATTTTTCCCCAAAATTAAAATATAAGGGGAACAAATTAAATAAATCAAATATAATTTATCAAATTAACTGTAATTACTGCTCCGGCTGTTACACAGAACAAACGTCACGATGCCCTAAGCATTTATTCCTTTCAGGCGGTCACTCCTTTAACTTCGACGACGTTAGAATACTCGATATTGAACAAAACTATTTTAAATGTTGCTTCTTGGAGATGTGTTATATTAATAAGTATCGTTATTCCACAATCTACAAAGTTTTTCACCTTTCGAACATATTGCTGGTTTAATCGTTTCTTTTTATCCGTGTAGCCGGTTCGTTGACCCAACAAGTGACCCGCTCGAACCGCCCGCCCCACATTGGAAGCGTTCTTTTCGAATATATCTTCACGGGTGGCGGGCTGCCTTTCCATCCTCCATATTGCTCACTGCATCCCGCCCCCCTTCAAAGTTCCCGAGGATTAGGAGTGCGGGCTTTTTATTCCGGCATTCCTTTATTTTACGGACATTTTTTTTGGCAGGTCCGTGACCACATACCAAGCTTTGTGAACATTTGAAAGTTCTCCACTGTCAATCTTCTTCTAAATTTCAGGTTTGAAACTCGTCTCTCTACCTTCCACTGTTGGCATTGGAAGAAAGTACATTCTGAAGAGTTCACTTCTTCGCAGTATCAACAGCAATCGTTTTCTACATTTGTAACCCTCTTCGCATAAGTATTAAACATACCATGTCCCGTTAACATTTGGCTCATCTAGTAGCCCGCTTCTCTATGTTTACAGTACAGCTACACTTTGATGTTAGAGACCAACCTCTTTGTCCACTGCGCTACTGTTTCAGTACTGTTCCATTCCTTCTGCCAGTCTTCAATAATGGATCCCCGTACACTCTTTTTTACTTCTGCCAACTCCTCGTCGCATTGTTCATGAATGAGGTACCTCTTTTTAGCCGTCAAGTGGAAAAGTACCGACCCCGCTACTATTTGTAGAGCCTTAGCTGATACAGTCTTAAATGCATATGTAATCCGAAGCAGACATTTTGTTATTTTCTCCAACAGTTATCTATATATTGTCTTTTCGAGCGCCCTATACCATACAGGCGGACCATACAGCAGCGCTGAAAAGATTATCATCAGGTGACTGTTTTTTGATACTCTTGGGACCCCCAATATTGAGCATCGGTCTTATTAATGTTGAAATTATTTGCTCTGCTTTGTCGGCACTGACACTTTCAGGTGTTCTCCAGACGTCATCCTTTCGTCTATTACTAGCCCCAGACACTTTATTGTTCTGTTGGGTCTGATCTTCATTCCTCTTAGCTCATCTTAGCGCATCTAGTTGCCTATATACCACAAGGAGTCGTCTGCCCCGTACTACAATTCTTCAATATCTTGGGCCGTTACAATGAGTGCCAGATTGTTGGCGAAAGCTACCGTCTTGGCTCCTTCCGTTAGTTCTATTCGGCGGACTCCATAGTATAGTGTGGAGGGTAGGTCATAGCGCCGAACCCTGGGCTACGCTAGTCGTCACGCCCAACTTCACTCCTTTACCAATACTTATCTTCCTGTCCCGGAAGCAGTCACATATGATATTAATGAAGTATTTGGAAACATGTTTTCCCTGGAGCTCTGATATTATGATACTCCAGGTTGCCGTACTGAAAACATTTTTAAAATCCACTGTTACAAGGGTGCACCATTTATCTTTAGTCACATCCTTTCTCTTCACGACTTCCTCGGCTGCTTGTATTGTGGACTGGTCTTTACGGAAGCCAAACTGGTTTCTTGGTAGTCCAATTCCTTCCTCTATTTCTTTCTCTGGCCTGTTCCTTGTTAATACCTCATAAAGTTTGCTTGAGGTATTACGTAAGCAGATCGGTTGATATGTCATCGTCGTATTTTCGAGCTTTTTCCCTTTTGGTATCAGTATTAACTTGGCTGTCTTCCATTACACCACGAATTTCTGAGTTTTCAGCACTCTAGGGCCACTTTCGCTGTTTATTTTATTGCTTCCAGCAAAATTCCATCAAGGGCCGGAGATTCCACCTTTCATACTTCCCGTCGTCCTGTGTATTTCCTGATGTGACCTGATCACATTTCGAATGCAGTACAACCGTGTCTTTTCTACGGGGGAACAGCCGAGGGTTATTTCCTTTTTTCTCCAGGGGTAATTTAAAGATTTTTTAGTTGGTTGTTTGTCTCATTACGATTTTATAGATTTTAGATACAGTAATCTGTCGTCTTAGTTCCTTTTTACTCCTAGTATATTCTTCCCTTAGGTGTTCGCATTTCCCTTCCGCTTTGTTTCTCTTACTTGCTCTTATCAGTGCTGTTTTCTGTTTCTAGGTTCTAGCAGTGTGGTACCACGGCTCTTTTTTTACTGCTTCTAGTGATGAAATTGTCGGTGCATGCCTTTCTCAGCAATATAGTACAGCTGCCTACAGTACCAGTTTCACTGTCTACAGTTTTTGTTGCCGCCACCCATTCCAATTTTCAACATGGTTATGTATCAGGTAAATCCATACAAACCGCGCTTTCTGATTATATTAAAAATATCCTACAGATCTGGGAGCGGCGTGGCCTGGCTTGTGGGATCTTCCTTGACCTGTCAAAAGCTTTTGACTGCATTGATCATTCTTTGTTACTAAAGAAACTTGAATGCTACGGAGTACGCGGAGTGAATAATTCTTGGTTTTTATCATACCTTCCTAACAGATATCAAATGGGTGGTGCAACAGCGCAGTCTAGACAGAAAACAATCAGTATGGGAGTGCCACAGGGTAGCGTACTTGGTCTTTTGCTGTTTATATTTTTTCTAAATCATATGTTCTTGTCAACTTGTGGTACCGATTGCACAATAACTAGTTATGCAGACGATACAAATCTATTAATTAGAGCGGACACATATGAGGATCTGTTGAAAAGTTGCAACACACATTTTGAAATTGTGGAAATATGGTTTAGTATTAAACAAAGAAAAAACTTCGTGCATAATCTTTAGAAGTAATACTATTACATCAATACCAGATGACACTCTCCTAGGCAATAATACTTGTAGAATAAGCGACTCCGGTAAGTTCTTGGGGATTTTTGTAGATCAACACCTTAGATGGAACTTACATACAGACGAACTCTGTAAATCATTAGGCAAAACTTGTTTTCTGATCAAAACTCTGTCACAGGTGTTAGAAATTGGTGCTTTAATGACTGTATATTACGGGAATTTTTATTCCAAAGCCAAATTCGGCATTATATTTTGGGGTCAATCGACTGATATCAACAGAATTTTTGTTCTACAAAAAAGAACAATAAGGTTTATCTTTGGTAAGAACTATCTAAAAACTTATAGAGGACTTTTCAAATTAGGTAACATTTTAACAATATACGCACTTTATATTTTGGAATGCATAATATTTGTTTGCAAACATACATGTAGTGTTAATGAATGCTTTTTTGAGCATGAATATTCTACAAGGAATAAAAATAATTACAGGCTACCTCAACATAGACTGACTGCTAGTGAGAAGTCTGTTGCGTATGCTGGTATGACTTTCTTTAATAAGTTACCGAATAGTATAAAAACTATAACAAATATTGATTTATTTAAGAAGCAGTTAATAAGGCATCTTTGCGATATAGAGCCGTATTCAACACGAGAATACTTAAATTATTATAACCATGCAGCTTTCCATCCTCTGCTTTTATTACGATTTTTCTTTGCATTTCTTGCGTTGCAATGTTACTTTTGTGTTTAGTTCTTAGCCAACAGTTCGTGATCTGCTTGTTAGTTGAGTATTGTCTCTCTTTGAACATTTGACTGTTTCCTCTAACATTTGTTTGAAGAAATACATTGCTATTATTATTATTTTAGATACGTCCCAATTTATTTCAACCTTAGTTTTCTTTATCTTCGTGTTTTCCACTGATGAATCGTTAATTAAAAAAAAAAATCTATGGTCGCTTAACGATTCCTCCTCCAATAGCTGGCAGTTTACGATTTTCGTCGATGTATTTTGTGTTGAGCAGGTTACATCTATAAACATTTTACTGCTACCTCTAACAAAATCCGTCAGATATTCCCCTCTTGCGTCAGTGGTTGTTGAGTCCCACTGTGCCGACTCCACATTTGATATTCATTCACTCATCGATATCTTCTAATGTTCATTATCCTTTAATGTTACTTTTCTTGATTACGGGCAGATGAAAGGTTTTGAAAAAGCTGACAGCTTGATCAGCGAAATGTCAAATGTATGTAAGAAAACCAATACGTCAATGGACAAAGTTGCATAGTTGTGGAAAGTTGTGGCTCACCCAAAATGTCTAAAGAACTTCGAAATGTGGAATTCATATATCTGTATGTTTTCACATCAGTAATGGATGTGCTAAATGATAGCGTTGCATTGTTATAACGCTACAATGGGTTTAATTTATGACTGCCTAATAACAAACAAAAGCCGATGATGCAACCTTATACGTATTTCGCTTTATTTAATACAAACGAACTCTGCGCCCAGGGAGTTTAATCATCGAATGCGAAACAGACTAATTCCAAGTTTAAAGTTACAGTAATAATTTCAAACAAATAATGACGCCATGGACGAAAATGCAAACGGTATGAATGAGAATGTTGAATAGACTGCATGTATAGGATATTAAATTGATGAGACCGCATTAGAATTTTTTATATTCCAATGTATTTATATTAATAACTTTTCATCGTGTTCCTCTGCCTTTGTTTGAAAATAAACAACGTTCGATATTAATTTGGCTTCGGTGTGCCTTAATAATTTGTTATTATTTATTATGGAGTTTACTTTCCTTTATTTTACAAGTGAAATCTGGTGGAAGGGAATTTAAATTGTAAAATTGTTAAGAACTTATGTCATTCGCAAAAAGTATCGGCAACCTCACCACCACACAAAATATTTAATAAATTCGGGACATGACAAATTCTAGTAATAACATTAAATTAGAAAATCTCAAATTAATTAGGATCATTAATAGTAATAATATATCATTTATTGATCAAGTTTTGCATTATAGTACACAAAAAATACGAATTCCAAACAGAAGAAAGAAAAAATCAAACAAATGCCTGACCTTGACCAAGAAGTTGTAGAGATAGTTGAATATTAATATCTTAACTAATATTAACTACAACCACAAGCACGTACATTGAATTTGAACGTACACAAGCATATACACCTGGCATAATCAATAAGTACACTATACAGAATGTACACATTCAAAAGTGAAAAACTAAATAAGCTTCTGTTTTACAATCAACAAATACACGTTCAGCTTAGTTTTAGGTTTAGGTGAAGCAGTTTTAAATATTTCCTCAAAGAATTATATAAGGAAAATATTCGATATTTGTTGTACAAGTATATAAATACATCGCATGTTCTTATGTAACGCCGTGAATGTTAAGTCGTCCAACCTTTTTCAGTGTGTAGGTAATTCTGCTGTATTTCCTGATTCCAAACACCAACCTAAGGCACGAGTTTTGGCCGTGCGGTATTCTCTGGCTACTCAAAGCGTTGATGGAAGAACCATACACAGTAGTTGAAGTGGGGCAGAATGAGATTGTTGGAAAGAAGACTGCGAAGGTTTCTTCCCAAGACACTCTCTACAGCCATATAAGCCCTCGAGCCTTCTATGAGCTGCCCTTATCATCTTATTAACATGGTCTTCAAATCTCAATTTTGTGTCAACCAAAACGCCCAAATTCTTGGTCGTTTCATCAGCGAAGAGCTCTTTGTCTTTAATAATAATTGCAGCCATATCAGCAAGTGAGGTTTTCGTTTTATCTTTGGCAAAAAGTTTGAGACTAGATTTCTCTGGATTTATCTTTAAGCAGGGTTTGGCATCTCAAATGGTTAGATTGTCAACATGTTCATTAAGTTGCTGTAGAGGTGTGTGTATTTCGGCTAAGTGTCGTCGGCATACAAATGTGTAACTTAGTAAACAGTTTACACGAAAAATAATAAAAAGCTGTTAAACCGAGAACAAGACCCACCTAGCCACACTGTATTGATGGATTTATTACAGTGATTTGTTTTACATGCTGTTTCCTTTATCTTCTAGCATTTCGCATGTTTTAGTCTAGAGTAGGCGATAAAATTAGGTACTTGTAAATACAGTTTTATGGTTCACGATGGAAATCCACTTATTTCCGAAACAATTGTTCCGGATTTATTATAAGCTATATGTGGAGTGAAGTGTGCCGATACCTTTTCTGTTTGGAGTAAGGAGAACTACAGAAAACCTGATAGTTGCGAGCCCGAGATTCGAACTTAGTACTCCAAGACTGATAGCCGAGCGCACTAAGCACTGCACTACCGGTCCCCTAAAAAAACAGAGCTAACTTTTTTGGTAAATACGTTGAGACGTCGCTACAAATTCTTAGTTTATTATTCGTTATTAAAATAGAAAATTAAGGCTTGAATAAAGCTTGCAACGCATAATGTTTGAAGACTTAATCCTTCAAACAACAACATAAGTATAGACTCTTCCCCTTACCTGCATTTTAAAACTTCTGCCTCTCTGTCGTACTTAGTTTTGATAAGTTTGATCTTCTTAACGGTGATATTGTAGATTAGACAGAACAGCAGTATCAGGATCGTGAAGCAGGTGATGAAGATGTTGAACGACAGCGTGCCGGCGATTAACCACCACGAGTTGACTTGCGTGCTGATGGAACGGTGTGCCAAGTGATTGCCGAATACGGCAATTAGCGGAGCGCCTAACAAATATATACATATATATATATAGATACGCCATGCATATATAAACAACATATCGTACGGCACATACATATATTCACAGAGAGAAAGCTTAGTTTCTGAACTCGTAGCGTATCACGAATTATTAAGGGCGTGCGTCATATTCAATATGCTATTATTGCGACGCTTATGGCAGCGACGACATTGTCAACATTAGGAGCATTACCACTAAGTGTCTGTAATACTATTTGCCGTTCGGGGTTCATTTATATGTATGAGTGTATGTATTATAGATCAGCAGTTAATAATGTGCCGTAATTATATTTGCATAGGAAAACAAGGATATCGTGCTACGCGTTAATGTACATTGAGAGCTAGTACACCCGTTAAACTATTTCTTTGGACTTGGAATCAGAGAAGAAAAAGAAACGGTACGTTTTCGTAGAGTACGTAAAGAAGTGCGTGTGTATAAGGAAACGATATCCTGAAACGAGTAGGAGGGATAGAAATGGAAAAGTAACGTACTGTACTATGTACACATACCTTTTCGCGTCCCATATTGTTAGTGTACGTGAAAGCAATTACAAAACCAAATACATACGACGTACAGTACGTTTAGTGATCCTAGTATTCGAAGTATGAATGTAAACGATATTTTTGTAAAGGTGAAAATAAAACAAAGTCTTATCTCACAAAATTCTCTTTAATAATACCTCAATGAAGGCGACCGGTTTCGTGCATATAGCAGATCAGCCCTGCTAAAAAGCAATCCAAGTAAGTCCACGTTATGTTAGGTTTAGTAACACGTGGTGAATGGAAAATACTAAGAATAAAATATTGCGGTAAAAAATTTGTCAAATTCTAAAATGATGAAAATCAAGCTGTATAATTTCTCCACTGGTCACAAAGAAGATTATGAATGTTAATCATTTAATAAGATTCTAAAAACTATTGAAAAAAGCATTACAGGTTAAAATAGTACCGGTAGTACAATAAACAAAATTATAAGACAAAAATTTTTTCTTCTTTTCTCCCATATTAAATTATTTAAATATTGATAAAAAATTTTTAGGCACCTACAGTAATAATTAGTCTCGGCAAACAGCGGTAACAGCCAGTGTAGTAGACAAGTGGTGCGGAGTCGGCAATTATTTATTTCACGCGTTCACAGCGTCAGTACTAAATCGATGCTGTATGCGAGTAGTTCTATGTATATGTAGGCTGTCGTAACTTATTTCGTAATTGAACGCTTATGTTTGCTTTAAAAATGTCGCAGTTAGGTACGTCGCGAAAACGACCAATAGCAGACACAGTTAAAAACTTTATAGTGGACATGCCGGACTTAATTTTTGATGGCGCTAAAATTCAATGTCTAGATTGTAAAATCCCTTTAATGTGTTGGTCCAGAAGCCATTGTCAACGTCACATCGAAAGCAAACAGCATTCTTCTGCAAAAATGGCATACGAGACCAAGAAAAATTTACATTTGATTTATGTGTTACTCTTATTTTAAGTAATCTATCGTTTCGTTTACTAGGCAAAGAAGCATTTGCCTCCTTCTGGAATAAATATGCGGACTGTAAATTACCTAGTCGGACATCGATACGAAATGTAGTGCCATTTGCTCGTGAACATATAGAAAAAAGAATGAAGATGGAATTGACAAATAAAAAACTGCGGTTGTGTGTGGACGAAACAACAGATCGTCAAAAACATTCTGTGGTTAATGTAATGGTACGTACAATGGAACCACAGCGACCGTTATCCTCCTTCTTACTTGCTTCTAAAGGAGTTATAAATTGTACTGCCGATGAGATTTTAAAGGTGGTGTTGAACAAATTAACAGATGTTACCCAGTTTGTGATTTCACGGAAGACTTTTAAAACGGTAAGTGTTTCAGCACGTTTTATAATTTATTTTTTACCTTCTATTTTATGTGTAAACTTTTATGCCACGCCTCTGGCTGTTACCGCATATTTGCCCAGGTTAGTAATAATGATAGCAAGGACTGTGGGCTAGCACGGCAAACAGCACAACTAGAGAATACGGCGATGGGCGATCCGCTGTCCCCTTTCACAGCCATCTTGTTCATGAGTAAATTTGAAACGTGTATAAAAAAGGACGCCATATATTTCCCTGGAATCCGGCTTAGATATATAGGCGATATTTTCGCGGTCTTTGATACCAAGAAAAGTACTATTCCGGATTTCCTCGCTACACTTAATTAAAGATTCAATACTATTAAATTTACAGTATTTACAAAATGGCCGCGATTATTTTCTTAACTAATAGACTGTTGAAATTCCCATTGAGTAAACGCAGGTACAATAAAGAGCTTAAATTCACAAAAAACGTAGCTATTTACAGTAGTTACTCTTCTGTAGATGTCGATCACATTCTTAAGGAAGTCCAATATAGGCATTATGCAAGAAATTCCACTACCTTAATCCCGGCAGAAACCAGCGATAAAAAATTTGTGAAACTTCCCTTCCACAGGATATCGAAAGGTATTAGTAAAGTTTTTAGGTGACAAGATATGAATGTATGTTTCAGTTTGTGAAATATACTCAAAAACCTTCCGAAAGATAAACTTAATGTAAAAGAAAGGTCGGGAATTTATAAAATTGCATGTGGTGATTGTGATAAAGCCTATATTGGTCAAACGAAACGAGTGATAAGTACTAGATTCAATGAGCACATCAGATGCTACAGATACGGGAAGATAGAATGGTAAAGTGTAGCACAACACAAACGAAACCGAGCACAATATTAAATTAGAAAATATGAAATTGATTAAGAACGTAACTTCATCGCGGGAATTACACGCTTACGAAACTATTTACACAAAAAGGAACTCCAGTTTGATGAATAAAGAGAATGGATTGCTGTCTTACTCAAGCCTTTTTTATTTATTAGGGAAAAGCGGACACATGTTTTTCGTTTCGTGCTACAATGACAAGAGACCCTTTCGTCTACTTTTCCGTATGCTTCTCATGTTTTAGTTTTAGGCGGCAAAATTAGGTACTTGTATATTTTTTTTCTCGAGAGTGGAGATAGAACAGGCATGTTAGAATTAGAGTTTTTTCTCTCATCATTCGGTCATACGGTTAATTAATGAATAACTTGTGTGGCGCGGAGTGTGTCTATACTTTAGTGTTGTTTACCTACAGTAACGCGCTGAAACAAGCAAGCAAGTGTAACGACTACTCTATGTTGAAAACCATATAAGACAGGACTTATGTGTCGAAAACTACTTGAAATATAGGTGTCACTCCAAATTGTGATTGGATATACTTAAGGGAATTGAGCTTATTTGTTAATTGCTGACGTAAAATTGCCTGTATTGGCTGTGTATAAAATGCTAAAATTGTTTTTAAGATCAAATGTGTCATTATCTTTAAGATATTCGGCAAAGTGAGAGAATCCTGTTGCATTTGGTTGTAAGCATTTGACACGTTCCTTGATATGTGTTTCGAAATTTCCATATGTTCTGCAAACATAATTGCACTGGGATAAATCATAAGTTAGCATATGAACGCCTCCCTTTCTTAATTTTTCCAATCTGTCTGTATTGTTTAACAGAAGATTGCAGAGAAGATATATCGTTTTGAACGCGGCATCGAAGCAACTTAAAAAAAATAGCGATTGCGTAAGAGAAGGAGCCTATCAATGGCAGGGAAATAAATATTTATCCCTCTCAGAAGTTGTAATGGTTTGGTCCCTTCATCTTTTTTTTTTGTATTATCTTGAAGCCATAATGTAATGATTGACAATTGCTGTGTGTATAATAACGTTGAGTTTTTTACTGAAAGATTCTACAGAAAGTGGGATATTAACTAATCTATATAGAAAATTGCAAAATGAAGAATGTCTTTTGGTTGTTAGGATGATTAGAATGCTCATCAATAGAGCAACGCAACTGCGCTGAAAGCCAGTGGCGGACGCATAAAAGTTTACACAAAATAAATTATATGTGATACGTGCTCAAACACTTACCGTTTTAAGAGTCCTCCGTGAAATCACAAAGTGGATAATGTCTATTTAATATTTGTAACATTAGATATGTTTCCAAAGTTGTTTCGGCAAAGTGAGTGCGGCGTGAAGAAAAAGTGTTTTTGTATGCCGAAAACAAACGTTCTACATCTAGTGACGTTATATTTGCGTAAGTAAATTATCTTTCAAATAACTTAACGGTTCTGTTGACGCACCTTCACAAATTTGTCTTAATGTGCCAAAATCAGAGTCTTTATCTAAAACACTTTCAAACCTTTCTAAAACACAAACATTTCTTGCGTCTTGTATCGCGCATAGCTGTGCGTGAACATGTTGCACTATTTGCAAAGATTTCACTAACGACACCGAAGAATTTTGTAGTTTTTCTGTCGCATCCGCTAGTCCCACGTAATTGTTCTGAATAATTTCCAAATCTGTTTTAACTTGACTATCCTGAAATTTGAAGCGGCTTACCTTGACAGCCGCAGCTTCCTTCGAATTCTAAAATCACGTTCTTTATATACTCAAAATATTTAAGATAACAAAATGCAGCCTCTAACCATGTTCCCCAACGAGTAAGAATAGATTGTGGTGGTTCAGGAATACCGGGGCATAGTCTATGAAATTCCCGAATGCGTTTTGGGGATTTTACAAACACAGCTTTTGTATATGCTATTAGAGCGTCTATCTCGGGATAACATTTTCTGATACTATCTGCTACGAGACTGAGAGTATGAATTTTACGTGTAATATGCAACAAGTTAGCACAATGTTTTTTAAGAGATCGACCTACAGCAAGCATGTTTGAAGCACCATCACTTATAAACATCAGCAGTTGATTTGTTGAAAGTTCAAACTTTTATAGACACATAAATTGAATTTAAATTTGTCACAATCTCGTGTGGAATTTTTTTTTGAAACATGCCCTGCACTATTTACGTGCCGTAGACAATCACTTTTCTACCAACACATTAAATCTATTTTACACACTACACATTGAATTTTAGCGCCATCACACTTTAAATCAGGCATTTCTGCAATAAATTCTCTTATTGTGTCCAACATTAGTCGTTTTCGCGACGTAGGAAACATTTTCAAAACAAACGTAGAACTGCGATATAGTTATACGACAGCGTAGATGCATACACAACAGATCAGTTTTTGAGTCGCAGTTATACTGACGCTTATACCGAATTGTCCCGGCCGTGTTTATTTTGTGTAAACTTTTATGCGTCAGCCACTGGCTTTCAGCGCAGTTTGCGTTGCCCTACTCATCAATGGTGATACCATTGTGTGTTGGTGCATGCTTTAAGTGTGACGTTATCGCTATTTGGTGGCCCATTGCGTTGCTATTTCAATGCAAACCAATTTGTCTGCCACTGCTGCAGGGTGTTATTGCATGAGCAAGCACTTGAAAAGGAATTTTTATGAAAATAATCATTGGCGCTGGCAAAGCGTAGCGCAAAATTAGTAGCAGCGAATGTGTTTATTACTCAAACGTGCGCCAATTTTATCATATTACTTTCAAGAGGCGATGCGCTTTCAGTGAATAAATTAATAAATAAAAAAATAAATCATACACTTGTATTTTAGGAATGCACCTATCTAAGGTAGTTTAACAGTGTTACTGCTTGCAAAAACCTGTTCAGATTATTTTTAAAAATAACTTTCATTTGGGGAACTTACATGAATAAATCTGAATTAACGATGCAATTAACAATAATTAGTTTAGATCTAGAGATAGTTACTTGAAAATGAAGTGCAATACATTAAATTTTTTGGGATTCATTTCCCTCAGTTTCGAGCTGAGCTTTTTCCCCACGTTACGTCCTCAAAAATTGCTTTAATAATCTTCCTATTTAAGTGTTGCCATAAATAAAATCTAGGGGAATTATGTCAGCTGACCTCCGTGACCGCAACGGCTACCGCTCTCGGACCCATTTCTCATCAAACGTGGCGTTGAATTATATTTTATGAACCGCAGATTTTTTACGTACCCTACCGAACAGTATGTACGGCGCGACGTATCATAAAGGCCTCGGTTAGGAGCGGATTTATTATTTAATATAAATTTTGTTTAAATGTTCTAGTACCCGCCATAATCGTAAATTGAATCCATTTTCGTAAATTTTGAAGCTAATGACGCTCAACGCTAAAAAGGAGGGCAATCGAGAGACCTAATAGTTATATTTTTACGATACTGTCACCTTTTATATAAGTAGGTACTTTGTGATTTAATAGTACAAATCGATTCTTTGGAATACCCCAAAGGGTACTAAAGAATAAAGAACGGTTAAATAGAGAATTTCGGAATGACTAAATAAAGAACGATATAATGTTTATACCTTGTTGTTACCCTTGTTGATCTTCTATTATTTGCTTTGGGTTTCTTCTTTAATCCTACTTAAAAAGCATTCACTAATAAGCGCTTTTCCCATATATGCAGGTTGTCAACTAAATCTGATTTAATAGCCACATTCGTATTTAACAGAGAAGAGAATATTCTATAAATACACGTCACGCAGCAGGCGGTATCAGGTCCCACCAGAAGATTGTGTAGATTGTGTATTCATTCGTGTACTTCCTCTTTAAAAGCGTTATTATTCTAGTAAATTTGAGTATGAAATGACATTGGCCTTATTTTGATACCAAGTTCCAAATAAGGCCAATGTAAATTCTGGCAATCTGTAAATTATAAAAAATAATAATTACTCGTTTATTTATTAAGGATTTCTTCTTGAAATCATTTAACAACGATATCAGACAATGCGTGTACGAGATTTTATATACGAGGGTGCTTTGAAATGTTCACGAAATGAAGCACAGATGGCAGCATCAGTTCGATTAAAACATACGCAATGGATGGCGCCAATTGTTTTGTGCACAAATGTCAAATATGATATTGTTCTGTCAAGTAGTATCAATTTTGTGCCATTGTGAATAAAGCTAGTTGTGTGAGTTTTGCAAAATGGATAAAACTGAAACGCGCGCTGTTACCAAATATTTTGTGAAAAAAGATTGGAAGGCAACAGAAATTTATAAAGATATGCAGGATACTTTAGGAGATTCTGCTCCATCATTTACGGCTGTGCATAAAGGGGTAACGGAATTTAAATATGGTCGTGAGAGCCTAGAAAATGACCCGCGCAGTGGACGACCAAAACTGCCACGACACCTGAAATCATCGAAAAAGTCCACGATATGGTTATGCAGGATCGTTGATTAAAGGTCTCCGTAATTGCTAAGGATATACGCATCTCGGATGAAAGAACATTTCATATCCTAACTGTGGAATTAGGGATGAAAAAGCTTTCGGCAAGATGGGTGCCGCGCATATTGACAATGGATCAAAACCCCTAGAGAATGAGAATTTGTCAAGAAAGTCTAGACCGTTTTAACTCAAATAAAATCGATTTCATCCCACGATTTGTTACAACAGACGAAACTTGGATTCATTATTATACCCCTAAGACCAAGCAACAGTCAAAACAATGGAGACATAGAGGTTCTCCACCACCAAAGAAAGCAATGTACGTGAAATCAGCTGGAAAAGTTATGGCGTCAGTCTTTTAGGATGCCAAGGGGATATTATTAATTGACAATCTTCCCAAAGGCAAACAATAAACGGTGAATATTACGCTAAACTTCTAAACCAAGTTAATAAAAAATTCATGAAAAAAGACCTGGTTTGCGTAAGAAGATCATTTCCATCAAGACAATGCACGTCCCCATATTTTATCTTATGGTATATCTGTAGTTCTAACCTTATCTAAGTTTAAATCATAAACTGATTCAATACACTTTGTTTTTAGAATATTATTAATCTTTGTTTTCATTTTCTATTATAATCAAAAGTGAGAACGTATTTTAAATGATTATTTAAAATTTATATTTTGAAGCTAAAATTCTCGTAACTAACAACTTTTCTTTGGATAAGAACCTTATAGCAACCTAGAGAAATGTGTGGCTATATTTTTTATACCTTACTTTAAGCAACTTGTAAATAACTTCTAACACATTGTAAAACTTTCGAATGGACTCCATTCCTTAATTAGATTATCCGACAGAATGTTCTACAGCGCATAGCGGTAAGCCTTTGAAATTTATAAAAAGGAAGATGTAACCTAAAGAAACACATCTTACCTGTAATAATCAGAATAACGGTCTGCTTTATGCTTCCCATCCGCTGCAGCTGCATTATTTCCGTGTAAACCACCAACAGTTTGCTCAACTGCGACGACATCGCGGTGAGAAGGAAGCTTTCAAGGAAGCTCATAATGTACAAGAAGGAACTCTGTTGGAGAATGTAAAAGAAAAATTAACGAGATTACGTTATCTGTGAGACGGTTGAAAATTGTAATGTAATTGCTGAATGAAATGCCTCGGATTCATTGCGCGAACATTCTTTTATCTTTCTGGAGATTTTTATTCAATTTTCGATACAAAAAGATAACATATAATAGGTTTCTTGGCTTTTCCCATTTCCTTTCATTTCAAAAGTGCTTTTACTTTTAAATTCTTTATGTATTGTTAGGTAGACTTCACCCAACAAATCTTTATTTTGATGTAATATGATCCAAACCTTTTCAAGTTACCTCTATCTTTAGTTAGTTTTATGTTGTTTCGTGGGATGTAGAATTAAGGCAAATGTTAACTATGTATTTGTTGAATGACTGCGTCTGGTGAATTTGTCAGAATATAATGACTATCCAACAGATAAATAATTGAAGAAGATGATATTGATAGAAAATACACTTCTTAATTTGGAAACTCGCTATGTTCCACAATGTTGGTCTGACCATAGACATACGTATGTGCCACCATGAATAATACATTTCCTAGTTTAGGAATACATATAAAAGTATGAAACATGCTGCTATGCTGTAAGAAATTTGGTATGGGTGTTAATTATATTAGTATTGGGATAATGTTATTGTTTATTCAGCAAGAAAAACGGTTATCAAAAAGCTGTTCAGTATCAGAAAAATGTCAAAAGGAACAAAAATACCGAAAATGCACTTTTATCCTAGTACAGGAAGAATACAATTCTTAAAATAAGGCAGTCCGAAAAGTTTCCAGCTTAACACAGAAACAAGTACATTTCCTATCAAATTCAGTTTGATTTCTCAACATGGTCTCCTTGTAAGCAATGCTTCCATCCCATTAATCCGTCCAAATAATAATTGGCATCTTGTTCTGCAAAATAGACGATTACAAATGCGATCACCTCCTGATCCTCACCCGATGAACATATTTGTCCTCCGAGCAAAACTTTGAGCCTAGCAAACAGAAAAAAGCGGCTGGGTGTCAGATCTGGTGAATAGGGTTGGTGGCCTATTAATTCGAACCCCAATTTGTGAATTTTTCCCACGGCAACCACTGAAGTGTGAGACTTGGTGTCTTGATGAAACGAAATTTTTCTTTTCTTCAAATACGGCCGTTTTTTCAAAATTTCTGCCTTCAGCTGGTCAAGTAATGATGCGTAGTATGCCCCAGTTATTGTTTTTCCTTTTTCAAGATAGTCGATTAACACAACTCATGGATACCCAAAAAACAGTAGCCATCACTTTGCTAGCTGATGGAATAGTCTTCGCCTTTTTCGGCGTCGATCTATCCTCCGCAGTCCTTTGTTTCGACTGTGCCTTGATCTCAGGAGTGTACTGGTGTATCAAGCTTTCACCTACAGTTATTAATCGACGCCAAAACTGACTTATTTCGCTTAAACTGCTTCAGCAGGGTTTTGGAAATGTTCATGCGAATTCGTTTTTGGTCCTGGGTGAGCGAGCGCAGCACCCAATGTGCGGTTAGTTTTTTCGTGTTCAAATATTCAATCTAGTTGTATTTAAACAAATTAAGTGTTGAGACTCCATTTGCAAGTTTAGTCGTAATTGTCGACCATGCTGTATAACGTTTTCGAAAAATTCATCTGGTTTCTAATCCAACACTATAGGGTCAGCTATGGAAAGTTTCAATGTTACAAGATAAACATTTTCACATCTGTCAAAAAATTTCAAAAAATGCAAATATTTCAAATATGGTTAGAAATTGTAGTTGTTTTATCAAAAAAATTCAACTAGGTATTCAAAGATGTAATAATATACAGCATGTTTCACTTAAAATAACAAAATTAACAGCTACTTTTTGTATAACCAGAAGTCTTAAATATTTCAAAATAGTTTAGTTCAATAGTACATGTAGGCTTTAGTATAATACCAAGTTTTCAGAATTTTCCAATGCATACTCTTTCATAAAACGATTGAGGCCTCGTGAGGCACCCTATATAGAAATCTAACAGTTAAGTTGGCTATATTGGGTTTTATGTTAGGTTAAAAATCTAATGTTAAGAGCTTTTTGTACTAATACATTTTGTTAACCATATACTTAAATTTAAAATTGTAAAATTTTAATTAAAGGAACCTATGTAACGCAAAAATATACAAAAGATTTATGATCAAGGTACAAAGGAAAATTAGTTTTTAGGCTTCTCTAATCAATGGTTATTTGGAATCTATTTGAATATTTTACGGAGAGAGACATTGAAGTTGTTGCTAGTTCATTTAGGATTCATGAACATCGTGTTTTATACTCATATTCTGCTACGGATTTCATACCACGCTAAACAAAAGGTAGCGCTTTTTAACTGATAAAAAACGTCGAAATTTCATCGACTTCAAAATGTTTAATTAATAGGTATTTGAAATGAATCCCATATACCTACACTGCACATTTTATATTCATAGGGTATAAAAGTATATGTATATATGCGGTATATTTTGCACAAAGTTGAATTAACCTAGTTCGAGTGATTAAATTTTAAGCCGCGGGCACATATGTGCGAACATGTAAAATTCACGAGAGCCGTTGCTACGTTCACAAGCTTACCGCAGGTAAGACGCCCCCGACCGAATACATAAAAACTATCATAGCTCCGATTATAGAGCAGCAGCATTGTATTTTAATGAACTCGAGGCACGTCCTTCTCACCATCCAGCAGGTCAACAGTGCGAAACAGGATATGAAGGCGAGGGCGAGGCACGTAGCGCATCCTACCAGGACGATGAGGTGTTTGGTTTCCTGCTTTTCCCCGTTCTGTTTGGCAATTTAGAAGAGACAAAGGTTAATAAGCGAGCATAGTAAGTTGAGCAAAATGCGAAGCTAAATATACTTACGTATACGTGCAGTTCACATTTTCTTTTTATAAACTAATTAGCGATATAATGCTTTCATATATGAACGTGTTATATGCGTGACCTCAATAAGATCGGTCGTATGTTACATACATACTTCCGTTGACAGTAATAACAAAAAATTATTATTTGATGTTGTTGAGAGCCTGTTGATTTCAATTCGTTTAAATTAGTTAGTTAAAATTCATAACGCTAAGTTATCGTGTGGTGTAGAATATGTGTGATGGATAAAGCTGGCCACGAGCGGTGCCGCGCAGTAACGTAGAGTCGACCAGGCCTCGCGTTCCACTAGAGTTATTCTGCTAATAGAGATGTTTGCTGCCGCAAATAATTTCGCTCATCTTTTAAATAAAAATTAAATAACACGTGCTCAAACAGAAACATTTTTTGCGTCTTCAATCGCGCATAGCTATGCGTGAACATGTTGCACTATTTGTAGAGATTCTTCTAACGGCACCGCAGGATTGGTTATTTTCTATTGCATCTGCTACCCAAGTAATTGCGTGAATGATCTTTTAAATACATTTTGACCTCACTATCTGAAATTCGACTGGCTTTCTGTGCGGCAGCTCCTTAGTATCGAATTGTTAAAACCACGTTCTAAATTTTCAAAAAATTTTTGATAATAAAACGCGCAGCCTGCAACCATGTTCCTCAACGGTTAGAATAGGTTCTGGAGGCTCTGGTATACTGGGGAAGCAATCTGTAAAATTCGCGACTACGTTTCGTAATTTGACAAATACTGCTTGGTATGCGCTATTAAAGCGTCTACCTCAGGATAACATTTTCTGATACTATCCGCCACAAGATTGAGAGCATGAATTTTACACGTAATGTGTAACAAATTAGCAGAATGCTTTTAAGAGACCGGCCTACAGAAAGCATGTTTGCAGCACCATCACTCACTAACATCAAGAGTTGGTTTGTTTAAAGTTCAAACTTGTCCAATGTATTTAACACTAACTTTGAAATTACTTCGGCAGTACACTGTTGTATTCGTTTGGAGACTAATAGAATTGAAGGTGCCGATTGATGAGGTTCCAATTTGCGTGCCATTACATTAAGAACAGAATGTTTCTTCCGATCTGTTGTTTCGTCGACACATAACCACAATTTTTGATCTTTCAACTCCGATTTTATTTTTTGTTCAATATGTTCGCGCGCAGATGGCACAATTCTTCGTAACGATGTTCGACTTGGTAATTTGCACTCCGAATAGTTATTCCAAAAGCAGATAAATGGTTCCATGTCTAGTAAATTAAACGGTATATTACATGCGATAAATGTAACGCATAAATTAAATACAAATTTTTCATTGTCTCGTGCGCAATTTCTTTTTGAGACATGCTTTTCACTATTTACGTGTCGTAGACAATGTTGTCTGGACCAACACATTAACGGGATTTTACAGATTACACATTTAATTTAGCCTTCATATATTAAGTCTGGAATTTCTGCAATAAATTTTCGAAGTTTGTCCGACCGCGGTCGTTTTGCTGACGAAATCATAATTTTCTAGGACAGATAAACAATTGCATAAATGACCGGCAGCGAAAATATCCGTACTGCTCCGCAGACGAAGTAATACTACCGTTCCTCTCGGTCCGAACTGATTCTACGCCGATGCGCGCTACCGCTCGTGGCCAGCGTTAGTTATGGATACATATTACGACCCCTATTACACGTTAGGTACGTTTCAAATATAGGAGGAGAGAATTTTTTAGCGCAAAAATCAAGCGCTTCGATTCGTCGGCCGTTTTTACTGTTTACTATAACCTGTCAGCATTTAGAGATTGAATCTCTTACATTGTTTCTTAGTTATTTGGCAGCCTCTAACCTAAAAAGCGAGTTCTTTTCGGAAATGAGTCGTCGAATAGTGAGTAAAGAAGCAGGTCCCTCTGGTTCTATACATCCTCCACCGTTCTCGTTTCGGACATTTATGTTTTGAGATGAACAAAATTACATTTGTTGAAAGGGTGACATACGCAATGATGTTGATAATCAAGAAGTCGGGGTCTTTGAAAATTATAATGGATTGAGAATAGGAGACATTTTCATGTATTATGTACGACGAAAGTCCCTTTATCATATTCCTTTATCAAGTTTGCTCCAATACTACTGTGCACTTAAATAACTTTGGTCATTCAGTAAGTCACGTACTGTAAATGTTGTTTGTATATTATTAACACAACATTTGATAGACTATCAAGGTAGCCACTTAATGGACAATAATGTAAAATTTTGTGTCGGTTCAGATAGTTTTTACATGAACTTTGAAAGTTAACGAAACATGTTAGTTTAGTACAATGCTACGTAGTGGAAATTATCTTATAACTATGGCAATTGAATTTTTCACAAAAAATTCTAAACGGCATCTCGATGGAAGGGTTGCGAAAATTAATTCATGATTCATTGAACTGATTCAGTATGCTGTGAAAAACGAAAAACATACGACGAAAATTACGGATTACATGTATTACATTCGGTCAAGTTTGCAATAATTTAATTTCGTCTAGAAAACTGCACATAGGCTGCATGATAAGCAACAGTTGATTACCATTTTTAAGGATTAACTCACTTCACCAAGGATCAAGGATTACGTTAGAGAGTGGTTGATGGTTCCATCTTGAGGAGATGGCGGACACTAAAGTAAAAACTTGGACTCTTCAGAGAGCACTTGTATGAATTATAAAAACTAATTCGTCAAAACTTTGTAATTGTGAGACAAAGCACAAACATCGCTAAATATACTAAAATATTATTAGTTTAAAACTTTTAATGTATTCTGATTACACTTGTCACAGCAAGAATTCTGAATTGTTGTTTTACTAGAATAACGAACAAAACTCTTTTAAAAAGAAAGATTGAAACATACAACCAGATATCTGAAAGCACTTTATCACCAGTTTGATACGAAGGTTCATGCAAAAATCTAGTTATACCACAACAAAGGTGTCTTTGAAGTCATTTGCAATTCTGATACTCTTCCTGCTACTTGTAGCTCCTAGCTTCACGTTATGATTTCTAAACTCTCCGATAATGATTTATCCGGAAAGCGGTTCCTATACTTAAAAACATTAACGATAAAACACTGAAAACTTCCGCATTTTCACACTGCCGATCTCACCTCGATAAACAGTTTCTTTAGCGTGAACGATCAATTGGAAACGGTCTCATAAGACCTACCAACCACCAAATTAAATTCTGGAAACATGGATTGGGTACCTTTCCTTCTAAGAAAAGGTGCTTAGAACAAAAGGTTATGGAGTTATGCAAATTTTCAGAATGATCGATCTCCTTTGATAATTATAATGGAATTGAGAATAGGAGACAAATTTTTATTGTTAATTTTACGACGAAAAGTCTCCTCTTTATCATATTCTTTATCAAAGGTACTGCTCCTCAAATAAACTTACTGTACACTTTACAAATAACTTGTGACTCATTCAGTTCATTCACTGCTTCCTGTATATATTGTTGTTTTGCATTATTATTACCAACATGTGATAGAATATCAAGGTAGCCACTATAGTGGACATTAATGGTAACATTTTGTGTCTGTCAGTATTTTTATTTCATGGCAACATTTTTGAAAATGTTAACGAAACATGTTTATTTAGTACAATGCTTCGTAGTTGGAAATGTATCTTATTACTATGAGTTTTTCCACGAAAAAATTCCTAATACGGCAGTATCGATGGAAGGGTTGCGAAAATTAATTCATGGATTCATTGAAACTGATTCAGTAATGGATGTGGAAAAAACGAAGAAAACATACGACGAAAATTACGGATGTACATTATTAGCAGTCGGGTCAGTTGCAGATAATTCTAAATTATCTTTAAGAAAACCTGCACAAATGCTGCATGTATAAGCAACAGTTTATTACAACAAATTTTTAAGGATATTAAACTTCACTCTTTCAAGCCAAGGGATCAAGAGATACGTTTAGAGTAGTGGTTCCCAATCTTTGAGAGATGGCGGACCACTAACGTAAAACTTGGACTCTTCAGAGAGCACTTGTATAATTATAAAAACACAATTTCGTATAAAACTTTTATTGCGAAACAAGACACAAACATTCCTAAAAATATAACTAAAACTATTATTAGGTTATAAAAACGTTTTCTAATTAGATTTCTGAGTCTACACTTGCTTCACTAGCAGAGAAATTCTGAGGTTGATGTTGTTTAATGCTACGCACATAACGCAGAGAATCCTTGTTCAAAAAGAAAAGATGTGGAAAACATCACCAGATATCTGAAAGCACTTTCACGCAGCTTTGGATACGAAAGAGCTTTCTTGCACCAAAACTCCTCGAGGCTTATACCTAAACTAAAGGTGTCTTTGCAAGTGCCATTCTGCAATTCGATTACCTCTTCCTGCATACTATCAGGTAGACTCCTAGCTTTCACGTTGAATGGATTTCTGATAACTCTCCGGATAACATCAGAAACGGCCGCATTGAATTCACGGAAGTAGCGAGAAAATTCCTTTTATCACTTAAAAACTCTTTAAACGATAAGCAACACTTTGATAAACTTCCGTCATTATATTCACACTGCCTTGATCTTGATCATCAACATGTTTCTTTAGCGTGGAGTAGTCCGATCAATTTTTTGTTTGGATCAATCCGTAAGTCACTTTTATCAATAAAGGCGCGGAGTTTATCTTCAAACACAAGAAAATTTGCAGCGCCCTCTCAGTTGATATTTCCCGACCTTTGAAGCTGCAAATTCAACTTATTTAAATGTGAAAAAATGTCAACATAAGCAAGGCTCGTTTGAAATCCCGGGTCGCAAAACTGTTTTAACATGACAGTCATTTTTTTCTCGTCCAAAACCAATTTAACTTCCTCTCTTGGCTCGTACAATCATTCCAACATATTTCCCTTCGAGAGCCAACGAACTTCTATACGATAAAGCAGCATTTCATGTTTGAAATCCAAACCAGCGCGTAGTTTTTTAAAAACACAGATGTTTGAAGCACTACCTTTGATAAATTTCACAACTTTTATTGACAGTTTTATAGTACTTGATAAGTTTTCCGGTGAAGTTTTAGAATGCAAGGCTTGGCGATGGGTAATGCAATGTGTGGTCAGTATGAGGAGGTTCTTTTGTTTTATGAGTGTTGCTAAGACCGAGCGTGATTCTAACATTGCTTCAGTGCCGTCTATGGAAAATCCAGAGAATTTTTCCCACATGATGTTGTGCTTCTCAAAATTGTCATCGATTATTTCGAAGAGGTTGACTCCTCTCTAAGCGGCTTCCTCCTCTAAACCAGCTCCTACAGCTTTCAGCAAACATGGTTTCACTAATGTTTCACCGATTATGTGTGGTTTTTCTGATACTGCAATCAGTTTTGAAATTTCGAACGATGTAGCAACAGCTTTTCAGACATTTCGTACTTTGAACCTCTCGGCCCTAGCTTGGTTTTTTCAAATTTTCCAATTTTCCCTTGAAAAACTTTGGAGGACGATTGCTGAACTTTGAATGCACGGCTGAGGTGTAGTTTCCCGTTTTAATTCGACTAATACATTTGTATTCCCTATTCCGTTATCAATACAATCTATTATTGCAAATATAATCTAAGATTCCAAGTCACCATCTATGAGTAAAGCTTATAAAGTATGTAATTACTCAAGAACTTCGCCGAACCAGAGATGACGACACTTTTTTTTAATTTGAAGGTATAAGAAGTCAAATAATAGTCAGGGGCCATTTTTGTATCTAGTGTCGCGAATCACATGGAAAATGGCCATGGACCACCCGTGGTCCACGGACCACTGGTTGGGAACCACTGGTTTAGAGCTTTGTTTATGGGAAGGGGTAAATTACTTAGAAAACAGAAGATTTCACCGATTAATTTTTTTCACGGATGAATCTACATTTTCACCGTTTTGCGGGGGGCGTGAGATAACCCTAATCATGTAACTAACAAGAGAAGTCAATGTTATAAAAAAGTTAATGTACGGTGAAGTTTTCTTTGATCGGATCGTTAATCCAAATTTTATAGTGGAAATTTAAATCAGCACGTTGTCTTACAACTTTTAAATACTTTAGAGCCAGACCTACATAATTACCTGCTCTGGCAACAAGACGACTGCTCATTCTATAGTTTTAACCAGATAATGATTAGATCATAATTTTCCTGAAAGGTGGATGCCTAGGTTTGGCCCAATTCATTATCTTGCTAGGTCACCTGACATTACACCATTCGACTTTTTTCTTTGGGGTGGCTTAAAACAAATAGTTTGTTCTACCAGTTTGCCACAGAAGTATTAAAAGCGCGTATAGAGGAAGTAATAAATGAACTGAATAAGTCGCAAATCAATTATAAAGTGTACAGGGAATTTATTAGGAAAGTGTAAAAACGGGTTGAGATGGGTGATAACTACGTAGAGTAAATGAAAAAATTGTAATTTTGATTTGAAAATTTGTATTCAGGTTTTATTTTAAATAATGAGCAGGTTTGCTTTAGAAAAATTTACAAGTTTCAGACCAAGCAGAACTTATTTCCCAAATATCAAATTCCAATTCAAAAATGTTTTGTCCATCATACTGACTCCCAACTCCATCCGTGGATACACCGTTCACCAAATAATTTCTTGTAATAATATATTTCCTTTGTAAGATTAAAAGCAATATTTTCTACTGAAAAACCTTAAATGGAACAGGGCTTTATTACTGTTGGATCCTACCCAAAGTTATTCCACAGCTTGCAAATATGTATTGCTTAATAGAACATAGAAACAGCTTTCAGCACACAACAAAAAGAAGCAAACCAACTCTTACTCGTAGGTAGTAGTAACGTTGGACGCAGTGCTGTTGCACCTGCTAAAAACTACAACGTTAAGCTAAGTTAAGCTGCGGCGGTCAGGCAACGGTCTGGACGGCAATCCTCTCCCAAGAGATTACCGGAACGGAAATTAAACTATATTAACGCATTCGTATTCGAACAAAGACGAAAAAAACGGAAATGAAATTTTAAGTAGTCGGAAATGAGGGGAGTTGGACGAAATAATGAAACCAATGGAATGTAGATCGGAAAGACAGCGAGAAGAATGAAATGAATAAATATTTTGTGCATAGACGGAAGGTAAAGAAAAGCATAGAACTACTTGGTTTTAATTTGAATCAATTTAGTTTTGAATATTAAGAGGGATCACTAAATAAATTCAAAAAAATTTTTGGAAATGCTAAGAATGGGATTAATTCGTTTACAAGTGTGTTGAGGTTACACGTAGATTGAGATGTGATCGAAATTCGATAGGATTCAAGCTTAACAGTTTTTTTTTAATGTCATCCCTAATTTACTAAGGACCTTTTAGGCGTCAAGAAATGTTTATGAAAACATTTCTAGAAGAGCTTTGCTACCAAGTTCTGGAAGAATATGTAGGTGTCTCATTAAAAAAAATTGAAATAACATGAATCAAACGCGTCAAGGATTTGGATAACCATCTTGTAGAATTTAGTTGGCATAAATACTGGCGTAGAAAATTGTCCATGTAATGACGAAAACTCAAGGAAATACTCAATCGAATAAAAAAATTAATTACCGCTTTAGGGTGTAAAGCGTTTAAGATATCGGCCGTTAAAGAAATAACATTGTTTCGCAAAAATCTCAAATTACATCAGAAACTAGCTAGATGGGTATAGGAAATGTTGAAGAAAGTTGATATGAATTAAACAGAGGTGTCCAATGCAGTGAAATACAGTGTTCCATTTAAAAACCAAACCTCTGTACGATATGAGGGAACACTGAACATCCTCTATATATAATTTTATGTTGTGCAGAACTGGTCCTCGAATAATTCTTATTTGAACACTTTCTAAATTACTAAAGAAAATCTTCCTTTCACGCACTAGGTGGTTATTATTGGAGGTAGAGGCTAGGGTGAGGTTAGGCATGAATGCCGATAAGAAATAAGAAAGTTGATGATGGCCAGAAAAAAACCCAAACCCCATATAAAAATTTCGAAATACCATGGGATAGAAGATCGAAAGTAGCCTCAAGAATATGTTTTCGGTTTCTCTCTGAAAGGCAAAACAAAGGTGCTAGAGATAAAAGAAGAAAATGAGCATTTTTCGTTTTTTAAACGATCTCGAAGATCATTTGTGACAGGTCCATTTCCTCTTCGGGTTCATAATAACACAAACTTTAGCAACTTTGTCAAAAGGTAAACCTACCCTGTATCTCTCTAATAATAAGCCAGATCCTCGTGGTGAGGGTCGAAAATGAATTAGCCTGTATATGTAAAAATTTATATCAAAATTGCGTCGATGCTCTGGTCGATTGAATTGCTATCAGATTGAATGTTTAAGATAGAAAGAAACACCCTGCATATATCTCGATTATACTAGTATTGAATATTTTTTATTCAAACAGCAATTGTAAGGATTGGTTTAGTTTTATTCAGTTAATTCGCATTATTCTTGTAAGGAGCTGTATTTTCTATTAAACGAATTCCACCAAACTCTTTACTTTTCCTTCTATTATTTACATTTAAACAATCCAACAATTCGCAAGGGCAGTTTTTATTTTCAAAACACCGAGCAGTGTACTATTAGGCACCGTAATGGTTCCATGCGCTATCATTTCCACTACATTTCAAGATTTGCAAAATCCCCTTCTTTCTAAGGCGAAATTAAACTACCCGCGCTAAGCTAGAATTTTAAATTGGCTTCTCCGTCCATTTACCTTTTCCCTGGCACCTTTCCTACTTCTTTTTTTTTCCTCTCCATTCTGCACTAATTTAAACGGATTGATTCAATAAGACTACGTCGTCTAGAAGCTAGACGCAGCGACTTACGTAATTCGGCCTCTTCGTCATTAGGACGGCGAATGTGCCAGTTTTGGAACAGGTACACCTCGTCGTAGATGGATCTAATATTCTGGTGCGACAGCCCTGCACGTCCCAAGTGTAACCGTAGCTGGCGAAATCTGTCAGGGCGCAATTTACATTCCACAATCCCAAAGTAGAGTTGCTTGCCGGGTGCGAAAATTCCATACTGAGCAACGTTTCGTCGTTGGGTTTGCCTCGTCCGCCTGCATAACCTTCGCCAACGTTAGTTTTTCCTCGAGCAGCGCCCTCTGTCGTCGTTAGAATCCATACGCTCACTATGTTCGATAATATTTCGTATTCTATTTCGGTATCGTCTCTGGAACAATTTCGATATTGTTAGGAGATAAAAAAAAAGTGCGTGACACAGCAATAATATGCAGTGGGGGCGCTATGAATTCTTGCGTACGTTTATGTTTGATATGACTTTTGCAATATATATATATTAAATATATTTGAAATATGGAGCGGGGGTATAGGGTAGATATGGTGTTTTTTTGAGCGTATCAACGACAAAAGATTATAATGAGTGAATTTTAAACTTTCTTAGAATGCCAGTTGAATGCCTAACTTGAGGTTGTGCAATAAAAAATCATTTTAATTCTCCTTACGCTTTTACACATTAACGAAGGCTAACCTTTACTTTCGCACCAGGCACATTTCACGTTAAAAATGTTTATAATGTTGTGATATTTATGTACTCACGTTAGGAAGTGTTCTATTTTGACAGTTAATAGCATTTAGTTCCATTTTATTACGAGGCGAAGCAATGTTGATGACCGTTATGTCTCTTTCTATCCGCCAAATTTGTGTACTTTCCGCCTATATCCTTACCTAAAGACTGGACAAATAAGCGTTATAGCACAATCAGAAATCAAAGGCCTATTTACCGTAATAAATCGAAAAGACAAGAGAAATATAAAGGTCCCTTCTCTTTATTGAATAGGTTTGTATTCTTATTTATGTACATAGTCTCATATGCGTCCAATTCAAGCAGCGAAATCACGTTTTTAATCAATTTTAGGTTTTCTAATTTAATATTATGCCCTGTATCGTTTATGTGTTGTGCTACACTTAACGCTTCTATCTTCCTGTAGCAGTAACACCTTATGTGTTCAATGAATCTAGCACCTATCGCTCGTTTCGTTTGACCGATATAGGCCTTATTACAATTACCACATGCAATTTTATAAATTCCCGACCTTTCTCTCATGTCTCTTTTGGATTGCCAAGAAGGTTTTTGAGTGTTTTTCGCGAACTGAAACATACGTTCATCTCTTGTTCCTTAAAAACTGTGCTAATACCTTTCGATACTCTATAGAAGGGAAGTTTCACATTTTTTATCGCCTCATCGACGCATAATATTTCCGCTTCATCGACGCGTAACATTTCCGCTCTATTGACCTAAAATAAGCCCTATATAAACTCCTCCGGAATGAATAAATCCCCAGTCAGTGTGCAGTAACAGCCCAGAAGATGTCCCATAAGAGTGTGGACGAAACGCCAGCCAAAGCTACGACAACGACGCGGTTCCAACCCGAAAACCAGGAGTATAATATTATTGACGACCGCGGAAGTCTACGGACCAAATGTTCATTGTAATCAGTTCATAATACCTATAGAATTGCTGGTTCTTACAAACAGATGGAAAGAGAAAAATATGTACGTGTTATAGTTTTCCAATACTACATCAACTATTATCGCACATGTTATACTAAAAAGTTGTTATCTGTCGACCAGTGTTATTTGCTGTACCTTAGATATTAAAGGCAAAGCAATTATATTGAGAGTAAATATGGTGTGTGAGATGCTATTATACATAAAAGGGAGAAGAATCAAATTAAATTATAATTGGCATGCATAAAGAATGCATTTGTGGAAAAGATATTAGGAAGCTCGTTTAGAGACTCTAAGCGGATAATGTTTGATGTCTTGGCAAGGCAAGCAACAAGGCTTTCTCCAGATATAGCCATTCTGGTAGTACCATTTGTAAATACACTAAGCAAATAGTTTTGCGCGCCTATTCGAAATGATGACAAGAAGAAATTGTCTAAAATAACGAAGAAAACTTCATAAAATATAAAATTGAAATCTGGAATAGATCTTGCTCGATTTTTAAAAGCTATTTACTACACCTTGTATACTTCCAAATAAACTTCTCTTTAAATTCGAATAGTCTTTGCATAAGGTCAGAGACAGATTTGACGGGAAAAAAAAACAGGCGAAACAAATGGCACGAACAAGTGTAACGCACGCAAAATTCGTATTCATCAACGTGAACCGTTGGTGAAATGGCGTGAAGTGGAATACCTACATGCACGTATCTCATACGTACATGTACGCGGATGCTGTCTACGTCCATATTGTAGGAGGGATTCAGCAAGAATGCGGTAATTTATCACGCGGTAATACCGTTTTATTAAAAAAGAAAATAAAAACAAAAGGACGAACATTTTCGTTGGGAAATACTATGTGTACGTTGATTGACGTCGTTTGTGTTATGCCGCATGACGTGGGCCAGCTCTGCGTTTTCGTTTAAAAAATCTGTGAAAAGAGAGAGGGAGCGATCGCACCGTTACCGATGTAGTACGTGCGGAATATTAATGGCGTACAACGCTTACACTTGATGCGGTTAATTATGTTTTTGGAGAGGTACTTTATCGTAAATCGTTGTGTAAGAAGGTGTTAAGCAAGATAAAACGAGGGAAATTAATCTTTTTCTTTTAAGTGCATATGGGGTAATCTACTAGGATTAACAATTGGAAATCTGAAACTAGTGATGGCTTGCTTATGCTAGTTGTTATGATTACGCTAGAAATTACTATTTTTAAATTGTATGCAATTATTTCCGAGTCAAGTTTAAATTGGCTTGACCAATTTCTTACAATCGCCCTCATATTTTTCAATGTGTCTATGTTTTATAATGCACATTTCTATATACAGTTAAAACATTTAAGCTAGGTTGACATCTACTGCATTGTTAACGATACCACAACCAGAAACGCTGTCATTAACGTCAATATTCACCCCTCTTGTGGCTCCTCTCTCTCTATTTTCGGGGCTTTAGTCGGTAAACATATCTCCAGCATAACTCATCTTCGCTCGGTATTCTTTCGGTTCTTGGTTTTCAAAGTAATCTCTTTTACTAAATACGTAGAAAATAATTCTATTTTCTCTTCATAATAATTTCCCAAATTAAACACCGCTGGTTAATGAGTCGTCAGGTTCGCTAATATTTCACAGTTGCACACTTCGCGATGTCTCTTCGCGTAGGCGATACACGATATACTCTAGAACAGTACTACGGTCTGTAATATGAAATCATTTATATTAAGTAGGTAAAAAAGTTATTTTATTCCAAGAATCATATTAATAGCGTTAGAATGGAGTGTATCGTATTTTTCCATGGTTTCAAAATGAACAAATGGTATGGGGAACAAATGAACGAGGAGTGCGACATATTTGTCTGTCATTTGAAAGGACGCGGGCTTGTTTACGGACTTGGCTGGTACAGAGAGGGCACGTAAAACATCAAGGTAAAAGACTTTTCTATTACGGATTTAGAAAAAAAACTATTCTTTGTAAACGCTTTTGCCTGTTCTACAACTCACAAATAATACTAGAATTATAAAATATTTTTCTTAGTACTGCGTAAAATCCCTGTTTTTGTAATTGTTGGAGCAACATCCTTCTGTCTTAATATTGTGCTAATACCTAGTTGCATTAATCGTATTTTATAATGGAACAACATTTTGAAAGGTAATTCAATTTCTAATATAAGAGCTATTCTTCTAAAAAGAATAATAAGTGTAATATTTCGAGTAGATTTTCGTAACTCTATGCTATAACAAACTATTGTATATAGAAATATATAAAAACCGTTGAAACTTCTTTATTATTTATCTAAGAACAGTAGGCTATGAAGCTTTTACGAGGGTCATTCAAACAAAAACCGGAACTTTATTCATTTGACCCGCGTGGTGACGTGAGCGGCGCGGCGCGCTGGGGAATGACTTGCGGGAAAAAGGAGAGGGAACAGCCACGCACACTCAGGTCCGCCATTTTCGCTATGAGTGAACAGGAAGTACCAGTGTAGGTTACGCAATGCGTTATTATTCGTTTTCTTGTCAACGATGGCGTGAAATCAAATGACATGTTGAAGAGACTTCAAGCATAGTTCGGTGATGCTACTCTGAGTAAAACTCATATGTTCAATTGGGCCCAGCACTTTCGAAATGGTCGTGATAAAGTGGAAAATCGAAGTCATAAACGGTGTCCGGTGACCAGCGTCAATGAAGACAATATTCAAGCCGTGTGTGAGCTTGTGGAGGGCAATCGTCGTATTACTGTTTCCAAGATTGCATCACAGGTGGGGATAGGTATTGGAAGTGTCCATATCAGACACATTGGATACGGAAAAATATCGACAATGTGGGTTCCACGGCACAAAGAAAGTGCCAAGGCACAAAGAATGTGCGGAAAGACATCTGTCAACGATTTCTGAATCGCTTTGAAGAAGGAGAGGTTTTTCTGGACCCTATTGTGACCAGCGATGAACCATGGGTCCATCACTATACCCCAGAGAACAAGAGGACGAGTATGGAGTGGAGGAGAGGGGGCACCGATCAAGGCCAAGACTCGACTGTCAGCCGGGAAAGTTTTGGCAACTTTTGGATTCCGGGTTGGAACCACGTCGTTGTCGTAGCTGTGGCCGACGTTTCGTCCGCACTCTTATGGGACATCTGCTACTGCACACATTGCGGATTTATTCGTTCCGTAGGGGCTTATATAGGGCTTGTTTTGGGTCAGTGGAGCGGAAATGTTACGCATCGATAAAACGGAAATGTTATGCGTGGATGAAGCGAAAATGTTATGTGTCGATGAAGTGGAAATGTTATGCGTCGATGATGCGGAAGAGTAGAGTATTATTGACGGCGCCAGAAGCCAACGGATCAAATTTTTGCAACTTTGTTTTAGAACTCAAAAGGTGTATTGCTCATTGACTACCTGCATGGGCGAAGGACGATGAATGCGGCCTACTACTGTAAGCTGCTGCATGAGGCTGCTTACCGCAATAAATGACGCGGGCAACTGATTCGCGGTGTCCTCCTCCTACGCGACAACGTATGGCTACATACAGCAGCTTTAACTCGTGAAAAACTCACTAAGCTACACTGGTAACCTCTTGAAAACCTTACAGTCCAGACTTGTCTCCATGTGACTACCACAAGCTTGCTCCACTGAAGAAAGCATTAGGAAAGGAACGATTTGAAGACGACGCTGCGGTCGAACAGTACATGCACAATTGGCTATCTGGGTAGCCAACTTCTTTCTTCTTTGAAGGGATCAGAAAGCTTCCCATCCGATGAAGAAAATGTATTCCTGTTGACGGAAGCTATGCATCACCAATAAAGCTGTGTTACGATATTCCGGTTTATATTTGAATGACCCTTATATATCATATATTGAATAACTTATAATTTGGAACAATATGCAAGGAATTTAAATATGTACATTTTAATTTTTTTTATCAAAATGTATAATGTACTAATCGTTCTTCTTAACTGCATATTAACCAGCAGCAAAAGCACTACTGGTTAGCTCATTTAATCGATTTCGTAAGACCAATAATAAGGAAGATAGAGTAAAATCGTTTTCGGATGATACTTGCTCAGAGACGAATTTTCTAACATCTAAAAAGAAAAGTGGGCCCGAAACGGGACAAATAGATATACATAGTTCTTGCATGTATGGTCAGTCTTAAAACCATTGACCGTAATGTTCCTAACAACGTCAGCTAACCTCTGTACTGTGTTCATCGTGTGCTTTGTGTTGGTAGCATTTTTGAAGCAATTAGTTAGTGTCTTTCATTAAAACATGGTTTTCTTCAAAGTTATTTTCTGTATTATATTTAACTTTAGTATTAATAATATTCTTTAAGACAATCAGCACGGAGAAAATCAATTAACAATAATAAATTTCTTTTCTTTAGAATACCATAGTAGACATTTAATACCGGATATGACGACTTCTTATCGAGTGATATTTAATTTGCAAAACTATGATAAAGTCAAAAGGGGAATTATATATTATAATATTACATTACAGACGAACTTTAAGGACGTAAAGAAAACGAAGCGAAGACGAGTTATTTAATCGTCCCCCCTTGGCTTATCGTTGGCTGGAAATAGAATTACTTAATAAGACTCAAAGGACGGGAATAGGGGAACCAAAGGCTATATAAGCCGCTAAAGAATTGAAAATGGATTAATAGGTCTGCCAGATATTGATAGGACGGACAAAAAACTAAAGAGAACGGTACAGACAAACTTACCAATAAGAAATGAAGAAGGCTGGGCAGGAAACGATAAAGAGAAAACAAGATTATTTACGGAGATTATTCTGGAGGAAGTGCATCAATCAATTGAGCCCAACGTTAACAACATCGAAGGTAAAGAAATTATGGAGCATCTAGAAGTCCCCTATAAGCTGCAACTACCCAATATTAGAATTAGAATCAGTGAAGTCAAGAACACGATAATGAAACAAATCGACATTAAAAAGACACCTGGGTTTGATCTAATATCAGAGAGAGTTTTTCAAGAATTACCTGATAAAGCCTTCAGAATATTAACTTATATATTTAATGCTATAATTTGGAGAGGATATTTCCCCAATAACTGGAAGATTGCGCAAATCGTAGTGATTGTGAAACTAGAAAAAAAAAGCAGAGGAAATAACTTTCTGTAGACCTATAAGCCTTCTTCCTATTATCTCCAAAGTATTTGAAAAGATAATCGCAAGAAAACTCATAAGGGTGATAGAAGATAGAAATATAATTCCGCAACATCACTTTGGATTTAGGAGCAAGCATGGGACTATGGAAGAGGACCACAGAATCGTCAACGCAATCAATAATGACTTAAACTCAAAAAAATACTGCTCTGCGGTATTCATTGACGTGAGCCAAGCTTTCGATAAAGTTTGCCATACCGGACTTCTTTATAAAATAAAGAAAAAATGTCCATACCTATTCTGTTATCTCCTACAATCCCATCAAAGTAGCAGACACTTCCTGGTTAAACAAAATAGCTCCTACTCTGATCCATATTCCATAAAATCAGGTGTACCGCAAGGCAGTGTTCTGGGGCCGATACTATATTTATTGTATACTAGCGACTTGCCAACAATTAGAACTACAACGACAGCAACCTTCGCTGACAACACCTCTCCTCGCATACCGATCCAAAGGCAGCGTCTAGGATCCTACAACATAGTATAAACAAGATCCAAAAATGGCTGGCAAGGTGGCGTATAAAAGCCAACGAGATAAAGTCTATACATGTTAGTTTCATTCTGCGCAAAGAAACTTGCCCACCGGTTCCCCCGGTAGTATCTCGGGATGTATTTGGACAGAAGATTAACGTGGAGGAAACATATAATGACCAAATGTAAACAGTTGGGACTACAATTCAGCAAAATGTATTGGCTCATAGGCAGAAACTCACAGATATCCTTAAGAAATAAAATTCTATTATATAAATCAATAATCAAGCTCATTTGGACGTACGGTGTGGAGCACTGTGGAGCCACTTCGAACATAGAAGTAATCCAGAGATTCCAGAATAAAGTGATGTGAATCATTGCTGACGCCCCACGTTACTTACCAAACTCAGTGATACAGCGTGATCTCGAAATCCCAACAGTGAAAGAAGGGATTCGTGATCAATGTGCCAAATTTAGTGAAAGAATCTCTCTACACCCTAATGCCTTACCTAAAAATCTACTCGTGAACGGAGGTGGTGTATATAAACTACAGAGATTTAAGCCTTCCAATCTACCAACCAGACATTAATAAAGTTATTAGAATTGACAAATTAGGAGCTAACCGGTTTAGCGTCTAGTGTAATTATTTAATTGTAATGTAAGTACTTATAGGCAGCTTATTCAATGGAATATCCTGTACATGCCTTTTGTTTAAGATACAACTAAAGAGACAAAAAAAGAGATAAAAAAATAAGTCTGCCAGATATTGATAGGGCGGACATTGGCTGAACGATACTCCACATGGCGTTAATGACTGCTGCTATCGATGTTGTGTTATTTAATATCATAGTACATTATGCAATGATGCAGACAACAATTTCGGATTTTTTTTAGCGAATCAAATCATGCTTGGCTGTCATTATATTCAATTGATGCGTTATTAACAGACCCTACATCAATAAAGCTAAATCTACAATACTGTTGAATACCACAAAATACAAAAATTTTAGTTTCAAAAAAGATACTACCACCGAATGAGGTCACGTCAATCGCTGGCATTTTTAAAAGCGCACTTTACGAAGGTTTGATAAAAGCTACTTAAAGATAATCTATATTTCTAAGTCAACTAAATTTTTACATTTAATTTAAGACTCTGCAACTGTTTTTTTAACTTTCTAGAACCGTTCCACTGTCTTTGAGACAATCTCTTTAAGCGACTAGATAATAAATTACAATAATAACGATCCAATTTCTAAAAGTTCATAATATACGTACCAATTTCATCGTTACGCCTATAACCCCTTTTATTAAAGCTTCCTATCTTTCTCTTCGTGTGTGTTCTGTAGGCTCCTCGGCCGTAATCACGGCAGCAGTATTCGACGTTCCCGAAATTAAATAAGTTGTCAGATTCATATTCGGTAATCGCGAGATCGTAATGAAATCGTTTTGTGAACTGGTTGCCGCAGCGAAATGACAACGATCGCTTTATATTGCCGTGTTTGTCGGCTTCCCCTTTAACGTCATAAATCGGGAATTACTAGGAATTTCATTGCTTCCTCCTGATCTTTACCTTTTTTTATCGTTATTGTTTGCAAGTGGAAAATTAAGATTGTTGTGTTCCAGTATGTAAAAGCATTTTACATGTTAATTGTGCAGGTAAACTGACATCTTAAAAAGTACATTTAAAGTAAACATAACATGTTCATTGAAAGGTTTACTTGTTATATTATTTACTTTGAGTAAATAATATAGAAGCTAAATAAGCTAAAATTACAAATTTCCTAAATCTACTGAAGGAGTGAATACAACATAAGCTAACAGAACGACAAAAATATGTTTTGTACTCTAAGTTACAAAATCAGGAAAACATAATTCCATCGATATATCATTTATCATAAACTACAATGACGAAGGTCAATATCATTAATGCTATATTGACTGAAGTTTATCCCAAGTGCGGTTTGAGCAATCCTTGTTCTGGCCCATTTTCAATTCCTCAGTGGTTTACATAGCCTTAGGTCCCCCCTCTCTCGCGTTTTATTAGATATAATTATCTTATAAATATCACAAATGGCATTGGGGTAATATACACATCTGTTTATGCTAATAATAACCACATTATATTTGGACCCATTTTTTTTTTAATTTTGCTTACAAGGCACTTAAACCTAATGTGGAAAATGAATCCCTTGTTACGTTTGGCATTTTCATTATTTCATTATCGGTTCCATTTGTTTAATAACTTTATTAATTATGTGCTATGTGTGTTGTCCATGATGTAGTTGTGAACTAGTTGCGTTATCTTTGTCGCACAATCTTTATACTTTTTCACGCATTGGTGGTCATTCCTGTCCGCTTATGTACTGTCCTATTTCAACTTCATTTAAACTTTCTTCTCTCTGAATGGCTTCGGTAAATTGCTATATACTAGAATGATTCGCTCCACAGGTTTAAACGTACCGCCTGCGTACCGATTAGCGGAAGGCCAAAAGTTAAAGCTTTCTTCCAGAGTAGAAAATTGGTGTCTTTTTTTCATTAGATCGGGTAAAACAATTTCGGTGAATTGTGCTTTGGTGATTTTTCTATTCGGTGAATTACAATTTCTGTGAATTGCTTTACGGTGAATTGTTTTCGGTGAGTTTCCCTAGACTCATTGGAAACGTATTTGCTCGAATAAAATGGACAACTCGGTGTTATGCAAATATTATACTGGTTAATTAAAACTTTCAATAGCTAATCACTAAAATACTTACAAGTACTGAAAAATGTACAAATCGTTAGTCCTGTAAACACCTCCTTTCTACTGCAGCGAAAAAAATACCCCGCATTAAATCACCTTTAAAGAAACAAAAGCTAAATTGGGGTGATTTATTTTAAAGTAGCAATTTTCCGCTTCAATCTCAATAGTAAAATAAATGCGTTGGGCGGGAGTCATCGCACTTTATTACCACTTACTTTAATCGAATTACGGATCTGACTGGCAGGAAAGTCGATAAATTTCTGTATGCAACGACGGCGACTGACGTGGAGGTATTCGCCGAGTAGTTGTACCTTAAATTCAGATGTAGTTTATAGAAGAACCATTTGGGGTATCTGAAAACAAAAAAAGAGAAATTAATACTTACGATAGGGGTAATATATAACATATTAAGTTTAATGGTTTACTGGTGTCAATTTTCTCAATTTTTTTTTGTCGCAAAAGATAACATGGAATAAATCAATACAAAAGAAACAGGTATGTACGACATTCACAGTGTTTTACAATCAGAATTATTTGTGGATAGTGACTGCGGAATCGCGATTACCTTATCAGAATTCCATCAGACGGTAAAGAGTTTATTCTCAGAGTGATGATTTCGAGGTATGGCCGGCCTATGCCATCTATAATTAGCAAAAGCTATAGGGGGATGCGAATGCACGCATTATTATTATTATTACACGATATAGATTATTTATCAGCTTAGTTCGACGTCCATTGCCGGCAATGGCGACGACCAATGTTGCGGTTCCCACTAAATCGGCAACAAAACTTGAAACGGCTAGATGGAAAGGCGATGGTGAATTCAGGAATAGTGTAGAATGGTCTGTTTTGATGAATCCCGGTTTTGTTTGAACCAAATCATGGACGTATATTAATAGGTTCGCGATGTATGTACACGTAAATACGTCTATATTCACTGAAACGGTGTGACCCGATTTTAATCGTGCGATCCTCTCGAACAGCAGGATCTTTTCCCTCGCGACTTTGATAACAATAATCAATTGATAATATTAACCGTGATTACAATAAGGGGCGTCTTCTGTATATAACAATATGTATTCAACATATCGAGGTTCATAAGTGTGCAATTACCATAAGCTTGGTTATTTTTTTCCCTATGATTTTTGAAGTGATGATACCGTACAAAGTTATCATTAAGACAAAACTACTAAAAGAAACACCAACAAACGTTTGTTTTCAAAGAAGTGTTTTTCCGTAAGCTGTCCAAGTTAGTTACATTAAAATCAAAAAATATACAAGAAATTGATGAAAATTATGTTTTCGTGTCCCCTATATTTATTTGACTTCATACGACGCCTTTTTTGAACTTGCTTTATAGCGCTTTTGTGTGGTATTAGGGATCATTGTCCACATCACTAATTAATATATTAATTTAGAGTACAAAAACCACAAATAATCAAATTTTCCCGGATTAGATCTAGCAGGAAGTTCAGGACGCATGGTTTTTAAAGCATGTTTCACGTCCTGAAGTACGACATGCACAAAAATTGGCGTTCGGACTAAAGCAACCCCCGGTAAGAAATTGAGGCTACATAATCCTGCAAGCTTGAATCCTAAATGTTTACAGTTGTGTGTACCAAGATGTTGTTGGCATATCAAAGCCTTTTGGTAGCAGACTCTTTTTATTACTACTTGGTGTTTCCTGTATTTCCAATATTTAGAACATCAGAAATTATGATTTAGGTGTGGTATCCCATTCACACATGAACTGACAACTGTATCTTTTTGATTGAGTATACGTGTGCTGGTGAGCTGGAAACTGGCAATGATTGAATTTGAACCTTGGAATGGTGGTGTAATAAAAGCGAGGTGTTTTGGTGCCATAGGTTACAGATAATTTAGGGGTCGTAATTCTAGCACGACTGTTTCCAGTAATCTTGCTACTGACATTTCAAATATTTTTTCTTTCTGTCGAGATATTATGTTGCCATTTATCAACGTTGTGTAATCTTTCCTTTCTGAGTAAACTGCTTCCTTTAGGAAATCACCCACTATTAGCTTTTACCCAAATTGAATACGAGCTTATAATTGATGCACCTGCCCTGTGACGTTTAAATTGTCAGGATTTATTTCTTTGGAATACTTCCTACTTTGAACATTCTAAAACATTTCTGGGCTCACTATGATCGTGCAACTTTTGTGGCTTTTATTTCGTACATATAAGCATGACTGATTGCTAAAGCGTCAATAGAAAAAATGGAGTTTCATTACTGCCTCCTTTACAATTATCTCATAAAATGTATTATGCACACCTGCATTTCTCGAATTTAACTTGCTTTATGGTACTAACTTCTTTTATTATACTCTAAAAATATGCTTTACACTTTCGGAACGATCCAAATATTCATCACCATCAGATTTTAGCAGTTCCTTATTTCTAATACCTTCTCACCAGATTAGATTTTATATTTCACTTAGCCGTCTGCTCAAATCCCTCCTTCTACAGCAATTCGACTGCAGAAAAACTCCTGTTAGCTTTATTGCAGGCATTATCAACAATTTAAAGCTGGGATTTAGGCAAAGGATTAAAGGTAGATTTGCATAAATCTGTCTCCACGTCCGCATTTGCATTTAGCGTTGCTTGAGCGATGGTCTGTAGATAGGTACCGTCGCGTGGAAAGCGGAGTGTTTCCTTAGAAGCCTTAATTGAATGGTATTATTTGGGATGATTGCAAGAATGAAGTGTTTCTTAAGTTAGTAAAAAAGTGAAATCGGTAACTTTATGTATAACTTCAAAGTATTGGATAAAGATTTTTTATGCAAACTGGTAAGAGTTCATATATTACTTTTAACCACAAAATTAACATCAATAATATGGTATTGGTGGAATCATTCCGGCATAAACAATGTAGCGAGATAAATGGCTGTGAGCTAAACTGGCAATGTTGATTTGCCTGAGGTGGCGTCATAAAAGCATGGTTTGGCCATAGGTATGCAGATAATTTGGCTTTCAGTTTTAGACATCTTCCAAATCTGCTACTGACATCAATGTTTTCTCGCGAGAACTTATGTGCCAATCAAACGGTGTAACTCCGTTCCCAGAGGTAGCAGACAAACCGAGTGTAGATGTTTACCCAATATCGAGCTATATTGGCCTGCCGTGCGTTAAGTGGCGTTGTACCTAGAACAGTCTAACATTTTACGTGCAATGATTCTCAACTTTTGTGGCTTAGTAAATAAGCTGAATGAATGCCTAAACGAATAATCAAAAAATAGATTCATTATGCTCCTTTGCTAATTATCTCCAAAAATGTAGTATGCAAACCTGCTTCTAATTAACTACTTTTGGCCTACTTCGTTCATATCACCATTGGTTTCCTTCGACATCTACTCCACCATCATGATTTGCAGTTCTTATTTGCTAATACCAATTATCCCCGTTTAGATTTAATTTCATTTACCGTTTGCTCAACCTCTTACGCATGACTGCGTCTGTTGCGTTATGCGCATAACAACATATTCAAAGGCTTTGGAGATTAGCAATATTAAAGAGAGCAAAATCTGTGCGCAGTCGCATTGCATTAGACTGCTGATGACGCGATGGCCGTAATAGGTCCTCGCGTGAAAGCGTATTTTCTCTGCTAATTGATGTTTATTTGCGGGATGATTTACCAATAATAGCTTAATTGTAAAAAAATGAATGTTTTTGTTATTAGTATTAGGCTATTTTATTCACGTGTAGTTCGTAATAATTACTTTATTTAAGAATGGGATGATTCAGTATTTGTTGTTCAGTATCTTCGATTATTTCCCTAACAGAGACATTTTGCACCATGTTCATTAGCGAAATGCTGTGGCAAGGAAATTAAGCGCCCAGAATTAATGAAATGAGCTGAAATATATCCATTGCTTCAGTGTTACGGTCTTAAACGTTCGACTTCCAGCTGTTCCAAGTAAAATCGCTGCTCATATATCCTGTGTTCCGAGGGTGACCGCAAACGCCGGTGATAAAAGCTATAAATGCTGATGGAACTATTAGGGCTCCTCTCTGTCGTCCCTTTGAATGACATTACGTACCTACATAATTTACCAACTTTAAGATAATCTACGCTCGCATGGAGTGCAATTTAAATTTAGGTACTGAAATTCCTAATGAGGTGGATAAATTCTCAATGTTCGATTTATTTTGTAAAGCTAATAAAATTTCAAAATTCTCTGAAATCTCGGTTTAGGCAATTAGTGTAGGCAAGTTATAATGTTTTATCATTAACTTGGTACGTTATATTTATCTGGATGTTGTATATATTCTAATCAAAATTTCTCCATTCTGTATTCGGTCAGAAATATGATGTACGTTAAAAACAAGGTATTACGGCTGCCTGATTACTGGATTCAACCCTTTGCGTCGAGTGTTGTGGTTCCCAAGCGAAGTATATTATACCTATATATATGTACATACGTAAATGATAAAGCGAGGTGCGGCATAGATGTGCGTTTCCTTTAGTACAATACCGAAAAATAAGTAATAAATCGAATAGCAATAACAGAACCAACCAAGAATTATAAAATTAGAAAGTTTGTGAAACACCCACCCTGTTAAACAGCGTTATTAACTAGGTTGGCAGGCTGCATCGGAGTTACCGAACATTAAAAGTAGAAGCACCGTTATCAGTATTATCACCCTCTGGATAAGAGTCGTAAAAAGTTGACAGCATTAGATATGTTTCCACAGTTGTCTCATTGAACGATATTCGCCGTGGTGAAAAAATGTGCTTATATTTGGAAAAAGATCGTTCGACATCTATGGGTGTAATACATGCAGGATTAAAACACTCTTTGAATTTGTCACAAATTTTGTTTTAATGTAATAAAATCGAAATCTTTCTTTAACACACTCTCGAACTTTTCTAAAACGCGATTATATTTTGCGTCATGTAGCGTCGCGTAGCAGTGTATGTACTTCGTCAACTATTTGCAGTGACTCCTCTAACGACAACGTTCTATTTTGTAATTGTTCTATTGCGTCTTGTAATCCTTCATAGTTGTTACGAATATCTTTTAAATCTGTTTCAACGGAAATATATTGCAATTTTGCCTGGCTCTCCTTAATAGCTGCAGCTTCGGTAGGATTGAATTGTATATAGAATAACACCTTTTATTGAAATATTCAGCATAATAAAGAGCTGCCGACAACCACGTTCCCTAACGAATAAGAATCGGCTGTGGTGGTCCACGAATACCAGAACACTTTGTGTGAAATGAGTGAAGACGTTTTGGAGGTTTGAGAAACACTTTTTTTGTACTTGCTATTAATGTATCTACCTCGGGTGAATATTGTCGAATAGTTTCTGCCACAAGATGGAAAAGCATGCGCTTTAGACGTAACACGTAAACACTTGCAACCGTGTTCAAGAAGAAACCGGCTTACCGAACGCATTGTCGCGGCACCATCAGTGAAAATGTCAGTTTATGAGGGACCATAACATTTAGAACAGAATTTCTTTTACAATCTGTTGTCTCGTCAACGCATAACCAAAGCAAATCATTTTTTAATGTAGATGTTATTGTCTTTTTCTTCCATGTCTTCGCGTACAAATAAAACATACTTACGTGCCGTTTTCGTATTTGACAACTTCAACTCGGGGTTGTACTTATACCAAACGTTCTAAAACGGTTCTTTTTCGAGTAAACGAAGTGACAAATTACAGGTTATCACCATGACAAGTAAATCGAAAATAAAGGCAGTTTCTGTTGGCACGCCCTTTTTTCTATTTCTGTGTCCTTCGGTATTTACATGTTTGTTATAGCCCGCGCTTTGCCAGCACATCAAATGTTTCTCGCACCCTTTACAAACTATTTTAGCATCGTCGTAGAACAAATCCGGGAAGTTACAGATAAAGTAATTTACTTGGACAAGCAAAACGAGTGATAGGTACTAGATTTAATGAACACATGAGATGCTATAGATTCGGTCGGAGCGTCAAGTGTAGTTGACCATATGAATGATACAGAACATATAATCAAATTAGAAAACTTGAAATTAATTAAAAACGTAACACGTAATACAAAACACAACGTACGCTCTCGTTTCTTAAACTGAACAATAATAAACAAGCGGACGCTGACAGGGCGAGAATCGATTTTTACACACAGCCTGCTACTCCGGTGAAACGCCTATGTATCGCAGACGATTACCTCGCTCTAGTAATGTATGTACATATGTAACAACAAAGGAAAAGATATATATGAAGGTCTATGTATGTACATTGTAGTGCGTATATCATTATTCTGTACTGTAGATACGCGGGATACCTTTTAGGTTTTTACAAAAATAGTGAAAGAAAACATTTTTTGTGCAAATCGTCTTATTGTTCGAATCAATTCTTGGAACATTTTTTACACTCTGAAGATGTTATCTCTAAAACATGGTTTTCGAAGGTTTCAACAGCTTCTTGAGGCGATAAAAATCACTGTCCACGCTTTTTTTGTTTGACAGTCGGGAACAAAAAAGAGTTGTTAGGCGATGAATCAGGCAAGTACGGGAAATGTGACATTAATTCGATGTTTTTCTTCTTCAAATAATCAATTGTTTGACGTGTTGCGTGAGAGCTGGCATTGTTACGTTGAAAATGATGAGGATATACTCGCAAGGCATAATCTTAATTGATTTTGAGTCTATAATAGATATTTTTCTGATGAGAATACTTTAACATCCGGTGTACTACAGCGCTCTAACTTAGCCCCACTCTTCTTTGTCCTACACATTAATGATTTAGCTCTGCAGATGAATTATCCTATTCTTGGGTATGCAGATGGCATAAAAATTTACTCCGAAATTTGTAGTACTAGTGATGTTCACAAATTTTAACGCAATTTGGACATATTAGTCGGGTGGTGCAATATAGCAAAACTGAAGTTTAGATGCTTGCACCTGAGTAGTCACACTCTTATTATGCTGATGGTAAAGCCTTAATGCGCAAATCCGAAATTTGGGACCTTGAAGTACTGTTTGACTCAACTATTACCTTCAAGTTAATTTATCTGGAGTATGTGCTGAAACCTACAAATTGTAGCATGAGAAAATGAATGTGGTGACGCTACTAGATGACTCAACTAGTCAATTCTATGATCTAAAAAAACCACTGACAACATAAATATGACAAATTTTACCACCAAAACGAAGGTACTAAAGAGGAATAACTTCAACGTTTGTCGTTATCTGGATTTCTTTATATTTTATATAATGTCCACACTCCAAGGCAGCCGGCCTGGAGGGAAAATTGTGGCTTTCGAAACTAGCTTTTTCTACGCTAGAGGAAATTTCATTACCATCGGGTGGCTATCCTGGATACCAAAAACGTCTAAGACTGATAGCCGATTTCCGATGAAGATATTGAACATAACACGCACTGTACATACACATTTGTAGATATACATAAACATATTCATACAAGACACGATAATGCCCGCTTGTTTAAATGCCCATGTAATCTACTGTATTATCTTGTTATTGGGCCGTTCTCGATCTGCTGGGCAATAAATAGTGATATTCACTAAACCCTTGGTTTCCGGGTTGGAACCACGTCGTTGCCGTAGCTTTTGCCAATGTTTAGTCCACGCTCTTTCACAAGTATGCAATAACAGCCTTGAAGATGTCCCACAAGAGTATAGACAAAACGTCGGCAAAAGCTAAGACAACGACACGGTTCCAACCCGAAAATTAAGAGCGTAGTGTTATTGACGACTGCGGAAGCCTACGTATCAAAAAGTGATATTATTATTGTTATTATTTGAACAAGGGAAGGACAATCACGGGACAGTAGACAACTGATTTATGGAAGCAATTCGACGCTGAAAGAGAAAAAGGCCCCATCTAGCAAAGAAAAAAATCACCACTATCATGATAACGCCCCGGTTCACTCATTGGCAATTGCGACAGCAGAACTAATTCAGTTATGGTACGAACTGGTGTCCCATCCACCATATTTGCCAGATTTGGCCACCTGTAACTTTTTTTCCTTTTCCAAACTTGAAGAAATAGCTTGGCGGAAAGATGAAGAGGTCATTGCCGGAGCAGAGGCCTATTTTGGGGAGTTCGACAGATCCCCCTATTTGGATAGCTTAAAAAAATTAGAACATCACTGGACTAAGTGTATAGAGCTGACATTTACGATTTAAAGGAAAAAAACGAAAAATACTCATTTTTTTCTTTTACCTCTAGTGCTTTTATTTGGCTTTGCAGGGAGGAACTAAAAACACATTCTCGAGGCCACTTTCCATATTCTATCTAATAGTGTACTCGAGATTTTTATATGACGTTTAGGTGTTTTCTGACCATTATCAACTTTCTTATTTCTTATGGGCGCCATATTGGATTTTGGCATCGTTAGAAGGAGTTTTTCACTTTGATTTCAACCATGTGTAACAAGTTGACAGAAGTTTTCGATATTATGCTTTAATTGACGAAGAAAGCATTTCAAGATTAAATAAGGTAGCCATAAAATTTCAAATTGCAAAATATTTCAATTATCGTTAATTTGTAATAGAAAAATGTCCTACACCTACTAAGAGAAACGAGATATGCTAAGTACTTTTTATTCATTCAATTGAAATATAACAATAGTGAGTACAGGGTATTTACATTGTATTCAGAACGACAACAGCCACATCGTATCAATTTTCTAGATCTTGATAGAAACTTAGTCATGAATGAATCGTAATGTTTATGTTAATAGGAATTTGAATAAAAATCAACGGGATATTTTATAAATGGTAAATTCATTCGCGATGAAACCCAAATATCAGCTTGGCGTCTGCTAATATTTTTTGAAAATATATGTTATTTAGTCGAAAATTTCGTTTACGAAATTGCTCTGCGGTATAACAGAGTCGTTGAATAGATATGAAGTCGGTAAGATAGGGCGTTGCGATGTAACTTTTGATTCTTCTCATTTTGAACGTGTTATAAGCGGTAATTTTTCTAGCAAACTCTTGGAGTTTGGCCCGTCAGATAGTTATCTTTTAATAAACACAAATTTGTGCTTTGATCTCATGTAAGGATTCTGAAAACATAAACATTGTCATACATATATATATAACTTTTTAATACGAAGCGGACCGTGGTATGGTCTCCGATATTTCAAGTATATTCATTTACTTGAATCTACACAAAAGTGTTCTGAAGTACTTTTATTGCAAAAAGTATCATCACTATCCCCATCTGCAAAGAATTTCTGTAAGATGAACTTACTTTTAGACCTTCGTGCAATGCCAGAAAAATTGCCGCTATATTATATTTACAAACGGTGTGTTTAAAGTGGCGAAAGAACTACACGTAGTGAAGTTTTTGATGAAATTCTTAGTCGATTTTCTTAATAAGTACATGGTGTACAATGCATACTCAAAGCCACAAAAGTTTGAATTTTGGGTAAATTTAGAGGCAAATTTTTTTAGCATCTGTTGATTAAAAAAAGCTGAAATGTAGAATAACGTATATTTTTTAAAGTTATCCTTAGTCTGGGCAAACAGCAGTAACAGTCAGTGTAGTAGATATATGGTGCGGAGTCGGCGATTATTTATTCCACGCGTTCACAGCGTCAGTACTAAATCGATGCTGTATGTGAGTAGTGTTGTGTATATGTAGGCTGTCGTAACTTATTTCATAATTGTACGCTTATGTTTGCTTTAAAAATGTCGCAGTTAGGTACGTCGCGAAAACGACTAATGGCAGACACAGTTAAAAACTTCATGGTGGACATGCCGGACTTAATTTTTGATGGCGCTAAAATTCAATGTCTAGTTTGTAAAATCCCTTTAATGTGTTGGTCAAGAAGCCATTGTCAACGTCACATCGAAAGCAAACAGCATTCTTCTGCAAAAAGTGGCATACGAGACCAAGAAAAATTTACATTTGATTTATGTGTTACTCTTATTTTATGTAATCTATCGTTTCGTTTACTAGACAAAGAAGCATTTGTCTCCTTCTGGAATAAATATGCGGACTGTAAATTACCTAGTCGGACATCGATACGAAATGTAGTGCCATTTGCTCGTGAACATATAGAAAAAAGAATGAAAACGGAATTGAAAGATAAAAAACTGTGGTTGTGTGTGGACGAAACAACAGATCGTCAAAAACATTCTGTGGTTAATGTAATGGTACGTACTATGGAACCACATCGACCGTCATCCTCCTTTTTACTTGCTTCCAAAAGAGTTATAAATTCTACCGCCGATGAGATTTTAAAGGTGGTGTTGAACTCATTGAACAAATTTGAAGTTTCAACTAAGCAACTTTTAATGTTTACGATTGATGGTGCCGCAAACATGCGTTCTTTGGGCCGATCTCTTAAAGAATACAGTGGTAACTTCTTACATGTAACGTGTAAAATCCATACCCTAAATCTTGCGGCACAAACGATTCCTACATATTTTCCACTAGTAAATGCATTGATTGCTAGTACAAAGGCAGTGTTTCTAAAGTCCCCGAAACGTACCCGACTATTTTACAAACTGTGTCCTGATTTGCCTGAATCACCACAGCCGATTGTTACACGTTGGGGAACATGGTTGCAGGCTGCGTTTTACTACAACAAATATTTTGATCAAGTAAAGAAGGTAGTTTTGAAATTCAATCCGACAGAAGCTGCAGCAATCAAGAAAAGCCAGGAAATATTTCAAGATAGTCAGGTTAAAAGAGATTTACAAACGATGTTCATGCACAGTTATGCGCTGTAGAGGGCGAAACAAAATGGTGTGTAATACGAAAATTTGAAAGTGTTTTAGAGAAAGTCTCCAATTTTCTTAGATTAGGACAAATTTGTGAAGGTGCGTGTGGAGATGCAGTAAGTTGTTTTAAAGATTATTTTAAATATGCAAATATAACATCGCTAGGTGTCGACCGGTCGTTTTCGGCATTAAGACATTTATTCCGCACGTCGTACTCACTTGACCGAAACAGCTGTGGAAACATACCTAATGATTCAAATATTTGACAGATGTTACCCAGTTTGTGATTTCACGGAAGACTTTAAAACGGTAAGTGTTTCAGCATGTTTTATAATTTATTTCTTACCTTCTATTTTACGTGTAAACTTTTATGCGCTCGCCACGTCTCTGGCTGTTACCGCATATTTGCCCAGATTAGTTATCTTTGATTAAGTGTTACAGTATCGCGTTAGAATTTGCTTTAAAGTTTATTCCTATAATTCTGTAGTTAGGAAAACGTATGTGGCAACCTATTGTAATACCGCATTCATGATAATGCAATTACATTGATTTTGATAATTACATTTGTCAAATTATTTCCAACCGGGTGAGTTAACTTTCTATCAATTCTGTGTTTTTTGTGATTATATTTTAATTATTAGTGCTTAATGTTTTTTATGTTTTTACGTATCAAAATATTGCCAAATGCATGTTTATTTCAAATGGTTTTTGTAAAAAAATATTGCATAGCACAAGGTTTTTACTATTAAAGTATTTTGTTGAGCGCAGTACAAAAAGAACATTAGCATGCATAATTCTTTCGCCACTTTATATAAATTAATTCATAGCATTGTTGATGATCCATTAATTGTTGAGAGAATTAAGTTTTACATTCTGAGGTTTAATTCTAGGAATTCAATTACTTTTTTTAAATAAAATGGCTAGCACTAACTTTTTAATGAACTCACCTTTGCGCGTAATGTGTGCAACATACAACTCGGTGAATTATATTGTAGATACATACGATAATAGGTACAATGAGTTCAACAAATCAATTAGGAACTGTTTTAATTTTGCGTAATATTTATAGTAATAGAGTGATATGCGTTAATTTGTTTTTTTCCTAATTCTGCACACATTTAAATACTTGCTATGTTATAATAGTCACGACCCTGCAAGTGGATTTACAACATCTTGGGTTAATAAACTTATTATCAGGTGTTGTAACGACTGTAGAATTATTATTCCATCTTCTTTCGTTCCCTTTGTCATCATCTTAGCAAAACAGAACCTTGATACAAAAGGATACAAAGTTGTCAAATATTACATTAAAGTCATTTTTAAGAAAAAGTCGACTTTAATTAAAAGAACTTTAAAGATGTGTTTATGAAATTCCGGTCGCCAAATGTTTCCAACACATTAAACCGTATATTTTGCAAAGAATTAAGTAAGTACAGTTTCGGTGGAGGCGCCGGACCTTGAAATTACAACCCATTATCCCTGATGGTTGAAAGTCAATTAGATCTCGGAGTCAATAAACATTTATACGTAAGTACATAACCTTTTTGCATTTGACTTTAATTTCGCGTTAACGCCGTCAGAACGATTCACTTCCGCCACTTCCGAATCGAGGAGGTATTCGGAAAATGACATAGTAAATGCACGTGCGACGACGAAATAAGTTACAATTTAATCGAGTATATCGCTTCGGCGGGAATTCTAATAAAATATCGGAGTAGTCCTCATTTATTGCAAGCTATTACGTCGCCCGAAGCTCAGTATTATACGTGCATGTACCGCTCGCGCTTTCCGTCTTCCTCTTACCTATTGTCGTCTTTCTCCCTCGCGATAGCATCGTCGAAAATCGAATTAATAACGGGCTATTAAACGAAAGCAGTCCGAGACCCACGATTCCGTCGGTCATAAAAAATGAATCGGATCGAAAAGAGGGGCAGCTGAAACGGCGAGTGGCGATGCATTCTTGGATTTACCTATTTTCCGGATCCGGAATACGAATCACCGACGCTGCTCCTCCGACGGCAGCCTTATCTTGCGGCGCCAGGGTGACGTCCAACGTCGTAAACGAGCGGTGGAAAAACGGATGGAAGTTTATGAGTTGAACTTGTCGCTTGATGATCCGCTGTAGAAGAATTACTTGCTGGAACAGACCGAACAGAACCATATTAGGAATATAAAAGCTGGACGAGGGTCGGTCGTCGTTGCGGAACAAAACGGCCCGCATAAAGTATCATTACAATAGCGCACATGGTAATAGCGACGTGAACTACTCGAAGTTTATCGACTTTATTACTTTTAAAGTTTAATGAAGTCAAAAGGAGTTTTACATATATATTTTTGCATATACAAATTTCAAGAGGTCTGTAATTACCAAATATGTAGTTTTAAGTTCCACTTTTTAAAAATAATTTTATACCATCAAGCAAAAGTAATGCTAATATGGTATTGGCGGAATCGTTCTCGGCGATACATCATGGTGAGCCTGAGGGATCATTTGTAAGTGCAGTTGCTTAAGCGCTTAGGCGCAACGACACCTTGTGTTCAGCGGCCCATCAGCTGCTCGATAGGTGGCGGGCATCTGTACTCCGGTGTGTGTTGCCACGGTCTAGGACGGCATGACTGTGTTCCTTGGCGCAAGGGGGCGCCGGGGGATATTTTCAGTATTGCTGTGGACATTGGGGGCATAAACTGAGAGGTAGACACGATACAGGTAGTACAGGTAGAGCAAAGGAGTGAGTGCTCGTAGCCACGCTGATGACGCCGGGTAGGCAGAAACATGTCCGTGTGCTAGTACTCTCTTTTTTTCTCTGTTTGCATTGTTCTTGCCAGGAATGATTCCACCAATACCATGAGCTATATTAGCATTATTTTTGGTTTTGTTACTAGGCACTTTTTCATGTGTACCATCAGGCAATTTATGAAGTTATCTATAAAATATACGATTCGTTTTATATGCCTTATGCACCATTACGGGATTTTGTAAGTTTTAACAATCATTTGGTTTAAAAGATGGTTAATAAGTAAGTATTGCTCAGTATGTATTTTAAAACAAATCTATAAAATTGTACAAGTAAGTTGAAGCAAATTGGGGAATTTATTAAACTTTCAAAAAAATTCAATCAAAATGAAATATTAACGAAATTATACCACGTATAATTTTATATAATTGCCGATTTGAATTCTTTAAGATCTTTATTTATATTTAACGACAAAACATACACAATACACATATATACAGTGTAAACCTATACGAGTATAATAAAATCATAAATAAGTGCAACATATTTTATAAAGTAATTTTGCTAGCTTTCTCACTATTATACAAGAACCAAGCTAATATTATTGAGAATTAAAAAAATAAATAAATATGTTAAAAGTAGTTCCCTTCAACAACAGTACACCATTTGACCGTTCTCTCCTTCCACTTGTTAAAGGCTGCCAACCAATCTTCTTTTGGTATACTTGTAAAGTACTGACGAATAAATCTCTTCCTCAGACGAAAATCTCGTACCTCGCAAATGTGTTTTAAGTCCATAAAACAGCTTAAAATCTCACATTGCCAAATCAAGTGAGTGCGGTGGATATTTTATTACTTTTATATTTTTTTCAGCCAAATGTTGGATCGTGAGAGTTGCGGTATGGGTCGGTGCAATACCCTCCAGTAATCCATAATCCAATTTTTCGATGTACTATTTAGCTGTAACTGTTTTTTGTTCATCCAATTTAATTGCACATACAGGCCCTAGAAGTACGGGCCTGTGTAAAGACACCGCATACATATTTTGCATATCTCGCTGCTTCTTTGTCATTGTTGGTGTTTCTTGGTCTTTATGAATCCATACGTACGTACTGCTATAACGAACCGTATGAATTTAAAGACTCTTGTAAAGAAGATATTAAAACTATTATTTTAATAATTTTATATAAATTTTTTGAATTATTTTTCACTTTTGTAAAATTTTTATTTTGTCACATATTTTTCAACATTGCTGTATATATTTTTCGGGCCGATAGTGTATAAATTACCGATCAATCGCTCTAGAGCTTGTGTAACATTCTATTTTTAAATTGTTCTAATCTCCATAGGTTATATACAAGAAACGATACATCACCCAAATATTTAATACGTAAAGCCGTGCAGAATTTCATCCTGCAGGAGTTCTCTCCTGATCGGACGCACAGTGGTTCGCGTAGAACATGCTAGCTAGACAAAATTATCTACTACGTTTTTTGGTTTTAAATGCTGTTATTATGTGAAGATACAGACCGGTACGATGTCTAATAACTAACAAGTGTAAATTGCATCAAAGTACAGATTTTCAGTGAAAACAAGTGCTTGCAGAAATATATTATAGCAGGTGATTTTAATGTTGACTTCTGCAAAGAGAACAGAGAAAGAGCACAGATTCTTGAAGTCTGCAATTCCTTTGGCTGTTGTTTTTTGCCTTAAAGGATTACTCTAGGATAGGTAGAAACGCAAAAACAAAAACTTCTATAGACAATATATTTACAAATAATCCAGACATAATAGATACCAGAACGGTGGAAACACACATGTCCGATCATATGGCGCAACTAATTCGGGTACCTATCAACTTGTCTGCACCTAAAAATAAATATAAAGTTATCAAAACTCGAGATATAAACGAAAACGGTATTGAAACATTCAAAAATATGTTACTTACCTATAGGTGGAGGGATATCACAAATGATAGCGCACAACAACAATTTAGCAACTTCCATAGGGTTGTATTGGAAATGTACTATTTGTGCTTTCCTGAAAAAAAGAAACGCATTTTTGTTGAATCAAGGATTAGTTGGAAGAAGTCAGAACTGGTACTCGAAGTCAAAATCAAATTAGACGCTATGTATACCATTGCCAAAGTGAGAAACGACTCTGAGGCATATCAAGCATATAAAGACTTTAAAAGTTATTACATAGAATTAATAAACAAAACCAAACAAAAACATAATGAGCAGATCATTTTTAACGCTGAAAATCAACAGCGAGCTATCTGGCAAGTAATAAATAAGGAATCTGGTAGGAAACATAAAGCAGTAGACACCACAAACACACTTCTCACGCCAGATATATTTAGTGATTATTTTAGTAGCATCGGAAATACCAGAGTTAATGACGATGTCAATAGTCCAAGCTACAATTCTTTTCTAACAAACGTAGCTAAGAGTCCTCATAATTCTTGTTTTTTTGAACCGGTTACTATCGGTGAGGTTCAACACATTATCTACAACCTAAAAAACAAAAGAACGAGAGATGTGTATGATTTCGATGTTGGGGTGTTGAAGCAGGTAGCTATTGAAATATCTGTGCCTTTAATGTTTGTAATGAATGCATGTATTAACCAAGGAATATTCCCTAAGCAGCTAAAGTTAGCTAAGATTATTCCTATCTATAAAGCTGGAGAAAAGAACAATAAGGAAAACTACAGACCCATCTCTTTACTGCCTGTAATATCGAAAGTGTTCGAATGCACCATGAGGGAATGAATATTATCGTTTTTTGAAAAGAATGAACTCTTAACTGACGCACAGCATGGATACAGGCCAGGAAGGTTGATTACAGCAGCGATTAGCCTTGTGGAGAATATCTTAGCGGCCCGAGATGACAAAAAAAGAGCAGAATTAATACTGTATGATCTCAGTAAAGCTTTCGATACTGTTCCGCATGACATATTACTAAAAAAATTATATTACTACGGTATCAGAGGTATTTTTTGGAATTTGATACAATCGTATCTACAGGAAAGGAAATATGTAGTGCTGTGGAACAATCATTGCTCTTCTGTGCGGCATATGTCCTGCGGCTTGCCACAAGGCTCGATTGTCGGTCCGGTTATGTTCAAAATATACCTTAATGATCTGCCGAACAACATAGGAGAGAGTAAGATCGTTTTGTACGCCGACGACACTTCGCTTTTAGTAACGGGCAACGATGAAGAAATGAAGTATAGGAGAAAGTCAGCTACTTCATCGACAGAAAAATGGCTTAAGGCCAACAAATTTAAATTAAATGGAAACAGAACACAAACTCTTACTTTCTCTGGTGCTTGCATGGAGGAATCGGTGTGTTTTCTGAGTCTTTTCCTAGACCCGAAACTGGGTTGGAGCTACCATATTGGCAAGCTATGCAATAAATTAAGCTCTGCAATTTATACAATTAGAAGGATTAAGTCAGTCTCAATGTTCAACGCGGCTAAAACAACCTATTACGCAAACTTCCATAGCATAGCTACATATGGGATCCTGGTCTGGGGCATGTCGACAGACGCTTGATCATGTCTTTCTCCTTCAAAAACGCGCTATTAGAGTGCTGTTTGATCTACAACAGAGAGATAGTTGTCGTGATTATTTTTTACGCGGGCGCATACTTACCATCGCCAGTGTATACATCCTAGCATGTGTGAGGTTCACACATAGGAACTTATCAAGTTTCAGTGCACACTCAAATTTCCATAACTATCAAACTAGGGGCAAGGACGCTTTAGCGATTCCACTGCACAGACATTCCCGTACGCAACAATCGCTTGTACAAATTATGCAACCATCTTCCAGAAAACATCAAGGGAATGAACTTAAAGAAGTTTACCGGCAGTGTAAAAGCTGAATCGCTGAATTCATGTCCTTTACCTTTTAAAGAATACAGCGTTTATTTACAACTTTATTTACAATGTGATTTTATCTATATTTTTTATTTATGATTTTATCTATACAACTTGAATGTCTTGTTTGTCGTTAATGTTTATACGTACCTACTGTATAGATAGACACACACATACATCCATGTATATAATTATATTTTTTGACAGACCATGTAAAATTGATGGCGCAATAAACTACTACTACTACTACTACTGTTACTACTACTACTACTAGAGTTATATGTTTATTAAAATTAAGGTTATATCATATTACATGATATTTTTAAACTATTCTAAAGACTAATTAACTAGGATATCTATAATGTAAAGTATATTTAAGTAGGTACATCTTAATAAAAAGGCCTTAATTGTTACACAATAAGGTTTTACACAGTTTCCTTTTGTTTATACCTTGCGAGTTTTCTTATTCTTGAAGCTTTTGCTTAAGCAATCTGATAATCCTTCACCAAATCTAATGATCTTTCACTAGTGTTTAGTAAGAGGGAATTATTACTTTAGTGCATTTGCCATTTAATTCTCATCATTTAAGTAGTAGCTTAAGTACTGCATAAATATTTCATACCGAAACATTTGGTACATATATTTAAATAATAACGCATATTATTGCTAAAAACATTGTTCTGTAAGCATCTTACAATACTAAATTTATGCTTAAATGCACTATAGACTGTAGAAGAGAACGTCTTATCCAAATCTTGTCAGCCTGACTAGATACAAACATGACGACTGAATTGGCCTTCACTTGCCTAGCCACCCAATATAGGTACGGCGTGTAAAATATACGTTAGCGCTGGAATAGAAAGCCCTAATTCTTCACAACAAGCTGTAATAACTCTAATTTGAATAAACCGTCGCAATTGAACTTTCATTCAGTTGTCCGATAATTTGTATCTCTTGAGGTTATTCAAAGTAGCAAGATGTATTCCAAAATATTAGGTACGGATTCAAAATACTGGATAGTGGGCCTGGAAACGAAGTGTTTGATAACGGATCTGGATCCGAGAACCGGATAGGGGATCCGAATCTGGGTACTGGATAACGGATCCGGATCTGAGTACCGGACAGTTTTGGATCTCCATATTCTGTATTTAGAACATGTTACAAAAGCATAATGGTTAATCTTAGTAACTAAAGTCGCCTGAATTTTCGCAGTTCATTTTCACCAAATAATTACTCCTTTTTATTCCAAACAAAAAAAAGGAAACTAAAGGGAAATCATCGTAACCATGACGACAATTTAACATTATCGTTAGAATTCATTACAGACATATCCTTAGGGCTTACCGACCGGATCGACTGCGGGTCATTCCCGCGAGAGTTCCGAGATCAGACCATACGGACCTTTTCCGTCCGTTTAATATTCACTTGGCCACTGCGCAAAATTTACGCCCGTCAGGATAAATCTCCGCACAACAGATGCAAGTAACAGTGAGAAAACCTCAAGTTACAAATGTTAAGGCGCCAGGTTCGACGTATTTTATAGCAACCAACTCTCTCCGCTCTCGTTTTTTTTGTTGGCGAAGGCGTTTATTCTAACTTTCGAAAGAGGGGGGCCGTCGTACATGCGGTTGGACCGGCGGAAAGCCGAAATTACGGCCGTGTACTTGGCGAATAGAAACCCTTAACAAGGATAACAAGGGCGCAGAATAGAGTAGAGGAACGAAACTTAATAATAACAATCGTTCCGGGAGAGATATACGCCTCTGTAGCAGTAATACGTATTTATTTCTTGTTCTTATGGGATCTTATTCCTTTCCTTCTTCTTTTTTTGTTTGTAGTTGTAGAAAGTATGCATGCAGAACTATACAGTAGAATCCAAAGGGTTCGTTGCTAGACATCATAAACACAACAATTGTCAATCTAGCATATCTCAATATTATTTTCATTTCTCTTTGTATCTACTCTATTAATGGTTGGGTATAAAATACATATTATTATTATTATTATTAATATTATTATTAAAAGCAAAAATTGTTTCTCTTATTATTTCTCGTTTTTATCGTTTTTCAAATTTTCGTTGTTTTCCCTTATTGAGATACTTCTTTGGTTAATTATTGTTATTTCTTCATTTTATCGGAATTAATTGATTACGTCTGTTCACATTTTTCAGTCTTTGGCACGCCATATGCATACATTCCGTTCTGTCCGTTCTGTGACAGAACGGCATAACCGCCGAAAACATAAAATATGGTGGACCATTGGTAAGAGAAAAAATTTACGAAATAATAAAAGATATTTGGTCCCAGGAAGTAATGCCACAGACCTGGAATAATGCTTTAATCTTACCCATACACAAAAAAGGCGATAAAACAGACTGTGCCAATTATAAAGTCATTACTCTGTTGGATGTCACTTACAAGATACTATCAGCATGGATTAAAAGCAAAATAGAGTTAAAAACGGAAAAATTAATCGGGGGGTATCAGACAGGGTTTCGAAAAGAGAGGTCTACAACGGATCAAACGTTTGTATTAAAACAATCCTCATGCTACGAATATGAAATACCTGTACACATGCTGTTCGTTGATTTCACGAAAGCATATGACTCGGTGAATAGGAACGAAGTAATTAAGACTCTGGAAAGGCTACAAATCACAGGAAAACTGGCAAGACTTACAAATATGACATTACAAAGGAGCAGTGTGCAGTTAAAGTAAATGGAAAGGCATAGACCGAATTTGAAGTAAAGACCGGACTGAGACAAGGGGGCCCTTTGTCAACTCCGCTTTTTAACGTGGTTTTAGAAGGCGTATTACGTGACAGTGGAATTAATACAAAGGAACAATATTCACGAAAAGTCAACGCTGTCTAGCCTACAGCACTGATTACAAGAAGGAAGGAAGAACTAATAGATGCAACAAAACAATTAGTAACTGCAGCTAGGAAGAAGGGGCTACATATAAATACAGATAAAAGTAATTGAATGAAATTAAAGGTAAATCATAAAGGAAAAGAAAAAGAGGAATTATAGATTAAGAGGAAGAGAGGAAAATACGGAATTTAAAGAAGTAGACAGCTTCATGTATTTAGGAACATTAATTAATGGCAAATGCAACGAAGAAGTAGAGATACAGATGTGCTGGTGGACTATGTACCATATTAAAGTCGAAAGAAGTTTCTATAAAAACCTAAATAAGAGTATACAAAACTGTCCTATGGCTAACTTTACTATATGGATCGGAAACATGGGCGATGAACAAAAAAATACAAACAAAAACAGAAGCATGGGAGAGAACAATATTACGCCGAATTTTTGGAGGGAGACGAACTGAGATAGGATGGGAGAAGCGAACGAATAAAGAAGTCTACGACATATTTAATGAACTAAAGATCAATGCTGTGATAAAGGCAAGACGATTGCAATGGGCAGGACATCTGGAAAGAATGAAAGAGGAAAGAATAGTGAAAACAATAGGTTGGAGAGAACCGGAAAGGAAAGGAAGAAAGGTAGACCCAAAAGGAAATGGAGAGAAGCCATCTCAGAAGATTTAAAGTATATATGTTTACATTTCAGGTTTTTTTACGTTGCTGCCTTTAGAAATACCTCCGCGCCAATCATGCATGGAAAAAAGTGCTAGAATAACTTCTATAATTTTAGCAAATACCATTACAAATAGTTATAGGATCCGTGATGTGAACAGTTTGTAGCAACTAGTGAAACAATATTGCAGGAAACAAAAGTGACGCAAAACTTGCAACAATTGCTACAATAAATTGGCATATCTTTCAACAATTATGCATACATACTTATTGAGGTGTGAATATAGGAAATTGTAGCAGTAACTACATAAGATTACTAAAATTGCAGCAATTGTTTGAATAATTAAAACATTCTATATTATACATATACACACATAAGGAAAGAAAATGTCTAGCTATACGAAAAAGCGTACATGCGACAACGGTAAATGCGAATGGATGATTCACCACAAGCGCAGGGGTTGACGGTAGTCGACGTCTCACGGTTACCGATGTGGTTAATTTCTAGGTAGATTGCATTATTTGCGGACGATCTTAGTAAGAATTTCTAGAATATTTGTTTTTCATTTCTTTTATTTCATCAGAATCTGTTTCTATTTTCGTCTTTAGAATTTCGTATTAGTTTCGTCTAAGCAAAATAAATATGCGAAACTTTCATTTCCAAACGACCATGACTTCAAATTACTACGTGCGTTCTTGCACATAGTAGGTCTATATACCAATTGTTAGAAGCGTACTGACACACGACCCGCATTGAATCGATCGGATTCCACTCAATCGCCTCCTCGCTCTCTCGCCATATATATACAGATATAGCTAATTTCACATTTTCTCGATGTGTATAGTTTTTTTACGTCCCTTATACTTTTCAGTGTCGGGATTTTCACTCCTCACGTATGTACAAACTTTGACTACTGTTTCTTATCTTGTGCCATCTACTTGCTTCTGCTATTGTTTTCCCTTTCCTTAGGATAATTTTTGCGACCGTTGTATTTCAGTTTCCCGTTGGTCTTCCCCTGCTTCTTTTCTTTTGTATCCTAGCTTCCCATATTTGCTTTACTGGTACGTTTTCTTTCATTCTCTTCGTGTGTCTCCACCAACTTAGCTGTTTTGTTTCTATGTATACTAAGAGCGACTCAGTCTTGAGCTCTGCTCTTATATCTGTGTTTCATATTCGATCTCTCGGAGTCACTCGCTTAACTCATCTTAAATATTTCATTTCTAGAGCCTGAATCCTCTTAATATCCAGGACTCACACCCGTATGTAAAAACTGGCCTATATATGGTGTTGAACACTGTTACCTTAGTTTTTCTGATAATTTCTTTCTTGTTTAGGAATTTATTATTAATTGCGTGGAATAGTTTTGACGTTTTATTAAGTCTTTCTTCTACGTACTTGTCTTGCCTTCTATTATTTTCTACTACAACTCCCAGATATTGGAAGCGATCTACTTGTTCTATTCTCTCTCTTGTTCTTGTGCTATTACCATGATATTTGTCTTATGTGTATTTATCTTCATACGGTGCTACCAAGCCAAAGAACGAAAATGAAAAACGAATCGAAGCACTTCTTTATTTGCATTAAGCTGATACTGCTTTTGTTGTTTTCAAGATTAAATTAGTAGAACTACATCATTTAGTTATTATCTGCTAGTGTAGCATACTTGTGAAATACAAATTAAAACAATGGACAACGAAACGCATCTTTAATTTATTTATCTTATAGTTAAAATATACTAGTTAAGCATTGCAGTTTTATTTAGTACCACTTTCTAAGAGTATGTTACTCTTTAATTTGCGATCCCATCGAAAATAATAAAATGCCTATAACAGCATTATTTTAGCGCATAACAAAATTATTCTAACGGATTTCCATATTCCAACCGCCTTCAACTGACGCATACTACTCGTAGTATACATAATATTGGTATTTTTCAGATTTATGCGTGTCTAAAAAATACCTTCATAACAGTCTATTATCACATGTTACATCAGCTAATTGGAATTACATCCGTAATTCAATGAAATAATCATTAATTAGTCGTTTCAGTTAGGAACCGATCGTTGTATGCAGTTTCTATACTGGAAATCTCTATTTTTTCATATTTTACAAATTATACACCGTCTAATAATAGTAGTCATCTCATTCTACCACATTTTATGCTTAAGTTGAATTTTCTCCCCAGGCAATCACGTTAATTAACAATTAATCTCTTCATCCCCGCACAAAATCTCAGGTTAATACGCAGTAATCATTAAAGGGTTTCATTTTGGCATTTCCTTGGTGTTGCATACGTCACGATGGGCGAAACTGAAAAAAATATCTAACAATCTATATAAGGAACACCGTTCTCCGCTTTCGAAGTTTGTAAGTCGCCAGTCTTCATAGAGCAAACCTGCTGCCGATTAGCTCAGTTGCAGCATTCTTTCAGTACTTGATTGAGATCACGATTTAACTGACGAATCGAACCCCTTTCGTAGAGCCCTTTTGTTGCTGTCAGACGTTCCTGCTTTTGGCCCTAAAAAGTACGTCTTGTTGATGAGTTTAACGGTGTAGTAGCTATTTGCCGGTCTGCTCGAGTTCACTCTTTGCTTCACCCCGCATTCCAAGCTTAATTGTAGCCGCTTGCTTCTTTGCCTATTGTTTAGTCTAACGTTCATTATTTTACACGGAAAAAATTAAGGTTCATACCGTTTTGTTGATATATCGAACTATTTGTATTGTAGGTCACATATTGTTTATGGCACAAATTCATCACATTTTATGTAACTGCTTCCCTTTGCTAAAATCTACCATTTTGATGGCAGTTAGATTTTTCTAGTTTCCTTTCAACAGTCATTTCTTATTTAGCTAAATTATTATTCACTTAGGTAACTAGCTTCATTAGTCACGTTTTGCACGTACATCCCTTTTCTCTGCTCCCTCCTGTTACTCTAGGTTACAACTAGAAAGGGACCGACACCGAAGGTCAAAATAAGGCTATCACCAGCCCAGTGATGGTCAACGAACATCTGTTGATGGGAATACCCAATCCCCGGGCTCTTCAACGTCTCCCCGACCTCTGTCTCGGGTACCTGAGGAATTGATACTTCGAAGCGAATTTTATCAATAAATTATCATTAACGTGTTTTATTGACTCCTTACCATACCAGCCTCTCCCGTACGGTGCGCTTAGCTTTGATATAATCATTAGTTTGGGCAAACAGCGGTAACAGTCAGTGTAGTAGGTATGTGGTGCGTAGTCGGCGATTATTTATTTCACGCGTTCACAGCGTTAGTACTAAATCGATGCTGTATGCGAGTAGTTCTGTGTATATGTAGGCTGTCGTCACTTATTTCGTAATTGTACGCTTATGTTTGCTTTAAAAATGTCGCAATTAGGTACGTCGCGAAAACGACCAATGGCAGATACAGTTAAAAACTTTATAGTGGACATGCCGGACTTAATCCTTGATGGCGCTAAAATTCAATGTCCAGTTTGTAAAATCCCTTTAATGTGTTGGTCCAGAAGCCATTGTCAACGTCACATCGAAAGCAAACAGCATTCTTCTGCAAAAAGTGGCATACGAGACCAAGAAAAATTTACATTTGATTTATGTCTTACTTTTATTTTATGTAATCTATCGTCTCGGTTACTAGACAAAGAAGCATTTGTTTCCTTCAGGAATAAATATGCGGACTGTAAATTACCTAGTCGGACATCGATACGAAATGTATGTAATGGCATTTGCTCGTGAACATATAGAAAAAAGAATGTGGTTAATGTAATGGTACGTACAATGGAATCACATCGACCGTCATCCTCCTTCTTACTTGCTTCCAAAAGAGTTATTAATTGTACTGACGATGAGATTTGAAAGGTGCTGGTACAAAGGCAGTGTTTCTAAAGTCCCCGAAATGTACCCGACTATTTCACAAACTGTGTCAGAATTTACCTGAACCACCACAGCCGATTGTTACACGTTAGGGAACATGGTTGCAGGCTGCGTTTTACTACAACAAATATTTTGATCAAGAAAAGAAGGTAGTTTTAAAATTCAATCCGACAGAAGCAGCAGCAATTAAGAAAAGCCAGGAAATATTTCATGATAGTCAGGTTAAAAGAGATTTACAAATTATTCACAACAATTACTTCGGACTAGTGGAGGGAATAGAAAAATTACAAAATATTTCGATGTTGCTAGTGGATTCTATTCAAATTGTCAATGATGTTCACGCACAGTTATGCGCTGTAGAAGGCGAAACAAATTGTAATACGAAACTTTGAAAGTGTTTTAGAGAAAGACTCTGATTTTCTTATATTAAGACAAATTTGTGAAGGTGCGTGTGAAGATGCATTAAGTTGTTTCAATGATTATTTTAAATATGCAAATATAACATCGCTAGGTGTCGAACGGTCGTTTTCGCATTAAAAACACTTATTCCGCACGTCATACTCGCTTGACTGAAACCGCTGTGGAAACCTATCTAATGATTAATGATTCAAATATTTAACAGATGTTACCCAGCTTATGATTTCACGGAAGACTTTTAAAACGGTGAGTGTTTCAGCACGTTTTATAATTTATTTCTTGCCTTCTATTTTATGTGTAAACTTTTACGCGCTCGCCACACCTCTGGTTGTTACCACATAATTGCACTTCTTTTTTTATCTTTGGAGTCTCATGCACACAATAAGCACTTTAAGTTTGTTTTCTGACTGTAGTAAGTAGAGTACCCAGCGGAGAACTATATGTCAAGGTGGACTCGTCAAAAAGATACCCTATGCACATTTCTGAGTTAAAAAATTCCAATGCTTGTAGTTTTGCTGGTATATCGAACAATTTATTAAAAAGTATAGCAAAGTTCTAAGTTATCCATGTACGTTGATTACAAATTAAATTTTACAGCCTGGGTGTTTACAACCAAATATAAGGCTGCTCTGGCTCAACCTGTACATAAAAAAGGCAATGCAAATGGATATAAAAATTATAGAGCTTATAAGTATATTGTCCAGCGTGTTAAAAATTTTTGAAAAGTGTATAGCTACACAATTATTGTCGTTTTTTATAAGGAATGAGCTTCTGACACCGTATCAGCGTGAATTTATTAGATCCAGAAGTACGCAGACTGCCTTATGCGAATACAATGGAAAAATTGAAGGTTTATTTTAGGCTTAAGCATCGACTTTAGTCGCGCGTTTGATTTAGTCAGTCACACGTTGTTATTGTCGAAATTGGAGAGCTATGGCGTTCGAGGCGTTCCATTAGTTTTGTTTACATCATATCTGCAAGATCGATTTCAATGTGTGCAAATAAACGAAGCAAAGAATAGCAGAGTTCGTGTGGAATAGGGTGTACCCCAAGACTCAATCTTCAGGCCCTTGGTATACATCATTTTCTCTAACGATTTGGTGTTTTTTTTTTTTAAGTAAAGTTCCTAATATAGATATAATTTGTTGTGCCGACGATACGAATATTTTAATCTATGACTGCAGCATGAAAACGTTTATAACTAAGACAGTTTGCGTATACAAACATTGAATGGATTGGGTACAAAGTAATAAATTGTTACTAAATAAGGAAAAGGCTGTGGCAACTTTCTTTACACTGAACAGAACCTTAGACACCTCAAATAAACTGGTATGTACGGTAAACATAGATCTTGGTAATATGTATTCAATTTTAGGAGTTCCTTGATGCCCAATTACAGTGGTTCTCTCATGTCGATAAAGTATATGAGAGGATGAGGCGGGATTGCTATGCTCTTAAATTCATGTTACAGCAGTGCAGCCGCGATGTCCTGATGGCCTTATATCATTTCACAATAGAATCGCATATTAGGTATGCTATAATGCAGTGGCTACACATGCTACTAAAACTTTTTACCTGCAAAAACGCGCAGTAGGGGAAGGTCGTCCAGCACCGCACACGTAACCTTTTTCTCAAACAACTCGGTATTACAAACTTTAATACATTATACAAACACCTTTAAAAACAATTATTCCTATGAGGATAATTTCTAGTAGTTTTTGGAATCCAAAGAATACCTTACATTTTGCTTGTGTTAGAAATTGGAGGATTGTATCGGACGTGGTGTAAAACAAGTCATTATTGGTCGTAAAACAACTGTTTATTAAGCAAAACGACTAAGCCGAAATAAGTAATCCGGTAATCTGTTAATCTGGTCACCCATCGTGCTTTTGGGTAGAGAATAATGCTCACTTGCTTCTCGAATGGCTATTTCTTTTAAACAAAGATTTTCAATAGCCTGTTTCATGTCCTCTTCCTCCCACTTATGCCACATTTTTCCCATTTCGCCTGCAAAAGAAAAACAACATCAAAGTGTAGTTTTATCGCTTGCTTATTTTGCCCGGTATAACCCCCTACGCGTCTATCCGATACAACCCGACCAACTTGCGATGGAATTTTTACTGCCAATCACATACCATTAATCCAAACCAGATTTGATACTCATAACTTATCAATCAAAATGTATCTTCGTGCCCGCAACATAACACAAAAACCGAAAACGTGGAGCCACTATTAAGGGCAGCGTCGACGCGATTCAAGATGGCCACGCTTTGTCCGATACTTGACAAACTTCCCCTACGTACTATAGCAGGATTGGAACTTCGAGATTCGTGTAGGGATGCCTTCCGGGATCTAAATATTCCCACACTGATTTATTTATATATTTATATTGTTTGTTGTTACGTGTATAACCACGTAAAAGAATTTTTCACCAGTCGTACTGATCAGGATCATAGCACGTGCAAAGATTTGTTGTTACCACCGGTCTATAGAACGTCTCTTTATCTGAATAATTTACAGCATATGGGATGTAAGCTGTACAATCATTTAGATTTAGATATTAAGAACTCACAAAATATATATGCATATATATATTTAGGCGTAGACTAAAACACTATTTATTTTAGAGTTTTCTAAATGACTAGTGCCTAAGTAATTTATCTTTTTCACAATGCCAAATTTCATGTAAATGTCTGACAAATATATTATTATTATTACTATTATTATTATTATTATTGTTATTATTATTTTTATTATTATTGTTACTGTTATTCTTACTGTTACTGTTATTGATTCTGTTATTATTATTCCTATTATTATTACCATTATCATTATTATTATTATTATTATTATTATTAGTATTATTACTAAACTTGCACACCGCCAGTGCTACTATGTAATAATGATTTTCTAAGCGTATCACTGAGAATTTTTATTACTAATCGTAAAATTTACCCAAACTAATCTTGCTTACTATATCACTTGGTAAAGGTTGATGAAACCTCTAAAATATTCTATTCTTTATTTTCGAAGCAAATAAATCCGATCCCTTCTTTTCATCCCCAACGTGAAGCACCTTTATGACCCTGCGATTCTACTTTCATGATCAATTTCAATTGGACATTAAATCGAGCGTTCCCTTTCAGCGAAAGTTCTACTAATACCACTTCAACGCGACCGAGTCCAAACTCCATATTTAATTTAAGAAAGCAGTTTTTCTTATTTCAGCTTTTTCCTTTTTCCGTATAGTTTGCCGATGGGTCGCCATAAATAACTTTCTCTAAATTCTCGGCGCAGCAAAAGCGATCGAAACTAATACTGTGCTGCGCGTGCATTGAAAAAAAGGCATGAAAAGAGGGCATTTGTCAAATGAAGTAGGTTACATTTAGAAGCTTTACTTTCGCTGGTTTGATACTGTAAGCGTATAGTGGAGTGAGGTAGACGATACTATTCAGAATTTCGTTAGAGTGCGATACGAGAATGTAACAATAAAGTTGGAACAATTCTGCTATAGTGCAAGTAAACTAAAATGTGGTTTTGAATTTGCATTTGCGAAATAACTTTATCTTAATAATGAATGAAGATAGTGAATATATGCGAAGATTTTTGGGTTGTAAAAAATATGATAAGAACTTACTGAAAGTTGTTTAAAAAATTTGGAAATATTTATGAAAAACCTTTCTGGATGAATTTCTTAAGACAATGCATAACGCGGACATTACACAAAATGTCACTCCCGAAATGTTAGTAAATGTTCAACAAAAGACAAAGAAAATGATGCCCACTTCAAATAGATGTTGAAATTTTACAGAGTAAAATCCTCAAAAAAATAAATGTTTGTAGTATTACTTCGCCGCACTATTCCTTTTTACGAAAAAACTTCTACAACAGTTTATCTATCAGATTCTAATAAAAATTGAAATAGTATGAATCAAACATGGCAACGATTTCGACAGCCATTTTGCAGACGCTATTTAGTATAACTATTAGTTCAATGTGTTGCCAGAAGCTCCAACAGATACTCAATCGAATAAAATTTGAATTACCGCACTAGGGTGTAGGGCGTTTAAGGCTATTAAAGAAACAGCGGAATTTTGCAAGAATCTCGAAATATGTTAATTATCTCATAAACAGAGATAGGGAGTATTAATAAAAGTTGGCATGAATTGAAGAGATATATATAACTCACAAAATATATATGCATATATATATTTAGGCGTAGACTAAAACAATATTTATTTGGAAAAAGTGTTACACGTTAAAAGAGTTTTCTAAATGACTAGTGCCTAAGTAATTTATCTTTTTGACAATGCCAAATTTCATGTAAATGTCCGATAAACATATTATTATTATTACTATTATTATTATTATTGTTACTATTATTTTTATTATTATTGTTACTGTTATTCTTACTGTTACTGTTACTGTTACTGTTATTGTTACTGTTACTGTTATTGATTTTGTTGTTATTATTATTATTATTATTATTATTATTATTATTATTATTATTATTAGCATTATTATTATTATTATTATTGTTATTATTATTAGTATTATTATTAAACTTGCGCACCACCAGTACTACTATGTAGTAATAATTTTCTAAGCGTACCACTGAGAATTTTTATTATTAATCATAAAATTTACCCAAACTAATCTTGCTTACTACATCACTTGGTATAGGTCGACGAAACCTCGAAACAGCGGAATTTTGCAAGAATCTCAAATTATGTTAATTACCTCATAAACAGAGATAGGGAACATTAATAAAAGTTGGCATGAATTGAAGAGATATATCCGTAATAATATACAGGTTATTCCGTTTAAAAGAACAAATTTGCAACGTACGCTGCGGAAGCTGAACAGCCTGCATTTTTGAATCTTTCTATGTTGTGTAGCACTTGTCTCCGAATATTCTTTGTTCTAAAACTTTTTCCCTACATTACTCAGGGAAGGAATTACTAAGTTCTGTCACGAAAGTTTTCTTTAAAAAACAAACGATTAATTGAGGTTATGTCATTTATTCCGAGTCGTTTGACGTTAAAGTTGTTGCGAACGAGTAATAAATAAACATGGAATGAAGCCAAAGAGAAGATCGTGTTGCTCTAATTACATTATATCGCTGCGGACATTCGTCGAGTACAATTTTCAATCTGCTGAAAACTTGGAAATTACGAAAATGTTTGTTTATCGTACCATTGAAAGATACAATGAAACTGGCAGTGTTGATGACAAGAAAAGACCTGGCCGTCCTCGATCAGTTCGCACTCCGGCTGTTATTAAAGCTGTCAAGACACGCATCAGACGAAATCCTCTCCGAAAATAGAAACTATTGTCGTTGCCGACGGGTGTGACTAAAAGCACAATCAAAAATATAAAGCGGTTACTTGCTCAATGCACGTATGAAAGGTTTAAGGCTTCAAAAATGCCGAGTCTTATTAAAGCCGCCGTACCCTATGTTACGACGAGAAAATCTTCACTGGTGGAGATCAATTTAATCGGCGAAATGATCGAGTGTATGCCCTCAATAGTGAAGGAGCAGGTGTGGTCGCCTCCCGTGTTCAAAGGGGTCATTATCCATCCTTAGTAATGGCTTGGTTAGGGGTATTTTATTTCGGAAAAACTGAAGTTCATTCCTGTGAGAAAGGATGAAAACCAGTGCCCAAGTCTATCAAGAGACGGTCCTGGAAAAGATAATAAAACCTTTAAGACAGAGCTTATTCAAAAACCAGGATTGGGTCTTCTAGCAGGACTCTGCGCGCTCACGAGGCCAAAAGTATTCAGTGTTGGTTACAGGCGAATAACATCGACTTTGTCAGGCGTGAAGATCGACCATCTACTAGTCCCGATCTTAATCCTTTGAATTATAAAATCCGGCAAGCTTTGGAGGAGAAAGTCTCTGCGCTAAACACCATAGAAATTTGGACTACCTAAAAGCATCTGTTAAGAAGGCAGTGGCGGAGATAGACATGGAAATTGTGCGCAATGCGATTGATGACTGGCATCCCAGATTAAACGCCTGTATTACGAAATGAGGGATAATTTTGAATAATTTTTTAATATGTAATTGAGAACACTATATTGGTCTATTTGATCAATAAAAGATTCTTATTTTCTTTTCTGTTTTATTTAATACAATGATAAAAGTTGTGACAGAATTTAGTGACCGACTAAGCATACATACATAACTACAAGTGTTATGTGTCAATTGTATTTGAGTGTCTGGCTGACTTGATAGTCTCTAGGAATTCGGGATCGCTATACAAAAGCAGTTTTTTTAATATCTATTTACATCGGTCTTGTATCTTGCGAATAGTTTTCCAGTCCATGATGCTAGAAGCTTGTTTAAGCTGTTTTAAATCAAAATGGTTATTAACCCATTTCTTATATACAAATCATAACCACTTCTGGACTTTTTATAGTGAACAACACACATAGAGCTATTGGCGGTTGTATTGGCAATGTTCCTTACATTGCAGTTATTTACAATGCAACTTGCGAGTTATTAAAGAATTCAAGTTAATAAATATTAAAATTTTTAACAGATCAGAAAATTGATTTTATTTTTGATCTGGAGCTTGAACCACCACAGAAGTTTTTCCTTTCCATGTTGGCTTTGATTTTAGTATTTTGCTTGGAGATTTTGTTTCATATTTTACCAACTTTTGTTCCTTATATAATATCTCTACGAATATTAATTTCAACACATTAGATTTTCCTTTCCTTGCGACCAAGTCTACAAAGAACAGATAAATATAAATGCTTTTACTTTTGTAGTCTTATATTCCCGACCTATCTAAAACAGAAGACAATTTTATTTAGTCTTCCACCCCACGTATTAGATGGTTACGCTGCTTATATACGATATCCACCAGATTCTGTAGGGACAGATATTGATCTAGATATTGAAAAACGATAGAAACAGACATAGCCACGTAGTGCAATGAAAGTAATGAAAAGGCGAATAAAAATATTTCCTTGAATTTTTTCAGTCATATTTGGTTTAAAATTGCGATATCCTGTGTAACTTATGATTGTATAGAGCAGCGGTTCTGAACTGTTTTTGATCATGGCGCCCTTTGAATGAATATTTTTCGCGGAATCCTAACTTCATGTATCATGCTCTTCTAAAGCAATGACGTAAGTTCGAAAGTGGAAAAATTCTGGATACAATCAAGTGCATTTATTTTGGAACAAAATAAAGTAGACGTGATAATAAAAAAAAAACATTTATTTTGATAAAAAGAAAACATGGTGCAGAAGTAAAAAGGTAGCGCACGGTTCTTACAATTTGTTAAATATTCCTTATATGAAAAAATCCTCTAGTGTAGAGTAAGTAGTATTTTATTAAAATAATTAGTTTTGTTGAAATACCAGTAGTTGATTGTAATTAAATTAGAAATCACTTTTTATATTGGGTAAATTATTTTTATTGTTATAAAAATTAAATTTAGAACTAAGGAATGTCAAAACAATTATGCACAATCCCGACAAAGACAGTGTAGCAGAGAGAATATCGCTAGCACACGGACATGTTTCTGCCTACCCGGCGTCATCAGCGTGGCTACGAGCGAGATCCTCCCTGCACAAATCGTCTTTATCTCACAGTTTATCTGCCAATCCCCTAAACGGACATTGAATTTATGATTTATTGCTACATTGTCTTTGCCGGGAATGATTCCACTAATATCATGAGCTATATTAGTATTATTATTATTTTTTTATTGTTATTAGACATTTTTTCATGTGTATCCTTATACATCATGGTAAGCTTTGAGGGATCATTTCGAGGTCTAGATGTCGTTGCGCTCAGGCGTAACGCCACCTTGCGTTCGTCAGCCCAAGAGCAGACTGAGAGGTGGCGGACATCTGTACTCCGGTTTGTCTTGCTACCTTCTGGGACGGCATAACTGTGTCTCCTGGCGCTAGGTGGCGCCGGAACACATATTCAATGTCCGTTTTGGGAATTAGCAGATAAACTGAGAGACAAAGACGATTTATGCAAGGAGAATCTCGCTCGTTGCCACGCTAATGACGCCGGGTGCTAGCGATATTTTCTCTGCTACATTGTATTTGCCGGAAATGATTCCGCCAATACCATGAGCTACATTAACATTATTTTTTTTTTATTGTTCTTAGGCATTTTTTCATGTGCACAATTATAATTTTTCAACTCCTCGGCGATCCCAGGCATTGGACGCTACTAACACCAGTTTGTGTCAAGTTTTTCCAAAAAGGATCTTAGCATACATGCTTAGAAGATTCCTTTAACTCAAGAACTTAAACCAAATGATCATTTGGTGCGTCGCAGGTTTAGTAATTGGGCTTCAGAGAAACTTGATCCCGAATTTTATAAAAGAATAAATCTTAGCGACGAAGATCACTTCTGGCTTAGCGGTTTTGTGAATAAGCAAAACTGTCGCAACTTGTCTAAAAATCAGCCAGAAGCAGCAATGCATGAAAAAGCATTAAATTCTCTTAAACTGACTGTCTGGTGCGCATTTCATGCTGGAGGCGTTATTGGTTCTTCCTTTTTTGTTGACGATGCTGGTAGCTTGGTTACTGCGAATTGGATGCTCTGGATTTGGACGACATGTGGTTCCAGCAAGGCTATGACACTTGCCATACTGCCCATGAAACAATTCACTTATTCAAACACAAGTTCGTTGAATCGATAATTTCCAGAAATAGATCAATTAATTATCCTCCTCGCTCTTGTGATTTAAGATCCCTATGGGGTTATGTTAAGTCGTTAGTTTACGCCAACAGAACAACAGCATTACATGACTTGCAACATTGAACGTGTCATTTCTGACATTCGGCCCGATTTATGTGAATAATTCTTGGAAAATTGGATTCAACTCATTTATTCCTCCCAGCGCTTCCCATTTGAATGATGTATTCCGCAAATATTGGTATCAAATGTACGTTACAGTGAATTTAAAGTAATTTTAAATTTCTTAGGAAACCAGTGTTTTATTTTACACACAAAATGCATGGCTCTTTGGAAAATCTTTTGCAAGGTCTGGAGAAGAAATTTTGCGTATTACTAACTTCATAAATATGGCAGCTATGCATGCGTAGGAGAATTATAAAAAAAACAATAAAGCGAAAAAGTTCTTCCTAATTCTGTTGAAGCCGTACAGAACGATCTTTTGAGCAATAAACGATTCGATTGTATTTTTGATTTGTCTACATTTTTCTATTTTTCAGTATTAGTGTAGGAGTATTCCAGGTAAACAAATAATGTACATACCTGCATTCTTTCCTTTATCTCTCCATACTTTATTTTCAAAGCGAATGTCCATTAAACTCATATTAAATCGAATTTACATACTCAATTGTCGCTTCGGGATAGAACTTGCAACACTTATCTCGCATCCCAGTCAATTGTAAAAGCAATATATGAAAGTTCGTTTGGAAAAAGCATCACCCGGAATGCCCAGACGCAAACAAGGATCGGGAAAGCATTAAGCACGAAAGCAAAGCAAACATTGTATTTTACCAATACCACTTTATCCGATTAAATTTTTATTAAGCTCTCGTACCGAATCCTAATAGAAAGGAAATGAACTCGCGACTGTAGCGGCGAATGGAATACGAATAATGTTTCGCTTGCAAGCCGAACTTACCTGTATATAACATGGATTTTAGCTGTTCTAATTAATTGATTTATAAACAAACCTCGGGAACGAAGAAACCCAAACAATTCACGTTCGATAATTTAATTTCGTGTTTGCTCCGTTGTTACCCCGAACAAATCAAGAATAAAGTAATAGGATTTCGTAAATAACGCTTACGTCTTTCTGTAAAAGAGATTAGAGGTTGAAATCTCTCACATGAATGCACAGTGTTTCATTTGGAGTAAATTTCTTTAAAAAATAGAAGTACAATGTTTCTGAAACGTTGAACGCTTTTTATCTGTTTGTTGAGCTTGTAGGAAAATAAAAAAAAGGGTCAAAATCACTGTAGCCTTGGTAGGTTATATACTTTATAAATGTAATGTTATTGTATGGAATTCAACAAAGGATTACGAATTTTCTTGTTTTAAATGCGAATGTTACTGTTACCAGATTTTCTAGATGTATTAATTTTAGTACAGTGAGGTCAAAAATGGCTGATTAAGTTAGCAATCTGAAAGCAGATATTTTTGGCTTATTAAGTTTATAACATATTCTACTATCGAAATTTTATAGTTGTTATAGTTATTGACGTGCGGATATTTTGAGTGGGATTTATCGTGCGTGGTTACTTATATTATTTTCATTTTGTTTTAGTATTGGCACCTTTATATCACAAAAAAAAACTACTAAAGGACAACAATGGTGTTTTCTGTGGAGCAAGAAACATTTATCGTAATAGGGCGTTTTCGCAGTGGGATACAAAATTTAAAGGGTCTTTGGATGGTACTCGTCGGAATTTTACAATGTATCCAGAGAGTGTTGTATCATTTGACACATTTGACTCAACACCAACAACGTACTGTTGAACGTTTCATGGATTCTGGAAGTGTATACCTACGGAAATCCTCTGGTAGATCAAGAATTATAACAGAAGAGGTTCGTGAAGATATCACTCACCGAATAGAACAAAGTCCTAATAAATCTCTTCGTAAACTATCACGGCAAACAAGTAAATTTTCCTTGTTTTTATTTACTCACGTTAGAAAGAGTTTTATTTCGACAGTCTAATTGCATTTAATTCCATTTTATTACGTGTGTTGATGACCTCTTTCCTCGAATTTCCCCCAGATCGGGTTTTCTTCTTTGTCTTACACATGCAGACAACAAGTATTTTACTATACTCTTGCTTTCCGAGTTGGAACCGCGTCGTTGTAGTTGCTTTGGCCGACGTTTCGTCCACACTCTTATGGGGCATCTACAGGGCAAGGAGATGGGACAAACAAGACTTATTTTCAAAATTCCTCTATAAAATGTTAAAGTTTGAAGTTAATAGAAAACTATTTCAATGAAAAACTGAAACACTTCACTAAGTAAATCTATTTTGACCTTTTAACACCAAAATTATTATTACGGAATAAGAATTAGGAAGGAAATATTTGGTTTTGAATCGGGTGCAACTTTAAACCCAAAATATCTGGAACGGACACCGAAGTACTTCAATTCTCCGAAGAACATCAGTGTGCAAGTACAGAATAATTCTAACATATGTGTTGTATACAGGCTGACCCATTTTCGACCCTCACCATGGGGATCTTGCTTATTATTGAAAATAGGGGGTAGGTTTAAATTTGGCAAAGTTGCTAAATTTTGTGTTTGTTATTAACCCGAAGAGAGAATGGACTTGTGATCAATGACGTTCGAGATTTTTAAAAAAACGAAAAAAGCCCATTTTCTTCATTCACCTCTAGCATCCGTATTTGGCTTTGTAGAGAAAAATTCAAAACACATTTTCCTGGCCGATTTCGATCTTCTACCCAATGGTGTACACGAAGTTTTCTTATGACGTTTGGGTTTCTTCTGACCATCATGAACTTTCTTATTTCTTATCGGCACCATATTGGATTTTGACCACGTCACAAAGAGTTTTTCCTGATTCCATTGTATTTAAACTTGTCAAGATGGATTCCCGGCCCTACAGAATCAAGTTGAATACTCATTTTTGTATAGAGACTGTTGATCACCTCCAATATGCCTGATGAAACAGATCTACCTCTTCTATGGCCATGTTGCCCCTCCGTCCAACATTTCATACTGTATAGGGTGAGTCACACGTGGAAAGAATGCCTAATACGGCGATAGGTGTCGCCGAGAGACATATTCAGTGCTGCTTTGGAGATTAGCAATATAAACTGAGAGGCAAACTCAATGATAGCGGCAGTAGATAGTGCTCAGAACCATGCTGATGACGCCGAGTAGGCAGAAACATGTCCATGTGTTAGCGCTATTTTCTCTGCTACATTGTTTTTGCCGGGAATGATTCCACCAATACCATGAGCTATATTAGCATTTATTTTTTGGTTATTGTATTAGGCATTCTTTCCACGTGTATTTCTATACATCATGGTAAGCCTGAGGAATCATTTGCACGTATAGATGTCGCTGTGCCTAGGCACAACGCCCCCTTGCGTTTGGCAGCCCAAGAGCTGCCCGATAGGTGGTGGACATCTACACTCCGGTTTGTCTTGCTACCCTCTGGGACGGCGTGACTGTGTTTGTTGGCGATAGGTGTCGCCGAGAGACATATTCAGTGCTGCTTTGGAGATTAGCAATATAAACTGAGAGGCAAACTCAACGATAGCGGCAGTAGATAGTGCTCAGAACCATGCTGATGACGCCGAGTAGGCAGAAACATGTCCATGTGTTAGCGCTATTTTCTCTGCTACATTGTTTTTGCCGGGAATGATTCCACCAATACCATGAGCTATATTAGCATTTATTTTTTGGTTATTGTATTAGGCATTCTTTCCACGTGTATTTCTATACATCATGGTAAGCCTGAGAAATCATTTGCACGTATAGATGTCGCTGTGCCTAGGCACAACGCCCCCTTGCGTTTGGCAGCCCAAGAGCTGCCCGATAGGTGGTGGACATCTACACTCCGGTTTGTCTTGCTACCCTCTGGGACGGCGTGACTGTGTTTGTTGGCGATAGGTGTCGCCGAGAGACATATTCAGTGCTGCTTTGGAGATTAGCAATATAAACTGAGAGGCAAACTCAATGATAGCGGCAGTAGATAGTGCTCAGAACCATGCTGATGACGCCGAGTAGGCAGAAACATGTCCATGTGTTAGCGCTATTTTCTCTGCTACATTGTTTTTGCCGGGAATGATTCCACCAATACCATGAGCTATATTAGCATTTATTTTTTCAACCAAAAGTTGTATATTTTTAAACAGGACACCCTATATATGAATTAATTTTTTAATTCTACGCCTAATTCTAAAACTTTTTTGTTATGTATTTATTACGTTGAAACCGTGCAGTTGTCGAGATATTCAGCTTTAAAAGCTCACATTTTCAAGCATCTATTTAATTGAAAATTTTTCGTCGTATCTGTAAGAAAAACGTTCATATTTGGTTAGTGGAAAGACAAATGTTAAGTTAATAGGTACTCTATAAAACATTAGAGATATCGGCAACAAGATGGTGAATATAATTGTCGTAACATGAAGAAAATTAAATTAAAAAAAATTACTTTTTTCAAATGACGTACCCTGTATATTTTTATTTTATCTTATAAAGGTCTAAGAACCCTCTAATTTTTGTTGTATATGTCTTATACCTATCTTCAACATAACAAATACATAACAAAAAAAATTTAGAATTAGGCGTAGAATTAAAAAATTAGTTCATATATAGGCTGTCCCGCTTAAAAAATACAGCTTTTGGCTGCTCTACTTTTTTATCGCACCCTGTATATTTTATATATTTTTAAAATGTGCGAATTTACTAACCATATACGATATATACAATTTTATCGCAAATTTTACCGCTAAATCATAAACTTATCTTACTCTATCGTCGACTCACCCTGTACAAGTACTTAATAGGTCTGTCGAAATAGCCCGAAGATTTTGGACATTCCTGGCAGGATACTTATAGGACGATAGTTCACACACGGACTAATATCGCCTTTCTTATAGACAGGAACAGCTTTAGCTACCTTTAGCTGAGAGGGGAAAATTCCTCAATGCATACGTTGAAGATAAGTGCTAAGAGTATGTTGACATCTGATACAACCTCTTTGAGCAAAGAGACGGATGAATTCTAGACGTCCTGAGTACGCTTATTACTAAGATTGGTCTTCATTTGTTCTACCTCATCTGCAGTAATTGAGGTACACAAAAAGGACTTATAATTTTGTAGTCGCATACTATGCAGTAGAGCTAGTGAGTAAATACTGGTTTAATATAGTAGCCGACAGACTAGTGACGTTATTATCTGACGTGCTTTGATTTCTTGATTGATAACTTTCTACACCGCTTTTGCTTTATCACCTGATTGTTGAACGTACTCTTCGTTAGCTTTTTTTTCAACTGGGTCGTTATTCTAATGTATTTTTATTTTAATTCTCTACAGTACTTATGTACTTCATTTTTTGTTACTTTAGCAACACATGCTCAGGCGTCCAAATTGTTTTTTAAGTGGAGAATGTCTTGATTACTTTCACAGGATTTAATCGATGCTCTTTTTTAACTATTACGTTAACTATTTGGATCCAGACCATAACCATAAAACTCACCGTTAATTTACGCCGAAAATATCTCCAAAAGTTTTCTTCGAAAGGTTGGAATTATCGAACTACCCAAAAGTTCTATCTTTTCAAGCGTAAATTACGAGAATTAAACGACTAATTAAATCGTGAGAGATAGGTGTAAAATGTGAGTTACACGCTATAAAAGTTGTAAAAGGAGAAAGGTGGAGATTAAGGTAATAAAAACTTCGGAAGGCAAATAATCAGCTCCTTACTAGAAACACCCTCTCTGTTATTAAATACGAGTGAACTATGACGAAAGATGTCGCCTTTTTGAATATTCGCTTTACAGATACGAAAGATATACAACGTATAGGATTGCTTTTCTGTTTGTCTCGATTATTTAGATGCTTCTTCGATTTTTATTTCTAAAAATGCACGGAAAAATATTGCCGCGAATAAGATTATTGACTGATTACTTTTTCAGCAGAAATGTTACGCTTTGTATGTAAAGATACCTAACAAATATTTGTATTCAATAAAAAATATATATGACAAGAATCATATTACATTTTTTTTATAAACAATATACAGTGAACTTCTTAACCAGAATAGAAATTTCAACCATTGTCTGAAGAAGTGTGGGAATAATAAAAACGAAAAGCGTGAAAAAATTGAAAATAAAACAGAATAGAGTAGGTTTTATCGGAAACCCAAATGTCTGGAATTTTATCGAAGAAGAACGCCAATTTGAAAGATAGGGTGTATTAAGAAATGAAGTAGTACTTTTAAGCAAAAGGGAGAGAGAAGTTTAGATGGAATATGTTGTAGTCTACAGAAAAGCCACCTGAAATGAGATTAGAAGATGGCACGAAAACTACGGAAAGGAATGACCATAGTTAAGTAAAAGTATCCATGTCAACTTTGCCAAGGTCAGCAAAAATGTCGTTTCCAGGCAAAGGAGATTTCAAAATACTGACGGAATTGTAATGTAAATCCAAATTTTGTTGATCAGTGTAATCACCTTGAATTATCACATATAATATCAAAGCAATGTAAAACTGTTTTTTCTTTATAAATGCTACTCTCCGCCCTACATTGCTGTTGCTTCCTAATTGCTTTAACTGCCATCTGAAGGACACTTTCCAAATGAATTATAGAAATACAGGTAGCGTTGTCTACTTAAACTTTATATTTTGGGTCGTTGCATGAATTAATTAGGTTAAAACAGAATGACATACATAAGATGGAGTCTTTTACTGTCTGCTACCAAAATGACTAGGTTCCTAGACGTCATATACTGAAGAGGGAATAGATTTTTCGTTTGTTAACAATAAATTTTACTTTAAATAACAGATTTTACTTTAGATAAGAAGTTTTTATTGTTTCGGGTCATACTCAGCGCCGTGAACGTGTTACAATAGAAAAACGTTTTATTTTTGGTGCATGATGTATGTGCGGGCTTTTATTTCTGATATCGTATAATTTAACGTTTCATTTTGGGAAATTTTGCTTTATATTTTCTCTTAACCAACATGACAAGCTCTTAAATTTAGCTGCACTGTATAGCTTCGCTTACTTTAATTTGTTAAATCTTTTGTTTATAGATCGGCTTAACCTTCTTTCGCAGCCCTCAATTAGGTTTTGACATTTTAGTTTATTACGAATGTATGCTCCATTAAAATCTTTAACAACAGATTTTACTCGTTTATGGCATTTCCTTTTAGTTATTTGCCCTTTTGTTATTATTCCTACTACTTTTGGTATCGCATACATCATTGGATTTGCTTTTCGCCTTAATGTTAATTCTCTTATCGCTAGAATTGAGTTCAAATTAGTTTCTTACTTTTCTTGAGGGTTCATACTTCTCTTTTTGCTTGTCTAAGCAACCCTTTGTGCTCCTTCTCTCATATTTTTCTCCTTTTTAATTGGGAGTGGTTTTGTTTACATCTAGGGGTTATGTCTCGATCAGCTGTTCGCGAAGGCGACAGATCTCGGTGCGTTCTGTAAGTTCTTCGTGTGGGAGGTCCGTTTCAAATTGCAGGCATGTAACTTTCTGTTGCTTTCGATCCTTTAACTGCTACCAGCTCCTTATAATGGTTGGTTCTTTCTTTAATTGATGTTTTATATTCATTCAATCTTACTTATATAATATGCCATTTTAATCAGTTCGCGTCTTCCACCTTCCTAATTCTGAGACAGCCTATACCGTCTGTGGAGTATTTGCCGGCTGAGATGAATTTGATCTTGCATTGAATTTCCGTCTTCTCTTGGTGCATTTTGATCACTTGTGGCTTAACTGTCTAGAGTGACGTCTGTGAAGTAGAGGTTCCAATTTTATAATTTGTGAATTTCATCACATTGTGTGTGGATATTTGTGAAAACCTACTTATAACCGTTGCCGTTGGTTGATTTTGGATTTTGGATATTTTGTACAGAACGGCTCCGGATTACTGTTATATGGGATTTGATTTCGGCGCCCCTAGCTAACATCTTAAATTTGCCATGTGTGTTGTCAAGATCTTAATTCATCACCATCTTATTAATCATTTACCCCGTTTTAACGATAAGCTTTTATTTTGTTTGTATTTCACGTGGTAATTTTGGGGTTTCGTTTATTTCTTTGTAGGGTTCTTGTTCTGGATTTTACCTATTTTCTGGTTTTACCTACTCTTGGTACACTGTTTTGGTACCTCGTTTTGGAAATTTTGTATATGGAAATACCTGATTCTGGCCTAATATTTTTGGAATATTACCTTTTTTTTTGGAACCACCTATTTTGGATTTACGTGTGGCAGGCATCCCTATCCCTGTAAAGTCAACACCCTTCCGGGACCAGCTAAGTGCTCGTTGTTAATTTCTTTTGCAAACCATCAATGACATTTTTGTTGTATACTTCAAAACTTAAAACAAATTACGTCAATTACTACCTTTCATTAGATATAAGTCGAGATTATTTAATTCACGCGTTTATTTCTTTTATTTTTGTTTAAATTTTGAAAACACGAGGTTTAAATTTTGAAAACGTTACATCCATATTTTGATATTTTAAGAAATTTATTTTGCTGATGTAAACATATTTTTATATTTTTATAATTTCATTAACTGGAGCTCATTTAATTAACTTTTCCCTTTATAATACCAGTATGATATAATATCAGTACCACGTTGTTAGCTCATTTATAGTTGGATTTATTACGATTGATTAGTAATGATATTTAATAGTTAACCTTTACATTTGTTGTAATACCTTACGAGTATAATTTTGTTGTCAATATATATATATATTTTTTTTTGATCAATTATTTCAAGCTTGGCTAATACTGAGCGGTTCAAAGTATTTTTAATATTATTTTTTGTTTTTGTTCTTGTTTCTTGTTTAGATGAGCGTGCGTTCTTTTATACGGTAATTTGGGTTTTTTTAAATAAATTTAATGATCCTGCAACGTTTATTTCTTCCCCTAATAGTTTTTTTTAACAACTTTGTGGGTTCCTGTTTATTCATTCGCTGGATAGGGTTATTCCAAACAAGTGGCGAGAATCCCTTTTTCGAGTAGTTTCGAACCACTCCCTCGCCGACGAACAGGCTGGCACCCTGAATGAACGTTACGAAAATTATTAGGGGATATTTACGACTATTTTGGTATTTTTGTTTTTTTAAGGTGTCAAAAAACGGTAGCAACTGGATTTTGACCAATGGCAAGTCCTGTTTATTATTTTCAATTTTTCACTTGCAAAATGATTTTGATTTACTTACAGTAATGTGTAAATGTATCGTTTGTAGTTCTTCTTTAAATCCTATTTTCCTCCTTTTCAGTTAATGCTCGAAATCCTTTTGTAATAAATCGCTCCAGTCGTTTTTCTTTGCTTCTTTAGTTTAGTTTTCTTGGTTATTTTCTTCAAGATGCCTTTGTTTACTTTTAACAGTTTCCAGTGCTGTTAAGTATTATTTTAAACTGAATTTCTAGATGAGTAGTCGAAATATGTCTATTGTCAGAAATAATATTTAACGTTACTAGCATGGTAAAAGGGTCATCTTCTAGAGCCAGTAAAACCCGTTACCTTGCGTGTATTGTTGAATATTTTATTTGTTCCTCACCTGTACATAACTACTTTCTGTTTTTTTTTAAGTCAGGTTTTTATTTGTCATTTCTAGATTTAACTTTGGCTGTCATTTCAAATTATAGTAATGAGCACAGGTGTAAAATTTTACTGGCTAGTCAGTAAAATTTTTACAGGCTAGCCAGTTAAGAATGAGAAACAAATAAAATTAATTTCTATTTGTCCACTTGTTGTCAGAGCGTTGTGAATTTTGATGGCTACATTCCAAATAAAGTGTGTTGTGTATGAGTTTCGTGTGATTTTTACAAAAAATATCTTCAAAATTTAAATTATTGAAAATACCTCGGGACTAATATTAATTGAGTCCTTTTTAAAGAAATAAAGAATGAATTATATACATTATCAAAATGCCAGAATTCGAATAATAACTAAAAATAGTTCGAATTCTGCAAATATTGAATTAAATTTTTGATATTTAACGAACATTAAAATTAAAATAATAAAACTAGGTGTAAGTATACTCATTTCGTCCCAATGTGTTCCACTACAAAACATGCAAATATTATGCAAATATTGAGTTTTTAGGTGATTTTTTGTAATATTAAATTCTTAGAACTGTACATTTCAAAAGTACTTACCGACTCCCTTACGAGCGACATAGGAAACGTGAGGATCTTGTCAATGACCTGCATAACCGGAATTGAAATTTCCCTCGCGTCGATGAATTTAATTGTTCCGATAAAGTTGGTAACGTCGGCAACCAGCGATAATATCTTGGCGCCCTCTCCAGGTAGAACTTGCGAACGCCGCTCCAAGTATTTTAAGTAAGTTGCGACGGTTTTAACAGGACTGTCGTCCGAATAACCCAACTTCGTTCGCTGAAACTGAATAAATTCGTGACTGAAATGTTGATTTAATTAAACAATTCGTCTGGTAATTAAATTGCGATACAGAGGACGGTTAAAAAATGAGATAGATATTCTTTTCGCAGTTTCAAAGAATAAATTGATAAAAATAACTGCGAATGAGGGATTAATGACAGAATATAAACTAACCTTAGAATTATGACAAGAAATAGTGTGGGTGATAGAGCACTGCATCGTCAATCAAATCGAACAAGAACCGATTGTTTACACTGATGCCTCCAGAGCAATTAATGGTTATTGTTCGGGTGCCTTTTTCAACGCGTTAAGTGGTGAGAAACATGCTTTCCGGATAGGGTGACCAATCTCTATTTTCTCAGCGGAGTCGGAGGCTATTTTAGCACCAATCAAGTATATTCAAACTAGTAGCATCAAAGATGCATGTGTTATGTCCGATTCGCAAAGTGTGTTGCGTGCCATAGCTTTAAGATAGTAATGATCACCCTACGATTAAAAACATACGGAAGCATCTGACTCTCAAGAAACATCACTTTAAGATAGGATTTTTCTGGATAAAGGTACATGTTAACATCACCTCCAACGAAGTAGTGGACACTTTGGCAAAGCAGGCAATAACGGATGGACTTGATAAGGAGGTCAAAGTATATTGGAAGGAAGTAATGAATATCGTTACAAAAGAATTGGTGTAGGAAGAGTGGAACGTTCGCTGGAATAGAAGTAATGTAGAAAAGGCGACGTAATGCAACCTTATTCAGTCATCGACAAACTTCAAGCAATGGTACGAAAATCAAGGTATATCAAGATATTTTTAATCTACAATAGCAAGATTGAAGTTTGAACATGGTAAGTTTCCGGCGCATTTGCATAGAATTCATCTAAAATCAGATCCTTATTGCAATTGTGGTGAAGAGACGGCGGATGTCAACCATTTAATACTTCAATGTCCGACGTACGGGCTCCCAAGACAGTAGTTTGTCAAAGAACTTATCGATCATCGAATCCAGTTTCCCAGCAGAATACGGATTTTAAGAACAAACAGTTGTATACAGGAGCATGGTTAAGTTCAATATGCAAACAGATATCAGAATTTAAAGCGATGATTGGCACTCTAGAGCATCCTCCATTGTAATTTCCAAATAAGTTTAACTCCATTATGTCTATTGCAGCGGCAGCTGTTTTATTCTATCAATTACTAATTTCTTGGTATTGCACTGGGAACTGCATTCGAAACCAAGGTCGGCCTGAAGGACTTTGAACCCTTTTATCGTCTTATTCTAAAGCTGGCTCAATTCAGGCAGCTTGGATTTGGGTGTAAAAACATTTTGGGCTCAGAATGGGTCATGACTTTATTGGGTAAAACAAATAAGGTTGGGTCATGTTGAAGAGTCATGGATGGTCGTCTGGGGCTATGGGCGTTGCGCAGCCGGAATTGAAAGAATCCGCTGGGCGACGAATCTTCACTAGATGAGGGGGGCGATCCTGGGGGACGACGACCATCTGCACACAGGGATTCTCGTTGTCGCGGGCCCTTACCCACGCCGAGCTGAGAGTCTTCTTCAGATTTTCTCGAATCGGCGGAATGCCCAGATCTTGACGAATCTGTTCATTTCTGACAAACCAAGGGGCGTCAACTTGGTGTTGCCGCAAACAGCGTTTAAAAAGAAAGTCAAATACAGTAGCAGTAAATAGAATCGTAGTGAATAAATAATGACAAAACAAGGGAATCATAAAGTTGTTTTCCTACCTTAGGCTTAAGGTATATTTGTTTTTGTCTAACATTATCAAAGGTATATAGGACCTTCTAAGTATGAAACATGCTCTTTAAAAGGAAGTTGAATGTCAAGAAGATACAAGTCAAGCACAATATCTTGAGCGACATCAAAAAAAGGCATTGAGAGCCAGATCGTATTGACCATCGATCCTTCGTAAAATTAGATTAATGGTGTTCATCGCTCGACGAAATTTATGGATATGGGAAAAATGAAGTAACTGTATGTCATCAGCGTAGACTTGAACACGACAACTATCGATGGATTTTAAGATATCAATAGTGTAAATAATAACAGGTGGTGGTCCAAGTAAAAACCTTGAGGGACACCAGATAAAATATCTGTAGTGCTAGTGCTATTGTTATTGCATTTAATTGTCACTGATCACAGAGTCTCTATAGGAACGAATCCTTTTAATACCTAGATCTTCGATGCTTGCCTCGTGACACATGAAGATATGTCTATCGAGATATTGAAGTATACTGCAGGCATTGAAGACTGTTGTGTAGTTAGTAGCGCGTAGTACGACTCAGGGGAGTCGTAGGTTCGAATCCTATCGCTGTCTTGAAATTTTATTTTATTAATTTTAAACGTCGCTAAAATCAAGAGAAAACCGATTATTCAACCTTTTAATACAACGCAATTTGATGTTTGGCAAATTTATGTTTAAAAACAAAAGCAATCGTTATGAAAGTTTCGATGCAATCATATTTTGGTAAGTTACTAGGTTTATAACTATAAAATTAGTATATTTAATACGTACATCCAATAATTTTCATATCTATAGAAAACGCCTTTGATTGTAGCCCTAATCTATCACTGTAAAAAATGCCTGTTCTATTTGTTAAATTAAACTTGAACATACAAGTATGGATGAGAGTATCTAACTAAAGATATTCTAATCACTGAAATTGTCGAAATTAATAGCTGTATCGTGTATAGTTGGTTCATTATTATTTTAATTTTAACATGTATATGTTAACCATAGATAATCACAATAGCTTGTATCCCTTTGTACTAGATGGCGCTGAGAGATATCCTGCTTGCTAGTTTGGAAATTAAGGATGTAAGTCGAGAGGCAAATAGCGGTGTGAGTTAGAGAAGCACTCGGAGCAACGCTGATGATGCCCAATAGACAAAAACATTTCCGTTTGCTAGTGCTTTCTCTCATCACATTGATTTTGCCAAAAGTGATTCCGTCAATACTATATATTACCTTTGGTTATTATTTGGTGGTTCGAATGAGCTGATTCGGTAATCACTTGAAACTCTAAAATTCTGTCAAAATTGTAAATTTCCAATATATTTTCAATTGTTTTTGCGTCAAATTCGAAATATTCAGAAAAAAATTGTCTCGGCTTTCTTGTAAAACAATTCCTTACGTAAATACAGTACTAAAGCGTATTTTGTTTTCCCATTACAATCGCATAGAAAACGATTTTATGCTGAAATCATTGAGAACAAACTAATATGCAGACTTCAATTCTCCCACGTATGTACATCGGGAACAACGTACATAACGACATAATGGAGTCACATGAGTAGCGCCGCGTTATTATTAGATGGTGGGCGATTTAGACGAATATATTACATTTATTTCCCGCTACGAGGTCGAAAACAAACATCTTGTAAGCTGGAAAATTGAATTTTATAGGATGCCAAGTGCAAAAGCGGTAGTTTTTTATTCTTCGATTTCATTATACTGTTTAATTCCAGTTTATATAAAGCTTTCAACTCAAATTTTCGTTGTCTGAAAGTTGAAATCGTTCCATTAACTTTTATAGACGCCAAGAGTACGAAGGTAGTCTGAAGAGTTTTCAGTCTAACACAGAAACAAGTATTTTCTTGTGAAATTCAGTTTTATTTCTCAACACAAAGTCCTTGTTGGAGAATACACCTTTCCCAGCGATGGTTCCATCCGTTTAATCCGTCCAAAAAGTCGTTGGCACCTTGTTCTGTAAAATAAGCATTCACGAATGTGATGGCCTCCCCATTCGACGAAAATTGTTGTCCTCCGAACGAAACTTTGAGTCTAGGAAACAGAAAAAAGTCGTTGGGGGCCAGGTCCGGACGAACAGCGTGGGTAGTCTATCAAATCGAACCCCAATTCGTGAATTTTCCCCCTGAAGCGCGGCAATTTTTGCCTTCAGCTTGTCAAGCAATGGTGCATACTATGCCCCCGTTGTTCTTTCCTTTTCAAAAAGTCGGTTGACGCAACTCCATGACTATCCCAAAAAATAGTCGTCATCAATTTCCCGGCCGATCAAACAGTTCTCGCCTTTTTTCGGAGCCTATTCAACCCTCCACTATTTCGTCAGTGCTTTCGTTTCAGGAGCGTACTGATGTATCTAAGTTTCATCTACATTTCTTAATCGGCGGCAAAAATCAGACTTGTTTCACTGAAACTACTTCAATGAGTGTTTTGGAAATGTTAATTCGAACGTGTTTTTGGTTTTGAGTGGGCAAGTGTGGCACCGAACGCGCGGTTAGCTTTTTCATTCCAAAATTTTCATTTAACCTATCACAAATACGTTCTTTCGAGATGCCCACGGCCTGTGCTACCTCCCTAACCTTAGTTCGACGGTCTAGTACCATTTAGTGAACTTTTCCGATGTTATCGGCAGTGGTCGCAATTTTCAGCCATCCCCAACATTCATCGCCAAATAAGAAATACTAGCATCGATTGACACAAACCACTGTTAAACAGTAACTGAGCGTCCAACTTGGCTGAAATTTTCAAAAGTACATTTCAACGCATGTGCAATTATATTACCAAATTATGTTTGACGCGTAACGCCATCTTCATGTTGACGCTTGAAACTTTCCAGACTACTCTCGTAATCTTTGTCGTAGTCATTTTTGATGTAATTTATGATGGGGATGTATTTAGCTTTTGTCGTTCAAAAGTCTATATGGGGAGAGGGATGGAATACCTTAGGATCTTACAGTATAATAGAAACATGTGTTTATGATACTAAGGAAATTAAAAAAGTTTTAAAATATCATTGCGTTTCTTAGAGCTTTGATTTGTTACCCATTACTTTAACAAAACCTGTACAAAACTATGAATAAGTAGAACCTCTCATTATAGAATACTTAGATTTCATTTTTTCGTTTCCAAATATTCAACATATTAAATGTTTAAATAATAGAAAGTGCATAACAAAAACACAATTTTTTAAGTGTAAACTGAATTCCAAAACGAAAACATGTTTTCTAAATTTAATTAATGGAACTTTATAACAAAATGAATCGTATTTGTATGTGTAAAAATTCAATTCAACCTATTATTACGATAGATAATGGATAGATATTCAAATAAGCAGTCATTTGCAGTACTGCTAGTAACGCAGTATCATTTAACGACTTCCTAGAAAGAACATAATTCAAAAAAATTGTTCCACAGTATAACTACAAATAAAGCAAATCAAAAATAACAAAGGAGAAAATGATCGTGAAAGGCAACAATAATCAATTAAAGAAATAATAAATAAATATAGCGCATCGCTTGACTAAAGTATTCTGCGATCTCCTCATGGCAGCGGTTAGATTATTACTGACACTGATTCATTCTCGTCGCGCAACTCCTTCTTTACTTGCTTTTACGTATAAAATTTTGACAACATTACCACTGTTTTTATTTTAGCGCTCACATTTTTTAATGGTCCTAATTTAATCGTATATGTTCAAATTATACTTACTTGCATGTTATACGTAATTAAATAATAATATTGACAACATTACCAACTGTTTTTTTAAATTTTACCCCAAAATCATAATATTTTTAAATGGTCCTAATTTGATGGCCAGGAACTGTATACTGCCATGATATTAGTTTTTTAACATTTTGCTGTTTGCTGGTCTTAAACTTTTGAGCGATAGTGTATGCTAGTTTGCGCATAATTTTGTAAATTAGCCTTCTTTTGTATAACTAATATATATGACGATACCTACTGTCAAAAATCGACATATAAATTCCAACAAATCTCTTCCATCTTACTACTTAGTGTCACGTCAAATTAATAACTTGTACGTAGGTCGCGCGTTGTAGGATGGCGAGTTCCGGCGCTGTCCGAAGCTACTGTTGGACATCGTTCGGGAAAATTCAAGTTTGAATGCAACATGTAGTGGCGTAGCTCGACTTATTTTTTAAATTATTTTAGCATAATAAAAAACGACTATAAAATAAAGTCTTGTATTTCCGCCGCGCATAAGGTACTGTTGGACATCGTTCGGGAAAATTCAAGTTTGACTGCAACATGCAGTGGCGTAGCTCGACTTATTTTTCAAATTATTTTAGCATAATAAAAAACGACTATAAAATAAAGTGTTGTATTTCCACCGCGCATCTGAACCGTTCGCCATCCTCTAACGCACAAACTGTATGTATTAAATTTTTTTATTATTTATTTTAATTGTTGTTTCTTTTTGATTCCTCAAAGTCGTTTCGATTCGATGTACTTTCACTTTATTTTCTTATCTTTCACTTCTTATACACAAAGCTTTGATGTAATATTATAGTTGGCGCACCTCTCAGAAATACTCCAACGCCGAATATAGATGGCGCTGACAATTTGCGTTCAATGTCACCATAGCAAGGGGGGCGTGTTAGTCTCTTACCGAAATGGGCTAGAGATATTTTTTTGCTACTTTTTGAAAATTAATACAAGCAATATGAAACTTCAGTGCAACAAAATTTGCACAATCAAATTCATACACAGTTAAAGAAGGATATTTTTGTAGTTATAAAAATTAAGACCATCAAGAAATGAGAGCTCTTCGTGTGATTCAAGGTTTTAAAGTAGATTAAAACCAGGTCTATTTTTAATTTGATGTTTCCGAATAAAAAAATTGGTTAATTATTTTTGAATATCATGAGAAACAATTTAACTGGAGATAATTAAACATCGGTTCATCAATTAACTTTTTTTCTAATGCAAGCTTATGGAAAAAAAAAAATTCCATTCAATTACAAATTCAGAGACAAAACGATATTACTATATCTTAAAAAACTTAAACAAAGAAAAATGGAACAAAAAATAAGAGTTAATAACACGTGACGCCTCCCCTAGCCTTGATAACTGCTTGGATTCACCGTTGTAAGCACGCTTGTACATACGAGGGAAAGTCATTAAATAAGTCACAAACTGTTGAGAAAGCTGAAAATAGAAGAGAGCTATTTTCCGTATCTGTCATTGGGGGGCAGCACTATCCAGCTTAATGATAATCAAGTGACAGTTGACGTGCGCCTACGCAAACAGTGTTAAAATGGCGACCGTGCTCGAAGAGTGTACTGTGGAAGAGTAGCTTGCTGTTGTGCATTTTTTCTGGGCAAAAGGACTCCCTGCAAAGGATATCCATAAGGAAATATCTCCTGTTTACGGTGAAAAGTGTTTGTAGTGTAAAGCCGTGTATAACTGGGTCGAGAAATTCTCACAAGGGCGCTCAAAAGTTGTTGACGGTCAGCGAAGTGGCCGCCCCGTTCAGATTGCGACAGATGCAACACTTCGAAGGGTGGAAGAGATGATTCGAACTAACAGGCGGGTAACAATAGGCAGCATAGCAACTGCAATAGAGTATTCTCATGGTTTAGCCTACGAACTGATGCACGATCGTTTGAATTTCCGAGCCAACTGACCGAGGAACACAGAAGGATTCGAATGGGCTTGTCCTTGCAACACCTCTCTAGGTACGCAGAGGAAGGGAAGGACATGCCTAACAGGATTGTTACTGGTGATGAATCATGGGTGCACCACTACCAACCCGAAACAAAGCGTGCTTCACTGCAATGGAAACGTCTTTCTTCACCGTCAACAAAGAAATTCAAGGTTGTGCCCTCAGCTGGTAAGGTTATGCTTACCGTGTTCTGGGATTCTCAAGGAGTGCTCCTAGCCCATTACCAGAATAGAAATGAGAACGTGACTGCTGAATCATACTGTAGAGTTTTGTTGTTGCTTCTGGATGCAATTCGACGAAAACTTCCAGGCCTGCTGACGAGAGGAATATTGCTGCATCACGATAACGCCAGGCCGCATTCGGCCCAGTTGAACCAGGCGAGAATTGAAGAATTAGGGTGGGAACTTCTTCAATATCCGGCTTACAGTTCCGACCTAGCCCCAAGCGACTATCATCTGTTTGGTCCACTAAAAAAGCATCTTGGCGAAACACATTTCGAGAATGATAATGATGTTCAACAAGAGGTGCACGTGGTTCAGACAGCAGCCCAAACACTTTTATGCAGCAGGCATTGGGGCATTAATAAAGCGATGGGATAAGTGTATCAATGTAGATGGAGACTATGTTGAAAAATAAACCTTGTTTTTGGCTAACTATTTCTCTTATTACTTTTATAATAGCTTTTTGTGACCTACTTACTGACTTTCCCTCGAACTAACACTTCAGCCTGGCCGTCGATACTGCGCACATGATCCCTATTTAATTAGATTAAATCCAGAAATTCCGCATTCGAAAAGGCAAAAACGCCATACGCGCATTAATTTGGTATCTATCAGGAAATTACCTGTAAAATAAATACTGATTGGTGCGTACGTCAACTCTAAATTGCTGAACTGGCTAATTTTCATTAGTCCCGTATTGAAAGTTACACCATTAAATTGTTACGAATATGATACCCCTGTTTAATTCGTTTTGAATAACGATCCATCGTTTCGATCATTTCAATCTGATCCAGTATACAGTTTTAGAGCTAAATTTTAACCGATTAGCGAGGCCGACGTTTCCTGTCGGTCTACTGGCACGTAAATTATTAAATCACCTTTCCCGATATTAAAATAATGTAGCTGGTAACGGCTTAACTAATTATAAACTGTATAATCAAATACAAAAGTTGGATTAAATTTATTTCAGAGGTAGCATTTGGTTGGTAGCATGGTTTGGTAGCATTATTAACACTGCAGTACTAGGTAAATTCGGTAAACATTTCGCTTGCTCAGATCAAAGCAATAACAATATGATTCATTTGAAATTTCCCCCTTTAACTATTTTTCTACGATTTCAACGAAATAATAATCATAAAGGTAAAAATCAAACTATTAATAGGGTAAGTACAAAAAATAACTTGCCATTTTCTTTAACCATTTTTAGAATTGTACAAATCTTATCATTGGCATTTATGATTTACTCGGCATATGGAAAAGAATTGAATAATAGCGCATATTACAGAAATCAAACCTGCCACCGATATTTCCTGCAAGTCTTAAGAAAGTCTTTAGTGTCTTTATTCAGTTGGTTTGTTGAAAGTTCAAACTTTTCCAATGTATTTAACACCAACATTGAAATTACTTCGGCAGTACATTGTTGTACTCGTCTGGAAGCTAAGGGAATTGAAGGTGACGATTGATGTGGTTCCATTGTACGTACCATTACACTAACCACAGAATGTTTTTTACGATCTATTGTTTCGTCCACACATAACCACAGTTTTTTATCTTTCAACTCCAATTTAATTCTCTTTTCAATATGTTCACGAGCAAATGGCATAATTCTTTATAACGATGGTAATTTGCAGTCCGAATATTTATTCCAACAGAAGACATATGCTTCCTTGTCTAGTAAATTAAACGGTAGATTACATGCAATAAAGGTAACACATAAATTAAATTTAAATTTGCCATAGTGTCGTGTGCAATTTTTTCTTGAAGGATGCTGTTTACTATTTACGTGACGTAGACAATCCCTTTTGGACCAACACACTAAAGGGATATTACAAACTAGACATTGAATTTTAACGCCATCACAATTTAGGTCAGACATTTCTGCCATAAATTTTGTAACTTTGTCCAACATTGGTCGTTTTCGCGACGCAGGCAACATTTTTGAAACAAACGTAGAACTACGAAATAGTATTCACGGCAGCATACATGTGTACACAACAGATTTGGTTGAGACTTGCAGTTATACTGAGGGTTGTATCGAACCTCCGCCACTGCCCGTTGGCGCTAGTAAGCAACTCTATTTATTACTATACGCATCGTAATATATTTCTCAACTCACTTTTCAAATTGTCGTCAGTAAACCTTTCTTTTATTATTGTAGATATAGCACATCAGTTGTGATCTTTTTTACACAAATAATAATATTTCCTGGTTATATATTGTGGTGATATGTTTGTGTAAATAAAATGAAATTGTGAATTAAATAAATTATATGGATCAAATTAAACTAATTAATCTCAGGGTTAACTTTTTTGTTAATCGTGGGGGGAATCTCACTTATTGACCTTTTTGCTAATTTGCAATTAAAAAGGGATATGAAACGATTTTATTATTTTAAGAGAGACAGTAAATAAATTTTGATAGATTATACTTCCTTCGAACAATAAATGTACCAAAAACCTACAACAATCCCTAACTGATAGCTAGTTTAAAATTAAATTATTAAATTGAAATTTCAATTTTGAAATTTGGATTTTTGAATTAAATGATTGGATTTTTCTTTTGAATTTTTATTGTTTTTGGCCAAATATTTTAAATTTTCAGTACCTGTGCACTGTTGTAGCTCTTCGGTGTTCTTTTCTTAAAATCGTAACCAGTCTTCGATGGAAACCAGGTACCCTGGTCCTCGGGCCTTGCTTCGTCGGTTGATGTTTTCAAATTACAATGTCGAAAGAGCTTATAAAATGTTGTACTGCAGTGTTATTTAGGTTAAGTTTCATGTTTATTTAAATTTTTAATGAAAGTATCGAAGAATTTGGAAACATATTTGTATGTCGTAACTTTGTTTATTATCTCTCTGATTTGTTTTTGTTCAGAGTCCCAGCTGACTATTCTTGAAATAAATAAAACTTGACTTTTTCAAAGACCATTCCAAATATCATTCGGTTCCTTGGTTACGATGCTTTAATTTTGTAGGTACGGTAGTGCAATCAAATGTGGTTACCATTTAAACAATGTATTTAAATCCATGAATTGCAAGCGTTTAGCAATTTGTCTAACCATGTACAATACATTTTACATAATTTGTTTAAAAAGAAATATAATTTAAATTTTCATTAGTAAAATCAGTGTATTACTATGCACGTAGTTCACTGGACTCTTTCTTTTTTAACGAAAATATCATGTCTTAACGTGTAAGACAGAGAAAATATAACGAAGTAGGGGAATTTTGAGGGAAGAGGGAAACAACACTGCTTTGCTTCGTTAAAATAATGAACTAAAATAATTCTGTCACCTTCAACAAAGGTATAAATATATCACAACAATATATATACAGGGTGTTAACTAATTGGCGTAAAATGGACTCGTAGCGGTATTGTCCGCAAAATTGTGAGTTGAAAATCTATATGAAATAAATATGAAATTTTCGTAAATGTCTTTGTTTGGCCACAGGATACATTTTTGTAATTCAGAATTTTGGCAACGTTACATGACGTTTAATTAAATAAGACTATTTATTGATTCAACAAAGTAAATTAAAACAAAGATGGTGAATAGTAACCATGATAACGAAGATTTTAAAAAATCATTATGACAAATTTTCAAAATGAAAACCATTAACTTTGATACAGCGTTAAAGTCTCCCAGGAGTAGCATCTTTGACTGTAACATTTCAGGAGTAATTAGCTGGACTGCTGCGTTAGTTTTGTTCCTCACGTCTGGTGTTGCATAAACTTTATCCATTAAAAATCCCCAAACAAAGAGGCCATTATTGGCAATAATTCTGTTCCAAAGATATTCCTGCAGCCAGATACGTACGGCACATGCATTATGAGCAGGAGCTCCGTCATGCATGCAATACATGTTTGGTCTTAGCACTAAAGGTAAATTGTCTAACATTTCTTCTAAGACATTTATCTAGCCTTCAGCATTTAATCTATTTCGAATAAATATTGGACCAATAACCTGCAAATTTATAATTCCGAGCCAAACATTAACAGAGAATTTACGTTGATGTCCAAATTCATGAATTGCATGAGGATTTTCGTCTGCCCAAAAATGCGTATTGTGAATGTTAAAACAACCATCTCTTGTAAATGTACATTCATCTGTCCATATTTTTTGTAAAAAATCTGGTTGTCTATTTATTAATGCCATCATTCTATTACAGTAATTTACTTTAGCAACGTTATCTTCGAGATATAACGGTTGCACTTTTGGTGAATGATATGGCCGCAGAAGATTCTCAGTAAGTACAGATTATACAGTGCTATTGGACATATTGAAAGTTCTACCAATTTTTCTCGTTCTAAGTTGAGGGTCTTCCTACACAGCTTCCAAAATACGTTCTTCAACATCCACTGTGCGTCGAATCCTTGGTGCTCCTGCATTATTACGCATAGGTACAAATGTACCTGTTTCTCTTAACCGAGTATACAGTCTTCTAATTGTATCGTAAGAAGGCACACGACGATTTGGATATCTCACTCGATATTCCTCTACGGCTGCATAAAAGTTTCCATTACAGAAGCCAAATACCATGTACATGTCGGCATATTCATTAAATGTAAAATCCATTATAATAGCAACACAAAACCAATAACCTAATTATAGCAAAAGTCAAGTACAATGTTCTACTTTGACACTTACAAAAATGACAACTAATAATCAAAAATAGTTATGTCAATTTTCATAAATACATATTACATTGTTGTCAGATCTATTCTTTTATAATTTTCCCTAAAAAAAAAAATTCTAAATTCTTAATTAAGTAATGAAACGGTAACGAAGTTCTGGCAATCTTTACTAATGGTTTCCTCAATGTCAATAATTGACATAAAATCCCAAACATTAAAAGATTTATCTACGTCTAATATTCGAAATTCTGAACTTTGATGAGCCTGTATAACCAAACGAGGATTTTTATAAGATTTTTATATTAGGATTTTCAACTCAAAATTATGCGGACAATATCGCTACGAGTCCATTTTCCGCCAATTACCGAACACCCGGTATATATTACAACAGAACAACACTCCGTGTAGTTTCTTCGCCATCTAATACAGATCTTGTATTTCGCACCCGTTCCATATTTTAACTTTTTAAATTAAATTTACCTACTACTTATGCCACATCAAAAGGTAAATATATACAGAAACTATAATTTGTATATAACTACGTTTAATATAGCACGAATACCTTAACTACTGTTCTGCCAACAGTTAGCAAAATGCACCTCTCCAGGGGTTGCAGTGTATGTACTGCACACACTCGCACGTGCAGACAATTTTCGGTAGAGACATGAAAATTAATTATCCAATTTAACTGAAATTTGTTGCAGATGCTCAATGGTACGTTCAGAGATTGTTTTGTACTGAGACGTCGCGGGGGTATGTTAGTACACGTCGGACAGCGGTACTCCAGACGCAAATTACGGAATATCCTGCACTAGACAAACTGAATGCTTCGCAATTTAATGGTAAATGCAAAATTTGGCGACCCCTAATTGCATACTAGGGGATATATTAACAGAGACATACACATGCATATAGAACTTGTATTATTATCCCCAAATGAGGTAAAGTATTATAATAATATATATATATAATATAATAATACCACTAGTGGTTACTTAGCAACGAAAGTAATTTATTTGATTATATATGTGGACGTACCAGAAGATAGAAAAACATGACGAACAAGGAAATATTCAAATATACAGATCATGCTTTAATGTAACCTTCAAAGCAATAAAACACTAAAAAATGTTGATCAGCTGTTACAACGATACACATCAAAAAATTATCCAAAAGAAATAACCAAAGGTAATAAACGGCTACTCTAAAACTGTGGCACTGGAACACTGAAACAGTTCACTAAAACCCTTACCACAACACTTAATTCGTACTGGACGCACGTTTCGATAGCCAAGCTATCATCATCAGCAGCAAGACTGAACTAACAAGCTAAGCGAAAAACTAACCTTATAAGGAAAATAAATTATGCAATATGTAAATTTAAAATCGTAAAATTTAATGAGCCGCTTGATTGCACAGGACTATAAATAGCCTAAAGGTAAATGAGCAGAATGACGTGAGTTATTAAATCCTAGTATTACAATGAAGCGGTTCATTGCACATGGTTAAAATTACAACTATAAATGATTAAACATGATGTAACAAAGGATAAAGGCTGGAATTTGGTGGTCCTAAATCTGAATTCATTAAGTGAGTTTTGTTTTTGTAAATTTCCATGCCTTCATAACAATTTAATCGAGCAGTACTCTTTACTTTTTTAATTAACTTTATATTATCAACATTATGGTTATTTTCAAGCATATGTAGGGCAACGCTAGATTTATCAAACCTTCTGAATTTGAGATGAGCCAAATGTTCTTTGTACCTAATTTTGATTGATCTTTTTGTCTGCCCAATATACACTTGATCACAATCTTTACATGAAATTTTGTACATTCCTGATTTATCCATGTTATCCACTGGGTCTTTGGAATTTCCTAAAAGGTTTTTAAGGTTATTGCTCGAAGAGAAAACAATCTTGCGGTCAATCCTAGAAAAGATTTTTTGAAGACCTTTGGTGTAATATGGATAAAAGGATAATTTAACATATTTCTTATTATTACGGCCCTCAATGCGTTCTAATGTCCTTACATTTCTAATTAGAACATTAGTACGCATTGACGGCCGTAATAATAAGAAATATGTTAAATTACCCTTTTGTCTATATTACACCAAGGGTCTTCAAAAAATCTTTTCTAGGATTGACCGCAAGATTGTTTTCTCTTCGAGCAATAACCTTAAAAACCTTTTAGGAAATTCCAAAGACCCAGTGGATAACATGGATAAATCAAGAATTTACAAAATTTCATATAAAGATTGTGATCAAGTGTATATTGGACAGACAAAAAGATCAATCAAAATTAGATACAAAGAACATTTGGCTCATCTCAAATTCAGAAGGTTTGATAAATCTAGCGTTGCCCTACATATGCTTGAAAATAACCATAATGTTGATAATATAAAGTTAATTAAAAACGTAAAGAGTACTGCTCAATTAAATTGTTATGAAGGCATGGAAATTTACAAAAACAAAACTCACTTAATGAATTCAGATTTAGGACCACTAAATTCCAGCCTTTATCCTTTGTTACATCATGTTTAATCATTTATAGTTGTAATTTTAACCATGTGCAATGAACCGCTTCATTGTTATACTAGGATTTAATAACTCACGTCATTTTGCTCATTTACCTTTAGGCTATTTATAATCCTGTGCAATGAAGCGGCTCATTAAATTTCACGATTTTAAATTTACATATTGCATAATTTATTTTCCTTATAAGGTTAGTTTTTCGCTTAGCTTGTTAGTTCAGTCTTGCTGCTGATGATGATAGCTTGGCTATCGAAACGTGCGTCCAGTACGAATTAAGTGTTGTGGTAAGGGTTTTAGTGAACTGTTTCAACCAAAGGTAATGCTAATATGGTTCATGGTATTAAATGAATCACTTGCGGCAAAGGCGTTGCTGCAAGCGTTACGTTGCTAGTTTCCTCCCGGCTCATATCACTAATTTCCACAGAGCAAGCAGTATATCCCCCGGCACCATCTGGTGCCATGAGATACAAACCATGCCGTCTGAAGGCAGTGATAAGAGCAGAGTATAGATGCCAAACCACTTCTCGAGCAGCTGCTGGCCTGCTAGTCCCGATTATGTATTAAAACACATAAAAAATGTCCAAAAACAATAACCAAAGATAATGTTATTCAGCTCCTCATATTGCTTTTGCCATGAATGATTCCATCAACACCATGAGCTATATTAGCATTAACCCCTGTTATGGCGAGGTAGCAAAAATAAGAATCTTGTCTTGAGCTGAAAAAAAAAACGTAGAAAAAGGAAATATACGGCTTCTACTAAACACATAGATAATTGGAAACCTTTTTTTTACCCACTCCACCTAGTTAACGATCATCGTCGAGCATCCTGTACACAACTAAATTAAATTAAAAATGGACCGGTGGTCGTGGGGGTCGAAACACCAAAGCGTAAACGTAATAATTTATGAATGAATGTTTACAGGAGTTTTTCGGAGGAAACTTCCAACAAGGATTTTCGTTAATAATTCATTCGTTTCTAGCCTACGCAGGCCGTTTTTTTGGATTGTATTGCGGCGAAACATTTTCAGGATCTAATGTTAAATTGATGAATCGTTCTAACAATTCTACTTTAACTAGAAGCGGAAACACGTAGAGGTATGCATGCATATGCGTTAAAGTTAAAAGTTAAAAACCTGTTGCAAAACTCCGAAGAACATTTTCAAAGTCGCAAACGTTATAAATGGTAAACAGGAAGCTATAGGAAACGTTGTGAATTTTGTTTGCACATGAAAGTTTTCCTATAAATTCAAATACTTTTATATCTCCTATCTTTTATAGACCTTAATTTCTGGGAAGTTTTCAGTTGCTATATGCACCATCCGTGTTTATGCATGATCAACACAAATCAGAAGCAATGACTCACATAAATAATGCTTCATGAAAATAAAGTTACGACGGAAACAAGCTAACATTTGAACGTAAAATATGAACAGGACAAGAATATAAAATAGAATTACAAAATATGAAACACGTAATACCTATCTATTAGTTCATACGTAACCTGTATTACTGATGTTTTAATGCAGATGTAATAATTACGTTACACATCACGGGCCTACTGCTTTATAATAACTACCAATTATTACAACCTGATACCCGACTGAATAAAATCATTTTTACAATAAGGAACAAGATATTTATAGAGAATTAAGTTGTAAGAAAGACCCACTTATTATTAGTCCTTAAAGCAAGTACAATATTTTTTCGTTTTCAAAGAAATTTGCATACAATTGGTATAATGCATTTTCCATTACTCCATACATTGAATCATTTCTTTACCAATACCTTCCCCACAAATATTGCAGTATCAACTTTCACCTTCAACCAAATCTTTCGATAATTGTTATTTGCTGGGCTGTATCCCAGATATTCCTGCTATTTTTGAAACTTCCAAATACAGTAGTGTACGGATATAGCGAACCGCTAGCGACCGAGAGTTCGTTATATGCGAAGTTCGTAAGAAACAAAACATCATTCAAACGATATTTATTTACATAAGGGTACAAATTTTGACAAATACTGTATACATATATTTTAATATCACATGTATTAGTTACTGATTAAAAAGTCTGTAATTTTTTACTATTTCAATTTCACGCCAGCGCAAATTTGTTCAATATTATCCTCAATGTTGGGAAATATATCCTAAGTATCTTTAGGGGTGTTATGAGTAGAGTTGCTCAATTTGCGCCAACAGCCAGTGGCGGGCGCATAAAAGTTTACACAAAAATAATGTTCAGAAATAAAATATAATACGTGCTCAAACATTTACCGTCTTAAGAGTCTCCTGTGAAATCACAAAGTGAATAATGTCTGTGAAATATCTGCAACATTAGATATGTTTCCACAGTTGTTTTGGCAAACCGAGTGCGGCGTGAGGAAAAAGTGTATTTATATGCAGAAAACGAACGTTATACATCTAGTGACGTTATATTTGCGTAATTAAAATAATTTTTGGAACAACTTAACGGTTCTGTTGACGCACCTTCACAAATTTGTCTTAATGTGCCAAAATCAAAATCTTTCTCTAAAATACTTTCAAACCTTTCTAGAACACAAACATTTTTTGCGTCTTCTACCGCGCATAGCTATACGTGAACATGTTACACTATTTGCAGAGATTCCACTAACGACACCGACGGATTTTGTAATTTCTTTATTGCCTCCACTAGTCCGAAGTAATTGTTCTGATTGGTTTTTAAATCCGTTTTTACCTGACTATCTTGAAATTTCGACTGGCTTTACTTGATAGCCGCAGCTTCCCTTGGATCGAATTGTCAAACCACGTTCTTAATATTCTCAAAATATTTATGATAATAAAACGCGGCCTTTAACCGTCTTCCCCAACGTGTAGGAATAGGTTCTGGTGGCTCAGGCATACGAAGGCACAGTCTGTGAAATTTGCGAATACGTTTTGGGGATTTGACAAACAATGCTTTTATATGCGCTATTAAAGCGTCTACCTTAGGATAACATTTTCTAATACCATCTGCCACGTAATATGTAACAAGTTAGCACAATGTTTTTTAAGAGACCGGCGTACAGAAAGCATGTTTGCGGCGCCATCGCTCATAAACATCAACAGCTGGTTTGTTGAAAGTTCAAACTTTTCTAATATATTTAACACTAACTTTGAAATTACTTCGGCAGTACATTGTTGTATTCGTCTGGAAGCTAATAGAATAGAAGGTGACGATTGATGTGGTTCCATTGTACATACCATTACGTTAACCACAGAATGTTTTTTACGATCTGTTGTTTCGTCCACACATAACCACAGTTTTTTTATCTTTCAATTCCGGTTTAATTCTATTTTCTAATGTTCACGAGCAGATGGCACAATTCTTTGTAACGATGCCAGACTTTGTAATTCGCAGTCCGAATATTTATTCCAAAAGAAGACATATGCTACCTTGTCTAGTAAATTAAACGGTAATACATGCATAAAGTAACACTAAATTAATGTAATGGTCAAATGTCTTGCAAATTTTTTTAAGTGCTGTTTACGATTCAGCGTGAGTAAAATTATTTTTGGAAAACAACTTAAAGTACGTTGAATTTCGCCATCATAATTTTTGGTCCAGGATTTGTTGCCATAAATTTGTCTTTGTCCAAAATTGGTCTTTTCTCGTAAAACACTTTCCTTTAAACACAAACGTGAACTTGCGAAATGTATGTACTTGCAGCGATCATTAACACACAGATTTGTTTGAGCTGCCACTAGCTGAGTGTTGAAGTTTTTTTATATCGAAACTTCGACTGCCCTTTCGCTAGCGAGCTTCACTTAGTGATGAATGTAAACAGTTTAAATTCTCAAAATATTATGAACCGCGGCTTCCATGCCCATTAAGTAGGGGATGGCTGATACAGGCACAGCTGTGTTTGCTATACTTGGGAATCGACTAACAGTGCTTTATCGCTTTGAAGTCTATTAGGATCACTTTTAATAACTGCCCGATTAAAGGATTTAATAATATTAAACATTTAGAAGTTATGGTCAGAAGATTTTGCGGCACCATCGCCATAACATCAACAGCTTGGTTTTTTTGAGTCAACATCTAAATATTTAAATAATTTGAAATACTCGCATAATTTTGGTTGGACAAAGATGAAGGTCATATTGTTCATTTTACTTAATTAACACAGTAATTTTTTTGTTGTTGTTTGTAAATAAACATTTTTATTCAATTTGTTTAAATCTTTTTTTGTGTTCTTTCTGCCACTTTGTATTGTGTTTGAAGACCTACTGGAAAACAGATACAGCAATAAATACACATTTTAATGTCAGTTATGCCGTGCTTAATTATCACAAGTCGCTCACTTTTTCTTAGCCATTGAATCCGCAAACATCTTTTGTTTTAAGTAGCAAGCACGTGGTGATTATTTATTTCATAACACCTAAGTTTATTTTGACACAAAAGAAATATTCATGATACACACAGGGACTTCCAGTGGCGGAAGGCGCAACTATATCGTCGTATAAAGCCAATAGTATAGGATTCCTGTTATCGACAAGTGTAAGAATATTTCATTTACAAGGAAAGCTTACGACAAGTAGTTTATTTACATTATGGTTACAAATTCAGAATAAGCTGAACGCTGTGATGTAGCGATAACAAAGTGAAATAGATGGGTTACAGGAGCAAGGTGAAATAAAGCTTTCGTCCTCCAGCTACTTGGGAGGAGTCTACATAAACAGCAAGTAATGCAAATATAACATAAGTATTGAGTGTTATCTATTTACTCCTAAGACCACATGGTATAAGGGCACTACACAATTTTCCTGAAATGTATTACACATGCGATTCCAACACAGTTCTGGATCTAGCATCTACCCCAGAAAGAGCACGACATCGAAACGGAGCAGAAATGGATCTCTTCGCTACATTTTACGCTGCGCTGATAGATTCCGTACCAGGAGTATATGCAAATTTTAGTAATTTAGTTGTTTAAATGTGTTGCTGTAGGCTGTAATATTCAGACCAGTCCTGTAGTGCTGCTAAATTGCTCTGAAATCCTTCCGCCATTCTTAAACTTGTTTTACACGCCGCGATTTAATGGACAATTAATTGAACAAGTTCTTGACCAAGAAATCGGTAAAAATTAGGTGTTTTACATGTTACAATAATTTGGGCAATTTTTTAACGATCGTGGACACTCGTTTAGTTTCATTAATAGTAGAACGGGGAAATTAATAAATAGGAAATTTTGGTCTGCATATGGAAATGGATTGGTAATCTGCGTTCGTCGAATGTTTTAGTAGTTTTGATATAGGTACAGTACAGATATAGGTTAGGTTACTTCGGCTTCTTAAATTAATTCAAATTATCAATTACGTTATAATCGTCGTAAATTTTCGAAATTTATCCATATTTTACTTTAAAAACACTATACAGAATTCGTATGTACTTTTCTGTTACTGTGTTGCTATCAAATCTGCAAAGTTAGTGAAAAAGCGTCGGAAAATCGTGGGAAAAATAGAGCATGTTCTATTTAATTCAATTAATAGTACGATAAATGGTTCAAGAAATTGTTCCAATTTTTGCTATTTTACACGATACGATAAAATCGATCAACTTGTTCAATTAACTGGCCAATAAATCGCGGCATGTAAAACAAGTTTTACACAGTCTTCTGCGTGCGTTACTATGATAGTATCATTGGAGAGCATAACTACAAAGTCACTTGCAATGATCCAAGTCGATACGTTAACGGTAAACCTTTTTTTTCCTTCTTAATTGGTACCTTTCAGTAAATATAGCGTTATCGCGAAACTGGTTGCTACAGCTCATGGATTTTTCTTCTTGTGCTCTTCGCCTAAAGGAGGTTTTCTAGCAGTTGCATAGATATTCAATTCAGTTGTTTTAATTTATATTCAGGCTATCCGAATGCTTCAACGAAAACGGTTTGCCAACGAGCTTCTATTTATGTGTGTACCACAAGGATTCTGCATTTCAAAATTTATTAAATTATTATTAAAACGTTCAAAGTTTTTAATTTCGCAATAGCTTACGCTTTTTAATAGTCAGTTATATTTCAAGCATTTTCAATTTCGTCAACATAATTTCCAAAGTGTAGATATATAATCACATGGTGGTAACCGAAACGTCAATACTAAACTTTGAATCTGTGCTGTACACCATGCTACTAATTAATTTCCTGTTTAATACAATCTCTATAGATTCAATATACGAAATCCGTCAGTCAATTAGTAAAGCCTCTGACCTTATATAAGCTTATTTCGATGCGCCCACTTTATGTTCTACATTAACAATGCCGTTTCTGTCCATACTTATTTAACGTATGTCGAAGCTAACTCTTAGTTTCTCTTTAATGCCAACATAATAATCATACATTTCGCTGTGTTTTACAAAAGCTTCTTCATGAACTATACGCAACGATTCAGTTTCCAAAATAACTTTGCTTTTAGTGTTGCATTTGGTTCTAAGATTGCTACGGTCATTTACCTGTCTGCTTGTCTCCCAAGCGTTCGCAGTGAATCTGGAAGTTTTACGATAGTTTCCGTTGTTAAATACACTGAAGTCACTGGCGGAATGTTTACTCTTTTAAACCTACGTGCAAGAGCGAGATTATCGAAATAATTTATTAGTGTTATTTCTACCGGTTCATGAAGTTGGAACAGGAATTAGTTCTCTTGTTTCTTAAAATGAAAAAGAAGGGCATACGAAATGCAGGGTTGGAGAGAAGATATCTGGGAAGAAAACTAAATAAACTAGAGGAAAGGGTGAGATTTATGATGGAAAGAGAAAATATAGTATTGCGATATCGTTTCCCAAAAAATACGGCGTTGAAAACTATATCAAGAATATGTTTACGTCTGGGAAATCTAAATTAATTAAATCATTCATCAATAATAAATAAACGACAACAGGTTTAAAGTCTACTATTGTTACAATTTATTGTATTAAATCACGTACTCGAACACTGTGGCACCGGATCACTAAAACACAGAAGATAACAGAATTCCTTTTCTCGATATATTAGAAATATGGAATATAAATAAGTTATAAACAGATATTATGACGTAAACTTTTCTTTTAACCGGTTTATTCTGTATTTTTCAATTCTTTGTCTTTCTTTGGGGATGCCCGTTATTTTGAATAAAACAAATTATTTCATATTATGTGTTACGTTTCGGAATCTTTTTATTCCTTTTTCAAACATTTTTTTATTAATTTTTTTTCCTAAAACAAATTACATTTAACTAAATGTTGTTTTTGTGTTTTCCCTTTCCTTTCCTACTTACTTGCGCTACTACAGAAAAACATATTTTATATTAATAGGCACCAAATATGGTGCGTGTTTAAATTTATACCTAAAAAGGTTTTAAAACAAATACATACAAACAACGAGGACATATTTCAATAGACATTCGTCGAATATCTGTTATGTTTCTGTTTTTTCTGAACAATTTCAACCCGTTTTTAACATTATACACATATCAACTATATACACGACACAACACCATTTCCTTTCAAAATTTTATTTCTTTAATGAAAGAATAAATACTATAAGACGATCTATCACTCACAAAAAATTCATTAATGTCTATTCCAATGCTACCGGTCACCCATTCTGAGGCTAGCTATAAGGATGAGAAAATGAATACAAACTGTACTAAATGAATCTAAATTAATTGTAAGATATGGTAAGCATGCTTTGTTGATTTAGGAGAGTCCAGCCAAAGTCCTGTAGGAGTTGTTGTGTCTTGTTCGCTGTATGAGGTCGGGCATTGAACCCAGTTTGACCACCTTCCGTACAGCCCTGACGCCCCTAGCGACTTCCATCTCTTTTTTGCATTTGAAAACGTTCCTTGGTGGTCAAAAATTCAACAACGATGAAGAACTCAAAGAAAATGCTATCACATGGTTGACAACACAGGCGGCAACGTTTTATAAAGAAGGCATACAAAAACCTGTGCCACGCTATGATAAGTGCCTACAGAATGGTAGGAACTATGTATTTTTTTTGCAATAAATAGTTTTGTTTCTAGTATCAAACAGAACTTAGTTTCTGGACGTGCTTCGTACATTTCTATTTTATTTCAGCATCATATTTTTTGCAAAACGATATCGCAATACCATATTTTCTCTTTCTATCATAAATCTCACCTTTTCCTCAAGTTTATTTAGTCTCCTTCCCAGATATCTTCTTTCTAACCCCACGTTCCGTATGCTCTTTTTTTTTCGTTTCAAGAATGAAAAGAATTGATTTCTGTTCGAACTTCATGAACCGATAGAAATAACACTAATAAATTATTTCGATAATCTTGCTCTTGCACGTAGGTTTAAAAGAGTAAACATTCTGCTCGTAACTTTAGTGTATCTAACAACGGAAACTATCGTAAAACTTCCAGATTCGCTACGAACGTTTGGAAAACACGCAGACAAGTAAATGACTGTAGTAACCTTAGAAACGCGATGAAACCAAATGCAATACTAAAAGCAAAGTTAATTTGGAAACTGAATCATTGTGGATGTTGTATGAAGAAGTTTTTGCAAAGTACAGGGAAGTGTAAGATTATTATGTTGGCATTAAACACACGTTACACCTTAAATAAATCGGGACAGAGACAGCTTCGTTAATATAGAGCATGGTCTTTTTGAAATAATCAGCCGATATGAGATTAGAGATTTTACTAACTGATTACGATTGATGGATTTTGTATGTTGAATCGATAGAGACCGTATTAAACAAGAAACTAATTAGTAGCATGTTGTGCAGCACAAATTCGAAGCTCAGTATTGACGTTTCACTTATCACCAAAAGTGATTACATGGAAATTTTGTATCTACACCTTAGAAATTTTGTGAAGTTGACGGTATTGGAGAGATATAGAATATAACTAAATATCAAAAGGCATAAGCTTTTAATAAATTAAAAACTTTTTAGTAATAATTTGATAAATTTTGAAATGCAGAATCCTTTTAGTAACAGGACTTCATTTTCAACACATTCTTGTATACTGATTCATTTTCGACTCCCACCATGGGGATCTCCCTTATTATTGGAGGTAGGTAAATTTAGCATATTTGCTAAATTTAAACCTATGTTGTGTTTGTTATGAACCCGAAGAGAAAATGGACCAGTAACCAATGACGTTGGAGATTTTTGAAAAAACGAAAAAGGCTCATTCCCTTCTTTTACCTTTAGCACCTTTATTTGACCTTGTAGAGAAAAACGAAAATCATATTCTCAAGCCCACTTTCGATCTTTTGTCTAAATTTTTCTATGACGTTTCGGTTCTTATTGGCCATCATCAACTTTCTTATTCCTTATCGACACCATATTGGATTTCGATACCGTTTACTGAACTTTTATGATTTTTTATGTGTCACACTTCCTTGGGAAAGCTTTTGTAATAACTATTTTCGATATTAATGATTTTCGTTTCGTCAAAATTTATTGTTATTAAGAGCTAGTTTGCTAGTATAATTGTTTTTTTTTGCTAGAGCTGTAGAATTAGGGTTTTGTGTGTTTATGCTATATTTGTGTGAGTAAATTTTTTTTCGAGGTATTGTTGCGATTGACCAGTATAGACTCCTTCTCAATCCTGACAATTAATTTTAATATAGTATGTGCTTGTTTATTAAAATTTATGGGTTCTTTGGTTTGTGTAAAGAAAAATTTATTTGGGAAACTTGGTTTATGGGCAACGGTTATATTGTATTGTTTTAACATTTACATTTTCAGATAATTATTCAGTTTATGGTATATGGTGTAAAAAGGTATTTGTTGTCTTCCTTATTTTGGTTTATATTAGTGTTTCCTCTATTTGAAATTTGTACAATTCTTTTTTATACTTATTTAAAAACGGAATAGGGTAATTATTATTTAGTAACATTTTTTTAATTTTTTCGATATTTTAACTAATATTGCATTTCTCTGCAAAACCGATGCATCGATCCACGAAATTATTTATCTTGTTTATTTCTGAATTATCTGATGAAACAACAATTGGAAGTGCTGCCGCATTTAGGGTAAATCGCATGAAATTGTTGCTATAATACATTTCTTGATGAGTTGGCAGATGTATTAACTAAAGCAAGCGAAATTGCCGATTATGCAATAATCTGTGAAGACCTAAATGTTGATTACCTTAGTATCTCTATCAATTGGGATATTTTTGTGGACCTAATGAAGTCTTGTGATTTAGTGTTTGCAACTGACGCTCCATCGCGTGTAGTTATAAATCATCATGGACATACATCTGCGTCTGCTATTGACTGTAGATTAGAGCAACGCAAACTGCGTTGAAAGCCAGTGGCTGACGCATAAAAGTTTACACAAAATAAACACGGCCGGGACAATTCAGTATAAGCGTCAGTATAACTGCGACTCGAAAGCCGATCTATTGTGTATGCATCTACGCTGTCGTATACTATATCGTAGTTCTACGTTTGTTTTGAAAATGTTTCCTACGTCGCGAAAACGACCAAAGTTGGACACAATAAGAATTTATTGCAGAACTGCCTGATTTAAAGTGTGATGGCGCTAAAATTCAATGTGTAGTGTGTAAAACAGATTTAATGTGTTGGTCGAAAAGTGATTGTCTGTAAATAGTGCAGGGCATGTTTCAAAAAAAACATTCCACACGAGATTATGACAAATTTAAATTTAATTTATGTGTTTATTGCATGTATTTTACCATTTCATTTACTAAGGAAGAAAGCATACGTCTCGTTTTGGAATGAATATTCGGACTTTAAGTTACCAAGTCAGAGAACATTACAGAGAGTTGTGCCGTCTGCTCGTGAGCATGTCGAGAAAAGAATTAAATCGGAGTTGCAAGATAAAAAACTGTGGTTATGTGTGGACGAAACAACAGAACAATTACGTGGGACTAGCGAATGCGATAGAAAAACTACAAAATTCTTTGGTGTCGTTAGTGGAATCTTTGCAAATAGTGCAACATGTTCACGCACAGCTATGCGCGAGAGAAGACGCAGGAAATGTTTGTGTTTTAGAAAGGTTTGAAAGTGTTTTAGATAAAGACTCTGATTTTGGCATATTAAGACAAATTTGTGAAGGTGCGTCAACAGAACCGTTAAGTTATTTGAAAGATTATTTTACTTACGCAAATATAACGTCACTAGATGTAGAACGTTCGTTTTCGGCATACAAAAACACATTTTCTTCACGCCGCACTCACTTTGCCGAAACAACTTTGGAAACATATCTAATGTTACAAATACTAAATAGGCATTATCCACTTTGTGATTTCACGGAGGACTCTTAAAACGGTAAGTATTTGAGCACGTACCACATTTAATTTATTTTTTGTAAACTTTTATGCGTCCGCCACTGGCTTTCAGCGCAGTTGCGTTGCTCTACTCTTGATCCTTTGAATGAACAAGATAGACCTCTTCATGGTTATCCCACTAGAAATTGTAATCTACTTAGAAAAGAAGCCCATAATTTGACTTGCTTTGAGATTTCGCCAACATATGCGTGACAGGCAATTTACAAGTTACCAAAATATATTAAGAAAATTTCTAATCCTATTGTGTTATTGGCTGCTTTAAAATCGTTTTTTCATGACAAAGCCTATTACAGCGTTAAGGATTACTTTGACAACAGCTGCTTATAGATTTTTATTTATTTATTTATTTATTTATTTATTTATTCGTTTATTCTTGTTTGTTAGCAGTTATACGTTTTTTTGTTTGTTATATACACTTGTATTTTTTTCTGTGATATTTTTTATTTCTATTTATTTTATACTATATATTGTAACCACTGACATTTTCCGTTTTTATGTGAGATTGTAGTATTTAAAATATTGATGGTAGTTTTTTTTCGTTTTTTGTTGTAAATTGGATTCTGGGGTGGAACGAAATAAATTTTGTTAAAATGTATTGATCTGTTCTTTTGGATACAGATAGCATACAATCATCAATATATGTACCTCTTGAAAAATGGAAACTTTATACCCAGGTTATTAAGAACTATTTGTTCCAATTTTTCCATTACTAAATTTGCTATGGCAGCTGAGATTGGTGAACCCATTGCTGAGCCGAAACTTTCTACATAAAAATTATTTTCAAAATTAAAGTAAGTTGTATCAAGGCATAATATACTTTAGTGTATCCCTCCATTACATCAATTATCCAAAACACTTGTGACTTCTTAAAAAAAGCTTATCAACCAGGATTGATTTGTTTATACTGCAAAAACGTAATAAACCCTGTATTTAGTTTCATCCTGAAAATTTTAAAAAATCACGAAAACCATGGGTGAGTAGAGATGCGAATAGGCCGAGTCGGGTCGGGCTGGAAGGACTGTACGAGCATAAAACGAAATTTTCACCAATAAATCAGCACAAAACCCTGCCATTTCAAATACTGGTGCAAAAATTGGTGCGGTGGCTAATGGATTAGAGTTCGCAGCAACCCTTATTCTCAAATATCTCGAAAATGATAAGAGCACGAAACGATATAAATCAGCACAAAATGAGCACAAAACGTTACCAATATCAGATTTTCTGAATCCGAAAAATTGTTTCGGGGGCTGCTAAATATGTTAAGTGTTTGTAGCTGCCCTTAGTTCCGTATATTTTATTTCTCGATTATCTCGAGAAAGGGATGAGCACAAAATAAAACCTTTACGGCAGAAATCAGCGCAAAACAAGCACAAAACGAGCACCTAACGAGAGCGTGGTCAAATTTAAAAAAAAGGAAAATACAGGGGCGGCGTCAAGTTGGCCCCTACTTTTCAACTGCAAATATCTCGAAAACGGAGTAAATACGAAATAACATTTTCACGGCACAAAACATGGACATTTTCAAATTTAAAAAAATCGAAAGTGCGGAGCTCAACTTGACGCACCCATATTGCGGAGTTTAAGACAAGCAACAACGAAAGTGAGTTATTAGATTTTGATTATTAGCAAAATATGCTTCTCCCCGTGTATTCAGTGGAGACACCTTTTTTAAACGTAAACATTGGGAAAATAATTTTTGAATGTTTGCCGTTATTTCTGGAAATGTACGATGAGACAATGAAAAAAGGACAGAATTATGTAGATCATGTTATTGAAAACATCGTATCAACTGTGAAAAAGCTACCTTTATTCTGATAACTCCAGCTCCCAAAATAAGAATCACGCCACAACTCAATATTATTACACTATTGTTAATAATAAGAAGTTTTAAAATATATACACAGATATCCAAAACCGGGACATTGCTTCGTTTCATATGATCCGAATTTCGGCTTGATCGAAAAAGAAAAATGAAAGCGGGAAAGAAGTTGCTAGAAGAATGGGTTGTGCTGGCGAAGAACACCTATTGTAAATTTGTAACAGTTCCAGTTATTCAAAACATGATTTTAAATTTCAGTAGTAATTTTCAACGTGTTTTTCAAGAAGACTATACTTAACAAATAAAATCAAAAATTTACTATCAGTGAAAAAGGGAGATCACTCCTCAACATTTTTGTTAATTTTCTACTTTAATTCAATTATTTAAGATTGTGAAAGTTTCACAAATTGTGTTTTTTTATTAAACTACTAAATTGCAGTATAATATTTGAAAAAAGCTGTGAGGTAAAACTTTCAAAAATAAAATAATTTTTACCTTCTGAAAAATTTATAAAAACGGAGCTACTCCCTTTTTACACCGTGTCTTCAGTTTCAGTACGACATGTTCTAAATTCGAAAAGGGCTTAGTGTTTATAAAAATTGAGCGTAAAAGCTTCCATTATTGATTCTTCTTTGGCTGCAGCAATATAAAAAGGCTAGATTGGGTTATAGTTCTAAATATTTCTTTTATTTTTGATCATAAATTGCGTAAAAAGAACTCAGCAAAGTAGAAGCGTCGTCAGATATGTTTGAACTATTTAATGGATGCAGCTACCGCGCTGCTAAGGCGAAGAGTATATAAAAGACGTAAATTTAGTTCGCCGAGTGCCCGCAGCCATAATTCATTAATTCTTTGGAACGTGCATAGTTTTGCGCGCCCGAGCAATTTGCCTAACCGTATCCAGAACTTATCCTACGAATGCACGCCCAGCGAAATAATGTGTATCGCGCGCTCGACGACCCATTAGCCATCGGGCGCTACATGGCGCTTGCGTTTTGTAATTTAGTTTTCGAACGAGCGAGCGCGTCAACTGACTTTGTATGCTTACATTGGTATCGACTTCGAGAAGGACATTCGGCGTACAATCGCTGTAGTCGGGCATCTGCCACGTCGGTTGGCCAGCGTCGCGTATATTGCAGAATCTCCTGGCTACACCCGAATAGCCTCGCGGGCACTCCTGCAAACTTTCCGTGCCGGCGGCGGTCTCCGGCCACAGCACGTTCAGGTGGCTCTCGCCCAGGCAGGTCAGATGGGAATTGCCGTAGACCACGTTCACCGATATGCTCATTTCGGACGAGACCAGCTCGTTCTGGACGAGGCAGGAGAACGTTGTCGATTTCTGAAAACGAAAAATAAGAGAATGAGAACCGAGGTAGAATGATGAATGCAAATATAAACATTTGGTTAATAGAAAGCTGAATAAATGTTGATTTTATGCGAAGTGTTTAACGTTTGGTGGGTAAATCAATTATTTCAATCATTTCGGGGTTTTCTCGCAGTGCAAAAGCCTTATATTAAAGCTTTTGCTAGATATTTTAAATAACAATCAAGGCTGGGACATTTCTCGGTAGTTCACGGCGATAACGTTCATTGGTGCGATATATACATTTTTGCAATGCACCTATACAGGCTTAGCATTATGCGTACTGCAAGTAAGTAAGGTTGATTTCACTCCTCACGTTTTTTAGTCTACTTCTTCGATTGTTGTTTGCACTAAGAATTTTCATTATTTAGCCTGTTGTTGGTTCCTTTACAGTTCGTTTTTCAATTGTTGTTATGTCTTTATTTACCTATAGATTATAAGTTATTGTTTTCTCTTCGTTCGTTTTTTTTTTTACTTCCGTCGCATATTTGTTCGTAGTTAATTTTCTCTATTCCTATTAAAAGGTCCTCTGTATCCAGTTGTTTAGTTTCCGAAATGCAACACCTTTTAGAGTTTGAGAATTTCTTCAAATAACTAAACATCACTTGGTATACCTAAATAGGTTTTTAGATAAGCACAAATTGTGCCGCAATTTTTTTTATTAAAAATTTCTCCGTTTGATAGTAATAATAGTTTATTAAACCCAGCAGTTACAATAACTAATTACAGGGTTAATACAAAAATAATGAAAAATTATGTAAACAGAAATGTGCTTATAGCTAATTATGTACTAAACGCAACGTACTTGTTACAGCAAAAACAAAGAAATACAAGTAAGCCGATATATCACTATAGCAAATATCCTTCTGCCGATTTCAAAAAGTCACGATAGCAGTCATTATATGTATATATCCAGGGAGTAACTAAATAAATTGTAGGCACCACACAGTGTATAAAGGTGAATTCAGTAAATAATTGGTGTTAGGAACAGTACAACTGAATAATTATGGGAAGTTTATTTTTTCTAGAAAATAAGAATTGTCGATTTCATTACGAATAATTTTATATAAAAAGACACTCAGTTTCCTTCTATCGTATAAGGATTTCAAATTAAACTCTAGCAGCAGACCTGCGTATGAAATGTGCTGATCAGGATAATGTCGATATCTACTGAAGTAGATGTGCTTCAGAAACTTTCTCTGGATTGACTCCAATAAATGTATATACTTTTGGTACATAGGTCCCCAAACATCTGAACAATGTTCTAATTTACTGTGCACCAAAGATGTATAAAGTGCTTTCAAGGAATCCGTGTTCTTGAAGTCTCTGCAAGATCGTGTTACGGTTATAAAAAAGAATACGATGAAATGATTGAATTTAGAGCATGAGAACATAAAAAAAGAAACTAACTTACACAATAAAATTTCTTGTGAACACACAGAGAAAGTTAAATATTACAGAAAAGTTTTACATGGAAACAAGTAGTTAAATATAGTGCTCGAAGTTTTGTTTAATAGACGTAGATTCTATAAGGAGAGGATTCAAGGAGTTCAAAAATAAAAACAACGTCGTTGAGATGTTATTAATTTTGGTGGGTAAAGTCCTGAACGGCCTTTGTACATTTCTTCACAGAGACGGCGACCTAGTATTTGAACTCTTGAGTAAGAATTCCGACGTTCATAGGACGCCACTGAATGGTTTGTGTAATCTAGTCGCCTCGCCGATGGTCGATAATTCCGTCGGAAACCATTCAGAGTTTTCGAGGGAAAGGAAGAAAAGATTGTACAGATATTAAAAATTTTTAGCAAAATAGATGAGCAAATATTTGATCAAACTGCATATTGAATGAAAGAGCACTATTAAAAAGATATTGACGAAATGTTATAAAAGAATCTCAGGGGGTAAAGTGTTAACTATAATATTGAATTTTACAATGCAATGAATAAATGTGCCAAAGAAATAATTTAATGGTAATAAGTTCAACAAATAAGTTATTAAAGTGATACATGAAATTTTAAAAATAGGTAGTAATATTTGCGTGAAGTGCAGTTCTTAACTCTTAAAGCGAACGATAATTAACTAGAGGGAAAATGATTAGTGATTACTGCAAATAGCCAAAAAGTTAATTATGGTTCGTCACACACATTGATAACAATGATAACTTAAATTAACTTACATAAACAACTGGGTTCAGAGAGACACGCCCAGGGAGGAGGTCCGTCAACAAAATTATGGTGGTACTGGTGTTTTTAGCGGCGGTATATTCAGGAATACGAACACTGGGCTTGCAGATCGAGGGAACAGACGTTGGCAAACAGCGGGCGGATGACGAAGCCAAGGTACAAAATCCGCAACTGGTGCGTTATCCCGTACGATCCGATACAGAAGATTCTCAAACCAGAAAGTCGCCGGGGAAAAAAGACCTCGGACACCAGGGAGACACCCAGTAGAGTTATGTCAGATGACAACTTTTAGTGCTCCAGACGTAACGAGGTTTTCATCACACTTGGCCACTTATGACCACACTGAAACTGCCGCCAACTAACTTGTGCAAACTTGTAACTTCGTACTTGTAATCGTCCTCACTGGCGTCAGAACGCCTCTATTTATATGTTTTACAGGAATCCAATGGGATCGCGAGATGTGGATAACCAATACCGAAGCACGGATAACGTGACGTAAGCAAGATCTGTGTATAGCGACAAATTCGTGCGTGTATCGAACTGGGTAATTACTAATTACAACAATTAGCTACGGATGAAATCTAATTTAACTGATACTAATGTGTAAAACGGGATTAATACTATATGTTCACAAAATTGCATTTGTTCTTCAATAAATAACGAAGCTACGGGCCGCAAAGAATAGAAAGAAATGGGAATGATTGGTTCATAGACAGTTAATTACTAGATATCTCATTAGCTTAAAAATATAACTCAAATTTGTTGTTATCAAGAGCGAGAAGGGTTTAAAATAAAGATATTAGCGGTGTAGAATTTTGAAATAATGAATATTAACGGTTTTATTAAATAATAAAGATCAAATCTTGGGACAAATTAGGGGAATGGGTTTAGTTAAAACATGCAAAATGGATACTACGCACTACAGACTCGATGAAGTCATCCTCGCAGGTGTTCAGTTTCGTAATATATTGAAATAGAGGAATTGGCGCGAAATGGAACAATGAAATAATGTTGTTTGAAGTGTTTTAAATATGAATGTAAGGAAATTTGTAAATTAAGGTGTAATAATCGATTAATAAATCCTAACATTTTGTGTGAATCCGCACAGATATGTTCGTGAAAACGTAGTTCTTTGTCAAAAATCACTCCAATATCCTTTGAAGATACTCGTTCGATGGCTACTTCTACAATACAATACTAATATACAGCAATATCTGGCTTGCGGGTATACGTCATAGTTTTACGTTTGCAGGTGTTTAAAAATAGTCCATTCTTATTGCACGAATCAACAACGTACCAATCTTAAGATCATCCGCATACAATAAAGCCTCAACTTCAATGCTATCGCATATATCATGTATGCACATAATGAAAATAAGTGGGCCGACCAGATCCTTGGGGCACGCCGCTATACGCAATGTATGTGTCAGAACGTGCACCCTCGTACTCAACAAACAGTAGTCAATTAAACAAATAGTAGGCCAACTAAGTCTGGATGTAGGCCAAACCGTTATAATTTGGCAAAAATTACATTATCAGGTACACAATCAAATGCTTTGCTGATATCTGCATAGACTACTCGATTTGTTTTCGACTATCCATAGCTTCAGCGATTTTCTGAGTAAAATTACACAAATTAGTTGCCGTAGATCGACCTTTTACAAAACCGTGTTGGTTGCGATGGATTAGTGGCTGTATATGCTATCTGATCAACACAAATAACTATTTCAACAATTTTTGAGAAATTGGTCAACAGCGCAACTGGACGGTAATTGCTAATTGAATTTCTAGAGCCTGATTTAAAGACTGGTATTATCATTGTTTTTTCCAAATTTCAGGAAACAAATTCTGTGTCAAAATAGCATTAAATATGATTTTCAATAGTACCAGAAGACACACTGTAGTATATTGACATCAAGAAGTCAGACGCTGACATTGCTTTTATTGCGAACGCATATTGGAGTAATGTCCGCTGATGTCTTACTAAGCCCTAAGACTAAAAAAAGGTGATGAAGGAAAATAAAGGTACATACATTATACATTATATTACGTAGTGGTTGATAAGCAGACATAATAAGATAAACATGTAAAAAATAGAGTATGCATTAATTAAATTTTAATAAAATTACTACTAGAATAAAAGTTCTCTCGCTTTTCATTTAATAATAACAAATGAGTAAAATATACATCATGGAATTAATAGAAGATTATTTCAACACAATGACACACAATCCATCACCAAAAAAGAGACCAAACCGTTTGAGCCCATTGTGAGATTACCTTTCAACTTTTTTGCAGCATATTCGATTTCTATATCAGATATAGTTCTTATCTGTAATATATTTGCATTCGTAATGATGTTGTCTCTACCAGTGCAATTATTAGATTGATGTACATGTAAACTACTAAAATAGTGAGCAAATCTATTTACTATTTCGGCAAGTTTGGATGAAATCATGTCATTGTGAAGCATGTCACCCAAAATTCTTGTGCTCCCCTTTTAGCACTTATAAACGACCAAAATTGTTTAGAATCGATTTCAATCTTGTCCTCTACATTTCGAATGATTTGTGCATCAACACTTTTACACCAAATCCAATATCTCTTTAGCAATTTATACGTACTAGGTGTACCTCCATCCAAACTGATAAGATTCTTTTTTTTTAATCTGTTCGAATAATGGACTTAATGCGCGAACGAAGTAACTGAATTCGGCTCTTATAGTAAAGATTAGTTCATCTTGTCGATTTCATACTTATTGAATGACCCTCATATACTACACTGTCATCTATGTTCATCTTCATCATGACACCTCTCATGGTAATGTTAAATCAGCAGTTCGGATTAAGTGTTTGGTACTGATGACAAGTTAAACTCCAAAGGTTTGGCAAGGAATAGTTATCGAGTTCTATACACACATATATTTTAAAAGCTATAAACAGTTACTATTCAGATAAGATTGTAAATACCGAAAATGATTTTTTTATATTGTCTTTTTTTATGTAACAATAAGCACAGGAAATATCTATATAAGAAAACAGGAATAATTAATTAGAATATAAAAAAATAATAAATCTCTCGTTTTAACCACAGATGATTATCTGGCTTCTACACTCTGCAGCGAGATAGCGGTAGCGTCGAGTAGAATTTTAAATAATTAAAAATATTTTTTTATTATTTCTTAATTTGTCAGATAAGCTTGTACATATCGGAGAAGATGATTTTTTACATTGTCTTTTTTACGTTGCAATAAAAACGGAAAATATCTGTATAAGAAAGCGGGAATAATTAATTAGATTATAAAAAGGTAATAAATCTCACGTTTCGGCCAGACATGGCCTCGCGCCCGGCGTGTTTTTTCCACACGACGTCGATTTAGAGAATACCTTCTAATATATACTTACGAATTATTATGTTATAGGAAATGTAGCGCCTTTTCCATCTAGGTGAATGGCAAGCCTTCATGAGGCTCGCCCTATTTCGCAAATCCCGTACAATTTGCTCCCTTTTGGCCTTCTTTCGTGTCTCTTTCGCACATACAGTCCGGACGACCGATCTATAACCGAGGGCGCAAGAGAGGTGACGTGTTTATCACAATCAGTCAGTATTATATATTAACTACCATGCTTTCTATACATCTTTAAAAAGCGATGTTTCTGTTTAATACCGCGGTACAAATCTGTCTATTACTGCAAATATTTTTGAATAAAATAGCTCACACATACCATTAACAGTCATTGTTGGCGCACACAAGATAAAATCAATCCATTCAATTTTGGCTATAGCCTGATGTAGAGAAGAATAATCAGCATTTCTAAAATTGTAACGAAATATATTATTGCACTCAAAATTTACATTACAATTCCCTATTTCAAGTTTACAAAATAGTGCAGGATGATGCAAATCCTCAGGTACTAGAGCATCCAAGTTCGTTGCAAATACCAAATCAAATAACCTATCATTTGAATTAACAATTTCATTATGCTGCGGAAAATTACTATAATTTAAAAAATTTACTAGATACAGTGAAATATTATCAGCAATTCCAGGTATACAACATTGTCTGTACCCTACATAACGCTTATTGTCGGACCATAATTTAACAGTAGTGGGAACAATATGCAAAAATAAAAGAGAAATTCCAGCAGTGTTTCTTCCCAACAAGAGTAGAAATGTGAAAAGTACACTGCTTGGATTTTCAAAAAATGCAACGTTGATTTCTTATGTACCAAAAAAATCTAAGGCAGTTCTTCCGCTCTCCACAATGCACCATGCAAATATTGACCAGGATACCGGATAAGAAAAGAAACCGGAAATTTTAACATTTTATAATACAACTAAGGGTGGAGTGAAGGTAACAGATAAACTCTGTGCTACGTACAATCTAGGACGGCAAACACGAAGATGGCCATTGGTTTTATTTTTCCATCTAATTAATGTCTGCGCCCTAAATGCTTTCATTATTTATAAACACAATAATATTGAATCAGTCACTGCGCGTAGAAATTTCCTCAAAATATTAGGACAAGAACTTGTAAAACCATATCAATTAGATCGCTTGGAGTACCCTTAATTGCCAAGAAAAATTCGACAAGTTCTAAACGAGCGTTTAGAAATTGAGCCTCAACCTGTAGAAATACCAACTACAAGTTCAAGAAAGCGGTGTTACCTGTGCCCCAGAAATAACCATTCTAAACAAATATGCTCTAAATGTTTTAAAAATATTTGTTGAGAGCATACAAAAAAATTGTGTAATGAATGTTATGAATAAATAGTACATAATACTTATTAACGTTTCTTTTATACGTTATTTTACCGTTTTGTATCATATTCCTAAGACAAGAAACATTTAAAATTAAAACATTAATTTTATAGGAGTAATTTTACAATGGTGCCTCGTAGGCGCCATGCTAGTACTTATGTATGTCCAATAGGTGCTACTACTTAAAGGTTAAAATACCCTAGAAGTATAATGCTATCATGACAACGAAAAAATTGATCCAAAAACTAAAACAACGTTTTATAATTGTTTAAACTTAATCCTGAGAGTACATATGTACATATATTGCGACAAGCCAAATAAACTTAAAACCTATTTTTATACTAACAGCTACCATATCAACTACATCCAAAGATGACGCAATTTACAAGTTTTTGAATAAAATATATTGTTGACGGTAATAACCATTCCACCACGCCGGCTTAATGGTGGTTATTGTATATTTAATTTCAAGTTCTTTAAAAGCAAACAAAATTTGCATCGCTACAATATGTTCTCCAAGGATTACGATCCAGAATTCCCTTTTTACGATACTTTGATCGCGATGATAGACCTAGAAGTGATCCTTTCACCACAGAATTTCAATGTAAAATCTCGAGATGTTTGCTGCGAATCGTAACGGCTCAAAAAAACGGACCGTACTCGAGAACGCCCCTTATCACGTTCAAATTCCGCTTAGCATTTACATCTGTTTACTAAATCATCGGCTCCGCGGCCTACCGAGAACTGGAAAAGTATGCCATAATTTTCCATCAAAATCTAATCAAGCATAATATACATAAGTCCTTTTTCGCTCTCCCTCTCTCTGCTGGTTCCCCCCGGTCCGTTATCTTAACCGCGTATTTTAAATGCTAATGTAATTTTAAAACGGTTCCCGATATATAGTGGTATGGTCGCGTTATTCAACCGCACGTCGGGAAGAAGTTGAGAAGCAATTCGCTGTAATACGACGGGGAATATTCTTGGTTAAAAAAGTGAGTCCTCCTCAACCTACTACGTGATGTATTCGCCCTATTATACAAAATCCTAAAATCACAACACCGAGGGACTCTTCCGTAATCCCATCTCACCTAAATTATTACGTTGACTTCGGACAGAGCCCATTTTACGTGTTGTTATTGTTACGCGACATTCAATATGCAAGTTAATCATGGTGCTATTGTTATGTTTTCGTCTCCAAGCGATAAGCCGTAAAGGCAATGTTAATTTATACGGCAGCGCATAGAAACTTTAGAAAAAAAAAGGAGAACGAGAATCTAATTTAATTAACAACAATAAGGTGAGTACAAACTCCAGTAAATATAAATCTAAAATGCGATGTTTATCAGAAATTTCATTTTTTAGTAGGAATATAAGCAAGCAACAGAGATTCGCGATTAATAGTCCCACAAGTGGAGCCCGGATTCCCACCTTGTTAACAGATCCGTATTCGGGATTGTGCACTCCACAAAAATGCCTATCATTATTTAGGTGCCCCAGGAACAAGACGAACACCATAGACAGCTTGTTGAAAGTGTTTATATGTACAGTTTGTCTATTTTCAGTTTTTACCTACGTCATTATTTTGCCGTATGGGTAAAGACAATACAATCTCAAGGGAGCAAAATTTGGGCTTGTCTCACAGACAAGGATGTACCTGGTCTGCTTTCAGGCGAGTGACAGACAAGGATAGTCATATATACTACTGCATTGTTCAAATTGTTAGTGCACTGTTTACCTTCTAGTGTGTGTTGTCAGTTGTCAAATGTAGGTTAGCACCGTTTTTGTATTTAGTTTATTATTAGTTATTTTCTCGCCCGTCTTCTACATTCTTTCTGCATATCGCAAGAAAAAATTGTTCTTTTTAGAACACACAGTACGACTGCAAAGTCTTCAGTAAGTTATTTTGAATAGCAATGCATCAAACAGAGGTTGATGTTTTTACTATTAATATAGAGAATGCCTGGAAAGCGGTTGGATTCCAAGTCACAGGAGCTTGTGCTCAACATTCTGGCATGTTTTGAGAGGGAAAAAGGAAATGGAGGGTCTTTGAATGCTATTTACGAGGTAGATATTCTCATACACTCACAATTATATTTACAAAGTGTGTACTGTTACAGAGAGCAAACGAAGCACTTGGTGTGACCCGACAAACTATTTGTGCTAGCAAAAAGAAGAAATCGCAAATGTATCAACAAAGTAACAAGGGTTTTGTAAACGGTTTACAATATTGTTATAAAAATGTTGTTTTAGGGAAACATGTTACATTACGAACCCTGAAGGATGAACTAAAAACCAAAACCATTGTTGAATTGTGCAAACAATCCTTAAGTGCACTGTTGAAGGAAATCGGCTTTAAATATCGAAAAGGAGGCAACAGGCAAGTTTTAATAGAGACACACGACATTGCATTGTTGCGAAGTGTGTGAAACCAAAAAATGGACATATTGTCTATCAAAAACTAACGTATTTAAACAAACCTACTATGATTAATTAATTGCAGTAAAGTTCGATAAACTAAAGAAATAACAACAATTAACAGAATAAGGTAAAATGAGAGAAAATAATAACGAGAACAAAGAAGGAACATATGACAAATGCAGGATATAATAACAATAAACAACAAGAATAATTTACGCTTTTAGAACTGAGATTTGACAGTTTGGCAATTGTTATGATTACTTTGCTTAGCAACGAGCTCTTTAGATCGGTTTGGTGTTGCAAGAAACTATTTGGCGCTCTTTTCTAGCCAACTTTGCGTAACAACGAAAACAGATTACCAAAACCTTGCCACCGTTCCAAGGAGGCATTGCGTTGATTTCGCGAAAATAGGATACACCTTTTAGAGTGGCCTGCACCGTCTTCGGATCTGTCACACACTGAACATCTGTGGTCAATTACAAAGGGCATAAAAAAGATAATTGCGGAAGAATGGGAAGCTATAACTGCTGATACCTACCAAAACTTATTTTGATAATGCTCAATCGCAGTAAAGCTGTTATTAAAGCGCATGGTGGAGCCACAAAGTATTAAAATATATTAATAAATTGTTGTTTAGAATACGTATATGTAAAAAGTTTTATTTAAACCATTGTACTTTTTACATACTAATATTGATGGGGGTGTCTAATACATATAGCCAAGGCTGTATAATTACGCTATAGATTTTAGATCGCTATCGTTACGGTTTAGAAAACAAACTCTGTTCTGAATTTTCTTCTTTTTTGTTTTCGCTCTTCTTCTTTCCAACAGCATTAATTTACGACTTACGCTTGTCAAGTCTTTCTTTGTAAGGCGATTATTTCAGTTCTCGAATTGAAAATGTTCTTTTGTGTTCGCTCTTTCTCTCAAAATGTAAACTAGGGAGCTTTATTCTGCGAATGTTTCGTTTTTTTTTTTAACCTAATCGCGAATACGTGTAGGAACAGTCAGATATAAAAACGTTTATATTTAATTTAGGCGATTCTCTTCTTTCGAACAGAATTTTTACATCGCTTAATTAATAAAATCGTCCTTTAACAAGGTAAAACATCGGGGAATCAAGGTGAATCGAAGGCTCTTCTTTAGCCTAGGCCCTGTACTTAGTGCATAGTCTATGATTCTTTCTAATTAAAGTTGAACTATAGACAAGATTATTAAAACGCATGCAGTAGTGAGAGTTTGTATGATTTCGAGGAAACGCAAATTATGTTATCTATTGCAAGAAAACAATACTGGAAGTGATTACCTATAAAATGACAAAAATATTAACATTTATTCAAAACATGACAGTAGCATTTCGATTTTATATTTTTACCATTTAATTTCCTAATGTAGGTAAATAATAAGCAAATTATTATTATATTATTGTACATTATTGATTATTACTATTATTAGGTATCATAACACAAAACTTTTACAAGATTGATTTTGGTTTTTGTATACAAAGAATGTATTTAGGAAATACATTCCAGCATTATTGAAGTATGCTAATAATCAGTAAGATTCACTTAAATTCGTTAAATAATGTCTGTCTATTTACTTTTTTTATCTCTATGAGAGGTAATACCGTCACAAAAGCGCAGGTAGTAGCGAAAACAAAGAGCGTATTTCTTGAAATTCCAGGAAAAATGTAACAGTTGGTAATTTTACTATGAATCATGAAGCTATAATAAACCCACTTATCGTTATCGTTCCATGTTAGTAGCAACAACATCTCTTAAAGAATAGCGTATATAATTTCGTTTAAAATTTTGAAACATGCCGGAAAGTAATGAAATTAATGTTGAAACGCGTGCTCTGGTAGTAGTACAACATAGCTTAGGCATAAGCAATAAGCAAATTGCTAGAAAATTACATTTAAGTCCATCTACTGTTGATTATAACATCACACAATACAATGAAAGTGGCAGTTTTCTAAATAAAGTACGAAGTGGTAGACCAAGGGCGACAACATCAGTTTAAGATATTGCAATCGTGGCGTCCAGCAAGCGAAGTGGAAGAAAAACAGCTCCGGAAATCTTTGCAGAAATCAATACTGTACTTCCGAAGCCGATTAGCGTGTCCACGGTTAAGTGCCGTCTGCAAAACGCCGGCTTTCACGGATAGTTGCGATGCGAAAGCCCTTGCTTCCCCAAATTAATAAGGACCAGAGGTTACAATAGGCACGTGAACATCGAAATTGGACGGCAGGAGATTGGAGCAAGGTATTGTGGACCGACGAATCCAAATTCGAGATTTTCGGTTCGCGAAGACGAACCTTATAGTACTGGACTCTTAATGGTGCTTTAACAAATATTTGTTTGGAAATTGTTTTCTGATTTCTTCCGCTACTAAATTTAGACCGTGACGTGAGCTAAGCAGCCGCTTAGCAGCCGAGCTAAGCAGCTGAGTCCATCTATCAAGAATTTTCTAAAAATGCAAATATTTCAAATATGGTTAGAAATAGCAACACAGTCGTTTTATCAAACAAACCTTAAAATTGAACGAATAATTCAAAAATGTAGCAATATATAGGGTATTCCATTTACAATAACAAAGTTGACATATATTTCCGGTATAACCGGATGTGTCAGATTATTAGAAATATTTTAGTTTAGTACATGTAGGCTATAGTATATTACCAAGTTTTCAGAATTTTCCAATGTATACTCTTTCATATATCGATCGATGCTGTTCCCCTGTATTGTATTTACTCTATCCCACTTATATTTTCCACATCTTTCGAATTACATCAAAAATTAAAATCAATAGCTAAGAGAAAACTCTTACATTTGAAAGGACTTGAAGTTTTAGAATTAATTTTTTACGTTTATTTTTGATAATATTGTAGAAGTATTGTATTTTGGAAAAAAAATGAAAATCGTTCGGTCCATTTTTTACTTAGGGTGGCGTAGGTTTACATGTAGTTCCCTATACTACAACCTGATAGAGAATGCCCTTAAATTTATTTGCGTTACAACAAATTGATATGTCACAGTTGGCGTTTGCGTGCTACGTTGTTAATGCTGTGTCCCTATTTGACAAAAGCCGTTTCTACCTCCAATTTAACGCATAGTAGATTATGAATGTGCACATGTATGTATATACAGATATACGAAAACTGTCAGATTTGCTTGTGTAAAGTAAGTAAATTCTTGTTGGTTGGGAGAAGTTCGTAGAACAAATGTTTACATTAAACACAGCTTGCGGCTGAGTTAATTATACCGTCTATTTTTCATGAACCGCTTGTGGTGCTTTAACAAATTATCACGCTTTCCCTTAGTTCTTGCCACACAAAGCTAATGTTAAGATACGAAATTTCTAACGTTCTCTCTCTTAATTTATGATGAAAATGTATGTTGGTAGAATTGATCCTATTTACTCTTATACGTTTTTTCAGAGGTACTACTAAACTGTTAGGGGACAGTGACTGAATATCAATACTTTTAAGGCATTTAAAAGCCATTAAAACTGCTCATATAAGCAAGCAAGAAGCGCCATGGCTTACGAACACTATAATATGATTAATTAACTTAGGTGAAACATTCCTTTCCAAGTTTAAAAATCTTTAACAGACTAGAATGTTTTTTCTGGAAATTAGAAATTTTATACAGGATTTATATTAAATCTAAAAAATGGTATCTAGGATTTGTATGCTTGGCCAATTCCTGGCGAAGGTACAGAAGAGATATTGTGGATTTACTCAAATTTAGAAGCGAAGTTGCTGAAGGCTCGTACTTAATAAAAAAAAAACATAGTAAGGAACAAACGAGGGCCACCGTTTACTAATTCTGTAGATTCAGAATTTGAAAAGAAAATGAAACGAGGTCCCGCTAAAGCGATATCACAATTTGATGTGAGGAGGGATAATGTTGGATACTTTCCTTTAGAACAAAATTCCAGATAAAGGTACAAGTTACCTGAATGTGACTTAAAAACTCATTTTGTGCATCAAGTGCAACAATCATCTTTACACAAAAAAGAACCGCTTCTGTTTCCTCCAGTTTCATTGTTAATTATTTGTATATGTTATTCTATTAATAGCCCAGTGAACCATACTTGGAACGTTGTTTTGTTTTTGTTTTTTAAATATTTTTTTTGGATTATATTGATTTAAGTGTATTTTTTCAGATTTTTTTTTTCAAACTTCTGCATAATTTAGACAACAAGAGGTTATGGATGGAAATCATTGACACGTTCTTATTTCTATCGGTGAGTACAGCGCTAGGCCATTGACTCCATCGGTTACCTAGGTCGATGAATACGGTGAATTTGAACATTGGGGCAGGGGAATGAAATATTTGCGTGCAAATTAGGTAACATCTGCTTGTTTACATCAACCTCACAATAAGTTCACACGTCTAATTAAGGGCAATAATGAATGCTGGTGCTACAAAGCTTTCTTTTATGTTGATATCAAATTCTTAAAGATTACGAAACATGTCAAAAATACGAAATGTACTTTCCAATAGGGCCTATATGACACTTACCATTTATTAGGTTAGAATGGGGTTAGAAAAATCCCGAAAATCAATTAACATTGCATCAGAATCGCCCTTTTATTACCAAACATTGCCTTAAATCAGTAATCAATTTTTACAATTATGCCCTGAAGGTGAATAAAAGAATTCGCCTATATGGTCTAACTGAACCTATTTTAGGTCAACTCCGTGAAAACATAAGGGTAAGTGATCTTTCCTCAAAAACCTGGGATGTTTTCTAAGCTTAACAGCTTTTTTTGTATACGTTGTCTTATTGGAAAACATGTTAAAATCCTATTGAATCCTCTTTCGCGAAGTAATATGTATTTACTGCATTTTCGTCTAAGTAGATTATATAACAATCTACCTCGATCAATTTTAAGTCGATCAGCTTTTTTGTTCACAATAAGTGTTGCACTTTAGATACACTCGAAGTCGGGTATAGGGTTTAATAAAATAGTGCATTAAGGTATGTAGTATTTTCTAAATTGAATTCGTTTCGTCCGAGGCTAAAGTGAACTTTTTGAAACTAAAAATTCTTGATATACCTTAGTAGTTAAAATGAGGTCGCTACGTTCAATATCGAGTAGTTTTTCCGGTAATTGCTTCGCCCGAGCAGAGTGCTTAAAAGCTCCTTAAACGACGAGGTAAAAATGTAAAAATAGGGTAAGGTTTCGAGGGTGTCCCCTAGATATTCTTTCGACACTTTAAATACGAATTAAACCCGGCTATTAACGTTTTAAAAGAATTAAATTTGAAAAGAGACAACTAACATCAAATTGTGACGTTTCAATATAATCTGAGAACATATGTTGATCACTGTATACATGCCAAATGGGATTTATATTTATATTTTGTGTGGAGCGGAGTATGTCGGTGGCTTAATGTTTGACGTCTTGCTCACATAAGAAATATCTTGAATAAGAATTGGTTTTTAATTTTTCTTTGTCTAACAGTCTATGAATGGTTTGTCCTTCCAGAAGGACGATTGTATATATGGTTTGGTTCTGCTGGAAAGAGTCACCAATCTTATGACAATACAATAACGGAATATCAACAGCATGCAGGTAGTCAATAACCTGTCCAGCCACGTGGGAAATTAGGTCCCAGAAAAGGAGTAAATGGTATCGCGTGTTCAAGTGCGATGTTTTCCAGGTAATAATCCGAGTTCATAGACCTGACGTGCCGAAGCAGATGCCCCCTTTCCAAAAATATTGCAAAGCCACCACCAAACGGGACCCTTGGAGAAATGCTGCAACTTTCAAATGTATCTGCTCTCCTTTGCCAAACATGCTCGCGTCCATCAGGAAATTTTAAACTGACCCTCGTTTCGTCAGAGAATAAAACCTTTTTCCAATCATTAACAGGCCAATGTTGATGATTTCTGGTAAAACGCAATCTTTGAAAGTAGGTACTCGTAAATATTTTTCTCGACAGTAGGGATAAACAAGCATGGTAGAATTAGAATTTTTTCTCACATCATTTGGTTACGCGGCTGAAAACGGTTGTTCCGCATTAATTAATAGCTTGTGTGGTGCGGAGTGTGCCGATACTTAGTATTGTTTGCCATACTATCCCACAGTCCTTGCTTTCATTATCTTTGCAATTTGTGCTCTCTGGTAAGTAGCCGTTTCTTTTGCCGGTCTCTTGTTTCTTAACTCAGCTTCATTTAAACGTCTTCTGCTTGTTTAAGACGATATTCCAACATTACGAACCGCTAATAACTCGTTTTTTAACATATTGCTAGTGCTTCTCCGGTTTCTAAGAGCGGATTGTCTCAGAAAACGGTCATTGCTTTGATTTGTACATTGTTTTCGTCCTTGCCCTGTCCTTCGAATATAAGATCCTGTTTTGTTAAATCGTCTAACCATGCGACTTATATTGCAATGATTTCTTATTAATACACTGGCAACATAACGCATCGAATATCCCTCATCCAGCAGAGTTGATAACCGTACTGCCTCTTCCACCAACATATTACTTTTGTCCAAAATGCAGAATTGAGTATAAAGAGTGTCCAACGGAAGACTACATGCAGAGTATTTGAAATGCAAGAAACGGTAGCACGAAAACTGCAGTAGCTATTGCCAATTCATATCTAACACTGTTGCTGTACACTAGCAGTTAGTGCAAAGTGTATTAAAAGTAACCCCAAAAATAAAATTTCGTTAGATTTACACGATGTGTTTATATGGATACTTCAAGTGCGTGCTCAAGTACAATGCCCTTTCCAGAGGGGTAAATGGTCTTTACCTTCTTCGGAGCCGATTCACCGCGTTCAATCCAGTGTTTTGATTGCATTTTTGTTTCTGGTGTGTAGTGATGAATCCAGATCTCATCCATGGTCACGAATCATGTCATGAAATTCGTTGAATTCCTCGTAAACACTTCCAAAAATCGGCTGAGGTTTTTGCTTCGAATTGAGCAAATGCGGCACCCATCTTGCAGAACGCTTTTCTAAACCCAATCCATTATGTAAAATATGAAGTATTCGTTCACAAGAGATGCCCACGGCTTCCTCCACTATTATTCTGCGATCTGCCAAAACCATGTCACGGATTTTATCCACAATTTCTGGCGTGGTAGCGGTTTTTAGACATCCTGAACGTGGTTCATGGGGCCACGCTTGAATTCCAAAACCCAAAAACTCACGGTGGGAAATGAAGATTATGGATCACCAAGAACGTCATCTAACCTTGATTTGGTTTCCGTTGCTGTTTTCCCTTCTAAACAGAAAAATTTTATGACCGTTTGAATTTTGTTTTTATCCATAATTGAGAACACAAAACGATACTTGACTTCAATGCTTGCCAAAACCAGACTATTTGACAGATCGACAGCGATTCCGGAAACTTGTCAATTTACCCTCGTATTGTAATAGTATCACTATTAAATATATTAATAAGCTAAATAAGAGGCCCTTTGTTCGCGATAGCGATTGTTTTATCATGGCCAATTAGGATATGCTTTTCGAATTTCAAATTGATATTAAATTTCAATCAACTTTCCCTGTTCTAAAAATAGATTAAATTTTTAGGATAATCTGTCGTGAAGGTCCTCCATTTTGAAACGTTACTCTATGATCTCAAGTATATGCCACTACGAGCAACCTCCGAATGTTAAATTTTTCCAACGGATATGACCACTTCTTGACCTGAAATATTTAATATACGGTATTAGGATAGAGATACGACTGAATTTATACTGTAAATTGTTGCAGCAAAATATATTAAAATAGAAGATTTAGGATATTAAGAAAATGTACAGAAGACAAGTTATTTAGCCGTTCCACCATGATCGTCATTAACTGGACTTATAGTAATCTTCTAACACCCGCGTCACCTAGATAGTAGGCAATAATAAACTTGGAGACACGGAAAAAAACACTGAGGGAGTTTGGTGTTGAACGTGTTGACACACATATATAGGTAGTTGGCTGAACGCACTATACGTGACGCTAATGACTGCTTTCGATGTTGTAAGTTGTAACATTACAATACACATACGGGCATACAAATCGATACGGGCGCTTTGGAAAAATTCCGCTGTTTTTGTTCTTGCCCTGTTTTTCATCACTGTGGGTTCAAATTTTTGCAATCCTCTTATGTCTCGATAACGGGAACACCTACAGGGCTAATGTAAGTCAGTTGAAAAGCCTTCCGATAAAATCAATTTATTTCTTCAATCCTAAAATAAGGTCACTATTCGTTACTGAGTACTTGTTGCACGTGTGCATGTGATTTGACATCATTGACTAAATCAGAAATGGCCACCATAACTTCGTCGCAAGTTTTTGAAAGTTTACGAGGATGGTATGAGAAGTACCCGTGTTTAAAGGCTTGGTGCCAAAATCTGCATTACTAACCGTGAGTACCATTCTTTAGTCGACGATGTCAAAATTTCGGGCAAGTTCATCGAATAGTATTTTTAGAGCTGTTGAAAGTGAGCAAGTTTATATATTTGAATCATGGGAAAAGAACAATACCGGTTAGTGATTCGATTTTTTCGGATGGGAAAACGTGTAAAGAAATGAAAGAGAAGCTGGATGCAATTTGTAAGCACCATGCTACTTCGACGACTACCATCAGATACTGGTTTAATGAATTTAAGCATGGCCGAACATTCGTCTTTGATGAGCAGCCACCAGGTCGTCCCATTGAGGTTACTACCGACGATATGATCAACAAAGTTTACCATCTGCTGTTAGCAGACTGCCGAGTGAAAATTAGAGAGATTACTAATATGGTAAATATCTCAATCGAATGTGTGCAAAACATCCTTCACGAAAAATTGAGTATGAGGAAGTTATCGAATGCCACGTCTGCTGACGATTGATCAAAAACAGAAACGCCTGATAACTTCAAGGCAATGTTTGGGCATGTTTAAGTGCAATAGGAGTTAGTTTCTGTGGCGTTATGTCAATGTAGATGAGACACTGATGCATAACTACGCGTCAGAAATCAATGGCAGTTGGCAAAATGGGTTTTTCCCAGCGACCGTGCACCACCGGTGGTAAAGATGATTTCATCAGCCGGAAAAGTTATGGCGATGATTTTTTAGTATTTGCAAGGTATAATCTTAATTGATTATTTGAAAAAGTGAAGGACAATCATGGAAAAGTACTACCCTGAATTATTGGACCGATTCGACGCTGAAACAAAGAGAAAATGGCCCAACACAGCAAAGCAAAGAATTATCTACCGTCATGATAACGCCCCGGCCCACTAATCAGCAATTTAGACAGCAACACTAGTCAAGTTATGGTACTAATTGGTGCCCCATCCACCGAAAGCGGTTCACGTCAAATGAAGGTCATTGCCGAAATAGAGGCCTATCCTGCAGAGTTCGACAGATCCCATTACTTGGATGGTTTAGAAAAGTTGGAACATCGCTGGACTAAGTGTAAAGAGTTAGTAGGAGATTATGTTGAGAAATAAATTTATTAAATGTAAAACAATTGCGTTGTCTTCTTTAACTCAGATATTTATCATATCATCCGCGTATAAATGATGTTCTGCGTGATACGATTGACGTACTTGTGATCTGTTCGTTCTTTTTCAACATTTAGATTTTTAGAGTTTAGTACTTTTCTGTTTTTTTACATTTCTGTTATTCATCCCAATGCCAAAGAAAATGAGCAAAAGAAGCATAGAAGGTAATAGTATGCGTGAATTTAATGAACAGTGGCAAAATGCGCTATTATTTACAGGGACTCCATTGGGAAAACCGTTTTGCATTGTTTGCGAAAATACTCTTTCATATAACATAAGACATAATCTTAATAGATCTATAAAATACTGCATCAGATCAACATAGAAGGAAAAATCAAGCTCGTTCTTGGGTCTGAGTGACGAAAATAATATGTCCCTAAGAAAAAGGAAGAAATTATAAGACAAAATATATTTACTACAGTAGGTCGTGAAGACTAGGCGATGAGAGAAGCGTCCTATGAAATTGCTTCTAGCATTAGCAAAAAAATGAATCATTTATTTGACGGAGAAGAAATTGTTAATCCTTGTCTCCATATAATTGCGTGCCATCTTAGTAATAAAGGTATTGAAAGGGAAGCAGACGAAATTGCTATATCAAGGCAGGCAGTTACTCTCTTAGAATGTATCTCAGCAATTGGAAGACCTTGCCCATTCTTGTACTTTCTTTCCTCTAGCTTTGGAAGAATCAATAGATATATGTGATGTAGTCCAGCTAAGCATTTTTACAAGAGGAATTGATGATAATTTTAATGTCTTTGAAGAACCTGCCAGCCTGGATCTATGGCATGGTAAAGCAGGAGGTTCAGACGCATTTAAAATAGTAAAATCGTGCCTAGAAAAATCTATAATTAGATTATAACAAACTCGTCAGTGTGTGTACTGTTGGAGTATTGTCAATGATAGGTCAATCGCACTACAACTTTGCTATACAATTTTTTAAATCATCCTGTACTAGGATATCACTGCATTATTCACTAAGAGGCACTGTGTCGAAAAACTGTAAATATGCAACATGTAATGTTAGCGACGGTGAAATGTGTGAATAAAATTAGAGCAAGAGCATTAAACAGACGCCAATTGGCCAATTGGCATTGGCCGGCCATGACAATATTACGCCTGTGCTCGTGGAATGTCTTAAAATCTTCACCCCTCAAAGCATTCGTCAAAATTTGGTACAGTAAGGTAAACTACAGAAAACCTTACTCTGAGAGAGTTGCGAGCCCGGGACTCAAACTCAGAACTACGAGACTCTTATAACTCTGGAACGGTTAGAGCACTGACGCAAATGTTACATATGTAACCTTGTATGGATCTCACTTGACCTGAATTCCAGACCTCAGCTTGGTCTCAACGTCGCGCGATTAAAAATAAGAGGCGAAATCCCGCCTTCCATCATCGCTATCGTACTCGGACTAGAAACAAAATTAGCTCACATTAGATTAGTTTACAATGTAAGGAGTAAGTTCACGACAAACTACTTCATTCACTTCGTTCGAAGTTTAAGCGCTCTGATGTCTACGAGATGCTCGAGATGCCTAAATTTAATGTGTTTTGCTGTTTCTCGGGATATGCACTTTCAACGATAGCGCCAGGTTTTAGGAATTACTTCATTCATTAATCTAGTTATAATTATTACAATTAAGCTTTCAGAAGTCGCAAGAATTTTCCCCGCTTTTCTATTGCACTTCATAGTTTCTTCGTTTACGCAAATTTAGATTAAGTACTTTGCATAAAATGTATAAACTTCGTTATGGATTCTATAAATATTTAGATGAAGTAAAACTAATTTACATTTCTAATAATATATTCGCAGCACTTATAAAAACACTTAAATTATTTCGTTTTACTTTACATCCGCAGTATAAATTGTAGAGCTTTGTAAAAGTTTAAATTATTATGGAGAAGCTACGAAAGATTTATGTGAACTACTGAGAGTGAAAAGAGACTGACATCACTGACATGTGATGCACCGGTGTAGCACATAAAACTGAAAAAAGGAATATAACTACGTTATACAAACAGTTATTAAAGTAGGAATAGCAACAAATTGTTTGAAATAAGAAAAACTTGTTGAGAATTGCTGGAATTCTAAGTTATTCCTGATTGATATTGGGCTATGCAGCTTCAATGAACAAAAAGCAAACACGCACGAAATGTACATCCTGATGGAAAAATAAATTAGTGTCAATTAACTTATTAACTGTTGCCGTGGGCAGGTCCGATAAAATGTTTTTTTCTATTTTGCATGAATATAGACTTTTCCGAACGCAGATACCGAAATGAACTTCATTATGATACGCAACATTTTATTAATTAATATTGGCACTCCTGAACATTGATGGCAGTGACACACAAACACTTTTTTTATTAAACCAATCTATGTTCCAGTTGACTGCAAAAACTCTTGAAATATTAGTCTTTGATTTAGGTACAGTTTTTGACCATGAAAATAGAACCATTTGAGAAATATTAAATTTATGAAAATATTTATTAAATATAATTTTAATTTTGAAAATCTATAAATGCATGACTGTTGTTTGAGTAATACCCTAATACATTATGACCACTGATAATTGCTGGTTATAAAAATAATGCCTAGGGGTGTAATAAAATAATTATCCACCTGCTATGAATCACGCCTTTTGCCATTCGTACGTATAATAATTAGAGCCCGGTAACAGGGAGCCGTGCCCTAGCCGTACCTGCCTAGTATACAAAAACAATAGTAAGAAAATAGAAAAAAAAATAATTGAACTAATCCATAATTATAATATGTGAAAAGTAGTGAAACACTGAACCTTTTAAGCTAAGTAAAACTAGAAGCACCATTATCAGTATTAACATCATATGGATAAGAGTGGCAAAAAGTTGACACCATTAGATGTGTTTCCACAGTTGTCTCGGTGAGCGATGTTCGCCGTGGTGAGAAAATGAGTTTATATTTTGAAAAAGAGCGTTCAACATCTACATCATGATTAAAATACTCTTTGTACTTAGTCAGTGGATTATTCGATACACCATCACAAATTTGTTTTAGTGTGGTAAAATCGGGATCTTTCTGTAGCACACTCTCGAACTTTTCTAAAACGCGATTATATTTTGCGTCACGTGTAGACACTGGCTGTATATGCACTCCGTCCATAATTTGCAGAGACTCCAATAATGATAACGATCTATTTTGCAATTGGTCTATTGCGCCAGTTAATCCTTTATAGTAGCTGCGAATATTTTTCAAATCTGTTTCAACTGAAATTTCGACTGGCTCTCCTTAATAGCTGCAGCTTTGGCAGGATTGAATTGTACAACGACAGCTTTTACTATTTTGAAATGTTCAGCATAATAAAAAGCTGCCTGCAACGATGTTCCGCAACGTGTAAAAATTGGCTCCGGTGGTTGACGAATACCAGGACACTCCGTGTAAAATGATCGTTGGCGTTTGGGAGATTTCAAAAATACTTATTTGTGCTTGCTATTAATGCATCTACCTCGGGAGAGCATTGTCGAATGGTTTCTGCCACAAGATGTAAAGCATGCACTTTATACGTAACATATAAACACTTGCAACCATTTTCAAGAAGAGAAAGGCCCACCGAAGGCATTATCGCTGCGCCATCGCCCATAAACATCAACACTTTATCTTTTGAAATTTGGAATTTTTCCAACGTAGTACAACCTTCGTAATTGCTGCAGCAGTACACCCTTGTAGTCTTCGGCTAGCTAGTAACAGTGGTAATGTAGGTTTACTAGGGTCTAGTATGCGTACCGTAATATTTACATTTGAATTTTTTTACAGTCTGTTGTCTCGTCAATACATAACCAAAGAAAAATGTTCACTAATAACTATGTGTGTATCAATAAAATCAACACACCCTATCCGCTATCCAATGCTAAACTGAACTGAGTGATGATGATTTGTCGTGTCGTATCATAATCGACCAGCCCTCCCCGCCCACCTAAACATAGTCACACCGCCGCTGCGATTGCTCTCTAGTTACCGGGCTCTAATAATAATTATGTTTAGTTTAAACTGTGTCGTTCATTAGTTAGTTGGTATCATTGCAAACATAAATTTCCAAAGAGCTTATAATTCAAAGAGTTTTAATTGTATTTGTATGCGTCTATTTTCGCGGTTAGTTATTACCATATTGGGAGAGAAGAAAAATATAACCACAGAGAAAAAAGCACGAATTTCTGCTCTCCTAGAGACGGGAAAGTTCTCTCAGTGTGAAGTTGCACAAAAACAGGGTGTATCACATCAAACTGTTTTGAGAAGCGTGAAATTAATTAAGGAGAATATTCTTAGTACAAGTAGTGGCAGAACATACTGTGTCGGCAAACGCAAAACAACTATGAGAGACGATCGTCGTATAGTAAAAGTCACTACAGAACATCGTTTTTCATGTACTAAAGGTGTTCATAAAATTCTTAGTGGAGAAGGTATACAAATATCAGCCCGAACAGTCCGTAGACGTCTTCAAGAAGCAGGTTTGAAATGCAACATCTAAAATGAAAGTGACACGATTTCAATGGGCTAAAGAATATAAAAAACATACAGTTGAAGGACGAGAAAAGGTAAGTTTCATTTATCATCTGTATTTTTGGTCAAATTCATCCTCATAGTTCGCTTAATGGTTCTCTACATTTTTTACTTTTTCCTAGCGACGAATCACGGCTAGAAGTGCTAACGGAGAGAAGCTAATTTGCTCGTCGACGTCCTTCAGAGCGTTATACAGTGGCATGTACGATCAAATCTATTAAACACCTCCCATTTCTAATGGTTTGGTCGTGTATTACGACAGAAGGACCAGGACCACTATATTTCGTTAACGGAACAATGGATCAAAAACAATATAAAGAAGTTTTACAAAGCTATTTCATATCTTACATTGGTTCATTGGATTCGACTCAAGGACTATATACTTTCGTGCAACACAGTGCACCATGTCATAAGGAAAAAGTGTAATGCGATACCTTGAGTCTAAAAATCTGCGTGTACTACTTTGGCCAGGCAACTCACCAGACATAAGCCCAATTGAAAATGTGTGGAATGTCTTGAAAAACATCCTAAGTCGCTTAATGTTATATAGATTAGTTCTTCATGCCTACATGCACCAGCGCAACCTAATATTAAGGCAACCTAAAATGAACACCGTTATAACAACTAAAACTGTACGAAACTCAAATCCTGAACATATACCATACTTTTATTTTGAGGTCCCTTGAGTTATCAGCTTCCTCAATAAATCAATTAGCTTCTTCCATCTCTAATATTTTAGATTTATTTGGTTGGTAACCTACTGATGAACATTGTAATTTAGAGTATTTTGGTATGTATTTATTCATATAACTATTAGGACATGAACGCAACATGGAGTACATCGACCATAAACTAGAAGACTTTTTTGTTTTGCTTTGTATTTGAAAATATGGCAATAAAATGTTTTCAGATTCTTTGTACACCAAATATCGAAATATTAATATTTTGCTCATACACTTCACGTGATTTACGAGGTAATAATTATGGATAATTCCTTCTATTTGTCGCAGCTAAGGTGGATTACAATTTATATTATTACATTCAATACCGTCCATTTATTATATAAGTCCCTTTAAATACAAACAAATTATAATTGCAGTGACAATTTTTGAATTTGAACAATGTCTATATGGCCAACCTTCATAAGCTTAAACGTTTCCAACAGCTATCAAAAAAAAAAAAATAAGTAATAGAAAACAATTTTTTTAAGTAATAAAAATGCAAAATATAAAAAACCGTATAGACAATCTGGTTTCATAAGACATTTTGTCACACTTGTCCGTTTGAAAAACTCGCCTTCGGCTTGTTTTTCTCATAAAACTTGTTTTATAATTTACTAGTTTACTAGTTATTAGATTAGGCCTTCTTTCACTGGATTATTTTTATTTTTGTTTGTATCATTTACTGTATAGAAAGTGTTGTAAAGTTTATAAATGAGGCTAATGAGGCCGATTCTCTAACTTTGCCGTTATATAACGACTATCGTTATATAACGACTATCGTTATATAACGACTTTAACACAAAAGTCAATTCTGAAAGTACATCGTTACACCAGCTGTTGAAATTATTCAGACCCCCTGTATTAGCAATGCAGTTGTTTGTGCAAATATAGATGGCGGCATTTGCAGTTTTTTCGACAGCTGTTTTGTTTTGTTGACGTAAATATAACTTAAAAACTCTTTAACGTCTGTTTTAGTGCTGCATTACTTAGTTAAATGTGTCAGTTCCTAAGTTTAAATATGTATAAGGAAAACAAATGTTACAAATTTTAATTACGTTTTATAATAAAAAGCATTGGAAAAGAGTTTTAACATTTTATAGTATTCAATGTTGAAGTTTGAAATTGAACTGAGTCAGTGCTGCTTATTCTTACCCCTTACCTTTTATATTGATTTTATTTTAGAATGCACCGTAAACGAAAAGGCAAAACAACAAAGATGCAGTGTAATATTTACTTCAATTATTTAATTAGCAATGAATCTTTCCGGCTAAACAAATTTAAGACAAGAGAGCCGGATTATTTAGAAAAGAGCTGGAAAGAATTAGCAAGCCATATATATATATATTCCTTATGCCATAACTAGGTATTCCATAAATGTTGCCTGCCTTGAATTTTGCATTTTATCTTACCTTTCTTCAACTTTCTCCTGCTTTTCAATCATTAAAACATTTATAAAACCAGCCATTACTATGCAAAAAATTAACAAAATACAATAAATTATGAAAAATAACTTCACCTTTTAATTCAACGACCGCAAACGGTATAAAATAGAAGTCGTCTTGAAATGACAGTTTTAACGATAGAATAACGATAAATGCAACGATTTGATCGTTAGCATTTGCTTACTGAGTCGACGTAACGATATTTTTACGTAACGAGTCCTGAACGAGTCGTTAAAATTTTATAGAATCGGTCTTGTATAATGTATTTTGAATGGAAACCCATATCTGAGGTTACCGTTTCCGTGCTACAAGCAAAGCAAACACAAATCATTGCATTTAAATCTCCCGCTTCTGCTGTGTGGAGAAGCAAGTTTATGTGTATGCAAGCCAATTGATAAGAAGCGGGATGTTCACATTATGATGTTCACATTATGCGATGGTGATCACCTGATGTCGTGTGACTTCCGCTCTCAGCACTTAACCCTTATGTGGCAGGAATAAAAAACACCTTCTAATGACGTCGCAGGTACCTGGGTACCTACAAATTTTAATTAGAGATTTAACTATAAAGTATTTATTTAGGACATATATCTTGCGCCAAAAAGGTGGAGCAGCTACTTTTAGTGCTTTATTTACAGCAAAGGAAACGTTTAAATCCATCATGTCTAATGAAATACGTGACATAATTCTAATAGAAACTAATCGAAAAGGCAGAATAATAACTGAAGATTACAACGGTACTCTAGTTCAAAGGTACGAAGGTTCTAAACGACCACCACCAAAGGTTTTCAAGCCATTTACTGAAGAAGAATTTGATGCCTTTCTAGGAATTCTTCTTGCACCTGGTGCGCATAAATCCAATAAGGAACATATTTCCGAAATGTGGAAACTAGAATCCTTACCTCTTTTTCGTGCATATATGACTCGTGATCGGTTCAAAATATTCCTAAGGTTCGTTCGTTTTGATAAACAGAATACACGTGATGAACGCATCAAAACAGACAAAGCTGTTCCAGTCCGTGACATTTGGACAATGACGAATAAAAACTTGCAAAAGTTATGTGTCCTATAGAGGACATATAAAGTTTACACAGTACGTGCCATCGAAGCCCGCGAAATACGGGATAAAAACTTTTTGGGCTTGCGATGCAGCTCATGCTTATCCGTTACAAGGTAAATTTTACACTGGGAAATCACCAGATGGTGAACGTCAAGTCAATATTGGTGAGCCTACGGTTTTGGATTTAGTTGCTTCCTACGAAGGTTCTGAAAGAAATGTTACCACAGATAATTTCTTTACGAGCTTGCAACTCGCTCATAGCTTGGAGTCATGGGATTTGACCTTAGTAGGAACTGTTAAAAAGAATAAAAAATTGTTACCTTCTAATATGCAACCGTCTAAAGATGGAGTCATATATTTGACTAATTTTGCATTTAGAAAAGAAGAAACTGTATGTTCGTATGTGCCCAAAAGGAGCAAATCAGTTATTCTTCTATCGTTAATGCATATGGCAGGGGACGTAGAACAAACTACCACTGCGAAACCAAGAATTATAAGGTACTACAACCAAACCAAGGGAGGTGTCGTCGCGATGGATAAAATGTTAGCTGAATATACGGCAGCCTACAATATGGTTGATGTTGCTGCTTTGTCTGCGTATATAATTTACATGGAGCACAATCCCAGGATTAGATCTACTAATCGGAGGCGAATATTCCTGCAAGATCTTGCAAAGCAGTTATGTGTACCTGCTGTAGAAACTCGAAGCGTCATTCCAAAAGTCATTGGAAATTATTCTACACGTACCTGAATGGAAGTGGTTGTTGGTCGGCAAATAATACAACAAATTGCAACAGCATCTAAAGACCACCCTCCCCGTGATGTTTCTGGACGTATTCCTGTAGTTGGCAGTTGTCCTATTTGCCAACAATTGAAACATAAACAACGCAAAACTCGAAAGAGGTGCCACATTTGCACAAAGCCGGTTTGCAATGAGCACTGCGTAAATAAAGCAATATGCGAAACTTGCAACCAACAGGAACATCATCTCATATAGATTAGATTTGTATGTATATTTTTTTGGATAAAAAGATTTATAAAAAGCTTATTTCATTTTAGCGCAAAGCCTAATTTTATGTAAAATTCATAAAGGTTCCCTGCTGCCTACAACGTTATTAGAGTATGTAAAAACTCAGACGCTATTATCTACATTGAAAAGTGCCAAAAATAAAATAAAAAATTATATAAAGTGTGCTAAACACTAGTTTAGAGATGTCACGGACCCAGTAATCGAGGCGACTTTAAAATCAGGAAAAAACCTTGCTCGAATGCACAGAAGTTACCCGGGTACCTTCCCAGTCACATAAGGGTGCACGAACTAAATACGCCTGGCGACTTTATCAGGACATGATTCGCAGATGTAATGTCTGCAACGAAGTTGGTGGTCGCCGACGTATTGGACCAATGTTGTAGTGCTGCTGTTGCTGTACAACAAAAACGATCAAGTAGAAGAGATTTAAATACATGTTTAAATAAAATGAATTAAATAAATTTATTAACTAGTAGCTTCTTTAATTGTAGCGTTGTAACGGCGAGCTTCCGGGCATTGGTTCCTACTTACAATTAGTCTCATTTGTAAGCCTTAGAAGTTTGTGATGGGAACTTTAGAACAGCCTGTCTATTTTTCTAAGAAGTTGGAGACAATCTTCTTTTGTGTGTAGCTTGCTTCACCAGCGATGTATGTAGTGCAAATGTAGTAAAATGCAATTTGCTAGAAGAATAAACTAGTTCTTTTTTTCAAATTCCAAGATATACTTGATTTACCAAATTATTTTCTATTCAAGTAGAAATGAACTTCGGAAGATCAAGCCCTCTTGGCCTATTCATGTGTTAGTCCTGGGATAGACTGTAAGTGAATAAAAAATAGATAGTGAAACAAACCATTGATGGTTTAGTTTAGTCGTTTAATAAATTCTACTGAAGTATTTCTTTTATTTCGAGATACTGTTATCTATTTGCTTAACTTAACAACGATAAAACAAATTTCTATGCGATAAATTGTTTGTAAAATAAACATGTAAACTTGTAATTATGTAAGTATACGTATGTGTATTAACTCAATTCATACAAGTTCACCCTTCGTTTGTAAATATATGAACAAATTTTCAAGTTCTGCTCTTCATAGCAGGTTCTGCAGACATGTAGTAAACTGCCTCTGTACCTGCATCCATACAGTTTGCCTTCACACTTACGTAAAAGCCTTGTTCGAGTGGTTTCAACTTCTGTATCAAGTTCTACTCTAGCGAAAGGTTTTAATTAATTGTAAACAAAATTGTTCCTCATCGTGTACGATTACTTACAGTTTGAATTTTGAATTTCTCGCTTCATCGCGGTTTTTTGTCCACTTCGTTCTTTCCGTCGATAACTCGCAGCAAGTGGAATACCTTTTCCAAAGTAACGATGCGTATAAAACGTAAAATGTAAAATACAAGTTAAACATAAAGTTTCTCTTTCGAAATTGTTTAAAATTCAGTGAATTCTAGCGTTGCGATCGGATTCATAACTGAAGGCCTTTTGCTCGCAACAATATTAAAGGGAATTTTACAAGATATAAATTCGGGGTATTACTGAAATGTATCATTAAATAAATGTTGGAATAGTTATCTACATTCTTCTGAATATCAGATGTATTAATCAATCTTCGTTCCTAGGCTACTAACTTTTGGTATTGGAAAAAGATACTTAGAAGAAATTACAAGATCAATAAATAGGATGATCCAATTAGCATGCTGTTGCCGTAACAGCATATTGAAAATAATATACAATATATGTATGGAATAAATCCATTGTTTGTTGAATCAAATCTACGTATTATATGTACATCTTTTATTAGAACAGTGAATTTTTCATATTTTGTAGCCCACGTAGAGCTAAATTCAATACAAAAAATCACTGAACTTTTTGTATCCAATTTTTGTAGAAACAAACATCTTTTACATTACGTAGAACTGGTTGAGTATCATTGGAATACCTGTGAAATGTTGGCGATTTATAAACAGCTGTAGAGTGATTTATTCTAGCATAATTTTGGTAATAAATGTAAAGGTTATTTTGCAGATTAAGCGCCAGATGCAAGAGTTGTTCGCTAACGTATCGCCAGCGAATCTCCGAGTGCTGCTGTTGCTGTACAACAAAAACGATCAAGTAGAAAAGATTTAAATACATGTTTAAATAAAATAAAATGAACCAGATAAATTAATTAACTACTAGCTTCTTTAATTGTAGCGTAGCAACGACGAGCTTCCAAGCATGGGTATTTTGTGCATATAGTTGTCTTTTCCTTGAGAGGTTGCAACTAACTCTGCATATTTCTCAATTTCTGGATTTTGTATCAACAGCTGATTCATTGATGAACAAGGGTAACGATATTTTCAAAAGAAGTACTTCAAACCGCGATATATACCAGTGGTGTACATGGCATTCACCTCACTTTAACTATGGATTTCGATCTGTTTCGTCGCTTCCTTTGGAACAAACAAGACTGGTTTCTTTACTTTCAATTTCCAACTCATTCAAAGTATGCAACGGTTTAAAGCGATCCCAGATGTTTTTTAATCTAGCTTTTCCACTTAAAATACCTGAATAAGACATGGACTGAATATTCGCAGACAAATACTGCGCAACATAAAATTATATTGGAGTATACAGGGTGTTTACTTTCCGCAGCCCATGATACAAGTCTGGCTTTTTAAGTGGAACACTCCGTTTTGGGATGGTTCTCTTCAATTCATTACAACTTACCATAATTTCAGATTTTTGCAAAATGTCGCTTTCAGTAACAGCCAATATTTTAAACGCTTTACACCCCCGAGCGGTGATTCAAATTGTATCTCATTGAGTATTTCTTAGAGTTTTCGGTAATATATCGAATTTTTTATATCAACTAACATCTACAAGATAAGTATTGAAATCTTTGCCAAGTATGATCGATGCTAAATTATTTTTTTTAATTGGAATACCTGCATTTCAAAATTCAAACATTCTCCTACACCTAAAATGTGTCCTTTAGTAAATTACGAAACTATCCAGCTAAAATACATAGAGTGCGGCGACGAAATACTATAAACTTTCTCTAAAGATATTCATTAAAAATAATCTGTAAAATTTAATGTATGTATACAATTTCTACATCTATTCGAAGTGAGCACCATCTTCCTTCATACAAACTGTAATGCGATTCTTTGTACTTTGTTGAACATTTACTAACATCTCGAGAGTAGTATTTTGTGCAACACCCACGTTACGCATTGTCTTCAGAAATGCATACAGAAAGTTCCTTCATAAACACTTCTATTTAGCGAAATTACGAAAGTTTTTAAACAACTTTCAGTATGCTCTTGTTATATTTTTACTGCTGAAAAAAGTTAGTGTGCGATGGTTTAAAAAATCTAACTCTAATTAGCATCTGTCTACTTGGCAAACAACACTAAGTATCGGCACACTCCGCACCACAAACGATTAATTAATCCGGAACAGCCGTTTCAAGGACAGGTGGGTCCCCATTTTCAACCGAGTGACCGGATGATTTTTGTTCTAATTCTACCATGCTTGTTTATCCCTACTCTCGAGAAAAATATTGTATATAAAAGTACCTCCTTTTGCTGCTTAACATGACATTAAAACTTGCGAAATATAGTAGATTAGATTCAATGAACATATCAGGTGCTACAGGTACAAGAAGACAGAAGCGTCAAGCGTAGTACAACACATAAACGAAAACCGGCGTAATATTAAATTACAAAACCTGAAATTGATTAAGAACGTAACTTCATCGCGGGAGATAGACGCGTACGAAACTATTCACATAAAAAGGAACACAAATCTGTTGAATAGAGATAATGCACTGCTTTATTGCTCTTGTCTTTTTGATTTATTATGGTAAACGGTCATATGGTTTAAGTAACGTGTTACAATTACAAGAGACTCCCATGTCCGTCTTTCCCCGTATATTTCCTATGTTTTAGTTTTTAGGGTGTAGGCGGAAGAAACACGAAGAGAAGGAACGTACTGTTGTGCTGCTTTATTTTTATAAGAGTGGGTCGGCCACATGTCAGCGCTTGGCGCTGCAATAACAAAGGAGACCCTTTTCGTTTTTTCCGTATATTTCTCATGTTTTAGTGTTAAGCGGTAAAAGCAGGTACTTGTATATATATTTCTCTCGAGAGTAGGGATAAACAAGCATCTCACATCATTCAGTCACTCAGCTGAGGATGGGGACCCACGTGTCCTGGAAACGGATGTTCCGAATTAATTAATCATTTGAGTGGTGTGGTGTGTGCCGATACTTAGTGTTGTTTGCCATACTACCCCACCGTGCTTGCTATCACTATTTCTCTACTCATTTTCTTTACTTGAAACAATGGTGTTGATGATGTGTATTATCCTACTAATCGCACATAAAGTACGTATAACAATAGAAAAACCTTGAATGCTACAGATTACAAGTGCTTTTAGTTTATAATGTAAATAAAACCTTATTTCAAACAATATTAATATTAGAGATAAGGAAACATATTTATATTGACCACGGGTGGTATTTCCTTCAGTTGTTGTTTACGAATTAGCACATCAACTTCAGCAAAATGGTATCTGTGAACCCTGTTAACGTGGTACGTTTATTAATGGTAACTTACAATTACGATAGTCAACAGTACACTACTCCAAATAGAATGGAAATAGAGCTGCATAACATACTGCATGAAATTATTACTAGAACAGTGGAAGAAACAACATTTTCAATGGAAACAGGCTACACCTTGGAGTTTCTAAACATATACCGTCCATACGCGACTGAATATGTAGATGAAGAGACACCTCCAACAATTGAGGAGCAAAGAAAATACGTCGAAGAAGAAGATCGAGAATGTACTGCTGACGAGGGAGGAGTTATCGATTTGCAGTATAAACAGGACGCTGTTAACTTCTGGAAAAGTGGTAAGAGCAAACGTTTAAAATTTGAATTAGTGAAAGCCAGATATAGGAAGGTTACGTCTTTATCCCAATTGTATAGATGGGAATCTTCATTACAACAAGGTGGTACTAGACGAGAAAAACTAATACAAATATCGGACTATGTATTTAACAAATTTAGCGATGCTATGGACTCGAGCGCTATAGTTCATGATATGGACTTACGGAACTGGGCAATTGAAGCTAAAGAAAGTGTTGGCCTGGAAGATTTCAAGGTATCAATGAAATGGATAAAACATTTCAAAAGAACATATAAAACAGTATCACGAAAAATAAACAAATTTATTACTCGATCACATGGTACAGACAAAGCAGAACTTGATAGAATTGCGTCAGATTTCATTGATATGGTAAAACCATATATAGAAACGTATGGCAGAGAAAAGCGGATTTCAGTTAGAGCTACACACGTCTCGTACTCTAGCTCCACAAGGTTCTAAACATGTAAAGTCGGTAGTCCAATCTGTATCAGCTACAACGCATAGTTATACAATTCTTCCTATAATTTCGGCAGCAGGGCAACTTCTACCCCTATTGTATATTGTCTTCAAGGAACCTGGAGGCAGGTTTGGCCCTAGAGTTCAACAAACTTTATTTCAAGCCAAAAACGTTCGTATAGCGGCATCGGCATCCGGTAAGCTTACGTCTGAATTATTCACAAATTGGTTTACGGATATATATCTGCCAAATACTGGCCCCAAAAGTGTGTTACTATTAGATTCATGGACGGGTCACTGCCCTTCCTCGTTGAAAAAATATATATCCAGTAACCAACAGAAAGACGTCCAAGTACTTACAATACCTAAAAAAACAACAGGAATAATACAACCACTTGATGTGTACGGCTTTCGTGCCTGGAAAGGATACGTCAGAAAATTTTCCGACTAAATTATGTCGGATAACTATAACGTTGACCTACATGCACGAAACAACATCATTAAATTACAGTCATTAGTTCATAACCAACTGTCCTCTCTAAAATATACGAGTTTATTTGCATATTCATGGTATAAAAGTGGATATGTAGATACGAAACCTGAACATTTTGAGCACCCTGTAACTTTTGCGTTTGCCACTTTCCAGGATCAGTACAGTGTCAGATGTTCAGTTTGTGGAGAAAGAGCACGAATACGCTGTTCATGGTGTAATGAAGCCTTTTGCTTTAAACATTTTTTTGATGAATACCATTATCATAGTTCATAACTGTATTACACGCATAAGTATATAATAATTTTATTACATTTAGGTAATTCTGCATTATACTAACCTTTGTATATGTACTCTTGAATTATTTGTAATAGTGCATTAATGTTACTACATGTACTACATTTTTAAAGTCGATATAGTAATTGGGTGGGTTTTATACGGTTTAGGAAGCTATTTAACCTGGATCTGATTTCATCAGAAATCAGTGTGTTCCCTAAGGGGGAAAGGGGGTACCTATATTTTTTTTATTAATGAAAGGGGTCAAATTACCGATATTTTGATAGGCAAATGAGGAATATTTCAATATGTAACTTTAATTTTTTACTCGTCGCATTGCTGAGTTATTGCAAGAAAACTAAAAATCGACGAAACTTTGGAGGGGTGTTTCACCCCTAAAATGGGCGCCTTTGCAGGAAACGAAAGTGTCGCTGTACACCTGCCATAGTGGACCTACCTAACCGCGAAGTTTCAATTTTTTTCGAATTTTCGGGTTGGGGACCTTCCCTTGTAAGCCAATAAAAACAATAGCTGTAACTATTATTATGAACAACTAATAAATACCAAAGAAAAATTTGCTTCATACACAAAACGAGAATTTGTAAACGAATGGTTTATATCAATAAATTGAATCAAATGTTAAAAATTTCCCCGTTGCTTGCTGACAGTGTGCACCAACAACATTTGACAGTGCATTTCAAACAACGTTGTTTTTTTTATCCGTTTCACAACAACTTTACGCGTTAATTTTAACTTTAATATCAACATTCGTTTTTCTAGTTTAAGTAAGATTATTTAAAAAGGATTAGTTAGAAATTTGTTGTTACAGGCACGTTATTTTTAGAAAAAAATCATTAGCTAAAATTTTTGATCTCCATAAAATATATAATCTGTAAATTAAACTCACTCTGCTGTTGTGCTTTTCTATTTATCTGTAGTGCTTTTCCGCAAAAATAATCGTAAATTCATAATCGATCAGTATGAGATATGGTGAAGCTAGTTGTTTAGAAAGGCTTACACTGAAACAAGTAATTTTGTTCAGAAAACATTCCATTCTAGTTTTTTTTTTAATCTCTACAAATCTGTTATTATAACAACCACTTTCATTCAATTAAATTCAAAGTAGGCAGCAAAAGTTGTTCATTTGCATGGATACTGATAATCAGTGTTTATTATCGACTGTTTTTCAGCTTCATTTAATTCGTAAATGTCCTGTATTTTTCTATTTTCTGTATTATTTTTTTCGTTACCATGTTGAACCGTTTAGTATGTCACTTTTTTTCATATTCAAAATAGCAAATAAATGCTAATTTTAGTTGGAGGTTGTCATTCCTTCAATTTCACATTGAAAAGTATTTTTATCGGTCGTTTGACTGCGTAAATCATGAGTAATTGCATCCCTATTGTGCAATTCATCCCCGAAGACGCCTAATTGTTTTAGCCGGAGCAGTCGCACGAAATCCGCCGTAACCTAATCATCCTTTAAGTAGCCGTCGAGTCGCGATGAATTGCTGTAAGCCAAGGAAGATATTAGGTTGATTATTCTCGAGGTCCCGACGACGCAAGGTGTCTCTTCAAAGGCTATAGACTTTGGAGATTAAACTTCTCTTTGTATGAAATGTCGACCGGCATACTACGGCGACGTCATCTTTCTCGGCCTTGTCTTCCATCCTCACCTCTTCCTCTTTCTCCATCTCCTCCTCTATACGAGATGAAGAACTTCGGAATTCGACGTCGTATCTTACTCGCAATCTGATTCTTCTCCGATTCTATTGAATGGGGGGAGATCAAACGACGAAGCAAAATTCCGATTCGGAAGTCCTTAGAACTTTTGTTTTTGTAATTATCTACGGAGGGAAGTTACTTTTGTACCTCTGTTTTTACCGAAGATGAATTTTGTAAGATAACGATGGATTATGTAACAGATATACGCGTCTTATCGGTTTTTGACGTACATGCTCAATTATTTACAAAAAGATTTACTAAACCCAATGCTCCGTGGATGACTAAAGACTTAAAATTTTTTATTGATCTGAGATATAAAGCTAAGTCTGCATATCGCAGGACTAATTCTATTGCTAAATGGGGTGAATATAAAATATTAAGAAACTATGTAACATCAATGGTTAGGGCTGAGAAAACAGCTTTCTTTGATTGTCTGCGAATGCCAGATTTTCAAAGGATTTGTGGAAGTACGTAATTTGGGCCTTGGGAATCACGCGTCGCATGTTTTTATTTATTTATTTATTTATTTACCTATTTGCTTATTTACCCATTTACCCATTTACGCATTTACGTATTTACGCATTTACGCATTTACCCATTTACCCATTTACCCTTTTACCCATTTACCCATTTACCCATTTACCCATTTACCCATTTACCCATTTACCCATTTACCCATTTACCCATTTACCCATTTACCCATTTACCCATTTACCCATTTACCCATTTACCCATTTACCCATTTACCCATTTACCCATTTACCCATTTACCCATTTACCCATTTACCCATTTACCCATTTACCCATTTACCCATTTACCCATTTATCCGTTTACCTATCTACCTATTTACCTATTTACCTATTATTTACCTATTTACCTATTTATTTGTTTGTTTATTTATAAACAACACAAACATTAGTACAAATTGGTCAATTAAGTGTTCGTTCAATACAAAAACAAAACAGTGTAATATAAAAATTAAGTAGTAGATGGAGTTCAGTGCCTCCACTTACAAAGCGAATTGTAAACGTGATAAGTACGTATTACGTATGTAAAAAGATAATTGTGACGAAATTAGAAGCACAACCATTCATTTGCAACTAACGGTGCTGCAAAAATGTAATAACACGCTACAAAGTACCTGAGAAGGGCGACGGCGACTCAACATCTTTCGTTTTAACAAACAATTTGGAATAATTTAGATTTAACTACAATGAAACTGAAACCAGCGAACCTATACCCATATTTATTGTAGTAGTTAGCAATGTTGTAGGAAAAAAATCTCTTAAACAACTGTATGTTATGCTTTGGCGGCGTTAATAAGCCCCTAAACCGAAGATTCAAATTATAGATATCTGTGTTATATGTTATTTTGTCGTGCAAATAACTAGGAGTTTTAGCAACTACAATCTTAGGATAAAGAAAGCATTCATATATTTGTCTCCTTTTATCCATTTTGATCTAGTTCAATGAATTGTATGCGTGACCAATACTGCATACTTTCGAATACCGCAAATGAAACGAATACAACAACAATTAAACCTACTTAAAACAAACGTGTCACAAAGAAGATTTTTTGTTTGTTGGAATAAATGTCTATTTTGATATAATATTTTCAATTTAGAAAAGGAAAAATTGATTGATCTTGTTATATGTTCTACAAACCGTAAGCATTGATCAATTTGTACACCCAAAAGCTTAATTAAAGTGGTTGATTTCAAAGTAAACCCCTTAATATGAATTACAAGATCGTTTCCCAATTTTATTAAATCACTCTTTCTACCGAACGTGACCATAACACACTTGGACGGGTTTGGTATTAATCCATGATCATAACACGAACTAACGAATTATTCAATATCTTGATTTATATTTATCCGCGCTCTATCGATTCCGTTAAGGTAAAACGAGCCATACAATTGGGAATCGTCTGCGTAGAAGTGATAATCGCAGTGTTTTAAACATGTTGCCGAACTACTGGTGTAATTTGAATATAGTGTAGGACCCTAAATGGATCCTTGAGGAACTCCCGAGTTGGTACGCAATTCTCGTGATTTAATGGCTGACTTCTATTGCTGAGATACTGCGAAAAAAAACCCACGGCTGCATCGTCCAATCCTATATAATGTAGAATACTTAAGAGTAATTTGTGGTTAATAACGTCGAAAGCATTTGAAAAGTCAAGTGATATCACAACCGTAATTTTGCCTGCATCCGTAGCATTCCGTATGTCGTCATAGACCTTTAAAAGACCGGTGTTGCAACTATAGCCTTTTCTAAATCCCCAGATCCAAATGCTATAAGTAATACAGTTTTAGTAATATGGATAAGTCTGCAGTGTCTCAAATTTTACTAAGCATTAAATCTTTGGCTACTAGATATGATGGTATTAATGTAGCTATGCTTAGACAGTGTTGCCCTTTTATTATCCTCTACGTGATCCACATTATTAACTGCTGCACCGAAAATTCGGTAGTTCCTAATGTATGGAAACATGTCACAGTTGCACCTTTACCTAAAGTTCCCAATACTAGGCACCTTAATGAACCCCGACCCATTAGTATCCTTCCCACACCATCTAAAGTCTTTGAATGTGTTATAAAGAATCAATTAATCGAATTTATTAATGAAAATCATATCTTGCCAGCTACATAGTCTGGATTTAGAAAGGGTTTCAGTTGTGAAACAGGATTGCTCTCTATTACAGACGACTTAATTACCGCTTCAGATAAGGGTTTAATTTCAGCTTTAATACTTTTGGATTATATTAAGGCTTTCAACACTATCGACCACCGGATCTTAATCAACCTTTTAAATAACTTTGGCCTTAGCAATAAGTCTTCCTCTTTAGTTAGTAGCTACCTAAGTAAGCGTGTCCAGAGCGTAAGTTTAAATTTCAATATGACTGATCCCTTTGCCATTACTAAAGGTATCCCACAAGGTTCAATTTTGGGCCCTGTTTTGTACTTGATATATACGCAATTTTCACTAAACGCATAAAATATTGCTCGGCTCACATTTATGCTGATGACACGTAATTATATATATCCCTTTCGCCACAGGAATGGCACACTGTGTTTATGTTTATAAATAAAGACCTCTCATTAGTATATAATGATTCAATTCACAAAATCCACAAATTAATCCAACAAAATCTAATATTATTCTCTTTGGTAAACCTTGTAACTGTGAGGAACTAGCACGAGTGTTTCACATTGTGGTTAATAATAAAAAGATTCCAGTGGTTGACAAATCAAAGAGCTTGAGGCTATGGATTGATAACACATATCGAAAACAATAGCAAATTACCAAATACCAAGACAGCTTACCTAAACTTGAGACAATTGCATGTTCATAAAAATTATTTAAATACTGTCATCAAAATAAACTGTTTTCTTATTGTACCAGTGTATGTCATCCTGCCATTGAGTCTGCTACAGCCTATAGAATTCAGAAAATTCAGGACTGTTGTGTACGTTTTATCTTTGGGTTGAGAAAGTATGACCATGTTCCTCAGAGAATGAGTGAGTTAGGCTGGTTAAACATGTACAGCGGGCAGGAACTGCAGACCCTTTGTTTATTTCCTAAAATTCTACTTTGTAAATGTCCGCCTTATTTGAATAATAAAATTGGATTTCGATCAAATGTTCATAATATTACGACCAGATTTAGAGGTTTGATTTCTCTATCATCTTTTGAATCGGGGTTGTTTATGAATTCATTTTCTTTCAATATGTATAATAAGTACAATAGTATTAGTGATACTCTTAAATCATTACATCCAAAATCTTTCAGAAAGAAGTTTAAAATATTGTTGCACAATGCTTAAACTTAATAGCATTGATTGGGTTTTGTGTTGCTGTCTCCAACTTTATATATGTAATTCTTTATGAGAGCTGCAATGATTACACTGTGCTAGTTGCAAAATGCAACAAGCTGGGCACCCGGGGGTAAACCTAATTCGAGTACGCTGAATCCAATGGTGCCAACCGTTTTTGAAAGCTAGCTCGCGTTTTCGAGCAATTTCAATCTAAACATTTTAGGCCCAAAGAACCTTCTGGAATAATCTGGGATTATTCCTCCATAGACCGTTCATGGACCATTCGTGAACCTTCTAGAAACTTCCATCTCCGCTACTGCCACTTGGTCAAATGAGTATATCAGCGGCGCTGTTCACCGTTGAGAGTTTGTTTTCAGAAGTCAAAGTGTTAACATCTAAATATGAAAGTAAATAATCCAAACCGAAGTGAATAGTGAAAAGTTTGGATTGTTCATTGTATTGGCTTGTAAAATCAATTAATTTGAACTATCAAGAATGGATAAATGTTCTAAATTGAATACCTTTTGTTACGTGTGTGGCAAATTTGTAATTAAGACTACTCGGCGTAAAATAAGTGCTGAAACCGTTGATTTGTATCAACAATGTTTTCACTGATGTGTATTGGACGCCGTCTATTGTTTGTACAACGTACGTTTTGAATTTGAATAAATGGACAAAAACCGGAGCCGCTATGCCATTTGGTGTTCCGATGTTTGGATGGACACAAAATAACCTTTTCACGGCATAAAACAATATAAGGCGTTGATATATTCAAATTTTCAAACTCACCCACCGTAGTTCCCAGCTCTAGCGATGTATAGACAGTGGAAGTGAACATGCTTGATTACGTATAGAGCAAAAAAAAACTATAAATATTCAAAATAAAATAATGTAACGGGGGTTGGTTATGCGATGAGAAATTATCTACCATAAGAAGCCTTAAAGGCGTTTTTACTTCGTATGTTACAAGAATAAAAGTCGTTACATTCAAATATGTAATGAGACGGTTTATGTTGTGCCCAATTAATTCTTTTTTTTTCGTCCAACGAAAATATCAAGAATACATGACAGGAACTATTTAGAAGGTAGCTGCAGGTTTGTTTAGGTGCACAAAATAAGTAGTAACCCGAATTTATGTTATCATTCACTTGCGTGCAGAGGTATTGCCAGTTTAGAATAGAGTGAAGACACATATGAACCAAGAAACTTTCATTGACTCGGCTAGTGACGTGCACAGCACGTTAACCCAAACACTTTTTCAAAATTTAACTAAAAAATGATGATGTATTTCTGCATTCATCGCGGCATGGTAAAATGAGTTTTTGCAGATATTTTGAACCTATTTGATGTTCCATTTATTTTTTGAAGTTATGCATAGGTATGAAATACTCTAAAATATCAATCATTAGCACCTATTTTGATCAAATTCATCAATAAGAATTCAATGTTTCAATCAAATAGTTAATACAATACTTAAGTAGAAACAGCTTTTAAATTTTTTGTTATACATAGAGAATTAGTGAATCTAATTCACCTAGGAGCAAAGATGTACTTACATTAATGTTGTAGACCTGCAAGATGCTGCCAACCGGATACAAGATTTCGTATTGCTCGTTCTCAGTAGTTATCGGCAAAAGTACCCTATTCTTGGTCCAACTGTACGTATACTTGATCTTCTGTTTCGTATTCGATTCACTAAAGCATTTTATTGTGAAGTTCTCTCCCTGAAAAATATGTTATTTATTACAAATATTGTCCTACTCATAATAATTTTTATGCATGTAAACAAATAAAATTACTTTTCATAACAGTATTTCTGCCTTTTTCTCCTTTATTCGATTTCGTTGTTATTGACAAGAATATCCGAATATAATCATCATGACTTACCAACCCAGAATCAACGGTTAACCGATATAAAATCTGAGGGAAACAACAAACTCGATCAAGAGAACCGAATGGTTATGTGGGTTACCGACTGCGACCAAAGCAGGAAAGAAACATTACGGTCAATGGAGCACAAAAGCTACGCCTGAACGCTTTTTAGTGATATACAGGGTTTCCGCGTAACGTCAATAATCGCACTACAATAAAATGGGTTATTGAAATTACGTCGATTGTGGCCCTCGATTAACTAAGCATTAACGCGCTGATTAATATAAAATTACTTGTTTAGATTTAGTAATGTTTTCATAATTTTGTTTGCGTATAGATGTTGATTAATTTACTTTTTGTCAAAGACAGGATGCGCCTAGCAATTACCGTTAATCTTATAGGACTGGTAGATAATCTTAAAATAAGTACCTTTTCGTAGTTTTCTTTCAAGAAAAACTTACTTCATAGTAAGCGTGCGCCAAAGGTTGCATACTCTAAATGCTTTTTGTGTGACCTTAAAGAATAAATCTAAGAATACAGAGCATCATTGGTATCTATGTAGGCATATAACAAATCTCTCTCAATTTTAACAATTATCGATTTTATATCATCAGAAATCATAGTTCTATTGTCTTGCATCACTTTTATTTGAATGTCAGAAACGTTCTAGTCTATCACAACAAACAACCCCTTCTATACAGGATGAGTCGATAGGAACGGGTCAAACTCCAGGAGTGTATTGTACACGTGAAAATAATGTAATGAAACTCATATATTCTTATCCGATTTTCATTTGTTTTCAAATTATAGCGTAATTACAAATAATCAAAGTTTCATGCATTAACATTATCCCAAGTATCGACTTTTATCTCATAAATCCATTTTTGAACCAGTCCATAGACAATGGTCTAGTGGTGTGAGGTCTGGAGATCTCGGACGCCAACCAATAGATCCATCACGACCAATCCAAAGCCCTGGAAACATATCGTCCAAATGTTGCTTGATCTGGCGAGCGAAATGTGCAGTAGATCCATCGTGCTGATAATACATTTACATTCTGATGCTTAAAAGAACACTCTCTAGTAATCCTTGTAACTCATTTTGTAAAAAAATAGTAGTGCTCTCCTGTAAGGCGATTCTCCAAAATGAAAGGACTAATTAAATAACTATGGAGTCATTTCACGTCAAGTGGACCAGTGCTTCACACTCGGTTATCTGAGATTTGAATAATATTTTGCATAAATGTTGCATATTGTACGAAACTAAGCTGTGCAAAATTTGACGTCATAAAAGTAACAATTGGAGGTCCAATGGACCCTGGAATAAAGGGTGCAAGATGTCCCGCGAGCCGTACAATATTTTCAGCCAACTTTCAGAGGCTGTATACACAAATCTATTAGTAATAAGGAAAGGGGGTTTGGGGATGTTGCAGATACGTTTAACCTTTGTAAACTTCTGAAATTTCAGCCATGTGGCATTGTTAGTTTTCATGCTATTGAAGCTCAATGTCAAGAAAAAGTTTTGCGCGACAAATTTGTAGCCATTATGGCAGGCCCGCATCATCAAGAGCTGACAAGATGGGGAGCTGTCCTTTCATAAACCTTCATAGAATATGCCTATGATAAAGTCCTTCAAGTCTTTGTACTTCATCTTGAATACATAATTAAATATAATTGTTTAAAGTTGCTACAAAGAATTTCGGACCCTGTATCTCAAATTTGATAACTCCTATTTTCTTGGTTTGACTACCATTAGAAAGAGCAAAAATGTTACTTTTATATTAGAGACACGTCAACCAAGTGATCAAAATAACAAAAAATTCTAGCATTTATGCGAACTGTTGTAACATACCTAAGCTTACTTTAATATTTATTTGCTAAAACTCTGCAGGATACACATATTAATACAGAAAAAATATTTTTATGCTTCTTTTGTTAGAAAAGTGCATAGGCTGACAGTGACAGTTTTCTCATTGCTGGTATGAACAAAAAGGGCTGTTGAACCTTTTGTGCATTGAACATTTTTTTCAATGTTGTCCTACAACTTACAATGTTGATCCATCGATCAAATGGAGGCAGGTGAATATCCATGATTTGAACCTCGAAAAGATTGATTCAGATAGCCGCTACGTCATAGGTAATAAGAAGCGAAAAACATTTTTAATGTCGAACGTACCTGATCTTTTGTTTTACACGGATAGTCAATGCGAGGATGTTTTTATTTTGTTTAAGACGTATTAACTCGGGAACAAGCGAAAATTTGGACTTTTGCAAGAACGACTACCGACTCACCCTGTATACACGCACAAAATCCCAGTGATGCAAATTTATACCTACTATTTATTTTTACAACTTGGACGCTTTCAGTTTTATGATTATGTTCCCCATGTATATACTGAAGTGTTTCGTGTGTATATGTAAGTACATATACGTTTACATCCAAACGGGAAGAGGCACATTTGGCCATCGAATCCCTCCAAGTCTCCCATTTGTTTCACTGTAAACATAACACAGCCACATTTTATAATGGCGCGTATCCACATAAAAGCTCGCGCCAAGACAAACAGAAGCATGGGAGAAACGCGCTGCCTTTTAAGAGCTTTCGTATACGAGCACGGAAAACTTCTAATAGCTAAATGATACGCTTTAAGTATGACGTAGTAAAATTTTATTGCGAACGGTGTAATCTTTTCTCTGCGCGAGTTGTGCGTGGGTTTTTTTTATAATATTTGTTAATGCCCTGTCGATTTTATAAGCCTGTTTAGTTTATCGTTTGTTTTTCTGCGCGGGAGAGCTATAAATATACTTTTAGGAAACATTTTGTATAGTACACATGTGCATGCTATTTTGTACAGCCGCGTGTTGTTTTTGTTTCAAATTTGAGGAAGATAAAGAATTGGAATTATCAGGGCAATTAATATTATATAGCGTATTATAATAGAAACTTAAATCATGTGTAAAGCCTGACAAACGGTTGCATCCGCAGAGACGTCTGTACGGTGGGGGGGGGGGGGGGGTTGTATGTACGTATATGGATGCAGAGTTCGGTAATGCGGTAGACATTGAGGAGTTTGGTCGTTCGGTTATTTATCGGATTCTCATTGTGTTTTCGAAAACATGGGACGTAAGCCTGGTGCACCTTTTGCATCGCATGTGAAGAAATATATTTGGCGTTTTCCTGATTTGGAATCTACAGGTTCGCACATTCATTGCAAATTTTGCGGTATAGGGATGCTAAGTCGCACATTTGAACGTAGAAGTCATATTAAAAGTAAACGTCATGCATTGAATTTAAGAAACAATATTCCGTACTGGCAATTTTTGTATGACTTTATTTTCATGTTGAGCACGTGTAACATCCCACAACACCTAGTAGATAATGAAAATGTTCGTCTTTTTTGGGATAAATATGTTCCATCACGGAAGCTACCAACAAAAAAACAATTGCGATACAATTTACCACACGTGCAAAGTACAGTAAAAGACTATAAAAAACGAGTTGAGAAATCAAAAAATCTGGCTCACTGTGGACGAAACTACTGATGCTCAGAAACACAGCGAGATTCATATTGTGGCGCGTCCTTTAAAACGTAATGGTCCAGCAGCTTCCTTGTTGTTAGCCAGTAAAAGGATTGAAAGATCTGATGCCGAAACCGTTGTAAACAATAAAAAATATGTTAAGAGAATTTTGTATCGTAGGAGCCCAAATCACCATGTTAGTTTCTAACGGAGCCGCAACAATGTTGAAAGAGTGTATGAGGCATGATGATATGCCTCATACACGCATGTCATCTCGTAGATGATTTTATTTTTATGTGAAGTGTGTGCAACATCCCACAACATCTAGTATCTAAAGAACACTTTCGCCTTTTTTGGGCTAAGTACGTTCCCTCATGGAAGCTGCCAACATCTATGCAATTACGATACAATTTTCCACGTGTGCAAGGTACAGTAAAGGAATGTATAAAAGACGAGTTGAGAAATAAGAAAATCTGCCTATATGTGGATGAAACAACTGATGCTTAGAAACACAGCGTCATTCATGTTGTAGCGCGTGCTTTAAAATGTGATGGTCCATCAGCTTCCTTGTTATTATCCAGTAAAAGGATTCAGAAAACTAATGCAAAAACCGTTGTCAAAATAATAAAAGATTCGTTGAGAGAATTTTGTATCACAGAACCCAAGTCACAATGTTCGTTACTGATAGAGCCGCAACAATGCTGAGAGTTGGTAGGATGTTTAAATTCGAAAGAAGTATCCGATGGTGGATAAATTAATAGCATCTACCAAAAAAGTGTTCATCAAATCTCCCAAACACATCCATGTATTCAAACAATTGTGTCCGAAATTACCACCACCACCTCAAACTGGAGCCATGTTCCCCATCGCGTCACATGGCTCCAGGCAGTATCTTACTATCAGAAATATTTTTTACATGTGAAAAATGTTATCTCGAAACTTGATTCAAATGATTCTGCAGCAGTTCGAGATAGTCAACAACTTTTTTCCAATTCGGACGTTCAACAACAAATAGATGAAATTTCCATGAACTATTCTGAAGTTTCACAAGTTATTGAGCCATTAGAAAGCAGTCACTTATCTGCACGAAACGCATTAAATTGCATAAACAATTTACAAGCTGCTCTAGAAAACTTGACGGACACTATAGGAGTCGATTTTGCTAAAAAATTTGGTGGAATTTTAACGAAAAATCCCGATTTGCAAAAGGTTCGGTCTATAACTGAAAATCAAGAGTGCCCAGATGAGGAAAAGGAATATCTGATACAACGTATTCACAAAACCCTCGACGGCTGAATGAATTGACAATGGAAGCGTTGCTGATGTTGCAATTCTACGCAGCTTACCAGGGCGTTTGCCAATTGCCACAGTGGATATCAAGACGACAGGAAAAGGTAACAATATTATTTTTCACTAATATTGCATATTACGTACCTACTTTTATGCGGTGCGCCACTGCTGGTACCACCTTTTTAACAAACTGTAATAATTATTTCATTCAGAAATACGACAAACGCCATTGCACAAATATCGGGCATCTGCTAATTACACGATGCTATATTAATGGAGTTTTCTGTTACTAAAAATTCAAAAATAACCAATACAATGTCAATACGCTATGTTTTCTCGATTTATGTTTGAAATAGTAGGCATGTTTATGTAACTCATTAACAGCACTTCAACAGTACTTATAAACATTTTAAAATTAAAATATCTAGCCTACCGTTATAATTGGTGATATCCTTTCAGAATAACCCCGTATGGGTATTTCTTTTATCAAATGTATTCTAAAATATAATACACGTAGGCAGTGTCCACCCAGTCAAAATGAAATCAAATATTCTGAGATCATTAATCTCTTTTGTTTCTTTTTTCTGTAAGCTAAATAATAATTAATAGCATATTTTTTCTGGTCTTAACGACTTACACTAACGACAATATTTATGAGAGCTATATTTGTATATTTATTGGAATCTAATAGCATGCACTCATTAAGGGCTCTTCCTTTCATGTTTCACCTTACCAACAATTTTGAATTTACATACAAAACAACTGAAATTCTCGACAGGGACTGTTGAAGCAATTGCGACTTTTTGATTAAGGCCGTCATTAACAATTGTTTATCTGTTAAATGTACGTTTTAATTGATACCATACTGCGATTATGCACGTGCGCAAAGCAGTACGGTTGTTTGTCATCTTAGGGTCTAGAAAGCAAAACAACATATGTGAATATTTTTTACAAAATTTGCAGCACTTGGCCTAAGAGTCCCATGGCGAACGACATTCTACAAGTAATCTAATTTTTATTACCAATCATGTCGCCTTCAGAAACGTGATGTATACTTCATTTTTTATATACTTTGCTGTTGTTATGATACTAAAGAGGCAAATTTTGTATTATATGTATTGTAAGATATGACAATACAAATGTTTATATCTTCTCATAATGAATACCGTTCCCAAAGTTCAAATTGACTGACATTGTAAAGACTAATGCTACAGCTTTAGGTGTACCATACGGATAAAACAAATGACAATAAATTCCGAATTTTCACGCGGTTTTGGGCAAGGATCGGAACGAAACTGCCGCCACCTACCTTTCGTACGGTCAGGCTCATCGGTTCAATCCAAACTTTAGGCGGAGCTCTCACTTCCACATGCCTCGAGAGGCATTGTTGAATGCCCTGGTCAGTGATTTGGCAAGTGAATAGGCCTTGATCGAGAACGGACGCTTTATCAATCCCTAATAGGGCGGTGTACTGGTCCTTTATGTTTGGGCCTTCAATTAACCGAATCCATTTGTAACTGTAACACAAATTAACTTCTTAACGAGACCGAATTCTATACATTTATACAAAATTAAGCGTATAAAAGATTCGGGCGTTGAAAGAGAAGAGGAACTTGCTGGGTTTTACGTCTGTATATACGTAATTTTCTGTCACGCTCACGTTTGCGTTTCAATTAATCAAACGTGAATTGAAATTTATTTTGGCTTATAGGAAGGCAAGTTAATATGGTAATGTTCATATTAAATATTTATTTGCCAAAAAACGTGCATCAATAATTTAATAACGGGCGAAGTTTTTGATTGATGATGCATCTTCTTATCAACCTTTCTTTCGTATTCAACTTACGATCAATTAAATCGGTTGCAGCAGGTTGGAAAATATTCATTTATCATAAAAAATAATTAATTCTCCTTGCCTGCGACGTAGTACTTCGCAGACGAATTTTATTTTTGTTGGCGGCTTCTAATAGATTGATTATTGACAGTTAGGTATGGAAAATTTTCGATGCATACAGGCGTTTAGCATTTTTAAAGGGTTTACGAAATATACTACATGACATGCAAACTGCAACACCAAGAAGGGTGCGAATTTTCTGACCAACTTGGCAGAAACGTATAACTAATCAAAGGCAGTAACTGATTATAATTTCAAAGAAAAAAAACTGGATTAACACAATTTAATTTTATTTTTGTCAATAATGTGTTGATATGGTGTCCCAAGAAACCAATTCACGCTGGAGAGCTTCCAGTGCTTGCATAGGGTTCGCTAAGTTCCTCCTAAGTTTTCTTCCCACAATGTCTCACACGTGTTCGATTGGCGAGAGGTCGGGAGATCTAGGTGGCTATGGCAAGATATTGGCATGGGCCTCTTTGAGCCGGCTTAGAGTTCTCGCTACGTGAGGATGGGCAATGTCCTGCTGGAAACGTGGGTCTTTGTGCTGCTGAATATGTGGAAGAATATAGGGTTCCACTACTTCATCAACGTAACGCTGGGCATTCCTGGTGCCTCCGATGAACACCAACTGAGACCGACCCCCATATATTACAGCACCCAGTACCATAACTCTCATGGTTCAATGCACACGCCTTTCTACAGAAAATTGAATATCGCGACGTTCCCTACATCTTCGTCTGACCCTCATGCTGCCATCATGCATCCCTATACAAAATCGAGATTCATCACTAAACACTACCTTATGTCACTCCACGTTCCAGTGCATTCGCAACCTACACCACTCCAAACGTTCCTCGTCGGTGTTGAGCCATAACACAAGATGTGGTCGGTAGGATTGCAAGGATAAATGGTTCGAAGGGTCACTGGACGACCTCTATTACCTAACCATAGATCAGCAATTGATTTGAATTTGGAGAATCGGTCTCTTAGTGCCATTAGGCGAAGGCGGCGGTCTTGCACTCCATTAGTTCTTCATCGGCCTCCGGTTCCTCTTCGGTGACTTTTCTGGCTCTCCCTAGACCACCAAATTGATAACAGTGAATGATGGCGGAGTGGTTCCGGTTAAGGCGATTTGCAATTTCCCTGAACGAAACTCCACCTTCGTGCAAGCCTCTCAAGATCTCTGTCAAATTCGCTCAACTGGCGGTAATTTCCACGTTGCCGCACTCTAGGCATAATCAAACCCTCAAAACACGTAAAAAAAGTATGAAGAGAAAACGGTGAAAACTGAATGTTTCCTGGCAACACCTAGCGCCAAGGCACACAGTCATGTCGTCCCAGAAGGTAGCAAAACAAACCGGAGTGCAGATGTTCACCACCTATCGGGCAGCTCCTGGGCTGCCGAACGCAGAGTGGCGTTGCGTCTAAGCGCAGCGTCATCTACACGTGCAAATGATTCCTCAAGCTTACCTTGATGTATAAAAATACGCATGAAAAAATGCCTAGTAACAATAACCAAGAATTGATGCTAATACAGCACATGGTATTGGTGGAATCATTCACGGCGAAAACAATGCAGCGGAGAAAATAGCACTAACACACGGATATGTTTCTGCTTACCCGGCGTCATCAGCGTGGTTTTGAGCACGATTTTCTGCTACATACAATTGCGTTTGCCTCTCAGCTTATGTTGCTAATATCCAAAAACAGCACTGAATATGTCTACCGGCGACACCCAGCGTCGTAGGATACAGTCATGCCGTCCCAGAAGGTAGCAAAACAAACCGGAGTGCAGATGTCCACCACCTATCGGGCATAGCATAGGGAAGACGCCATTTCCTCCAGGTGATCTATAGGGTTTAAATGTCATTAAAGCCCATCTTATTTTTAATGTTGTAAAGATTTTACTTGCTAGACTTCGTGCCTCCATTGTGGGATGACTTGACTCCGTTTCGAGGTGGTAGTCTTGCTAGTAGATGCAATACAGGCTGGAAAATGAGAATTGAGCATCCCTTGCCTCTTTGGAATTTTCTGTAAAGGTGTCGTCAGCTTTCTGAAGGTGCTCAAGTTCATTTAAATGTACTCTGGCGAGGACTTTTTGTACATACAGCTCCCATTGGTGATCGAGCTTCGAGTTTTTGGTTTTATTAAACAACCTTCTAGTCTTAGCTCGCAGTAGTTCAAGCTCCCTATTCCACTAAAACGCTTTTTAGTAATTTTTACTGTTTTTTGTCAGGTTCCGTCATACTGGTCCCACGAGCAGGGAAGATCTGAAGGTCGACCGGAACAGCTCCCATATCCTATTACTCCTTTCGGGCGGCAAACCTACTTGAAATCAGAGTGCGGCAGGCATCCGGAGTTCGCTTGATCATGCCCCGAGGGGGTCCTCGACCTAAGCTGTTCCACCATTTATGGCTTTGTGGTTTTTATTGAAATTGTCTCCTCTCGACCCGGGCGGTTAAGCCAAAGTGCACCACGCAAGTCCGTCTGTAGAACGGGCAGGTGTATAATGACACGACAGCTGGGCAGGAAGCCTTTTTATCGACTGATTAGTCTAGATCTGGCATTTTCGGTCTTGGACAGGAGCACCCCTTGAATGCCGTGTGGCCGAAGAATATAGACCGAAGCCTTATTCCACAGGTCCACAACATCCTCGCCCTCTTAACGCCATAAAAAGGTTAATGTGTAGTATGAAGAACACTTCTTTTGGAATGGAATATTCGGATGAACATTGACCAGTTGCGCCAGAAGTATTAAAGAAATGACACAAGAAAAATTGAAAGAATCTTGTAGCAGCAATGCGCAAGGTGGTTTTATTAATTTAGAATATAAGCGGAAAGCAGTTGAATATTGGCCAAGTGGGAAGAAGCAAAGGTTTGCATTAGAAATTGCACAAAATCGCTTCAGAAAAGTGAAATTCAACCAACAATTATATTACAGAAAGGTGGTGCAAGGGGAGATACGTCGTTGATAATTTCAGAGTACGCATTTAATAAGTTTGCAGCCAGTTTAGATATGAATACTTGTTAATGATTTGGATTTATGACGGCGGGCTCTAGATGCAAACGAAAAGGTGCAGGTACAGGTAGAAACTACATTTCTAAAAGCCTCACGCAGTAGTTTTAAGAGAAATAATCAAATTTGTAAGTCGCTCGTATGGAGTTGATAACAATCAATTGATAACTACAGCATCTGCTTTTGTAGAAGACGTAATATCAGAATGAGTGAGGAGTGCAAAATACATTTAATACCGACGAAAGTGGGTCTGCAACAACTGATTTTTGTGTTTTTTGCCTCCAACATATTTAAGTCCTGGTAATGACTTTGTTTCAAAAGTTCCATGTCACTGTTCTTGAAATTGTGGCCAGTATTTAAAAACTATAAAGCTAATGCGGATTTTTCGATATTTCTGTTTCTAACGTGTAATTTGTGTTCGTACAATCGCGTTTCAAGATTTCTTTAGGTCTATCCAATGTAACAAAGTTTACTTACCACAACTAATTTTATAGATGCCAAATCTAACATTACTTTGAAAATTTCGGTCAACATGACAGTTGCGCATAATATACAGAAAACAAAGAAATTGGGATCTTACACAATGACGCAGTGGTATGATTAGATATAGCGAACGTGTTTTCACAATGGAAGAAGCAGGTGCAAGAAATCAGAAACGCTCGATGAAATTACAACAATTATACGAGAAAGGTCAAGGAGATAGTTGTGAAACAAGTTGCATTATAGTTTGCAGTTTTTAATACGTACTGTAAACTTTTTGAAATGCAAAGAAAGTGCCAGGAGACTAATTGTCTGCCACGCAAAAGAAAATAAAATATTTGTAGTCGCTACTTTATAGTTGCATTTGGAACCTACAGCATCGCTTTTGTACAGAACGTAATTCAAATGATAAGTGCACTTTTCGACGGAAGTGTTATTTAGCACTTACGTTCAGTGATATACTTGTCGTGTATCCAAAAGCAAGCTCATGTACTTGCATCAATGATTGTTTTTCCAACTATACGAAGACTTGTCAAAATTTCCATGTATTTCTCTTAAACTTGTGTGAGTGGCATTTCTTAGAAATGTAAGTTTACTTACCGCAACTTTTTATAGAGCCCAATCATAACCATAATCTTAAACATTTCTATTAAAACTGGCTGCAAAACAAAATCATACTCTAAATTGTGTAATGGACTTTGTTACCTTGCACAGCCCAAAGAAATAATTGACGCGATTGAATCAATTACACGTTATGAACGAAGTATCGAAAAATCCGCATTAGCTTTACGTTTTTTAAATACTGGTCACAATTTCAAGAATAGTGTCGTAGAACTTTTAAAACAAAGTAATTGCCAGGACTTAAATATGTGGAGGTAATTTTTATGAAAAAACACAAAAATCATTTGTTGAATAACGATCTATCTTTTTATTAACAATAACATCCTCTTATAATCAATCTAATATTGAGGCATTTTTAAGTTCTTTTTTTGTCAGACATATGTTTATTTATCATTTGCATTTAGTATTAATTTGTTTTACTAAAAATGTGATGATTTAGTCGCGAAATGTACATATAAGCGTTAATAAATTTGACGTTTTTCTGCGGAGACGGATTTTTATTTCCTTTTATTTGCCTGTATGCATTGATGATTATTATCTAATCATTATGAACATCTAACAGGAAATAATGAACGAAAAACTGAGAAAACCCCGATATTCAAATACCGATTTCACCACTCAAAATCATTATTTAGCGGAAGCATATGTAAGCTGGTATTTTACATTGTCCTACAAGGTCTACAAACCACTTAAGTTTCATTAAATCCTGAATTTCCGGGTTGATTACCTTTCCCTGACAGTAGTACATAATACAACATATTTTATTTGTCTTCACCAATAGAAAAGGGCACTAACATTATCAAATACAGTAGACAAAATTTTAAAAAGCAAGAAAACATAAAGTGGTATATTGGACAAGAACTACACTAATTTTGTAAAAGGGACTAACGCATACACATAGTCGCATATTCGTCGTCGTCGTCGTTCTAGCAGCCGCTATCTTACTCCTATTTTGACCTGCTCGTTTGCCAATGTTCTGAAGCTATTTGGTAAGTGGTTATACAATTTCAGTGCATAGTAGTTTACCGGACATCAAGCCTTGTCTATTCGCTGATACGATATTTCGCAGCCGTTTGCATGGCGTGTATTTTAACTACGGATATTGGCCCGTAATGCATGTGTTCCAAGCATACCAGAGGATATGCTGATGAAAAGGTAAGTATTTTTTGTTATAGAAATGATTCTCTACATAGCATTTGATAACACTCTAATAGCTTCCTTTTGTTTGAGGAATTCCGCAGTCACTTATGGTGAATTCTCCCTTAGTAGGATTCTATACGTTGCTCGCGAATAGAACAAAGAGAAATATGTAACGTTTGCTGCCTCGTGTGTCGAGATCTCTTTTGTTGGCCTTATTGCATATATTGCAGATGCCAGCTGTTTACGATTGCTTTATCCAGAGCGTATTCATGCGTCGCATTTATTGTCAGAATAGAGGTGCCATCAACAAGCGAACATATTTTATACCAACTTACATTTTCAAGGATATCGTTGAGAAGGAAGAGGAAAGCCCAACATCAATAGTTGTGGCACTTCACCCCCCGTCTATTTTGCGAATTTTGGAGTCCTGTTTCCATAGACACTTTGTTCCTTCTCTATCAAATACGATTCTATTAACTTGTACGCCTGACTTCGTATCCTATAGAAATGTAACTTTTTCAATGACATGATGAATCATACAATCAAAAGCTTTTGTTAAATCACAACAAATCATCTTTTTTAATAGATCCCGTTGTCACGTTTTGCAGTAGATCTACTATTGCGTTGTTTATCTTGTCTTTACATACCTACTGAGCACGATAAATCGATTGAATAAGCATAATACTATTATTTTAAGTGCTACCTCAAGAATTGTTGAAATATTTGATATTAAAGCAAAAGAGTCTGTAATTGCTTGGCTCTGTTTTGTCTCCTTTTTTGTAGTTGGAAGTTGGACATTATTTATGAAACCCTCAGCTCCCTAAGGTATACTGCCCCAACAATTCACATGCTAAATATTGAGAGAGAATGTGCTATGTATTTTATGACATATTCAGCTACATCTAGTGATAACTTATGCACATCTTGTGTCCACAATTTTAGCAGATGTTGAAAGTTTTAGATATATCGTCGAGTGAAGATAAAGTGTTTGTATGGAAAAGAAGTAACCGTTTTGTTTGTGAGCAGTCAAGACAATGTCTCTTTTTTTACACTTGCTTCTTATTTTCCAATTTTTTATGTTTTCCATTTTACTGTCAGATGTTATTAAATAATATATAGAAAACGATTAAACAAATGAATTTACCAATGAAAGCTATTAAATGGAAGTATTAACTGTTATTTTTTTGCTATAACAGTTACAAAACAAACACATCAGTAATGTACATAAATACAAGGGCATACGATATGTAATCACTATTTAAGAAAAGAAATCAATAAAATGTTGAACCGAACAGGCATTAACTTGGAAGAGACATAGCTTCAATTTATGTATAAAAATACACACGTCTGAACAATTTTCCAGTTGAACATTTTCGTTTACATAAACATAAGGCAAGGTAAAGATACGTTCTACATCAGCATAAGTGCCGCAGTGTATGATTGCGTATCATAGATGGTCTATATGATTGCAACGTTTTAAATTTTCATCTATAATAAGTCCAAGCAACTTAGATGGATCACTAAGTTCAAAACCATAATCGGCTAAATTACGGTGATAGATTCAATATTTTCTATCGTTAAAGAAGAGCATACAATTAGTCTTGTTGACACTTAAGGTTAATTCATTTGTTCTCACCCGGTTACTAACGTCATCAAAAATAGAACTAGATGATGAGAAGATCAATGGCGCTTGATATGAAAATGATTATATTTGCATATAATGTTATGGCACCATCAGGGTTAGTACTGAAACAATTAGGAATACCATTAACAAATGGTGGGAATAAGGTTGGTTAGAGTACCGATCGCTTTGAACACTCTCCTTTGCACAACTTTACCGCCTGGTGAGCGATTTTCATCGACAGGTAAGATTTAAACGATTGATCCCATATTTCTCAAGCCTGTGCTGCAGAAAAGAGTGATTTATACAATGGAAATAGTGCGTCCACCTAAAACCCGTATGTTTGTCTCCACTCTTCTTGGCATTGCGTCGAATATGTATCGATGGTATTCTAAGAAATTGCAATTCATTCATTACTGACACGTTCACAGAGCTCGTTTAAATTCCTTGTGGTTGGTAAATGCCAATGTATTCTTCGTCCAGTGGGGTTTCATATATTTTCGTTGGGCGAAGGGTCCAGTGATTATGTAAATCACGGAAGAGTTATCGTACTGCTTTCCTTAAGAATGTTTAACGTGACATATCTGAGCAAGCGTTATCCTATTAAAAAATGTGTTGGGGTAGTATCTGAAGGAAATTACGAGCTGTAAGACTGTTTCGATATAGATCTGATTGCAAATATTGCCTCTAACTTTAACTAAACCGCCATAAGGTAATGCCCGCAACACTGGTCACCTTGTTGCTAGCCTGCGAGTTATCGATAGATAATCGATATCGTATAATGATCGATAATTGTTGCGTTAGGGCATTAGTACCTACACTATAATGGGTTCCTTGTTTGACTCATTGGTTCCACATTCTCATTACAGTAGCACTGTAATAACCAATCCGCCGCACCGATTTATTTCCTGTAAGATAACACCGTCTTCGAGAGGCTCACAATACATATCTTTTTAAATTCCCTTGCTGATAATGTGTGCTTTCTGGACGACGCATAATGCATAATGTCGGAAAGAGAGATGCGTTCAAGTACTTAAGAAAATTTCCATTAGTCCTAGCCGAGCAACCGAATACAAAAAAGCATACTCTGACCTAAACGAAATTCCTATGAAGACGCCATTGGAAGCCCTGAGACAGACCTTTCCCGGAAATTTGGTTTAGTCTGATCTAAAAGAATAGCGCTGTCCGTTTTACCCCAGCACAATAACAGTTTATCTCAAACTAAACATATTCCTTTTGTACCATTGTTTTTTAAGTCAGTAAATTCCCGGATAAGCTTATTTACTTCACATGCAAGTGGTCGTTCAACATATTTAAACTGGTAACTAATACAACAGTGAACTACTAGCACATCTGGCAGCTACTGTGAAGTACCAACTTAAATTATCCGTGAAATTTAAACATTTGTACTAGGACTCTGATTCGGCACTCGGCGTCCGCATGTATTCCCACATATTCGGCGCCTCTAGTGGGAAGGAGAAATCCGGCGTCCCTACTTATAAGTCTATTTCGGAAGGAATCTTACTGCCTTCTCAGATTTGCCTTATCAGAAACAATGTTGTTTGTTCTCGGATAAGACATTAACAAGCAGTTCTTAAACCTTAGCAGTTTTTAAACCGTTTTATAATTATAGTACGCATAAAATTTTCAGTGCAATACAATTTGTTTTCAATGGTGCTGCGATTTTCATAAGTAATTATGTAGAAGTATTTCCACTAATTCCTACGCTGTCATGTAAATAACTTCGTAATGTTCTAATATGCAAAAAATATAAGATATCCTTAGAAAGTTATGTAGATCATTTTCTTTTATGAACGTGTGATGTGACTGGTGCGATAATCGTTGCGTTACAGAAAGTTTCAATCTCAAAATGTAATTTCTGCGTCGAACAACGCAATGCTAGTATCTCGATTTTCTAGAAAAAGATTATTGGAATTCCAATCTCTGAACCGTTAGAAATCGAGGTGAGCATTTTGTATGCAAATACTACTTCAAATGTATTTTGTAATTTTTCGAATGTAGCTGAACAGCGCTTGACTTCGATTAATCATAATGTCTGATTTGCATTTGCAGCTAGAATACACAGTTAACGCTTTGAACATCAAATTATGTTATAATTATTATACTATAAGATACAATATTTAATTTCCTTTCGGTACAAGCACTTATTAATATTTACGTAACTAAATTTGACGGATTTAAATCGAGACGGTTGGTATTTTAATTACAGATAAAAATGGGAGTATGCCTTCTTCTCGGATAAGGAAGCAAAACAATAGGAGTCTGCCAATGATAAAATGGAAATTGAGGGATTATTCAAAATTTATTACTCTATTTTCAAGATACGTGCATTTCCCATTGAACTTTTTGACATGCAAATATTTTAAAAATATAAAAAAGTTTTTACTCGTACGATACATCAGTTTAAAACTGAAAAAAAAGACCAGATTGTTGTGAGGTACCACTAGGAGTGGAGATTCTCACATTACCGTTACCGTATTCATTGTACACACGACAGTGATAACTTAAAAATTCTGTAAATTTAAATTCAAAACTAAAAAAAGTTTGTTATTAAAAATCTAGTTTATACAGGGTTATTACAAAAGAATCATCGGGTTTTAAAAATATATATTTCCGTGAACTTGGTATTCCGCAAACTTGGTATTCTGCAGCCAACTGTATGGAAAATTTTGCGGAAGCGACTGCAACTTGCACCGTACCGTCTACAGATGGTGCAAAGGTTACGACCCGTCGATCACGTAAAACGAACTAATTTTTGTAATACCATTCAGGAAGCAATGGAGGACGACGAATTTGCTAACCGGCTGGTATTCAGCGACGAAGCGACATTTCATTTAAGTGGAAAGGTGAACCGTCACAACATTCGGATATGGGGCACGGAAAATCCTCAAGTCACTGTGCAACATGAAAGGAATTCTCCAAATTGTGTTCTGTGCAGTATCCAAAACAAATGTGTACGGACCTATTTTCTTTCATAGAAACACTGTGACCGATACATCCTACCTAAATCTGTTGCAGTTGTGGTTATTTCCGCAACTGACATACAAGATTCTAACAACTGTGTATTCCAACAAGATGGAGCTCCGCCTCACTGAGATCATGAGGTGCGTCGGTATCTAAACGAGGAACTCTGTCACCGTTGGACACCGTGCGATTTTTTTCTTTGGGGGTGCATTAAAGATAGGGTTTACGTACCACCACTTCCAACAACACTGGATGAACTCCGAGCACGCATTACTACTACTGTAAACAGTATCGATCGAGACACATTGCAGCGTGTATGGACTGAACTGGATATCGTTTGGACGTATGTAATGTGACGCGAGGAGCCCACATCTAACATTTGTACTGCTCACAAACTTATTATCCCTTTCTATTGACATGTCATTTACTATTATATCTGCCATACCTTCTGAAATATATATTTTTAAACTCCGATGATTCTTTTGTAATAACCCTGTGTATAGTAAATTAGAATTAATAATGTCTTGTAAGTAATAATAAAACAACAAAAAACACAAAAAATTAACGTTTTTATAGATGTTCTATTCCAACAATTTTATAATAAAAGGAAATGTTTTTAAATTTCTGATGAAGGGCAATAAATTTGTTGCCGAAATAAAATAAGTGACGAGAACTGAATAGAACGAATCTATTATAGCACAGCAACCAAAAAATTCGTATTATGTGGAAAACTTATACGGAACGTACTTTATCCTAATAAGAAACTGTAACTTTGTATCCAAAAATTCAATAAATAATTGTTAAGCGAACACATATGAAACCGCGGCATCGTATGTTTGGGGTGCATATATTCGATCTGGAAGAACGGAACTGAGTTCCGTCGTACGGGCGCGTAGTTATTTTTAATAAAAGAAAATTGAGTCTAAAACTATTCCTACCAAACCTAACCGATTTAATAACTTTCGCCGTATAACTTTTCTTATTCAGGAGGCCGTCCGTGGAAAGTGGACGGAGTGCAGGGATTTCCATAAATATATGAGGAAAGATAACTTTTCGTGAAAGAGCAGGAAGTCTACTCACAGTGAGCACTTCATCATAATAAATGAAAAAATAATATAGGTGTAGTAGCTACAACATACGCACAGCGAAGAAGGCTCGAAAAAGAAGCGAGGGGCGACAGCGCTCGTCCCGGTAAATATTAAAAGTATAGAGGAAAGGAAAAGAAAATAAATAAATAAACTAGAGGAGAAAAAGAAGATCTCGTACTTGCCGTAAAATATTCTATTCGCGACTGACTAAACTACAATGTCGGAGATTACTTACGAAATAATAATTATTGCTCGATTATTGCTTTCAAAAATATCGTACCTGCATACGGCATTTTTTAAATATACGGAGTGTCCCAACCTTCTGAATTTGTAGAATTGTGACTATTGTGTAAATGCTAGGACGTCAAAATATTCAGATAAGGAAGGTAAGGTACCTTTCAAAAATATTTCCGTGTATACTGTGTGATCGATAAGTACTGAACCAGGCACTTACTTTGTTATTTTAAACGGAAAGCTTTGTATATGACTACTTTATACTTATTATTCTTCTGTTAGTATTGTTTGGTTACCATGACAACAGTAAATAAAACATATTGTCATTGCTATTCTTAACAGTAGATTTGGGACAAGCAAGACTGTAACTATGCCTGACAGATCATAAAACGCTATGATTTCGATTCTGCAATACGAAAGCGCATAATCAATGCCATTCTGAGAAAGGCATCGAAGGCAGCCTTTTACCAAAAATTTCGTATATAATCGTTATCGAAGATTGGAGGAAAAAGGAACTGTGTGAGCAAACTTAGTGTAGATAAATAAATGAAATTTGTGATTGTTGTGTTATAGATGAAACCATTTCGAAGTATTCCTATCCATTGCATTCTCAGAACCCAGGCTTTGTTAGCAAGCAACTTGAATCTTAACATGTCCAGATGAAAATTTTAGTACTACCGTCCCGAATTGAAACCTCGTTGGAGCTTTGCCGACGTTCCTCCACTTTAGGAATCTCAAGGGAAGAGGCAAGAAAAAATTCATTGGAAATCGGAAATCAGGCGGAATGAGTGCCAACGATTGCCTGTATTTATGCTGAAATCGTAGTTGATTCATCAAATCAGAGACTCGCATTGCTTGTGGTGATATTTAAAACCTTTCATATCTACCTCCCAGAAACCTCCAAAATGTGCAGAAAAAGGTGTAATTCTATTTCTTCTTTGCTACAAACTGCGAGAATTTCCATTCTATTGTTAACTAGACATCGGTTTGGCACTATTCCTGCTTGTGAGGCTTGTCACGTTATTCGAGTAAATTTTCGCCTAGCTGTAAACCTCCTTAATGCCATTATAAAGGCTTCACAAGATGGACTCGATACTAATTGGATTTGGTGGATAAGCAAGCAAGAACGGTAACAGAGGCCTTAACAGATCCTAAACCGCTATCCTTTCGGTTCCCAATAAAAAATGGTACTCTATAATCAATGCCCATTATTGAGAAAGGATTCGAAGGTAATGCACATTCACGCCGAAAATTTCCGATTATAGGATGAAATCGGATTGAATCTGAAGCATTTCGGATTGAAAAACCTAGAACCTACGTGTGGAAAACTTAGGTGTTCAGATTCAAATACTAGACTGATCATTCTCTGTTGATTCTTGGGGTTATGTGAAGACTGAAGCTGTTTTTGAAGCACAATTTCCTTGATCCACTGCATTCCCTTCGAGGAACCCAACTGGACCAATTTGTTTCAGGCGACTTAACTTTGAATATTAACATGTTCCAAATGAATGAAAAAATGTGGTCCATAGGCTTACTACCCTTGGTTTCCGAATTGAAACCGCGTCGTTGTCGCAGCTTTGGCCGACGTTTCGTCTACACTTTTATGGGACATCTTCAGGGCTGTTACTGCACACTGACTGGAGATTTCGACGAACATTTCATCCAACGATTGAAAGGGTTGGCGGTAAATCCTGGCGATCTACTTGTCAGCTTTGATGTCGAATCCCTATTCACCAAGTTTTCCATACCGGACACAGTATCCATTATTAAAGAGTTCCTCATCTGCAATGGTGGGTGATCTTGCTGGCTTGATCGAAGCTTGTCTCTACCTACTTCCAGTTTCGGGGTAAATACTACGAGCAAATCTCAGGCGCAGCTATGGAATATCCTCTATCTCTTGTCGTCGGCAACATCTTTATGGAAGCATTCGAACAACAAGCCCTATTATCTTACAACCTTAAGCCAAAGTGTTGATACAAGTATGTTGATGACACCATTGTCATCTGGTCCCATGGACACGAAGCTTTAAACAATTACCTATCGTTTCTGAATTCTTAACATGATTCCATACGCTTCACCATGGAGATCGAATCGGACGGTTGCCTTCCTTTCCTAGATGTTCTCGTACACCGGCGTCCTGACGGTGCACTGGGACATTCCGTGTACCGAAAAGCTACGCACACACCATCATTCAACCCAAAAACGTGGTGTTGTCAATTCTCTTATCCAAACAGCTATTTCCATATCTGAACCCAATTCGCTTCCTCAAGAACTGAATCACATCAGTGACACCTTGATCTGCAATAACTATTCCAGGAAAGATATTCAAACTACCATTAACCGCTACACCAACCCTCCTCCACAGCAACTCCCCTCATCTAATCCTAATTTCCGTAAGCAAGCATATCTACCAGACATTCATGGTGTCACCGATCGCATCAGCAAGATTTTCTTCGGTAACAACATGGAAGCCATCTTCAAACCCAATTTCAAGCTCTCAGACAACTTTCCCATCAAAGACCGCAATTATCTGGAAACCCCCGGTGCTACCAGATTCCATGTTCGTGCGGTATTGTGTACATCGGTGAAATAAAGCGATCAGTCAGCACTCGTGTTACTGAGCACGAGCGTTGTACGCGGTTGTTGCATGCAGCCGGGTTCGCACTGGCTGAGCATAGGCTTGAAACTGGCCACCAAATTCAATTTAACTCTACCCGCATCTTATCTCACAATCCTCACTATTATAGTAGAAAAATCCGCGAATCAATAGAGATTTCCAAACATCCCAATAATTTAAATCGCGAAGATGGCTACCCCTTACATCACACCTGGAAATCCCAACTAATTAAACCTCCTAGCAACCGCCACGCTTCATTGATGCGTAACATTTCCGCTTCATCGACGCATATTTTCCCTTCATCGACGAGGAACATTTTCACTCCATTGACCCAGAACAAGCCCTATATATCCCCTCCGGAATGAATAAATATCCCGTCAGTGTGCAGTAACAGCCCTGAAGATGTTCCATAAGAGTGTGGACGAAACGTCGGCCAAAGCTACAGCAACGACGCGGTCCTAACGCGGAAACCAAAAGTACAGTATGAATGAAAAAATGTTTCTTACGCCAAGTGCCGTGTGGAGCAATAAAGTGACATCAAATGGTAAAAGAAGTTAAAAGGCTCTATGAAAGCGTTTATGGTAACTCGTGTTTCTTTTTTGGGTTGATTGTTATTAAAAGGTGTAACAAATGCTTGTAATGTAAAAACCTCGGGTAATAAAAAACAGCATCATATATTGATGAATGATTAAATATTAGCAGTAGTACAATTTAACAAGCTTTTTAATCATGAATTTTTACGCAGTTACTTTTTGGTCACATTTCCTATCCCTTTTATCTCAAGAAACTCGTAATGAAGAAGTTCTGAAAGAAATAATCTCTTCCGCCGATTCTTATCACTCTAAGCTTTCCAACGGCAAATTAAAACTTCTTATGTCACCACCATCATATTCTCTTTGGTCTTCAAGTTCAATATTGGCAAATAGGGTATGCGTCGGACGACGTCGTACAATGTAAAGTAATCGTTGTTTAACTTTCCGAAACTTTTACCTCGGCAGAAGAAAATATAAAGTTCGCAGATTACATAGTGATAACGTCGAATAGATTGAAATGTACTTAATGGAGTTTAGTGTATAAAAAGCTAGGAAGATGCAATATTCACATTAGAGCTTTCATGTTTTTAAATTAGCAATTAATATTGAGCTTTTTTGTAGGGTTCCATTCCCAGGATTTTCCTTGAGCTGCTTGGATTATAGGCGTTACAATGAAGAGAATTTTCCAACAGTATAACGGTAATAATTTTCGATATAGTGCAGTTTTCTCATGATATTTAGTTTCTTTCTTCGTAATAGTTACTAGAGATGTAAAATTTCGTACCTAACCGTTACTTTCGATGCTTTCTATCTGTTACTTTATATTCGGTACCGAGTACTCGTACGTTGTAACTATACGTGTTATCCATAGTACCTACTTTGAAAAATGGATATTGCACTCATAGGTTTTGATTACCGAGAGATAAACAGTAGAATATAGAAATGTTTAGTTACTTGCTTTTTTGGTGGTTTTAAAAATACACGATCCCCTGTTCTAAGTTTTTGTTTAGTTTCAATAAATACGGGATAGTATCCAAAAGATTCCGAAAAGTAGCGCTAACTAAAATTGAAGAATATCAGGATTTCATTTACCTCCATCGCCTTCAAAGTCTTTCCCTTGGGAATTCAAACACTAATCCCAGCGCTTCTACTATGAAAGGCATGCATTTTGGAAGTCTTGTTTTGTTAATGTGTTCGCGGTTCAACTCCAATATCCTCCTTTGTGTCAAATCTTCGCCCCATCTTTGAATAATAGTAATAAACTTTATTAGCAACAAAGACATTAAAAAATAATAAAAAAGTTGTCTTTTACAAAACTAATTACTAATCTTCGGAATTCGCTAACACTATTTACAGATAATACGCAATGGTATTCTACTATATTCAACAAGTCCATCATAAAACAAAGATTTCTATGTCGGAGTTTTTCTTGCTATTGGTACATAAATATTTGAGGCTGTTCTTGTATTGCAAGTATGTATTTCTTGAACAAACCTAATCTGCCTCAACTCAGGAAGCAAACCATGTAATATTTTAAAAAATGTACAACATATTTAGCATTGCTAATTTTTTTATTCACAGACATAAATTGCAATGCTTCCAACATATCGCTTACGTGTGCGTCTGTCTGCATTTAAGATTATGAGCGGAGCTTTGTAACCTTTGTAAACTATTATTCAAAGTACGGCGCAATTATAGTCGTATAAAAACTAATGTGTTAGATTGTTTCGTTAAATTACTACTGATTCTTCCAAAGTAACCTGTTCTTTTGTTTATCTTACTAATAGTACAACTCTACTACTAACAAGGGAACATCTCGAAACAGAAAATTTGAAACTTTGTGAACAAGTAGTCCATACCTAAGGATGTTCGAAAGTATTTTCCCTATCAGCCCAATCTCATTTTAAGAGGGTGAAACTACTCCTGAAAATTTAGTAGTAAACCAAAATAATTGCCTCATCGAGCTCTATTACATATGTATATGAAAATAGCACCCTAGTTCCATTAAAACAAATTATGGTGCCCTCCCCTACCTTTTCGATAAGGAGCGTATTCAAATTCCACTTTACGTATGTTACTCATCCGGAAACTAATACCCATTTGCCAATTAAACCCCAACCAATAGAGATATCTGAACAAACTTTTTATTAGACATATACCTGTACTATACATTACTTTTCTACATAATCACTTTGTAAATTAAGACACTTGTTGTATCGTGGGATGAGATTTTTTATGCCGACGTCGTAATCCTCTACCGGCAGTGTGGCGAGAAATGTAGTGACCGCTGCTTTGAGGGCGTCATCGCTGCGGAAACGTTTTTCGCCTAGAAAATCATTGTATTTTATAAAAAGGTGGTAATCCGACGGTGCTAGATCTGGGCTGCAGGGTGGGTGATCGAAGACTTCCCAGCGAAACTGCTGAAGCAATTGGCGTGTTGTTGCAGCAACATGGGGACGGGCACTGTCGTGCAGCAACACATTGCCCGTCGACAACAGGCCTCGCCGCCGATTTTGAATTGCCCGCCGCAACTTCTCTATCGTAGCACAATATGCTTCCGCATTAATGGTGGCCCCTCGAGGCATGAAGTCCAAAAGCAAGAGACCATGTCTGTCCCAGAAGACAGTTACTATGAGTTTGCGAGTCGACTCTGCTGTCTTGAACTTTTTGGTGAATGAGAGTGATGCCATTCCATGGACTGGCGTTTGCTTTCGGGCGTTGAGTAAGCAACCCATGTTTTATCGCCTGTAACAATGTGTGACAAGAATGCATCACCTTCATTTGCGTGATGCTCCAAAACATTCAAGGCCGCGCCCATACGCTTGTTTTTGTGTTCCTCTGAAAGCATGCGCGGCACCCACCTTGCACAAATTTTTTTGTAATGCAGATGATCTTTGACGATTTCATGCGTTATTGTACGCGAAATCTGTGGAAAACGTGCACTGATGTCATTAAGTGTGACACGCCGATCCTGCTGTATGAAGTCGTCGACTGCACGCAGCAACGCATCAGTAATAACGGACGGACGCCCTGGACTCTCTTCATCGTGAACGTTGTCTCGCCCTGCATTGAAATTGCGACACCATCGCCGAACCGATGATGCGTTCATCCCATCGTTGCCGCACACTTCTTGAATTTGACGGTGAATGTCACATAGCTTCACATTTCTGGCGTTCAGGAATCTTATTACAGACCGCATTTCACAAGTGGCGGTATTGTCGAGTGTCTTAAACATTTCAAACTCACACTGACGCGACATTATGGTAGATAACTCAACCAAATCTCGTACGCTGACAGCTGACACATCACTGCGTCGCAAGAAAACCACTCGGCGGCTCGTCGCGCAACTGCTGCTCCACACGGCGCGAACGGGTACTAATTTCCGGACGAGCCTCGTAGTTATTGGTAAAAAATAAAACTTGCTCTGCATACGTCGCCTTAAATAACTGTGAATCCATGCGAAAAATTGACATGTTATGTTTACATATGTATAAGAATAGCGACGATCCATGCTTTAGAGTGACATCATTCCCAGATATTGTGCAAGTAATATGTTCGATTTTCAGACGCATTGTGATATGAGTATGATTTATCTAGAGAGGTTCATATTTCGTTACAGTTTTTTACATAAATTAGTAAGTCATTTCAAGGATAATTGCAAGACAGATACAGTGCATTGAAAGTTACATACGATAACAATGATGAAGTATGACTCATAATAATCTCTAATGTGAGTAATAATTTACGTGTAATATTTTCAATTTATTGATTTATTTAGATAAGAAAATGTATATAATGAAAAGTCACCTTTGTAATTCGTCAGTACTACCTATGAGCTTTAGAATATTAGCACGATAATGGCAGTCATAAATCCGGTAGTAGTTCGTTTAGTTATGGTAACATTTAGTGTTGTAAATGATAACCGCCCCATGGGTTTCAACAAAGAAAGTGAAATTCACGACCTCTTATATATTAATATATTAATTGGATATGTTCATTAGATTTCGAGACGACACAATATTTGTGGTAGATAATGTAACACTAGAATTGCAAGAATTTAGACCACATTCTGCAGAATTTGTCGATGACAGATATTCACCTTCACGGGAAGAAGTATTAGAAGTTTTACAATTTGAAGAAGAAGAAGAATGTGTGAGGGAGAAGATATTTTCTCTTTAGAATATAAGGAAAAAATACGTGGTTCTAAACTGTCGGGATGACGACCAAGGTTTCAAAAAATATAACTCTTTTAAATTTTCACCAATATTTCGCTTTTATATACAACTTCACCATCTACCTGGTTAAAGTCCAGAATGGCCAAACATCGCAGTGATTGCAATCTAAACAAACAAACTAGTGCGTTAGTTATTCACATTAATAATACTTTACATGAAATGGATTTTAATAATGTAAAAGTTTTAACTGTTGAAAACAATTATAAGTCCCGTTTATTTCTAGAGACGTTCAACATAAATCAACATCCAATCACAGAATTTTAGATCAGACATAGATGGTTTAAGCAATATTTATTAACATTTATTTCATTTACATAAAATTAAAAATTTAAACAATAGGCAATGATTGATTTTGATTTGGAGTTCAGTGGTTTTAAAATTTCTATACAACATTTAAACTATAAAAACAATCCGATCATATGTAATTCTTTGGTATTAACTTAATCACATTTAAGTACTGTTGTAATATGTTTTTTTACAATAACCTACTTGAAATGGTATTATATGTCAATTTGGCGGGTATGAGTCTTCAACAAATGCCATCGCCTTATATTTTTTGTTTAATCTGCTTTTTATATTGATCTTTGTATCGATTTCCTCATTCATCAATCACCGCTTCTCAAATGTACATCGTAAAAGAAGGAATTTTAGTTCGCAAGTTCGGTCTATCTACTCAACTCATTGTTACAATTTAAATATTTTTATTTTTTTAATTTATATGTTTGTAAATTGAACTTGTAGCATTGACCCCGATGAAGCTTTAAATAAAAGCGAAATATTGGTGAAAATTTAAAAGAGTTATATTTTTTGAAACTTCGTCATCTCGACAGTTTAGAACCATGTATTAGTTCCTAACGACCGCCATACTCCTTGGCGATTTATAAGGAAAAAGCCGTTGCCTCCTGGAAAAATTGAAAAAAAACGACGCTCACATGAAGCTGTAAAACAGATCTAAGAGAGTAAAGTCTACACATCAATTATACAAGTAAGAAATCGCAGACCAATTTCCATACATTTTTGTTTGTACATTTTCTTCCTTTTTAGATGGGAGGCATCATTAAAAAAAAGGAAGGACAAGAAGAGAGCAATTGTTAAAAAATTCTGAATACGTTTTTAGTAAATTTGTTATTAACAGCGAAGCGGGCGCCATAATTAACGACCCAGATCTCCGTAAATGGGCTTTGGAAGCCAATGAAGGAATAGGGTTAACAAATATCAAAGCATCTCCACATTGGTTATGTAATTTTAAAAAAGTATACAGGATAGTTTCCAGAAAAATGACAAAATTCGTTACCCATTCATATGGTACAAACACGGTAGAATTAAATTGCATTTCGTCCGATTTCAATCAAGAAGTAAAACCCTACATTGCGAAAGTGGGCCCTAGTAACACATTCAACACTAATGACAGCAGATTCAATCTAGAATTATACTCTGGTCGCACGTTAGCTCCACAAGGATCGAAAGCAATTGAAAGTATTGTACAGTCTATATTCGCGACAGCTCACAGCTATACCATACTTCTCACAATATCCGCGTCTGGACGCTTGTTGTCACCGCTATTTATGGTTTTAAAGGAACAAAATGGTACATTTGGACCCGTGGCCGCATCAATATACGGAGTAGCAAATATCTATGTAACTGCTTCAGCATCCGGTAAACTAACAGGATTATTTACGGAATGGTCCACAAAGGTATATCTTCTAAATACTGGATCTCAAACAGTTTTATTGCTAGATTCATGGGTTGGCCATTGTCCATCTATCTTAAGAAATCATATATCGGCCGACAAAAACGTGAACATCCTTCAATACCAAAGAAAACTATTGGAAGTCTATTGATTTCGTGTTTGGAAAAATTTTGCTAGAAAATTTTCCGATATGGTCCTCTTACACAATTACAATATTAATTTGCATTCACGTAACAAGATTATTAAATTACAATCTTTAGTGCATAACCAATTATCTTCTACAAAATATCATGATTTATTTGCTTATGCCTGGTACAAGAGCGGTTATATTGAGAGTCTCCCAGATCATTTCGATAATCCTGTACATTTTGCGTTAACAGAAGAGTTTCAAGTTCCACCGCGATATGCCATATATGTGGTGCTATAATACGGTGTTCCTGGTGCAACCGTTTTTTTTTGTTTTAAGCATTTTTATGAAGAGGAACATTACCATACAGATTAATTATTTGTATATACGCACATACGTACATGTATACATAAGTTGTATTTTAGGAAGTAAGCCATGTATTTTATGTCATTCATATATTAACGTATAAAACATTTTTTTACACCTATATTACATAAGATAAAATATAATTTTTATACTGTTCGAAGAACTCCGTAACATATGTAACGTGAGATTTGAATATGCTCCTCATCAAAGCGGCGGGGGAGGGCACCATTTTTTTTTTTAATGGAACTGGGGTGTTATTATCATATACAGCGTGTCCCAGGATTGATGTTACAAGAGGTGTGCGGAACTATAAATCTTTGAATCTCAATTTGGCATTTTGAAACTAAGCCCTGCTGGGTTTGAATCTTATCTTTAGTTTACTTTCGATTTTTTAAAATAAAATAGGCCTTGACAGTTGAGTAAAAACTATTTTCGTTTCGGGTAAAGTACCTATTTCGTTCACAATATGCTAAAATATTACTAAGAAAAGTTGTTCACAATGAAAAGTCATGCCGTTATACAAATTTTTTAAATGATCGGCCTACTTTAATAAAATCAATTATTTGTCAATTTAGTTTCAAGTAAAGTGGGTTTCTTGTTCACAATACGCCAAAGTTTTACTAAGAAAAGTTGTTCAGAATGACAAGTTATGGCTCTATACAAATTTCAAAAAAGTCAAATATATGCTTTGATTAAACCGTTATTTTTTAGATTAAATTTTTCTATGATGAATACATAATTGAAGTGTTGTAAATTTAATTTGTGAGTAAATACAATTTATTTTGTTTAATCTAACAAATGGTTTAATCAAAGTAGGTAGATCTTCTTGAACAACTTTTCTTAGTAAAACTTTGGCGTATTGTGAACGGAAAAGGTACTTTATCTGAAACGAAGTTGACAAATAATGGATTTTATCAAAGTAGGTGTATCATCCAGAAAATTTGCATGACGCCATAACTTCATTCTGAACAAGTTTTCTTAGTAACATTTTAGCATACTGTGGACGAAAAAGGAACTTTACCTTAAACGAAAATAGTTTTTGTTCAACTTTTAAGGTATACTTGATTTCAGGAAATCGAAAGTAAACTAAAAATAAGTTTCAAACCAAGCAGGGTTTAATTCCAAAAGGTCAAATTAGGATTCGAAGATTTTTAGTTCCTCACACCTCTTGTAACATCAATCGTGGGACACGCTGTATACGATAGAGCTCCATGAGATGATTATTTTGATGTATAGTTGTGATGTATTTGTTCCAGCCATTGCCGAGTTATTTTAGGAAAACCGAAAATCTGCTAAGCTTTCAGGGGTAGTTTCACCTTCTTAAAACGAGATTGGACCAATAAGGAAAATACTTTCAAATATCCTTGAGTGTGGACTACTTGTTCACGAAGTTTCATTTTTTTTCATTTTCGGGTTCGGGATGTTCCCTTGTAAGATGATTTACATTTACCTGGTATGGTCTTCTACTTAAATCTTAATTACTGAGTGATAGTGGAAAATAAAAACAAATGTTGGCAATATCTCTAAACGCAATACTTTTTACCAAGATATTGATGTAACATTCCCTAGATACTTACCATTCAATTACATATCAGTGGATGCTTTTAAACTGAGCATCGGGCTTGTGCGCATACTGATTTCAACTCCATTCCTCCATAAGCAAACAGTAACATATAAACCTATTTCTATCGTTCCTTTTCTTTTTTTTTTATCTGGCTTTATGCAGGCCATTAAAGCTCGCGGTTGCAGCTAAAGTATTCGCATGCAAGCAACGCCGTACAATGGCCCAACTTGAAAACGATACGGTGTGTATACCACTTCATGATGATTGCGCAAAGTCTGCGTTTGCTAGAATTTTATTTACCTGGATGCAGCGCTGACGTTGACAAAACTTCCGTCCTTAAACCATCGGAAGGATACGTTCGGCGACCCACGGGCTACACAGGACAATATAAAGTCCCTGCCTTCGCGAACGACACCGCCTTGATTTATATTTACGCTCTGGAAAAGAAAATATGCACATTAAAGTTCAGCGATAGCGAACTAAATCATCGCGTTTATAAAGTACGTACATACATACACACATAGGTAATAATAGCGGCAGGTAGAAAAATACTTGATATCTGCATTTGTCTGTGTGTACCTGTGCAGATAAGTGGGTAAAATGGCTTGTTTGATGTATTGCGAGTTTGTACATACATATTTACATTCTAGATTATATGAATGTCATGAAAACGCAATGCTTTTACATCGGACAAACGAAAATAATAAACTGAATAAAGTGCAACTGACATTTTCGCAATAGGCAAGGAAAAAGTTAATTACACAACATCCTGAGTGAGGTGCTATCTTCACTTAATATTATGAGTTTTACACATTTCATTGATGTCATTTGCAGAGCACGACTGTGTTCATTAGAATTACGCATAAAACGTTTCTTATTATTAAGAATAGAAATCCAATATTTGGACTATGTCCAAACTACATTGAAAGAACGAGATCAACCGTATAAAAGAATTACATATTTTGGGTAAAATTGAGGTCCAGCAGGGTGCAGCAATAGTACTACAGTACAACTTTTAATACTCGCGCTGTATGCTAGATAGCAATTTAATATTTTGGGGATCTAGTATAATGTTAATTGTACATCTTTAGAAAATATATTCCTATATACTTGGTGTTTTATAAAAAAGTTGGCACAGTAAAATTCACTTTTTTAAATGGAACACCCTATATATTTTTACATTATTAAAGATCCCTAATTACTAACCTGGGCAAAAATGCGGTAACAGCCAGAGGCGTGGCGAGTGCATAAAAGTTTACACATAAAATAGAAGGTAAGAAATAAATTATAAAATGTGCTGAAACACTTACCGTTTTAAAAGTCTTCCGTGAAATCACAAACTGGGTAACATCTGTTAAATATTTGAATCATTAGATATGTTTCCACAGCTGTTTCAGTCAAGTGAGTACGACGTGCGGAATAAATGTTTTTTAATGCCGAAAACGACCGTTCGACATCTAGCGATGTTATACTTGCATATTTAAAATAATCTTTGAAACAACTTAATGCATCTTCACACGCACCTTCACAAATTTGTCTTAATATAAGAAAATCGGAGTCTTTCTCTAAAACACTTTCAATTTTCGCAGAATCCACTAGCGACATCGAAACATTTTGTAATTTTTCTATTCCCTCCGCTAGTCCGAAGTAATTCTTGTGAATAGTTTGTAAATCTCTTTTAACCTGACCATCTTGAAATATTTCCTGGCTTTTCTTGATCGTTGCAGCTTCTGTCGGATTGAATTTTAAAACTACCTTCTTTACTTCATCAAAATATTTCTTGTAGTAAAACGCAGCCTGCAATCACGTTCCCCAACGTGTAACAATCGGCTGTGGTGGTTCAGGTAAATCAGGACACAGTTTGTGAAATAGTCGGGTACGTTTCGCGGACTTTAGAAACACTGCCTTTGTACTAGCAATCAATGCAATTACTAGTGGAAAACATGTAGGAATAGTTTGTGCCGCAAGATTTAGAGTATGGATTTTACACGTTACATGTAAGAAGTTACCACTGTGTTCTTTAAGAGATCGGCCCAAAGAACGCATGTGTGCGGCACCATCACTCATAAACATTAAAAGTTGCTTAGTTGAAACTTCAAATTTGTTCAATGAGTTCAATAACACCTTTAAAATCTCATCGGCAGTACAGTTTATAACTCTTTAGGAAGCAAGTAGGAAGGAGGATGACGGTCGATGTAGTTCCATTGTACATACCATTACATTAACCACAGAATGTTTTTGAAGATCTGTTGTTTCGTCCACACACAACCACAGTTTTTTATCTTTCAATTCCGTTTTCATTCTTTTTTCTATATGTTCACGAGCAAATGGCACTATATTTCGTATCGACGTCCGACTAGGCAATTTACAGTCCGTATATTTATTCCAGAAGGAGACAAATGCTTCTTTGTCTAGCAAACGAAACGATAGATTACATAAAATAAGAGTAACACATAAATCAAATGTAAATTTTTCTTGGTCTCGTATGCCACTTTTTGCAGAACGATGCTGTTTGCTTTCGATGTGACGTTGACGATGGCTTCAGGACCAACGCATTAAAGGGATTTTACAAACTAGACATTGAATTTCAACGCCATCAAAAATTGAGTCCGGCATGTTCACTATAAAGTTTTTAACTGTGTCTGCCATTGGTCGTTTTCGCGACGTACCTAACTACGACGTTTTTAAAGCAAACATAAGCGTACAATTACGAAATAAGTTACGACAGCCTACATATACACAGAACTACTCGTATACAGCATCGATTTAGTACTGACGCACACATATCTACTACACTGACTGTTACACTCCATTCACCTCCAGATTATAAAAGTAGTGTGTTTTGTGGTTTTCGAATTACAACTGTTTACGTTAAAAATGAAATTAAGTGCTACATATTTTATTGATTTCGTCAAATTTTCTATTACTTTTAGTAAATTCTATTATCAATAGATACTCTTTTCTTACGAGGAAAGAGCCTTCGTTTGCTTTTCCTTCAAATTAATTCTCATAATTCTTATTTTAAAACTGAAAAAAAGTTGAATATTGAAATTTTGATTATTCTGAATTATTGCGGAAACCGCTAAAAATAGGTACAGGAAAATCTAATATTCTAGTCATAAAGTGCAGGGTGTTCTATTCGGCAAAATCGAGAAAAATCATTTTGGAATTGGTAGAGTTAATACTTTCCTGATGACCAACCTATACATCCCGTGATAAAACCAATTTAATGACATCGTCACCCAATCCACACAACAAATTTTACTGCTAAATTTGAAGACGTTTGGATGTAGAGAGATTCTTTGGGATATCTGATTTTTCAATTTTTTAACAGAAACAGTTATAACTCGAAAGCCACAAAACAGGCTACTTTCATAATCTGGGCATGGAGTGTAGTTAGGGATCTTTAATTATGTAAAAATATACAGGATGTTCCATTTAAAAAAGTGAATTTTACTGTGTCACCAACTTCATAAAATGCCCAGTATATCCCAATATATTTTCTAAGGATGCACAATTAATATTATATTACATCCCCAAAATATTAATAAATCGCTGTCTAGCATACAGCCCGAGTAATAAAAGAACGCATTACTGCTGCACATTGTATATATAATTTTCCTACATAAAGTGAATATTTTCTGTTTTCTGAACATAAAATCTTATATTTTACATTAAGCAGAATATATTGTTTTCTCAGATGAAGTATGGAGGAATGCGAATTCAATAACCGTCGAACAGCCCAATACAATTACGCATTTCTGTGAAATATTCGCAGACGAAGTTCGAAACTATATCCCATTCTCTTCATTCTTTAGATTTAACGAATTTGGAAAATTTGCAAGCATTTTAATCATTATTATTGCGAGCTGAACAAGAGTAGATAAATTATCAGTTCAAAATGCAAGAAATGAGTCATTTTGTGACGGTGTGGACAAAAAATTACTCTGAGTTGACTTTTGATAAAGACAAGGCATGTGAAAAAGCGGTAAGCTTTCATTATAACGTCCCATTAAAAAATTGTAATCATTTGATTTATATTTAAATAAAAGTTTAGCTTGTTTGTTGTTTAACCTTCTCGTTACCAAGCGGGGTATTTCAGCTACCCCAGGTACGATTTTTGTATCGAAACGTAATAAATATTTTGTTATTTACTCTATGTTTTAGATCATCTTTAAACATACTTAAACAGTCCCCATGACATAACGCTCATCACTAGAGTTGCTCACTAGCGCCAACGGGCAGTGGCGGAGGTTCGATACAACCCTCAGTACAACTACGAGTCTCAACCAGATCTGTTGTGTATACATGTACGCTGCCGTAAATACTATTTCGTAGTTCTATGCTTGTTTTAAAAATGTTGCCTACGTCGCGAAAACGACCCATGTTGGACAAAGTTACAGAATTTATAGCAGAAATGCCTGACTTAAATTTTGATGGCGTTAAAATTCAATGTGTAGTTTGTAATATCCCATTAATGTGTTGGTCCAAAAGGGATTGCCTACGTCACGTAGATAGTAAACAGCAAAAAAAAATCGCACACGACACTATAACAAATTTAAATTTAATTTACGTGTTACCTTTATTGCATGTAATCTACCGTTTAATTTACTAGACAAGGAAGCATATGTCTTCTTTTGGAGTAAATATTCGGACTGCAAATTACCAAGTTGGGCATCGTTACAAAGAATTGTGCCATCTGCTCGTGAACATGCCGAAAAAAGAATTAAATTGGAGTTGAAAGATAAAAAACAGTGGTTATGTGTGGACGAAACAACAGATCGTAAAAACATTCTGTGGTTAATGTAATGGTACGTACAGTGGAACCACATCAATCGTCACCTTCAATTCTATTAACTTCCAGACGAGAACAACAATGTACTGCCGAAGTAATTTCAAAATTAGTGTTAAATACATTGGAAAAGTTTGAACTTTCAACAAACCAATTGTTGATGTTTATGAGTGATGGTGCCGCAAACATGCTTTCCGTAGGCCGGTCTCTTAAAAAACATTGTGCTAACTTGTCACATATTACGTGTAAAATTCATGCCTTCAGTCATGTGGCAGATAGTTTTAGAAAATGTTATCCTGAGGTAGATGCTTTAATAGCGCATACAAAAGCAGTGTTTGTCAAATCCCCAAAATGTATTCACAAATTTTACAGACTGTGCCCACGTATGCCTGAGCCACCAGAACCTATTCTTACACGTTGGGGGACATGGTTACAGGCCACGTTTTATTATCATAAATATTTGGAGAATATTAAGAACGTGGTTTTACAATTCGATCCAAAGGAAGCTGCGGCTATCAAGGAAAGTCAGTCGAAATTTCAAGATAGTCATGTTAAAACTGATTTAAAAACTATTCAGAAAAATTACTTCGGACTAGTGAAGGCAATAGAAAAATTACAAAATCCGTCGATGTCGTTAGTGGAAACTCAGCAAATAGTGCAACATGTTCACGCACAGCTGTGCGCGGTAGAAGACGCAAAAAATGTTTGTGTTCTAGAAAGGTATAAAGGTGTTTTAGAGAAAGATTCTGATTTTGGCACATTAAGACAAATGTGTGAAAAAGAATGTGTGAAGGTGTGTCAACAGAACCGTTAAGTTGCTCCAAAGACTATTTGAATTACGCAAATGTAACGTTATTAGGTGTAGAACGTTCGTTTTCTGCATATAAACACACTTTTTCCTCACGCCGCACTCGGTTTGCCGAAACAACTGTAGAAACATATCGAATGTTGCAGATATTTAACAGACATTATTCACTTTGTGATTTCACGGAAGACTCTTAAGACGGTAAGTGTTTGAGCACGTATTATATTTTATTTCTGACCATTTATTTTGTGTAAACTTTTATGCACCAGCCACTGGCTGTTGGCGCAAATTGAGCAACTCTACTCATCACCCAATTCCATATTCCTTATTAGATAAACGCACTTAAACCGATGGGGTTTTTGACTATATTAAGCTGAATTCGCATCCGTTCGGCTATATTCGATCTGGTTTGGTTCCGTTCAACTAGATTCGGCTGTACACGATTTTGTTCGGCTATATTCGCTTCTGCTCAAGTCCATTGGACTACGTTCGCTTCCATTCAGTTACGCCCGGCTATCTTCGGTTCTGTCCGGCTACATTCGGTTCCATTCAAATAATTTTAACATGGACGGTTCCAGTATTTCATTTAGCATAGTTGTATAGCGAACGGTATTCATATGGCCATGGAATAAATATACTTTTCCGACCCGGGACATTGACACAAACCCCCAAATCTACATATTTTCACCGTCGTGGTTGATTGTAGGTACGATACAATAGCAGTGACATGCTTTTCCTTTCCTGCACCGCACGACCTGCGTGCTAGGTTGCCCGAAAACCTGTAATTAACAATAAGAAACGACAGTATATTTTGTTATTTCCTTTCATAGATATCCAAAAACATAAATGTAATTTTATGTCATTGTCAAGTGAAATAAAATTGTGTTTGAACTTGCCTCTATATTAGATTTGTCAAACTATATAACTTTGGATCAATATTCAATAGACCAATGTGCATACTTTTTGCTCATCTTCTTTGTGATCCTGTGTCAGTAAAGGCTTCCGACGAGCTACACAGCTACTTAAATTCGCTTCTTCCAATTCCCGATGAAATTGCAATCTTATGATTCACCTTCTTTGTTCTTTCAGAGATGTTCTTTCCAAAAGTGAGGCGTTTACATCCATCCTTCCTCTTTTTTTGCACGAACTAGTCTTGTAAAAACGTTTTAATGTATATTGTGCAACACAAACGTAAATACTTTAATTCCGTTGCTATTGCTATTTGAGATAAGCCGAGCGATTTCAATAGCACTATTTGACTTCTTTCAGCAACCGACGACTCACGTGTTTTTGGCATCTTACATTAGTTAAGGCAGCTACACTCAAACAAATTATTAAAAAAAGATACTAACACATATGATCTCAAGAGACGTTTGAGACATAGTGATGAGAAAGTACTTTTTTAGCTTCTAATCCCATAATTATTTAAATCACCCGCATAAAATCTATTCAAGCGTGGTTGCGTTTGTGTATGTAAGTATAGTTTTAATCCCTATACCCGGAAATTTGTTTGTACCTAAGATCTTGGAATTTCCCCCGTGTGGTTAAGACATATGGCCAAGGCTGTATGACAATTATAAAATTCTCATTAACCGGTTTTTGGTTTTTTTCTCAAACATGAAAAGAAATATACATTTTATGAGTCACTTTTGGCACACGGTATCAAAATAATATAATTTCGAAGCTTTCATTAAATGAACAGACAATCTCGCAGATTTCCTCAACAGACAGTTTTCCTTCTTTAAATTGAAAACATCTAAAGAAATATGACGGGAATTTTTATTAGTATTTCCAAAGAAGTTTTCCGGCAATTTATACAACGGACCAAATAAATAAAGCAAAGGTTCTCTTATTTCAGTTGCTTTTTTTATACGCATTGCGCATTTCAAGTATAATGAAGTAGTAATGAATTCAAACGAAAATAACAATACATGTACTGACAAAAAGGGAAGCATTCGCAAAACTTAGATTTAATAATAGATTGTACAAGGTCCTACTGGAAGGACAGAATGTACTCGCCTACCACCTTCACGTTCAATTTCAAAGCAGTTCAAGTATTGTTAGCAGCTCCAATTATACATGAAACGAAAGAGGACACTTTTGCCTATTACCGCAGTCGAAAACAACCGGGTGGTTGCATTTGATTTTATCCAGTTATGGCGGACCTTCTCAACTCGCGTGTCGCAATTTTTACGACAGAATTCGATCCCCCAGACACAGATAATTCCTGGAGCAAATCCCTGTTTGGAGATGATTATTCAAGTGTTAAGTGTTGCGGAAGAGCGCTCTTCTGTTCCTTGAAATATTTCCAAGAAATATTTTTTAGTTTCTTTTCTGCATTTATGTAATTGCCCCGCTGTGGAACCTTATAAATGATAAAATACAAAACAAAATATACCTCACTTTACCCTTGTGGCTTTCAAATTCCAAGGGTACTAATTTAAATGTTGACGTAATCTGCTTTACCTATAGTCTTGCTAGAAGAAGGATGCCTGAGGGAGGGTGAATCTTAATAAAATTGTTTGTTATACAATCCATCTTCTATTTGATGCTTTAGTCAATCCAGACTTATACGAAGAGAACCAGATCTATTTGCTCGTGTAATAAACTATTTCTCTTGCTTTATTTTTAAGCCTGGCATGATAGATGTAATAGTGGGCCGTGTATTATAAACAGAGACGAAAGCCAGTTAGGTTCGAGGCGAGACTGAGTTCGAAAAAGGAATACGTCAGCATTAATGGAGGTAAAGAGACAACATCACACATGCATTGCTAGGCCACGTACATTATTCTATCGTTATGTTAGATAAGGAAAGAATGCATACGCAATACTGTCTCTCTACCTCATTAACGCTGACGTATTCCTGTTTAAGCTCTCAGTCACGTCTCGATCCTAACTGACTTTTGTCTCTGATTATAAATAAAGAGTGTATGTGTAACTCACGCGACAGTAGTGAAATTTCGATTTCACGAGCCACATCATTGCGACACATAAATAGAGCGGGCCAAATTGCGCCATCCAACAGAATCGGAATCAGGCGCAACGGCCGCTTATTGTAAATAGCGTATATGTGAGTCACAGCAGATATGTGATATTTTGAAATTAATACACAAGAGTAAAAATTAAAAGCTGACGCAATAATAATGTTTAGTAATTAGAGCGGATATATATATATATAATATATATATATATATATATATATATATATAATGTACACGCTGAGGTGTTCTTATTTTCATTATGATTTTTTATTTGATTGAAAACGGTATGCGTTGTAAATGGGATGTAATAAGGAAATAACTGAGAAGCAGAACGCTTATTTTATTCTGTTGTACTTAATAATGTAACTGTAAATAAAGATATAATAAATAAATTCTATCCTTCTTAATAATGCGGATAGGCTTGTTTAAAAAGTTGCACCATCAGATAAGTTTCCACATTTGTCTCGGTGAAGGATGTTCGCCGAGACGAAAAAATGTTCTTATATTTCGAAAACGACCGTTCCACGTGTACCGAAGTAAAACAGGCGTAATTAAAATAATCTTTAGACTTAGTCAAGGAATCTGCAGATGCCCCATCGCACATTTGTCTTAATCTCGTGTAGTCCGGATTCTTTTTTAAAACACTATCGCACTTAGCTAAAACTCGTCCACTTGTTGCATCGTTTATACTGTGTAACAATGTACTAACTTCGTCCACGACTTGCACTGATTCTACCAACGACAATCCAGAATTTTGCAAATTTTCTATCGCGTCTACTAACCCTTTGTAATTGTTGCTAATATTCTTTAGATGTGTTTCAACAGAAATATCGAGAAATCCCTTCTGGCTCATCCTAATAGCTCTAGCTTCGGCAGGGACGAATTGCAAATGTTCATTATAATAAAAAGCAGCTTTTAACCACGTTCCCCAACGCGTAAGAATGGGCTGTGGTGGTTCTCGAATACCAGGGCATAACCTGTGGAATGCCCTAGTCCTCTTAGGACTTTTGAGAAACACTTTTTTTGTGTTTGCTATTAATGCATCTACCTCCGGGTAACACTCTCGAATAGTTTGTGCCACAAGATGTAAAGCATGGACTTTACACGTAACATGTAAAAGTCCTTCACACTTTTCTTTAAGGGAACGGCCTACACTACACATTGTTGCTGCACCATCGCTCATGAACAACAACAGTTGACTGGTTGACACTTGAAATTTTTGTAACGTTTCGAGAACTACGGCCGTAATTGCTTTACTAGTACACTGTTTTAATCTTCTGCTGGCTAATAGAATTGCAAAATTTGGTATAATAGGATCTAATACGCGCACTATTATATTCAAAATAGAATTTTTTTTGCAATCTGTCGTCTCATCAAGACATAGCCACAGCTGTTTATCTTTTAATTCGGCTTTAATTCGATTTTCAATGTCCTCACGTATTCGTGGAATATCTCTCCGTAACGCTGTCCGAGATGGTAGTATCCACTCGGTATTGTATGTACCCCAGAATTTTCGAAATGCTTTTTTATCAAGTATACGAAGTGGTAGACCACATACCATAAACGTTAAAAGCAATTCTAATTGAAATTGACGTTGTTGTGACACACCATTTCTTTTATTTCTGTGGTGTGCGCTATTTATATGTCTTTCACAATCACGTTTGCTCCAGCACAGTAGTTTCTTTTTACAAACTTTACAGAAAATTGTACTCCCATTGTAGTGTAAATCCACAAATTCACTAAGAAATTTATTAACTTTCGTAGGTAATGGCCGTTTATTTTTAATAGTTACGTTAGACATAATCACTAAAGCGAGTACACCGACGCTTGTTTTTAGTATGCCACGAAGTGGTGCAAACGTAACATCTGCAGACTCGTCATTTGTTGATGAATAGAGCGCGTCATCCGTAAATGAATAAGCGCGCTGTTAGTTCGTAGCCGTCGATGAATGAACTTTTTTTTTGTAGTGGCCCACTGTGAACAACGCCCTATTTATCAACGAACACCCAAACTGCAGGTGTATATTTGCGCGTCTTCACGACGTAATAGACAGTGGTTTTGGTCCTCATCCTAATAATTACATATTTAAATTACCTATGTTTACATACATATATGCGCCCGGCAGCCTGATTGCGAACCTGGCGCGTGGCGCTCTTGGTCCGCTCTACACATAAATATGTATCACATACACATACATACATCACCGCATTTAATGTTGGCGAAAATATCGTTGATAAAATGTCAGATGTGTACGTTAATGGACAAATACGAGCTGTAGGTTCGTTGCGAGAATATGCGCAATCAAATTTTTCGCGATCATATCTGCGCGAAGGTCTGTGTATGTATGTATGCCTAGATATTTCGTTCGCCGAGGTAGCTTGTGCCGATTCGTCTACATACATACATAGCGTCGTGGACCAGCCAACCTTACTTCTAACCTGGCGGGAAGCTCTTTGTGCCAGGCTTATTTATTTTGCTCGCTGAATGGGAAGGTGCTATTGTGATGCGCATTACTCCGAATCAGAATGACTTTTTGATATTTTAATTCAATGAGAGTCTGCGGAAACCGAAATTATACTATAAGTAGTTTTTTTCCTTTTCTTAAAGTAATCCTAATTATTTAATTTGGTTACTTCTTTTTTTTTTTGGTTTTTGACACCCAATCCTAGTTCGTAATTGATTTCTGCCGTGGAATAATAAATGAACCAAAAGGTCGAAAGTGAAAGCATCCATTAGAAGTAGTATGTGATATCGTTGGATTTGTCCTTCGATTGCCTTTCAAAAAACAAAAATATACAGGTTGTTATATTTAAGATAAGAGAGTTCATGTCACTTCCGGTGACATTGAAAATGTAATGAAACTGCTAATAACACGAAAGTTAGTTTGCTGATGATCCGTGTTTATAAAGTTCGGAAATGTTAAAATAACATACAAATTTACTCTGGCACTTTCGGCATTTAGGTCGTCAGTTAGAATCTAAAGAGTAATACATCAATATGACAATGAAATATTATAAAGAAAGTAAAAATTTATACCTTTATTTAAGATGATTTTTGTAGTTTTATTTTACCAAAATTAATTCGCCAAAAATAAAAATTGACCTGTTTTACTGATATTTCAAAATCATAAAGATGAAGGCTAAAAAACTTGTTTCATTCTAGTATGAATCAACCATATTATTTGGGATTACATCACATATTTTGTGATATAGTTTCTGTTTGAATATGACTGCAGAAAAACCGGTTTGTTTTGGATATCTAGAAGCTAGCTTAATGACCGAAATTAATCTGAAACGAATATTTTGATACTGAAAAGTATATTTTCCATTTCTCTGAAACATCTACATCCAAATAAATTACTTTGCTGAAAAAGGACGAAATTTTTAATCAGAAATCTAACTACAGCGGCGCAAACTAGTGAAATTAGTAATCATCATAATGGTTGTCAGATTATTAGAGGTTCCGACGCAAATGAAAAAGAAAAAGGGGCCGAGATAATTAAAGACAACATTTAATTGCTATTCCTAATTAGCCGCAATCCATTTAGTCGTGGGAATCAAGTAATTAGAATTTTTTATCGTTGTCGCGTGTAAGACAAGAAAAATGGCATTCTACCCTTCTTCGGTATATTTTTCCTGTCGTTCCCTAGCGTTAAAAAACCGGTCACGAAAATTGCATGGCCGAGTAAAGCAGGAAGCTTGTTTATAATTAATCTTGATGAAATTGGACGTTAGTTGCGGTGGAAAATTATATTTTTTAGCCTGTTTGTGTACTAAGAAAACATTGAGGCGTTTTCATAGTAATAAATCGTAATTGGAGAGAAAGAAAAAAAGAAAAACTCAGTATGTACAGTGAAATGAAGGCCGTAGTAGTCTACACGTTGTTTCAGATACGAACGGGAGATTGTCTTTGTGAATGGCAACAGCGCATTCGAGTCTCACTGAGAGATCCCATCCAGTTGCAGTATATCATAAAGCGAGCAGCGGTACGCACCCTTGTCCGCTCAATCACGTAATATTATCATTTAACGCCCTCTGAAAAAATGTGTTAATATATACTGCGTAATTTTTCTGTATTCTCAGATTATGTTAGAAAGTACAGCTTCTTATATTCATTTTGTTGCTGCTATGCGATGTAGGAGAACGAAAAAGTAATTCTAAGTAAGAAAATAAACAACGATTCTTATAAAATTCAACTGAAGAAAAATCTCCTGGCAATTTTGAACTTTGTAACTTTTGTATTTGTTGCGTTTCAAAATATGTTTCACAGTACTACTAACACCGATTTCATCTGCAATTTGCCAGCTAGGGCAAGGTTCGCTCATTTCAACCAACGAACAAACCCTCACTTTTCTCTCCTCCCGCTCGACAGGCATTAGAGGGATTTGAGGCTGTTCGTCTATTTGTTGGCATTTACGGCAATTCCCGACCACGCAGTCAAATTTCCTAAACGCTCTGTCGATCCTTTCAATCGTCGAATGCGAAGGAATAGGACGATCCACGTACTCTACGGCAGATAGATCGGTTGTGCTTTGGTAGAAATTTCCGGCAAGATACCATGTAATAATGATTTGTACCTTCTCTGCGGTTGTATAAACTAGCAGAGTCAAGCAATCAAAATGTCAAAAACGATCTTTTATACATCAAGTCGCATTATAAATTTCTCATTGATAACATCAAAAGATTAGAAACATTCGGCCTTCCTCTTACAGATTCTGTTGCAGTAATTAATAATGCCGAAGCAGCTCTCAAGAATGTCCCAGGAAAAGTTGGCAAAATAATTTTGTCAAAGTTTAACCAAGTGATTTCGAAAAATCCAGGTTTCAAAACGGTTAAAGAGTTTGCTGAGCTGCTCAGTGGCGAAGCAGTTGAAGCTACCACTCATACCACAGCTGACTGGTCCATATTTAAGTTTTGTCCTACAACCTCGTGTGACGTAGAACGTTCATTTTCTTCGTACAAACTGCTGTTTTCCGACCGAAGAACAAATTTTACTAACGACAAATTGGAAAAACATCTTGTGTGCTACGCAAACGCGAAATTTGAGGACATGTTACACGGCCATTAATTAATTTATTTATTATTTTAAACCAAATGAATCTACATATTTTAGTTATTAGTTAAAATTTGTATGTTTCATTTCTTTTTATGGCTGAAATGTACCTAAAATTACATTAAATATCGTCTTCTTATTCATGTTTTTTTAAAATAAAATGATTTTTGTGTTTACCGTTTTTTTTAATTATTTGCCTAACATGCCTAAATCACAGTTTTTCGTCCTAAATACATGGTTTTTAAGGCCTAAAAAAGGGCCTTTTTAGCTGTTTTTTACGTCCTAAAATCCCGTCTCTACTAATAACGTTTTTCCATTGTTGGGATATCTTAATGGAATCGTTCACCATGTTCGTCGCTCAGAGCGCCGAGATTTTCAGGAAAGAAGTCGAAGTGTGTATCCAGAAAATGTATTTTTAGGGACATGTTACATCCCTCCCTTGAAGGAGTTATAAAACTAGTTCTCCATAGTTCTCGCTTTTCGATTGCCAAAAAATTCAGTTACGATCTTTTTAAAAGACCTCCACGCAGGTTTTTCATCAAAATCATGGTTCTTCATAAGCTCCCTTATTTGTGGGCCTTCAAATATACCGTCCTTCATTTTAGCCTCACTGATTCTAGGAAATTTGTTCTTTAAATACAGGAAACCTGGATCACTTTTATCCATCACCTCAACAAAATTTTTCATTAATCAGAGTTTGATGTGCAAAGGAGGAAGATAGACGTGTTCAAGATTTACAAGTAGTGGAGAAGTTAGGTTTTTTGTCCAGGTATCAAATTTCCTTTAGGTCATTGCTTCTTGACAAAATGATTTTTGCGATCTCTGCTATCCCACTCGTATAAAAAACAACAAAATTCAGTATATTCTTGTTGGAGACCTAACAAAAGTGCAATACTTTCCAAATCGCCGTATATATTCCAAGAGTGATGTTGGTATTGTATCTTCCATAGCAAAATCTTCATGTTGTCATGCGACTCTTTCATATGGGCTGCGTAGGCAAAAGGAATCGAAAATTTCTCATTTCCAATATGAAGAAGCACGGCTTTTAAACTAAGTTTAAAGGAATCTATAAACAACCTCCATTCCTTAGGATTATGACACACTCCTAACTCACTCAGTAAAGAATCAACATCAGTATAGTACGCTAAATTGCCTTCTCTGGAAAACAAGCGTTGTAGGTCTTGTTCCCGTCGACAATAAGAAGGAATTGTAGTTCCCTTCTCAAGGAGATTCTAACCCCTTAATCTGGACGCCAACAATTCTGCCTGACTCTTTGACAAGTTTAGATCACGAACTAGGTCATTGAGTTCAGACTGACTGATTCTATGAGGTGCTGTTGACGTTCCACGAAAAACCGGGTCTTCCATGTCGTCTATTTCTGGACTTAATTGTAAATCTTCAACGTCAGATTTTTCTGTATGCAAACTCCAATTTTCGGGTGGCGCTGGGGTTGCAAGCTCGTCGCTATGAGGAACAGGTTTGATAGCCGAAGGGAGGTTGGGATATTTAATGGTCTTCTTGGTCTTGCTTGTTATTCCAGCAATTTTTGTAATGTAGAAATAACAGTCCTGTTCTGGCAACATTCTACAGTTTGGGTCAGACAAATAACGAGTTGTTCCGATATTTCTGATTTGTTAATCGTTTATCATGCTAAAACACAATACAATACAATTTACGTTTTGGACAGTTTTAGCTCCGTTTCACTTGTGTATCACATCTACTACTTAAAAAAAACATATTTGCCATCATTATCCTTGTATTATTGAGCTACATTTAGACGCTCCTGGGATTACAATGAATTTGTTGATATTAATATCTAGCATAAAATTTCTGCTGCAACCAACGCATCGCAAACATGCTCCCAATAATAATTTTAATCAATAGCACATATTACGTTGACTGTCACAGTATTAACTTGAATAAATCCGATGCGACAACTGGTATTATGTTTGCTGCTTCTGTTTATTATAATACAAATTGAGGAAAATACAATACAATTAAAATGTACTTACAATCTTTCCTTCATTAAAAACCCCCGTGTAAAGGTAAAAATACCTTTACAAGGGAGTTAGTATAATTTGGTTACGTTGGTCATAGATAGAGTTACTCATTAGCGCCAACGGGCAGTGGCGGAGGTTCGATATAACCCTCAGTATAACTGCGAGTCCCAACCCGATCTGTTGTGTATACATGTACGCTGCTGTAAATACTATTTCGTAGTTCTACGATTGTTTTAAAAATGTTGCCTACGTAGCGAAAATGACCAATGTTGGACAAAGTTACAGAATTTATAGCAGAAATGCCTGACCTAAATTATGATGGCGTTAAAATTCAATGTGTAGTTTGTAATATCCCTTTAATGTGTTGGTCCAAAAGGGATTGCCTACGTCACGTAGACAGTAAACAGCATTCTTCAAAAAAAAATGCCACACGACACTATGACAAATTTAAATTTAATTTATGTGTTACCTATATTGCATGTAATCTACTGTTCAATTTACTAGAAATGGAAGCATATGTCTTCTTTTGAAATAAATATTCGAACCGCAGATTACCAAGTCAGGCATCGAAGAATTGTGCCATTTGCTCCTGAACACGTTGAAAAATGAATTCGGAGTTGAAAGATAAAAAACTGTGGTTATGTGTGGACGAAACAACAGATCGTAAAAAACGTTCTGTGGTTAATGTAATGGAACGTACAATGGATCCACATCAATCGTCGCCTCCAATTCTATTAGCTTCCAGACGAGCATAACAATGTACAGACGAAGTAATTTCAAAGTTAGTGTTAAACACATTCGAAAAGTTTGAACTTCCAACAAACCAACTGTTGATGTTTATGAGTGATGGTGCCGCAAACATGCTTTCTGTAGGCCGGTCTCTTAAAAAACATTGGAGTAACTTGTTACATATTACGTGTAAAATTCATGCTTTCAGTCATGTGGCAGATAGTATTAGAAAATGTTATCCTGAGGTAGACGCTTTAATAGCGCATACAAAAGCAGTGTTTGTCAAATCCCCAAAACGTATTCGCAAATTTCACAGACTGTGCCCCCGTATGCGTGAGCCACCAGAACCGATTATTACACGTTGGGGAAGATGGTTGCAGGCCGCGCTTTATTATCATAAATATTTTGAGAATATTAAGAACGTGGTTTTACAATTCGATCCAAAGGAAGCTACGACTATCAAGGAAAGCCAGTCGAAATTTCAAGATAGTCAGGTTAAAACGGATTTAAAAACTATTCAGGACAATTACTTCGAACTGGTGGAGGCAATAGAAATATTGCAAAACCCTTCGGTGTCGTTAGTGAAATCTCTGCAAATAGTGCAACATGTTTACGCACAGCTATGCGCGGTAGAAGACGCAAAAAATGTTTGTGTTCTAGAAAGGTTTGAAAGTGTTTTAGAGAAAGATTCTGATTTTGGCACATTAAGACACATTTGTGAAGGTGCGTCAACAGAACCGTTAAGTTGTTCCAAAGATTATTTTCATTACGCAAGTATAACGTCACTAGATGTAGAACGTTGGTTTTCTGCATATAAACACACTTTTTCCTCACGCCGCACTCGGTTTGCCAAAACAACTGTGGAAACACATCTAATGTTGCAGATATTTAACAGACATTATTCACTTTGTGATTTCACGGAAGACTCTTAAGACGGTAACTGTTTGAGCACGTATTATATTTTATTTCTGACCATTTATTTTGTGTAAACTTTTATGCACCAGCCACTGGCTGTTGGCGCAAATTGAGCAACTCTAGTCATAGGTGAATTAATTTGCATTTAATATATTTATAGTTTCATTACTTCTATTTGAAATATGTACTAATAATACGTGAATTTACACTATGAAATAGAACATTTTTGGTAGGGATATTGCAGGTATATTCCTTCGACAATCAGGTGTAAATAATTAAGTTTGTAAGAGCATTATATTGTCGAATATACCGTTGTTCACCACATAAAACGTGCCATAGATCGTTTTATTACTGCTGGAAATGTTATTAGGGTTAATTCTCCGGAGAACTCTGAGGTAATCTAAGATCTAGCGCCTGCTGTAAAGTTAGAATTGTTTAGAAACTAATCGCATGAAATTTGAATGAAAATGTTCTTCTTCTATGAGTGCTGAAAATAAACCAAAAACAATATGTACCTACTTCTTTAGATGTACTGTTCTGTGAAATGTGTAAAATTTTATTCATTTACATGGGGAAACACGAAGATATTGTTTCGTGAATAGCAATTTTATAGAGAAAAATATCGTTTCCTACATTTATTTCAGGTTGTCTCAAACGAAATGTTGGCGTATAGTATAGGATTTGTGTCAGTATAGGGTTGCGTTCACATAAAGTAGTGTGACTTTAGTGTAGGAATTCGTACGAAATTAGTGCAATATTTCATATTAATTTGACAACTGACATCAATGATTTGCTTTGTCATAAAGTAACCTAAATTTCTTCTGGAATGTACGAAACTACACAGAAACGTTGGATCGGGTTTTCATTAGCAATTTCCGCAGTAATCATAATATACAAATTCGGAAATCAATATAAAAAGTATTAGTGCAGCGTCGTGGCAATGTCAAAGCTTGACATGTGTATAGTTTCGCACTGCTCTAACTCTTAATTCTGCATTACACTGTTATGTGAAATGTGAGCGGTGAGATTAATTTACATTATGCAAATTTTCCTATCACACCTTCATTCTTGCACTAACTTCGCACTACTTAGTACGTAGGTCTTTGTCAAGTGGCGTTTACATAGCTAGCGCGAAATTAGTGCAATGTGAACTATACACACGCCAAATTTTGACGGTTACGCGAAGCTGAATCAACACATTCTACCTTTGTTTTTGAATTTATGTCATGAATATTGCAGAAACCGCTAATAGACATTCTTACCACATAAAATTCTTATGTAGTTCTGCGCATTAGAAAAGAAATTGTTAATATCAACAGATAAATTTAGGTTAGGTTATGACAAAGCAAACCGTTTATGTCAAATTCTTACATTAATTTTGCACTATACTATGTGAACGCAGTCTTATTCTTTTACAATAATTTGTTCTTAATTTAACAATGTAATAATAATTTTCTAAAACTTGTATTACTATGTTCTTTTGTATAGAAGAAATCTGAATTGAAATTCACGGAAAGCGGTTATGTCAACTGAATATAACTTCCTTCAATCAGTATTCTAGAAATTATACAAATTGTGCGTTATATAAAAAAGGGTAAATGTAACGAATCCTGCACATACATAATTATACGGAATATTGTCTTGATCTTAAAAAGGAACCTTCGAGTATACATTATATTCCATGCAATAAGCATTATACCATATTAGAGAAGATGGACGAATATGTCTTGGATTTTGAGTGGATGACAATTATTCCAAAGTAATTTAATTTTAGACATCAAAATTATATCGGACAGCCCGAAGTTGCTCTAATCTCCCTGCTGTTGCATTAATGTCATTCATTGAGGGGTTACTGCAAATGCAAAATGATGAAGTTGATAATAAAGCGCGTCAGTTGGAAATTCTCGTTATTACGTCATCTGTGCAATGTTCGATTAACAGAGAAAAGTCATAAAACACGTTAACAACATTTATTTAGTTAAGATTTATAAATACAAAACTTGTAGAAGTATAATATGTTAGGCAACATCTGGGCAAATGGTACAAAATGTTGATTTTGTCCCAACGCTATGAATGGAACTGACATACCTTTTTGCATTTATGGCAGGTATTTCTTGTTCTTTTAGCGGCTTTTCTTGGACATATCACAAAGCGTTTTGATGACGATGATGATGGGACTGGGATCTGGTGGTTTTGAGAATCCACAGTAGGTACTAAAATGCGGTTTGCCTCCACAGTTCCTTTATGCAATTGTTTTATCTTTATTCTTTAAGCAGCGTTAGCACGCTTTATGAGTTCACGACCAAGGTACAGTAGAAAAGCTCTCCTACAGTCACTGCTTTTCTTTATATCTGGATTTTTGGTGGTCCAAATTATATAGGTATGTAGAGCTGCAATATCCAAAATGTTTTGAAATAAAACGAACGGCCATCTTTTTGTTGCTCTTTGCACTAAGTATTCGTATACCACCTTATCCATAGTATCTACTGAACCTTTGGTCTTGTTATAGTGTTCTATTATATCGGGTTTGAAGTTGTTATCTGCATTTCCAATTTTATCGTCATGATGCTCAGTACTCAATTCTATCACTGCTTTACCTTTCTTAGGTACGTAAGGAGATAATGTTGTATTTTTCGAGAACGCAATCATTTTTCTGCTTTGTTGCAATTTTGCTCGCACACCTCGCATAAGGCGTTGGGCAAGATTCAGCTCTAATTTCTCTGAGTTTAATTCAGATCTAGTTCCTTAACTGATCCAAACTTTGGGCCCCCGAACAATTCTCGGAAACGTTCTCAGTCAATATAGTCCAAAATGTTTCAATAAGCCTAGCTTGAGGCATGTTTGGTGGAATATATGTGATTGGCACAAAAGGTATGTTCTGCACTTCCTACCATTGTGTTGTTTCTCGGACACAATGACTTAAAACTAAGTCTGGCCAGAACATAATCTCATCATTTTCGTGGTGCAGATTGTTAGAGTCAACCAATCTCGGCAAGCAACGTTCACAGTAAAGGTTGAGGGTTATCGCTTCTCCTCGCACATGCCCCATGTGGGGTATAGAAACGACTCTCTACATATTAGCGCCCAAGCTAATACTTTTTCTGGTAATTTGGTTTTTGTCTTGTATTTTACTTCGTCGGGTGTCTCATCCGCATTCCTTATGTAAACCAGCATTGCTAGGAATATTACTCGCATGATAAGGTGGAAAATATTTTTCATGATCTGTAATGATGATTTTGTTTCCAGCAAAATAAATATATCCCAAAAATCGGTAACATCGTGGAATTCTCTGTAGTTGAGCTTTGGTGCGTATTAGGCGCATTTGTCTTTTCTGTACTTTACGTTATTTATTATAATCTCTCGAACTATAGTAGTGTGAGAAACACTCTAACGCGGTTTTCAGCAAAGAACAGAAGCCTTTCTTCGACCCTGACTGCAGCTAACTGTCGTGGTCGACCACGTTTCAGTCGACAAGGTGCGCCTTCGTCATGTTCTCGAAATGTTGGATATACGGTAGTTTCGGAAATATTTCCGTCCGCAAACAAGCGTACAATTTGCTGTTTAGGCATTTTGCTAGTTAAATTATAAATATTTTGTCGTAATTCTAATTTGTGGAACATTCTACAACAACTTGAAGAGAAAAATGACACGTAACGTAAATAAACATCGTAATCACAGTAATACTTGACCATAGTTCTCTTCAAAGCTATTTCTCAAATACATACCCGATAAAGAAATGTCCCAAAACTTTCCTTCCACTCGCTAATCCAATTAGAACGCTTGTTGATACTGCTCGTGCCATTCTAAGTGAACTGTTTACTTATGCGCATTAGGAGAATAAGCTCCACCCCGATTCTAAGCTTTGAAGGCTTTATTTACATACACATAAGGAAAGAAAATGTCTAGCTATACGAAAAAGCGTACATGCGACAACGGTAAACGCGAATGGGTGTTTCACATCAAGCGGAGGGGTTAGCGGCAGTCGACGGCTCACGACGGTTACCGATGTGGTTAGTTACGAGGTAGACTGCAGTATGTGCGGACGATCTTAGTAAGAATTTCTAGAGTGTTTATTTCTCTTTTCTTTTATTTTATCAGAATCTGTTTTTATTTTCGTCTTTAAAATCTCTTATTAGTTTCGTCTAAGCTTCGTAGCAACAACAAAATAAATATGAAAAACTCTCATTTCCAGGCGACCATGAATTCAAATTATTACGTGCGCTCTTGCACACAGTAGGTCTACATCCCAACGTCGGATTCCGCTCAATCCCCTCCTCGCTCTCTCGCCATACATATATAGATATAGTTAATTTCATATTTTTCCAATGTGTATGAGTTTGCACACATGTTGTCCTACAATTACTTTAGAGAACATATGGATTATCGTATTACGCCGCTAACTACTGGAAGATATTCAGAATTGAAAGCTTTACACCGTATGATTCTAATTTAGATACTAACATATTGTGCTGGACGCAGTCAAAGGCCTTTCGTAAATCGCAAAAGAATGCAATTGGTACTTTTTCATCTTCTTCATCATTTTTCTTCCCTTTATGATGATGTAAATAAATCATAAGACTGTATAGCAAAAATTATCGCATTAAAGTACTACAACATAAAACTAGATTATGTAAATGCTAGTATTATCCAAGATAACAAATAATTCAGACCATGAACGGAAACTAACTTGCTTGTTGACGAACCTTTCATTTTTTTCTACAACTTCTACAGGGTACTGAAGAATCAAGTTACTTAAATATTCAGCGCGATTCTTCTCAGAATGTTGTCATTTAAATCTTTTTGTAATGACGTCATAACTAAAATATTAATGTGTATTTTAAAAAAATAAAACCGACGTGTTTCGTCCTTTTTAAAAAACCGTTCGCTTTTTTTTTTTTTATATTCCATACTTTAATCCCACACTGCACATAAATATAGCAGCGTGTCAAACGGGCTTAACAGAAAAAATTATTTATTTGAGGAGACAGTTGTCCGTGTAAATTTACCTAAAAGTAAGATAAATCCAAGAATAGACTGCGCATTTCTCTCCACGGTTCACGTTTAATGGAAAAAAACGGATTTAGAACTACAGCAATAACAAAAAAGAATGGAAAACCTTATTTCCCTATTTAAATTTGCATCAGCTTTCCGGTCCATGACAGATTAGAAAAGGAAAACGAAAAATGTACAGCCGATTCTACACGCGCGTATATACGTTAAAAATGTCGAATATCAAAAATCAGATTGGAAACGATGCGATACCAAGGTGCGTCTGAAACGAAAGACATACATACACGTACGGATCGCATGTTGCCGACATACGTACAAAAATGCTTCCCGTTGAGCCATTCCATACGATGAATAAAAGATTTCCTCACCTGGAGCGATATTAGAGGATCGGTTGTGAATGATATGTCCTCCTGCGCAAGGCTTATATTCCCGATGTGACCGTGGTCTTTCCATTTCGCAAAGGCCACCGCTTCTATCTTCTTCTCTTCCTTACGCAGCGCGTAGAAGCGCAACGTTACTTCGCTGAAGGATGGAAAACTCCTGGAAGAAAGACAAAAAGAAAATAACCGAGTTGAGAAGGAGAAAAGACAATTTGCTATTACTTAATATTTTATACGACGATGGGCGAAAAAAAAAGGAGCCAACGAAAGAAAGGAAAGCGGATAACCGGAGAATTTTACTGTTCTGTAAAATATATAGATCTTTTGAAAGGTATGGAATAAAAATAAATAACTTATGAGGTTATACGGACACGGTTTAAAATAAAGAATTCAGTTATTTGAATTTAGATATTTAATATGAAATTTGCCTGCTGATGCCGAAAAGTTCCTTTTACCGAAATCGTAATTTAAAAATGTCAGTGACAAATAATTCTTAACCCTTGCTTGTAGAGTAAATTGTACCTCTACCTATAAGATATTTAAACACATTAGAGGACTCAAGTTACGGCTTATTAATTTCTGGTATTTTAAACGGCAAGTAACACATTCATTAAAAAGATATTTGGATGTATTTTTACAATTAATTGTGAATTAGATTTATTAATTATTATATTGTTGCTCCTGAAAAGTGCAGACCCTTAGTTAATTCAATACCCAACCGAATTCGAGCGGTCATAAAATATAACGGTTACCCCATTTTTAAAAAAATTCGTGCTGTGTACCAATATTTAGTTGCCACACAAAAGGAATATTTTTATTGTTACTTAGAGATGATAGAATAAGTACTTTTGTTTTTTGTGTTACTGATTGGTCCCAATTGTCAATTAACTAATTACTTAGTATTAAATTAAAAAAAAATATATTGACAAAAAGTAAACTGTCAAATACCTGAATTATATATGTATGTATTTTATTTTGTGTATAACGCATTAGTTAGTTCCGTAGTAAAGTGAGCCGCCAAAATATATGGACACTGTTGCAACGTTTGCCCGCTATGAAAGCATAAGGGCGGGGACTCGCGCGACGAGAATAAATTAGAATCAGAAAGAATCAAACCGCTGTCAGCAGAGCATCGCGCTAGACTTTAGCCATGTATTATACCCCTAGTGTATTTCTTTAATTGATCATTGCCTCTCTCGATCTTTTCTCTTTGGTTATTTTTGATTTGTTTTGTTTGTGTCTTGAAATTATACTATAGAATAGTTTTCTCTTTAATTATATTCTTATAAACTAAGAAGCCGTTAAATGACTGCACATCTATTGTAATAATGGGTTCAACTGAATTCCTACACATACAAATACGATTCAGTCCGTAGGCTTCCGCGGTCGTCAATAATATTATACTCTTGGTTTCCGGGTTGGAACCGCGTCGTTGTCATAGCTTTGGCCGACGTTTCGTCCACACTCCTATGGGACATCTTCAGGGCTGTTACTGCACATTGTGCCAGTTAATGTAGCTTGTAAAATTTATATTTTAATATTTAATGAAAAAAAATGATTATATTTCTCAGTTACTATGAAGCCTGATAGGAATATTTTTTTCAAAATGGGCCTTTATTCAGTGTGTAGTATCGTTACAGAGTGAGTCAACGGTTCGACGAAGTCCATTCGTCCTCGGAAAATAGATTAAATTAAGATATGACGTAGTTCATATTTGCATGCTGCACTACATTTTGATTTTTTTTTAATGAAAGTGCATTGTAACTTCGCCTAATAGTTTAGGAGATATTTACAACTCCTTAAAACATTTCTGGTTCGCAGGTGTTCCTTATATTTCATGAGAGCATTGATCAAGGACTGAACCCCGTGGCAGGGAGCTAATATACGGCATGCGACACTTTACCACCCTAATGAAATGGCTTATTTGTGAAGCTACGCCATGCATAGGATTTTGCTAGGAAATTCTTATTTTGTTATTGTTTATTTGGTTTTGACTGTTGTTTGTTATATTTTATTATAATATTGTGTCGATTTCAACAACCATTACTTCTAAAAGTTGCCTAACGTCAATTTTTTCAAAATTCTATAAATTAATTTTTCTATTACTAATTTCTAGTCTCTGGCCTGATGTATTAAGTAATTACATGAAACCGGTAGCCAAGTTGTTTGAATAAAGGGATTGTGTGAAACAGGTCGTTTTTCGTTGCTTCGAAATTAATTAATATGAACTTACATCGAGTCATCGACGTTAATTTAAAAATGTTAGATATTAAGGCAAGTATTATAAATCAGTTGAAATGTACATGCTATTCTAATTAAATAAACAGGTTATTAATCATAATTTTTTTCACGTTGTCTATTTAAAACAACCTGAATTACTGTCGACTATTTCATAATGGTAGTGGGATATGCCATGATCTATACTAACTGTCTACCCGGAAATTCAGCCGTTGATCAACACTGCTATAAAATATATAGAACTATGAACACATCTATCATACAGATTAACATTTCTCGGGTCTATCAGGCCCGGTTGTTTTTTTACTCTGTAAAATATGTTGTTCTGTTACAATACAGATCGTAAACTAGACATACTGCACTCGAAAGGACATGAGACAAGCTCCGCGTACCCTTTTAAATACAGCGGTATATTGTGCTTGTAAGGAAGTCAGAAACCGCACACATTAAACACTTTTTACTCAAGATCAACGCCGTAACCCAGCGCTATGTTGCGCCATCATACATATACACATGCACGAACTTTGTCTAAATATATACACACATACTTACTCGTAATGGATTATCTTTGAGTCCTGTAACGGCGTCACGTATTCCCTAAGGCCCTTAGTGAGCTGAAACACGAAAATGGCATTAATAACCAGCACAAATAATAGGAGCTTTGATATACTTGTGGCGCGCAGAGCGGCCCAATTGAAAACGCTTTCGGGAAGTACTATTTTCGGGCTTAATACACACGAATAATGAGTGGGTATACATATTAGTTAGTAGGCAGTGTAATTGTGGTTGCGTACGCATAGCCGTGATATTATTAATTAGACCTTTCGCTGGATGTAATTGAATATTTATCATATAAAGGGAGTAAGAACTTTCGCTTAATTTTGCGAGCGCAATAAATTCGGACGTGGTAGAGATTTATGTAATTTATTTTGTCAACAATTTTATTGCCAAATGTAAATTAAGTGATTGATGCTTTTAGGCAGTGGTGTAAGGGTAAACACATGATATTGTAAATCCTTGTAAACGCAACTTAATTACTATTACTAAAACAAAGAAAATAAGTGTGCTAGATTTAGATATTAGGTCGACCGTGTAAGCGAGATTTTCGTTCATAGCTGAACTGTATTTGTGAATGCATTGCAAATATAGATCAGCCACTGTAGCAGTTCTTGCTTGTAGCAGTGATTTTCAAAGTGTGTTCCGTTGACGTCTCAGAAAGATTTCATGAAAAACTTCAATCTTAGAATGGAACATAAAACCTTCTGATTCTTATTTAACGTCCAAGCGATAAACGCATTTAAGAAGAAGGAACACGAAAGAAATAACCAGAAAATTAGTATGGATGAGGGTATTTAATTAAAGATACTCTAATCACTGAAAATGTCGAAATTAATAGCTATATTAACCTCTACAGAAGTGAGCAACTCGTAATGCTCCACTTTTCTGTGAGGCTAGCAGCTCGACTGATGGCTGCCAGAGGTAATTAAATAATAATGAAACCAACTACCAATAACCACTATGTACGGGCGCGCGTTTCGCCGCCTTAAGGCTCATCAGCGTACCTCCGTAGAAGTTGGTAGATGTGTTTGAAATTGTCGCATATATACGAAGATGGTGAATATAGTATGGATGAGAGAACTTAATTAAATACTCTCATATATACAGGACAATTTCAAATACATCTACCAACTTCCAGAGAAATACGATGATGGGCCGTAAGGCGGTGAAACGCGCGTCCGTAGATGGTGGTTGCTGGTAGTTGGTTGCATTATTATTTAATTACCTCTGGCAGGTTAAGCCATCAGTCGAGCTGCTACCCTCACAGATAAGTGGAGAATTACGAGTTGCTCACTTCTGTAGAGGTCGATATAGCTATTAATTTCGACATTTTCAGTGATTGGAATATCTTTAATTAAATACTCTCATCCATACTAGTATTCACTATCTTTGTATATATACGACAATTTCACTATCTTTGTATATATACGACAATTTCAAATACATCTACCAACTTCCACAGGGGTATGCTGATGAGCCCTAAGACAGTGAAAACCGCGGCCGTACATGGTGGTTGCTGGCAGGGCAGTTGGTTTCATTATTTTACCAGAAAATTCTTTAATTGAAGAAGGTTGAGCCGTAACAGTGTGGTAGGTACTATTAATAATTTCATGCTTTTAAGTATCTATACTCTAAATTCTACTATTAAAATCAAATAGTAAACAATGGTAATAACAATTATGTATAGTAGCAGTACCTAGTGTAAGTCAGAATTATGTATACAGGGCAAAGCTTCTCATTTTCTGATTCCAAATATTACATATACATGGCTATTTTAAGTAATTACTGTTATTTTACTGAATACAATTAGGAAATTTTTTTAGTTAGAAAGCAAGTCTTATAAGTTCGTCCGTCATAACAGTTGGTCTTTCACTCCGTTCTTCATCATGGACATTAATTCGTCCTTCTCGAAACATCGCACAATCGATACTACGCAGTTTATAGTCGCGGTTTTTATTGCAGCAGCACGTTTTAACGACCAAAATAGCACAAAGAATGTCGAACGATTCTCTCACTAGCACTGCCAGCTCACATTGAATACTACCGAACTGAATGATCGCGCCGATTATTCCACTCCTCTGCTCTAGGCAAACGGACTTACTTACGAATCGCCTCGTATATACTTATACCAAACATATTAGACAAGAACTTATTCATTGTACAACAATTTGTTTACACTAACTAAAGTTGATTGCAGTTGCGGGTTCACGTTTGAATCTGCAGAATTTAAACAGAGTAATAATGAAAAAATCTCCGTTGTGGCCTGCTACATACCATTTCTAATTTTCGTACATTAAATTTTACAATTCCAATGGCTTTTTATTTTACAACGCCATTCCTGCAAAACTTCGGAAAGATAGAGCAGATTTTAAGTACATTTTATATACAATTAATGACAGGGGCCATCTGCCCATTCGTATGTAACCTTCGTCAGAAAGGGTCACTAATTTTAACTGCGGAGGCAAGCACCAATAAAAGTGTAATTTGACAGTATGACGACCCAACCCTACGGACCCCCGATAAAGTATTCTGGGACGTATAATTTGCATTTGGACTAAATAAAACTCGTATTTTATGCAAGGTGTACATCTGTATTTGCGAATATAAAGGTTGGGATTATAAAAAAAAAGATTGCAGAAGAAGACTTGAGATGATATAGTGATGAGATGCAGTATGATGGTGAGATTTAAATAAATGCATGTACGTGTAAAAAAGTTGATAATGTATGTACATTTAGGGCTGCAGTCATAAATGCGGTTTATACGGTTAAGGCGTCGGTAATAAATTTCTCCCATTAAACGCGAAGCATTTCCAGGCGAATTAAATGGGAGAATATAATTCATATGCGGGTCTAATAAAATGTACTGCGTACACTGTTTCAGCAATAATGCGTTAAAATAGATTTGTCAGAAGGATGTATGTATGTTTGTAGTTCGAAGTAAGTAAACTTCTTATTTACGAAACAAGCATTTATCTAATTATTGAATTTTTGGTATTTTACTAAATAAAAAACAACAAATCAATTGAGTTCATAAAACTAAAACTAACAGTTTTATGCATTTGAAAATGTATATTAGTCGTAAAAGATTATTTCTGCACGCCACTGGCAGTATGGCTATTCCAGGGAGAAATGTTACGGTAAAAAACTTGTTTATACAAAACTTTGAAAGAATATTGGTACTGTTATATTTTTATATGAAAGTTTTGTTTAAAGTTTTATGTTGCGAACAATTCAAAAACAATCTTTGCAAATCATCATACCAGTAGAAATTAGTAATTTCCGTCTCACATTTAACTCCCCTGTGAAACGTTATTCCTGGTTGCTGTTTTTCACTACGACTATCACAACCGTTAATATTCGTTGTTAAATTAATATTTAAACTGTTGAAAAAGTCTTTACCCCGACCTACTGGCCGTGGAAAATCAATTAATTAATTACAATATATAAGTAAACTTCTCGCTACTAGATGTCGCCATGGGTATTTACTTGTTTGTAGAAAATTAATATTGAGAAGTGTCAAAAGTCTGGTACTATTAAATAAACAGTCACCACGTGGGTGATAATTAATTTTGTTGATTGTGGACTTAGGTGAAAAGTGATTTACGGTGGTGCTGAGTACAGCGTTTATCAACGTTGTACCTGGGGACCAATTGTCTAGAGTTCTTCGAAATAAAACGAGTAAGTTATAACAACAAATTTTCTTTACAAACGAAATAAAAGTAAAAGAATCAAATAAATTAAAAAAAAATAATTAATAAAACCTGTTTCGCGAAATGCCCAATGTCTATGTACAAGAAATAACGGGCGGTAAGGATTCTCAAGTATCGATCGATGTGAAATTCCCTCTAGCGGCTATTAGCTTTTTTTCGATAGCCTCCACTCTTCCCCGGGCCGACAATCATAGGAGTGGGGGTACTAAATATTTTTTTAATTCCAGCCAACGACGATTGTGAAACGATGGTGAAACGGAGAAGAAACTCCTCTTCTTCTCGATTTTCTCATTTCGTAAATCGTGAAATTTAATGAAAACTGTTCCTACAACAAATAACACATTTACATACAGTGTAAATTCAGAGGTACTTCTAGCATAATTTCGTAAATTAATTATCTGTCGTCAAATAGTCAACGTTTACGTCAGTGAAATTTCTTATTGGACAGTTGTCATTGAAATTTTGTCATAGAATAACATATTTCAGTCATCCAGTCGCGTCACTACATCCATTCGACTGTTACATTTAAAAATAACTTTATTCATCAAAAATTCATGGTCGATTCACATTTGGAAAGAAATCATCAACATTTGCTGTGGATAAAACAATCGCCATCGCGATTAAAACATATGAGAAGAGGGACGCCAATTGATTTTCTCAGTTTTGGTCAAGCTTTCATCGAATTAACTCGTATTTTGGCTGCACTCCCAGTTTCAAGTGTTTATATTTCGAATTGTAAAATAAATTCAAGATAGAAGAGAAGGTCGATGATTAAGGATAGGCAGGTTTCCTGTAAATGTAATATAAACATAAAGTTTATATTGACAATTCAATTTTTAGTTTTCATTTCCTTTAAAATCTCATTTATTAATATTAAAAATGCCGAAAAATTGTTCGCTGGCGGACAGCTTGGGCCGTCGGCGAGGTAGACAAGAAATTTCTACCACGGACAGTTTAGTCCGTCAGTGAGGTAGACGGAAAAAACCCACACAGAACAGCTCAGGCCGTCAGCTTGCGGGATATTGTCGGATCTTGCCCAGGACAGCTCGATCCATTTGCCGTGCATAGGAAGGTACGGGAAAGACAGGAGAGAACTCCTTTCGAATGGGACCCTGAATGATTCTTTTATACCTAAAATTCAGGTGACGTGTCGCAATTTCATAATAAAATGCTACACAGGAACCATCAATTGGTCAGTCATAGATACTATTGCTCAAAAGTAACATACAGTGGTGTAAAAAATTAAGTAGCAAAATAAATTTTAAGAAAAACTGAAAAATAATTTCAAGAATTAACACAAAATTATTTTACTAATACTTTTATCTTTCGTTGTATGGAAATCAATTAAAAGATTCTAGGATTTCAGAATTACTGCCGTATTCAATACTTATTTAAGTATATATTGGATAACTAGATCACAAGAAGTGCCATTAATTTGTCAAGTTACTGCATACAATATTGCAACAGAAAACAAGTATACAAGTAAAATTACAAACTTGAAGCATGGGCAGTAAGTTTTCAAAATAAACCTTAACCTTCCGGAACTCGCGCCGCGGAGTGACACTCCGCACATTTACTTTAACTCCTCTTTTTACGGATTTTTAATATGATCAGTCTTGACTGGAGTGTGCCGGTGTGCTGATCGCTCTTGTATTTTATAAAATAACCAAATTTGCGGTGTATCGCTCCGCGTGCGAGTCCTTCAAAAAGCGAACTTATCTGAGAGCAGGTAAATTTGCTTTCCTTTATTTTTTTTTATTTTGATTAAAACGTAATTTTTTAGCTGTGGTCTTATGAAAAAGAACAGGAAAGGTTGGCACAGTTGATGGAAAGGTGTTTGAATGAAAGCGATGGGGAAACTTATAAACAATACGATGATAGTAATGAAAGTGAAGAAGAGGACGAAGGCGTAATAGAAGATATAGAAACTTGGGACATGAATACCGAAACGGAACAAGGAATAGAAGAAGGCAGTAACGATGGCGACATGGAGATAATAGAAGTTCAAGTTCCTAATGAAAGGGCTGAGGATAAAAATAATGTATATGCGCAAAAGCACGTGCCTCACTTTCTTGGACGTGATAAAGAAACGAAATGGGACAAGAATTTAACAACGCAAAATGTTAAAGTACAACTACATAACATAATAAAACATTTTCCAGGTGTGAAAGCACCAGTACGAGGTTTGAAGACCGCTATTGAAATATGGAAACATTTTCTTACAGATCTTTTGATAAATAAAATTGTAAATAACACCAACAAACACATTGAAAAATACAAATACAAATACGAAAGAGGAAGGGATGCAAAGCCTACTGATATTCTGGAACTGCAAGCAGTTATTGGATTATTGTGTCTAACCTCTGTCTTAAAATCTGGCCGTGTAAATGTAGAAGAACTGTGGGATCATTCTGGTTTGGGAGTAGAAGTGTTTAGGTTGACTATATCTAGAACTAGAACTAGATTTCACTTTATTCTTTAACATCTTAGATTTAACGATATTGATACTCGTGAGGAAAGGAAGGCTATTGATAAATTAGCTTCTATAAGAGATGTATTTAATAAGTTTGTAGAAAATTGTCAAAGTGCATATATACCTTTTGAGAATCTTACGGTTGACGAGAAATCGGAAGCATTCGCGGAAGATGTAGTTTCTTGCAATATATGCCAAAAAAGTCAAATAAATATGAGTTAAAAATATATGCACTAGTAGATGCGAAAACCTTTTACGCGTTAAATTTAGAAGTATATGTAGGACGACAACCACATGCTCTAAGTGCTGTTAGCAACTCACCAACTGATGTTGTGTTAAGACTTTGCAAACCTGTCTATGGTAGTGGTCGTAACATTACTACTGATAATTGGTTTTCAAATTTCCAACTGCTAGAAGCTTTACTTGAAAAACAACTTACTTTTCTTGGCACAATCAGGAAGAATAGAAAAGAAATTCCTAAATAATTCTCTAATCCCATCCCATGTCCTGTTAATTCTAGAATGTTTGCATTCCATAAAGTTCCTACTCTCGTTTCTTATATCCCCAGCTTACATCGTGACGATAAAATAGATGCAACTACTAGCAAACCAGACATGATCCTAGACTATAATAACACCAAAGGCGGTGTAGACACTCTAGATAAGTTATGTGCAACTTATAACTGTGCAAGAAACACAAGAAGGTGGCCTATGGTTATATTCTATTCTTTACTAAACATGGCTGGCATAAACTCCGACGTAATTTTTGCTATGAACAATCCTGATGAAAACAGAAAGAGAAGGATATTCTTACGTGAGCTAGGTTATCAACTTATTGATAGTCACTTGCGAAGACGTGCAGAGAACCCCGGAACACCAAAACTAATTGCTTGACGAATAAGGCAGGTCTTGCAAATTACAGAACCGCAAATGGTGGCGACTACTTCAAACACAGTTGGACGATATTACTATTGTGACAGAAAAAAAGAATCGATCCACACGGTATTCTTGCGGACTTTGTGGAAAGTGGATGTGTTTACAGCATTGCAATTTTATTTGTTTACAATGTAAGCAATCCGAAAACGTAGAAGAAGGAGAATAGTGATTTTCAGTTATCTAATTACGTTTAATGCTCGCTGTAATTCTTATTTTTAATAAAGATATTAGTTATAAACACAAACTGGATTTAATTCGATCGTTAAAAAATTAATTTCAGCATAAAAATCATTGTTCCAGGAAATGCGGAGTGTGACTCCGCGGCGAGTTTATTTGTTACAAAATTAGGCGCGAGTTCCGAAAGGTTAAATTTGCTACATATGGCCAATCTCATCAGCCTGAGTAAAATTGAAGTCGCCAAGAAAACTTTCATTCCTGGCTTCATATAACATAAATGTCGTTTATGTTGGGGGGAGAGGGGGAAGCGACGGGAGAAGTTCATTTATTCTTCGCACAGGGTAGATCGACTTTATCTTATTGTTAACTCATTTATTGATTTCTCCTGGTAGATAATTAAAAATATTTGTTACATGATATGTAAGTTGGTGGTTTCTTAAATAATCACGGCAGGTGGAATTGCTTCTTTTAGTTTGGGAGCTGTTGATTTCAGTGTTATTGTATGATGATGTGCATTTAGATTTTATGCTTTTACTCGAATCGTGTCTACTTTATATCCTCTTTACATCCGAAAATTTTGAGTCATTTGCGAATCATCAAAATTACATGCTTCCTTAAGACATTGAAATCTGGATAATCTAAAAACATGACGGAACTTGATTAGCGGTACTCACTTCACCCAACAACCTTTTACAAGTCATCTTATAATGACGGAAATAATCAGAATTTTATGTATTCCTAATACGTAGTTGAAATTTCCCGTCAATTTCTGTCAAAAAGTCTAAAGTCATTCAGTATTCGTCCAACTTAAACGTTAATGTATCGCGAAGATTGAATTTTCAGAGACATCCGAACGGGCGAAATCAATTTGATTTTTCTGTAAATGTTTATTTAAGTGATAAAATTCCCTTTTCGGAATGGAAAGTCAGTTAGCTGTAGGGGAAAAAAGTCAATTAAACAGACCTTTAAAATCGCTCCTGTTTGGTTGGGGCGCTGTTATAAAACGGATATATACGTATATAGACGTATGTACATATTTAAAAAAGATCCGTGCATGGAGGCCATGCGGCGAATTGCGAGCTAATCAATCATTGCGAGGAAAATTCGGAACAAAAGGTAAACGTGAAAATATGCTGCGATATCGAAATGTGGCATATACTTCAAAGCGCAGAAGTTTGTTAAAATGTATCCTTGTATAAAATATGATGTATTAAAATACATCAAACAAAGTGCCTAGGAACAGTAACCAAAATAATACTAAGACAGCTTCTGATGGTACTGATGAAATCACTCAGTACAAAAGCACTGTGAAGAGAAAAAACACTAGCCAACGGACATGTTTCTGCCAGAAGAGGCAAACAGCAGTGTGAGGTAAAGAACCACTCGAAGCAACGTTGATGACTTGATGAAATCCTTTTTGGTCCGTCCTTATTTAGGTAAAGTGTAATATCCTCTTCGGTCCCTCTTTCAATATTTATCCTTTCAATTTTCTCTTTTTTTTATTTTCCAAATGTTTTCAAATGATGACACATTTCATCAATTAGTGATTTTTAAATTTTCTTCTACATTAATTCTCTTCATTATTTTCTTCATAAAATTTAAATAGTTGGAATATCCAAAAGTTTTGCCCGATAGAGATAGAAAACTCATTGTGAAAACAAAAACGCAATGGTTACACGTATCAAACCAAAAAACGAAACAAGTCTTCATACGTGTTATAAATTATTCATGTAATATCCGCGTAAACCTTTTTGACTTGATCGAAATCGCAATATGTTATTGTGAAATCTCATATATTCGATTTTCGCAGCTAATTTTATTCACTACATTTATTAACATTTAATAATAAACCGAGATGGGCAATATACTATTTCAATATTTGCCAGAATTGTGCACCGATGCGTGTTGGTCCATACAGATTATACATATTTTATGAATGATGATTACATATTTATATAATATATTTCTCATTACGCCTCTCACAATATAATGCGTTATTTATAAAACAAACAATTTGTATTTCCGTATATTTTCGTTATATATGCGTTTGTGTAACGAAGAACATAAATTTTCTATTGGTTTTCAGTTAATTTTTCGATTCAGGTTATTGATCTATATCCTCGGAGTTTGGTAAATATTAAATCAATTGCGCTTTATTTAAACTCGTTAAATATTACACTATTAGATGTTCTTTAAAAACACATTTATTGAAAAGTAAACTTAAATGTTACCTGCTTACTTCACAATAGTTGCTTCTGATGTTTGATACTTGAGCTTTATTACAGGGCGCACCTGTGTCTGTTTACATAGTGTACATATTGCTTAGTCTGTAAAATTTAGGTATTCATTTAAATATTTGTGGAGTTCATCGCTACAGATATTATTATTAATAATGCTGATATTAATGATGAAGACAACCTGCGACTGTAAATTTATTTGAAAGTAGACTCAGATGTTACCTGCTTACTGCACAACAGTTGTTTCTGATGTTTTATATTTTAGCTTTATTACAGGGCATACCTAGGTCGGTTAGTTTGTAAAATTTATAGATGCATTTGTTTGTGGGGTTCACCGTTATACATATTAGGTTTGTTTCTGCAGCGATTTCAAATCGTTTGAAATCGTTAGAGCATGCGCATTACAAAAATAGTGTTTGTGCAGTTAAAACGCCAAACTCTGGCTACTAGTTTGACGTGATTTGACGTTCGTGCAGATCTCCAAATTAATTTCTAACCATTTGCTGATAGTTGCTCCAGTTTGAAGATTATCGTCCAGTGATCCATCAGACGCATGCGCATTGCTATATTGTGAAGTGAAAAGTTGTGTTATAGGTTTTTTGTATATGTTCACACTTCACGCGTGTTTTATTCTTGTCTGTGATTTTCTCAGGAATTAACAGTTCTTTTAAGGTTGTAATTCTGTCTAAACATTTCGCGTTTATTTCTGTTTTCGATTACATCTTTTTGTAATATCTGAATGTAAGATAAATCTATTGTTTTCATCTGCATATTTGAGTGTATTTTCTCTCTTAAATCTATTAAATACGTTTGTAACTTATACATCGCCTAATAAATGTAAATAAAGCATTCGTGCAGTTAAATTGTTAAATCGGTTTTAGTTCGCGCATGCGTAGATTAATCCAAATTAACCTCTGATCAAACTATCACAAATCGGCTGCAGAAACAAACCTATTATTATCAGTTCTTATTTTTTATTATATATTTTTTTTCTTTTATTAAACTTAAGATAGAACGCCAAGCTTATTGTTTCACGGTAAGGAAGGTGATATAGTTCTATTTGGCTTAAGTATGTAATGATTATGCATTATGTAATGTTATCATATTATATCTAGTGTAAGTAATAATAGCAAGGGTGTAGTAGCAAGTGGGTTAGTATGGCAACAACAATATTGTCGGCACACTCCGCACCACACGAAAACGAAACGGCCTTCCCGAGTTAATTAATAATTTGTGTGGTGCGGAGTGTGCCGAAAATGTTGTTGTTGTTATATCTAGTGTAATTTAAATTGACAATAAATTTTATTGCTATTATTATAAAAAAGGGTACTCTAAGAACAATAACTGAAAGTGACTAATGTAAACTAACGTAGTTCATAATATTAATGGAATCATCTACGGCAAAAACAATGTGTGGAGAGAAAGTACTAGCCAACGAACATATTTCTACCCAGCGCCACCAGTGTCGCTCCGAGTGTTTTTATACCTATGCTCACACCGATATTTGTCTCTCGGCTTATATCACTACCCTTCAAAACAACAACTAATAGGCTTGTTCCAACACCCTTAGAAAACCGTAAATTTACCGTCCAGTACAATACAAAAAAAGGGCTACAGTTAGCATATTGCGCACGGTTTTCTGAAGGTGTTGGAACAAAGCAAATATATCTTCTAGCGTCTAGATATACCTCTGCCGTCTAGAAAGCAGCGACAAAAGCTGGGCGCAGTTCCCCTGCTTTTTACCGTGAATGATTCAATTAACACCATGAGCAACACTAGGATCATCTATGGTTATGCGTTTTTTGCAAATGTGGAGTCAAATCAGATTAGATCTTTTGTTTATCTATTGCTATCGGCATCGTGTACAGTGTGATCCTAAAGTATCCGCCGCCGTACTAGCATCTGAACGGCAACAGCAAGCGTTTCGAGAAAACAGCTCGTTTTCTATTTTTTTTATGAGCTAACTTGTAGTGTTCTCGACAGTTCGATTGTATTGCCAATGTTGTCAAAAGTTATGCCAACTTAATTATCTTCAGCTAAATAACTTTTATTTTTAGGTTTTTGGGTTTTTAGAAAGGTAACAGGAAGATGAATCCAACGGTGCTACATATGTTATACTGCAGCTTAAGGCGTGGCTCAGACGACAGACAGTCGATTTTGTCGCTCACAATGTACACCACGGTTTAGAATGCGCGTTGAACACACCACCGACATTAATGTTGGACTGACAAAATAGGTCAAACCTGTTCTATTTTTCCGCCGACCCAACTGTCGGCCAGCAAAGAAGTCTGTCGTCTGTAAATAAAGGTTTTGACTGTCTGTTCTTGTCTTTATGACCAGTTGGCTAGGAAAAAACTCCAAATTGCTTCATGTAAGACAGAATTACTGCATAATTCTTCTACATTCTCAGATTATGTTAGAAAGTACAGTTTTTTATATTCGTCTGTTGCTGACAACAACGATTCTTATAAAATTAAACTAAAGAAAAATAAATTCGATAATTCGAAATTCTAACAATATCACTTTATTAAGAGGAAAAATCTCCTGCCAATTTTGAACTTTGCAACTTTTGTATTTGTTGCGTTTCAAAATACGTTTCACAGTACTACTAGTTTACAGTTTCTACTAACACCGATTTCGTCTGCAATTTACCGGCTAGAACAAGGTTCGTCACATTTCAACCAACAAACAAACACTCGCTTCTCTCTCCTCCCGCTCGGTAGGCATTAGAGGGATTTGAGGCTGTTCGTCTATTTGTTGGCATTTACGGTAATTCACGACCGCGCAGCCACATTTACTAAACGCTTTGACGATCCTTTCAATCATCGAATGCGAAGGAATAGGACGGTCCACGTGCTCTACGGTAAATAGATCGGCCGTGCTTTGGTCGGAATTTCCGGCAAGATACCATGTAATGATTTGTACTTTCTCTGTAGTTGTATAAACTAACATAATGTATCCGGAATCGATCACTTGTTAGAACCCTGTGAGCGCATAGATAGACAAAGAGTGCGTAAGATAGGCCTCTCAGAGCTAGGGCAGTTGGGCGCGGCGAGGCTGACCGGCAGTGATAAATGCAAGCATGCCAGATCGCGCTACGTACAATATATCTCGCACCTCGGTGAGACCTGGGCCAACGTGTATAAAACAATCATCATCAATCATGAATCGCACAAAAATTGGCTCATAATCCTCAGAATATAGCGCAAACAGTTCCATTTAACTAACAAATTTTTGGGTTATCAATAGAGCAATTTTCTTACCTTTTCATCTATGGTGGTAATATTGACCTGTAACATTCAATATTCAATATTTCGTTACGCGAACGATATTTTGATTTATAATTAATTTTTGTTGTTGCTGCCTTTCAATCACGTTTTCACATTGACGTACAGGAAATTAGAAATGGAGTATTGAAGTTTTCAATTAAATTATGTTGTGTATCGGAAATTTTATGTGTTAATTATATCCATTAAATCACAGAGAACTGAATACTGAACATTATGGAAAATAGGTAAAATATATAGGTAAAATATTTTAAATGTTAAATCATAGCGGTTCAGTTGAAGCAGTATTAAAGCACCTGGTTCACAGTGGCTCCTCTATTTATTCCTGTGGTGTAATAATTTAGTATATACTTGGTAGAATTGTTTACTTATTGTGCCGGTAGAAAGATAGCATAAAAATCGTACATCGTACATTAAACAATGAAATTCTGCAAGTGATGTACTCAAGGAAATATTTTTTAAAGTTTCACCTTAGATATTCAAGGGAATGACACTTTTTTTCCAAAATGTTCAGAATATTCTTGTTGCTCGTGTGTCAGAAATTTAGGATTGATATTCACACGTGGTGTCTTCGGATATTCTACGCGCTTCCATTGCATACTTTGATCTCCATAATAAAAACACCACCAGTCACCACTAGCAACAATTTGGAGTAAAAGGACAATATGTTGATAGCATACCAAATGCTATAGTATTCATTCCAATTCTTTTCTTCATGAGTAATTAGTAAAGCTGGCCACGAGCGGTACCGCGCAGTATTGTATGTAAATATTGTAATGGTAGTATTATAATAAGAGTGAAAGTATGGCCGGCAGTGTCAGCAAACTTTGCAGTAGCCTATATTCTACAGTTAGAAATAGCTTATATTTTCATTTTGGTGCCACAGTGGTTTCATTATAATAACTAAAGCTGGCCACGAGCGGTACCGCGCAGTAGCGTAGAGTCGACCAGGCCTCGCGTTCCACTAGATTTATTCTGCTAGTAGAGATGTTTGCTGCCGCAAATAATTTCGCTCATCTTTTAAATAAAATTAAATAACACGTGCTCAAACACTTACCATTTTAAGAGTCCTCCGTGAAATCACAAAGTGAATAATGTCTGTTAAATATCTGCAACATTAGATATGTTTCAACTGTTGTTTCGGCAAAACTAGTACGGCATGAGGAAAAAATGCGTTTATATGCAGAGAACGAACGTTCTACATCTAGTGACGTAATATTTGTGTAAGTAAAATAATCTTTCAAATAACAACGATTCTGTTGACGCACCTTCACAAATGTGTGTTAATGTGCCAAAATCAGAATTTTTCTCAAAAACACTTTCAAATTTTTCTAGAACAGAAACATTTTTTGCGTCTTCAATCGCGCATAGCTGTGCGTGAACACGTTGTACTATTTGTAGAGATTCTTCTAACGGCACCACAGGATTTTGTAATTTTTCCATTGCATCTGCTAGCCCGAAGTAATTGTCGTGAATTATTTTTAAATCCATTTTAAACGGACTATCTTGAAATTTCGACTGGCTTTTCTGGATAGCGGCAGCTTCCTTTGTATCGAATTGTAAAACCACGTTCTTAATATTGTCAAAATATTTATGATAATAAAACGCGGCCTGTAACCGTGTTCCCCAACGAGTTAGAATAGGTTCTGGTGGCTCTGGTATACGGGGGCACAGTCTGTGAAATTCGCGAACACGTTTCGGTGATTTGACAAATACTGCTTTGGTATGCGCTATTAAAGCGTCTACCTCAGGATAACATTTTCTGATATTATCCTCCACAAGATTGAGAGCATGAATTTTACACGTAATGTGTAACAAATTAGCAGAATGCTTTTTAAGAGACCGGCCTACAGAAAGCATGTTTGCAGCACCATCACTCACTAACATCAAGAGTTGGTTTGTTGAAAGTTCAAACTTGTCCAATGTATTTAACACTAACTTTGAAATTACTTCGATAGTACACTGTTGTATTCGTTTGGAGACTAATAGAATTGAAGGTGCCGATTGATGAGGTTCCAATTTGCGTGCCATTACATTAAGAACAGAATGTTTATTCCGATCTGTTGTTTCGTCGACACATAACCACAATTTTTGATCTTTCAACTCCGATTTTATTTTTTGTTCAATATGTTCGCGCGCAGATGGCACAATTCTTCGTAACGATGTTCGACTTGGTAATTTGCACTCCGAATAGTTACTCCAAAAGCAGATAAATGGTTCCTTGTCTAGTAAATTAAACGGTATATTACATGCGATAAACGTAACGCATAAATTAAATATAAATTTTTCATTGTCTCGTACGCAATTTCTTTTTGAGACATGCTTTTCACTATTTACGTGTCGTAGACAATATTGTCTGGACCAACACATTAAACGGGATTTTACAGATTACACATTTAATTTTAGCACCTTCATATATTAAGTCTGGAATTTCTGCAATAAATTTTCGAAGTTTGTCCGACCGCGGTCGTTTTGCAGACGAAATCATAATTTTTCTAGGACAGATAAACAATTGCGCAAATGACCGGCAGCGAAAATGTCCGTACTGCTCCGCAGACGAAGTAATGCTACCGTTCCTCTCCGTCCGAACTGATTCTACGCCGATGCGCAGTACCGCTCGTGGCCAGCGTTAGTAATTAGTCGTTAAATCCGATGAGTGGCAACCTGATGATAGGCAAGACTATGGGTGTAGGATATAATCGACAGTCCTCATACTACATAGTCTACACTGATATGCATTTCGTGTATTATTACTCTTATAGATTTCTAACAACTAATTCAGAACCCGTTAAGAGCAGTGCGCGAAAGGTCGATTGTAGTGAATCACATGAACAAGCCATATAATAGGACGTATATAAAAAATAAAAGCCTATCCGTACATATCCACACGTCTTCTTTCCCTACGATTATATAACTTGTAAAAAAAATCAGGAATATTACCTGTGTAAGCTATAATTATAACTAGAGTTGGCCACGCGCGCCAACGGGCAGCGGCGTTGTTTCTATTAGGCCTCGAGTTCCACTAGAGCTATTGTGTGTAGATGTTTGCTGTCGTAAATACTTTCGCGTAGTTGTTAAATAAAAATAAAATAATGCGTGCTCAAACACTTACCATTTTAAGAGTCCTCCGTGAAATCGCAAAGTGAATAATGTCTGTTAAATATCTGCAACATTAGATATGTTTCAACAGTTGTTTCGACGGACCGAGTACGACGCGAGGAAAAAATGTGTTTATATGCAGAGAACCAACGTTCTACATCTAGTGACGTTATATTTGCGTAACTAAAATATTCTTTGAAACAACTTAACGGTTCTGTTGACGCACCTTCACAAATGTGTCTTAATATGCCAAAATCAGAATCTTTCTCTAAAACACTTTCAAATTTTTCTAGAACGCAAACATTTTTTGCGTCTTCTATCGCGCATAGCTGTGTGTGAACATGTTGCACTATTTGCACAGATTCCACCAACGATACCGAAGGATCTTGTAACTTTTCTATTGCCTCCGCTAGGCCGAAGTAATTGTTGTGAATAATTTTTAAATCCCTTTGAACCCGACTACCTTGAAATTTCGACTGGCTTTTCTTGATAGCGGCAGCTTCCATTGGATCGAATTGTAAAACCACGTTCTTAATGTTCTCATAACATTTATGATAATAACGCAGCATGTAACCAAGTTCCCCAACGTGTAAGAATAGGTTCTGGTGGCTCAGGTATACGGGGGCACAGTCTGTGAAATTCGCGAATACGTTTCGGGGATTTGGCAAACACTGCTTTTGTATGCGCTATTAAAGCGCCTACCTCAGGATAACATTTTCTTATACCATCTGCCACAAGATTGAGAGCATGAATTTTACACGTAATATGTGACAATTTAACAGAATGCTTTTTAAGAGACCGGTCTACAGAAACCATGTTTGCGCCACCATCATTCATAAACATCAACAGTTGGTTTGTTGAAAGTTCAAACTTTTCCAATGCATTTAACACTAACTTTACAATTACTTCGGCAGTACATTGTTGTATTCGTCTGGAAGCTAATAGAATTGAAGGTGACGATTGATGCGGTTCCATTTTACGTGCCATTATATTAACGACCGAATGTTTTTTACGATCTGTTGTTTCGTCCACACATAACCACATTTTTTTTTCTTTCAACACCGATTTAATTCTTTTTTCAACATATTCACGAGCCGACGGCACTATCCTTCGTAACGATGTCCGACTTGGTAATTTGTACTCCGAATAGTTATTCTAAAACAAGACAAACGCTTCCTTGTCTAGTAAATTAAACGGCATATTACATACAATAAAAGTACCACATAAATTAAATATAAATTTGTCATAGTCTCGTGTGCAAGTTTTTTTTGAAGCATGCCGTTCATTGTTTACGTGCCGTAGACAGTCCCTTTTGGACCAACTCATCAACGGGACATTACATACTACACATTCAATTTCAGCGCCATCATGTGTTGAGTCACGAATTTCGGCTAAATATTCTGTAACTTGGTCCCCCTTGGGTCGTTTGCGCGACGTACGCAACATTTCTAAACAACACGTACCTGCTAATGAAAGGTCGAAGCTACACTGAGGCTTGTGTGCAACCGCATAGATACGACGCAGCTGCCTGTTGGCGCGCGTGGCCAACTCTAATTATAACGCAAAAAATGGTTGAATATTACCTGAAATTTGTGGCAAACAAACTTTTTACCGAAAAAATGTGTAAAAAACTATCCTTGGTACAAATTTACCCTAACAAAATTAAAAATCCTACGATACTTTGATTCATTTTACATTTCAATGGTTTTAATTACTAGTTCTTGTATATTTTTTCATTTCTTTAGTATTTTTTACATACGAGGTATTAGAATTCATCATTATTAAAATACATTTCTCTAATAGAATTGATTTTTATCTCCATAAAGGGGCACGGCTGTTATGTAGAACTGCTGACGAATGCATATATTTTGATGTATGCTTTTCTTGTGTAAATAAAAAATAGTTTTAAGTAATTGCAGAGCTTTCGGCTTTGCGTTTTGAAAAAGAAATAGTTTTCACAAGATGAAAGAATTTTTACATAAAATGTCAATAGTATTAAATATGAATTAAAGTAAAGATGGTGGAATTGTTGGGCGGTAACCATACAAACGATCGTATTATGTTATATGCAAATATCTCTTTCTGGTATGTACACAAGTCGCGCGGAAACTCCGTCGAATCTGTATACGTATATTAGATGGAAAAGGGAAGATTCGACAGAATGATCGATGCGTTTTCCCATTCCTGGTGCAACACAGTGTTCGACCACATCTTGCGTTATCACTTACGGCGCAATACCGACAGGAACGTTTGGAGTGGTGTAGGTTGCGAATGCACTAGAACGTGAAGTGGCAGAGGGTAGTGTTCAGTGATGAATCTCCATTTTGTAGAGGTACATCCAATTTTCTGTTGAAAGAACCGAGCTGTGTGTGTTGTGGTATGGGGTGCTATAATATATAGGTCTCAGTTGGTGTTCATCCAAGGCACTATGAATGCCCAGCGTTACATTGATGAGGTAGATGAACCACATCATTTTCTTCCATAACTTCGGCAGCTTGAAGATCCACTTTTCCAGCAGGATGTCCGTCCCCACGCAGCGAGAATTTCTCTAAGCCAGTTCGTAGATGCCCATGTCAATATCTTGCCATGGTCACACAGATCTCCCGACCTCTCGCCAATCTAATATATGCGAGACATTATGGGCAAGCATATTAAAAAAAGGAGTTTTTTTTCAGTTTGAAGATATCTATATTTGGAAATAGCTTACGAACACCATGTATAAAATTTAGTAACGATAACGATCAAGTATGGTAAGCACGGTCTTCGAGTTCGTTCCACAAAAGCAAATACTTTAATCTACATTACATTCTCAAATCTTTAATTTCAACAAGAGCCGTAGAAATGCTAAAATTTAAACATCATTGTAAATATCTCGAAAACTGTTCACTTTATGGGTAAGGCATCCTGATACAAATTAATTACATGCGCATATTTGAAATAAGAAAGTTGGTAGGCGAAAATATTTGAAATTAATAGGTCCTACGTATTCCGAAATTTCAGAGTTCCATTCATAACATCCGTAAAACTTATAACTAACTTGGGCAAATATGCGGTAACAGCCAGAGGCGTGGCAAGCGCATAAAAGTTTACACATAAAATAGAAGGTAAGAAATAAATTATAAAACGCGCTGAAACACTTACCGTTTTAAAAGTCTTCCGTGAAGTCACAAACTAGGTAACACCTGGTAAGTATTTGAATCATTAGACATGTTTCCACAGGTGTTTCAGTCAAGTGAGTACGACGTGCGGAATAAATGTTTTTTAATGCTGAAAACGACCGTTCGACATCTAGCGATGTTATATTTGCATATTTAAAATAATCTTTGAAACAACTTAATCATCTTCACACGCACCTTCACAAATTTGTCTTAATATAAGAAAATCGGAGTCTTTCTCCTAAAACACTTTCAAATTTTCGTATTACACACCAATTTGTTTCGCCTTCTACAGCGCATCACTGTGCGTGAACATCATTAACAATTTGAACAAAATCCACTAGCGACATCGAAACATTTTCTAATTTTCCTATTCCCTCCGCTAGTCCGAAGTAATTGTTGTGAATAGTTTGTAAATCTCTTTTAACCTGACTATCTTGAAATATTCTTTACTTGATCAAAATATTTGTTGTAGTAAAAAGCAGCCTGCAACCATGTTCCCTAACGTGTAACAATCGGCTGTGGTGGTTCAGGTAAATCAGGACACAGTTTGTGAAATAATCGGGTACATTTCGGGGACTTTAGAAACACTGCCTTTGTACTACCAATCAATGCATTTACTAGTGGAAAACATGTAGGAATCGTTTGTGCCGCAAGACTTAGAGTATTGATTTTACAGGTTACATGTAAGAAGTTACCACTGTGTTCTTTATGAGATAGGCTCAAAGAACGCATGTTACCGGCACCATCACTCATAAACATTAAAAGTTGCTTAGTTGAAACTTGAAATTTGTTCAATGAGTTCAACACCACCTTTAAAATCTCATCGGCAGTACAATTGATAACTCTTTTGGAAGCAAGTAAGAAGGAGAATGACGGTCGATGTGGTTCCATTGTACATACTATTACATTAACCACAGAATGTTTTTGACGATCTGTTGTTTCGTCCACACACAACCACAGTTTTTTATCTTTCAATTCCGTTTTCATTCTTTTTTCTATATGTTCACAAGCAAATGGCACTACATTTCGTATCGATGTCCGACTAGGTAATTTACAGTCCGCATATTTATTCCAGAAGGAGAGACAAATGCTTCTTTGTCTAGTAAACGAAACGATAGATTACATAAAATAAGAGTAACTCATAAATCAAATGTAAATTTTTCTTGGTCTCGTATGCCACTTTTTGCAGAAGAATGCTGTTTGCTTTCGATGTGACGTTGACAATGGCTTCTGCACCAACACATTAAAGGGATTTTACAAACTAGTCATTGAATTTTAGCGCCCTCAAAAATTAAGTCCGGCATGTCCACTATAAAGTTTTTAACTGTGTCTGCCATTGGTCGTTTTCGCGACGTACCTAACTGCGACGTTTTTAAAGCAAACATAAGCTTACAATTACGAAATAAGTTACGACAGCCTACATATACACAGAACTACTCGCATACAGCATCGATTTAGTACTGACGCTGTGAACGCGTGAAATAGATAATCGCCGACTCCGCACCACGTATCTACTACACTGACTGTTACCGCTGTTTGCCCAGACTACTTGTAACTAACGGGTTTCGCGCAATAGCCTGTATAGTACTGCACAATATGAGTATCTACGTATCATAATTTGCTATAACTTATTAATAACCACGCGTCCTAGACAATATTCAACGGGAGCTCTATTTTGGCGCTCCCTTTTTCATTTTGGCGCAGCGTATGTAAATGCATAGTTAGTAAAAATTTTCATATGTCGGATCCGTGCACTGCATCTAAATAGCTAAATAATAAATTTTCCTATAGCCGAACTACTACTATGCGGTAACAGTGTAAAGCTATCAAAGCGTAGTGTTCTCGGTTACTGTAGGCTTTCGAGATACGAGGTATAAACAACGTTCGCTAATGTCGTAGGAAACGAGAATATTAAAATTGGTACACACAAAATCCGGCGTTCTCTGCGCATACTAAATATAAATCTACATTGTAATAATATACTACACTTCCCTTTGTGATGTTTGATTACATTTAACACTATAAACGCTGGTCAAATTTGCATTCTTTTGTTTCTCTTATGCAGATCCATAAAAGCAGGTTTAGGGGATGATAACCTTTTAAATATTTCTGAATTGCTCATAATAATAAATTGTATTGCTTGAAATATCGCATCTTGTGCATTGGAACTCATTAAAATGGTAAAAATACGTTAATGTGTGTTGTTTTGTGTACGTTTCTTCAAATACCATTAAGAATGCTGGTCAAGTATCCAACAATTTTATAACAAAAAGGCAAGTACGCTGCTGAACGGTGGTGGCAAGGTCATATTTGTGTACAAAGTCAATGTTATGTTAGCTTCATCTCAGTATAGTGTGCGATGCTGCTTCTGGCAGTGCAATTTATTTGACAAAACTTAATCAACTAAACTTTGCATGCAATTTCTTTGACATCTAATCAAGTAAATTAACTTTCCGAATGTTTTATAGGCGTAAGAAAGTTGTGTTGTCATTATCTAAATCACATAGAACGCTGTGGCACTGGAACACTAAAACACTTCGCTATCTCTCTTACGACAATACTTCACTAACACTGAACATGTCTCAATAGCTAAGTTATCATCTTTAGCAATGAAACTGAACTAATATTCTAAGTTAAAACGAGTCATGAGCATTTATTCTTATTCCAGGTAAATTATGACTAGAAACAAAATTTTGTTGAGTCGTTGCATCCTCACGACTAGTGATATTAGTGAACTAGCTGAAAACCCCAAACCTCAAGGGTTTGGATGAGACACAATTTTCGAGCACACACTTAGGGATGCTAGCTATAGTTTACCCACCCCAACAAATTTTCTAGATCTATAATCACAGGGATATCAGCTGTAGTTTACCCACCCCAGCAAATTTTTTAGGTTCATACTCATAGGGATACCAGCTGCAGTTTACCCACCCCAGTAAAATTTCTAGGTCTATACTTATAGGAATACCAGCTGCAGTTTACCCACCCCAGCAAATTTTCTAGATCTATAATCATAGAGATACCAGCAATTATGACTAGAAACAAAGTTTTGTTGAGTCGTTGCATCTTCACGAGCGAATTCATAAGCTTTACGACTAGTAATATTAGTGAATTTTGACCTGAAGTAAATATTCTTATGTATTGCTGACACTCTGTACAACGTCGATTTTTCTTGATCGAAACCTCGTACGCATACTTCCCCCTCTACGGCGCCTTATTGTGATCAAATCGCTACCTGTGTTGGCTAAATGCGGAATTCTTGAACGTCGAAGACAATGCCCACTATATAGCTCAGAAATTGTCAGTTTGAGAAAAGTTGCAATCACTTTAGGCAATTTTCCAATTATGTTAATCTCTATGGGAGTAGGCATGCAATAACTATTGCGACATGTAAGAAAGAAACGCTGATGAATATTTTTTACGACATCAATTCATGTAAGTACTGGTTGTGATTGCAAAAACTCTTGAAATACTATTCTGTATTTTAGGTGTTATAACCTTACATTGTATGTCGTTTAGTGTTATATTGATTAGTTCTTCACGCCTACTCGCACCGGCACAACCTATTATTAAGATAATCTGAATTGAACACAATTGTTGGAAGTTGTAGTATGTTAGTATGTTGGTCACTACGCAGTGGTTGTCTTGCTCTGTCCTGTTCCTTGTGGTAGCCGTGGTTGTGATGTTGATACTCTCACGAATTAATGGCTTTTAGCTTTCTTCTGGTTTGGTGATCCTCTTTCTCTCGGATAAATGCGTTATTCCATTTTATTCTATGATCTTCCCAGGCATATCGTGCCATGTTTGACTTTTCCGTTTCCCCCTTTCTTGTGCTCTTTTATTCTAAGGGTCTACTAGTTTCTCTTATGTATGGACGTCCACATTCACAAGGAATTTTGTTTACACAGTTTTTAGTTTGTTGGTTCACATTGTCGGGTTTGGTCTTTGTTAGTATCGACCTGGTAGCGTTTGTTATTTTTATAGCAGTTTTAACCTTATACGTATTGCCTATTCGTCTGAGTTTTTCCGATAGACCTCTGACGTATAGGATAACCGTGGTGCATTCTACGTCAGGTTGGTTTGGTGTTTGACTGTTGGTTTGGTTGTAGTCTTCTACTGCAAATTCTCGCTTTGGCTAATGTGTGTTCGGGATATCCGTCTCATTTTAAGGTGTTGGTTACGCTTTTCTCTCCTTTCCTATCCAGTTCTTCCGAGCATATTTCTTTATCTCTATCATATAGGCATCTGGCTACGCCCACTTTGATGTTATGTGAGTGGCTAGAGTCGAAATGCTGGTATTGTCCCGTATTCGTGGGTCTTCTATATATAACCTTTGGCTTTCAGTGTGCCATTGACTGATTTGCTTACCAAGACATTTAGGAATTTGATGGATTGATTGATTTTATTTATATGTTGTAGAAAACCCTCCAGTATACATATGTTCTCCATGTGGCAAATGTGTCGTGAACGGATCTTAGTCACTTTTTTGGTTTTAGGTGAGAAGTATTTGTTGCTTTTTGCTTGAGTTCTTCCATGTATACATTGCTGAATATTGGAGATAGAGGTGATCCCATTGCAATTCCGAACTCTTCTTGATACAATTTTTCCCCAACCAGGAAGTAGGTGGTGATTACACAAGTGAATAGGAGTTCTATGATGGCTTTTACATTAAGTGTTGTTCTTTGTTGTAACGTGTCGTCTGGGTAGTCTTTTCTTCACTACTGTTAAGGTTGGCTCCGTAGGTACATTGGTGCATAGGCTTGTGACGTCAATTCTAACCATTATATCTTTAGGTTGCAGTTGATGGTTTTGGATCTAGCTTACGAAGTGTTGTGTTCTTAATAGCAGATTGTATATTCCCCGATATAGGTGTGATAATCTCGAGTAGGAATTTCGCTGTTGGGTAGCAAGGAGAGTGTCTGGATTTGTACTAGCCGTACATATTTCCGGGCTGACGGGCCGTGGTCTTTGATGTGTCAAACTCGACGTTTCGCCAAACACTGCGGTCGGCATCTTCAGCCCGGAAATATGTACTGCCACTACAAATTCAGACACCGGCCGTGAAAGCCTACAGTACTTTTAGATTGTCTGGCGTTTACTATCGATTTTAAGGGGATGTCTGGTTTGTGGATTTTTGGTAGTCTGCATAGATGTGGTCGCTTACTGTAGTAGGAAGTAAGTCTGTGTCAGATGTTCTGGTTCGGAAGGCTCCCCTACATCTGTAAAGGGTTTTGTATATTGGATTTTCTACTGAAGTTGTGGTCTTTCCTCAGTTCTTTGTATTCCACTGCTCTCAGTATATCCTGTATTTTATTCTCATGTGTATCCACGTCCATTATTTCAGTGGCATTCCCTTTGCCCGCTAGTAGAATCTTCAGTGATCTATCTGCTTTGAGTTCTTTCAAGTTGTGGAGTTCCGCCCTTGCTATGTTGTGTTTGATGCTTCGTGATTTTGCACTTTCTATTTCTGTTTTCCATCTGTATTCTTCTGCCATTTCTTGTGCTTGAATTTTTTGTACGGCTATTTCTATTGCTGTTATTCTGTATACAGCAAATGTAGAAATGTATTTTTTTTTATATATATTTCACGTGATTTACTAAATAATAAATTACCAAGCTCAGGTGGAGTACAATTTATATTATTTCATTTAATTTCATCCATTACTTATATGTATCTTTGAATTTAAACAAAGTCAATATGATACACCATTATTCAATATCAATATTCGCCAATGTGACCAACCTTCATATCTCAACATTTAATCTGTTGAGATATGAAGAAATCGCCAATTTCTGTCAGACGGGCGACCTCTAAAACAATTCAATTGTGTTTTCTTAATAAATTTGAAAAAAAAAAAATTCATTAATTTACAAAGAATCTATTAAGAACGGCTTGTCTGGATGAATCAACCCGGTCGAAACTCCTCTCGGGTTAATTGTAATACATTTCAATGGATTGGGTTCAGTGGCATAACTACACCCACGTAAGCCCATGCAATGCGTAGGGGCCCTAGATGCAAGGGAGTCCAAAGGGGGTCCAAAGGGCCTTCCGATCTTCTTTGTTTTTACTCCTGTTATGATAAATAAATCTTTGAAAGATCTTGCGTGGGGGCCCAAATTTGGTAGTTACGCCACTGATTGGGTTGCCACATGACTGGCATTTAAATTGATATTGCTCGCTTGCTATACTTCTTATTGCCCGAATTGGAATCTTCCGAATTTATTAAATATCTTGTCTGGAGTGGAATGTGCCGATACCTTAACATTTGCCATCCTACCCAACAGTCCTTGAGATCATTATTATACATGTTCGAATTATTTTACATAACAAGATTTCTAATACCTTGAATTTGCTTTCTCTAATTTAAAATGCCATTAAGTAATAAATATAACGGCTCCTGATTCATCCCAGACAGTTCCATAATCTACGTTTGATGTTCCATTTCTTCCAGGCGGTCGACTAATTTCATTTCGATCGATTTTTACGACGTCTTATGATCTGGTGGCCCCTAAAAGCGGGGAAATTAATTAAACATCTTCTTATTTACTTCAACGGCCGAATTTGATAAAATTAAAAGCAGTTCGGTTGGATGAATTTAATTCGGAAATACCAATATTCCGGATCGATTGTCGCACTCGTAGATTTATTCCTGTGCCGCGGCCCGGATCGAATCGCTATACCAATAATTCCTATCGCTCTGGGGGTTTGGTAGGTATGAAAATGAGAACATAATTTTCATCGATTGTTATTCAATAAGAGGAGATATGTATGAATTAAATATACATTTGGCCGGCGTTCGAAAGGGATTTTCATTGCAGATTAAATACGATTCTGAACGTTATAGCGTGAATTAGCGCGGTCGCATGAATTATATAGTATCGCTTGGCCGTTTTCCATTTATAACGGATGGGATTATAGATTCAGTAGTATTAGTATCGATTTCTTAAATGACTAATTGAATATATGAACCGCCATTTGTTATGCACATGGTACATTAGTCGACTTCGAAAAGCAGATCATTTTCATTTTACGTCTAATTTATTGTTTTAATTTTCAGAACTACTTTATTCACCTGAAACCGTGTATAACTGTTATTTATTCGACGCGAAAAGCTAATCTATATGAATCCATCAGTACGGAAAATTTGGAACGATCGAGCATATTTGTTGAGGGAAATTCCAGTAGTTAAGAATATAAGCAATAATACATTACTGCGCGTATGCCAATTATGTCACCATTAGATTTCTACGATTTTCTTAAAAGTATATCCAACCACAAAATTAGGATGGTCTGTCGCATAAGGCATAATTTTCAAACAGTGTTAAAGCTTTTTCGTTGAACTGTGAAGTATACAAACGTATTCATTTTTAATTCGATAATTAGCAAACTTAAGGTGTATCCGATTGCTATTATTGTAATATATAAACATAAAAATTGAGCTTTGGTAAGGGAACAAAGTAACAAATAGAAAATTTTTTTAATTGAATTCTTTCGTTGGAGAATTTCTAACATGAAAATAAAACAAAGTAAATAAATGTCGATTTAGTAATAATAATAAGGGACCGATGCGCAATGCTGAAGGTAAGATGCCTCCTACAGCATTTATTCCACAAAAGTCCTATTATTGCATCCTCTCTCTGCCGGGAAGCCCTTAAGGCCGTCAACCAACCTACTGCTTCGGCATATGTTAGTAGGTTGCTCAGATGAATCAGTCTAATGGAAGCAACTAGCCGCTCGTCACCGCAGCATGGTACTCCTACTTGACATCAGTCCAGGACACCTGCAGGGCATCGTCTTCAGCTAATCCCGTTTTATAAAAGTGTCCTTCAGTCGGTAATGTCCCGTCAGAATCCCAATAACTATGCAAAGGTCTCTTCTGGACAGTCACAGATACATATCTTAATACTGTCCGTTCCGTCGTTACGTCAGAGTGACTTTAGCGGTACAGTAGGAATTAGTTTCATCGAATTTCCTCAAGAATTTTTCGTGGGTGATAGTTCTGATTCTTTCTCCTTTCATAAGGTGCATACCCGAGCAGTTGAATGGAGGGCCCGCGAAGAGTAATTCCCTCATCGCTGTCGGTCTGTTGGCGTGTGGAAGATTTGAGTAGCTTGCCATAGACAAAAAGAGGTGAGATGTTATTGCAAGCATTCTCCTTGAGCTTGCAGTGCATTTCACCATGTCTTACAACGTCGTCATGCTCTATATCATTCCATAGCAGCCGGATCATGGTCACCAACACCACTTCCTCGAAAACTAAGTCAAGAGGTGGCAGCATGATGCCCATAGCCGCCGTTGGTGTAGACCTTAATGCGCCCCTGATGCTTAGACAAACGGTCAATGTATTCGCATTAGTCTTTTGGCTGCGACCGCGTTCATTATGCCGGGCCACCAAGAGATTGCGCCGCATGTTAACCTTGTACCCAGAAGATTTAAATTAGGAAGTGGACGCCGAATTTCACTTCCACACGTATGTAGTTTTCGTTTAACGCGCACTTTACTTCAATTGTTACGTCAACCAAAATACTACGGAAATGCAATTTAAAGTGAAGCCATTCAAAACAAACCAAACATTCATCTAATAATTCACTTTAAACTCAAGTATTTCATAAAGGTACGTCATAAAAGGTATTTCTACATCACTTAATTTTCAAAACGAAAGTGGTTTACAACTGAACTGAAAAAGCTATATAATAGTAAGGCATCCGCAACAAAACTTAATATGAGGTATATTTGGTCCAGAGAGAGCACCACGCGTTATAACTGTCAGTTTCTTCCAAAATTTTCCAAACATCAAGCACATTATCGCAATAAACACAGCAAAACCTTACTTTAATGGAAAACAGCTGCGAAATACATTCAATCATAGTTGTCATTGCATAGTCAAGGTGTGAATAAAATCATTTATGGTCTGCCGTACATTCGCGCATCCCATTTACGTAATGTGTAAACGACTCATAGATTATCTTGGTACATACATATTGGAAAAATATGAAATCAGCTATATCTATATATGTCCGATCGATTCGATGCGGGTCGTTAGTATGCTTGTAACATCGTTGGGACGGAGACCTACTGTGTGCGAGAGCGCACGTAATAATTTGAAGTCATGGTCGCCTGGAAACGAGAGTTTCGCATATTTATTTTGTTGCTGCTACGAAGCTTAGATGAAACTAATAAGAAATTCTAAAGACGAAAATAAAAACAGATTCTGATGAAATAAAAAAAAAGAAAAATAAATACTCTAGAAATTCTTACTAAGATCGTCCGCACATAATGCAGTCTACCTCGTAACTAGCCGCATCGGTAACCGTCGTGAGCCGTCGACTGCCGCTAACCCCTCCACTTGTGGTGAATCACCCATTCGCGTTTACCGTTGTCTCATGTATGCTTTTTCGTATAGCTAGACATTTTCTTTCCTTATGTGTATATCACTTCAAATTCATGTATGACGTAAGAGTAAGTTATCATTTTAGAACGATTTATTAACATATTCTTCCCTTAACAACTGATAACACTACATTAAAACAAGAAACATTTTTGTTTATATACGGACATGTGCACTCTCCATCTCTATCTGCTTTACTCGCATTATTCAATTAAATACCTTAAATGGTTTAGTCACAACCGTCTGTGTGCCCCTTCTCTTCTAATAAAGCATTTAAAGCTCTTCTTAGGTTCTCCCTGCCAAATTTGGTGTTAGTTTCAACATGTTTTGTTCTTTATCGCTTACTTTTTAAGCTTTGGGAGAATTTTCAATTGTGTGCCTAAAACACAGGGAAACACTCCGTACGCATATCTATACTAAATGGAATTATATTCACGATTTATTTTCTAGTACGTGGACGCCGTACAAATCATCATTATTATCTCCGAGAGACCATTTCGGTTCATTTTTCACAATGCCGTCGTCGCCCCCGTAAGCCTCGAAAAGAGACAGCGCTTAATCAATCAAGCAGCTGCGTGTAGCAACAAGTAAACAATGCAACAACGAGCGCAAAGTTAATCTATCATAGACACTACGGCTGGAAATCGAGGGTTTCGAATTACAATAACCCTGTTCCATGCTTCATCAGATACGCAAGGTGTCTCACGAGGTCCCTTGTTTTTTGTTTCTTAGATTGAACATTTTATTTGGGATTACTGACAACGATAGATTTGATAACAAATGTTATGAAGTTCGGTTAATTTATTGGAATTATTAGCAAGTAGTGACACCTTATTTTGAAATTAGCTTGAATGACTAGACATCCAAATTTCATGGATTTCAATTAAAAATTATTTGGTTACATAAATTAAATCCATACAAGTCAAATAATGTGTTCAGATTTTCTCAATTTCGCTACAAATATTTATAAAATCCTAGATCAATGACTATTAACACTTTGCACCATGTTAACTGTGGCATAGTAACTGGTGCCACGTTCGTAAGTTGAAGATCTTGTAAACGATGATGAAACGTGGCGAATTGTGGTCAGAGCTAGTATAAATTTCAATGTTGAGGAAGATATATGACTTACATAAAGAGTACTTGACCTAGTAAATGCAAATGTATTTGCTTATATCGAGATTATATCGAGATTTGCTTATATCGAGATATATCGGATGAAGAATTAATGAATTTGTTTGTCCCATAAACACATTTATATGCGCAACAAGTAATTGTAAAGGGCGTCCTTGTAGAAACCATTGGCGAATCTTTAACACTAAATAGATAAAGAGACACTAATATCAAGGAGGTTGTTGATATGGATGGGTCTAGATAAAAAGCCAAAAATGTCGGATTATTGAAGAAACTTACATTGGTCGCAGGCATCTAAAATATGTCACGCAGTAGGTTTGAAATAATATGATAATAAACATTGCGATACTGGAGATCATTTGTATAAAATACAAGGTGGATTTACTAAATGCAAAATTCAGCTCAGTGATACTCTCTGAGAAAAATATATGTGTAGGCGAACCCATCGTGCATTTCCGTGCCCATCTTAAATTTCGCCAATACGTGAAAGAAAAGCATCATAAATTTGGAATAAAACTAAGTTGTGTTTGTCCGGAGGATACACATACCAAGAAAAATTTACTGTAGTCCACAAAGGGAAGATGGAATGACAGTAGCAACAAAGGTGGTCCTTGAATTAATGCAGGATGATTGTGACAAGGAGGTGATAGTTTACGTTGATAATCGGTATACAGGCCTTGAATTGACTCAAAACTTGCAGCTGAAAGACCCATCTAGTGGGAAGCGTTTGATAAAGTAGATTATGACATTCTCTTGAAAAAACTTCATAGATTTGGATTTTCGCATAACCTTTTCGACTTTTTTTGCGACTTATCCAATACTGGCAAGTAGTGTCCTTTGTAGGCGTTACTGGGAGCCCTTTTTATCTCTATTTGGAATTCTTTTTTAGCAGTGATGTCTGTGATGTCATTTCTGAAATAAGTATTCGGCGAATTCTCAATAACCATTTGGGTATGAATAAGATTGGTGCAAGATTAGTGCCTCTTCTTTCTGCTCTCCAACGTGAATGTTGGGTCGAATGTGCGCGCTCGTTTTTAAACCTGTGTGGAGACGACCTGAAACCGATTATCCATTGTCACAGGATGAAACAATGGTTCTGTATTGTGATTCTCTATCCAAAAAGAAATCGATCGAATTGCGGCGACCCAATGAATCTCGTCCCAGATAGGCGAAAGCCGTTCAACCAACGAAACAGGTGATGACCACAATATTCTGGGATTATGAGGGTATTTTACTCATTGACTTTAAAGAGCGCAATACAACTGTCAACGGCACATAGTATGCGTCTTACCAGAATTTTCTACATCTCTCCATTTCGATACTAAAATTACTGAAGTATTTTGAAAGTTCGAAAAATTGATTTCATATTGTAATATGTTCAATGTATGCATAGTAATTGTGAGAGAATTTTAGAACGAACAGGAAAACTATATAGACAGTATTGCATTATGAGAACTATTCATATTAATTTTTCAAACATACAATATTTTTTCAGCTGCTCTAATATCGAATTAAAAGGGTTTAGAAGAATGCATTTCAATAGTTTAAACATTTTGTGGGACTAATAATAACGATGATAAACTGCAAGAAAACGGCTTGCTCAATGATTGTGCAGCAGGTTTATCTCCTAATATCCAAAGGTAAATACATTCTTACATTAGTGACAAGATTTAGGTGCATTACTTTGTCCCTAAATCAAGATTTGCCCGTGAACTGATATCATGTGAATTATTAAAAACACAAAAAAACAAAAAACGCGTTGATAGAGGATGCAATGAGGATAATAACAGACCTGAATTTACAGGATGATATATTTTTTCACGTGTGGTTGCGGCCCAACGGGGTATATAATATTTACAGCTATCTCAGTCGTTTTTAGAGCGTAAATTGTGTATATAAATTGCTCCATGGCTTTGTTACTATTATCCCCTCGCCGTAAAGGGTGAAACTCAGTTAATTATTCACCAACCTTAGACTTATATCTGAAATTATGAAACTGCAACTGACTACGATAGGTATATTTTAAGTTTTTACAAAAACAATGAAACAAAAAAAATTGTGGGTACAAACCATTTTATTGTTTTTCAAAATATTTGACATCAAGATTTATATACTTTTGGATGCGTTCGACCCAATTCTCGGAACATTTCTTCTCCTCTGAAGGTGGTATCTCAAGGACATGTTTTTTGAAGGTTTCAACAGCTTCCTGAGGTGATAAAAATGACGTTAAATAATTAATTATTTGACATGCTGAAGTGCACGATGGAGGACGATGCGATATTGTCGATTCTTTTTCCTAAAATTTCATCGACGACTTCTGGCACACAAATTGTTGTATACCATTTAGCATTAGCTGCTCTTCGATTCTCCAAGGCAATGCTTGGAGCATGTCCAGTACAAAGAAAGAAATGAGCAATCATTTTCTTGGAAGTGCTTCGTGAACGAACAACTTTTGTTGGATTCGGTTCATCTGAGAACACGCGAACAATTGATTGTTGCTTAGTTTCCGGCTCGTGCGAATATATCAAAGTTTCGCCCCCAATTAAGAAATTTAGAAGTTTTTTCTATCGAGTTGTTTGAGCATTTCCTTAAACCAATTGACACGAACCTTTTGTTGTGCTTAAGTTGAATTATGTGGAATCCATCGGGATCAGATCTTTTTCACGCCTAAATGATCGTGCAAAATCGAATGTACTGCAGTCTTCAATATGCCTAAGGATGCCTCTATCTCACGGTAGGTCACATGCTGATTATCTTCAACCATGTTGCGCACAGCATCGATGTTTTTTGGAACAACAATCTATTTTAGTTGACATCCATGAAATTCTCATCATTAATGGAAGCACGATTATGATGAAATTTTGCAAACTAGTTGTAAACAGTAGTTTCTGATGGTGATTCATTACCATATGTTGAACGAAGCAGACCAACAATGCCTGAATTGCTGGTGTGATAGGCTTTTACTAAAACCGTAAAAAATCATCCAACCTTTGCATTAAATTTCTATTTCTTCACAAAATTACCTTCTTTAAACGCTCACTGTAAACAAACTACTCGGCTGATTTCTGCGCTGTCATTGCTTGCACAGTAACAAATATCAGAGTTTACGAAAATAGTAATGTCAAATCCCAATAGCGCCATCTAGTGGTTATTTGTAAAAGCTTAAGACGCTACCCTCGTATAACGTGTTACTAATGAGATTGTAGATATTACGAGCGAAAATATGGAATCGTCATGGGAAATCCTTTACAATCAGTAATCACCAATCTATTTATGAAGACCTTCGAAGAAAGTCTCATCTCCGTGTTGGTTACGATATATGCACGACATGTTTATCATGTGGCAATACGAAGAAGAAAAAATGCAAAAGAGCTTTTGGAGTACACCTAACCTCCAAGTTTACTATGAACAAAATAGGAAATGGAATCTTGCCATTTTTGGACGTACATACTAGTCAGCCGATCCACCACAGGCAAACTACAACACGCATTATACAGGAAAAAGATACTGTGAACTTATTATTGGTCAGCACCTTATTGGCCAGAGTTGTCGTCATTAGTAAAGCAGAAAAATGGCATACTAGCAAAAATACTTATTATGCAATAAAAAAATCTGATAAACTCCAGAAAAGGAAGCAAAGCAGGTATGCAACTCCATGGTATATAAATGGGGCGACTGATAAAATGTTCAACAATAACAACATAGAGGTCACATTCAAAATAGTGATGAAGAGCACATTTGGCCTCACCAACGGTCGAATGCAAACTACCCAATGAGAATGAGAATGAAAATGAGGACGAAAATGTGTTCAAAACGGAATAGGAGTGCGGGAAATGTTATATAGGACAGACAGGAACAACCATACAGCTAGACATAATTAATAGAGGTAAGGAACCAACTTTTGTCACTAAGAATAAAAGGGAGGTGCTAGATGTTACACTAGCCGCTCTTCGTCGTGGCTCAAATATAACAAACTGGCATGTCTTCCACTCACTGTCAGATCACAAACATATAAGATTTGAAATAGAGGTGGAAACATACCAAACTTCTACTATTAAAATTCCAAAGAAAACTGATTGGTGTTCTTATGAAAGACACATCAGGGAGGAAGCGGTTGAAATCTGCACCGAAATAGAGAATGTAGAAGACATAGAGATAGCCTCCACTCAACTGGATTCTCTAATTCATGAAGCATCTGATGCAAGCCCATCATCCGCGGACCCTACAGCGTATAAACCCATCAGTATCTCCTTATTCCTGCTGAAGGGAATGGAAAATGTATTAGACCAATACCTAAGGAATGACGTACTTGCAACAAACCCGCTTCATCCTAACCAGCATGCCTATCAGAAGGCAAAATCAACAATAAAAGCACATTGCAAGCAAATTGGAAGCGTCACTTATGGCAAAAGAAATATGTCTCTATACATTCTTGGACGTAGAGGGTGCTTTCGATAATACCTTCTTCGACAGCATTGAGAGAGCAACTTCTGTCAAAGGTTTTCACCCGTCGTCTACAGAATGGATTAAAGCCATGCTCCAAAGTCAACGAATAAGCGCTACGTTGGGATCTGAAACGTCAACAATTAGAGTAAACAGAGGCCGTACCTAAGGAGGGGCCCTGTCACCTCTACTCTGGTGTCTCGTTGTAGATGATCTCCTACAGAACTTAACTTCTAACAGATATGGTTCATTTCTAACGGATGACGTGCAAGGGTACGCTGACGACCTGGTAATCATGATCCGTAGAAAATATGAGAATATCATACCGCAAGTTCTGCAAAGAGCTCTTGATGACACCTATAAATGGTGTCAAAATCACAGCCTGCGTATAAACGCGCAGAAGATTACAATTGTCCCTTTTACAAGGAGAAGAAAAGTCTGTCTTAAATCACTTTAAGGGAAAACCATTAGCTTCAACGACGAAGTTAAATATTTGGGAGTTACGTTTGACAAAAAACTAACATGGAACTCCCACATCTCCAACTTACAGAAAAAAGCCATTTCGGCATCACTAGTATGCCGAAGGTTGCTTGGTAAGAACTTAAGCCTCTTAAGCCTCAAATGATCTGGTTCTATGCAGCAATAATCAGACCCGTAATCACCTCTCTGGTTTGGTGGCCAAAAGCAGCTCAGAAGACTGTACAACAGCAGCTTCAATATATGTATTCAGAGACTTGCATGTCTCAACATCACAAGAGTCATGCGTACCTATCCCACAGCAGCCCTGGAAGTCCTGCTGGGAATAACGCTGCTTCACATCCATATTCAGAAGAACGTTATATCCAGTGCTCTCACTCTTAGTAGAACGAAGGGCTTACAGCCTCGGGATCTTAGAGGGCATCTGAGAATCCTTGAAGATCCCAACGTAAACTATCTGATGTATATTGCAAGGACACGATCCCTATGCAATAAAATTTTCATCAACCTTATAAGGTACCCTGGGCTGGTACACGAACGGCTCGAGAATAGAAGGTCAGAACAGGTATAGGCATTAGCGGTCCTAACTACCACCTAAGAATGCCTACATGACTCCACACCAACATATTTCAAGTAGAGATTTCTACTTTAAATCTGTGCGCCTTAAAGAACCTCGAGAAAGGGATACAACAGGCAACTATTAATACACATATTAATATGTTCTGATACACGAATGTATACACAATCTACGGCAATTGGGACGCAATAACCACATTATTTTGCGGTGGGTCCCAAGCCACCAGGGGATTGAAGGAAATTGAAAAGCAGATAAGCTGTCCAAGGAAGCAGCGAACGTGCCTTTCATTAGTACTAATCCCTTCTGTGGTCTCCAAAAAAACCACATAAAACAAACAATTAAGATATGGGGAACAATCAAAAGGGTTCGTACTGGCAAAATGGATAAAAACAGGCGAAAGCACTCATATCAGGCTCGCCAAAGACAGCAAAAAGAGGATCTTAGATTGCTGCCCTAAAATATCACTTATTTAAACTAAGAAAAGGTGAAGATAAAATCTGCTGACTGTGCCAAGAAGACGGCAGAACACATCCTATGTGAATGTGTTTCCATTAGTCGCACGCAACACCCACATTTCAGTAGGCCATTTCTTGCACTTACTGAACTGAAGGAAACAGATCCTAGAGTAGCACCAACGTTTATTAAATGCCGCCAACTATTCTAACACACGTGAGGGCATTTTGTTTCAATAGATCTGTTAAGGTCGCAGTGATTAAAGGCATCTGTGCCATAGCCCAACTAAAATAACAATAATAATAACCATACAGCTAAGGGTAAAGGAATGCACAGGATACATCAGATACATAAAAATGTAACAGTTGCAGCGAAACACAGCATTGAAACTGATTTTGACACTCTCTCCATTCTGACCACAACAAAACATCACGCTGGAGGTAAATCAGAGAAGCAGTGACACGGCTACTAAGATTGAAATTGTCTCGAGTGTAGCTGAAACTCTAGAAGTTAGTTCACAAAAAATAGAAGTCGGCTTGGTTTTCTAGCCTCTGTCGTTCCAAAGTTACTAGGGAGGGATGCTTTAAGATCTCATTGTATAAACTTCCACCCTATGCATATACAGCATTGAGGATTCCTTTTGATGTTTTTTACTTAACCATCTATATCGAGAAAGTACGAATATACCACATTAAGGTTACACCAGAACGGAAGGAGCAAATGCAAAATTGCGCACACGCCAAGCCAGCTGATGCGAGTACGAATAACGCAAACAGGTCGCTAAGGTATTGATTGTAAAGAAGCATGTAATTTGCTGCAGCGAACTATTAGAAATGCCAATTCCGATGTGAGCGAGGTTCGTTGGAAAGCTGGCGGGCCTTTGGGAACCGCAGCCAGTATGCGCTCGTGAGAGCGCATGAAATAAGCCTTTGATGACTTGCCATTGCGAATGGAAAAATATCATCGGTTCTATTTGGTGTTGTGTTGTATTGCAACATACCTGTTGTTAATGTCACACATAACGCTTTGATGTTCTTGCAGATTAAGGACGTCATATGTCGAGGGGATTGAATTTCAATGACAGAGTATTCGAAGTTAACAGCTGCATTAGAAAGGTTTAAGTAGTAAGAAAGTACGTATCAACAGCAGTCCATCTCTCTCTATCAACGTAAATTTCGGTAAGCTTATCAGCACTTCCGCCTTTTGGATGCGATCTCCATCTCACTCTCTCTTGAAGCGAGTATGTGTGTAGGCGTGCGAATCCCGAGCGCTCGTGCGGCAGACGTTTACCTTGCGGGCGTGGGCCGGCTATCACTTAATACACATATTGTTCATATACAGAGTGGTTTTTTATCAAATATAGACAATGTATTTCGTTATATTAATGGTAATCTATATTTTTTCAAAGGAAACACGTACTATGAATTTAACGAATTCACCAAAAAAATAGTAAAAGTCGGAGAAATAGACTTAAGCTTGTTCGGTATAAATTGCCCAACAACACCGGTTGTAGAACAAATTAGGGATATGTTATCGAAATTATTTGTCCGAGAATGATAGATTGTGGATGTATATATGTACAAATAAAAGTATATAACATTAATATTCGTTATATGATTGAATACTGTTTCACCCACCTGCTTTACCTGTTTTACTTGCTATCCTCTATCCACTATCACGTTCTTCAAAGTTACGTACTGTTTAAAAGGTAATATTAAAAAATGCTTAGTCTTAATAATAAAACACATTTTTTATAATATTAAATTTTTTCAGTTCAATAATTAATTGGTCTTCACTATGTAACAGTAAAAGTTCCTATAGATAATATCGATACTAACCCGTGTGACCGCGTAAATCGATATCGCGATCGAACCAGTGGTCCTTTGTAAGACAATGTTCTCCACAGAACTTACATCGATGTATAAAAAACCGAGGCGTTACACTAATCCACCCCGTATCATCCAAATAAACCATTTTCAAAGTCCAGCCGCATTTAGTATATTGGCATCTCTTGATTTTGTCTATTATTTATTTACGTTGTTAGAGAGAGATGGACTGCTGCTGATACGTACTTTCTTACTACTGGTTTATTTAGCTCAAGTAACATCTTGTTTTGTTTACAAACATATGCGACTAATACGTTTAGAAAAAAAATGGTGTTACCAAATTGGCATTTTTTGTTCCATAAAAAAATGACTGATGAAAGGAACGAATCCCTCAATGGCAGACAACACGAAAATCACTTACAATTGCTAAAATCAATCGGTGCTTTTTTTTAAATTACTTAGTATATACTTCATTTCTACAAGTTTCAAATTTTCGTATAAACTGTGTCTCTTATGTATGTAGAACATTCTTGATTTGCTTTTCTAAAAGATTTCTTTTCACGACTTTTGTGCACTCCGGTGTGGTCAATGGCAATTTAACAAGCTCTTTTTTCAGGCAAGTTTAATGAAGCTCTGACAACTTTTCATGTATAATTAAGAAAAGTTGGGTATATATGTAGCTATTTTTGTGATATTATAGCGCGTGCTCTCATTAGATAGACTATGTAAGCAGTTTTGACCGTTATTCATTCGCGTTTTATGTTTTAAAGTGAAATAAATTTAGTTACATGTTTAACCGCTTCCAAAATACGATGGCGAGCTGTACTAGATATAAACAGGATCATCATATTTTTCATATACAGTCACCTGAGTATCAAACATTCATGACCATATATCTTTAAATTTATTAAAGAGAACGACTACTGTGTAGGCGTACATTATTTAAAATCAGAAAATATCTCCATATCTAATTAAAAATGATGTACATAATGTTTGACTTAATATAAAATTTCCAATAACGTATAACACAATTAAAATCATCAGCAACCACTTAAATGCAAGATCCAAATATAGGACTCGTATTAAATTGTAAATACCTCTTTTACTTTCAGTATCAGACATATGCGTCGTTATATAAAAACGCTAGAGATATAAATTTCCTATACGCTGGATGCCGGAAAAAATGTATAGTGCTATTTAAAAAAATGACGTTTCTGGTGTGTCTGTGAATTTGGTAAAGTTTGGTACTCTATAGTGAACACCCTATACATGCCTTATGAGTTGCAATGCAATATCCAGATAGAGCCAAGTATGTAATTTAATCTTGTAAAGTTGACTCTAAAATGTATTTGTATTTCGGATTTTTGGAAATAAATAGATGTATTTAAATTTAGGCGATTCAAGCCGAAATTATAAATATCTCGAAATCTCTGAGAAATAGACAGGTTTATTATCTTTGTTTCTTTCTAGATGGAGAAACCAAATACAAACAGTTTTGTGAAAAAATGGAAATTTCACGTGAAGGTTCTGTTAGATGATCTTTTGCGATTTTAGTAAAGACCTAACACAGCAACAATACCTTGTATCGCTTCATTCAACTTTTGGTAAGGAGGCACCAACTGGTTTGCAGAATTTCGACTTGGTCATGCTTCCGTCAGTGATGCATTTCGTGAAGGTTGACCAAAGTCGGTTGTAGTTCCAAAAAACGTCGATGCTATGGGCAACATGATTGAAGAGTTTCGGCATGTGACTTACCGTGGGATAGAGGCATCATTAGGTACATCGAAAACTGCAGCACATTTGATTTTGCATGAACATTTAGATGTGAAAACGATTCCGCATAATTTGACCCAAGCAGAAAAAAGCTCGTATAAAGTGATGTAAGGAAATGCTCAAACTTTCGACAGGAGAATTTCAAAATCCGTATACAACATCTTAACAGGTGACGAAGCTTGGATATATTCGTACGAGCCGGAAACTAAGGAACAACCAAGTGTTTGGATGTTTCCAGATGCACTGAACCCAACGAAAGTTGTTCGTTCAGGAAGCACTTCCAAGAAAATGATTGTTTCTTCCTTCGTTTGTTCTACTAAACATGTCGCTAGCATTGCTTTGTAGGGTCAAAGAACAGTTAATACTGAATGGTACACAGCAATTTGTTTGCCAGAAGCCATCGATGAAATCAGGAAAACCAGTCGACAACGTCGCATCATCCTTCATCGTGACAATACCAGCTCTCACACAGCACGTCAAACAATTGATTATTTGAAAGGGAAAACATCGAATAAATCGGTTATCAGTATTCACCTGATTTGTCGCCTAACTTCTTTTTGTTTCCGAATGTCAAACAAAAAATGCGTAGACGGCGATTTTTATCCCCTCAGGAAGCTGTTGAAGCCTTCAAACGCCATGTTTTGGAGATAACACCCTCACAGAGGAATAATGTTTCGAGAATTTGTCCGAACGTATGCGAAAGCGTATACATCTTAGTGGCGATTTCTACCAAAAATTTCTGTTCTCATTGGTTTTATAGAACTTAAAAGGTATCCCTTTAGTTGGAAACAACCAACGATGAAAAATGTACAAATGAGGAAATCTAATTAGCTATCCTCATTTGTACATTTTTGTCGAGTAAATTACTGCAAATGCCTCTACAGAACTGAACAAATCGTATTCTGACGCGACAGTATCCCCGACTACTGGCTTAAACCGCCATAGGTTAATTAATTAACTGAAACGTAAAGCCATCACCAACAAAGCCATGCCGACGAGATGCATAACATCGAAACGCGTGTCCATGGATGGTAGATAGGTGATGGTTTTACATTTCAATTAATTAACCTATGGCGGTTTAAGCCAGTAGTCGGGGCTACTGTCGTGTCAGAATTTGAAACAATACGATTTGTTCAGTTCTGTAGAGGCGTTTGCAGTAATTTACTCGACAGAAATGTACAAATGAGGATATGTAATTAGATTTCCTCTTGCGTACATGTAAACATAATGTCTTGAAGATTTATTCTCTCCAATTATTGGGTTTTAAATTTAATTGCTATATATTGAAATGTTTTTATCTAAAGGAAATTGTTAAAAAAATTGGAATTTTGTAAATGAATTAATTTTTTAACTCTACTGTGGGATTCGGGAGTATTCTTTCACTCTCTTTCGGCAATTTATTATGAATTTTGATATCACTAAATGGAAATTAACGAAAGTAAAAAGTTCCTAATTACATTCACAGGAATTCTGCCTACTCTAACCTCAAACCTCCTCTTCTACCTTAAATTTATTTCCTAATTTCAATATCGGACACTTTAATCTGGGGGCGCTTTTGATGAATAAAGTTATTTTTAGCAGTAGCACGAGAGAATGAATATAGTGAAGCTACTAGATGACTCAAACTAGACGACTTTGTGACAGACAAACCCTCACGACACTAAAATACAAAAACTTCCTGACGTAAATGAAGATACCTTAACGAAATAGGAATTAATGCTAGAAATACCTTTGGATTCACCCTGCTGTTCGTTTTAGGAGAATTTTACATTAAATTTGAGGATTTACGAAATGAGGAGAATAAAAAGAAGAATAGCTTAATCTCCGATTCACCAACATCGTCATTGGCTGGAGTTAAATAAATTATTTAGTACCCTCACTCCAATCGGCCAATCGGCCTAGGGGAAAATTGTGGTTTCTGAAAAATAGCTTTTATCCGCCAGAGGGAATTTCATATCTATCGGGTGGCTATACTGAATACCTTATACGTTTTAGAGTGACTGCTGGGCTTTCCTATGTAAATATTTAACATAACAATATTGATTGTATATTGTATTTCTGGAGTTTATTTGTTAAGAATATAAACGTACGGATTAATTCCGGATATATCGTGGGGCATAGTTTTCTTTAGTTTTTTTTTTAATTGGCTGTTAAATTTCTGGCACATGAATTACGTGTAAGATTAACGCAAAAAGACGAAGGTCCGCCACGTGCTACAGCCGCTATCCTTTCAAACAAAAGGGCCGAACACCTTTTAACTATACCGGAACAATCAGGTTTGTTCTGCAGGGATCTAGGGCAGTTCACCGCGGCCGCTTCACGGCAGGGTTGGTTCACCGCGGATCCTTTCGCCGCAGGAGGATTGAAATATAATACACCGATTAGGAAAATGCGAAATTATCCATATCGCTACTCCCTCCTCGCTCTCAAGTGGGCAATAAATGGCTCAAGGTTACCGATGTAGTTATTTACGAGGTAGACTGCCTTATGTGCGGACAATTTTAGTAAGAATTTCTAGAGTATTTATTTTTCTTTCATTTCATCAGAATCTGTTTTTATTTTCGTCTTTAGAATATCTTATTAATTTCGTCTAAGCTTCGTAGCATCAACAAAATAAATATGCGAAACTCTCATTTCGAGGCGACCATGACTTGAAACGATTACGTGCATGCTTGCACACAGTAGGTCTACACCACAACATTGTCACAAGCATACTAATACGCGACTCGCATCGAATCGATCAGATTTCATTCAGTCCCCTCCACGCTCTTTCGCATGTACGGCAAGAGAGCTCTCTCGTATGTACGGCGGGAGAGCGAGGAGGGGATACCAATATAGCTAATATCTCATTTTCCCAATCTGTATATTATTATTTACATTCGTAGCTCCATATACACGATGTACACCTGACAGTGTCGATGTTACTTACATAGTAAAACTGTTCAAAAAGGAGAAAATACGAAAATGAAATTAATAAAAAAAAATTCATTCATAATATGCGATGAGTACAAACAAAATTCTCGGCCTGACAGGCTTATACAGATTCGAGCGTGTTCAAACTCCGTTGCGTCATAGTTGCATAAGGTGCGAGGCCTACACTATAAATATTACGACTCGACGACTAGTAGTTTTTAGTTACCAACCAGACAACGTGACTAGTGCATGAAAATATCTCAAGTAACGAAAATTAAGTACCGTGCGGTCATTAAATCTTACGTCTAAACACATTAAACAACGTTTAGACGGCATTTATGGCGTTCTGGTTGGGGCAAGAATCCCTTGAAGATGACGAACGCCCCAGTCGGCCAATTGAACTGATAATGCCTCAAAATATTTCAATTATTGAAGAAATGGTGTTATCAGATCGCTACTTGAAAGTGAAGGAATTAGCAGTGATGTCTAACATTTCTGAAACAAGTATTCGCCGAATTCTCCATAACCATTTGGGTATGAATAAGATTAGTGCAATATGAGTGCCGCACCTTCTTTTTGCTCTCCAACGTGAACCTCGGGTCGAATGTGCGCGCTCGTTTTTAAACGACCTGAAACCGATTTTGGAATCCATTCTTGCAGGAGATGAAACAATGGTTCTGTATTATGATCCTCTATTCAAAAAGGAATCGATGAAATGGCGACGACCCGATGAATATTGTCCCAGAAAGGCGAAAGTCGTTCAATCAATGAAGGGATTTTGAGGGTATGTTAGTCATTAACTTTAAAGAAAGCAATTCAACTGTCAAAAGCACATATTATGCGTCTTTGCTGCATAAATTGAGGGACAATATTCGTGCAAAACGTCGAGAAAAATTAACAAAAGGTCTTCGATTATTGCACGACAATGCACCCGTCCATACTGCCGCCATTTCACAAGTTGCCATCCGCGAATGCGGCTATATGAGTATAATATAACGCTGTTATATTATATTTTGCAAATGTCCAACTATCTTATTTCTCTTTTGATCCAATTTCAAAACTGATATTGGAACGCATATTACATAAGGGTTATCAAGGTTTCTAGTTTCTAAAACAGATACAGAGCTTATTCTGTTCTAGCATATTTGACCTACTTAAAGTGCTACTCATATATGTAGTAATAGCCCTACAGCAAAGAGACCTCGTCCATTAATTTATTCTCCCTTACATTAAACAATAATATCTCAAAAGACGACTTTATTACTATTTCACGACGATATCTTCAGCCATTACGCCCTCTCGAAGCGTCTATTTTCAGTACCTAACGTAATTAGGATTCTAGGAACCATATCCTCCAGGCCGGATCAAGAAACTATTTCCCGCTTAGCCACGTGACGGATATCCGGTCTGGTTCAACATTGGTCGATAAAACAACCGCCGCAGCTCATGCAAATGCCGATGTGGAGACTAAATAATGCAGTTACGCTCCACATCTTAAATAAAATATCAAGTTCTTGGTCAGAATTCAGTACGATGTATGAAGACAACGTTCATTTTCGCAACGACCGCAATAAATATTTCAGGGAACAGCTTACTGTATACAAAGTAAAATTAGAACTGTAGAAGAAGAAAAAATGAGAGGTATCATTAGTCATGTTTTTAACTCCATTATATTTTACACAATTATCGAAATAATTTGGTTTGAAAGTTTGAAAAAGAATCAGGTCAAAACATTAATATGAAGCAAAATAGAATTACTTTTCTTTAAAAAAAGAAAAACGAAGAAAAGTTTATTGTACTTTCCTTCGTCATTACACTATAGAAGTTAAAACAATATCAATGAGTAGAAAGCTAAGAGCACAAAGGCGATTGGTACGTCCCTTCCATAAAGTTTCATTCTTCCCTTATAAGAATATACAAGTCCGATGGGGAAAAGTTTCCTTATTACAAGAACACAAATCATTAGCGGACCTTAGAAAGGTACTTCCTATGCCGAAGGGATCATCTTTAGATTCATAACATCGTTAAATTTTTCGACGTCCACTGCTAATGTGTACATGTGCACATGAGGAAATCTAATTAAGGTATCCTCATTTGTACATTTTTGTCGAGTTAATTGCTGAAAACGCCTCTACAGGACTGAACAAATCATATTGGTCCAAATTCTGAGGCGACAGCAGCCCTCGACTGCTGGCTTAAACCGCCATGGTTAATTAATTGAAACGTAAAAGCCATCACCTATCCATCATACACAAACTCGCATTTCAATGTTTACATCTCTTCAGTGGGTCTTGTGGAACGTTTCAATTAATTACTTGACACATATTTGTGCTTACAAATGGAATTCAAGAGTAATATATTTTTACCATGGGATAACTAATATTAAAATTTATGTATAAAATAAATAATAAAATACATAATTGCCACAGATTGGTGAATATCAGAATTCCCCCACAAATAGCAATGTTAGCGTTTTAAATAAATTACGATTCAATTCACTATTAGATTATGATTTGAGTACAATACCACAATGATCTTCCATTGATCTTTCCGTTTTCATATTTTTGTAACTAATTGTTAGTGTATTTCATTCTTTTTTGATACAACAGACATTTCAGCAAGGCCAATTGAAGTGGCATATTTGTTTATAAAAATGTTTTTTGTATATGCTTGCATGTATATGTATTTCACTGCCTCTATATTGCAAAATTACCAAGATCGTAAGTTTTGTAATATTCACTTTATTCTTTATGCATTTGTACACACAACACACAAGTTATTTTGTGATTATGTCATCTTCATTGAAATAATTTTAAAATATTTCTTTAAATTGAAAAATATATCTTTTCCACCAAATCGTAATTTTACGATTTGGTTGACTTAATGCATATTTGCTAGGGGTCATGGAGTTTTTTCTCTGTGTACTTGTAAAAATTAACTTGAAAATTTAATAGCAAATAAAACAAGTTGGTCCACTCCCCCACAATAATTTTATTTATTAAAAGTTAGTAGTTTCCGGTCCTTCTTGTTATTACACATCATCAGGTCATACTAGAAAGTACAACAGGGGAAGTCTGCTGATGATGATAGCTTGGCTATCGAAACGTGCGTCCAGTACGAATTAAGTGTTGTGGTAAGGGTTTTAGTGAACTGTTTCAGTGAATATTATTAGATGAAACTTTCTGTGGGTCAAGCTGGCAACCTTGGGGACAAATTAAGTCAGCTGTTTGAAAGAAATAAAAGCAAACATAACTTCTTTTGTTCATTTCAAAATGTCGGCTCTTCTCGAATCATGTACGGTGAAAGAGCAACGTTCAGTGATAAGATTGTTATCTGAACGTGTGAAGCCGGCCGAAATTTACTTAAGAATGTTGAAACAGTAAAAAGTGTTTTAGCCGCGGAAACGTGTATAAGTGGTTTGAACAGTTTAAATCAGGCAGAACAAGTGTCACCGATATTCATCGCTCCGGACGACCGGTTGAAGTGTCGACCGACGCACTACAATGCGATTTTGTAGCGCGTCGGTCCTAAAATGGTACGTTTTCAGAATCCAGTTCCAACTTATCTCATTGCCATTTTGCATTACCGATGTTCAACTGCGTTCAGTTGCATAAATCACAACATACATACTATTGGCAAGGTTCGAATCAGTGGGAATTAGAGGTGATGTACTAAGGATTGTTGGCTTTTACTTGAGTAAAAGGAGGGAGTACAAAAGTACCCCCTGTTATCGTTTAGATTCATTCACGAAAGTGATTCACAGAGTTAGATACTTGATTGTGGGTCAATTCTGCGGTCTACTGTTAGTATGGACAACGAGAAGGTGAGATAGATCCCACAGCATTTAGGCCACAATAAGTCCATTTCAACTTCTCTATACCGAGGAGTCCGAGCCGTTGACCAAGATACTGCGTTGGTATAGGTTAAGACGTTGCCAAGAGCAATCGCACAAATTACGGCAAAATGTAGCCGCCCATCAACCAGCACGGTCTTTCTAATTGACGTCAGTGCAGTACACTTGTGGAGAAAGTGTTCCATTGTTTCGTCTGCAGCTTGGGAGCCCTAACATGTCTTCAGGTAATCTCATCCTGTGGAAGTGCGAAGGTCTGTTCTGGACAGTCTCAGATATCTTAATGCTGTTCGCTTGTTGGGATATGTCAAAGTGACCCTAACCAATCCTTCAATCATTTTTGCGGTTGAAGGGAAGGTTCTGGACCTTGAACCCTTCCTGGCTAGCCTGTCCGCTTCTTAGTTGCCATAATTTTCATTGTGGCTCTTCAGCCATATTACGTTGATATTAGTTCTTTCAGGGACTAAAAGCAATAGAGCACTGTGGCAGTTTAGTAGCAGATTCGACGTTATTGGTCGGTTTAATGCTTATAGGGTCTGCGCTGAGATTTACCCTTGGAAAGCGGTTATCTCAATCCCTAACGGCCATAGTTTTTTTAGGTGTAGCCCCTTAGAAAATACTTCTGCTCCAGTTCCTTTGTGAATTTTTGATCCGTCTACGAGTAGACATAAGCGGCCTTCATCGCTGCCGGTTTGCTGGTGCGCCGAAGTTTTGTAGGGTTTGTCGTAGACAAAGGGGGGTAAAATGTTATCCATCAAAGCCTCCATGATCAGCAATCTATTGCAAGCGTTCTCTGAGAGCTTGCGATGCATTTCACCTTGTCTTGGAACGTCGTCCTGCTCTATATCATATTATTGCATAGCAGCTGGATCATGATAGCCAACACCACTTTCTTAACAACCAAGTCAAGAGGCGACAGGCAAAATATGACCTCCACAGCCGTCGTTGGCGTACCTGCATTAGTTTTTTGGCTGCGACCACGTTTTCTACACTAGGCCACCAAGCGACAGTGCCGGAGCAATGTTCTGATGCAGTGTAAATTCACATGATTACTCTGAGAGAAAGACCCCAGGTCTTCGGCGTTGTTCAAACGCAACACTAGTTTTGTTGACCTTACGGTCATTATGCGGGATCCACGATAGTTTCTTGTCGAAGATGATACAAAGATGTAGGTATTTAAAAGAAACAATTACATGTGCATTAATTAACATTACAACATTAGAAAGGAAATGCGCTAAACTTGGCTGTTATTAACAGTAATTTAATGTCAGCTGCAATTTTATTGTGCCTTTTAAGTTATTCTTTTATTTTATCGCTACTACATGTCTCCAAACGTTTTAAGTAAGCAGCGGAATATATATTGTATAGCAATTAGATGACGTTTACTTGAAAATAAATGCTTTTAATGGTATCGTTCTTTCTTTTTCACGAACAGATTACTAGAGTAATTAAACAGAAGGTAATTTTTCGCTTCTTTCCTAATGTCCCTGCTTAAGCGAACAAAAAACAAACTTTAAATAGAAGCGTAATTTCCATTTAGCGTCTCTGTTACTTAAAATTAATGTTTGTTCCTCAGTGTATTCGTTTGTAATTGGCTACGATTAAAAGATCCCGCCGCTACTACATTTTAGCGGCGAATGTTTCTTATTGAGTTTCCAATTCACCATTTCAAACGCTATTTTCTAGTTTCGCCCCTGCGAAACGTGGCTAATTAGAAATGAAGAGAGGGAATTCAATTTGAAACATTTTTGCTTATGCGAAATTCAATTTAAAAGAAAATAAAAATTTTGTTTTGCCATTTTGTTGGGAGAAATTCGCAAGGTAGGTTCGAAAGTAACAAGAGAAGAAAATTAAGGTAATTACGTACGTTTCGTATAACGAAATTCCAATTCAAACGGATCATGTTGTTAAGAACCGTAAAACAATTACATCGGCTGTTTTTTGGGCATTTGTCAACCCTGTCGGATTCAATTTACGAGCTGGAAAGTATGCCATGTGCATTGAATGCGAAAAAATTAAAGCGTAGGAAAGACTAAATCGACAAGAATTTCGGGCACGTAGGAACGTACAGTACAAGAAAGAAGGGATAAAAAAGGAGAAACAATGTATAAGGAGGAGAGCGGCTAAAATTTTATAAACAATACGCGGCTTAATGAGGAGAGCTTGCCAAAAGAAAATTCTTTAGACCTGGCGTAAATTCTTTAAGCGCAAAATCCAATAAAATAATACGAAAACAGTCTCCAAGCAAAACATGTTTACAATTTTGTGAGCGCTCTAAAAGAACTTAAGATTCCCCCTTCTTTCATGAAAATAGAATGGTTGCCAGCTAATTTCTGATAACACATATTGGGTATAAGAAGCTGTAAAATATAAGCGTTGTCGAGTTACAGTTTGTTAGTTTGTTAAGTAAACATGTAAAGGAAAGTTAAAGTAATAAATAGATATATCCCGTTTTGTATGGTTGTCATTATTAGTAATAAAGGATATTACAAACTGGCGATGAGGAAAATTGATAAAAATCAAGGCGATTCAAATACCAAGGCGGTAACAAAGTAAATACAGAAAAAAAATGAGATTAAGAAAGGAAAAGTTAGAGCGGCAAAACAAGTTAAGATGAGTAAAATAGGAAATGTTGGTGAATATAAAATTGGAGAGGGCGTAGATATTTATTGCGAAAGGTTAGAGCAATATATGGCAGCTAACAAAGTTAAAGAAGATCAAAAGGTAGCAGATTTATTAATGACCATTGGTCAACATGCATACAAGGTGTCGCGAGATTTATGTGAACCAGAGATGCCTAAAACTAAGCTGTGATGACCTTTGTGGAACGCTAAAATTACAGTTTGCCTCAAAAGTTCCTGTTTTAAGAAAACGAACAACCTTCCTTGATCTACGGCAGGAGTGTGAGGACACCATAAACAAATGATACCTCAAGGTGAGGAATGCAGCGGCACAGTGTCAGTTTGGAGCTCAGTTAGAGGACAAAATAAAGGACAGATTCATAAGCGGAATGAGAGCTGGACCGATATTAGATAAATTATGCGAAGAAGATCGCAACAAGAAGTTAAGTGAATATTTATATATAGCACTGAGAAAGGAAGCGCTGACGTCACAAGCAACGTCAATGGAAGTGCATGCAGTGCAGCGATGGAGAAATACAGCAGAACACAAAACCGGTGACAAGAAGATAACCTGTTTCGCATATGGTGAGGTACAAAATAAATTTAAAGATAGTCCAGAAAGTATATTTGCAAAATTTGTAACAAGGTAGGACATTTAGCAAGGTTTGTACGAAAAAGGAAACGTATAGTAATAACAGAAACAAAAATTACTATATAGAGGTAGAAAACAAAACGATAGACGATAAGCAAGAAATAAGTGAGATGTTTTTGTTAGAGTCAGTAAATTACATTCAGCCAATGTTAGTTAAGACGGTTATAGAAAATGTACAATTAGAAATTATGATAAATACAGGGCCAGAGTTATCGATCATTCCTAGTGAAGTTAATAATGATAGCAAAGAGTGTGGCAAACACGATATTCACGGGACACTCCGCACCACACAAATTATTAATTAACTCGGGAAGGCCTTTTCGAAGACACGTGGGTCATCATCATCAATAGGTACTTGGCTAGACGATGATGACCTACGTGTCTTGGAAAAGGTCTTCCCGAGTTAATTAATAATTTGTGTAGTGCGGAATGTGCCGTGAATATTGTGTCGAGGAAGATTCACAAGCTGTCAACCGCAAATGCGGCTTTCAAGAATTGGAGCATCCCCCGTATTGTCTGGATATGGCTCCAAGTGCTTATTATTTATTTTCTCATTTAAAGAAAGACCTTAGGGGACGTCGTTTTAAGGACGATAGTGCAAGCAGCTGTAATACAACATTTTGAAGGAAAAACCTTAGGTTATTTTTCAAGGGTATAGAATTATTAATTGATCGTTGCAATAAATGTATTGAAGTTAGGGGAGATTATATTGAAAAATAAAAATTGTTATATTTTACCAAGTTTATTTTTTCTATATCAGGCCGAGAATTTATGGTACCTACTCCGTAGATATACATACCTTCCAAACATTACATTGTAGGTGTTTCTCGTTAAACTAAAAGGATCTAATGTGTCACGCGGTGAATAGGCGAAAATGGCATTTTCCGTTCTTATATAGCGGCGAGACTATGAAGGGTTTGACCGAAAACGTTTCGCCCGCCATGATGTTGCGCTGTAAACTATCTTCGCGGAAAAGCACCCTTTTATGGTTTCTAAACCTAGTTTCTGCCTTTCCTTTCACTCATTACATATTTATAATGTATCGTAACAGTCAGACCGTTGCACATGTAAAATTTATAGACAATCAAATTTGCATACACGGTAAATAAAGCAGGTCAACTCAGCGCTTTAAAAGCTACAACCATTACACTCGGAAGTCCGAGACCGTTTCATACGTAACTACATACCTATAATAAACCATAGCCTGCTGCGGTAATCTGCAGTGAAATGATGTGTTTTTAACAACAAGAGTAAAGGATGAGTATCGAATATTATTTCTGAGATTCTGACATAATGATACGAGGCACACGAACATTGTATAAGCAAATTCATTTAGTACTGACAGGGAAAAATAGTTTGCCCTAAATTCTCACAGCACAGCAGTAAAACCCACAGTTTGGAATATATGTATATACGAATGACAAATATTATACAGTGTGTAAAGCGATGGGGTATACAAGAGGGATTTTTTTTTAAATATTGATTTTTGAAAAAAAAATTTTCTTCGTGATATTTTTTGCTTGCTTTGAAAGTACCAGTAATGTTTCGAAAATCTAAAATTTATTTCTAGTAATCTGTAAAAATAAAAAACTAAATTTTTTTATTGTAAGCTATCGTTCTACATTATAATGAAGATAGCGATGATAAATTGTTTTCCTCAAACTCACGTTTATTGCTGTCAAACTGACATTGCAAAAGTGCTAACGTTACAGCCAAGAATGTATTTAGTTTTAAATGTTAATCAAAAGTATCCAGATGTAGCTGTAACAAAAATGGCTCTTAAGAAATTAGTTAAACGGATACTCTAAAACTGTGGCACTGGAACACTGAAACAGTTCACTAAAACCCTTACCACAACACTTAATTCGTACTGTACGAATTAAGTGTTGTGGTAAGGGTTTTAGTGAACTGTTTCAAGAAATTAATTGCAAAATTCGAGGAAACAGGATCAGTGGTCGACAAAAAGAAAAGAAAGATGTACAATGAGGATGATGCGGTAACTAACTATTATGGCATTGCAGTCCGTTGAAGACAATCCACGTTTATCATTAAGACGGAGGGCAGCGGCGCTTAATGTCAGTCACACCTTATTACAAAGAATTTTTAAAGAAATAAAATTTTTCCATTTAAGCCAAAATTTGGACATACCCTTGAAATTCACGATCATGCTTTTAGACTGGATTTCTGCTTATGGATTGGTGAGAAGCTTATGGAAAACAAGAAACATTCATAAACGCGTATTGTTTTCCGATGAATGAACCTTTTTCACAAACGGTGTTGTGTCTTCACAAAATTGCAGATTCTGGTCACGACACAATCCCAATTTTAAAATCAACACGAGAAATCAGCGTTATGGAAAAGTTAATGTTTGGTGCGGAATGTTAATTAATAAAATTATTGGGCCGTACTTTCTCGACGAAAATTTGAATCAGCATAGTTATTTAAGTATGCTACGAAGTTTTATAGTTCCATCACTACAAGACGTGAACTTATTATCAACAAGATAAATGTCCAGCTCACAGCACTTTATTAGTTCGCACATTGTTAGATCAGCAATTTCCTGCGAATTGGATTGGACGTTGTGGTCCAATACATTGGCCTGCCAGATCGCCAGATTTATCTCCCATGGACTTCTTCCTCTGGGGATATCACACAACAAAAAGTATATCAAGAACCTGTAGGAAACAATGTAGAAATATTAAAACAACGAATAACTTCAGCGGTTAGAGAATTTAACTTAGAAACTTTAGGGAATGTTTATAAGGAATTCAGGAATAAAGCGGAAAGGTGTGTAGAAAACGGAAGAGATTATATAGAATGATTATAATAAATAAAGTAGTTTTTTATTTTTTAGTTTTTTTTATTTATTTATTATCGCTATCTTCATTGTAATGTAGAATAATAACTTACAATAAAAAAATTTAGTTTTACAGATTACTAGAAATAAATTTTAGATTTTCGATTATTACTGGTACTTTCAAGGTAAGTAAAAAAATATCATGAAGAATAATTTTTTTTCAAAAACCAATATTAAAAAAAATTTCCCTCTTGTATACCCCATCGCTTTACACACTGTATATTATATATGTATGTCACGAGGCAAATATGGTGATATTTATTCACTGATAAATATCACAAAATACTTATAATGGTTGCGATATTGCATAAAAACGCTTTCAATTCCGTACTATGCATCCCACTCACGCCAGTAGAACATAATAATCAAAACTGAGAATCCTCGATATTCAATTCGACATAAAAATAGAGAATTCTCAATTCCAGCAAGTGTTTGAATTACGCCTCATTGTTTTTCAGCAATGTATTCGGCAATCTATATGAGAAAATAAAGGTCATGTTTATAATACGAGAGCCAAGCTGATTTATATAGAATAAGAAAAACGGTTAATATAATATAATGCTTTGCAATCTATAGATTTCATTAGAGGACGCCTCCTGCAATGGTAAAGCTGATGGAGCATTCATGTTTGTGTAGACGGAAAGTACTTTAAAGATGACCATAGTCGGAATGGGCAAACATCATTTGTAAGTAAATTTTGGAAACTTTTTGGCACTACCTCGTATATACAACATTTTGAGTAATTGATTAATATTACAGACTGCCATCCTTTAAATACCATAAAGCTTTTTGCATAGAACCCACTACAGCTGACCAGTTTGAGAATTAGCGTGAGGTTCGTGATTTCCGATAACAGGCTTGAACATTACTGTGCATTGTGGTTCTGTGTAAGAACAATAATATTAAATACAAGGCGGGGAACCACACGTTGCCATAACAACGAAATAACAGCGAGTATAATTATGCAAATCATTTTTTTTTGGGTGCCCGGGAATAATAAGCGGCAAGCGAACGAAGCAAACGAGAACCAACGGTAGTAATGGCAGCTACTCGCTAGGACAAAGGTGGCGGAGGGTGAGCAGACTTTGATTGACTCGTCAAATTGCATAGAGGCCGTCGTCGTTAGATAAAGGAATATTATTTCGGCTCCGATCATAAAATTGACTCCAATTCGCGAACCGTTTCGTGATGCCTTTCGTTAGGTGAATTTCCTCGTTTTTATATCGAAGTAGGCGACGCCGGCGGGGGAATTACCACCCTTTATAGACCCACGGCACCAAGCCTAAATAATGATTTCTTATTGGCTGTCATGTTCTCGAGTTCGTTGTGTCGATTGCGCAGCATATCCGTCAGCTGATCGCTTGCTTTATGTTTGTGCAGATTGTTGTCTTTTGCAATGTCTACTAACAATTCATGATAAATGGCTTCCAGATACATACAAAATGTAATAGTTAAGAGTGATAATAACAAAACAATGGTTCGAAACGATTTAAAAAGTATGTCAGATATTAATAAGCGGGTTACATTATATGGAACGAAAACTTATATGCAATTGATGCAGGGAGTTCTTGTCCCCAAGGAACAAAAATCGTTTGTTCGTAAGTACAATGCTATGTAATATTATAAATGAAACATCAAAGTTTTACTCTTCAGAGAGCAAAACAAAATGTTTTCCTCCAATAACATCAGAAGATAGATACAATATCGCGAAATTAGATCTTGTAAATGATGTACCTGCTTATATTTTGTATGCACCATTCCTTATCGAAAATAGTGCTAGTCAAGACCCAAAAAATATTCAGATGTCCCAATTGGCTCTTGTGATGACGGACATGCTTCAGAAGTAGAAAATTCACTTGATGTCTGCATTGAGAACAACAACCACTTAAACCAATATAGTCCATTATTTACCAAAGAAAATCATGGTAATTCTGAAGTTACAGAAATCTGTAACGTGATAAAAGCATTTTATACAACTTTTGGTTCATCTGTTAACGGACTCGAAATAATGAAAGACAGATTGAAGACAATAAAAACTGAAGGCCAGTGGGATACATTTTTACATACTGTTGGCAGTTTTAGGACACTTAGGCGAAAACGAAATGCTAAAATAAAAGTTCAGCCTACTTCAGTCAGCTGAAGAGCACCAGGTGTGACTAGAAGAAGCAAGCGGTTGCCATCTGGTACAAGATTTAAAAATGAAACAATGAATCCAAAGCAAAAAAGAAATACAAGCTTAAATATTAAGTTAAACAAACCTAATGCTGTATCACATGGTTTTAATCATTAGGATTAAGGAGCTTTTATGGCAGTATACTATTTTGAACTATATCTATATCCAACTACTAAATATTTGTTCATAATAAATATCTTGTAAATATATTGGTTCCAATAACCAAAAAATTAATGCCAATATAGCTCATGGTATTGATGGAATCATTCCCGGCAAAAAACAAAGCGAGGAAAGGAACAGCGTAAACCGGCGAACATGTTTCTGCCTACCCGGTGTCATCAGCGCGGTTCCGTCGCTACTGCTTTTCACCTCTCAAGTATATGTTGCTATTCTCCACGAACAGCATCTCCGCACGCCACCTAGCGTCGAGAAACATGGTCATGCCGTCTAGAGGATACCGACAACAACTCGGGATGCAGACTCCTACCACCTATCGAGCAACTCCTGGCCTGCTTAACGCAAGATCGCCTGGCGCCTAAACGCCGCGTGCCTACACCTTTAAACGATTCCTATAGGCTTACCATGATGTACTAAAAATACACATGAAAAGATTGCCTAGTAACAGTAACCAAAAAATTAATACTAATATAACTCATGGTATTGGAGTCTGCATGCCGAGTTGTTGTCGCTGTTCTCTAGACGGCATGACTATGTTTCTCGACGCTAGTTGGCGTGGGGAGATGTAACTTGACGCTCTTCGTGGAGAATAGCAACATATACTCGAGAGGTGAAAAACAACAGCGGGGGAAGGACACGTACGGAACCGCGCTGATGACGCTGGGTAGGCAGAAGCATGTTCGCGGGTTTACGCTGTTCCTTTCCTCGCTTTGTTTTTTGCCGGGAATGATTCCACCAATACCATGGGCTATATTAGCATTAATTTTTTGGTTATTGTTACTAGGCAATCTTTTCATGTGCATTTTTAATACATTATGGTAAGCTTGTAGGAATCATTTAAACGTGTAGACACGCGGCGCTTAGGCGCCATGCGATTTTGAGTTGAGCAGCCCAGGAGTTGCTCGATAGGTGGTAGAAGTCTGCATCCCGAGTTGTTGTCGCTATTCTCTAGACGGCATGACTATGCTTCTCGGCGCTAGGTGGCGTGGGGAGATGTATCTTGGTGCTGTTCGTGGTGAATAGCAACATAACCTCGAGAGGTGAAAACAATAGAGAGACAAGGATAGGCACGGAACCGCGCTGATGACGCGTGATAGGCAGAAACATGTTCGCGGGTTTACGCTGTCCCTTTCCTCGCTTTGTTTTTTGCTGGGAATGATTCCACCAATACCATGAGCTATATTAGCATTAATTTTTGATTATTGTTACTAGGCAATCTTTTCATGTGTACTAGCTCCAAGCTTCAGCCTATGGACCAGGGAATAATACGATCATTTAGAAGATACTATCGAAGTTTTTTGCTTATAAACTTAATTGATTCAATTGACGAAGGGAAATCTAGTTCTATAAATTTACTGGATGCAATAAATTTTAGTCATAAAGCAAGGTAAAGAGTTACGGAGAAAACATGCTGGTTTCTGTACTTCTTTTAATGAGTTTGACTCTGATTACGAATTATCACTTTCACAATGGTTCAAGAAGCAAAAATCATCTTTAACAACTATTGATTTATCTGTCGATAATGAAGTCGTAAAAAGTGTTGTCGTAAAGATTAGATATATTCGCCAACATTGAGGATAATATTGAACAAATATGTGCTGGCGCGAAATTGAAACAGTCAAAAATTACAGACTTTTTAATCAGTAATTAATACCTGTAATATTATAGTATACGTACGCAGTATTTTTCAAAATTTGTATTCATACGTAAATAAATATTGTTTAAATGATGTAGTTATCACTAATTTGTGCAATGTATTTCGTCCGTTTTGTTTATTACGAACTCCGCACATAACGTATTGAATTTCTCAGTCCCTTGCAGTTCGTTATATGCGCACACTACTGTATTTTAGTATTGCCGTAGGTCTGTAAAGGATGATAAAATGCAAGCTGGAACGCCGAAATACTGAAAGAGGGGGCAACAGGATAATAATTAAGAATAGGTTAAAAGATTAGAATTATAATTAGATAACTTTAAAATGTACGCCTATTTGAATCGATATCCTGGCCCCAGAAAGAAATTATGTGCAAAAATTTATGGTTTAATGCCCCAAGTTTTACGAGAAATTCCAAAACTTTAGTTAGGTACCTTTTTCGGGAGGGAAGAGAGGCGCAAGCCTACAGGAAGTTTGTACCTTGTTAGCAATATTAGACCAATTTATTTTTTTTGTTTGTATACTTTTTTCCGAGTTGTATAGGTAACAGTATGCTAGGTACCGTAAAGGAAATACTCTGCGGCATTTCTTTTAACACAAGGGAAAGTTTTACGCATAAAAAGTTAACTTCTTACCTAACATAAAAAATTTTCGATATTTCCGCGAAAAAAAAATAAGATTGGGATATTCTAAAGTACGTTAACTTTAATTCTTTGCGAATGTACTGTATGTAGCAATAAAACTCACTAGAATTGATCGCTTTATATCTAATGTTATGTAATTAATAATTAGACTTCGGATTTTATGAAAAATGCATATCTTTAATTCTTTGCACATATGCCTACCCTCTTCCATTTCAACATATTTACAATTCAAATATGGGTAAAAGAACAATCCTCTTTTTTGCATAAGTTGCATATTTCTCGTACTTGTTTCATATTTTGTTAAAAATGCACATTCATTCATAAATTTTAATTTTTAGGAAAATAATTCAATTTTTAAGAAATTTACATTTACTTTCACATCGTACAATATTTATTATAACGAACGGCATTAATATCATGTAATTTGGAAAAATGGTATTTACTTGTTTACCTATAACGCAATTAACAGATTATCCACTGCTTTTTAGTGTTACAGAATAATGCAGGTGACCTGCGCAGTGTAACTTCGTGTAAATAACCAATCTAATACCCTGTTTTTAAAGGATTTGTTGCTATAGTCAGCAACAATTCCTTGCAAATGGTATAAGAGACCCGTAATATTTCGGATAAAACCACAGTAAGAAAAAATTTTGTGCAATAACATACTTAAGGAAATAGGTAATATTATTGGAAATAATAATTTTTATCTTGTAGTTGAAACAACAGACTCTTCTGGTCGTTACAATGCAAATTTGCTTATAGTGGTTTTACACGAAGAATACGAAGCTAAATCATGTTTAATTGCATCAAAGGAGTTATTGAAAACAAATAATGTAACTATTGCTCGCTTTGTACAAGAAGAATTATCTAGTTTTTTTCTACAGCAAAGTATTCCAAGTGAACAAATTTTGTTAATATTAACCGACGGTTTAGTAGCGGAAGAAATCCGAAAACAATTTCCACTTATTAATGATTTAATCAGTAATATAAAAAAATATTTGTTAAAGCACCTTTAAGAGTCCATCACTATAAGGAAAAATTGCCTAACATTCCCTTACCGCCACAACCCGTTGTAACTAGATGGGGTACATGGCTGGAAGCTACAATTTTTTACTCTAATTATTTACACGAAATCAAACCTATAGTATATGACATTCACGAGAACTCGTACGTTGTCCTTGAAAATAGTAAGCGCACAATTTTGTGCATACGACAATTGCGAAGCTCGAAAGCAAAAATCTGTCTTTACTTGATTCAGTGAACTTACAAGCAAAGGCACCCAAGTGGTCACCTCCGATTTTGATAAAATTTGGTAGGAATGTAAAACAACGCAAAATATTTGACACGTATTTTTTTTAGCGCCCCGTTTTTGGTTTTAGGAGGTGTAATAGGGGCTCAAAGTTACCCCCAAAAACACATTTTCTGCAATATCTCAGGAACGAGAAGAGATATTGAGATCGGGTAAATACCAAAGTGTTTCTTGTTACTAGTTCTACATTTTATGTTAATGAAACAACAGTGGCGTACCCATGGGGACGTTAGGGGGTTAAAAAATATCATTTTTTTTATCGCCCCTGCTCTTGTATGATATAAATTTATTTTTTCTTTTTTTATCGTTAAACTACATGAAAAAATAAAAGTTACCTGTTTTTGGATTTTTTTATGAATGTCCATTTTAGGGAAGTTATAGCCATTTTTATGTACCCCTAGCGAAGACTAGTTTTCTTTATGTTTTTAGAATTAATTTCATTAATTGATTAATTTCGCATTGTATTTCAGCTTAAAATTGTTTGTTATATTAGAATATAACAAAGTAATATGATACATAGGAACAGTATGCCTTAAAATGTCCGCCCTACTGTAACGGTGTTTTACCGAAAGAGAACCATACTCTCTTGCTAGGATATCGTGCCAATTTTGGATCTAAGAATACATTTCTTACTGGCTTTAGCCACATGAAAAAATAAAGGTTTTGGATTTTTTTCTAAATGTCCATTTTAGGGAAGTTATCGACATTTTTATATGTCCTAATCAGAGACTACATCTCTCTCTTTTTTTTGTTTATTTATCACTGCTTCCGTAGTGTATTATCATAAAGTATCTCGTTCTGCTTCGATAACAATTAGTATCAAACAGAAATTAACACCATATGTTATTACACATTGTTTTCATATTGCCAACAGACGTAGCAAATGCAAAAAGTAATTTATTATAATTTACAAATCCTAGAATTAAAATGATAATTACTTATTGTTAAATGAAATACAATTCAATTGACGTAAATAACTCAATATGCAAAAATATAATATAATAAATATTGATATAGAATAAATGTAATAATTACTATTTTTATTTACGGTTGATAATCCGCACAGTTGTGATAATCGTTAAAAAAATGTTTTATGCACAAGTATTTTTTGCACCATCCGCATCTTATTATGGTCGGTGCCCCACAGATATTGCAAGTTGATAACTGTGAGTCGTGAAAGGAGAAATCGACTGGTGTTGTAAAGCTTCTCGGACGCTCTTGAAGATACCCGCTTTTATACCAAGCATATTGAATGAAGTCGGTATATCTTGGCGAAGAGAATTGCATGAGTGTTAAACCTTGCATGCGTAATATGTTGTCTCGTTGATGTAATTGAATACCAAATGATGATAGAGCAATTGTATTGGATAATTGACGAACAAATTGCTTCCAGAAGCGGAAACCACAGACATCCAAGGGTTGTATGAAACTAGTGGCACCCTTTGGGATTGTTTTTACTGTAACTGACCGAGTAAGTGGCACAGCTTCTTCGACATCTTCGGGTTTGACTGCCATGATCCATTAGTAAAGAGATCATATGGCTGACATTTGGAGCATATACTTGTTAGCCTCTCATACTAACTGTTTTGTAAGCTTTCCCGATTTTGTACTCATAATGTACACATTTGGTGGACGGAACATTGTTTGTTGTACTTTTGACCCCAAACTGCCACTTACCTCTTTCAAACATACTAACAGTGGAGATAGTAACTTGCCCGATGCATATATTGTCGGTTGAATTGTATAGCTGTGGGTCATCGCAGAAACTGATTGTACTACAGCTTCCACCTTCGTGGATCAACGCTCAGCTGGTGTTCGACCACTATGCATTTCCAAATTGAACCCGCTTTGGTCAGTATTGTAAATATTTTCTAATCCAAATTGACGTATGAAACGGTGTAAACTTCTTACAAATAAAGTTGCATCTGCAATAATATTTGCGACATTAGTAACTTGGCTTCTTGTTCGGAATTTCGTAATTTTGCGAGAAACTATATTGTGGTTTTGTTTGAATTTCTGTATCCACCAATGCGATGCCCGAAAGTTTGGAACGTGTAACTCTTCTTGAGTCTCTAATGCCCATCTTTTTATATCCAAGTCACGAACAATCATTTGACGATCTATAGCACTTTTCAGTTGGTTAAACACATATTCTGACACCCGATATAACTTTTCGCGTCTGTCTCCGCCACTTGCTGTTCCCATGGTTTGAGCTGCCGAAGTGACGCAATGTTGAACATTTTTTAGAGAAAGTCGTCCTTTCTTTCCACTTTTCCAATATTCAACAGCTTTTTGTTTATAAGTAAAATCAGTATCAGTACGTTCCTACTCTACTTCAACACTAGACATCTCTTCTTCGATGTCATAATTTACTCTGTCGTCTTCCTCAATATCTACTAGCTGTGGTCCAGGAAAGTCGGATTGTGAATCGAAATCCAGGGTGGTAGTTTGTTCCGTGTCGTAAGTGGGATCGCTACAGCCACTCACAATGATGTCAAACACTGTTTGTGCGAGTGCTTCTTCGGCACCATTTTTTGTAGATGCAGGTACATAACCCTGGTATTGGTTATTTATTAGACCTGTTAATATTGTCAAAACGTCCAAACGTCGTAATTATCTTTAACGATAACTGTTTGATAACTAATTGTAACCGTAACATACAGAACAAGACACTTTATGATAATTCACTTTAGCAAGCTAACCATACTCTTATATAGAGGCAGTTATAAATAGAGAAACGCATTTTTAGATCAAAAATTGGCACGATGTCCTAGCAAGAGAGTATGGTTCTCTTTCGGTAAAGCACCGTTACAGTAGGGCGGACATTTTAAGGCATACTGTTCGTATGTATCATATTACTTTGTTATATTCTAATATAACAAACAATTTTAAGCTGAAATACAATGCGAAATTAATCAATTAATGAAATTAATTCAAAAAACATAAAGAAAACTAGTCTTCGGTAGGGGTACATAAAAATGGCTATAACTTCCCTAAAATGGACATTCATAAAAAAATACAAAAACAGGTATCTTTTATTTCTTCATGTAGTTTAATGATAAAAAAAGAAAAAATAAATTTATATCATACAAGAGCAGGGGCGATAAAAAAATAATATTTTTTAACCCCCTAACGAGCCCGTGGGTGCGCCACTGTTGTTTCATTAACGTCAAATGTAGAACTAGTAACAAGAAATACTTTGGTATTTACCCGATCTCAATATCTCTTCTCGTTCCTGAAATATTGCAGAAAATGTGTTTTTGGGGGTAACTTTGAGCCCCTATTACACCCCCTAAAACCAAAAACGGGGCGCTAAAAAAAATACATGTCAAATATTTTGCGTTGTTCTACATTCTTACCAAATTTTATCAAAATCTGAGGTAACCACTTGGGTGCCTTTGCTTGTTAGTAAATGATTTAGAAAAAAAAAATGCAAAATGGTGAAGGACGAGATAGGAAATTCGATATGTGAAAAATTTGCTTCAGTTCTTGATAAGGATGTAGGATACAAAAAGCTGAAAAATGTTTCTCAAATTTTATGGTAATTTTAGTGCGAATGTCATACAGATCCACGAATATGGTATGTCAAAAATTCAAGTATTGTCCTATATCAGTCGACATAGAAAGGAGTTTTTCTGTGTTCAAACATATGTATACCGACAGTCGCCGCAAATTTTTAATAGAAAATTTTGAAAAACATTTAATTGATAATTACTTTGTAAATATTAGTTAATGTCATTCTTGTATAACATTTTTTACTTTAATTATGTTACCTTTCTTGTGTAGCTATATAATTTTATGAAAAATAAATAACTAAAAAGGTTTATATACTCTATTATTTCACATAATCTTTCTTCCTACAGCAAAATTCAGTTCTTATATTATAATTGTATAAGATAATATGATAGCTTTTACAAAATAGTGCATACTTTTAATTCATGCATATTTTTCTACATATTTTCGTAAAAACATCTGCATATATATGTGCATACTCCAGCCGTTTTCTTTGTATAAAATCCTAAGCCTATTAATAATGATACAATCTACTAAATGCGTGAACTAATTTTTTGCTGCCTTAGGACTAAATCCAGATAGTATTGGTTAGTCACCAATAGATGTCGCAACAAAAAATTTCATTCTTTTCTAATAAGAGATCTACCCATACTAAATTCACTTTCAAAATTAGTGGCTCCGAGCTCATAACTCTCTCATAGGAAGGTCTCTAAATTTGCACACACACCTAAGGCCGCCAGTATGTAATATCCTTACGACTGGCCAATGCTTCCCTGCAAATGGCGAAAGCTGTTGGAGATGCGAAAACATGGAATAATTACCTCATTTACTCGTTCTTTCTGCCATTATAACTCTAAGAACGTTCCATAATTTGTGATAGCTGTTAGACAGTTTTAGTTATTCAGCTGTTAGACTGTTTTAGTTATTCAAATAATTGTTGCAATTTGTGTAATCTAATGTAACAACGGCTAAAATTCGTTTTATTAGCATTTTAATAAGTATACACGCATTTGTACAATTGCTGAAAATATGCAAGATTATTGTAACAAACGTTCCAAAGTTTGGGCCACTGTTGTTTCCTACAATATTGTTATTCTAACACTTTTTTTCTGCGTATACGTATGTGTAGTAACGTGATTGATATTTTCGAATTCATCAGGCTGTACTGATGATGTGTACTGTACACGAAACCGGTCGCATTTAATTTTAATAGTAAAATTATTGTGAAAAAGTGAACCAACTTGTTTTATTTGCCTTTACCAATGCATTCATGCAAAGTCTACGTAGATGGTTTAAAATAAAACGTTTTTGGCAAGAACGTTTAAATTTATTTTTTAAATCGATACGATTTACGATTTATTTTTTTGCCTGGAATTTTATCAATTTTATTGAATATATTAGAATGACATTTTCTTTTGCATCATTTTCAAAACCATAGCTAACTTAGTTTGAGATCTCTGAGGCATCCTCTACAATATCCTTCACCGACCAGAAATTAATAAAGTAAATTCGGTATACCAGACCGATAATAATACAGTTCATTTGAAATTAAAATGACGGAGAATCGAAGCAAGTGCCTAAAATTATTCCGATTAATATTTGATTCATCAACGGTCCGAGATTGGCCGTCAAAACGTATTAGTCGGGGTTTATTTGCACAAATAATGCGAGGGCGGCAACGCGCAGAGGTTGGCAACAGTATAATCGCTACGGGTAAAAGCTTTCCAATTATTTAAGTTGTCACGCTGAAGGGGGTTTGAAAGACATATTCCATAATTTCGATTTCAGAAACTAATTGCAAAAATATGCAGCTCATATCTGCTATACCTATTGGTTAAAATTCACAATGCGGTACTTGTATTGAAGTATTGAAGGACATTTCGAAAAAAGTTCCCATTTGATATCTTTCAACACAGCGCTATTGTTGAAAATGAAATGTGACCGAGTGCGACCGTTGACGTTCTGATTTTTTTAGATGTGCTGTCCGTTGTAGTTAAAACTGATTTGTTTACGGAGTGGCATTTGCAGAGAAAGTTGAAGAGATCGGCGTTAGTGCACAGGCTTAAGCAGTTTATTCGTGAGAGGGTGATTGTAGATGAACAAGAAGCTATCGTGTTATTAGGCAATGATATAAAACACCAAGGAATATGGCGGTCGTTAGGAACTAACACGTGATTAAAACTGTCGGGGTGACGATCAGAGAAAATGTAACTTTTAAATTTCACCAATATTTCGCTTTTATTTTAAAACTTCATTAGGGTCATACTACAAATTAAAATTTACAGATATAAATGTTTAAAGTTTATTCACAATTAAAATACCCCACTTCAGTTGATTTTAAATCAAACGTAATTTATCAAATTCCTTGTAAATTTTGTAACCAAATGTATATTGGTCAAACATCGGCTTGGTTAAAATCTAGAATTGCCAAACATCGTAGTGATTGCACCCTAAACAAACTAGTACATTAGCTATTCACACCAATACCTCACAAGAAATGGATTTTAACAATGTAAAAGTTTTAACTATTGAAAATAATTATAAGTGACTACTGGCTTAAACTACCATGATTAATTAATTGAAACGTAAAGCCATCACCTATCCACAATCTATGGACGCGCGTTTCTATGTTATACATCTCGTCAGCATAGCTTTATGGAAGGTAATGTAATTTCAATATTAATAAGTAGATGTTTACATGTACGCATGAGGAAATCTAAGTAGATATCCTCACTTGTACATTTTTGTTCAGTTCTGTATAGGCGTTTGCAGTGATCTACTCGACAAAAATGCACAAGTGAGGATATCTAATTGGATTTCCTCATGCGTACATGTAAACAATTATAAGTGCCATATAGACGATAAACCTTCCGGGAAAATGAAGATGGTGGGTACTTTTATATATTCGAAACGATGGTGAATATGGGGCCCGGTTCCCTATGCCCTAGCCCAGCCGAAGACGGCGTGGGATTGATAAGCGGCACCCTATTTAAGTAATATGAAGAGACCACCCTGTAGTTTAGTGACCCCAAAATCGAATAATAAAGGTTAGGTTAGTTTGAGTATGACAATAACGGGTTACTTGAACGGCCACGCTTATATTACTATAAATATAATTTGAAAAATGCTACTACTAAACAGTAAGTACAAGAAAACCACACAACAATGTTTAACAAAATTAACATATATTTAAAACAAACGTGAGAAATCTACTTAAACAAATAACTGTACAAGTTCGTAGTGACTGGTTGCAAAACAAAAATGCATAGACAAGTAAGTATATTCAAAATATGGAAAATAATGACTAGTAAATAAACAAAGCAAACTACGTCCCTAAGGATCCGTTCTGTAGCGATGTGACCAAATAAAATAACGAAAGTGAATAAACTATTGCAAAAGCAGATAAACAAAGTTTAGAAACGAAGAATAGGATGGATTACATTCGTGCACGAAAATGTTACAGTCTAAAAATACCATATAACGTACAGCTATCAAACATAACTACGAACTAATAATGAAACCAACTACCAACAACCACCATGTACGGACGCGCGTTTCGCCGCCTTATGGCTCATCAACGTACCTCTGTGGGTGTTGGTAGATGTGTTTGAAATTGTCGTATATATACGAAGATAGTGAATACTAGTATGGGTGAGAGTATCTAATTAAAGATACTCTCATCCATACTAGTATAACCAGGGATTAGTTCTCGAAAATTCTCAGCGTCATTCATGAGCCGCTCAGAGGAAACTTTGGGTTCTCGCACAGTGTCTTGGGGCCAGATAAGGGCTCCGACAGAAGACAAAAGGATTCGCAAAGCTTGAACGGAAAACTGAAACGAGACTGGCGATATGGTGTCAGCGTTTCGCTCGATACCATGGATTCCCCATCGGGTGAATTTTTTGACAGGAAACGATACGATACTTGATTAGGTGGGCCTTAGATCCCAGGAACGGTATTCCAATAAAGTGGCGGTAAATAAGTGCTACTCGTACCGCCGAAGTTACATACGTCCTTCCAAACACGCAGCTCAACCAAGATTCTCCCGAAAACTAACGCTAATATCACGTGATTGCAACAGGTGGAAGTGGGGATATGAAACCACTATTTCTGTACTTTACTTACTGATGTTTAAAACTAAGAGGGCTGAATAAATGTAAAGAAATTGAAATTCAGCGTATAACAACAGGAAAATAGGATTTTGAAATAATAAATACAAATATTCGCCCAACAAACATTAGATGGAACGATATTTAGCGGACTAACGTATATATGTACAGTAGGGATTTTACACCGTAACAATTTATTTCATTTAGATGCAATCAAAAATTTAAACAATAGGTACAAATTGATTTTGACATGGAGATTCAGCGGTTTAAAGTGTTTATAAAGAAAAAGGTATTCCAGTAACATATAATTCGTTCTTAAAAATGTAATCACATTTAGTTGTTGTTTTATCCTTTGTAATTTAATATTTTCAATAACTTAATTCGACTTGTTTCAAATTTATTATGATTAAACTGTATATTTCCTCTTAAACTTCGCGGACATGTGTCTTCAACAAGTGCCATCGCTTTGCGTTCTTTTTATACTAATACACGTATCAATTTCTTCAATCATCAGTGATAACCCCTAAGATGTATGTACATCGTTGAATCTTTAAGCTCACGAGTTTGGTTATCTACTTTAACTCATTGTAAGTTATAATTTAATTATTAATACAACACTACTGTTTGATAGTACAAATATAATTTTTTGTAGCTGAATAGGAATCATACTACATAGGCCCCGGTGTAGACAAAATACTCAGGCATGATGGTAAAGTAATTACAAGTATAATATTGCTAATAGGATAATTAAGCGAAGAAGCCCAAAGAGCCAAAAATAAGGAATTTAGAAAACATCACAGGAGAAAAGTTTCCCGTTGTTCAGCAAATGAAGATTTAATAAATTATTTATTTTTCCCTTTAGATCCAATAATTTCAGAATTATACAAAAGAATGGCCCATAGAAAAACTTTAACCTCCAATGTTTTTAATTTGTTGAATTCGCCAGTAACAAATTTATATGAATATTCCGAATATTTCTGAATCTGACAATGAAATTATCTGTCTCTTTTTATATATTTACATTTATTTCTTTACCATTGTTTTACATTTTGTTACGTATATTCTATTAATACACATACGTATATTGTATGTTGTTTCCATATGTATTCGTCAGATTAATACCAATGATTCCATGATTTATAAATTTTCTGTTATGACTAGAGTAACCTAAACTTGCGGACTCGCATAGGCGTCGGTATTACGGGTTAATATAAGAATACGAAAAATTCATAAATAAACTAAACCGGTAGAGAAGCAGGCATGTAGTGTCGACCTTGAATATAAATCATGTTAAACCGCGCTGAGAGAGATTTCGTTTTAGTACCGGTTAAGCTGTTGCAGAGATTAGTCGAACGGTCAAGGCTATGTACTTACGTGTCGCGTTTGAAAATATAGCTGGTGTTTTTTGTGTGTTGTAGTATTATACCAAGTACATAATTAGTGTATCGTTTCATATAGAACTAATATTTACATACCTAAGAAAACAATGCCTCGTAATAGATTTGCTACTAATGTACATAAGTATGTGTCACTTTTTCCCCATTTAAAATATGACGGTAGTGCAGTTTTTTGCTTAATATACAATGTTCGTTTGGCTGCATTGGACAAAACTGATTGCCAGAGGCATGTCAATGGTATTAAGCATATGAGAAATGCAAAAACTGAAATACCTTATACACTATTCCTCATACATTTATTAATTATGTTTACCTCTTGTAATCTCCCGTTGTCGTTGGTGAGAAAAGCAGCTTTTAAAACGTTTTGGCGACAATACGTTCCAAAGTACCCATTACCCTCACAAACACAATTACAGAATCATTTGCCGCGAATGAAAGAGATGCTAGAAAATGTGTGTAAACGTGATTTGTGTTCCAAAAAAATATGGATTACCGTGGATGAGACGACCGATATAAAGAAAAACAGTATTTTGAATGTAATAGCTCGCGTTTTATCTAGCGAGAACACAGCATCTCGATATTTGTTAGCTTGCAAACGTGTTCAACAATGTACCGCGGAAAATATTCAAAAAGTGATAATGAACGCTTTGAAAAAAATTAAAATTATCCAAGATCAAGTTGTGATGATTGTGACAGAGTGCAGCAACGATGTTAAGTTTTGGGCGATCCTTAAAACATATATTTCCTAACTTAATACATATAACCTTTAGTTGGTGAAGTTGTTCGACAACATTACGGAAACGTTGATCGGATGATTGGAAGCAGTGTTTCGTAAATCTCCTAAACGTTTAAAAGAATTTCGTAAATTTTGTCTAGGTATTCCAGAACCTCCTGAACCAGTTTTAGCGCGATGGGGTACTTGGCTAGCAGCAGCTTCTTACTATTTGATTCATTTTCAAGAAATTCAATCAGTTATAATGCGATTTAATCGGAATGAATCCAAAGCAATTAGAGAAAGTCAAAGAGAATTTCAAATTCCTCAACTTTTAGAAGATTTAACAACAATATGTACCAATTATACAGTATTACTAAATGCCATCAGAAAACTACAATGTACTGAATTGTCATTGCAGGAATCATTAGACATAGTGGAGAGTGTAAAAAATAAATTACACACATTAAATGATACGCCAGGATTATGCGCTAGTCAAAAGTTGGCAGATGTTTTAAGGAAAATCCCGATTTTAATACTTTAGAGGCCGTTTATAATAAGTGTAAGAATAGTGAACTTTTAAGTGATTTTGAAAAACAGTTTCTACATGCAAATGTAACTTCCTTAGATGTGGAGAGATCGTTTTCTATGTATAAGAATATTTTTTCTTGTCGACGCACAAGGTTTAAAGAAATAACTGTGGAAACATATGCAATGATGCAAGTTTACAGTAGTTCACATCCTGATGCCTCTAATTTGTTGAATAATTAGCAAGTAAGTTTATTTATGAATTTTTCGTATTCTTATATTAACCCGTAATACCGACGCCTATGCGAGTCCGCAAGTTTTGGTTACTATAGTTATGACTTAATTTTACCTAATTTTCTCCTTGCCATTAATAAATATGTTTAAGTAATTTTAACACATAAATGTGCATTTGTTTACTTAATATGAACAAAGATCGACATTTTTTCGTAGTTATTTATTCTTCCGGGCCAGGGGAAGAAATATTAAAAGCGATGTAGTCGCTTTGGCTCAATGTCATTAGATATTATTATTATTACTGTCACAAATGCGAGGATTATCATAAATATGTAAGTCTGCGTTAGGCTCAAACACAAATAGTAATTATTTCCCTCTACAAGTGCAATATCGTTAATAAAAAAGAAATAGATGATAAACTCGGTAGACTCCTTTGAGGAATATTCTCCACTAAATATTCAACGTCTAAATAGATCGTTTGAGAACTGCTCCATTTAAGCTTACTATTTGTCTCCCGTTAGAAAGGTTGGATTTCAGTAAATTGTGTGCTACATCTGGCACGCCATATATCTCTAGTTTGCGCTAGAGAATATAGTGATCTACACTATATCAAAAACCATTCGCAAGTCTAGAACGTAAGTGATTTAACGCAGTCAAATGATAAAATAGAATTTAAGCCATGTTTTTTGTTTTAAAAAGGAGTGATAGCTCAATCATGTGTGAATAATAAGTTTCCAGTGTAACGTATACCCGTCTTCCTTCATCTTCTTTTGTATCAAATTTTAACATAATACCGTAAAATACGGTGCAAACTATCTAATGCACTCCTCTTGAAAGCGCTTCAATATCCTCCTCATTAATATTCCTATCACTCCGCGTAAAAACACCCCTGTACCGTTTCAACACGTTCGCCCGCATTATCTACATGCATATCCCTTATATTCCGAGCTGAAAATGTTCTCGCCATCTTAGAGGTAACGCTTCCAGACGGCTTCCAGCAACGGCTGTTATATGGCCGCTACGTGATTGATGTGGCTATTGGCCTATTGCAATTGCTCTTGCATCAAACCATCTAGCGTCACAATTTCCAAACGCGATCTCCGATCGTTGTTTACGGTGAATGCGCGCGGGGTAATATCGGCTGCTGGACGGCGGAATTTAGTTCGTTGAAACCGCTGCCGTCGATCTTGCGGCCGAATTACAATTGTAAATCAAGATGGCAAAGCTCCCTGGATGGTTCGCGAGCGTTTTACGGACCGGAGGACCGACGAGCGACCGAAGTTTATTGCTCGGGAAACGCTAAATCCCGAGCGCTAGCGGTCGGGAATACAAAAAAAGGCGTTCGAGTTAAAAACGGCGACCGCGGGACGATTTAAATGACACTCGCATATTGTAGTAGCTTCTCGATTACAAGTGCGGGTTTAATCCGGGGGATTCGAAGGCAAACTATTTGTTTTTACCGCAGATGTAGGTATACCCACATAGAGTCGCATGGAAGCGTTTCCAATCGCGGGACATATATTTTTCAGAATTATAATAATTTAATAGGGCTGAAAAGCAGGACTAAAGAACGTCTTCTCTTTATTGAGCTAAAAAGGTATTTGGAGAATAGCCGGCTTTCTATTTAGCTTTAAACACTAATCGAAGGTATTTGTTGGGATACTAAGAAAAGTTTGATTTGTACGATCATAAAAAGGTTTCATTTAATAAAGAAGATAAATGGTTATGAGAATAAAATAATTATTTCACATGTTAACATGCTTTCGCACATAGAATTCATGTCAACGCGTATTTAATAACATCCGTACACCGAACAACATTACAATAAACTGTTTTAACGCAATAGTAGGCAACTTACTTAAGTCAAGTATGAGCGCCATATTTCTTAAGAGCTTATCCTACTCACGAAATTTTCTACAAAGTGGAAGAATTAGCTAGGAAACTAGGAAAAAATGGTATAGCAAAATATGTAAATATGTAAATTATGTAACAAAAATTGGCATTCACTGTTTTAAATCGTGTGAATATAGTGTTAGGCCATTCAAATCATGTTAATTGCCTTATTCAGACATTCGAAGTTATCTGATATGTAGTTCTATAATACCGAAGCTAATTCTAATTGGTGGCCCCGCAGTTTCCAAGATCGAATCATAATGCTCCAGAATAATTTTTATGGAAATTCTTACCACCAATGCAGATAAAAACGCATAAAAAAGTGCCTAAAAGCAATAACCAAAGATAATGCTAATACGAGGGTAGCGTCCTAAGTTTTTCCAAATGGCCACTAGGTGAGGCTACTAAGACAGCATTACTACTTTCGTAAAACTGTACATTTGTTGTTGTTGAAAGAATGAAGAAATCGGCCAAGTAGTTTGTATACAGTGAGTGTTCAAAAGAAAACATTTTGTGAAAATAATTAAGTTTCACGTGAAGGTTTTCATTGTGTGATTCTGTACGATTTTAGTAAAGGCCTAACACAACAAGAATGCATCGAATCGCTTTGGTAATGAAGCACCATCAAAAAAGACTGTTTACAACTGGCTTGCAGAATTTCGTTGTGGTTGTGCTTCCGTCAGTGATGAATTTCGCGAAGGTCGAACAAAATCGGTTACTGTTGCAAAAAAACATCGATGCCGTGCCATGATTGAAGAGGATCGGCATGTGACTTACCGTGAGATAGAGTTATCCTTAGGCAGATCGGAGATCGCACCACACTCAATTACACAGGAACTTCAAAATCCGTATACAACAGTGTAACAGATGATAAAACTTGGATATGTTAGGTGTTCCTTGATGAACCGAATCCAGTAGTAGTTGTTCGTTCACGATGCACTTTGTAACGTGTCGAATTGTACTTTGTAAACATAATTGAATTTCTTACTCCACGTTGAGAATTATACCTTACCAACATGCGACACAAAATGCAACATCATGGAGCAGTGCAATATGGACGCGATTCCAATTTGGAAACCAATCTACATTAGATAACATACACATAGGATTTTCAAACAAGCGGCCGACTTTCGTCATCCGTGACGTAAAACTGGTACCACAACAATTTCACTTAAACACAAAATTTAGTAGTAGGCATAATTTAGTGACAAATAGTTCTCAAATATTGTTGCAATTTTCTACGTTGCAGTATCTACTCCATGTATTTTTGACAGAGGTTATTGTTTTGGTTGGTGACATTTTAGTAAATTTCTTCGGTTTCTGTTATTTATTTTGTCAATCGCCTTCGAAATCTGTTCTTTTCATAAGAAGTTTTTAATTCTGCCACCAAAAATGCCTAAACCCTTGAGTCTGGAGATGAAAGAGTGTATCGCTTCGATGATAAACTTTTGTGAACGAGAACGTGATGAAGGTATTCTTCTAATACCATTAACAGCTGTAAGAGAGGTAATATAACTTATGTATATATAGTGATGCAGTACTTTAATTAATATTCTACAATTTTAGCGTGTTGCTGCAATGGCTAATATTAATATCAGCACTGTTTCTTCAGTTTGGCAAACCATTAAAGATAACGAACCACTTAGGTCACCTAAACGTAAGTGCTCAGGCATGAAACCAGTAACCGCAGTTGGCCATGCTACTCAGGACGCAATAAGAAACACTATTTATCAAATGTACGAACAACGTAAGTAGATTTACTCTATATATGGTGAAATCAATAATATGCATTTATTTTAGACGAACACATTACCCTTGACTCACTAGGGAAAAAATAATTGAATTCAATATATTTTGTGGATGTCGAACATGTTATGTTAATGTAATATTGAAATTATGTTTATTTATATAATTATGTTTTGCGTAATATGTTGGATGCTATCTGTTGAATACATTTATTACCTACATTTCTTATTAGACATTTATGTGTTAATGTTGTACAACATACTATAACTTCAAATTATTCTATTATTTTGACTAAAACTTGATACATGAGTATGAGAGATAAAGACACATAACCTAAAAATGAAACCAAGTTCATACATAACCATAATTAACCAATAAAATTAATAAACACACGATTTGGCATCAATGTTAGAATGAAACGTCATAGCTAGAACAACGCAATATTGGGACTTTAAGTTACCAAGTGAGAGAACATTACAGAGAGTTGTGCCGTCTGCTCGTGAGAATGTCGAGAAAAGAATTAAATCGGAGTTACAAGATAAAAAACTGTGGTTATGTGTGGACGAAACAACAGATCGTAAAAAATATTCTGTGGTTAATGTAATGGTACGCACAATGGAACCACATCGACCGTCACCCTCAATTTTACTAGCTTCCAGACGAATACAGCAATGTACTGCCGAAGTAATTTCAATGTTGGTGTTAAAATACATTGGAAAAGTTTGAACTTTCAACAAATCAACTGTTGATGTTTATGAGTGATGGTGCCGCAAACATGCTTGCTGTAGGTCGACCTCTTTAAAAACATTGTGCTAACTTGTTGCACATTACATGTAAAATTCATACTCTCAGTCTCGTAGCAGATAGTATCAGAAAATATTATCCCGAGGTAGACGCTCTAATAGCACATAAAAAAGCTGTGTTTGTAAAATCCCCAAAACGTATTCAGGAATTTCATAGACTATGCCCCGGTATTCCTGAACCACCACAACCTATTCTTACTCGTTGTGGAACATGGTTAGAGGCTGCATTTTATTATCTAAAATATTTTGAGAATATAAAGAATGTGATTTTAGAATTCGACCCAAAGGAAGCTGCGGCTGTCAAGGTAAGCCGCTTGAAATTTCAGGACAGTCAAGTTAAAACAGATTTGGAAATTATTCAGAACAATTACGTGGGACTAGCGGATGCGATAGACAAATTACAAAATTCTTCGGTGTCGTTAGTGGAATCTTTGCAAATAGTGCAACATGTTCACGCACAGCTATGCGCGATAGAAGACGCAAGAAATGTTTGTGTTTTAGAAAGGTTTGAAAGTGTTTTAGATAAAGACTCTGGATTGGCGCATTAAGACAAATTTGTGAAGGTGCGCCAATAGAACCGTTAAGTTATTTGAAATATTATTTTACTTACGCAAATATAACGTCAATAGATGTAGAACGTTCGTTTTCGGCATACAAAAACACTTTTTCTTCACGCCGCACTCACTTTCCCGAAACAACTTTGGAAACATATCTAATGTTACAAATATTAAATAGACATTATCCACTTTGTGATTTCACGGAGGACTCTTAAAACGGTAAGTGTTTGAGCACGTATCACATTTAATTTATTTTGTGTAAACTTTTATGCGTCCGCCACTGGCTTTCAGCTCAGTTGCGTTGCTCTAGCGATAACTATAAATGACGAAAGTCGGCTGCTTGTTTGAAAATCCTATACATATTGTGTATTATATGCACTGACCCTCACTTCAAATAGAAGAATACTGCAGCACATCAATCAATTCCAAATGATTCCAAATTACACATTAAAGTAGCCATGTCTATCGTATTCTCTAACACAATGGAACCAATGTTATTTTCATTATCGATAATTGCATCAATCGACACGAAGCATGCTATGGAAAACCAATGTCACGAGTCAATAAGGTTGTTCGCGGAGTAAATCCCAAATTAATCAGAGCGGCCAAAGCCAATCAAATGGCGCGGTATCAGTTGGATTTTGGTTATGGATTTCTTTCTACCAGTCAAATTACGTATGACTAATTTGTGCTTGCTCTGCGAACAACCCTAATATAATATGAACGTTCATTTTTGCTACATGGTGGTTTTCTTCAGACTAGTTTTGTTATAGTATCGATGACCACTAATTTGGAAAAAAATAAATAGTAATACGTACGTAAGTTAGTTTACGTTAGTGCAATTTCTTCCTAGCGGATTCGCAGACTTCGTACAAACATGAGTGTGTGATATAACCAACTCTTAGAAAACATGTTTCCCATACTTGGGTTATGTAAATTGTCTACCATGACGTTTAAACAAGTTGCTAAATGACCTTCATTCATATAGATATTGGAATGTTTCCTGCGACTATTAGTTGATAACCTAGAGATCACGTCAATGATTGCAAACGCATTATAATCAAAAGTTTCTTAAGTAACTTCCGGAGTCAATAAAAGTGTTTATGTCATTATGGTAACTTCTAACTGAGCTGTAAGTACATCAATGCCCATCCTTGTACCTCCTGTATGGGGTATGATGGGAGTCGAAAACCTAAGATGGCCTGGCAGTAACGATAACGTAGGGCCACAGATGGCTTGTGTATTACAGACTTTGATGCAGCACTACCGCATACGATTGCTTCTTTGATTTGATTGTACGCGAGATTTGAATCCGATCTGGAATATAACTTCAACGTGGAAGACTTCTGGCGCCGAGCCGTAGGCATTGTTGGCCATTCTTCATTGCAAGATCCAGCGCTTAATCGACCTCATATTATGTAGCATTGCTGCGATACTTGCTGTTCAGGGAGGACACTGTAGATACTAAGTCGAGTCTGGTTTGATGGATGGTATAAGGATGTACTTCGGCGAAAAGTTTAGATATTCAAACTAAAACTTTACTACTATCCTTACAATTGTTGATTTTCGTTTTAATTACTTTTTGCCGCGAGAAAATAAATTGAAACATAGTGTGACCGTATCATTAATTTTACTTGTTATTTTGTTTTTAACTACTCTATATATCTATCTAGGTTAGTACAAAACACAGCGATTTGTTAAAATTAACACTGAGCTCGAATTGGAGACTATTTTTTTTGCAACAAGCTAGACACCCGTGAATGTAACTCAAGTATACTGAATCCAATGGTGCTAACTGTTTTTAAAAGTTGGCTCGCGTTTTCGAGCAATTTCAATTTGAAAATTTTAGGCCCAAAGACCCCAAAAAAACGTAATTGTTATCATTTTTTGACCATTTAATGAATTTAAATCGATCGAATAGACATCGTAACAAAGAATACACATCGAATAGAAACTATTTGAAAAAAAATTGAATTGATTCAATTGATTTTTTATAATTTTTTGCGAAAAAAATCTTTTTCTTGATTTTTTTCATTTTCCATTCTCTGATCGCCCTGATTCTTCTGTATCGTCATCTCCTTCCTGTAAATTCCAACAAATGTCACCCAAAAGAGCATGTAGCTTTTTGCCGCGGTACCAATGTTCGAACCTCGCCGTCACTTGATGAAAATGCTCGCCATGCTCATCGGATTCGTTTGGTGATTGTTTGGCGAATTTTTCTGCATGGAAATGCAAAAAATGACTTTTTAATGACATTCGAACATTTAAACGGTGAAAAGCAGTGAGCATGTCTTAAATTAGCATGCGCCAATTTTCGGATTGATGAATTCCGAGAACATTGTCAATTATCGTTTTCACACAATCTCATGCCACAAACTCCATGTCATGTGCATTTTCAAATTATTCGTCCCTCATCAAACGACAAATGTCCGGTCCACTAAATATTCCTATAAAATAAATATAATACAAAATAAAATTTTAATAGAACAACATTCAGATTCAGATATTTACATTCCTTTACTCATGTTGTACACACACCATGACACTGGAAACTTTGATATAGTAAGCCTGCTTATAGAAAAAATAACCTTGGTAAAATATAACAATTTTGATTTTTCAATATAATCTACCTTAATTTCAATACATTTATTACAACTTCAATTAATAATTCTATAATATTCAGTCATGGCTCAAGTGTGAGTTATAGATTAATCAAGGAAATGAATAAAGGTCCAAGCTTCTCACAAAAATTCTTTAATATCGAAAAAAGGCGACCGGTTTCGTGTCACATCACACACATCCTCAGGCCAGAATTAATATAAATCAGCAGGATTACAATAAGAGTTAATCCTGCTGATTAATATGCAACTACGACGCCTGTCAGGCCGAGAATTTATGGCGCCTACCTCGTTGATGGGGTTAAAAATATGTGTAGGGACTTCTAGTTATGTTAGTTGATCTCTACATGGTTTCTAAAATTATTACAGCAAATTTAAGGGTCAAATACGAGGGCTGTACAGTATTTATTGTCTCTACCATACTAAACAACACTATTTTACAACATAATCACTTGAAGACACTATACCACCTATCTTCCATATTTACACCTTTCTAAAAAAACTCACGGTTTCAATTAGATGAAAATTCTTGCACTGCTGTCATAATGCCGTCGTCGTTATTAATTTTGTTTCCCTGAAGACCTTCCTTTAGTTTTGGAAATAAATAAAAATCATTAGGAGCTGGCTCGGGTAAGTATGGTGGATATTTCATCAGTTCGCAGCCTGCTTTGTAAATTGCGTTTAAGGAAAGGAGCCTTTCATGCACTGAAGCATTGACTTGGCGGAAGAGGACGCCACGCGACTATTTTCCTCTTCTTTTTTATTTAATGCAATTACGAAGTTGATTAATTAATGTAGCCTGGTATTGACCTCTGATTGTCTGGCCTTACTTCAGGTAACCAATAAAATTCCCTCAGCATCCCAGAAAATGGTTGCTATAATATTTCCCGCTGGGGGTTGGATCCCAAATTTGGGAGGTGGTGGAGATCCTAGACATCGCCATTCCTTTCTTTGTTGTTTAGACTGGGGACTGCAGTAGTGGATCCACGTTTTATCAAGTGTAATAAAACATTCCAGAACATGTTTTCGAACACTGTTAAACAATGTCAAATTCATTTCTGAAGTGGCAACTCTAGTTCGCGTTTGCTCGAGTGTCAATATTCGGGGTATTCGGCGTCCAATACATATCAGTAAAAACGTTTTGTGAGAAATATTGTTGATACAAATCAACAGTTTCAACACTTATCTTACGCCGAGTTGTCTTAATTACAAATTTTCTACACACGTAACAAAAGGTATTCAATTTAGAACATTTATCCATTTTTGATATACCAAATTATTTGACAAATTATTTTACAAGCCAATGCAATGAACAATCTCGAACTCTTCACTATTCACTTCGGTTTGGATTATTTGCTTTAATATTTAGATGTTAACACTTTGACTTCTGAAAACAGACTGAGCTCTCAAGTGGCAGTAGCGGGGATGGAAGTCTCCAGAATGTTCACGAATGGTCCATGAACGGTCCATGGAAGGCCATTGATCAGATTTTCCAGAAAATCCCAGAATGTTCCAGAAAGTTCTTTGGGCCTAAAATGTTTAAATTGAAATTGCTCGAAAACGCGAGATAGCTTTTGGCGGTTGGCATCATTGGATTCAGCGTACTCGAATTAGGATTACCCCTCGGGTGCCCAGCTTGTTGCATTTTGCAACTAACACAGTGTAATTATTAAGATGATTGGGATTGCTATTTTGATTATCTCACCTTTTATAAAACCGTTATTTAAAAGCATCATCCGGCCTGTTGTAAAAACACAACAAGGCAACAATGTAAGCGACTATCTTGCTTTCCTGCTTGGTATTTTACTTCCAGCTTCTACCCTGACTACAGAAATAAGGATTCGACGTTCGCGATAAAACGTTATGGTCTTTTAAAGGCACACGAGGAAAACGTCGTTTCTTCATTTTAACATTGGCAACGTTGCGATAGCGGCAATAACCTGTTTACAATATTATGAACATACGTACGGCATTTTTATCAGCGCATACGATAAATCGCGCCGCTTTGGTGAATACGAGCCATCGATTTCGACATTTTTATTACATTCAGATCACGTTCGTCATTTAATGACCTTTTAACCCGTATAAAATCCCCGAAGAGGTATTAATTTTCCATCTTACATGTTCGAATACCGGCACCCGGCCCAGCCCGACCTGCGAGATCGTTCGTCGTTTGTTATCTTCGCCAGAACAGTTTTCACAGCTCTCTTGCGCCGCGGTGTACGCGTCGCTGACGCTGCTGATGCACATTTTAATGAAACTCTACCTCTCTTTTCCTTTGCCAAAAATAAATCTTTCGCCGGACTTTTAAGCTCCGACGTATTGTTATCTTGTTACTTGTAAGGGAATAAAGTTCGAATGGAAGAAGCTGAGTAGTCTAATTATGTCTATTACAAAGACTTGTAAAGCTGAAGCTTTTCAAAAAAATAAGTACATACGAGAGTGGTTTGAAAAGTCCGTGCAAAAACGAAAAGTACTTAATTTTTCAGTTTTATTTTTGTTCGTAGTGTCCTCTTAGACTTTTACACTTCGTCCAACGATGTACCAGTTTGTCGATCCTTTCCAAATAATAGGATTGGTTCAATTTCCCTAAATAGGGATTCATTTCCGAAATTACATCCTCGCTTGAATTTAAATCTCTTTCTCGCCAGTCATTTTCTCGTATTGAGGAGCTGGTAGTATTCCGAGGGGCCAAATCTGGACAGTAGGGAGGACGCGGAATGAGCTCAAACCCCAACTCCATCGGTTTTGTGTATTAATTCAATACTCATCGAAGGTTAAGGAACGGCCAGAAGACACCTCGTGGTCGCCACGTGCGCCTAGCGGATCCGATTCGGTTTTTATTGAAGCAGATAGGGAATCCTTGGGTCTCGGCTCCGATTTCTTTTGTTTCGTTTTCCGGCAAGCTTCGAACTAGGATTTTTCGAGCTAATTCCGGCTCAAGCGTCCAAAAAAATATCCGCGGAAGCGGGCAGGGGTGCCTCAGGCTGATAGCTTCCGTATATTGTTCAACAAGAGAACAGGAACGTAAGAATAGTTCAATTTCGGACTATTAATGTTTTCTGAGGTAGTAAATAGCAGGGAAGGGTCAAAACTAAAATCTGGAAAGAACAAAAGAAAAAAAGATAAGTAGACGAGCTACTCGACTGGGTTTAGAAAAAGTAAAAAATATATTGGATTCAAAAGAATGAGCAGCTCACGAAGAATTGGCATTCCACAAAAAAGAGCAATAAACACACTCCACATGCAAGGCTTATATCCATACCATATTCAGCGTATACAATACTTACAACCACAAGATTATGCTAAACGTATGGAACTTTGTCGGTGGATAAATAATAATCGTCGTGTTGTATCGCGCACAATTTTTACGGATGAAGCAACATTCACCCGTGATCGCATTAATAATATTCGGAACTCTCATGTATATTCACAAGAAAACCTCCCACGCAACAGTCGAAAGTAATTTTCAGCACAAATTTTCGGTAAATGATGTAGTGTGGTCCATAGTTATCTAATTGGCCCTTTCATTTTAGGGAGTCGCCTCACATGAGAGCACTACTTATTTTTTTTTACAAAATTACAAGGACTACTAGAGAATGTTTCTCTAAACATCAGAATGCAAATCAGCATGATAAAGCTCCTGCACATTTCGCCCGTCAAGTCATCAAGATTTGGATGATAGGTTTCCAGGGCTTTGGATTGGTCGCGACGGTACTATTAGTTGGCCTCCAAGATCTCCAGACCTCACACGACTGGACTATTGTTTATGGGGCTGGTTCAGAAATAAAGTTTACAAGATAAAAGAAAAGAATTAGAAATACTGCAGTCGATATTAAAGGAAGACACGAAGCAATCAGGAGAGGAATAAGATCAGAAAAAACCATGTTATGTTGGTTGCATAGAAATCAGTCTATTGAAAACAAAATATTATAAAGAGTACTAATAAAGTTACAGAAACAAATATCGTGTATCCTTTTTGACAAAAATGTATTAAAGATTAGTAACGTCAAATTGTTACAATCTTTAGAACATCTTTATTTATAGAGAACTGTTTTAGTTATTTAAAATTTGTTCACAGTATATGTTTTTGTTTTAACAGCAATAATCGTTAATTGTCGTGGAGACGATTTCGACTAAATAGATTAGGCAATGAACAGGATACAATGTCAATATATTTCAAAATACGAACTGACAGAAAGTTTATATAAGAACTCAATACCGTACTGCCCACGATGCTATGGTTAGAGAAGAATACAAAGTTGTGCCTTTAGCAAAGTCTTATCATTCTAACAATTTTCAAAATTTAACCATTATTATCCGTTTAAAATGTGTACAACACATACCCTTACAATCGGTACAATGTCTTACTGAAAGAGGACCCTCCGTCCACTCTACGAGTACTTTACACTCTTGAACGCCTAGATCCATTTTTTGTTATAAGCAGAGACTTGCACAATTTTTTTTACTTCGTGGTATTCTTTCGCCATAAGCACTTTAACGTTAGATATACGTCATAAGCATTTAAGAGGTTAAATCTTAGATTGCTTGGATGTGCGTCTTATTGTCAGAGTTAACTACAGCCGTAGTCTTTAACAAGCACTTAGCGTAATTGATGATGATAACGCTTCAATTTTAATCTTGGAAATGCTTTATTATAATTCTGGATTATTCAGTGGAACGTATTTCATTCACAAAGAGCCATTTGCCATTAGGACATGACCGAAGCGTCGAAGGGTTGAGAAATATTACGCTTTTCAGAAATATGTAAATAGATGGGAAAAGTATGGCTATCGAAATAATGCCGCCATTTCTCATAATTTCGGGAATTAATATTTTATTAAAATCTTAGTAGTTAGAGGGCTTCTATTTATTTATAAACCTTTTATACTGTTACTGTATTATTATATAAACACATAAAGTACGATTGTAGCAATATAGATATTTAAAAAGAACGTCAAGTGGTAAATTGGCCAAAATTTTAAAAACAGAAACAAAGTGAAAACCAAGATGTGAAAGAAAACTATTCAGGGATTCATTGAAGAAAATGTAAAAGTAAATGGGATAAGTACTTGAGTTGCGTCCAAGCAATTGGGTTTAATACACAGATTTTGCAGAATCTCTATGCGAATCGTGCATGTGCATGCCAAGAGCAAATAATTGAAACGCAATCATTTACGTGGTTAACGCCCAACTATTCCACTACTTCGCATCTAATCCCAATTTAGAAGTAGTATCGATATAACAAGGATATATCGCGCAGCAACGAAAAAGCAGTAAATATTGAATAATTAAAGAAAATTAAAGAAAAATACAATTAAAGAAAAAATGTAGATTGTCGAACGGTATTATTAAGGAACTACCTCTGATGAGATTGTAGGATAATTTGCCTTTGCTTTTTAAAATCTTCCAACCCAACGAAATCGTTTTTTGCACAGCGCTTGTTTATTCCTATACAATAAAATCACTTGTATGAATGTCCAGAACATTCGCCACAAAAATATTATTACTATTCCTCGTTTTCAAACAGCTCTCTTTCAGCGTTCTTTCTTGTATCGTATTGTACGTATGGAAATAATTTCCCTGCTAGCATTAAGACGGCATCTAATATGCTTTCGGACGCATTTGTGGGTCTCCCTGATGGATGCGCAGAGTAGTTACTAGTATATTTAGATGTGGAGCGTAATTTTACGCTAATTTCATATATAATTTTTTCTGCAATGTATATGTTCTCTATTGCTAATGTTATCACCAGTGAACGGCAAAATCATAAACATGCTACAGAGACAGAAACTCATATATTAATTGGCATAATTCACTGGCAATCTCGGCCTGCAGATTTGTTTCTCCAGATAAAGTAATTGAAGCAGTTAATATACTGTAATGTTACAACTTACAACATCGAAGGCAGCCATTAGTGCCACATATAGCGCATTCAGCCAACTATATATCTCCAACCGTTAAACACCAAACTCTCTCTGTGTTCTTTTTCGGTGTCTCCACTCCTTCGATTGCCTACTATCTGGGTAATGGGGGTGTGAGGAGATTGTTATAAGTTTAATCATCGATGATATTGGTGGAACGGTTAAATAACTTGCCTTCTGTCCTAAATCTTCAATTACAATGTAATATTTTCCTACAACAATTTACAATATAAATTCAGTCGTACCTCTATCCTAATATCGTAAATTAAACACTTATGGTTAAGAAGTGGTCATGTCTGGTGGCAATATTTAATATTCGAAGGTTGCTCCTAGGGTCATATATATGAGATCATAGAGCTATGCTTCAAAATTGAGAACCTCCATGATAGCCTATCCTCAAAATTGAGTCTATTTTTATAATAGGGAAAGTTAGACTGGTTAGTGGTACCGAGTGTATTGCTATGCTTTATTACAGTTCGAAATGCAGGAAAATATTTATTCTTATAATTCACATAGTACCGAAAACCCGAGTTTAATTAAAGGAATTAACTTAAAATATCTACGACCTATAAACTAAAATTAATGCATAACAGAATCATAAAATAAATAATTGTATTCATCTAAAGAATCCTAATGCTTAACATAAAAAACTTAAATGTTTTAAACAACCATTTGTCATTTCTTAAATCTTACCATCTAAAATAGGAATTTCAAATAAAAACTGGATGCTAAAACATAAAATTTAGGTCGAACTCTATCGTGCACCTAATTCCAGCTAGGAATTAGTCATTATTAACAACTATAAACTAGTAAAGAAAAATTTTCTTCATACACAGAACTAGAATTTCTAAGGAATGATTTATATCAATAAATTAAATCAAATTCTCAAAAATTCACAATATTTCGTTGACACTGCATCAAAAAATTTGGTTTCCTATGCGGTATTTGATTCCAAAAACATCCAGTTTTTATTTGCACTACTAACTACTAATCACCGGTAATTTCTGCAAGATAGAATTATTTCATACAGAGTTCCACGACATATATCCTTCAGGTTGATACAATACAAACTCCCAGGACTAGCATTTCAACGTTTTGTTGTAAAACAAATATTTTGTTTAACTCCAAGTCTGTGAAAGCCCTTAAGGCTAGCGAAACAAAGCCGCGCGCCCTCAATTTATACACAAGCGTAGCGTTATTATAGCCAACACAAGATCCTACAAATCTTGCGATAAATTAAATTTCAAAAATTTACATTCGACGAAACGGGCGCAGGTTCGAGGATAGGTCCCGCGAAATTTATGCGACTTGCGAATGGTATAGATTCAATAGGCCTCTTCGGAAAGAGGCGCCCAGGTAGAATCACAAACTTAGGGTGGTGTCGACAATTAATTATATTTTACGAATTCGGTCGGACAACCTTAAATTACGGCGCTAATTAAGATTTAGTGAGATTTATAGTCCGGTCTGATTAGATATTCCGTAGCGCACGGAGGAAAGGTGAGAAGCATTTGCTTAGAGTCGTGAAATATATCCGAGTGTTTAAGGTGCGCAAGGAAAGTAGCAATTCTGGTAATACAGATAATGCAAAAAAAATTCTTCTAAGTGATGATCGATTACCACGTGATCGAAAAGGTATAAACATAAATTTCTGTCCTATTGGTGTCCTATGTATAAGAAGTACCTTAAAAAATTATTCAGAACTGTTTTCCCTATAAATATCTTTTTCTACTTTGCATGCGAAATATGTACGAGGGACGTTCAGTAATTAACGAGACAAACTGCATTAGCGGGAAAACTACTGAATATTATCAGATGAAACTTTCTGTGGGTCAAGTTGGCAACATTGGGGACAAATCAAGTCAGCTGTTTGAAACAAGGAGCCGACATTTTGAAATTAACAAAAGAGGTTATGTTTGCTTTTATACCTAACCTCTTTTGTTAATTTCAAAATGTCGGCTCCTCTCGAAACGTGTACGGTGGAAGAGCAACGTTCAGTAAGAAGATTTTTGTTATCCGAAGGTACGAAGCCGGCCGAAATTTATTCGAGAATGTTGAAACGGCATGGTGAAATGTGTTTAAGCCGCGAAAACGTGTATAAATGGATTGAACAGTTTCAATCGGGCAGAACAAGTGTCACCGATTCTCATCGCTCCGGACGACCGGTTGTAATGTCGACCGACGCCCGACAAAAACGACAAAAACGAACATGTAAGCAATTGAGGTAATGTTGATCTTCTAAAACATAATAACAGTGAGCTTAAATAAGTCACAGCAGCACTAAGGGATACAGTTTTGCGATGCTTCATTTTTATTTGTAGTTTTGCACAAAACTAAAAATAAAAGTGCATCTGAATATAAAGCAACGAGAGTCGGTGCATTTTCGCTTGGCACTAGCGCACGAATCAATTCTCGTCAAAGAGTGAAACAGAGAGATAATTTAGAAAAGGAGGAGATAGTACAGATCAAACCGAAAACAGTGGTACTCTACCATATGTCAATTTTCTTTAGTCGTTTGTAACCTTTCTTTGTATCGTAGCGTCCTAAATTAATTCATCGTCTTCTTTACTGTTATCTATTGTTTTATTGTAAAAATATTTTTTTTCAAAACTCCTTTGCAATAAACCAGGCTTTGTACAGGTGCGTAGATAATAATATTATCGTAAGCAATACTTTTAATGTTGTATTGTTATAGTATGTCTGTCGGGGTCACTACCCGGAAAGAGGAAGAGACTTTCACAAGATTGTCGAGAGGTTGTGTGGAATGTACGTACATATATAGGCAATTATTTGAAAAAGCAGAATACACCAAGTAAGATAAAAACAAGTTTGTGAATTAAAATTTTGGATGTTGTTGCAGAAGCAACTGGCATTTCAAGGAGCGCTGCGCGCATTTTACAAGAAGGACGTCTTATAGAAAGTGCAGAAAGCATTTGCTTCACTTCTCCCAAAAAACATATTGTGAGGCAATCTCCAAAATCTACTGTCGACGATTTTGGTGAATATAATATTCGTCGCATAATTTACAATTTCCACATTACTGATAAACAAAAGCCTACCATTAAATCAATATAGACTAAAATAAAAGATGATTATTCCATCAATTTTACGGGGAAGGAAAGATACTTCCGAAAATTAATTAAAAAATTAGGCTTTCGGTTCGTACATTTGCGCTTTGTTTAGGTTTTAACAAAACACTATCTCTTGTCTAGATGGAATAAATTTACTGACAATAGTAAGCTTATTATAGAACGTAGTGAAATACGTGAACTGCGTTGTGCTTATATAAGAGCGACAACAAGATTCAGACTAGAGGGACGCTCTATTATATATACAGGTTAGTAGTCTGTACATTTATGTATTATTGGTTTTATTAATTTTTTAATACATCCAAATAGATGAAACATATATTCATTCCATACATACCCCCGTACAAATGTATTGATGCTACAGGTGGTGGCATTAGATGCCCCATATCAAAAAGCAAAAGACTTATTTTTAAACATGCTGGTATATGAATATATGTACTTTATAAATTAATCTTTTTAAACATGCTGGTATATGAATATATGTTCTTTATAAATTAATCCTTAATATAAATATATATTTTCAGGTGGTGAGACAGGTTTTGTGCCAAATGCATTGCTGATTTTTAAGTCGGGCCACAAAAGTAGAGATTATCATGGCGACATGAATTATATTAACTATTTACATTGGTTAGAAAGGCAATTAATCCCTAATTTACCTGCTCATTCCGTTGTAGTCATGGATAATGCCAGCTACCATAATGTTTTGGAGAAAAAGCATCCCAACTCAAATGCTAGGAAAGCTTAAATGACTGAATGGATAAATGCACGTAGTATTTTTTATCCTTTGGAAGCAATAAAATGTGAGCAATATAATCTAATTAAACGGCACAAACCACATTACTGTCAATATAGTATTGATGATATTTTGGCAAAGCACGGACATTTGGTATGTGGACTCCATACCACCCTGAGCTTTACCAAAAGATTGGATTGCATCGAGGAACATCGCCTTTAAAATGGACGTTGAAAGGCTGGCTAGGCAAAAATTTGCAGACATTACAAGTGATGAGTGGTCTCGGATTTGCCAACACGTAATTAACATTGAGCAAGAGTATATCCAAAAGGAACATATTCTGGACAATTATTGCGATAAATTTATTATCAATGTAGGGGATAGCTCTTCAGAAGAAGATTATTATACATCTGATGAAGACGTTGATTAGAACTAATCGTTGAGTGAATTACTTATGAAAGGACACAACTATTTGGAGAAAAATGTATCCTATGTGGATTTGAGATTTGCCATGGATACAGTGAGTGAGAGTGTTTGTTTGGATCTGAGTTGATTGATTTGTAATAAAAAATGTAAAGTCGTCAATAGAAAAGCTACTAATGAAAGTAAGGAACTTCAAATTTTAGTGAATACTCTGGAAAATCCTCAAGTAAGTAGGAGAAAGTTAGCAACGTTATGTGATACCTCACTATCAACTGCGAATCGGACAACAAGAAAGTATAAATATCACCCGTATCACATCGAGCTTCATCAGGAATTACGAGGGCAAGATTTTGAAACACGAGTGCAGTTTTGCCATGTAATGATTGAACAGTTACAGTTGAAAACTTCTTGTGTAACATAATGTTTTCCGATGAGGTTTCGTTTAATAGTAATGGTGTCGCGAATCGCCACGTGGCACAATAATCCATTATGCCACAGAAAATCCATTTTGGGTTCGGGAGGTGCAAAATCGAAACCATTGGTGTGTGAATGTGTGGTGTGGTATTCACCACAACAGAATAATTGGTCCATATTTTTTTAATCATGCCTTAACTTTTTAAGTGAAGAATTACCCCCACTACTTGAAACACTTGATGTAATTCAGCAGGAAAATATGTAGCTTCAACCGGATGGTGTGTTTCCGCACTACCACTGTGAATTTCGAGAATTTTTGAATCAACAATTTCCACAAAAATGGATTGGGTGTGAAGGTTATATTGAGTGGCCACCAAGATCTTGCAATCTACCACAAGAGAAGACATGCAGAATAGAATAATAGATATCCGCTGGAGCGTAACACCACTAATGTTGTCAAGAGTCAGAGACGACATAAGGAAAAGAATAAATATGTGCGTTCATCGTCATTTATTTGAACATTTATTAAGAAGAAATTAATTATTTTAACCATTAAGTTTCATTCATTAAATATGTATGTTAGATGTATACCTAGTATGTTTTTTTGCATATTTTAATTTATTTATTTTGTTCTAGATGGTAGGAAAATTGCTTTCTAATACACTTTGATTGTTTTTGACAATATATTTTTTTCATGACCTATTTTATTTGCTCAATATAAGTAAATGAAAAAAAATACCTCAAGAAGAAATGAAGATAGATATAGGGCATATTCAACAAAAATTAAAGGGCTCTTAGTCCTTTATAGGATAAAATAAAGATATACAATTGTGCCACTTGAAAAAAGTGATTTTTTAAAATTGCATTTTCTTCATGTTTGGACAATTATATTCAACACCCTGTAGCGGATATCTGAAATGTTTTATATAATACCTATTAACTTAACATTTGTCTTTCCACTTACCAAATATAAAAGTTTTTCTTACAGAAACGAGGGTAAAATATCCAATTAAAAATATGAGTTTTTACCTTTAAAGCTGAATATCTCGAAAATTGCAAAGTTTCAACATAACAAATACATAACAAAAAAGTTTTAGACTTAGACGTAGAATGAAAAAAATAATTCATATATAGGCTGTCCCGTTTAAAAAAATACTACTCTACTTTTTATCGCACCCTGTAAACTTTTATATATTTTTTATTTGTACGGATTCACTAACCATATCATACTATATATACAGTTTTATTGCAAATTTTACCGATAAATCATAATCTTACTTTGCTCTATCGTTGACTCTCCCTGTACATATAGAAACAACCAGTCGGCGCTAATATCAACACCAAATAATTGACTAGAAATTAATTGGAGGAATTCCGAATTACCTTTATTTAAAAAAGCCCACGTTTCTGTTGAATTCGCGTATATACTAGAATTAGAAAGATTGCATTTCAGATACTTTCCGTGTTTATGCGATTTGTCTCCTCACTTCCAATCTATGTTACTCCAATAGCTAAATATTTAATGTATCTACGCTACGATTTCCTAGAAGCAAATACCCCGGATAGGTATGCATGAACGTATGTGCATCTGTGTGTACATACTCCGTTTAATCGGTGCAATCGCGTATTCAGAAAATGGAAAAAAACCAACATTACGAATTCCGATGAAATTCCGTACCGGTGGATGTAGGAATCGTCCGGAATATTCGTAATATCGGAGGAACTCCGGCAACATGCATGAGATACGATCAAACATTATTTACCTACCTGTGCCTCTGCCAATTTCCTGAGTTGGTCGTCTTTCATGCTGGCTGGCTTTACCAGTTGTAACGTCGTGAAATAACCAATTAGTTCTGCAACAGTAAGCAAGGGAGATCAAAATTAAAAAGGAAAATCTAATATATCTGTAATAAGGAACATAATTATAACGTACAATTATTATATATGCAATTGAGGTTTTGTGTATAATGGAAAATGACCGCCAAGAAATTTGAAAAGTTAAAGTTACAGTATATTTCTCCAAAATAGCGAGTGCATTTGCAAATGGCAAAGATGCAATAGAAATTATAGAACCAACGCATATGTAAACCTGGTAAGAAGTAATGCAAACTAACCTCACTCTGTTTTATATATTAATTGCTAACAAACCCATGTAGTAATTTTGTTATAAACTGCAATTAAAAGAGAAGTATTTCTATCTACACCAAATCAAACTTTATTGATCTTTCAGGTTGTTACTTGCTTTGATCGCTCTGACGTCTTCTATATGAAATTTCCAGTTCAATTTACTATCAAGTGTCATCTCTAAGTATTGAACTTGTTTTTGTACCGCTATATTAGTATTCGCTGAGCAAAGCTCTCCCACATAAGGTGTGCGATGGCGAGTAAATATAGTCGCGCTACATTTATTGAATGCAATTTTAGAACCCTTTCCTTCACTCCCTGAAGGAAAATAATCAATGCGCTATTAAGTTTCTCAATGCATTCTGTATATTTTGAACATTCTACATACAAAACAAAATCATCTGCATATTATACAATTTTGATGCATCGTATCACCAAAACGCTTGCAGAGAGTGCTTTAAAATAACGTTTAATGATTGTAAGGGCATGTAGTACGGTCGAGAATATGATAAAAAGTCTTAATAAACATATGTCCGTTTACGAAATAACAACTAATGTTCCCGATACATAAAAAACTCAATGATAACACATCCCAGTAAACATGTGCTTATCGGCTGCTTTTTTTTGGCAGTTTGATTTGAAGTTTTGTGCAATTTCTACCAATTACAATGGTTGCGTATTCAAATGCTGAAATGGGCGATATGATGTTTAGGTATGGTCGTGCTAATGGGAACGCTACAAAAGCACGTCGCCTCCATGCTAAAAAGTTTCCCGAAAAACTGGTTCGTTTGGGAAGAGGTCTTAGGATACTGGACGGCAGAGACCAGCATATACACAGGAAGTAGAACAAATTGTGAATATTATTGATAAAAATCCCGACACAAATGTTAGAAGAATTCTGACTCAAGTGGGCGTAAGCAGCTATCTTGTTTGGAGAACTCTTCATGAGCATATACCCTATACCCCTACCATATCCAACTGGTATAAGCTCTTACTGTTCCGGATTATTAGGCGAGAAGAACATTCTGTGAGTGGTTTTGTGAACAGCCGCTGAACGGTCAGACCTCGCTGCTAGCATTCTCTTTACTGACGAAGCCGATTTTACTAAAAATTGAATATTTAATTTTCACAACAATCACGTTTGGTGTGACGAAAATCCTCTTGCTACTGTTGAAGCCAGACATCAGTAGCGTTTCTCTCTAAACATCTAATTAGGCATGATAGGAAACCGGTTGGTAGGACTGGTTGTTTATGCAAGATGGAGCTCCAACGTGTGCTATTAGAAAACATCTAATTTCCTGGAAGAGGGATAGGGCGAGGGGTCCCATTGCATGGCCTCCAAGGTTTCCCGATTTAACTCCGTTGGACTTTAGTATCCGGGGTTATTTAAAAAATTTAGTTTACGCAACACTAGTAAACGATCTCACAGAGTTGCACCGATGAATGAAACGTTGTTACCGGATATTTCGGGTTTTTTGAAGAGTACACGCTTCCTTTGAAGGAATATGTAGATCCTGTGTCGCAATGGAAGGGCAGCATTTTGAATATCTTCTTTAGTTGTAACCTTTCTTATATTAAAATGCAATAACACCTTAATAAAAAATCGATGTTATCTCGTAATCAGTTGATTTGCGGATATATGTTTATTGAGAATTTTTACCTCATTTTCGGCAGTACTACATATCCTTGAAATCTGCTAAACGTTGTTTTAAAACATCCTGTATAAACATCAAATCAAAGGGATTCTAAAATTATACAAATTTTGACGTAATTGCACGCATTGTTTATATCCAGAAACAGTGCACCTACCTATTGTTAGTAAAGTTTATTTGAACATCTGTAGCAAATTGTGCCACAGCACCATGTGTGCTAAACCCTCTTCTAAATCTTACTGATGTCTGGGATAAAGTTTATTACTATTAAACAGACACGGTAATAAGTAAATAAGGGGGAAATTTTCGAAACTTTCAGCGATTTTAGTCGTTTTCAATAATAGAACGACAAGAGCCGATTTTAATTCCTTAACCTCATTACCTCCTATGAAATATGGGTAATACATTGCATTTACTGACATTATCTTTACAGGCGCATTATTGTGATGCATTTAATTGAACAATCCAGCTTGGCAATTGTGAAAGGGCTATTCAAAATATGATTAGCTTCAAAAGAACCGTCAGTAGGTCTTTATATGTCAATATCAACTGAATCTGGGGTCAAGTTTATAAGTGATTCCCTGAAAATTTCCTCATTATCGAAATTTTTACCGTGTTGCTTCCGTCGCATAAGTCTTACACGTTTCCAGACTTCCTTTACTGGCGTAGCAGAATTTAAGGATTCGCAGAAAACCACTTAGTTTTGACGTGCTTTTGTTTTCAAATTTCTTGGTTTGTGCACATATTTTTTTATATTCTAAACAAATTTCTAATATTGGACAAATTCTATATTTTCGTAATGCTTCCTTTCGTGCATTAATCACATGATTACCTGACATCCCACCATTAATTTTTATCATTGTTGACCAACAAGAACTTTCTTTGCCTTGAAAAAGGTTTCTTAATTTTAAACACGGTTTCAGAGACCATGTTTATCTTTTCAATGATAAAATGGTACATAGATAGAGAGTCGGTTCTATTATCGCACCTATATATACAATTGATAATATACAAAAAAAAGTAATACGGCAAAACTCATCTGTAAATAACTGACAATTAACAGCCATGACATAGTGATATGAATATCCTTCCTCCCACTCAGAACGCATCCGATCAAGATAGGTGCCACTATATTACCGACTCTCAACCTGTATATCGGTAACGTTTACTAGTTTTAGAATAGAGACTAGTGAGCTTTCTATTAACTTTGCATATTGTACCCAAACTGCGTTATCAATTTTCCACTTAGAACTGGCATAAATCAAGGATGAATCTACTAAATGACCCTCCAAATTAAGTAATATTGGCAAATGGTTTCATCTAAGCGTGTCATGAAATACTTCTCAAGATAATAAAGCTTATATCAGGTGAAACAGGTGACACAATATGTTAGGAATATGAAGGCAAGTAGGGCTACTGTTACATGCCGCTACTGGACTTAAATCATCTAGCAAACAATGGTTCACTATCCACAATACGTATTGTGGATATTGAAATCTCCAGCAGTCAAATCACTTGTATTGCATTGTTTAAATAAATTAGCCCAGTTAATTTGCTGAACTTTAACTTTTGGTGGTATAGATATGGACAAAATGTTTAAGCCTGAATAGCTGTTAACAACTACTCTACAGACCATAACCTTGTTATCAAAATTAATACATAGTTATAGCTAACCCAGAAAGTGACTAATAGAAGTAAAAATTCCTACTCCAGCGTAGCCATCATATCTATCCTTTCGGGCGCTATTAAAACCTGTTATACGAAAGTTTCTGTTTTGTTTTGGCCATGCTCCCGATAAGAGAATAGTATCTACAGCACTAGATTTAATAAAATTCGTTACACTGCACTTATATGATTTAACTGACCACTGCAGAATCTTTAACTCCTTACTTCTATTAGACGCCAATATTTTTATTATCAGAGTTTTTACCAAAAATACTTTCTATTTCGTTTTTAATGTTGTTTTCATCAAAACATCGATCATTGATAAGAATTAACATCACCAGAAGTTATGTAAGCAATGAATGCCCGAATTGCAAAAAGGTATTTTACATAACTGGAATTGCTATTTATTAAATACGATTTTAACAAGAAACTATAATAAATGATGTCATTGCTACATTACTGGGTTTGGAAGAGGTAGAGGAGCCCAAGATCCAATTTTCGTAATCAGACACACAATGTTTAGAGAAAAATATCTGTGCTTTATAGATCTGGAAAAAGCCATTGACATGATAGAAAGAACAGATATGTGGAACAGTTTAAGAACAAATGGAATAAACAAGACAACAGTATATACAATAAAAGCAATGTACAAAATAAGGAATCAGTGGAATTCGAAACGAAAAGAGAAACCACTCACGGTGGACAACTGAAAAATGGAACAGGTAAATTGGACAGAATTATTGTTTGCGGACGACATGGCGGTAGTAGTGGACACGAAACAACATTTACAACATAATAGTGATGTACTACAAGAGGAACATGAAGATAAACGTAGCTAAAACAAACAGCATGTACGTCGCACTAGGACACAACATAACTGTACAGGGACAAAGAGTGGAACAAGTTAAGAAATTTAAATACTTGGGAACGTACATAGAAAGCATGGGTGGAATAGACGAAGAAATAAACGAGAGAACGGCGAAAAAACCACATTCTTCTGAAAAAAGGAAATACCAGCGACGATCAAAGCAGAAGTCGTAAAAAGGATAGTGACACCGACTCTCATATATGCAAGCGAGTCTTGGGTACTGAATACAAGAAACGAGCCGAATAAATGCTGCAGAGATGAGGTTTCTCGGGAAAGGCCAATAGAGCAAAAAATCCAAGAAAGACGAAGATATACGAAGCCAGACCAATGAGCAGAAACAGGAAGGGCAAACCTAAAAAGAGATGGAGGGAGGAAGTGAGGGAGGGAGGAAGTGAGGGAGGCAGGAGAGGCGAGGAACATTAAAATGTGGCACAAGATAAGAAGGAATGGAAGTCAAAGACTAACTCAACTCCCAGTCCGATACCGAGAGGTAGAGGGATGCAGGGACTAAGTAAGTAAGTAAGCAAGTAAGTAAGTCATTACTACATTTTGGCCTTATCAATATTGCTTGCAAGATTTTGTCAGAATAGGAAAATTCCTTTTTATGAAACCACATATTTCGACATTTTTTATAATTATCGCAGTTACGTTGCTTGCGCTTTGAAATGAAATTACGTTCATATTTAATTCCCTAAATTCAAAAATATTTACAATCCATTGTAATATGCAAAATATTGGTTTCGTTTCAAATTATTTGTCAGAAACACATCGAATATATTACTCGTCAACAATAATAAAAGTTAATGGTTTATATATTCAAATGTCGATTGCGTACAGCTACGAACCCTAGCGGCCCTATTTGACGAACATTTTATGCTAATTTTCGGGACGTCATCAGTCGTTGCTTTCGGATAGGTAGGCAGTAAACCTTCGATCAAACGCGTACCATCCGTTCACGTATATAACGCCGTTTCAGCTTTGCCATTAACAGGCCTCTCGATGCGACGGTCACTGTTGATTATGTCTATCCGCAATTAACGATGAGGTACCCACCAGTGTATTTAATTGTCGGTCATGCGGTATTTCAAGGGTTGATGGTACACAATATAGCAGCGGAATTTTATGACTGATTGGTTTTGAGGCCGATTCGTCGAATTCAGTTAGATTGTTTATCAGGTTTTTTTCTTTTGAGAATTTAATCTAGATGAGTCCCGTTATTCATTGGTTTCATGAAATTAGCCGCTATTAAACAAGCTTTTGGGAGTTACATGAACTATGCTGAAAATTGTTGGCCACAGAAGAATAAACCGATGTACCTTGCTATAAATATAACTGCAATAACCATCGTATAAAAACGGACGCCATGGTTTTTTATTATAACTTCACGGAGAACGAACAAAATTTGAATATCACTTCTGGGAGATTTGCAACGCTATTCTTAGAGATCACTTATTGTTTTCGTACACTTCGATAGACGAAAATTAGAATACGAACGCGGACTTGCAACCATCATACCTTGCTACTGTTACAAGCTGAAAATAACACTGTTACCGTTAAAAAAAACCTGCTAAATAACTAGCTCTTCATATTAGGTAGCCAGTTTATAGGTGAATTACATATAAAAAAATTGTATACAATTTATGCAAAAAATTGTTTTTTGTATTATATAAAATTCGTTGACTATCACTGAAATATATTAGAATATAGTGCCGTGTAAATAGCTGCGGCATAATTTGTTCTGGGATAGTTTTGGCAATAAATACAAGATTGAAAAATGAAAACATGTCTCAAAGATAATTTTGTATCAACTTAATTGTTACGCAGTCTGTTTATTTTGAACAGCTTTGTATGCGCACGAATATTTATTTCGATTTGTTGCAACATTGAACTTTTCTTTTAAGTTTCTTTATTTGCGTATGATTTTTACGCGTATCCTCGACCGAATTAAATTTTCCTTCACTCACTATCTCTGATCGAGTTCAGACGTGAGCTGCAGTTCGTTTGGTTTTTCTATTAAAGTTAGGTGCTAAATTACCTTAAACGGGTGAGTACGTTTAAGTAACCTTCTCTTTGTTTATCAAAATAACAATATTTGTGATAATACATTATTGCAGCATCAAATTTTATTTAATCTATCTTATCGCCTTTGTTGAAATCTATCGTTACCTTATCGCATGTTTTTTTTATGAAGCCTCATGCATGTGGTGCGATGGTTACCCATCTCGTGAATTTGTAAAATTAAAGAGGTAGAAATTAACTACAAATTAACATTACTTCAATTGCATTTTGTCTCACCGAACTGCTTCAGTTTCTTTTTATGTAATCTAGAAATTTTGCGGATCACTAGCTTATTTGCGTTAAATGCTAAATTACTAGCCCTAAAATCAATTTTTTTTTATGGTTGATCATCATCTTTTTTTCTTTTCGATATTCATTGAACACGTGAAATAATTTTTTTATTCATTTAGATTTTATCGCTTTAGATTCCCTTTTCCTGTTTTTTTTTTTTTTTGTATTTCTACATACTTAAGAAGAAGAAACAAAGAGAGTAAGAATAAAGGCTCAATTCCAAATTATCCTAGTCTTTCGGAGGAACCTCAAGGACCAATTAACCGGTGACTGTGTGAGGATTCAAACGACCGGATAGCCAGGGCTAGGGATGGGCGATGTATATCGATGTTTTTGAAACATCGATATTTTTTAAAAAACATCAATGGTTTTTTATTGATATTTTTATTAATTAATATCGATGTTGAAGGATAAACATCGACTTACATTTTTACATTTTAATCATATGTATAGTCCCATCTATTAATAAAAAGGAAAAAAATGTGTGTTACATGTATCGTACCACAGACTTCCCCTCAAGGTATCTCCACCTTGTCGAAGGCAAAGATGTCTTTGCCGGGTGGGGGAGCTTAGCTACTGTGTTCTGGTGAACCTGAGAGCTATGCCGGCGGTAGCTTAGCTACTGGTAGGGTCACCCATGCCGGACAGGTCGAAGGCGAAGGGCCAGACTAAGAGAGATACCAAACCCAGGTCAAGGTGTTAGCTACCGTGCCGAGGGCCTCGTGGCACTGGGGTCGCAGCGTCACTAACGGTGCTTCTGGAATACCGGGCGGCCATCAATCAAATCAATCAACTATATGTCTAGACTGTTTAGATGATGTAATACATTTAGTTTGTGGGCAAGTCACCAACGGCTAGTAGAAAAGAACTTATCACAAATTGGGGAAAGTGACCAACTATCGGAATTGCCTTTGTGCCTAAGAAGTCACGTTGTGGAGCTTGAAGAAAATCCCTTGAATTGGTGGAAGATAAATGGCGACCCCGATAAACTCACCCATCACTTTCAAAAATAGCACAACAATATGTGACTATTGTCGCAACATCGTTACCATCGAAGCGTTTATTCTCAAAAGCGAGTGTAACGCTCCCACAGCAAAGAAATAGGTTGAAAGAAAGAAGACTCCCAAATTGAATTTTTTTAGTTAGTAAACGAAACGGTTTGGGAATTATAAATACCCTATAAAGTGCTTTTTTATGAATCAATATTATTTAAGAAATAGTTTTGGTGGAGTTTATTGCTGATAGAATATTTATTTTTATTTGTATTTCTCTATTAGTAAGGTTTATTTTTATTTATAGTTTATTTTTATTTATATTATTTATTACTGGAGTTTATTTTCATTCATGAAATAATATTTATTGTTACAAATAAGTTCTTTTTGCCTTTGGGAAATTTGAAAAATGTTTAGTTACATAAAAAATATCGATGTTAGAAAACCATCGATAATTCTAGTCGATAATTTCCAAATATCGATACTGGTGCCCGAAATTTATATCGATAATCAACATCGATGTTTTATCACCGATGTCCCATCCCTAGTCAGGACACCCCAGAGGACCCTCCACGATAAGGACACAGGATTTTCCCAAAAGAAAGAGAATAGCAGTAAGTTCACATCCCTCCTCTGTTTTTGTTTTCTTAACAGTAACAACTAAATTATAGATTTTGCTTTTGAAATATCATCTATTAGATTTATGCAAACTATTCACCAAATAAAATTGTTGTTAGAATTTTAAAAAGTTTACGTGTTAAATATGTATTGTTATGTTCGACGTTGTATTTACGTCAACAGCCTCAGCTGTCACTTCTGAAGGACTAAATGTCAGGTTAGCCACTCGTTGGTAACTAAATATCCCTCTTGCGGAGAAAAATTGAAATTTCCCAGTCACCATCTCCCCTCCAGCAAACTGACTGTGGAGCGAGGACATTATATTAAAAATATAAGTTCAGATAACGACGAGTGTGGGGTAGCATGGACAAATTTATTCGTCAGTTAATTTTCCTATTCACGTAATTCGTCCAAATTCATGTAGAAATCGTCTAAAATAAGCAACAGCGTAAATGGAAAGGTATTTTAAACAATATTTCATCAATTAAATCTTTATCCGAAAGGTTTAAGTAAATTGTTGGAGAGTTTTCACGTGTAAAGCTTGTCAGTAACATTTTTTATCATAGAATCCTCGAAATACAACCTCCTCGTTGCGTCACTACATTCATTCTCGTATGCTATTTGCAGAAATAATTTCATTTCATCGAAATTCATTGTAAAAGTTTCTATTTGGGTTAAATTATAAAAATTGGCTGTGGAATAAAACAATCGCCGGTCTTTCGCGATTTAAAACAAAAGAAAGATGAGTGACGCCATAATTTTTCATCAATCTTTATTCAGCTTTCGTTGAATTAAAGTGTTTCTTAACTCCGATCCCAATTTAAAGTGCTCGATTGTGAAATCAAAGTATTTATTTGAAGAGAAAAGAGTTAAATTTCCAGAACAGGCAGTTTTCTGTAGAGGTTATATAAACAGAGAGTTTATATAACATTGGCATCGTTCAAATTTCAAGGTAAGTTACATGTGTAATTGTAAAATTCGTTAATTTCGTTTCATTAATTTGGAAATTCGTTATAAAATTGCCGAAAGGGTATCCAGGGATACTCCCAAACCCACTAAGAATTGAAAAATTTAATTTAAGTTAGAAAATTTAACAATTTTCCCAAAATCCCCTGAGAAAAATATTTCAGTATATATATTTCCACATATCAAGAGAAGGTACAACAAAGTTTTTGGTGTTTTTCTCAAAAATGCTCCTGGCGCCCTTATCCAAAAGACTTCGCCGAAATTTAGACATTGATGGACCTCTACCATACCCCGCTCTTAACCCTGTTCTAGCTGGGGGCACGCAGTATAAAAGAATACTTTTTGGAGGGTTATAATTTGAAAGAAATTACACTAAATGCTCAAAATTTAAAAGACACATATGAAGACAACATACTTAAAAATTACAGTAAAATTAAATTAAAGTAAGTGTTCAAAAGTTCCCTAATTACATGTCACACATTTTTGATAATGCCTAACTAAGGCTGCACTGCTTACGTTTCATAAGGTGTTTGGCGCTCTCTATAACTTCTTCAATATTATATGTAGGTAATATTATGGTCCCGTTTCAGAACAAATTAACTGCAGGTGAAGACGTACCAAGTTACAAGCCTATTGCCACAATTATTAATTTGGCAATTAGTACATCTATCATTCAGGACTAACCGTTCTACGACAAATTTATGCTCCTTTACTCAGAATGATAGTGAAATCTTGGATAATCAAGGACAGGTAGATACCATAGACACTGACTTCTCTCACGCGTTTGATAGGATTGATCACAAACTTCTTTTACATAAACTAGATTATTTGGTTTCTCTCCTGGATTGCGTTTATTAATAGGAAAGGGCGCACGACTTCCGTCTAATTACCGACCGATAAGTCTTTTGTCGTGCTTATCTAAAGTTATCGAGGCTGTGATTGTGAACCGATTCCGCAATGAGTTGATGGAGAAAGATTCTTTACCGTCGGAACAGTTTGAATTCTGGGCCAGTGTCTCCACCGATTTTCAGCTGCTCCGGGCCACGGTCCATTAGGAACGCGCTGCAGAGCCACGAGACAGTTCACGTAATTTTCATGGAGTTGACACGTGCGTTTCACTGTGTTTGGCACTATGGCCTGCTGTATAAGATGCAGCGCTTGAATACCAACGTCAATCTCATTCGACTGGTCCGTCGCTATTTGTTCGGACGTACTTTCATTGCCAGAGTGGGACAGAGCAGATCAATTTCGAGGTCGATCTACACCGGAGTTCCACGGGAATCACTACTGGACTCAAAACTATATCTCACTTTCATACCTCACATTCCCAGGGGACCCGGAACTAAGTTGGCGGTTTATGCGGATGACGTGGCCATTTACACGACGGGCCTCAATGAAAAATACCTTGTCTTAAGGCTACAGCCCGCTATCAATCAGTTCACGACGTAGACAAAGAACTGGCGACTTGTAATTAATCCCGATACATGTAAGGCAATTCGGTTTACCAAGATCCGTGTGCTATTTCCGTGGATGGCGTACGTCTCGCGTGGGAGAAGGCTGTTAAGTATTTGGACCTCGTCCTGGATAGGCGATTGACTTGAAGGAGATTCCTTTGAATCTCCTTCATGCCGCTACATTTCTTTAAAAGTAGCGGCGGCTAGAAACACTCTGTATCCAATTATCGGCAGAGACAGTGCGATGGACTTCAAAGAGAAAGTTACGATTTACACATCAGCGATTTGTTCCGTCGTTACTTAGGGATCGGCGACGTGGTGTTTGATATCCCGGTACCAATATAAGACTTTGGAATCGATGCAGAATATGATACTGTGAGTCACGGTCGGTGCTCCATGGTATGTGAAGAACCAGCATGTTCAAACCAACCTACTAGCAGCCCTTATAGAGGAATACGTCAGAGGGCTGGTGAAGGGGACGTGGGAGAGGGCCACTGAGCCGAAACATTCACTAGTGTACGACGCGGTGGAGGCACAGGATCGAAGCCACCGAAGATTTTCATTCGTAGAATTGAGAACATTTTACAAGAGACGGTTTGAATAGTTGATCTTCGAGACGAATATTGAGAACTCCAGCGACGGAACCTCAACAAGGTGAACAATTTCTGCATATATGATGAATGAAGATCTTGGGCGTGAGGTAGGAAAGCATTCAGAGCAACGCTGATGACGCCGGGTAGGCAGAAAAAAGTCTGCCGGCTAATGCCTTGTGTCCTCGCATTGCTTTTGCTGTGAGTGACTCCATCAATACCACAAGCTATATTAGCATTATCTTTAGTTAAATAAAGGTCACTATTTATTTATTTATTATTTATTTATTCACAGTATACCAACAAATAAACCGCTATGAGACAACATTATAGCGTGTTTTTGTTTGAATTGAACAACCTTCATTTTTGACTAAAGGAAAGGGGTTGATAGTAGCAACCAATATAGTGTTTGAGACAATAATCACCGATGTTTCATTGAATCAAATCGATTTTGACTAATCAACTACAAGTATAGTTTAATCGAAACACTGTTAAATGTTTTACGCAAACATATGTACTTGAGAATCAATAACGAGAGTACTCGTTTCCATTGACATTTTCTTTCCGTTGCCTTTTGCAGAGCGCATGCATCAAGTAGCATAATAGTTGATCACTGTATATTGTCAAAGGAATAAAATAAAATACAAGCAAGACAACAAAAATTTGCTTGAATCAACAACTAACCTACACTCAGTGAAAATGGGTTTATATTACTTAAAGGATATTATAAACTTATAAACTAATTCCTATATCTACATTATTCTCAGGTGAAAATGTAAAAATGTAAAAGTAAAATAATAAAATAATTAATAAAATAATCCCTCATCCAATTATAAATTGCTAATTGATTCAACTAAATAAATTATTAAAATGCAAAAATGTTTAACTATGGGAAAATAAAAAGCATGACCGAGTTTTCTGTAAATCTGAAATTTTAATACAAAGTAAAAGTTTGATCCATTGGTCTATCGTATTGGATAATTCCATTGCATTCAGTCCTACATTTTTTAACCGTAAACAAATAAACCTAACCTTGCCAGATATATCATTCTTTTTCAAACGATGGGTCCTATTGTGGCACTCGACCAAAACTGCATACATCACGCGCATGGTGCATTTAACAGCTTTAATCTAATGAATTTCTGCAGGCAATCATTGTTCGTTTCGCGTTTTAAACGGCTCGCGTCCTACGGTCCGATGGAGTTTGACAATCGCGCCGAATAAAAATCGAAATCGGCAATGGATTTCGTCGGGCGTAAAAAGTATGCAAATATCCGAGACCGAACTACAATAGTTCGAATACGGGCAGATTAATAACGCGGCAAATTGAAAGCAAATAGAATATTCGGCATACGAGGTTCATTATATTGCGTACTATTTGGTTCAAATCCCCGTGAAACTTGTTTGTCCGTCGTTCTGAGGAATATGGACGCACAAGCTTTCACAAGAACGACCATCTTTATTGCCCTGATTCTGTCTCAGCTTCTGGTTTTATAATACACGTCCCACTCTCGTGCGCGGGATAATTCCGGTAGTAAAGGTCGCTCACGTGTCACCCCGGTGTAATACCCCAACTTTTTGAGGGTAGTAAAATGAAGTGCCCGCGCTGAAGGGACGTCCCGTCTCGGCTGAAGGTTCGAGAGAAAGGACGTTATTTAAGACCGAAAAAGTATAAAATCGTTTGAATACGAATGCTAAAAGAGCCGAGTTTAACCTTTTCTTTAACACGCAAAAACCCCCAACAAAATTACAAACACGCCTTAGTTTATACGATTAACATGACCGTCTGGTACTGTATAAAAGATCTCTATTTTTCTCACGTTTTAAGAGCTTTTGTAAGCCAAGTGACATTTATTTAGATTTTTTCCTGTTTAGTGTTAGACTATAATCAAAGAATAACTGCATACTGTCTGCGAATGAAAAAGCACTACTTAGGAGTTTGTTACAATCCTTATGAATAAGTTTTTCGTCTTTTTCTCCGCGATGGTGCACTTTTCCTACTTTCTTAAGCGGACGCGGGACTCGTCATCATGTGTTTCCATTCCTCTTGCCACAATTATAGTGCTTTACACCAAGCCAACCTAACACATCAACGTTCTTCCGTTAAAGAACGCTTTAACCACTAGCGACAATTACAGCCCTTCAGTGCCTTTGTGGAAGGTAATGGCACTTCATATATTTATCGTATACGTACGAAACAGTTGTTAACATGTGCGCATGAGAAATGTTATGTTGTAATAAAACAAACGTTTCTGTAGAATTGAATGTTATATGTTTGAAAAACATAATTCTGCCTCAATTTTGTTATTACTCTATTGTTGGTTTGCAACAAAATGGCACAAAATAAACGTGTTTAGAAAATATCCGAGGAGGAACTTGTTGTAGCGCAAAGTGACAATCCACCAAATGTAAACATATTCTTGTTGATAGAATTTATAAAAGGAAACTACTGAAATTAGATGTGTTAAGGTAGAAACATAAGTAAATATATGAGCTTATCTGCTAATACAAGTGATGCCATCTGAGTTTAAGAAGAAAACAATGAATGAAGAAGCATTGTTGGTACAAATCGTTTTATTATTTTTAAAAATATTCATCATTAAGATTTACACATTCGTGCATGCCTTTGAACCAATTCTCGAAACATTTTTTTCACTTTAAAGGTGGTATCTTCAAAACGTTGTTTTTGGAGGGTTCAACAGCTCCTTTAGATGAGAAAAATCGCTGTCCATGCACTTTTGTGTTTGACATTCAAGCAACAACGAAAGAAACAAGCACTCGTTTTCGTGAAGGAACAACTTCTGTTGGATTCGGTTCATCTGGCAACACCCAAACAGTTAATTATTGCCTAGTTTGCGGCTCGTACGAGTATGTCCAAGTTTGGTCAGCTATTACAATGTTGTATAGGGACACGAGCCGTCTGTTGTGCTGCGACCAAGTTATGCGGAATCTATCTGGAACAGATTTTTTCACACTTAAAAGTTCATGCAAAATCGAATGTGCTACAGTCTTCGAGATACCTAAAGATGCCTCTATCTCACGGTAGGTCACATGCCGATCCTCTTGGATCAGGATCCTCTTGAAACGGCATGGATGTTTTTTGGAACAACAACCGATTTTGGTCAACCTTTACGAAATTCATCACTGATGGAAGCACAGCACGACGAAATTCTGTAAACCAGTTGTAAGCAGCCTTTTCTGATGGTGTTTCATCACTAAAAGTCGAAGGAGCCGATTGGAGGCAATGTTGTGTTGGGCTTTTAATAGAAATCATCCAGCGAAAACCTTTACGTGAAATTTCCATTTTTTCACAAAATTGCTTTTTTTAAACGCTCACTATTAACAACACACAATTTAAATCTATGGGAATCAACTGTACTAATAAAGCGATTGAATGCATAAAATTAAAACTCATAATCAGTGGTAATTAATGCATCACAGAGTATCATATATGTTAAGAAAATCGTATTCGAAATTAAAGTATAGAATATATTCAAATAAGAAATAAGGAAAAACAAAAGAAAAGCAGATGCATTTGTACAGTTAATCAATTAATTAATCTGCCGCAAAAAAATCCTGTATACTGTAAACGTGTTTTCTAATAGATGTATCTTAAAAATAATGTTAAAGTCTGTTGCTTGTTTTATGTGTGCAGATATTTTATTGTATATTTGGGTACCCAGATATTCAATACTTAAGTCGACAGACTTTAGGTAGCTTATGAAGGACGTTGTGCCGACCGCGCGGCGAATCTCGCAATAGTAGAAGTGGTAGTTGGACGCATAGGGGCTCCTATGTTGCTGTATATGTTACGTCGAATAAGCGAAATTGCCTATTACGTGAAATACGCAAAATTTTGCCTATTTCGCGATATCTGCAGCGGCTTTACCTAATACACGTAATCGGCAATATGCCGCCGTCGTGTAGTAGGCAATAACAAGCCTGCCGAATACGTTAGTAGTCTAAAATCAACCAATCTTTTGTTATAGCGCTTTTTGAAAGTGAACTACTGTCAATATTTATTTTGCCAATTTGCCATAATAAAAGCGAGTAGGTCATAGGAACAATTATTGAGTAACATTATATTTAATGATAATTGTATTCACAGGAAGACTACGCACTGTTTTCTTTGAATTCGAAAGTGTTTAGAATTGAATGTTCGAGCACTGAACATATTTTAAAATATTTATAGCGGTTGTGTTAGAGAAGATGATATAATATGTCATCGAACTCAACCCATTTGGATGGGAAAAGGGGCATAAATCGAAAAAAAAAAAAAACAAAGTTAGGTCTTCCACCACACTTAAAAGGTCATCCTGCACCTCTTGTAAATGCCAGATATTTTACTACGTAGAAGGACAGAACTTCAATAACAAGCGGTTGTTGTTATTCTTAACTGCTCTTTCCCAAAAGTTCTACGGACATATGTCGCTTTACCCATCCATGTGCCAATTATTTACCGAGCGATTGCTTGTCATAAAGCGCGTGCACGCAATCGTCCATGATTAAATTTTGTTACCAAACTATTAGTAAATGCTTTCGCACGCGACAGGTCGTATCCTTATGGGATAAAAAGCGGGTGTTTGGAACCAAATAGCGCACATTTTCGAGGGGCATATTGGAGTGTAAAATTTACAGTTTTATAAGGAAGAAACACTTTGAGTTGTGTTTATCTTGTTTTATGTACTGTAATGATATAATTTAAAACTTCGAATGTAGTTGTCATTAGCGGCACGTATAATATGTTCAGTATGGCCACTCGTTCAATGTGAAAACCTCTCTGGCGACTATAAGCTCTTTTTCGGTAGCTCCTACTCCTTTTCTGGCCCCCTATCGTTGGAGCGGGAATGTTAGGGACTTATTATATGTCCAGCTAACGACAAACACGTTGAACGGTTAAATAACTCCATTTCTGGTCATTTCCTTCACATCGTAAATCCTAAAATTTAATGCGATATTTTCCGACAAGTAACAATATAAATTCGGAGGTATTTCTAGCATAATTTCGAATATTAAATATCATTCGTAATGTAATCGTCTTGTTCGTCAGTAAATGTTATTATTGTGTAGTTGTTCATAAAGTAATCTTCCAGTTGCGTCACTATATGTAATGCATCATGCTACTATTAAAAATAAGAATATCCGTTGGAAATTCACCTACAAACTGTGTTTCGAAACAATCGCTATCGCGATTAATATAAACGTGTAGATGGACGCTAATTAATTTATGACTTTGAGTCAAGATTTTCATCCAGGTAACACGTGTTTGACTGTGCTCCCATTTTCTAAGTGTTTAATTTTAAAATCTTTCCATAAATACGATGTAGAAGTAAAGCTTTGTGGTTGAAAAATGGGAAGATTTCCAGTAGAGATCATATAAATATAGCGTTTATGTGAAATCAACATAATTTCAGGTTAATTTTCACTTTTCAGTTTTAATACTCGCTAAATTTCATTAATTGATATCCGGTTTTATTTAAATTGTCGAAAGAGTGAGTAGAGGTTTCTCCGGAACCCACAGATCATATAATTAATTAATTAATTAATTTATTTACTATTTTAAGCCATAATTAATAACTCTTTGACAGCAGACTTGAGCTTCTACGATAACGAACCCTTAGCTTTAAACACATATTTTCACACACATATCGTTATCAGTCTAACAGTCTAGAAACCAAGTCAAATTTTAAGTCGCCAACCACACATATGCTATATATACTTTTACCTCTTTTGGTTTTATTCAGTATTTTAATAAAGTTTACTTTGAGGGAACTTGTGCTCTTTATTTATATTTCAGTAAGAAAAGCAGTGCTTCACCGTTACCTACGAAATGACAAGGCTTGAGCGCTCTTCGATGACGTCACGCTGGGTTGGTGATGTATCACCATGCACGATATCAGCCGAAGCGGTAAAGGAATCGTTTTTTTTTTGTATTTCTTTTTTAAGTTTTGAAGGGCATCCGGTTTAAAGAGAATGCCAGTCGCCAACTGAGCCCTTCTTGGTATCCCATTCGATTTTATTTTAGAAAAACGAAGTTTCAAAGCAAAAAACCAAACACGTAACCGAGCACCGTTTTCGTGAAAGATGTATTTGTGGTTGATATTTAATCGACGCATTATTATTACTTGTAATTGTACGTGTATTTGGACGAAACTAAGGTTGAAATGATGCAGTAATTGCAATTTTCTTCAAAATTTTGTTCAATTTCGCGAGAAAATTTACAGACACGCTGTTTAACCAGGGTCTTTAATTTCCTATTATGTGGTGGTTTACCTAATCTATCATTATATTTCCCACGATCATTTTTAAGTAGGGTATTTGTAGAACAAGTTATTATAATTGTTGCAATACACTGCTGTGAATACGACATTTACATATATCAGCATCCAAATGGCTACGCTCGGTGATGTAATTTAAAGTATATTGTATTAAAACAGAACGTTTAGCACATTTAAAAACTTCTCCTCGTGTTCAAAAATAATTTTGTTAAATGTAACGTAAGAATATAGAACCATTTGAACAATAAAGTCTTCACGTTTTTTGTCAAATACAACGGACAGTTAGGGAACTGAGTTGGAATAGCATTTTTTTAAGCCTGGGATTTTTTAAATTCACAGTTATAGTTTCACCGGTCCTTGAATTTGTAGCTGTTGAAAGATAAATAATATTTTCTTTTACAAAGTGTAACTCACATACAAAACATGCAGAACTGCCGACACCACAGTTTTTAGGTTACCCTGTTTTTATCGTTTTAGAAAAGGTTTTATCGCTTATACAACACTGGAAAAGCGTTACAGATATCACCAACAAAGTATGGAAATATCATTACACAGTATTTTTTAAAATAAAACCAATATAATTTGGATAAACCAATTCAAAACGCAACAAACGATCTGAACGTGTGAATGATTGACGACCTACTTCAAAATACGTCACAGCCTGCGCTCAGGCCTTATGTATCGGAGGTAACGGCTTCGCGCAACAGAAGACTAAAATGACGTACGGGGTTTTCCAGTTTAACAAAGTTACGTTTTAACAAAAACATGTCAGACCAACTGAACGCAATACTGCGCGCATCTCGTTAGAAACACGAAACCACATAAAAACGTGTCTATTAGTTCGTTTTATGTCTAATCTAGGTATCAAAAATCATATCTGTCTAACGCGGACATCCAGAGAAATAACAAGTTTTTATAAGTGTCAACAAAAAAAACCTAATAAATCAGAAAACCGTCATTTTATGATATTGGTATCTTACTACTTTTGCCCCAGAATTTTATAAAAAATGAAATAATATACAGCAGACTTAATTAAAAGGAACACAACTAGGGGTAGCTACGAACTTGCCAGACGTCTTGTAGGTTTCAATATAATCTTAATCCGTATCACCAATCAGCCCTTGTAATGAAAAAAAAGCAATTTTGAAAAATCACCATTCCCCTACCGAGAAGACCAAGAAGTTTACTCACCCCAGACAAGCCAAATTACCAAAATAATTGCTTCTGCGTGTAGAAGCACCATATACTCTATGTTATGGATAAGCACAATGATTCATTGCATCATTGATTCAAGAAATACGGCCCCATTAAATGTATAACCCCCACTATTACCCTATTACCGCGTTCATCACTAGATGCAAATATGCAAGTGAAGAATAAAGGAATCTCAAAAAGAAGCAGTAACTATCGCGCTCCTTATGCACATAAAAATAGCTTAGAATATTAAATAATATATGTATTTACATAAGTTCCGCCCTCCAAAATTTCTAGTTTAGAAATAACCATAATTCATTCCATAATAATTTCATCGAATTTAATTTCTGCTACATATTTAATTTGTATTAAGCCATTCGTTCCTTCTTTCTTTTTCTTTTGTAGATCTTAATCAATTTGCTGATGTAATTACGCAATATAATTAAAATCGAAATTCTCTTCTTTTTATGGAAGTAGGTTCAATCATTTTCAAACGACTTTCGTTTCTCTTCGCTGCGTGGAATAAAATCTAATCTTAATTTAAAAATTTTATGAGCTATAAACGCCTTCTTTTTAATTAGACGATTTATTATAGCTTCAAGAGACAACGTCTAACGAGGAAATGAGAAGTGACATTCCGGCTGTTAAATAAACAATTTTAATTATTCAATGTAATTAGGCAGGGATTTCACCGCAGCTGTGCTCCTTTAGTGCTGTCGAATACCAATGTGTGATTAGAGTTGGTACTCTCGTCGGCCCGGCAGGACTGTATCCGTTATAGTAAGTATACTATCAGCCATAATTATATGTCCACCCAAAGAAATGGGCGCAAATAAAGGAAGTGCTAACTGAAAAAGAAATTGTAGTTTTACATTTAATAGAATACTCTTAAAACAAAAAAGCTGATGGTCTTTATTCAATTATAAAATTTATTTGACACAAAAAAAAAATAAATAAATCTCCGTTTGGTCGAAATGTCCACCTCGACTATTAATAATTGCAGCACACACTTCCGGCACTCTCTTGTAGTTGTTTCCAGAACGATTCCTTGGAGGTTGGAGAATCTATTTTCAATTGCCTGTTGAGCTCATCCCTCAAAAACTGGGTTTTGAAGAGGCCATTTTATTATATTGATATTGCTTTCGCGTTTCACCGATTCTAAACATTCGCGGCACCATTTAAAAGTGTATTTCGAATCATTATCATGTTGAAATATAAAATAGTCACCGATTATTCTCATTCCAGATGATATAGCATTTGCTTCCAAAACTTCCCGGTAGCGCTCTTTTCTTCAAATTCCATATAATTTAACCCAGTCTCCTACGGATGCAGCGCCAAAACAAGCGCAAGCCGTTACCGATCCGCCCCCATGAGAGCCTGTTGATTGATTGATTGATTGATTTTCTACCAGAGCAGGGCTGGTCTTTACATCCCTAACACTGAAGCTTAGTAGCTTATTGTATTATTCCTGCTTCGGTTTTGTTTTACTTAAACAGGTTAGTTCCCGCAATCAGGTTTAACAGCCTATGTAGTAAATCTTTCTCCATTGGTAGTTCAATTGTGCTTCGCATAGCGAATCTGCGTTGAGCTAACGCTGCACATTCGAAAATAATGTGAGAGGCTATTTCCTCCTCCTCATTGCAAAGTCTACATAATGGCTCATCTTTGTAGATCCCCATCTTATGCAAGTGGCCTCTCAAACAGCCATGTCCTGTTAATAGACATGTTGCTGCTCTAAGCTGTATCTTGTTTAATTCAAGCAGGTCAGCAGTCAGATGTTGCGACGGTCTTCCCATCATCCGTTTGCTGTGCTTTTGTCCAGCTGCATGTTTCCAATTTAATTGGTGTTGTGTTATAATCCACTCATTAATTGCACCACGCACTGCACTCTTGGTAATACCTAGACCCGGTTCAGGGCCTATATAATTCATTTTTGAACCTTCCCTCGCTAGCTGGTCTGCAATTTCATTGCCCGCTATGCCCCTGTGCCCTGGCACCCACACCAGTGTGACCTTGTTGTGTTTAGACAGAGCCATTAGGGTTTGCAGGCACTCCCATACTAGTTTGGAGGTTATGCGATAAAATGCTAGTGCCTTTAAGGCTGCCTGACTGTCAGAGAGAATGCACATCGTCTCACCCTGCGGTCGCCGACGCAGACTCTCCCACGCGCAGGTTTGTATATGAGAGACTGTTGGTACTACACATGATTCTACTACTTATTCTCCTTTCAACTCTTCAAACCGAAGAGTTCAAATTTGGACTCATCGATCTAGAAAACATTTTTCCACTCATCAACTGTCCAATGTTGATGCTCTTTAGCCCACTGCAGCCGTTTCATTTTATTTTGTTTGCGTAAAAGTGGTTTACGCAACGCTATTCGGCCAAATAAACCACCTCTCTTAACCTCCTTCACGTGGTGGTTAAACTAACTCGTTTTTCACGCTCAATATTTATTTCAGACGTCATTTCAGCTGCAGTTTTCATGCATTCCGTTTACTCATCATAATTATTCGACGATCTTCTGCTGGTGTTGTCACTTTCCATCGTCCTGTTCGTTTTGTTTTTAATAATGTTCGAGCCTCTTGATATTTTTTAACGTTATAGTCAACAATTTCAATTTTTTTGTGATATCTCTGTTACTTCGGTCAAGATTATATATGTAAGTAACAATCATCGTGCGGATTTCTAAAGGCAACTCTCTTGTTTTCGGCATTTTAATATTAATTTTAGATAATTTTATTAACGATATTTACTCTTTAAAAGAATAATGACTACTAAATTTAAATTCATAATTCTAGTTCGGGTAAATAGGGAATTGACATCTTTACTTGTAGTACATTAAATGTTTATTAATGAAGGACAATTGTATTACATTTCGGTTCTTTTTGTGGCCCTACCTGGACCCTTAATTATGGGATTAAGGAAATTCAATGGGTAACTAAGTATGAGAGAAGTCTTTTGCGGAATTATTTAATGTGATATATTTCTTCTACTTGCAGGTAAACAGTTACTTATACCCGCTGAATAACAATGAATAAATAATTTTCTGAAATGCAAGCAAAAATGTAGGTGGGCAAATAATTATGGCCGGTAGTGTATGTACGTACGTACAACCCACAAACAGCTGAATGGATGAAGCGAATATTAGCGGCGACCACAGATAGGTGATCAATGAGTGTGCAGTTAGTTTCATTCAGCTCTTGCTGTGCATTGTTCTAGGTGTAATAAATATATAATTAAGTATGTCGAACGTGTGGAAGGGTGAGAAACGACCATCTGCTGGGAAAGTGAATGAGTTTATCGGTTTCCGGATTTATCTTATAGTGGTACTAAAATATGTTATAAAGTTTGTGATATACCTTTGATAAGCCGGGATAAATACGATTGTAAAAAACAGTACTATAAATAGTGTAACGCACAGAAATAAAAAAATGGCGTGCTACCAACAATTTATTTTATGCTCGATTTACTTTTCATGCAACTTTCCACTTTGTACCGACGGAGAGCGTCAAAGTTATGAATGCCATACTCAATCTAAAGTCTACCAACTCTGTGGGTATTGACTGTATTCCAACAGCAACAATCAAAATGCTTTCTAAAATTATTGCAGAACCTCTTATGCACTTGATTAATCAGTCCGTGAGTACGGACTGTTTTCCAGATGATTTAGATTGGCTCCATTGTACCTATTCCTAAGGAAAGTGATTTAAGTAAAATGGAGAATTATCGACCAATAACAATTATGAGTGTTATAAGCAAGGTTATTGAACGAGTTGTATATAACAGATTGATCCAATTCTTAGAACAACACAGCGTCATGACCAACTCTCAACACGGCTTCCGATTTGGTACATCAACTAAAATCGCAATTTATGACTTGCGAAAATATCTATACAGCTATAGATGAGGGAAGGTATACAGCAACTTTATTCTTTGATTTGACTAAAGCGTTTGACAGTGTGGATTTATGACAGATAAACTTTACACTATCGGCTTCCGAGGTGCCTTTCTGGGTTGGATGATATCTTATATGAGCAATAGGAAATTGTGTGTGAGAGTTGGTGATAAACCGTCAGAGCTTTACGACATCAATCTGGGAATTCCACAGGGCTCCGTTCTTGGTCCGCTAATATTCTGCCTTTTTATAAATGATCTCCCCAGACACTTTACTGCGGGGTCGGTATTTCTTTATGCAGATGATTCTGCAGTGGTTGTTGAGGGCTGCACCGTGGAGGAGATAGAAACCAACATCAAGAGTGCAGCCGATGAATTTATGACATGGTGTAGAGCTAATAGGCTGGTAGTCAATACAACGAAAATAGTTTCGCTTCAATTCCACAATCGGTGAAAGATAGATGATTTGAATGTAATATTAAACAACAATTCACTGAATTTCTCAGATATAAAATTTCTTGGCATTCATTGCGATGCGAATTTGAGCTGGAGATCTCGTACGGAACATGTATGTAGTAGGCTGGGCAGCTGCTTTTATGTGTTGTTACAGCTAAGGAATACTCTAAGCGAAGACTTGCTCTTGAACGTCTAATATGCACTTCCATATTCGATACTTAGTTACATTATTGATGGGGGAATGCAGTCAATTCGGTAAGAGTTTTGGTACAGCAAAATAAACTGCTAAGACTAATATACTAAATGCAAGCAAGAGAGAACTGCAGACCGAAATTCAAAAGTAGAAAGATATGAACTTTTCCCTACATTTATATATATTGAAACATCTTTCTCGGGTTTTTTTAGGGAAAATTGTTAAATTTTCTAATTTTAAATTGAATTAACGATTCTTGTAGGTTCGGGGGTATTCCTGGATACCCTTTCGGCAATTTTAGAACGAATTTCCAACTCAGTAAAATGAAATTAATGAATTTTAAGATTTTAAAAAGTAACTAACCTTGAACCTTTCAACGATGCCAATGTATATAAACCCTCTCTTTATATAACCACTACAGGAAACTGCCTGCTCTGGATATTTAACCCTTTTCTCTTCAATAAAGACTTTGATTTCACAATCGTACACTTTATATGGGGATTGGAGTTAGGACACACTTTGATTCAATCATGGCCGAATAAAGATTGATGAAAAATTGTGGCGTCGTTCATCTTTCTTTTATTTTAAATCGCGAAAGACCGGCGATTGTGTTATTTCACAGCCAATTTTGATAATTTAACCCAAATAGAAACTTTTATAATGACTTTCGATCAAATGATATTATTTCTGCAAACAGCATACGAGAACGAATGCAGTGACTTAACTCGGAGGTCGGATCTCGAAGATTCTGTGATCCAAAATGTCACCAACAAGCTTTAAACGGGAAAATCCACTACTAATTTACAGAAACCTTTCAGATAAAGATTTAATTGATGAAATATTATTTGTTGTACTTTTCAATTTACTACATTAATTTGGACGAAATAAGTGAATAGAAAAATTAACTGACGAGTAGATTTGTCCATGCTACCCCACACTCGTCGTTATCTGGACTTATATTTTAAATGTCCTCGCTCCAAGGACAGTTGGCTGAGGGGGAATGGTAACGAAGAAATTTCCAATTTTCCCCGCAAGAGGGATATTTAGTTACCAACGAGTGGCCAGCCTGACATTTAGTCGTTCCAAGGTGACAACTGAGAGAAGTTGTTGTTGTCCTAGATACAACGTTGAACATAACAATATATATATATATATATATATATATATATATATATATATATATATATAAACGGATACTCTAAAACTGTGAACTGTTTCATATATATATAAAGCTTATACAAAATTAGAAACTGACGGTGACACTGATAATTACAATACAAGACACGCCGACCACCTAAGAACCCAGCAGCACAGAAGCACATTATTTGAAAACCAAAACAAAAATGCCCTGCTTATACTAGGAAGTTTATATATAAAAAACTCCATGCACGTATTAAAACACCACAACACCTAGCTACATTCGAAGATAAAATTAAAGGAATGTTTAATGGTAAATGCCTTCTATTCGATTGAGGAATTTATGAACTGTGATAAATAATGATGGATATGTGAAGGATAGTATTTTGCATCTACACACATTTATTTATACATTATAAATTTGTGATATTTAGGTGCATACAATGTGTTTATGTTACTTTTGTTTAAAAGTATATTCTTTGATTGACGTATCCAATATCTTATTAGATCTACTGGATAAATAAATTATTCTATTCTATTCTTACTACAATCAAAGGAACTCATACTCAACACGAATCCTCTATTCTCAAATTCTAAATCATTACATTCCTAATTAAATAAGCCTATATTATTTATGTAGTAGATTTTCCATGTCACACTCCACTTGTTATTCTCTCCTAAAGGACATCGCAGAAAATTAATAAGAAAATCGCATTTTTATTTAAATTATCCCTATAGAGTTACGACTATTCGCTTCCATCCAATTTATTGTTCTAAACGGTCCTGAGTATTAAGTCAACTACACTCATAGTGAAGTGCCTAAAGCGATTTCTCACCTTTGAACAGCGTAACAAGGAAATTAGTGTTGGTAGCGCAAGTTTTCTGTGACATGTAAAACAGGCCATTAATCTTCGCCCGTAAGATTGATAGAGCGTGTCCCACGTAGCGGCGTTAACTTGAAGTTTAAACGAAATAATGTATAAGGACAAGGTAGAGATACTTCGGCGAAGACGAACTGTGCAGTTCAATAGACGGTGTATTGATACAAAATTTATAGGTTCATAAAATATTTGCAAACTAATACTACTAACGCTTGATTTACGACATGGTCATGTTCTTAAAACGAAAGCAGTATAATTAGTCATCGTAAAACGAATACACCTTTGCATGTTAAATGAGTATAATGAATAAATAAATTAAAGAGCAATTTTCTTTGAGATCTAAAAAGGAGTAAGGATTTTCTTCGTTGGTGTTTCTTTGTTTCATCGTAAAGTAATCGAAGTGCTGGTTCCTGTTCCGATGAACATTTTTCTTGGACGTGGTGTCACCACGTTCAAGAAAGACACCACGTCCAAGAAAAATGTTCATCGGAACAGGAACGAAGACTTCGATTAACTTACTTATTTATTCCAACGTGTGTAATACATTCATGAACATGAAACTACATCAAAACGTAAAAATTCACTTCGTTACCATTCGTTAGATAAACATCTCAGAAACTCAATACATATCTAGATTTATCAATAATTCAGTACAGATAAATTTTGCAGTTTTCAGATTGGTAACGCTTTAAATAAAAATAGATTACAACCTGTCTCACGCCAAGATCGGAGTATTGGACCTTATGGATTTGTATATAACTATCTTTTTTTAGAAGTAGAAGTTCTGATAAGGTATTTGGTGGGCTTTATTCCTAGTGATGACGTTTATTGTGTGTACGTTTATGTCATTTATCAAATTTGATTTATTGTTTGTCGTGTTATTACCTCTAATGTTTATTTTCCCCGTTTACCCTTAATTTGTATTTACTTTTGAACGAAACAGTTTTTCAAAAATAGTCATTTTGGCTCAGCCGGGAAGTATTGTATAATCCTTTTTAACCCTTCGGCGGGCGCCATTCGCACGATTCTGTAAATTTCAAGAGTATATATAAACTGATGACCGTTTTCCTTTAGAAATGTTCTGTTAATTAACATAAGCAACCCTATATCCAAAAACTGTGATCGCTCAGTTGCAAATAGGACGTGGAAGTGAACGTTACCAAAAGTACGGTGCTTTGTGCCGCAGCGCGCTCAATCATGTAAGTAAATTGATTCATAGTGTGCAGTTCTTTTACTTACTTAATTGTTACTTTTATAGTGAGGAATGATAGATAGAAATACTGTTTTTTTTCAATTTCTAGGAATAGGTGGCAAAGAAAGTATTTGACAGATGGCGAGCTGCAAGAAATTATTGACAATTTGTCGACGATGAAGCTGTTGACTTTATTGATGAAAGTGAACAAGACAATCGTAATAGTGAATCGGAACAGTCCAGAGAAGATTTCAAAAATGTAGAATCTTTGAACATAGAAGAAATTGACTACCGGTCCTATATTGGAAGAGACCAAGAAACAATATGGAAAAGTACTCTGCTAGCTATTTAAAAAAAAAAGCAAGAGCCAAAAACATTATAAAAGTACTACCTGGACCCAAACATGCAGCGAAAAATGTAAATACTAAATTAGAGTCATTTCTTACATTTATAAGTGACGATATGATTGATGAAATCGTTACTAGCACCAACTTATACGCATAAGGAAAGAAAATATCTAGCGGTTAGCGGCAGTCGACGGCTCACGACGGTTACCGATGTGGTTAGTTACGAGGTAGACTGTATTATGTGCGGTGTTTCTTTTATTTCATCAGAATGTGTTTTTATGTTCGTCTTTAGAATCCCGTACTAGATTCGTCTAAGCTTCGTAGCAAAAGCAAAATAAATATGCGAAACTCTCGTTTCCACGCGACCACGACTTAAAATTATTACGTGCGCTCTTGCACACAGTAGATCTACATGTGAACGTTGTTATAAGTGTACTAACGACTCGCATAGAATCGATCGGATTCACTCAATACCTTCCTCTCTCTCTCGTCGTACATATATAGATATAGCCAATTTTACATTTTCCTAATGTGTATATCGAAAACAAGAAATGCTCTATTTCATACCAAAGGGAGAGAGAGATTTTAAATTAACATCGGATACAGAAATGAATGCATTATTTGGAATACTTTACCTGATTGCAGCAAAAAAAGGTAGTCATGTAAATGTTTTGGAATTGTGGGCTAAAGACGGGACAGGTATATTTATATTGAGGACAGCTTTTAGTTACAAAAGATTTCTCTTTCTCTTGCGTGCACTTCGCTTTGATAATATTTTCGCTAGAACCGAACGTGAAAAGATAGACAAAATAGCATATATATACATAGCAGCCATAAGACATATTTACACAAATTTTGTGAATAATTGCATGAACAGCTACAGCATGGGAGAATTTGTCACAATAGATGAAATGCTTCACCCGTTTCGGGGCAGATGTAGTTTTGTGCAATATATGCCACAAAAACCTGCTAAATATGGTATTAAAATATATGCACTTTGTAATTGCAAGACTTATTTTACTTGGAATTTTGAAATATATTGTGGCGCACAAAGAGAGGGTCTATTCAAGACGTCTAACAAACCTTCCGATAAAAAGGATTAGCCAATAAAGCAAACGAATAGAAACTTGACTACTAATAATTATTACATCAATTATCCACTGGTTGATTACGTTTTGAAAAATGGAATTACATTCGTCGGTACAGTAAAAAATAATAAAAAAGAATTCCACCTGAATTTTTGCCCAATAAATGTCGAACAGTTGGGTCATCCTTGTTTGTATTTCAGTATGATGTTACATCGGTATCATATATGACCAAGAAAAACAGAGCAGTCATATTATTATCAACCATGGACGATTGTGGTGAGATTGATGCCTCAACACAATTCAAAGAGTAACGAAAAGATGGCCCCTTGCAATATTTTTTAGGATTCTTCATATTGCAGGGATCAATGCTGAAATTATATTTAATTCTACTGGGCCACTAATAGAATCACCTAGATGACGAATGTTTTTGACGAAATTGGCTTTTGAAAGAGAGGGCCGAAATACCTACACCCCCGAAAGATATTTCGGAACTTCTATCGAAATATTCAACGCAGTCGAAAAATTCCTTGTCTGAGATAGCTCAACAGCGGTCTGGTCGGTGTTACCTCTGCACTGCGTATAAGAATACAAAAACAACGGTAACTTGTACTGTATGCCGACAATTTGCCTGTAAAAATCATAGTAACAAGATTATTAACTGCCACAGTAACCGACAATGAAGGAAGATTGACTATTTTGAGTTTTTGTTTGAGTATACTTATTTTATTGTTATAAAGAATACTTTTATTTGACTTTTGTACTTATTTGCAAAATAAATTTTGTCTTTTATTTATTTTTACTTTTTTATTATTTTTTTACATACGACAAAATGCCGCGGCGCGCCCGCTCGGATTTTACAGAGCGCGCCTGCCGGAAGGTTAAATAATTTGACTTACACATTATACTCAGCATATCTAAGTTTACTTTTCGAAAAATGCAGTAGTCGTGACAAAATAGAGATTTTTGTCCAGCCAATGCCAAGACAATCGCTCTCCAAACGGTGGCAATACTGAATCCAACTGTTGACAGACATTACCCGTTATTATTATAATATACATTGTAGCACTTTATTAATTTAATATATACGGTATTTTATTATACATGTGTAACAATTGATTTCTGCTTATGTAAGTATAAATTTATTGACTATCGCTATATTAATTTATTTTCCTTCGTCACTTTTTTACATTGAATAGTTTTATGAAACTTGGAAAAAGTTAAGTACCGCTTGCACATAGATTATTTTATATTTTTAAATAATCGATAATCATCCAAAATAGTTATCTCACTGAGAATAATGCAATCTAATTTTGTATAACAATCCCACAACAATAATTGAAATAAATTTACGGATTTCATGAACCTCTCTTGAATAATAACAGTGAAAATAGAATGCAGCGGATCTAATACCATCTGCGGTATAGTGCAGCTTCCCTATTATCCTTTAATACTTTATTGTTGAAAACCGGAACACTATATCTTAATTCGCTCGCGAGCCTGCGCCAAGCTATCTATATTAATACATCATCCAGTATAACACAGACATATCTACAGTCTTGGCCAATAAAACGAAGCACCTGTACATTTCCGCAAATGTATAAAAATACTCCCGTTAACGAAAAAATAATGAATGTTATTCTGCAAACTACTTTAAAGTGGCACGCAAGTGATTCTCTGAGAAACCAAATAAAATTGCGACACAAATAATTCTAATCAAAATCAGTTATACAAACATATTGGCTCAATGTCTAGTAGTAGTCGCGCTTCACCATTGGCAATGGTGACTACATTTGGTTTTGTAAAAGTTGAAGGTGCTCCATTTTATTGACCAAGGCGATATACATACTTTCGCGCACTGTTCAGCGGTTCGTTGCCATTTTAACCCGATTTTGTCGCTTTTAGAAGCCATTAATCATCATTGCGACTAGGCGACGAAACAAAACTTCCGGCGAAGTGAAAATTAGCGGCAACGCATGATAAAGATTAATAATATCCGAACAGTAATGTAAATACGCTGCAGCATCATTCGCTAACTTTTAGCGAGATTTATAATTAATCCGCTAATCGGTCTTTGTATGATTTTCAATCGCGGTCTAGTGTCAACTATTGCGACTTTTCGAGAGACTAAGCAAAAAAAGTAATCTCAATTTCGCGGTTGGCGTAATCTGCAGAATTGTTGAATTTGTGCAATTATAACGATTTCGCAGCGGACTAATACGTAGATTGTATGTAAATATGGTAATGGTAGTATTATAATAAGCGTGAAAGTATGACCTGCAGTGTTAGCAAACTTTGCAGTAGCCTATATTCTACAGTTAGAAATAGCTTATATTTTCATTTTGGTGCCACAGTGGTTTCATTATAATAACTAAAGCTGGCCACGAGCAGTACCGCGCAGTAGCGTAGAGTCGACCAGGCCTCGCGTTCCACTAGAGTTATTCCGCTAATAGAGATGTTTGCTGCCGCAAATAATTTCGCTCATCTTTTAAATAAAAATTAAATAACACGTGCTCAAACACTTACCATTTTAAGAGTCCTCCGTGAAATCACAAAGTGAATAATGTCTGTTAAATATCTGCAACATTAGATATGTTTCAACTGTTGTTTCGGCAAAACTAGTACGGCATGAGGAAAAAATGCGTTTACATGCAGAGAACGAACGTTCTACATCTAGTGACGTGATATTTGCGTAAGTAAAATAATCTTTCAAATAACTTAACGATTCTGTTGACGCACCTTCACAAATGTGTCTTAATGTGCCAAAATCAGAATTTTTTCTCAAAAACACTTTCAAATTTTTCTAGAACAGAAACATTTTTTGCGTCTTCAATCGCGCATAGCTGTGCGTGAACATGTTGCACTATTTGTAGAGATTCTTCCAACGGCACCGCAGGATTTTGTAATTTTTCTATTGCATCTGCTAGCCCGAAGTAATTGTCGTGAATGATTTTTAAATCCATTTTAACCTGACTATCTTGAAATTTCGACTGGCTTTTCTGGATAGCGGCAGCTTCCTTTGTATCGAATTGTAAATCCACGTTCTTAATATTGTCAAAATATTTATGGTAATAAAATGCGGCCTGTAACCATGTTCCCCAATGAGTTAGAATAGGTTCTGGTGGCACTGGTATACGGGGGCACAGTCTGTGAAATTCGCGAATACGTTTCGGTGATTTGACAAATACTGCTTTGGTATGCGCTATTAAAGCGTCCACCTCAGGATAACATTTTCTGATACTATCCGCCACAAGATTGAGAGCATGAATTTTACACGTAATGTGTAACAAATTAGCAGAATGCTTTTTAAGATACCGGCCTACAGAAAGCATGTTTGCAGCACCATCACTCACTAACATCAAGAGTTGGTTTGTTTAAAGTTCAAACTTGTCCAATGTATTTAACATTAACTTTGAAATTACTTCGGCAGTACACTGTTGTATTCGTTTGGAGACTAATAGAATTGAAGGTGCCGATTGATGAGGTTCCAATTTGCGTGCCATTACATTAAGAACAGAATGTTTCTTCCGATCTGTTGTTTCGTCGACACATAACCACAATTTTTGATCTTTCAACTCCGATTTTATTTTTTGTTCAATATGTTCGCGCGCAGATGGCACAATTCTTCGTAACGATGTTCGACTTGGTAATTTGCACTCCGAGTAGTTATTCCAAAAGCAGATAAATGGTTCCTTGTCTAGTAAATTAAACGGTATATTACATGCGATAAATGTAACGCATAAATTAAATACAAATTTTTCATTGTCTCGTGCGCAATTTCTTTTTGAGACATGCTTTTCACTATTTACGTGTCGTAGACAATGTTGTCTGGACCAACACATTAACGGGATTTTACAGATTACACATTTAATTTTAGCACCTTCATATGTTAAGTCTGGAATTTCTGCAATAAATTTTCGAAGTTTGTCCGACCGCGGTCGTTTTGCTGACGAAATCATAATTTTTCTAGGACAGATAAACAATTGCATAAATGACCGGCAGCGAAAATGTCCGTACTGCTCCGCAGACGAAGTAATACTACCGTTCTTCTCAGTCCGAATTGATTCTACGCCGATGCGCGGTACCGCTCGTGGCCAGCGTTAATAATAACACACATCTATAAATACATCTTTGATTAAGGTAGGGTCAATATTTGCGGTGAGTTTAAATGTGGAATATGTATTTGATGTAATAGAATGATTGTTACTTTTTGTACATAACCTCAATTGATGGCTTTGTAAGGAGGCTTAGGATTGTATGCAAAGAAAACGGCTGAAATATGCAGATATATACATATGCAGATATTTTTACAAAAATATGAAGAAAAATATGCAAGATATGAATTTAAAATATGCACTATTTTGTAAAATATATCATATTAACTTATACAATTATAACATAAAAACCGAATTTTGCTGTAGGAAGAAAGATTATGTGAAATAATGAGTACATAAACCTATTTACATATTTATTTTCCTTAAAGTTATAAGGGTACACAAGAAAGGTAACATAATTAAAGTAAAAAGCAATAAGAAAAAAATATAATACAAGAATCACATTAACTAATATTTGCAAAGTAATTAACAACTAAATGTTTTTCAAAATTTTCTATTAAAAATTTGCGGCGATTGTCCGTATACAAATGTTTGGACACAGAAAAACTCCTTTCTATGTCGACTGATGTTATAGGACAATGCTTGAATTTTTGACATATTCGTGGATCTATACCTAGCTCGATATCCGTACTAAAATTACCAAACATTTTTCAGCTTTTTGTATTCAACATTCTTATCAAGAACTGAAGCTAATGTTAGGCAATTTGTCCTTATAGTACTGGACTCTTAAAGGTGCTTTATCAAATATTTTTTATATTACTGATTAAATTATTAATAAGTGGAAATTGTTTTCTGATTTCTTCCGCTACTAAATTTAGACCTTGAGCTAAGCAAGACATGCATTGTCGGTTAATATTAACAAAAATCTTTCACTTGGAATACTTTGCGGTAGAAAAAACTAGATAATTCCTTTTGTACAAAACGAGTAATAGTTACATTATTTGTTTTCGATAACTCTTTTGACGTAATTAGATATGATTTAGCTGCGTATTCTTCGTGTAAAACCCTCATAAGCAAATTTGCAATGTAACAACCAGAGGAGTCTGTTGTTTCATCAACTACAAGATAGAAATAATTATTTCCAATAATATTACGTATTTCCTTAAGTATGTTATTGTAACATTTGTGCACTGTGCTTTCATCCGAAATATTTTTTCCTCAATGTTTTCGCAAAAATGGTCGAAATTTAGAATTATTTATTTTAGCTAACGGAATGTCAGCAGATAGTAGAGCTTCACATAAATCCTCGTTGAATATTTTTTGTTCTGTCTTTTTTGAGTTGTCCGTCGCACATTCCAAAATGGTTCGCTGTCCATATACATGAACACCTTTTAGATTTTGAGCGCGTTTTCGTATGTGTGTGGGTGTTTTTACATGTTGCTCTATGAGAAATCTTCTTTCGAAAGAAATCTGGAATGTGGCATTCTATGAATGAAGGAAAGTTGGATGTAAAATTATAACCTTGCATTTTTAAATCAACGGCAATAACCTCAAAGCACGACATGACGGAGTACAAATTTGGCAATTGCGCGTACGAATCACTAAATAAAAGATACCTGTCCTAGTAAATATAGAAATTTAAAAAGAGACTTACTGTTTTGCTGCATGCACGGCAAAATACTTTAACTCCATCCACAATAATTTCGGGATAAGGTTTGATTCACTCTTCCACGTTGGCCATTTTTTTATTATATTTTTAGTAACTGCCCGACTCAAGAAGCTTCACTTCTTCAAAATTTGGTTTTAACAATGTTACTTGAATGACTCACGAAAAAGGAATGATGCATAATCGAAATTCAAATGCCGTTCGTAAAAATGTTGAATTTCTAATAAAGATTAAGATTTACTCGAATGCATTTTAAAATCTTAAAACATTAATTGCAAAGGTACCGAACAATATGCCACTGCAATTCGCAGAACCGACAACGCGGTAAACAGAGCGCCTATAATGCACCGACAATTTCTATGAATACTTCGGCAAACGCCAAAGCTAATAGTCCAGATCTCTTCAATTGTATATATAGTAACCAAATTATGTAAAAAAGGGATTAAATATTTTCCCCTAATGTATAAATAAATAAAAATTTACTTATTGGAACTACTTGAAAACTAACCCCCTTTTCTGCTAAATCAACATAGTTACTTGTTTCTAGAAATTTGTTTACTAAATCTGACAATAAAAATTGATAAAGTGCTTAGAATATTACGGGTCTGTTATATTATCTGCATTATAGTCAGCAACAATTCCTTTAAAAACAGGGTATTAGACAGATTATTAACACGAAGTTGAGCTGCACAGGTAAACCTGCATTATTCTGTACCAGGGAAAAGCAATGGATAATCTGTTAATTGTATTATAGGTAAACAAGTAAATATCAAGGAACCTAATATGATGGTTTTTACAGATTACCTGACATTAATGTCGTTCGTTATAATAAATATCGTACGATATGAAAGTGATTGCAAATTTTTTAAAAATTGAATTATTTTCCTAAAAATGAAAATTTATAAATGAATATTCAATTTTTAACAAAATGCAACTTATGCAAAAAAATTCTTTTTTACCCATATTTTAATAGTAAATATGTTGAAATGAAAAAGGGTAGGCATATATGCAAAAAATACAATATATGTATTTTTCATAAAATCCGAAGCCTATTTATAAGACCCCGTCCAAATATTTATCTCCCTCCGAGAAGAAAATAGCGAATACTTGTATTCGTAAAGCAACCTCAAGAAGATGTTAAACATGAAACTAATTGCAATTAGAATTACAAGCAATTACTGCAGATAGCATACAGCTAAAGGCACCCTAAACTGTTTTAGTGATTATGTCTACACAAAATAAAAATTTTGCTTGTTCGTGAGTGGAAACAATAATAAAATTTAGAAATATTTTCTGAAATTTGCTATAATTTCGGTATTTAGTTCTTTTAAATTATAGGAAAATCTTCTAAAAAAAATTCATATATTTCGTAATAAAGCCTGCAAATTACTTATAAATTAATAATAATAAAAATCCAAAATGACGATAAACGTACATATGCAAAACGAACTAAAATTTTAATTGCAAGATGATACAATATAACGAATGGATCGAGCATTTGGTTAAAGATACTGTTGCTTACCATTATTCATTTTCTTGTTGTTACATTTACAAATGGAGGGCTTCTTTTCTTGATCGGCTGGGCATGTCATGACGCAGTCGTCGCATACTGAAACAAAAAGAAACGATTTATAAAATGTTATTAGTATTTATTTTAAATATAGTTCATTGCACGGGGCTTTATATATTTATATTTATATTTATATTTATATTTAGGGCTTTATATATTTATATTTATTATATATTGTGTAGTCACTTGGAGGAAGTGCTTTCGGTTGCAAATTTGATTGGTATTCAAAAGCACTTATTTTTTCTTCGTTTGATTCAGGCTAGAGAAGTTGCATGAAATTATATTTGGTTACAAGTTTCATATAAGAACTATTTGGAAATATGGATTTACGATCTTTAGGAAATTTTTGTTCAAAATTCACTGTTTTAGGAGAAAAATGCGTTTAAAAAGCATTATTCGGTTGCTATAAGCGGCATTCATCAGAATATTTTTGACATTTACTGTGCATTTCATCAATGCATATGCTTCAATGTTGCTAAATGCACATGCACTTTTTTAATAAGCACGGTGCAACATGTTAATATTAAGATTTTGAGTTTTAATAATCATATTTATTTAAACCACTGTAGTTAAATTATTTATAAAATACGAAACAAAACGGCATGCCACTACTCTTTTGTTGACTGATGAAAATGTAAACTATATTCACTCGCCCAGCTGAAGAATTATAGTTGAAATTGGTATAGACATATACAGTATGGCGCAATAGTGTGGCAAAGCTCGATATATCTGCTATTAAGAGAGATATAAAAAAAGATTTCTAATAAAAATTGTAGACGCTCCTAAACATTTTAAAATTATATACATTTATGCAAGGTGTTCCATAATTCCAGGGTGAACCTAACGTGTTTTTTTTTTAACGGGACACCTATATATTAATTTAAATTTTGGTTAAGCTCGTCTCCCGCATACTCCCAATATAAGGTTTCATTATGTTATACTGGGTATTTGAAATATTATGGTAAATTTTATTCTAACAACATTACACACTTAATAGCCTGTACCTTGATAAATAACGAATACTTAATCGTTTCAATACTACCACGACTTTAGGAATATACTCTTACTTTGATGTCAACTGTAATTTGTTTCCACGGGTGTCGCATTTATACAGGCTAAGTCAAATTGAAAATTTACGAATTTCTCTTTTTTTTTTAATGGAGACTCATGTATGTTATGTCAAAAGTAGAAAGGGTTTTACTATTCTCATTTCAATTAAGCATTCCCTATACCTAAATTCAATAATTCAGGAGATATTTCAAATTATTAGAAAAAAACTGAGATATATTGAAATTATTTCAATATACCAAGTTATCCATGAAATATTTGCAATTAACTTTTTAAGCAGCGAACTATTAAACGCATTTGATAAATGCCAATCGTTTGCCTTATATTAATTTTTAAAACGACAATTATTTTCCAAAATGAACTATTCTGTTGATGAATTAATAGAAATGATTTGGGTATTGGGTGAATGTATGAAAAATTACTTATTTATAAAAAGGATTCATCAAAAGAGATATCCTGAACAAAAACTTCCTGACAGAAAAGCGTTTGAAAAAGTAGTGTATGAGAAACACGAAAGAACAAAACTGTTATTACGGAAAAAAATAAATTTAATGTGCTAATAACCGATACAGAAAACCCATATATTATCCAACGTGAAATTTCGCGTCAACAAGATACTAGTACATAGAAGGTGTGTACAAAGAATACTACATAAGTATAAATTCCATCCCTACAAAATTCGGTTGCACCAGGAGTTACACGAAGATTAATTTCCCCGTAGAGCTGCTTTTTGTGAATAGGCTCAACAACAAATCCATGGTCAGAAAGATTTCTTTGATTTTGTTCTGTTTGAAGACAAAGCTACATTCGCAGAAATGGAACGGTGAATAGACATAACTTCCATTACCATTCTACAAACAACCCCTATATCATGGTGATTAAAAGTCAAACTAGGTGTGTGTCGAAACCCTCCAACAACACCAGATGATATGAAGAACAGAATAAGGGAAGTATTTTATAGTATTCATATAGACATATTAAGGAATGTAAGCCATTCGTTTGAGAAACGCTTGTAATGCTGTATTGATGTTATGGGTGGACATTTTAAACATTTGTTATAAAGCTTGTCTATTGATTGTAAATGTTATTTCTTGTAATTGTGTTATACTTAAATTTAACTTAATTATAATTTTTCTTATATCGAAATAAAAATAAAATGATAATTGGAGCAAATATATCACCGATAACTTGATATACTGGAATAATTTCCATAATAACTAGGAATATCCTCTCAACGATTGAATTTAGGTATAGGGAATGCTTAATGAAAGTGAGAGTACGTAATGTACTCCTTCTACTTTTGATATAACATACATGAGTGTCCTTTAAAAACCAAATTGATAAAATCGTAAATTTCCATTTTGACTTACCCTGTATAAATGTGATACTCGCGGAAACAAATTACAGTTGACATCAAAGTAAGGGTATATCTCTAAACTTGTGGTAGTATTAAAACGATTAAGTATTCATTATTGATCAAGATACAGAGGGAGGGGGAGGTATGTACGTATGTGGATGTAGAGTTCAGTAATGCGGTAGACATTGAGGAGTTCGCTAATTCGGTTATTTATCGGATTCTCATTGTGTGTTTTCGAAAACATGGGACGGAAGCCTGGTGTACCTCTTGCATCGCATGTGAAGAAATACATTTGGCGTGTCCATGGTTCGCACATTCGTTGCAAATTTTGCGGTGTAGGGTTGCTAGGTCGCATGACATTTGAATGTAGAAGTCATATTAAAAGTAAACGTCATGTATTGAATTCAAGAAACAATATTCCGTACTGACAATTTTTGTATGACTTTATTTTCATGTTGAGCACGTGCAACATCCCACAACACCTAATAGATAATGAAAACTTTCGTCTTTTTTAGGATAAATATGTTCCATCATGGAAGCTACCAACAAAAAGACAATTGCGGTCACCATGTTAGTTTCTGACGGAGCCGCAACAATGCTGAAAGCTGGTAGGATGTTAAAAGTATGCTTTCCGACTCTTCTTCACATAACATGCCTCATACACGCATGTCATCTCGTAGAAAAAATAATTCGAAGCAAGTATCCTAGGGTGAATGATTTAATATCATCTACCAAAAAAGTGTTTGTGAAATCTCCCAAACATATCCGCGTATTCAAGCAATTGTATCCGCAAATGCCGCTACCACCTCAGCCTGTACTGACGCGATGGGGAACATGGATCGAGGCAGTATCTTACTATCGCAAATATTATTCCCAAGTAAAAGATGTCATTTTCAAATGGTGCGGCAGATCCGCACTGTATATATATAAATTGTAGGAGACCATAGAGGAAATAAAAACCATTATTATTATTAAGCGATACCAGTTACCTAAAATGTGCTCCTCTCTGATTATCACACAGTATATTGTTGACATGTATAGTTTATTTCAAATTATAAGAATATAACTTTGAACGGCTTAAATGCTGTTATTGCACCACCTGCGGTAATAACTACCTAGATACGCAAACAAACTGCTGAGGACCGTAATGACAAAATTTAAGTGAATTGAATAGAAATGGAATTATGATTTGCGATATACGTAACTACCTGTTTGTACATTTAAATCTCATTTAACATGTACATTCTTTAATTACTTCTAACATCGAATTGCTTACTATGTAAATTTATACTGTTTGTAAAATATATATACCTAAACATCTTATAGGGCCGTAATTTATAGTCAATATGCATTGCCAGGTTATTATCGTCACAGAAGGTGCAATAAAAGTATTAAAGGCCTTGTAAGTTTACAGTTATATTCTTATAATTTGAAATAAACTATACTGTCTGTCTTAAATCAGCATCTACGGTAATTCCTATTTTTTTTTTCCTTTTCCTTCTAACATCCTATTATCATTGTTATTACCCACTTTATTGAGGGTTTTAAACGAAAACTAAACAAATTTACATCGGAGCCCACGAAGTTTCTGCATGTAAAGGTTTAGTTTGGTTTTGAAACGCGCGCATACATACGAACGTGTCTATGTATGTAAATGTTCATGTATGAATTATTGCCTTTTCCTCGAAGTTCAATTCCTCGTTTATCATTTCCAGGAGCTTGTAGGGAAGCGTTTGATAATTCAATTTTATCTCAAAACTAAAATTTATATCACAATCATTTACGAACTTCTAAATTTATGAGATGAAAATTTCTAGAAGGATATATGAGAAAGAGCGTCACAGATTCTGCGTATTATTTTATCCGCGTGTGTTGCAATAGGATATATATTGTACTTCAAGAATAAAAAATAAAAAGGAGAAGGGAGGCGAAAGGAAGCAGGCTCGGCAAGAACAGAACAGGAATCCTAGAACATCTCGTTACTTCGTTGAGGGTAGAAAAAACAAAAAAAAAGGACTATAAAAATACAAACTACGGAGGAATGCCGCACATAGCTTACCGTTTGTCGACATCAGTTTGGAAATTATTTCTACCCTCAGTCCGGATTTCGCCAATTGACGTAGTTTGTTTCGATTGGTCGATTCCTTTTCCAGAGCTTATCCTACGGATGCCGCAGTTTCAAGCGAGGTGTACGGCAAGTATCCTTTGAGGATCTGTATCTGCGCGCGATAATAAACAGAACTGGTGGTCTCCAAGTTGGAGCTCTTGCTTCTCGCAAGACTATGATCATATTTATCGTTTAACGAAGGTTATCGATTTCCTATCTTTATGGTCTTTTCATTTTCCTTTTACGATACCAATATCTTCGGGAGATACTTTACGTTTGATTTGCGTGCTTTTCGGTTTTAATGTCGCTCGGATATTCTTGATTTCTTTCTGCTTTACGACTATAAGCGTATCGCGATAAGATCTTGTAACCGTTTCTTAATAAAGAAATTTTATTGCTGATGTAGCCTTAAAAGTAAAGCGTAGCAGACATCGGATAAACTTAAGTATCTGCCTAGATTATAATATCATTTCGATTTATACAACAGCTACAGAGGATGGGTTCGACATATTTTTGTTTTTTTATTGCATGTATGTCAAACGTGAATCCGGAATATGATCCATTTATGATGAACCAAAGCCTATCTTCTAGTTAATTTTGATATGTTGAGGTAGGTTATGGTCAAAAGATAGAATTCTTATGTGTAGAGTAACCTAAACTTGCGGACTCGCATAGGCGTCGGTATTACGGGTTAATACAAGAATACGAAAAATTCATAAATAAACTAAACCGGTAGAGAAGCAGGCATGTAGTGTCGACCTTGAATATAAATCATGTTAAACCGCGCTGAGAGAGATTTCGTTTTAGTACCGGTTGAGCTGTTGCAGAGATTAGTCGAACGGTCAAGGTTATGTACTTACGTGTCGCTTTTGAAAATATAGCTGGTGTTTTTTGTGTGTTGTGGTATTATACCAAGTACATAATTAGTATGTAGTAGTATTAGTATACCTAAGAAAACAATGCCTCGTAATAGATGCTACTAATTTACATAAGTATGTGTAACTTTTTCCCCATTTAAAATATGACGGTAGTGCAGTTTTTTGCTTAATATGCAATGTTCGTTTGGCTGCATTGGACAGAACTGATTGCCAGAGGCATGTCAATGGTATTAAGCATATGAGAAATGCAAGAACTGAAATACCTTATACACTATTCCTCATACATTTATTAATTATGTTTACCTCTCGTAATCTTCCGTTGTCGTTGGTGAGAAAAGCAGCTTTTAAAACGTTTTGGCGACGATACGTTCCAAAGTACCCATTACCCTCACAAACACAATGACAGAATCATTTGCCGCGAATGAAAGAGATGCTAGAAAATGTGTGTAAACGTGATTTGTGTTCCAAAAAATATGGATTACCGTGGATGAGACGACCGATATAAAGAAAAACAGTATTGTGAATGTAATAGCTCGCGTTTTATCTAGCGAGAACACAGCATCTCGATATTTGTTAGCTTGCAAACGTGTTAAACAATGTACCGCGGAAAATATTCAAAAAGTGATAATGAACGCTTTGAAAAAATTTAAAATTGCCCAAGATCAAGTTGTGATGATTGTGACAGATAGTGCAGCAACGATGTTAAGTGTTGGGCGATCCTTAAAGCATATATTTCCTAACTTAATGCATATAACCTGCGTGCTGCATGCTTTGCATTTAGTTGGTGAAGTTGTTCGACAACATTACGGAAACGTTGATCGGATGATTGGAAGTACTAAAGCAGTGTTTCGTAAATCTCCTAAACGTTTGAAAGAATTTCGTAAATTTTATCCAGGTACTCCAGAACCTCCTGAACCAATTTTAACGCGATGGGGTATTTGGCTCACAGCAGCTTCTTACTATTTGATCCATTTTCAACAAATTCAATCAGTTATAATGCGATTTAATCGGAATGCATCCAAAGCAATTAGAGAAAGTCAAAGAGAATTTCAAATTCCTCAACTTTTAAAAGATTTAACAACAATATGTACCAATTATACAGTATTACTAGATGCCATCAGAAAACTACAATGTTAAACACATATACTGCCCACACATTAATGTAAGTCAAACATTCAATTAATCTGTAAGTAGAAATTTGGAAATAAACGTAATTTGATGGTCAATTAATTTAATATTTCATAGATTCAAATAAGAAAAAACATCTCAACGGCTCGGTGGTCTAGTGGTAAGAGGGCCAGCGCGTGACTGGGCAGAGCTAGGCGCTGTGTGTTCGAGTCCCGCTAGGATCAAATGTTCTTAGCGGGTCAGGTACACTCCCGAGTCACCATTCGCAGTTGGGGTACAATTAACTGCGCTTCGCCCTTTACGGCGAGGGGGTGATAGTAACAAAGCCATGGAACACTTTACACACACAATTTTATATACTCAAGGCCCCTGAGGTTATGACAAGCTTTAAAAAGCTTATACACCCCGTTGGGCCGTACCACACCACTACAAAAAAAAATATGTATTTTAAATATGGATGATCAACTTCACCACGAGCTCGGCGTGAATTTGATCACCTTTTAATCAAAAACTAAAAAAAACCTACTCACCCTGCAGCCCTAATCCAGTGACCAATCCACAGCCTTAACATCGACGAAGCCATATTTTTAATTCCATTAAAGTATAATGATTTGATTTTCAGTTATCATCACCTTGGTTGACCGTACACTCATGAAATTTACTTCAATCCAATCTTAACGTTTCATAAAATATATGAAATTCTCCAAATTCCTATTTTTATTTAAACACAAATACTAATTGAAATGATTAAAACCACTTCATTATGTTTAACCAATAAATTCCAAAATAAAAAGCTCTAAAACCTGACATAAAGGATCTCAAAAGTATAATCACGCATTTTGCATTAATTAATTTAATCGATCCACTGCAACTCTGTGTGAGTAATTCATAACTGGGAAAGGTAAAATAAAAGTCTGCTTCTCGCAATAACATTATTATTGTTGTTATTGTGAGAAGTAGACTTTTATTTTACCTTCCCCTGTTAATTAATATAATAAATTACCTACCATTATTAAAATAAAACGAGTCCAGTGTTGACGTTAAAAAGTTAGGCTTGAGGTCGAACAGGTTACATTCAATAAAACCGGACCGAAATTTTAAGCGAAGCACTTTGTCATATCAAAGTGTTTCGTCGCTGCGTCAGGGTTGTAACAACATTGCGCAATGTGTGATTGATCGTTTTCTGTAACAGGTGACTTTATCTCAATGACCTACAAAACGTCATAAATTCACGTATTTTCATTAAATTCGCTAGCGATACGTGTAAACATGAGAAACGCGTGGCAATGCCGTCTATTTTACGTCAGTGAGGCGTCAAAATTTTATGACTTTATGAAATCTGGTGTATATGGAGGCATTAGACGATTAAGTTGTCGTTTTGTACGTAACACATTGGCTTATGCTTTTAAGGACATGACACGGTTGCTTTTGAAACTCTCTACCCGTATATAATAACAATAATAATAATAATAATAAAGGTCATCATCTTTATTGTCCAAGAGATACTTTAATCTAAACAAAGGACAACATTTTTTTGTAGACATGTAAATATATGTTTCCACATACATCCTGGAAAAAAATAACTAATTACATTTACTATATATAACCAAAAAAGTAACCAAAACAAAGTAACGAAAGTATATATTTTTCATTGCGGATAAAAACGAACGTGTTTTCTTCTCGCATAGGTGACAAAGCTGTTCGTTTATATTGTGCATACCGATGATGTACCTCAACGTAAGCCAAACTCAACTTCACGTAAAACATTACATATAGCCAAGTCAAAGAGGAACGTACGAATCTGTCTGAAAGATGACGAAGACTGTTTCAAATGACAATACCTGGCGTGAAAAAATTAGAAAAGACGTTTTGTGCTCCGTAAAAAGGCGAACCAACTTTAAAAAAGATAATTACAGTAAACCTGCTGATTATTTTATGTCAGAAATGTCAAAAACGGCCGTGGCTTTGCATAAAAATCTTTGCCGAAGTATACACCGTATCTGGGGTCTTAGCACGGGTATATTAAAAATGTTTATGACTATGATTATTTCTGTTATTATACTGTATCGAATTTAGGATCAGTGACTACTAGGAGGATTGTCTTTCTGGTTTTGCATATAGGCACGTAAAGAGCGCGACTAACGAAACGTCGCCTGTCGAATTTAATATCAATATCTATTGAATTTAAATCCAAAGTTTCATCAAGATACGACAACTAACTTAGTCGCAGCAAACTTATAAAACTGACAAGTCACTCGGAAAATTGAATTGAGCCGAAAAATTTTTGCGCAATAATTTTTACAACTTTCGGAGAGGTTTGTCTCAACAACAATGTCACGTCGAGTTAGTTTCTGTTCTTGATTATGAAGCATCACTCAATCTACAATTTATCTCTAGTACTGCGAATTCCACCGTGAACGCACCCGTCTCATCAACCCAAGACAGAACCACCAGAGACAGTCACTCAAAAATACATCACTGCTGTGCGTTAACTCATCAAGAAAGATCGACATGTGAGTCATACTTACGGATTTCAAAGACCTCAATCCAAAAAATTCTGCATGATGAATCGGCTTTGGGAAGGTTAGTCTCCCGTTGGATCCTACATCCTTTAACTGAAGAACCAATGGGGGTTCGCGTTAATTGGCGTTGAAAAACTTTGAGCCGATTCAACAACGGAAGCTCTAAAAATGTTTATGGTAGAGCGAGTGATGGCAAATCATGGATTTATTCCTATGAACCCCAAACCGAACGTGAATTCGCTGTGTGGGTGTTTCAAAATCATAACAAGCCAACAAAAGCTATTCGTTCCCGAAGTGTGTCGAAGAAAATGGTTACAACTTTGTGACGAACCGTTAACCGTCCGTACTAACTTAAAGGCCTCTCGGTTAAGAAAAGAGCGTTAAAATTAATATAACCAACTTTTCTGTAGAGTCCTTAAATTATTTCACTATCTTATTCAATTCTAGTGCGATCAAATTTATTTCTAATTTGTAATTTTAATTTTTATCTTGTAAATTCATTTTTGAGAAAACCCTGTATACTACTTTTGGAAAACCTATATATATTTTTTCATTAGAGTTGATTGGAATTGTACAAGACCAACAAACGTCATAGGACAAGAACGTTTGACGTAATGTTTTCAAACGCTATATAAAGACCCCGATTTCGCCTTTCAAGTCAGTCGCTCTTATCGTGACTCCAAGGAACTGAGGTATGCTAGGTCGCCGGCTAGCGATCATGAGTAGAGTAAGATAATCGTTCGTCGCGCCATAGGCGTGCGGTTTCTTCAATATTTATAATACCGAAAAAGAAGTGATGAAGCGAATAATAATAAAAAAACTAATCAAGGATTATAATATCTGTAAGGCTGTGAAACACTCACCCTCTTAAGCAGCGTAATCAAGTAGGCTGGCGGATTGCATTGGAATTACTGACCATGAGAAGTAGAAGCACCATCATTAGTATTATAACCTAGTGGATAAGAATCTATAGTGCGTAGCAGAGTATATACTTCGTCCACTATTTGCAGTGACTTCACTAACGACAACGCTCTATTTTGTAATTGTTCCAGTAAGCAATTATAGTAGCTATGAATACTTTGTAAATCTGTTTCAACAGAAGTATCTTGAAATTTTGACTGGCTCTCCTTAATAGCTGCAGCTTCGGCAGGATTGAATTGTAGAATAACAGCTTTTACTTTTTTGAAATGTTCAGCATAACGTGTAAGAATCGGCTGTGGTGGTTCACGAATACCGGGATACGCGTGAAATGTTCGAAGACGTTTTGGAGATTAGAGAAACACTTTTTTTGTACTTGATATTAATGTATCTACCTCGGGATAACATTGTCTAATAGTTTGTGCCACAAGATGTAAAGCATGCACTTTACAAGTTACATATAAACAGTCGCAACCGTATTTAAGAAGAGAACGGTCTACCGCACGCATTGTCGCTGCACCATCGCTCATAAACATCAACACTTGATGTGTTGAGACTTGAAAGTTTTTTAACGTAGTATCACAGTCGTAATTGCTGCACTAGTACACCCCTGTAAACTGTTGCTGGCTAGTAACAGTGGAAATGTCGGTTTATGTTGATCCAGTACATCAACAATAACATGTATAATAGAACTTTTTTACAATCTGTTGTCTCGTCAACACACAACCAAAGCAACTGATTTTTTAATGTAGATATAATTTTATTTTCCACCTCTTTGCGTACAAATAAAGCATGCTTACGTGCTGTTGCCGTAGTTGGCAACTTCAACTTCGGGTTGTATTTGTTCCAAAAGTTCTTAAACGGTTTCTTATCCAGTATGTTAAGTAACAAATTACATGTTACCATCATGACAAGTAAATCGAAAATAAAGTCATTTCTATTTGACGCGCCGTTATTTCCATTTCTATGTTTTACACTATTTACATGCTTCCTACAGTCGTTCCTTTGCCAGCACATCAAAGTTTTCTCGCACACTTTGCAAACTATTTTAGCACCGTCGTACAACAAATCTGGAAACTCACAGATAAAGTTTTGTACTTTATCAGCAAAGGGTCGTTGTTTAGCCTTGCGCACACTGGACATTTTTAATTAAAAATTTTCTTGAATAACTAGTATTCCGCTCACCTTATTTAATTCACACGCACACGCCGCGCTAGTGATGATGAATGATTACGAATTTGAACTGCTTTGCCACCCGGCAGATGTTTACGCATCGCATCAGACTGGCGCGCGCCGAGTTCCGTTGGCTGCTCCAGCTGTTACCACTATGCTGGGACGACACAATTATCTTACCTTGATCATAAGCTACAACAGTTTCGACTCTGCGAGCTTGTGGTCGGTGTTTTAAGCAGATCGCGTCTAAGTCGAGTCTAAAGAAATATTCCTTGGACAGTCGAACTTGTGCCGATAACCGGGGCTTATTTTTCTAAGTCCGAAGGTATGTCAGGTATGTCATATGAATTATGACATGCCGTTCAAACAAGTAAAAGTCAAAATTTACACCATCTCACAACCCGCTAATACCCGCCAACTTTGTATCGATAATGTAAATATTTCCACCTGACTGGAAACAGTTCGTAATTCACATTGAATGTTATGTTATGCTATTCTTTGAATTTATTTCGTTTTAATTATGTAGTTAACAGAAATCAATTTTGTCTTGAATGTGTCGTTCAGAAACTGCGGAGAATAAAGGAGCTGTACATATTATCTACTTATTTCAATAATGGGAACGTACCTTGGTCTCCGTTTGCAGATGCCTGAATTCTTCACTAAGATCTTTAGAACCGACATTGATTTTTCGAACTTCGAAATCTTCAAGCAAATGTCAGGTGTTTCGACATTGATACCGTAAGGCGACATCCATAAGCGGATGCGTCTGTTAACTTGGTAATCCTGCAAGCATATTTTCCCCGAAAGTAATCGACGACATATAAGATAATTTAAAAGAGCGTTTTATCCTTTTGTTCTGAACCATAGGCATAAGATAAAACATAAAGCGAATTTTAAGGTGAATCATTTGTTCACGCTTTACTAGTTACCGAAGTTTCCGAATCCCTCCTGAGAGGGAACACCTGTGTTACATTCCACCGGTTCTTCTGATTAGAGATTGATACGAATAATTTTCCCGTTACCTGATAAAAGTGGGCGAGCGTCGGTTATCACATTGGCATCCGAAACCAGAGTCTGACAAGCAAATGTAGGTAGCGTATAATCGTGAGAAATCTCCGTTGTGGCATAATATTAATAATTCTATCTACTTTCATGTTTTGATCACCTGACCAATACAAACGCATTGATGGCAAATTACGAAAACCCACAATAATTAGCATGCCAAAAAAAGGTTCAAGTTCTCTATTGGTCAGTTCTAAATTTATGCTTTTATCCTGGGCATATTTGTTAGATTGTTCAACAATATGTTCAAGTAAAAAGTATCCAAAAACATCATAAGTTGGATCATTTGTTTCGGAAAATTTGAATTGTGTGTATTGCTTAGGTGTAGAAACTATTTTTTTGAATCTAAAATCTTAGGTCCAAATTCCCACATTATCTTCAGTTTCCGATTCTGAAGTATCGTCATGATCAGAACTGTCATTAGACTTTTCTAGTGACAGTGCATACTTTTCAGAGACTTGAACATCTGACTCATAATTTGGATCCGCAACGGAATCATTGGAATCAAAATCTTCGTTATTGATATCCTGCACAACGTTAGAGGTGCTACATACATTGGTAGATTAATTCCAACTTTTGCCGTAATAAACAATTAGTCAAAATACCGGCGAGTCAGGTTAAGAAAAACTGATTCTCTGCAAGTGCACTAGGTTTTTAAAACGACCACTTTTTTAGACATGCGTATTTGCGCGAATTGAGTGGTTTTTTAAGCAACCTAGCCGTATTCCCAACTAACGAATATGCCATAAAGTTGGTTAAATAACTGTAATTGTACAGGGTTTTTCCCATTTTAGACCAAAGAAAATTGTGCGCATTAGAAAATCACAATATAATTAACATTTTCATTTAAAATCCTAAATCCATATTCCATGAAAAATTGGCAGGTTAATATCGGCTTGCGGTGTATCTGGAAGCAACGTAGATATTCAAATGGACTAACGGTGTTTCCCTTGTGAGCGAAGCGCAATTAACACAAAACGTCAACAAACCGGTCAAACTATCAGTTTAAGTTTTCTCAATTCGTATATTTCTGCATTTCACAGCTTCGTCATAGTCGTACAAGGCGTTCCTTCCCATTAGGATCACTTAAGCGCGTCGTCGCCGTGATAAAAACCACTCGCCCCGAACTATCCATTACATAAATCTAACTCAAAACTTTAAATGCCGCACAATTCATCTTCCCGGTATTCCGAAGTGAAGGATGACCGTGTTTAAATGAGTAAGTAAATCATCTCGTAAATTAATTTGAGCTCTAATAACTTCGTAGCAGAAAGATAACACGCCCTACTCACTATACAGCGCAACAGCTGAGCTAAGTAATTATATCACTTTGCTAGGAGGTGGCATGGGCCTTCTTTTTAGTTCGATAGTTAAGTAGGTGTAGTTAGCACCACTACATAGGCAGCGCAGTTACAGTTGGTCTTGGAAGCACAATTTAGTTTCAAATTTTCCGCCAACAAGTAAGTAAGTAAGTAAGTAAGTAAGTATATTTATTTATATAACAACTAGTGTATATAAACGTCAAAAATAAGCAGAAATTAGTATAACAACAGAGAAAAGGAAAGTGTACTATTAATCAAACAGTACAAGAGTGAAAAAACAGAAAAAATAAAAAATTACAAAAAGTTAAACTAAGAATAATATACGTATGTAATAACATATAGCTAAATTAATTATATAGCAGAATGAAAAAAAAATAAAGTAGAAACAAAGTTTTATTCTTTCTTAACAGACAATACTAAATGAAAGAGAATCAGCCCACCACTGAAACACAATAATAACCCTAAGCCAGATCAAAAAATTCTTTCACAGAATAAAAAAGATGTTGGAGGAGGTAGTCGCGCAATTCACCCTAAACGACTGAATTGATCGAGAGCTTTTAATAAGGACTGGAATTTTGTTAAAAATTTTAACGCTAATAATATCAGCACCCATACTGGTGGTATGCAACGTACATATAGGTACTCGGAGATGTTCTTTTGCTCGGGTATCGTGAGAATGTGCATCCGCATTGGTTGTATAATTTGATTTATTGCGATACGCATAGCATCCCGCTTCTAAAATATAAATGCAGGATAATGGCAGAACTCCGAGGTTGCGAAAAAATGGTCCTACATGAGTCGCGAAAGTGAGCACCAACAATTGCGCGTACAATAGCTTTTGAGCTAAAAAGACGCGCTTCGCACACGGTGATTCCCCCCAGAGCAGAATACCGTATTGTAGTCTTGATTGGATTTCGGCGTAATACAATGACAAAAGTGTTGGTCCGGATACCTGTAGACGAAGACAACGGAACAAATAGGTTTTAGTGGAGATTTTTTCACTAATTCATCGCAGTGAGAATTCCATGATAAAGTATCTTCTATTGTAATTCCCAGAAACTTGAACTGATTGCACGCACTCAGCTGGTGTCCTGCAAGTGAAAACGAAATATCTTCTATTGATTTTTGTCTGGTGTGAAGTATCATAAACTTTGTTTTTTCTAAACTAAGAGATAGCTTATTCTCGTTGAACCAGTCCAGGAGAGTAGCCAAAAGGTTATTAATGTTAAGATTGGTATCGTCAACAAGGATAGAAATATCATCCGCGTAGAGTGTCATATATATGTCAGATAATAGATAGACAATATCGTTAATGTATAGACTGAAGAGGACCGGTCCCAACACCGAGCCCTGTACCACGCCGCTAACTACAGGAAGATATTCAGAATTGAAAGCTTTGACCACGCCACTAGAATCAGTATGCTTAATCTGCACAAACTGTGTTCTTCCTTGAAGGTAGGATGAAAAACCAGTTCGCCAACCTCCCCCTTACACCGTATGATTCTAATTTAGATACTAAAATATTGTGCTGGACGCAGTCAAATGCCTTCGTAAATCGCAAAAAAATGCAATTGGTGCTTTTTTCATCTCAATACATTTCAAAACTTCACTATAAAAATGAAGTAGAGCAGATGTCGTCGAGTAGCCCTTCCTGAAACCATGCTGCTGTTTGAGAGTACTTCGTATTTATTTAAAAAAGAATTCAATCGGTCCAAGATGCAGTATTCAATTATTTTCCCTGTAGCAGATGTTAAAGCTACCGGTCTATAATTAGCGGTATCCGTAATGATTCCCTTTTTGTGTAAAGGAATGACCACCGCATAGTTTCAATACTTGGGAAATAAGCATGTTCGAACGATAGGTTTATAAGATAAGTAAGTATTTCCACAAGATACAGTCTAAATTCTTTAGTATAGCACATCGATACCATCCGAAACCGGTTGAGAATTTGGTTTTAGTTTGGTCAAATGTGACACGTTTCGTCGAGAAATAGGAATAAAAAATACATTGACATAGAGTTCGATGAAGTTTACCACAATTGATATGCTGGTATTGACGCCTTAATTTCGAAATGCTTCCTTATAAAGAAATTATTAAGTCCTTGGTGCAAGTGTATGCCGGGGTCTATGTATAACTTTATGCCCATTCTTTTCCGATCGAATATATTGGATACGATTTAAATGCATTAGATCGCTTTACGATAAATAACCCACATACAGAAGTAATTTTATTACTGGCAGTTCTTTATTGAAGTAATAGTTAGTTATAAGTAATGCGCGCGTTATTTACTAAATGTCTATGGCGAGCATTTGCTTCAAATATTGGCGCGACAGTTGGTGAAAATGATTCATTTAAAATGAATAAGTTCATTTAATCTGAATGGAAAGACTTCACTTCATTATTGAGTCCAAGCATTGAAATTTAAAAAGGTGAAATAGCTTATAAAGAAAGCGATTGTTATAGTGCAAATGATAAATATTATGACGCTAAAACTGTGCTCTATAACCTCACCGCAATAAACATCTCGCCATGATTATTGCGTTAAATTACAATGCGAACTGTTTGTATAAACGTTATTAAATATTTCCTTTCAATGATTGGAGCACGCTGGTTCTGTCAATTAAGTACTCTCGTTGGATATCTAAAAGGGAGATAGACAGGACAAATCACAGTAAAGCAGTTGATGTCATGTAGTCCTAACAGTATGTTCACCAAAAAGTATCGATGAATGGGATTTAACTACGAAGGTAGTAAAATAAACGTATTTCTTAAAGCAATAAGTTAGCCAGTACATTATAAAAGTTACTGGCTGTGGAGAAACAATCTAAAAGAAATAAATCGTGAAATACAAGTAATGGGTCATTTTACGGTCATACATGTGCCATAGGTTTGACACATTTCAGAAAAATATAATTATAACAAGGAAATGCTGGTTATATAAATGTGTGAATGAAAATTTACTACCAGCGAAAAACATACGAACCATAAATCAACGTATACTCGGAAATTTTTTTAGTGAGTAATCGTCAAATCTTAACAGTGATGGTGACGAAATCGAGAGGAATATGCACCACCCAGATAAGAAATTATGAAGTTAATCTTGTTGTCAATTTCATAATTCGTTAAAATAACATGTTTTATTTATGTGTGATTGAAAGCGCAACAACACTCAGATAAACAATTATAATTTGTGCGTAGATTAGGTGTTAAGAAACTTTTAAAATTTTCAACATATTGATTTTTCTTTATAAAGGGCTACGTTACGTTAAGGTTAAAATAAAAAGTAAAAATGCAAGAGTATCCTCTCTTACTTGATAATTGTACAGCAAACTGTACGATTTTAACGTCTTTTAATAAATTATTGAACAGTACCCCAAGTCGATACAAATTTGAACACATGAATTTGTTTTTAAACTTTAAGAATGGTCTCGAAGCAATTCCTTCTTTAAATGTTCAGATTGTAAGGTCTGCTTAGGACGTTGAGTACCGCCACATCTAAGGAATACCATACTCGTACAGTTGGATGGAGAAGGCCAATTTTGAACCCAATGTACAATCCAGCATAGGAAATGATCCTCAACGAACCAAACATTTCACAGCGCATGCGCGGAAACCTCTGCAGAATGCAATTAGTACAAAGTATGGGTCCATTCACTCGTAAAATCACACAACGATTTTTTTTGAAACACCCCCACAATTTTGATTACTGCTCCGAATTCTAAATTTTCGATTTATTTGTCGAAAAAACTCTACATACGAAAATTTGTTTGATTCTACATATCGTCGATCACAGATACAAAAGAGATTCACCTTGTCTGTTCAATAGTGTTAAGATCGGTTTTATCACAATATGTGATTTTCAAAAATTTTTGAGTATTGGCAATTATTAAAACTCCTATCTATTCCTGAGCACCCTCAGTGACATCCTGGACAACAACAGCAAGGATAACATAGCGCGCAATCTTGCATGTTACAGTTGTTTATTTTGTTGGTTTTTCAATAAGGACGCTTTTTGATCCTCAAAGTTTTTATGAACTTTGCTTATTAAATGGTTGCCCTGACCCGGATGTTCTGAAACGTTCGATATAGTGGAATTTTACCCTTACCTAGTTGAATTCTAAAAAATTTTCGATTTTTATTTTGTAATTATTAAACGATTTTGAACATGTTTAACTAAATTCATTCGTACTCCCTAATTTGAGAATTTGTAATTACGTCACTTTCCAAATTATTATACAACAAATTTTCATAAAATAGTTTTTCGAACAAAAGGATAATTGAAATCTCGAACCTTTAATGAAGAATTTTCTAGTAGCGAAGTAAAACAAGGAGTTACCTATGACATTTTTGTCTTCTTTTAGTTTCCGGCAGTATGTAAACTACTTCACGGGAATCTAATTTAAATACAACACAAACATTTTTGACCTCGTTTTCCAATATAATTAAAAAAAAAATTTGTCTTTTTCCTTTAACGAGGCCAACTGTATGCCAAATGTCGGCATTTAATAGTATCGGAAAGTAAAGAGTGAATTGAATTATATTGTATTTAGAGTGGCAAAGTTGGTTTGTATTGGAAATTGCGAATATCTTATATTTCTATTAATTATTAAAAAGTTCCTCTTATACTTATGTTTTGATTTGACGAAATAAATTCATACAACAATAAACCATTTTTCTGTACCTGTAAATTGTTTTTTTTCTACTATTTATGTAGTCATCAAATGGGGAAAATTTTTATTTTTAATTTTTAAGAAAAAAAATTTACGGCACTGATTTGTGTTTGTCTAAGAATCTATAGCCCTTATCAGATATATCAAGTAATATTCAGCTATTTAAAGAAATTGCTTCAAATTTAGTGAATTTGTTCTATAATTTTGCCGCGTTCAGTTTATATCTTAATTTAATTAATAAATCCATCCACAAGTTTTTTTCATTATTCTTTTACTTCAAACTGCAGCACCATACTATGACACATAGCTAAACAACAATATTGCTACCTTTTGTTTTTTCTTGTACCTATACTAAAAGTAAATTTGATTCTACTTATAGCTCTTTTATTTTGTTCACGGCTGTATACTTGCAATAAGATTCATAACATTAGGTTTGTAGTTAACCTTTTTGTCAGAAAATTACCTGGAGCCCAAAACATATTTTTATACTACGAATTTGAGAGACATTGACCCTCCCCGTCACCACTGAGTTACTGGCGCGTTATATTGGGCGTCGCAAACTATAAGGACGGTATTATTTTCATTTAGAGCTTGCACTCTTTGTACACCATATTTAATTATGCCGAAATCGCTCTGACACCAACGTTAGCATTGATCATATCTCGAAATTATTGAAATTAAAATTATTACATTTCAACGCAAGCGCAACTTTTGCAATTATAAGTAACTAGTATCCCATGCTTCGAAATGAATTCCTTTTTTGAGCATTGGTGACTAGGAACTGTGGAATCATTGAGTTTCGAGTGATTTCGTGGAGATGCTTTGAAATTTGTAAACCCTATTTCTTCGTTGGCTTCCAAAGCCCATTTACGAAGATCTAGGTCGTGAATTATGGCGTCCACTTCGCTGTTTACAACAAATTTATTAAAAAAATATTCAGAAATTTTCAGGAATTGTTCTCTTCTTGCTCCTCCTTTTTAGATGGGAAGCATCACTACGCCTCCCATCTAAAAAGGAAAAAAATGTATCAAAACAAAAATGTGTGTTAAGACCTTACTCTCTTAAATCTATGTTTTACAGCTTCATATGAGCGTCACTTTTTTCCATTTTTCCAGAAGGCAACAGCTTTTCCTTATTTCCAGAAGGCAACAGCTTTTTCATTATATTCTAAAGAGACAATATCTTCTCCCTCAGGTATATATTCTTCTTCTTCTTCGAATTGTAAAACTTCTAATATTTTTTCCCGTGAAGGTAGATATCTGTCATCGACAAATTCTGCAGAATATGGTATAAATTCTTTCAAGAATTCTAGTGTTACATCATTATCTACCACAAATGTTCTGTTGTCTCGAGATCTAATTCATATATCCCTTAATAGGTTGTGAATTTCACTTTCTTTATTGTTGAAACCCATGGGGCGGTCATCACTTACAACAATAAATGTTACCACAAATAAACGAACTACATTTACTGGATTTATGACTGCTATTGTCGTTCTAATATTCTAAAGCCCACGTGTAGTACTAACGAATTACAAAAGTGACTTTCCATTATATACATTTTCCTATCTAAATAAATCAATAAATTGAAACTATTACACGTAAATTATTACTCACATTAGAGATTATTATAGGTCATACTTCACCATTGGTATCGTATGTAACTTTCAATGCAGTGTATGTCTTACAATTATCCTTGAAATGATTTACTAATTTATGTATCAAATTGTAACGAAATATGAACCTCATTAGATAAATTCTACTATCACAATGCGTCAGAAAATCGAACATATTACTTGTTCAATATCTGCGAATGATGTCTCCCTAAAGCATGTATCGTCGCTATTCTTATAACTGTTACTGCTAGGGCAGTACAAGTAAGTAATTGTAGTTATTATAATATACTGATAAACAATGCACTTGTTTTTCTAAGTTAAATAAAAACAGTCCATGTAAACATAACATGTCTATTTTGCACATTGATTCACAGTTATTTAAGGCGACGTATTGCAGGGCAAGTTTTATCTTTTACTATATTACATAAACTAAAATATAATTTTTATACTGTTCGAGGAGCTCCGTAACATACATAACGTGGGATTCCATAAATTCTGTAAGTGGAACTAGGGTGCTATTTTCATATACGTGATAGAGCACGATGAGCCGATTATTTTGATATATAGTTGTGATGTATCTGTTCCAGCCATTACCGAGTTATTTTCAGAAAACCGAAAATCTACTAGAATTTTAGGAGTAGTTTCACCCTCTTAAAACGAGATTGGGCCGATAAGGAAAATACTCTCGAACATCCTTAGGTGTGGACTACTTGTTCACGAAGTTTCAATTTTTTTTTAATTTTCGGGTTCGAGATGTTTCCTTGTAAGTTTAGAAAAGCATTCTGTTAAACAAATGTCTAATCTATACTATGGTGATCATTTGCAACATTTCACGTTACACGATCACTTAAGCATTTGATAATAAACTATGTTGATAGGCTGCAATTTATCACTTTAACAATCTCAGTGTAAATTACTTAAAAACCGAATTAACATTAACTTCGCTGTCCCAACGTAATGTACACGCCATTAATCCGAATACCCACACATGATCGGCAGCAATCTCACAAGAAAACGTGCACCCTGTGCGTTCTAGAACGGTAATTCTCCATGACATAATCGTATTTCACGTTTGCTGGACTGGGAAGCACACGTATTGTGCTTTAATCGGTTCAATAGCGCTTTGACATACAGCTCAGCAAAGAGGCATTATTATTCGGCAAGTAGCTCCAAAGTCGTAACTTCTTTCTGGGTTTGATATACGATCGTGGTCAGCTTTTTTAGAGTCTTTTTTTTTAATATCCAGGAGAGCCAATTTTAACTCTTTCTATTACAATATTTTTATTGTAGGTATGGCATTGTAGCGGAAATCACTTTGGCACCAGTTGTAATAAAAGTAATAATTTTATATAGTTACACATGTACTTCCTAATTGATGGATTTTTACACTATATTTGCGATCGGTTTCGGGAATATCGTCTTCACCAGGCCTATAGAATTACAGATGAAAACGACCGTCTCGGTGGTCGAGCGGTTAGCATAGTTGCCTTTCGATCCGAACGACGCAGGTTCATATCCCGGTCAAGAAGGTTGCTTTTTAATTACGAATAAAAATCGAAGTATGCCTTCTCAGATAAGGAAGTAAAATCGTAACGTTTATACAAGAAAACCTTCTATTTTGAAAGACCACAATATTACACCATAACTTTACTTTTTACAACTATTTGAAAAAGAAAACAACGAACTTATTGACCGAAGAAATGTAAATGACAGCTATGTTATTTCTGGAAAGGTTGCCTAATTCAATCAATAGATCAGCGTAATAGTATTGTATATATGAGAAATAGTAGTGATACGATTTACCAAGTGGTCCAATTTTACCTACTTTACCCTAAGTTTAACATGTCATTTCTGTTAAGTCCTCATGAGTTTATAATTTTTGACAGAATAACGATATTTATCTTTTGAAAGATATTTGAAATAGAATTCTTGTTAGAACATCGCTCTTACTTTTACATTTTTTATTGATACGGAATTTAAATTTAAAATGCATTTACCTCATGTTGATCAAGTCCGCCACTACAACACAAATTTTTTGTCCATTTCTGGAATTACCTTGTCCAACTTATTGCTTGATGGCAAAACATTGCAGCAAATACATAAGAGATTTTGCTAACAAAATTTGAAATGAACACAATCACATTTAGGTTCGATTTTTGTTATTGGAGATCAACTAACTAAAAAATATGTTGATTACTCTTATTTCTTTTTTGATTAAAGTTTCTTGTTTGCTTTACCAGCTGAAACAATAACTTACGCAAACAATGGCCGTTTATAATCAACATTTATTTTACTAACACAAATTTTGACGTGGTATTATTGCCGCACATTATCGCATTAATATTCGCTATACACCACAAATGTTTAATTGCGGCGCCTTTGATGTCGGGCATCTATTGTCGACGTAATTAGTTTTTAACTGGGGCAAGAACGTATGTACGCCAAATTATGCCGAAATTGTGGAGATACAAATTGTCTCTACTATGGTTAATTATTCCGCAAGTAATACGAGATAATAGATCTTGCTTTATTAATTAAATATGTATGAGCTAACCTAACATATTAACGGAGCTTAGCCTGCTTCCCCCTAATAAGTGGTGACCCGTTATAAATTGCCTAACACACGTTACCGTTGAAATGTCTAAGAACGTTTAGTAATATCCATTAACTGACGAGCTACCAAAACGGAACTTTAGATCCATTTAGTCGTCTCAAAAAAGGCTCGAGTTCTCTTTCGTTGTAGTGAAGCCTTTAAATGAAGTTTAAATTATACAGGGCCTTCTCAAAGCCACCGATAAACTTTTAGGGACTACAAAAAAATTTTAAAAAATGTTTCTGTATTTTTGCTATTAAATTGTTACTTCAGAGTAGAACACCCTAAAAACGAAGGGTAAAATTCACCCTAATCAAGAAGCAAATGTCTTCACCTTCAAGGTGGTAAGTTACTTCCCTTTCTTTGTTAGGGTGTCTTTTACCCCACGAAGGGAAATTTTACACTCAAAGTGTACTTACCCGTATTATTGGAGAGAGAAAAGATGTTTCGTATTTTCAGAGTACTTTTTTATGCTGAATGATATTGCAATATTTCTGAAAATTTTCCAGGAGAATAAAAAAACATACTTTGAAAATTATTACATATTAGAATTGACGGATACAAAGCTATTGTAAGATAAAAAGTAGTTACACAGTTTCCTGATTTCACAGATATGTTGGACAATCGAATGTTGTTACAGTCTACGAGCCTATTCTTTATAAATACGCTTATTGTGCAGTTTGTAATATCCCTCCAGCATAGCATGGTTGTATTAAAATATTTCATAATTTGAATTTCCCAGTTTTTTCGTATATTTTTAAAATTGGAATAGATAATTGTAAATAGTTTTTCACACACTTAGATTTATATTAAGGCTTAATTTACAAATGTTTTTTTTAAATTTCTATTGCTTAATCATGTAATTTACAACAATATATTTAATTACTACTTTCACAAGTTTATGTATTAACATACCTTTAACTTATGTAAAAAACGTTCTTATTTGTATTCAATTACACATTAATATCTCGCTTTTATTGTATGGATTGCCCTTTCTAGCTGGCCTGAAGACGTGCTCCACTCACGAAGCCGGTCGCATTCGTTAAACATATTCGAACTTTGTGAGGAAAGGACTTTTTTTATTTCCATCTTTTAATATTGATATTCTTCAATTTCGGAAAACAAATTAACTGCGTTGAACTACAAGTTTATGTAGTTTAAAGATCAAATGGATTGCTATCGTATACTTATAGAATTTTAGTTAATTTGGAAGAATGCTTGCCTGCGGGTGTCATGATGTATAAAAGACAAAAAACTGCATAGAAACAATAAGCAAAATAATGCTAATATAGCTCACGGTATTAATGGAATCACTCACGGCATAAGTAATGTTACGAAAGAAAGCACTAGCCAATGGACATATTTCTGCCGACCCGGCATCAGCAGCGTTGCTCCTAGTATTTCCCTATCTCACATCGCTATTTCCTTTTTAGCTTATGTCACTAATCTATCTCTCAAAAACAGCAACAAAAATACTTCCTGACGCCATATACTGCCAAGAGTCATGCCGTTTAGAAGCCAGTGACAAGCCTGTCGGAACCACTTACTACTAGAGACCAGCAGTTCAAGATCTGCTCGAGAGTTGATTTGGCGCCTGTTCCCGACTTTTTGTCACTGGATTCTCTTTGCACTAGATGGCGTCACGAAATATTTTTGCTGCTGCTGCTTCTAGGAGAGATATAAGCTATAAGGCCAATAGTGGTCTGAAGTAGTGAAGCACTCAGAGCAACGCTGATGACGCCGGGTCCGTTGGTTAATGCTTTTCTCACCACATTACTTTCGCCGTACGTGACTCCATTAATACTATGGGGTACGTTAGCATTATTTTAATTACATTCACTATTCATCAATATGGATGGGCTTCATTGATGAAATATACTACAACTCAATCAAGCAATATTTTCGGTTATAGTTTTAACATTGCACCAATGATAAAAAAAAATTTGATTCAATCCCGTAACCAAAGGATTCTAGAAACTATTCATTGAACATTCCAACGCAGCACAAATAAGTTATTTGTTCTATGAATGTTTTATTGTTTAAATCAAATCTGATGGCTGAATATTGTTCTTTTCTTCAATGCATGCGATTTATCTGTGTATGTATTAACACGTAAAGTACCACAAAATGTTTTTTTCGGGTCCTAATGGCCGAATTGGTTCTTCTTCTAGAAATTACTTAAAATCGTGGACAATGTTTATTATTAAGTTATTTTATATGATTATTGAAAATAAACATTTTTTATAAGAGTTTCTGTATTATCACTAACCTACACATAAAATAGAAGGTAAGAAATAAATTATAAAACGTGCTGAAACGCTTACCATTTTAAAAGTCTTCCGTGAAATCACAAACTGAGTAACATCTGTTAAATATTTGAATCATTAGATATGTTTCCACAGCTGTTTCAGTCAAGTGAGTACGACGTGCGGAATAAATGTCTTTTAATGCCGAAAACGACCGTTCGACATCTAACGATGTTATATTTGCATATTTAAAATAATCTTTGAAACAACTTAATGCATCTCCACACGCACCTTCACAAATTTGTCTTAATATAAGAAAATCGAAGTCTTTCTCTAAAACACTTTCAAATTTTCGTATTACACACCAATTTGTTTCGTCTTCTACAGCACATGACTGTGTGTGAATATCATTCACAATTTGAACAGAATCCACTAGCGACATCCAAACATTTTGTAATTTTTCTATTCCCTCCGCTAGTCCGAAGTAATTGTTGTGAATAGTTTGTAAATCTCTTTTAACCTGAAATATTTCCTGGCTTTTCTTGATTGCTGCAGCTTCTGTCGGATTGAATTTTAAAACTACCTTCTTTACTTGATCAAAATATTTGTTGTAGTAAAACGCAGCCTGCAACCATGTTCCCGAACGTGTAACAATCGGCTGTGGTGGTTCAGGTAAATCAGGACACAGTTTTTGAAATAGTCGGGTACGTTTCTGGAACTTTAGAAACACTGCTTTTGTACTAGCAATTAATGCATTTACTAGTGGAAAACGTAGGAAACGTTTTTGCCGCAAGATTTAGAGTATAGATTTTACACGTTACATGCAAGAAGTTACCACTGTGTTCTCTAAAAGATCGGCGCAAAGAACGCATGTTTGCGGCACCATCACTCATAAACATTAAAAGTTGCTTAGTTGAAACTTCAAATTTGTTCAATGAGTTCAACACCACCTTTAAAATCTCATCGGCAGTACAATTTATAACTCTTTTGGAAGCAAGTAAGAAGGAGGATGACGGTCGATGTGATTCCAGTCTACGTACCATTACATTAACCACAGAATGTTTTTAACGATCTGTTGTTTCGTCGACACACAACCACAGTTTTTTATATTTCAATTTCGTTTTCATTCTTTTTTCTATATGTTCACGAGCAAATGGTAGTACATTTCGTATCGATGTCCGACTAGGTAATTTACAGTCCGCATATTTATTCTAGAAGGAGACAAATGCTTCTTTGTCTAGTAAACGAAACGATAGATTACATAAAATAAGAGTTACGCATAAATCAAATGTAAATTTTTCTTGGTCTCGTATGCCACTTTTTGCAGAAGAATGCTGTTTGCCTTCGATGTGACGTTGACAATGGCTTCTGGACCAACACATTAAAGGAATTTTACAAACTAGACATTGAATTTTAGCGCCATCAAAAATTAAGTCCAGCATGTCCACTATAAAATTTTTAACTGTGTCTGCCATTGGTCGTTTTCAGCTAACAGACACCTGTCCAAAAAAATGTAAATTGTATAGTGGTATGTACAAAAAAAAATCAAATTCTGTTGATGTTAATTCTAAGGAAAAAGTCAGTGTTCGTAATTTGAGTGACCATAATCCCAAAACAACTAGGCTAGCATAACATAGTCAAGGGAAGGAATTTAAAGTCCTGCTTTTAATAAGTAATTTAGAACAATCGATTATCAAACGCAGAACAAGTCAGGTTCCCCACTTCGAAATTAACCTTCATTTAAGTAATTTTTAATGCTATTATGAATACCAACCTAAAATCTGTATTCATATTAGATTTTCAACTATATTTAGGAAAATTCTGACTTTACTACTATTTGTATGCACATTACACATTTTATTAAAAGCGCAAGAAGTGACCTCAGATCAGACCTTATTTTCGTCAGGATATGACGTCGAAAGAAATTAGCAAAATTTAATTGAAAAGTTTAATTGTCTGCCTTTTCGAGGGAAAGCTGTTTTTGAAACGTATTTCTAATTAGATGCTTGAAATGATTAAGTTTAAACAAATCTTAATTAAAACAATTAACATGAAAGCGACTGAAAGTGAAGAGAGAAGTTCGCAACATAATTTTGAATAATATTAAGTTTGGTCTTGCGTAAAATCGTTCCTGTTCCGGCGATGAGTTAAAGTATTAGAAGGGCAAATAATTTAATCATTTCAGACAGAGCTTGGAAGCTAAATTCGAATATTCACAATTAACATGTGGTAGGAGTCCAACACTCATTTAAGGGGATATATGTATGTACACTCCGCCTAAAATGAATAGGACCAAGCACGTATGTAGCATTTGTAGTTACTGAAGACGTAACGCGCTGGAATTGTTATTTTCGAAATTAAGAGGGAGGTATAAAAAGATGTCCGCAACATAGTAATTTGAATACGACCCATCTACAAAATAAAAGATTTGTTTGCAAAAACAAAATACTTTACTGATGAATAATGAGTACTTTTACCATTGTTTCTTATAACCTCAAGTAGTCGGGATGGAATGGAAATATGCAGAGTTCTCAAGTAGTTAACGGAAAGTTCGCCCAACTTCGTGTAAGCGCCTGCTGTAGTTCGTCAGCGCAACTGAATTGCTTAACATTGGAATACGCGACAACCATCCCCAAATATTTTCTATAATGTTCAGGTCGAGGGAGAGCGACAGCCAATCGAGAACTTCCATGTCTTGTTGTTGAAACCAGCGCCGGACAACGCGTTCTGTTTTAATGAGTTTAAAACAGAACTTAATCTAGGATAGCCATGCTGAGTGTAAGGCTGTCTAGTCTTCCTTGTAAAGAGAAAGGACCAATTGCTTATGTTCAAATGTAAATAATGCTCACATATTTATTCGCTTAGTCGAATGATCTCTAAATGAAATACAGTACCTAGGTATAAAAGACAAATTTATTAAATAAATAGTTAACTTTCTAAAATAAAAAATAAAAACGTGCAGTTTCTCATATATAAAAAAATGCAAATGCATAAATAATGTATTATATATTAATTGCATAATTTGGTTCCTTGTCGTGTACGCATTTATATGTACCGCAACGTTTGTAAATGTGCAAACTAGGGCCACCACTAAGCCCAACCGGAGCCTGAGCGACTGGTGGGGCGACAACAGCAAATAGCCGATCACTACAGCAAAAAAAAATGTTCTACAACTCACGGCTACCCAGACGCTCTCGTTATTTCATGTATTTATTCGATATACTACCTCTAGTATCTATTGCTCCTGCTGCTGCCTTCCTACGAAAGTGGGAAAGATAGAAAACAAACATTGTGTGATATATAAACGCTATATTATGCATAAACGAAGGAGCGACGGATGACAATAGTGGTATGTTACATACGCTAGCGGTAGCTCCATCGTACAGATATTTAAATGACTCTTAAACAGTTTTTAATTTGCGCGTTGACGAATTTGAAATATTTGCGTACGTTATAAGAAATTAAATCAATTTTTACATGAATTGGGTACGTAAAAGTTTCAATTAATATAAATATTGAGTTATATGTGAATTTATACAAAATGAGATAAAAGTAATACTGAATTTATATGAAAATGAAACAAACAAAATTTTGGATTTACAAATAAGAAGCATAAAATGTTGAATTTATAAAATAAAACAAATAAAATTATGAGTTTACAGAATAAAATAAATAAAATGTTAAGTGTCCTTAACAATGGGTGTAGGTATGATCCCGAAACCAAACAACAATCGTCACAATGGAAGAGTCCATACTCACTTCACCGTCAAAGAAAGCCCGTCAAGTCAAATCAATATCAAGTCCTTATTGGTCTGTATTTCTGACACTGTTAAAATTATGTTCGGAGTAATAGCGCGGGAAAGAATGGGTTCTTTGCCGTGATAGCGCGAGGCCACATATTGTTTTCATCCCACGGCAGATCTTGGCGAAAAACAACATGGCCGTTGTTCTTCATCCATAGCACTCGCCCAACTTTGCTCTCTGCGATATTTTCCTCTTTCCAAAGATCAGAATCAAGTTGAAGGAAAACAGGACTACCAGAATACATTGCTTTCGTGGCGAAGGCGCTGGGATCGGTGTTTGCACTCCTAGGGGAACTTGTTTGAAGGTAAGGGTAGCACCTCGTGTAACATATTTGGTATCGTTAGAGTCATGTGCCCATTACCTTTTCAAATACGTAAAAACATACAAGGTATTCCATTTAAAATAAAAAAAAGATTGACATCACTTTCACTTGCACTGGAAATAAAATTGAACTGTCGATAACACTAGTTAGTTCACAAAAAAAAGGAATCCACCGGTTTTTTTACTAAAACCACCAGCTTTTTTCGTTCAAACATTGTGTGGAGGAGACTTCATTGTATAGTTTGATGCAGGGTTGGTCCAAGATATTGTGCTACCCTGAGCGGAGAATAAATTTGCCACCGTCCTCAATTGGAAATGTGGAAAATGTTATACTATAATACTATACTCTTGGTTTCCGGTTTGGAACCGCGTCGTTGTCGTAACTTTGGCCGACGTTTCGTCTACATTCTTATGGGACATCTTCAAGACGGTTATTGCACACTGACTGTTATACCATAAGCTTGAAACATTAATTCTGTGTCCAGGGCGTTTGAAGATGTCCACTAAACATTTAAGTAGCGGCGTTCTCATATGTTCTTTGAATAAAACCTCAAGAATAATATTATTTCGTCTAAATCTTTACATATGAACCGAAAGAATAAACTGCATCGCGGTTCTAATCCTTTTAGTGGAATAAACTAAAATGCAATTTAGGTTCACGACCTTGCCCAAAGTGCGTTTCTGAAACTTTTGTTAGATAACACATAAGACGAGGGAGATTGGAATGAAAACGTTAAAAATCTGTGATGCGTCTTTTATGAAGTGAATGTGTTAGTAGGCGTAGTAACGAACGAAAACATTATAGCAGTGGAAAAGCTTGTGATGTTTCTCTTCACAAGCTCTTACGGATTACTGTATATAATGACTATTCTGCATATTAGTGTTAGTTCAGCACGCAATATTGACCAGCATGTGCAGCCATTTATTGAATGACACGACACTTTATCGAAGTGTCGTGTATATATGCCACGTCAGACGCCGAATTGAGAAGCCCTAGTGTCGATATTTGCGAGGACGTCCTACGTAATTTCCAGGGTGGGGGTGGTTATTATAGAAGGAGAAGTCCGGGTGGGGCGCATCACCACAAACGTAAAACAACAAGATGGTGCATCGCCAAAACCAACAAGATTAAGCACTTAACCATCAACAGGTAAAGTGTTCGTTTCCTTCTGAGATGCAAATGGAGTAATTTTGAAACATTACATGGAATAGGGAGTAACGGTGACTAGTAATTCTTATATATTTATATGCTCCAAAATCATCTTTGCCCTGCAATCTGCAGGACAATTCTCGACCGTATACTATACGTTTTACAGCTGCAACAATCCAGTATATGTTTGCCACATCCAGCTTATTTACCAGACCATGCCCACACTGTCTTTCATATGTTTGGATGGCTCAGAGAGAGCAACCGGAAGCAAGCATTACCGAAGCGATGAACAATCGAAAATACGACAATATTGTTTATAAAACTGTTGTTTATAGAAATTTTAATTCGTGCTTTCAAGAGAGAGAGAAAGAGAGTTACAACCATGTTACAACAGTTACAACCAAGAGAATAAAGCATTCTCTTAGTTGTAACTGCAGCTACCGGGTATCGCGATTTTCGTCTCTTTAAATACCAGGTAAATACCATAAATGTACTTCCGAAGCACACAAATTAAAATTTTTATAAACAAAAATTTCATAAACAATATTGTCGTAATATTCATGTAATTATTAGATACGTTCGCATTTTATAACACATAAGTCGCAATATTTCTTTACACAAAAAAAGCTTGAAAAAATATACCTGCTCCGAATAGACTGTACAACACTTTCAACTGTTTTCGATCTTTATGGAGCTAACGTGCGATCAGAGTGTAATTCTAGATTGAATCCACTTTCATCAGCGTTGAATGTGTTACCAGGGCCAACTTTCACAATATATGGTTTAGTTCTTGCATGAAACCCGATGAAATGCGATTTAATTCCGTGTCTGTAGCATATGAACGAATAACGAATTTGGTATTTTTTCCGGAAACTATCCTGTATACTACTTTAAAATTCCATAACCAATGCGGAGATGCTTTGAAATTTATTAACCCTATTTCTTCATTGGCTTCCAGAGCCCATTTGCGGAGATTATTATGGCGCCTACTTCGCTAACTCTATTAAAAACCTATTCAGAAATTTTTAACAATTGTTCCTCCTCTTTGTAATGATGACTCCCATCGAAAAAGGGGGGGAGAGCACTATAATTTTTTTTCATGGAACTAGGTTATTATTTTCATATATGTATGTGATAGAGCTCGACGAGACGATTATTTTGATAAATAGTTGTAATGTATTTGTTCCAGCCATTGCCGAGTTATTTTAAGAAAATCGAAAATCTACTAAATTTTCAGGGGTAGGTTCACCCTTGAGATTGGGCCGATAAGGAAAATACTTTCGAACATCCTCGGGTGTGGACTACTTGTTCACAAAGTTTCAAATTTTGCTGAATCTTCGGGTTCTGGATGTTCCTTTGTCAGTTACAACATAATAGAGGACATTAGAAAACCAGGAAGAAAACAAATTAAAAGAAACATTATATTTTAAGGTACGTATTGATTAATAAATGGCGAGTTAGGCATGTACAAATGCGAGCGTAATAAGTAAGTATTTACAAAGAGGTAACAAATATATACAGCGTTCTGTGTAATGAAGGATGTGTGCGCATCACACTATACAATGCATTTTGCAAATTTACATATAACTTACTTTGTGTCTTGTGCAATATCACTTATTTCATATGAAGTTACTTAAAGTTTCAGCGTAGTTTTCCAATAAATTCACAAATTGTGCCTCGTCTAGACCACTGAACTTTACAGTATCCTCTTGTTTCTTGTTACATCTATCATTCGAGACATGCGAACGCTGTATACTTTGTATAACTCTGTGTATTCTTTGTATGTTCTGTCTTTATGTTCTGTGTGAGCAAGATAGGTTTACCCTCTGCTTGTAACCTGTGGAGTAATAATAAATATTCATACATATATTTTTGCAGCGTATGATATTCTTTGAATTAATACAAAGTGTAGAACCAGAAGAAATTTGTAGAAATAAATGTCAAATAGACAACTAACCTGTAGTAGTTTTCCGTGTTTCTATTATAGCTGCATATATGACGTCATATGATAATAGTAATTCCTAATTGAAACGGTTGTAAACTACCTACGCAGGTGATAATTAAACATGAATTACCGGCATACTACTTACCGTTGCAAAAGTTAAGTGTGCTCGTTCAGAGCGAGCAGGCCCGCTTCTGCACGACTGGATAATTCGTTTTGGATTGCCTAAATCGAATTATCTCGAATTCAGGTTGACGCTCGATTTAACCGTGAAACATGTCAACCGTAATTCGATTAAAACAAAATGCTCGATAAGTTATCGGATTAGTATAGCGTGCAAAAGTCAGTTTATTTAAAATACTAGCAAACTGGCAAAAAAGAATTTAACCGAATTTTGAAGCGAAGATTACGGACGCTCTCACCGGTCTTAACCTTCATTTCCAACTCTCAGCAGAATCGTCAAGCGCCTTAATTGCTTACCCTCATCATGGATATTAAAGTTTCGACAATTATGAACCTTACCATTTAATTTATTTGTCAAATTTTTCTGCGTTGAAATATCGACATATCTTGAACACCTTATCAATTCAATTATAAGAGCTACACTGATAAAAGTGTAAAACTCGCCCATAATACGGTGTAAAAAAGGTATATAAATTTGCAATGCAATCACATTGACATGTTGTAATGTGGTATAATAGCACATATGAATATTTGTGAATTTATTGGAAAACTTTGCTAAATTACTAAAACTCTAAGTAAATTCACATGAAATAAGTGATGCATATATACAGGGTGTTTCAGGAGGAAAGGTAAATATTTTAGTAGGTGATAGTGTAGAGTAATTCAAATACAAAATTCCATATAACATGTGTCCAATTTTTATTGGTTACTGAGATACAGCGGTTTGAATGTAATCCAAACTACTACACTCACAGAAAAAAGCCAAAGGCAAAAACAAAAGGTATTAAACAAAGGCAAATAATTAAGTTAAAGTTTATTTTCAAAAATTCCACCTCCGACTTCAATGCACTTTCGAATTCTGTTGACAATACTACATGTAGCTTTTCTGAGGTTATCTTGGCGTTCTTTTATGAGGGCGGCACTATTCATAATCCGAACGATCAATTCGTCTCTTGTGTTTACTTTTTCTTTGTAGACTTCGCCTTTCAACCATCCCCACAGGCAAAAATCTAAAGGGGTAAGGTCCGGGGACCTTGGTGACCAAGAAACGGGACCATTTCTGCCGATCCATCTTCCGGGGAATGTTAGATTTAGATGCTGTGTCACCAGATGACTAAACTCAGCAGGGGCCCCGTCATGCTGGAAGAACATATTCATCCTTGCAGCCAAAGAAACATCTTCCAATAATGCTGGTAGCTCGTTTTCAAGAAAGTCTAAATAACGGGGTCCTGTAAGAGTATGCGGTAAGGTAACAGGCCCAAGGAACTGATTGTCTATCATATCACACCACACATTTACAGAAAAACGTTCTCGAAAATGTGTCTCCGCAAAGGCATGTGGGTTTTCGTCGGACCACCGATGTGAGTTACGAGTGTTATTGATACCGTCACGAGTGAAAGTGGCTTCATCAGTAAACAGTATCAGTGGGATTACTCAGCGATTTGCAATTAGCTAACGACAAAATTCCAATCGTCTACCTTCATCCCCTTCTCGAAGGTGTTGAATCCGCTGTAAATGATAAGGATGAAAACCGTGCACATTTAATGTCCGCCAAACGTTTGTATGTGGAACAGCGACACTCACGTGTAGAAATTCTTCGTGTGCTTGACTGAGTAATGCCTTTTACTTCATTCACATTCTGTTCATTTGCACGTTCAGATGAGATATGACTGCTGGACACTGCACCAGTCTCACGCAGTTTACTGAAAACACGACTAAACACTCTTGAATCGGGTGCTCTGCGGTTACCTCAAAGAAATCCTGTCAAGTTTACCCCTCCAGTGTACTCTCCTTGCCGATCCCTACAACGCTCCATACGAATTTTCCACTGTCGAAAGCAAGGCTGGAAATCCGTTTCTGTCAGCTTGTTAAGAACCTCCGTCGCTTTCGCTTTCACCGCTTCCACACTGTCAAATCTTGTCCCCTTAAGCTCCGATTTTACCTTAGGAAATAAAAAAAGTCATAGGGGGCCAGGTCGGGCGAGTACGGTGGGTGGTCGAAGACGGTGATGCCTGATTTCGCAAAGAACGCCTTCACAGATAAGGCAGAATGGGCTGGCGCATTGTCTTGGTGGGGCATCCAGGGTTTGCTCTTCCACAAATCAGGTCTTCGCCTTCTCACTCATTCATGAAGGGTTCAGCAAGAGCTCGGACACTCAAACGACGATTTTCGCGGAGCAATTTACCAATTTTCTGAATGTTGTCGTCCGTTTTTGATGTTGAGGGCCGTCCAAGCCGTGGATCGTCTTCGGTCGTTTCACGTCCCTCCTTAAACCTTTCACACCACTCAAAAACCTGTGTGTGTGTTAAACACTCACTTCCGTACACTTCCTTTAACATGGCATGAGCTTCTGTAGCAGTTTCTCCCAGTTTCACAAGAAACTTGAGGTTAACTCGTTGCTCGATCTGAACACTCTGCATTTTTCCGACGCGACGCTAGCGTAAGGAGTTGAACGGACGATTGCTACAGCGAGACTGAGAGACCTACAACCGTGCCCATGGAGCTCAGGGTGGGGGAAGCATCTACAAACACAGACATGTTCAAACCTGCCGTGGCATGCTCGCTGTCTGCCGATAGTAGCACAGCACTGGAAGTATAACAAAGTTAGATAATGATAATTGTTTTGTGTTAAGTGTTTGAATATTCTATAAAATACAATTTATATTATAACTGTAAATTTGATTTATCCATTGAAACTGTCTTTTTATTTATTATTTAATATGTACCTTCAAATATGTATAATGTTTTAATTTGTTTCCTTATTAATTTTCTAATCTCTTCTTTTATGTTCTAACTGGGTACACGGATGGAGTACATACAGAGATCATATTAGGAGGCTAAAACCAACAAAAACTGAGCTTTTAGTAATGAAAAGATTTATTTTATGCATCTATAAACACCTTTAAAACCGGACCAAATCAATACCTCATAGATGATTTTTATATGTTTTTATACTCCTACAATTAGTAATTAAATAAAATTCAGCTTATTTAGAGCAAGTATTTTTTTTATTCAAGCTTAGATGTTTTATATAAATTTAATTTGTGACAATATTATCGTTAAATAAAACACACACAAACATATCTAATAGTTACAGGAATATTCCCACAATATTGTTTATATAAAGATTCAAATTTGAAACAGGTGAGAGGTTTCGTCAGAACGTCGCTTAGTGTTTAAGGTATATAATAAATACCTTCTTTGAATTCAGATGACTTTTATATGATTATTTTTATATTCATAATGTAATAAGTTTCTAAAAAAAAAGATTAAATACGCAATTTATGAGTTATTGAATTCAATTTAATGGTGTAATAATAATAATAATTGCTATGAATGAACAATGCAGGATTAAAATAAATTCGAATGTTTCAATTTTTTCCGAAAAATGGATAAATGGTTTTATTCACTCATTCATTTGTTTTATCCATTGATCACAATACGTGTTGTGCCGGTCAAAAACGTAAAATATAAACGACATATGCATACGTATCGCAATCTATCACAAATAAAATATATAATAAAATAAATGGGATAGATAAAATCCATTAAATACAATTCAAAGCAAAAACAGGTGTAAAAATAAAATGACCGTGTGTCAGCAATATTGAATTTATTGTTTGATTTACTAAAGTACAATGTCGAAAAAAAATATGCATTTTATTGGATAGAGTGTAAAGATTATATTGCAATTTATTTCGAAATTCAGTTTGGAAAGTTTTCTTTTTTGGCAGATTCATAAAATCAAATTTTAAATGAAGGAAAAATTTATATCACTCAGAACATTTGTAACATGGGAAGTAATAGAATTAACAATGAAACCAGTCAACTATTCAAAATAAGTAGAAGATTTAATAATTAGTGCCAATGTTTAATACAACAAATAGAAAACTGAACGGTATATAATAATTGTAAAAACAATAACTAAAATAATCCTAATGTAGGCCCTGGTATTGATGGAATCACTTACGGCAAAAGCAATGCGAGGGGAGAAATCACTAGCCAACGGACAGGTTAATGCCCACCCAGCGTCGCTCCGAGCGCTTCCCCACCTCACACTGATATTTGCCTCTCAGATAATCTCCAAAAACAGCAACAAATATATTTGCTGACGCCATCTAGTACCAGGAGATATAGTCATGCCGTCTAGAAATCAATGTTTGGCATCTGTACCCGGCTTTTTGTTATTGGCTGGTATAGATCAGGCCTCGTTTTCACGAAAAGTTGTGTTTGCGCAATGTTCAATAAGTCGGAGAAATTAGGGAGGCCAGAGGTGAAAGTGTAAACTGACGAATCCAAGTGGAAAGAGGAAAGAACATCATGTTGAGGGACAGTGGGTGTTTGAAGGTTATGAGAGAGAGGAGGGATACCCTATTAATGCTCATTAGAAAGTGGACATTGACAGGAACAACTATTATTTCGTATTATTGGAGAACGTATGATTGCTTAGAAGAGGAGGGATATACCCATTTGAATGTGATACATATCTATATTTCAACTGTATTTTTATGGGCATATTTTCTTTTACAAAAAATTGAATTCAATCCAAGATCATATTTGAATAATGCCAGGAAAATAGTAGCGATAGCGATATTAAGCTGTCAAGAACAAGTAACACAAATTGATCGCAGGCCATGGCCGTGAAGCCACTACCTTGTGAAGTTGATGAAACTCTATAACAGACCTTTTCGTCTTATTTGATACACAATATTTTGTTCTTTCTCTTCAGGTTAATCATACTTTAAATTTTAGAGACCCCGATTTTATAGAATGGGCGGAGAAAGAGCTGAAGCGAGACTTATCATAGAAGAGATTACTGATGGAGAAGAATAATATTTTCTTCTTTTTTTACATTAATAAATGATATTTAATTTTGCTTTTATTGCTTTCGACAATTTATTTATATATCACATATACAAGACATTCATTAATTAAATTACAGTGTAGATTGTAAAAAAAAGATTCTTGTTCATTATATTAAAAGTTGAAGCCACATTATCGTTATTCAATAGCATTGACATATTTGAGGTTAGTTTTCAATAATCTTTCGATGCTCATTTTTCTGACGTTTTATCCCCGAAAATAAAAATATATTTTTTAATAACAACACCTTGCTTGATTTCCATAAAATAAAATCAAAAGAAAGGTTTTCTCGTAGAAGTCAGTTCGTCCAAACTTTTGTTTTCATTTTACAATGAAATGTTAGGTTGCCCGAAAATATATAAAATTAAGAAAAAACGTCAGAGTCCGTTATATTGTATATTCAGCAAGCAATACAAGTACCCTATTAGAGGAAATACCTTTAATCGATTGTTCTGCAAATGCTGCAAATAACAAAGCTAAGTTTAACAGTAAATAATAACCTATATATATCATTGCTTATACTGATACTGAATTGCAACTTGAACAGTTGTCAATCATTAAAAATACCTTTGCTTATTTTCAAACACATATGTGGAACTAGATCTATTCCGATCAACTAACAAATTTCCAGGAAACTTCTTCCAAATTATACAGGTACACCTCTTGGGATTAATAATTATGGAGCAGAAGGCAGATGCAGCAATAAGTTCGATACAAGTTATATGGGCTGCCGTTGATACAATAGCGGGTCGCGCTAGAATGTATCTAAACTAGTTAAGCTTAGCACCAAATCTCATCATCTACTGCAACTAGCACGTACAATGGAGCAATTGCATACAGGGTGCTTTAATTAGATTACAAGTAAGATAACAAGTTATGGTAATAAATTCGCAGCGAACAGAATAAAATGTGAGGTAGATTTTAATGTAAAGGTATATTGAATATATTATGGTTTAGATGGGTTTTTGCGCCCTAAAGTACTTCGAAATATCTTTGTTAGACTACTACTCTATCATCTCTGCTTCTATAACTTGCATTTTGAATTGGTACTTTAAAATGATTTAGAAGTATTACGATCATTATATTAGATGGTATCCAAAAGTTCCTGAAATGCAGCGATAAAGAAAATTGAAGAACACGAAGATTTGGGAGTCTACATTCTGGAAGTCTTAGTTTGCTAATGTGTTCAGTACCGTCCGGGATTCAACTTCAATCTACCCTGTCATGTCAAATCTTCGCCCTTTCAGCTTGATTTTCATCTTTGGAAAGAGAAGAAGGTCGCAGGGCGCTAGGTCAGGTCAGTCGGATGAGAAACATCGGCCACGTTACACATGAAAAAATGCCTAGTAACAAAACCAAAAATAATGCTAATATAGCTCATGGTATTGGTGAAATCATTCCCAGCAAACATAATGCGAACAGAGAGAAGAAAGTACTAGCACGCGGCCCAATGATCCCCAATGCTCTCAATGTCCACAACAGCACTGAGAATAGGTTCAATGTCAGTATCACACTTTATTCTTTTTCTTACAGATGACTCGGGAAGACCTAAACTTTTGGCAATACTTCGTTTCGATTCACCATTTCGAATACGTTCTTTTATTTCATCGAGAACTACCGCAGTAAATTGCAATTTTCTCTCTGTTTTACGCTTATACCGGGGCCCCATTTGATTAGGAAAACTGAAAGTGGTAAACAACAAAAGTATTATATCTGTAAAAGAACGACTCACTTCTGTCGTTCAAGAGTACGCATGCGTATTCTTGACCGTTTTCAAGTGCGCACTTTTGGACAAAATGCAAGGTTATGTTATAATGATCGTAACTCATTATAAAAACGGGTAACAGCATGGTTTATGCAGAATTAGTAATCCTACATAACCTATGAATCTTATGACTCTTACAGAAACATTTTCTCTAAGACACTTACTTTATAAAAAATAAACATACATTTCTAAATTTTACATCAATAGATACCGTAGCGTTAACTTACCTACAAGTTTACTATTTGTTAACCTACATGCACAAAACTTTTGTAAGAAGTAAAGGGGCGACTAAGCGTGCTCACCGTGCACACGGTTTCAATATATGCACGGCAAATTTGAAACAAACAGCCTTGTTTACTTTTGGACACTCCATACTCTTGACCGACCTTCCCCTACACATAAAGGTACAGTTCTGTTTCTATCCCTAAGAGAAAAGATTTTTATTAGAATAACTGAGAACAACAACAAAAATAAAAGTGACGTGTACGGGAGGAAATATAAATTTGGAAACAAAAAAGAAACAAATAAATGTTCCTTTTGTGTCCTTTTCCATTATCGTCGTTCCCAACATACCAAAGCAAGAGGAACGAAAAGCACGACAAATCCTGGCTACCTGGACTTATTTACTAAATTAAGCAGGCATTATTTTAACGTTTTAGCATCGCACTTCAACGATAAAGAAGCAACCAGCATCATCCGACGTTGTCGCTGGGCCTTATTTATGCAGCCAGCCGTCGGCGAACGTCCGTCGCGAACGCCTCCTCATTACGCCGGCATAAAAAATAAATTCTTACCGTTTTTAATAGTGGTTTCCTGGCGGGAATTACAAGTTTCACCCGTAAATCCCGCCGTGCAGTCACATTTTATGGCCGCGTCCCCGACGTGCCTGAAATATAAAAAATGCAAATCAGCAACGCATAAAACTTTAATAATCCTATAATGAATACGATTTAGTCGACGGAAAAAAGTGGAAAGGAAACGTAAAAAATGAGGGAGCTGATGAGGCGGAGAAGGGAACTGGGGAGTAGTGGAATATCAATATCATCGCTGTCTCCCGTAATGGTGAGTATAATACAAAGTTTCGCTACTTCGCCTGATGGTGAAGGAAGTTTCGGGCATACATATTTATAAGATTAATAAAACAGCTAATTGGCTAAGGAAGAAGAGGTATGTTTGAAAATATGTGAGGAGATAAGAGTAATTTTATGTTAGGAAAGAATTTCGACTAATTTCTTTACACACCTTTGTAGATTGGACATTCACACGTTCAGATCTTTTCTCGCGTTTTGATTTGGTTTATCCAAATTATATTGGTTTTATTTAAAAAAATACTGTGTAGTGATATTTCCGTACTTTGTTGGTGATACCTGTAATGTTTTTCTAGTGCTGTATAAGCGATAAAACCTTTTCTGTAACGTAAAAGGGTGACTGTGGCGTCGGCTGTTTCGTTTTCTGGTGTTCTCCGACTCTTTACAGATGTTCTGTGCCGTCGGCTGTCTAAAAGTGTTTTGTGTATTACGTGTTTGTAAAAGAAGATATTGTTTATTTTTCAACAGCTACAGATTCAAGGACCGGTGAAACTATAACTGTTAGTTTAAAAAATCCTAGACTTAAAAAAGATGCTATTTCAATTCAATTCCCTAACTGTCCGTTGTATTTGACAAAAAAACGTGAAGATTTTATTGTTCAAATAGTTTTGTACGTTATATTTAACAAAATTACTTTTGAACACGAAGACATGTTTTTAAATGTGTGTAATAAACGTCTGTTTTAATACAATATATATATTAAATCATATCACCGAACATAGCCATTTGGATACTGATATACGTAAATGTCATATTCGTAGCAGTGAACGTATTGCAACAATTATAATAACTTATTATATAAAAAACCTACTTAAAAATTATTGTGGGAAAAGTAATAATAGATTAGGTAAAACACCACATAATAGAAAGTTGAAGACCCTGGTTAAATAGCATGTCTGTAAATTTTCTCGTGAAATTGAACAAAATTTCGAATAAAATTGCAATTACTGTCTCATTTCAACCTTAGCTTCGTCCAAATACATGTACAATTACAAATAATAATTAATCGATTAAATATTCGCCATAAATACATCTTTCACGAAAACGGTGCTCGGTTACGTGTTTGGTTTTTACTCTAAAACCTCGTTTTTCCGAAATAAAATCGAATGGGATGTGGAGAAGGGTTCAGTTGACGACTGGCATCCTCTTTAAACCGGAAGACCTTCAAAACTTAAAAAAGAAATGCAAGAAAACGATTCCTTTACCGCTTAGGCTAATATCGTGCATGGTGATACATCACCTATAGAGCGTGATGTCATCGAAGAGCGCTGAGGCCTTCTAGTGGTAACGTCTGGGTGCCTTACTGCAAGAGTGCGGTATGTTCTATCGGTCACTTGGTTACTTTCTCCATAAACTTATTAAATCTAAAAAATCTTCATTCGTATACCTTAGTCGGCGACATTCTCGACAATTGCTTTATTATAGGCACGGAAGTTGTTAACAATAAACACACATTGATACGTATAAGAAATAAAATAAATGTCTGACATTTAACACTATTTTCCACGGCAAGTTAGCTTACCGTTGCAGTAATGTAATGTTTATAAGAACGATATCTGCAAAAACTAATTGTATCACAGTAATGGCATATTTTCGACATAGGATGTTGTAATGTGTATATGCATTTTCCCATATTTGTTGAAAATTACACTTATTTGTGGGGACGCTACTTGAAAAAATCGACTTTTCCTAATTTTGTCGATTCGAAATCTGACTCGAAAATTTAAACACCCCGTATAGAATTTTCTATTAACGCAGCTATTAATAATATGGACCATCTACATTAGTTTATTGAAACAGCTCTTCTATAACTAGCATAGTTGATAACAAGCAAGTAATTAAAGTTGTTAGTGCAAGTGTAATTTCTTGGAAAAAATCTATTTCCTTGCAAAATGGTAAAATTTAGGTAAATTTCAAAAGAAACCCAAATTTGTGGTAAAATAATGGGCATTCTATTTAAAATAAGAAAATTTACATCCACTTCCGGTATAACCTGAAGTAGTATATCTTCAAAAATATTTTAAATAATCTTTGTATAATCGAATACCTATGTTCGCAAAATTTTGTTTTTCTGTTCTGCTTACTTCTTGAAATACTTTTGCCCTAAGATTAAAATGCCGTTCCATGTATATATTTGTGTATAATAATAATAATTTTTATTTTTGTAATCAATATCGCATTTGTCATAAACTCAATAATTTTTAAAGGTAAATGACAGTTAATTTGTGAAGTGAAATTAATGAATACATCAAATGAATAAATTGAAACTTGTACAATAGTTAAAGTGTAAAACATAGGTACTTGTCCACTGTATAAAAGGCATTTTCTGGTAGAATTCTTTTACAAAACTGTGTGTTCGAATTTCCATATCTTGCGGAATTACATTATTATTTTATTGCCACAGGGTAGGATCCTTGGACCAATCCTGTATTTGCTATACACAAGTGACAGGTTAATTTCACTAATAAAAAGGTAAGAGAACCTCTTAAATGCCATGCTCGATAAATGCCTGGGAATGACCCTTGATACCAGACTTAGGTGGAAAGAGCACCTTAAAAAGAAAAAAGCCGAACAAAACCTAAAATACAAACAGTACTACTGGTTAATAGGAAGAAACTCCAAATATTCAAATTATAACAAAATACTGATTTCTGAGATTTTGAAACCGGTGTGGCTATATGGAATACAGCTCTGGGGCTGTACCAGTGACTCTAACATAAAATGTATTAAAAAATTTCAAAGCAAAGGGTTTCGAAACATAGTGAATGCCCCATAGTATGCTCGTAACACTGATTTTCATAAAGACCAGTGCCAACAGTGAAAGAAGAGGTTAAAAGATTTACTGGTAAAGAATGAAGCTGGGCTACACCTTCATGAAAATGCGGAGGCTCCTCAGCTGCTGGATAATCAACATCATGTCATCAATACGAAAACCTAAGAAAATCAAGCCACTAGACCTCACGTAATGTGTTGTGTAAAAGCAGAGTACAGTGCGCAGATGAGGTGTAAACGTATGTGTATACTTTCGAATAAACTAAAAAAGTTCAATGGATTGAGTTTAGTGGTTTTTAGGTTAAGCTGTTAATAGAATAAAATTAATAGTTAGTCTTATAAGACTAGTTTTAAGAGGCAGATACCAACAGAGTGTCTGTTAAAAAAAAATGTGTAGTCTATGATATGGAACTCTAAACTGTTCTTTATTTCGTGTATTGTAGGTGTGTACATTCCCATTCTTTGTGAATATGTGTATTTTTGGATCTTAAATATTTTATAGGTGCAAAGGGGGCATCAGACGATAAAAACAACAAAATGGTGAATACAAAACGAAAAATTGCCTCATATCCTTTCTTACTCATTATACTTATATGCCTTAAAAAGAAAAAATTACCGAAAGCACTCAAAGCGATACAAAAAACGTTGCTTTTGGGTTAGTAAATTTTTATTAAGCTGGGATTTACAATGTATGGAAAATAAACTATTAACAGATCTTCTAACTACAGACAGTGACAAGTACTTGTAATCTTATATTCCATAAGCACTTATGCTTCCTACATAATTCAATAAGATGTAGCAAAGTTTCGTTATTAAATACGATTTTATGCTGAACGTGCGCACCGAAAACCTCGGCGGTCGCCATTTTCATTTGTGAACTGTGGTTTGCATGTTTCTCTATATTGAAGGTTACATAACACTTTAAGCGTTTGTTTTTTTTTTATGAAGATTCTATCGGCCGCCGTGCTTATCCCCTGAACATTAAGCCACATTTTGCAGCACTGTGGACATTTGCAAAATAGGTTAGTCGAGTCGCTTGGAAAGTGGAAATTTGTTTCATAAATGTTATACTGAAAATAACATTCGTGAAAATCTGTACTAACCCTGCGACGTGTTCGTTTCAATGCAATGTGCTTTGCAGAAGCAAACCCAATAGTTTCACGTTTCCATAGTTGTCACATGTTTTTGTGGACAATTATAACTGTATAGGTTCCCTGTCTTACTCTTTTTTTGCGGCAGAGCCTAAATCAAAGAAGACAACGGCTATAGTCATTGTTACGTTCTCCTGGTTTGAAGAACAATGCCACTAGTTGTCTGCTTCAGTGTACCTTCCTTATGAAGAAGGAGGATTGATTGATTTTCCTACCAAAGCACGGCTGGTCTTTACATCCCTAACACTGAAGCTTAGTAGCTTATTGTATTATTCCTGCTTCGGTTTTGTTTTACTTGAACAGGTTAGTTCCCGCAATCAGGTTTAAGAGCCTATGTAGTAAATCTTTCTCCATTGGTAGTTCAATTGCGCTTCGCATAGCGAATCTGCGTTGAGCTAACGCTACACATTCGAAAATAATATGAGGGGCTGTTTCCTCCTCCTCATTGCAAAGTCTACATAAAGGCTCATCTTTGTAGATCCCCATCTTATGCAAGTGGCCTCTCAGCCATGTCCTGTTGATAGACATGTTGCTGCCCTAAACTGTATCTTGCTTAATTCAAGCAGGTCAGCAGTCAGATGTTGCGACGGTCTTCCCATCATCCGTTTGCTGTACTTTTGTCCAGCTGCATGTTTCCAATTTAATTGGTGTTTTGTTATGATCCACTCATTAATTGCACCACGCACTGCACTCTTAGTAATACCTAGACCCGGTTCAGGCCTATATAATTCATAGGAGGACCAATTGCTTTTGCTTATTCGCAAATGATGCTTATATATTTGTTTGCTTACTCGGTTGCTCTCTAAATTAAACACAGTACGTAAGTATAAAACATAAATTTATTAAATAAAGAGTCCCATTGTAGCATGAACACATAAAAACCCGATATTTCTCATATACAAAAAATACAAATACATAAGTATTGTGTAATATATTAATTACATAATTCGATTCCTTTCCGTGTACGCATTTATATGTATCTCAACGTTTCTAAATGTTCGGTCCACCACCACCACCCTCCGGAGCCTGAGAGTCTGGTCGGGCGACAGCAGCGAAGAAAAAGCCGAAAGCTACCGCAAAAATATGCTATACAACTCACGGCTTCCCAGACGCTCGTGTTACTTCGTGTGTTTGTATGATACATCACCTCTAGTATCTATTGCTCCTGCTGCTGTTACTTCCTACCAACGCGTCAATATAATTTGGTACATTGAAGCACACGCCTACTGTTAGTCGTTAAAATCGCTCGTATCAGCGGAAATAATTTCGTTCTAATATACACATCGCTAACGCTCGCAAACATATCAAAAACTCAAACAGCCTAAAGCTATCCCGGTCCATTATTAATCTAACTGTTCCAGAACAACGTCCAACTACAATGCAACCCGAATTTTTAATAGATGCGCGAGCACAATTGTAATTTGCACAGCCGGGCTCCTTACAAAATAGAAAGCGCATTTTCGAACTTCGCGTATCTAACGAAACCACATAATAACGACACCATTTAATAGCAGCAATAGCAAATAAATAAAACCTAAATAGAACAAACGTCGAAAGCGGATCGCTCATCGAGATCAGACGTTCTTCCATTATTCCGTAACAATTTCGATCTCTGAGAACCGCGATCGCCGTATCGGATCGTTTTGTTTATCTTATAGTCGGCGGAATTTATTGATACCGGCTTTATAACGTAGACGTATAGCTCGAGGCTATGCGCGTGCATCCTGCATTCCCAGATGTATTGAGAAAGTCGATAAAACTATGTATATGCACTTACACAGATAGCCGCTACTATTACAGTAGTGTTCTTGTAGATGTCGCTATCGCAATCTATTCCAACAAGTATGTTTTGATGCTTCAATTCGCAGTTGGTTAGTAAATAATGGTTGTACATAGTTGCATAACAACCATTAGATGGCGCTATTGAGGTTTGACATCACTATTCCGTAAAATTTGACATTTGTCTTGCTAAAGCAGTGACAGCACAGAAATCGAACTTGTAGTTTGTTTGCAGTGTGCGTCTAATAACGCAATTTTATGAACAAATGGATATGTTACGTGAAGGTTTAAGTTTAATAATTTTTTATGATAGTAAAGGTCTAACACTACAACAACACCTCGAATCGCTTCGTTCATTCTTTGGTAATAAAGCAACATCAAAAGAATCTGTTTATAGATGGCTTGCAGAATTTTGTCGTTGTCGTGCTTCCGTCAGTGATGAATTTCGTGAAGGTCGACCAGAATCGGTTCTTGCTCCGAAAAACATCAGTACTGTGCGCAATATGATTGAACAGGATCGGCATGTGACTTACTCGCCTCAATTGGTATAAGGAAATGCTCAAAAAATTCCACAGAGGAGCTTCAAAATCCGTATACAACATCGTACCAGGTGACGGAACTTGAATATACTCGTACGGGCCGGAAACAAGTAACAATCAACTGTTCGGGTATTCCAAGCTGAACCAAATCCAACAAAAGTTGTTCGTTCACGAAGCACTTCCAAGAAAATGATTTCTTGTTTCTTTCGTTGTATTGAACAAATCGCAAGCATCGCTTTGGATGATCGAAGAACAGTTAATGCTAAATGGTATACAACAATTTGCTTGCCAGGAGTCATCGATGAAATCAGGAAAAACAATCGACAACGTCGCATCATCCTTCATCATGACAATGCCAGCGCTCACACAATTGATTTATCACCTAACCACTTCTCTTTCTTTCCGAATGCTAAACAAAACTACATGGACAACGACCTTTATCACCTCAAGAAGCTGTCGAAGCCTTCAAAAACTATGTTTTGGAGGTACCCTCTTCAGAGTGAAAAAAATGTTTCAAGAATTGGTTCGATCGCATGCAAAAGTGTATAAATCTTAATAGCGAATATTTTTAAAAATAATAAGACAATTTGTACCGATTTTTTTCTTCTTTCATTGTTTTTGTAAAAATTTGAAAGGTATCCCTCGTATTACCATATGTCGACATTACCTTAAACCAAATAATAAATTCATTTTTTGAATAATAAAAAAGTTGAACATCTACATTTTTTGGCGGTTTACTCATTTCAAGAAACATAGTACTAGGTTGCTAAAGAATCTGTATGATTTTACGTTATGAATGTAATGAAATCTACTGTTAGAATTTTTGCCACAATGTTCTTCAATATTTTCTTGTGTGTCTTGTGATGGCAAATCTGTTCTAATTGATAAGGTGAACTGAAATTTTAGAAATAAATTCTTTTAGAGTGATTGTTATGTTTGCTAGTCATAAAGACATCGCGATTATGACAGTAATTATAGACCTCTTGCTATAATTTCCACTTCCATCAAGGCATTTGAAATCATTCCGTGTCGGAGGGTACAATTTTACTAAAATCTCTTATCTTACCGCAATGGAGTTTATGAATATGAAGTCAGAACAAGCGTAGGCAATAACGGATCGAACTACCACTAAAGAGTGCCTAAGGGGCCCCAAACTAATATATTGCAGACACTTTCCCTTTAAATTTGCATGCCAAAAAAAACCTCGAGACACAGATACAAGATACAACCATAGACATTTTTTTGGAGAACCAAATAGTAATAAAGACTTCCAAAGCATAGATATATAAATGGGATTTTGTACAAAACCTAATGCAATTGGGACACAAAAACCACACTACTTCACAGGGGGTCCTAATCCACCAAGCGATCGAAAGGAAGGAAAAGGCCGATAAGCTGGCAGTGAATATGCTTTTTATTGATTTGAACCCTTACTATGGTCTACAAAATAGCCCTCTAAAAGAGGAAATTAGGAAATGAACGGAAAATATGAACAACATCACCAACATTGAATTTATTTTTTCCTTTGACTTTAATATTGTTTCATGACAGCAGGTAGCTGTTACACTTACAACAGATAGCCGTTCATAACGGCCGTTCAGAAGCCGTTCAAAAGCCGTTGAGATTACATATCATTAAGCAAGGCTACTGCGTCATCAGCCGCGAACCACTTTGCAGAGAGTTCCAAAAATACTATTTCGAAGTTTCTATTCCAAGAATGCAATAATTTCATATCATTAAGCAAGGCTACTACGTCATCAGCCGCGAACCACTTTGTAGGAAGAGTTACAGAAATGTATTTCAAAGTTTCTATTCTAAGAATGCAATAGTAATTACATATCGTTTGTACTCGTCATCAGCCGCAAATTATACTACGAATCGAACAGCAGATCAGCCGCGAATTAAACTGTGGACGCCATGCTCCTTTGTCATCACTCGCATTACCCGCATAAACCGTAGACGCCATCTTCCTAAGGGACCTGGAGGACGAGTGACCTCGAGGTGTGCTGATACATAGTATACCTACTCTTGTCAATTTCGTGTAATGTTTTATAGTCTACTTAATGATGTTAATTTGGATGGTAGATTCTCTAAACTGATATGCTTAAGGAGTGCCGTACAATCACCTCCAAACTTGGGACAAGTGATGTCTTTCATTTATTTTAAGTGAACAACATATTGATGTACTGTTTACGATCTTACCATTATAATATGTAATAGTACAAACAAAAACCTAACCCACGCAGTGCCTGTACCCCTGAAAATGTTGCGAGAGTAAGATGTACCATCCTCCGATCTCCACGGACGTCAGCCCCCAAGCACGCTGTTGCACTGGGCATGTCAAGTCGCTCAGTACTTCATATTTTATTTTATATGCACGAATAGCTTTATTTTCACCCATACAAGATGGTGATCGTGCAGGAACTGTTACCGAGGGAGCTCGAAAACCGTATAAACATTTGTCGGCAGCTCCTTAACGACATTCCACCTACCGATACTGTCTTGTTCAGCGACGAAGCTCATTTCCACCTCTGCGGCACTGTAAATCGCCAAAACTGTCAGTATTGGAGTGATGCAAACCCAAGAGAGTTTCACAAGAGTCCACAAGAGTACACAGTCCTAAGGTAACCACATTGGTCCCTATCTTTTTGAAGAGGGAGAAATGACGGTTACAGTCACATCTTGTCGGTACATTGACATGTTACAGAATTTTTTGGGACCAAACCTGAATGATCTTCACCTTGCCAATGTTTGGTTCCAACAAGACGAAAGGACAGCTCACACAGCCCAGCGATCGATGGAGGTTTTGAGGCAGATGTTTCCTGGGAAGCTCATTTCAACGACGGATGACGTTCAATGGCCGACTCGATCACCAGATCTAACCCTTTGTGACTTCTTTCTCTACGGTTACCTCAAGGCTGAAGTCTATAAACACAGACCCTGCACTTTGATGGCATTGAAGGTGGCCATTCGCCAAGAAATCCAGCTCATACGGATCGACGTCTTACAACGTGTGACGGAAAATTACCGCTTTAGACTTCAGAATTGCATTGACAATGATGGTCGTCATTTATCTGATATTTTGTTCGAAATCTCTTAATGTTAAACTTTAAGGTTCATGGAATAAGCGGATATCAATAAATTTTGTATTTTATCTCACTTTCATTTGTTTTGGCCTTCCTGAAATCATAACGGAAGTATTGCCCCACCCTGTACTCTAATTTCTATGCTTTCAAATATAAAGTCTGCGTTTCGAGAAAATTAAATGGACCGCCTCCAATAACCACTCACCGAGAAGAAATAAAAAGTAATTTTCGCAATTTCAAGTCGAAATTCGAATTAAATTTGATCCCGTCAAAAACGTCACAAAACTAAATACGCTTTTTTCTGCTCCATTTTTCGCGCAAAACCGATTTTCTACGAGGATGATTTATTTCCGATCGTAATATTAGCATGAGACGGAAGTAACAACAGAATTTTAAACCCTCCGTTTCCATCTACCTTTTTTTTGGCCCGTTTTATTCCTTTTAATAATATCGTTTTACAATGGACAGCCAGGAAAGGGATTTATTTAAACGGTGCTAACGTTCGTTTTTTCCTTTTTCTTCTAGTCCTTGATCAGGCGTCTGGCAAAGTTTGCATTTGGATTGAAATCCAGGGAAAAAGGAAGTGAGAATTTCATGGATGTAGGTGGCGATCGATGGAAATACACCGGATCAAATTGAAATTGGATTATTTTATTGAAGAACAACTTTGGTGTTCTTTAATAAAATAATCCAATTTCAATTTCAATAGTAAAGTAAAAAGGTAATAGAAAACTATAGGTAGACAAAATGACAAATCTTTTCACCTATTTTATTTTTTACCATGTACAGGTGTCCTATATATATATATATATATATATATTCACACAAGCACTATATACACATAAGGAAAGAAAATGTCTAGCTATACGAAGCGTGGATGCGACAACGGTAAGCCAGAATGCTTGATTCACCACAAGTGGAGGGGCAACAAAAATTTGACATCTAGGAAAGGAAAATATTACGAAGGATTTTTGGGAGAAGAAATACGGAGCTTGGCTGGGAGAGAAAAGGATGAACACAGAACTACGAACTATTTGGAGATAAACCTATTGGGCAATTTGTAAAAGTAAGGAGATTATAATGGTTGGGACACCTTATTTATATTGCAATGTATCTTTTCTTTTTTCTTTGATTTGATTAATTTACTTTATGCTTTATGCACTTAGATTATGCGTAGATTTCAGTTAGTTTTTTTTTTTATTTTTCTGATAAATTGATTTTCTATTTCAATTATATTTTCTATTTTATATTACGCTTAAATTAAAATTTCCATAGCCTTATGAGCCTGGCCACCAACTTTTCTATATTCAGAATCAGGTAAATATATCATCTTATGTTTTCCTTTAAAAAAAGTCCTAAACAAACTACTGTTTTTTGTGCTTTTTCGATCCTTAGCGGCCCCGATTATAACGACTGCATCTGCACTCCTGGAGGACCGACCTTTGAGTATCCAACTACTTCCAGTAAACTAACCTGGATGCCCGACAACTGGAATTCAAATTTTTGGATACTTGGTGAAGTACATCCTCATCTAGCCGCCATTTATACATTACTGTTAATATAGTTTCCTTTTTATTTGAAAAAAGCTGTTTTTGTCTTTGATCGAGTACAGCAAGCCTTGGGGACGGTTTGGTGCTTTCCTAAAAAAAATAACTGGCGTCCTGTTTCTCTCTATGGTGATCTTCGGTTTCCATATCGTATTCTAGTGTCTTTTAAATACCTAAGGATTGCTGTCGCTATTCTCCGCAACTCTGCACCCCACCCTAAGTTCATCTCTCGCTCTCCGGCAACTTACAAGGTTATAAATGTCTCCTGGCGGAATTTATCTTCCAAATTACTCACGTGTTATATTCCGAAAAAATAAAGAGAGGTAGTCTTCTTTTAATAGCATTCTTTCTGAAGCTTGACGTTTGTATACAAAATAAGATTCTAAATAACGTTTCCTTACAATATTAATCGCTATTTTTACAAAGAAGAGTACCTCTATGACTGCCATGGCTACCACGACTGGCTAGGATTTGGTTTAAAAGAATATAGATATTACCTCAGTAACAATTTTCTGAAATATTTGCAATAAAAATGTTTTCCATTTAGTGCCAGTCGTTTGCTCCACACGGTATGTTGCGCGGAATGTCACAAGAGTACTCATACCGATCCTCTAATAAAATCTACAAATTCACTAAAAACTTCTACAACTATTTTCATGTTTTCAAAAATAAACAAGACAATGCCTCCTGTATGAAAAGGATCTTTTAAGTCTCTTTTGACATTACCTTCCCAACATTTCGTTTAGTTCGCGTGCAGATGGAATTCCTCTGTTACAACCACAGAAATGCACGGCTAACGTTCTTTCTGTATTAGATTAAATAGTGGCGAAAGAGGCCCTGTTTGTCTAATGCAACTCTTACGTATCGTAGGAAAGCTCCGTCGTTTTATAAAGCAGATCACGTGCTTTGGAGAAAGAACATTTCAAAATGCTCCGGTGAAACATGGTCGTGGTTTAAAATTTACTTAATTTGGCGGATAGTTTTGTATTTGAGTTTGTTTATTATTTCATAGAAATTTCTAACAAAGTTTGTGATAAAAATAATAGATTATTGTTATTAAAAACAACAGACGTGCTTTTTGTAATGAAGATAATAGCTATTGGTTGGTACAAAATAAAGGGTTGATTGATTGTATCCATAAGCAGGATAGAGTCTTTTACAGCCTTAACACTACGGCCTAAAGGGCCCACTGTATTAATCTTGCTTTGGTTCCGATTCTACTGAGATAGTTTCTCTTGATCAGGTTTAATAGCCTACGTAGTATCATTATCTGCGCTGATTCAGCATACCGCATTCGAAAACAATATGAGAGGCTGTTTCCTTCTCTTTATTATAAAATCTACATAGGAGTTCATCTTGGTATATCCTCATCTTGTGCAGATAACCTCTGAAACAGCCAAGTCCTATGTTGAATCCTGTTTAATGCAACTATGTCAGCAGTAAAATATTGGAAGGGCCCAGCTGCATGGTTCCAATAAAATTGGTGCTGTTTTGTAATCCACTCGTTAATTGCATCACGCATTGTGTTTTTGTTTTTCCAGTTACCGGAATCTTTCAGTCTGCATGCTTCCATTCTTGCCTCTCCCTTGATATAGATATCAAGAGGGGGTTATGTCCCCAGTTTTTCCCAATTATTTTGCGGGTGGTCATTATCACCTTCTTGCACTTGTCGGTTATTTCTTGAAGATGTGAATTCCACTTCAACTTAAAGTCCAAGATTACTCCTAAGAACCTAGCCTCTTGACTGACCTGTATTGCTTCATTACAGAGAATCGGAACATTTAGGCTGTTCAATGAACATTTTCCATTTTTCTAATTGAGGAGGACGCCATATTTGTTCTTCGCTTAGGGTGACACAATGTCTTGGACTGGTCCTGCATTATATTACACAATGAGATCTTAAAGTATCGCCCCCCGTAGACATTTAAACGACAGAAGCTAGCGTAAAAAAAAACAGATCCATTGCTCTTTTTTGTGAACTAACTTCCGGTATTATCGGCAGTTCAATTGCATTTTCAGTGTCATCGGAAGCGATGCCAACTTTTTTATTCCGAAGAGAATATTTTCTATATTGTTACGTTCTTGGAAAGATAATGGATGGATGAAACCAACTATAGCACATATGTTGCACTGTAGCTTAAGAACATTACTATTGCTAAGCATTATAATCACAATAGCTGCCAACCTACGAAATCTCAATTCTAAAAGTGTAGATTACTATTGTTGTTAAATATGTCTGTTATTTAAGTTTTTGAGCCTGGCCAATAACATCAAAAGTTAGTTGATAAAAAATAGAAATCGAGCTGTTTTTTTTTTCTAAAAATGCTTGTTTCTGTCGTTCAAATGTTAGTATGAGAGGAGGGAGGAAGGGAGTATTCTTCAAGTCTTTACTGTATATGTGACAATCATGGACCTACTATTTACCCTAAACATAAACAAAACCATCCATGCAATTTACAATTAAGCATACTAATTAATTTGGAGCAGCATACAGTTACAAAAAAATTAAATTCAAGCTACTAATTACACACGTCGACAGGCTACAGGAAAGAACACCATTCTGTTGTTTACTGTTACACTAGAAATGGTACGTACACACTTCTGCGATGATAAAGTGACCTTACAAACGGAAGCGAAATCTACTGCGCTTCGATGTGGTTGTACGTGTTAGGCTTCCTTCTATTATATCGCATTTCTTTCTTCCCTCGTTTCCAGAATCGACTATTATGTTACATATACAATGCCGGTGTATTCGACCCTCCAACCCACTTTGCCTTTTCGACCGCGAACGAACGAAAAATTGACAAACATCGCAATTTTCGTAATGTTTGCGGATGACTTTATACGTGGAACGAAAACATGATGGTTGTTAAGGTCTATGTATGTATGTATATATAAAATATATTGTTGAGCAACAATATATAGGAGAAAATCGATAATGTTTCGTAAATATCAGAAGAATAAAAATCAAATGCAAGAGGAAAATATAAATAGCATACATTCACCTCTATTGTATGAAATATGAAAGTCAGTTACCTTTAAACTAACACATTTATAGCGAAAAAATACCAGAAAATATATTTACTTTATAATTGTATAACAACCTTTAAACAGATTGTAAATTACAAATAATAACGTTTAATAAAAATCAAATTTAGAAACTAACCTTAAACTTTGAAATTGCGGAAACTCTCTATGATAACGCGCCACTCACTCAAATCCCGTGTTGGTTTGAGTGATTAAACCTGAATTTATCTTCGTCCCGAAATACTATTTTTAACACTACTACACTGGAAATTGCTTTAAAAAAATTAAACACTTAGCCAAATACATCTTCTCACAAAAGCGACTCGAATTAAAAAGAAACATTGCAGTTTTTTTCTTCGCTTTTTTATTCCCAATAGCATTTGTCAAAAACGATCGCATTACGTTCTATGCAACTATTTAGTTCTGGCATATATATACATACACGATTTGCGCGTAAATTGTTCCGAGTCTGTATAAATTCCATCAAAGCAAATGTTCGGTTTTCAAAGTAGAATTATAAAAACCACTTTTCTTACAAAAAAATTCTGTGGCCTTGTCGCAAGTTTCGCACAGTTCGGTTGTGGATCTCGCTGGATGACGTTGTCTATCACAGCAAGAAGAGGACCGCCGAGGTGCAGCATGTCGTCGGCATACGGTGAGTTATATAGAAGTTTTCCTACAGTTATTTGCGTTTCATAAATACCTGGATACTTCCTACTGTCCACTATATTGCGCACACAGTAACGAAGCCTCGAAAATGTTGGGTTTTTTCAATTAGAAACCTAGATATTTTATGGTCATCGCCTTCCTCAAAGTTTTATAATTTGCTTTCGTTTTCAATAGGCTAGAATACGTTACTGTTATTTAAAGATACAGGTGTATATCCCCAAAGTAGTCGTATGCACCATATTAGTATATTGCTTCAATGTGGGGTAGTATTTGTTATGTGCAGAAGAAATGTCATGATTTTGCCCAAAATTTATGCCATGCTGTATCAACAGGTGTGGGATTCAATATTCCGCATCTCTTGACTAGACACTCAGCCGCTTTCAGTCTAACAAGCAAACTGACAGAACTGTAACTCTCCGATTTCAATGAAACTTGGTATATTGGTAGACCATCAAAAAGCAAAGGACACGTATTTTTTTTTTACCCGCCCATATTCACCTTAAGGGGGTGTAGGGTGCGTCTGAAATTACCCCCAAAAACGCATTTTTCCTCATAACTTCGGAGCCGCGCAAGCTGCCAGGATGAATTAAAAACCAAACTATTCCACTTCAAAGGGGCTTTCAAACGGACCATAGATGAATGCCCTTAGTGGGGTAGGGGGAGAAAAATTTCCACATTTAAACATAAAAGTTACCTTTTTTTGCATTTTTTTCCTCGGTTACATATAATAGAGGAAATATTTTTTATAAAGCGTATACATATATACGTTATTATGTATCACTGTTTCTTTTTCGATCGTTTCACCTTTATATACAGACATACACGTAATTTTTTTGGCACTAATACCAACTCCTCCTAGAAAAATCTCAAAGTTATTTTAGGGATATGAATACGTGTATCTGAAAATATTCTGAAATCGAAGCCAAAATATACGCAACTTACTAATGTTATGACGCACTTTAATATATTTTCGTACTGTATTATATAATCCCAAGTTCTCTATTCTTTTTCGCGATTTATAGTCACTAGAAATAAATCGAAATGCAGAATTTTTCACTGTCTAATAGAGCGTTCATGATAGATGCCAAATGCACATAAATAGTAAACGGAAGACCAATCAGATAGATATAATAACGGAATATATGTATGCGCGTGGTCGCGCTTTATAAAAAATATTTCCTCCATTATATGTAACCGAGGAAAGAAATGCAAAAAAAAGGTAACTTTTATTTTTAAATGTAGTTTGTGGAAAACAATTATGACCTGTCTAGGACGAAAATTGTAGCCAGGGTGGTGAAAAAGAGGTGAGATTTTTCTCCCCCTACTCCACTAAGGGGGAGGGGGGGGGGGAGCATTCATCTATGGTCCGTTTGAAAGCCCCTTTGAAGTAGAACATTTTGGTTTTTAATTCATCCCGATAGCTTGCGGCTCCGAAGTTGTGAGTTTGTTGTTTTTAGATCTTATTTATCTAAAAATAGTTTTATCGTGGAGTAATTTCAGTACGCGCCGACAACATCCTTTTGGTTAGAATATGATGTTATATTTTTTGAAATAAATGCAACTGAACTAGTTTTTCCTGTCCTATTGTAATATTTTCTTCGTATACTGCTGTGTGTTGGATACTACGAGTGGATTTATTGACCTACGTTCAACAAATTGTTACGGGAGTGCAGCTGAACATATCTATAACATTACAGGTTTTATAACAATCTGTTAAATGAAAAAAACCTTGTAGGTATATGCAATCGAAAAGCCCACTAAAACGAAGATACGTCATTCTCTAAGCGTGTCCACATATTTATACGACCAACTGTATACAAGATACTAATTCGTATCATGCATAATTAACAATATATAAACTCAGAATACTAACGAACGATTAAAACAAACATTCGTGTTCAATTATGGAATAACTATGTGGTAGAATCTGTCGGTATTTATATAAATATCATTTCATATCCATCGGCTGGATACATACAATGCTTTAGAGCGTATTATTTGCCCTCGGCTGGTTACACATACAAAGTTTACTTACCGCTTGATTCTATTAAGCTTGCATTAAGCCAGACTTGCCTACGATCTTGTATAATGTAATTGATATAATAAAACACCTAACATCATACACAGAACTGTAGGCACATCTAACGGGGATCGTTTACGATGATTAATTTTAAGTTAATTAATTGCATATTTCTGCTGTTACTCCTAGAACCTCGAATTCTTATCTAGCTAACAGCTATATATTCAGGCTGTATACAGCGTTTTATAAAATAGAATATTTACATAAAAAAAATGACAGTATAATATACAAATTAGAGCTTGTGTGAAAAGAGCTACAAAAGACAGCAGCCAATTCCTCCGACGATACCCGAACATCCAGTGGCAGCGGTACTACAGGGACAAATTAGAAAAATAGACAAAAATCATGTCAACCAAAGTTCTAATGTTATCAGATACATAAAATGCACATTCATATGTGATCCTACTGCTGAAATACTGTTGACTTGCAAGGGCTGTCAGGGGTGGTTTACCTACTACTCTTACACAAAAATTTGACACGTATAAGATCAATTCATATCAGTAGTTCTACGACTGAAATACGGTCGACCTGCAAAGAGTTCCAGGGGTAGCTTACCTACTACCCTTACACAAAATCATTCATATTGTCGGTTGTCTTACAACTATCACTTACAGATTTCACACATAAGACGTGCCGTCCTGAATACGGAACACGGTGGACTTGCAAAAGGCTGCGGGGTACCTTACATGCCACCCTCGACCTTACACAAGTTGGTCGAGCTATCATGCAGTTTCGACACATGAATAAGACACTTTTTCATATGCCGTCTCATCACCGAAATACGGTTGACTTGTAAATGGTCCCAGAGGTAACTTGCCTACTATCCTTACACAAAATAATTCATATCTTCGGTCGTTTAAGAACTATCATATATAGATTCGACACACGCAACACCTATACCTATATATAGGATTAATTTCGGTTTCAGGCGAGCTTTGTGCAAAACAATATATAATCGATTGGAGATCGTGTGACTGAAAATTCAACCAAGTTAGGGGAAAACTTCACTTGTTGTTGGAGAAAACAGAAAGTGGGGTAGTTTTACCCTAAAGAAGGGTAGGGTGAAATTCACGTAAAATGTGATATGTGCACAGACGCAACTTGTGGAACACACAGAACAATATACGTTCTACGCATGGGTGTGATGTACGCATCGTGACCACCAATGGTAAACGAATTATAAGTGCATAAACTTAAATTTGATTCGAAACTTATTAGCTGAATAATAGTAGTTTTAAATTCTTCTAACGCCCAAGCTAAGATGCGAGGAAATTTCCGAGCAAACAGGAGTATGTCTTTGTCACTACAACATTCACCTAAATTGTAAATTAATTTTGTAGCAATTTCATCGATTGTTCTCAGTTCTCCCATTGTTATATCTTCTTGTTGAATTGCCTCCCCATCCTTGAAGGTACCTTTGTAATGAAACCTTCTTCGAAATTTTTCAGCGAGACTTTGGGAAAATATATCTCGAGAAGGGAACTTGATACATACGAGGGTGTATCAAATATAAACCGAACACGTTTTTTTTTTTTAATTCCAACTTTATTTAACTAAGCTTACAAATATATATTATTTTTCTATAAATACATTTTCCCATCGGATAAGAAGCTTTTTTATTCCATCATCGTAAAAACTCTTCGGACGTTCGTGTAGCTATTAGAGCACAAACGCTTCCACCGCTTCGTCGTCGTCGACACGCTGGTTTCCAAGCGCTTCTTTGAGGGGTCCAGAAAGATGGAAGTCACAAGGCAACAAGTCTGGACTATAGGGTGGATGTTCCAACGTTTCCCATCCTAATGCATCCACTTTTTGCATCGTGGCATTAGCCACATGGGCCTGGTGTTGTCATGCAGAAAAATAACACTTCTGGCCGATTGCTTCTTCTTTCTCCTTCGAAATGAGAATTTCGCGGCAACCAGTACTTCACAATAATATTGATTTCCCTCGATGAGATTTCGGACCGCCTCGATGTAGGCCTCGGTCACACTTGTCCTTGGGTGGCGATCATGGCTCTCGTTCTCGACCTTTTCACGCCCTCCAGAAATGTTTTATGCCATGCAAACACACGAGTTCTTGACAAGGTGTTGTCCCCGAATTGTGTCTGTAACCGTAGCAAAATTTCGGTTGAGTTCACCCCCTCCTTGGCCAAAAACTTAATGATAATCCGCTGCTCCACGGAGACATGCACTTCTTTCTCGCTCGTAGTTTCTTTTGATACTAAAGGGACCCGAGAGAGTTGCAGTCGGTTCTCCCCTCTCGAAAAGCCCTCCGGAATTTTTAAGAAAATCAGACCCGTTTATATTTAGTAATAATGATAATAATAATAATTTGATACACCCTCGTATATTACATGTGTTCTCCTGGGAGGTAATTTTAGCATCAGACTAAAATTCAACCACAGATGTAAAATGACCCCAATCATAGAAGGTAGAAAACTTGCCTTCTATTTTCGCAGCACTTTTACTCCATTTTTTTTTTAAGATGCAGACGGTTTCGATGAGGCATTTATAAATTAGCAAGACCTCAATAATTAAATTAAGTAACTAGATCTAACTGCTGCTGCAAGATATCGCTTTACATTCTTTTGATTAGTTTTAAATCTTTCAGCAGTAGTACGAATAAAACATATTTGGAAGATCATAGAACAAATTATCTTTGTCAGTATATCTTCCATTGCGTTTCCATCGTGTATTAGATTAACCATCAACAATTTGTGATGATTTCATATTACGGTAACAATGTACCCATTCTCCTGCGAAGCAGATAATTCAAAAAATCTTGAAAGATGAAGAATAAATTTATGTTAGCTCGTTTCAATAGAAAATATTACCTAGTTCGCACATATTTACGTTAACATTCTCAACGGCGCTGGTCGTCTAATATTTGCTACGATCCCTCGCAATTGCCTACGCCAGAATGATAATGAATAGACCGTTGCCTTCATAACGTAACGAGCGAAAGCATTGAAATGAATAAGGCGTCATTTGGAAGTTTCACACTACGGCATTACATTATGCGCCCGCCATTTTTATTGCAACGTTGGATAAAATCCAACGTGCTAGTCTTAACAATAGTCGCGCCGACGGTTACATCTTCATTCGCGACGATGGATATTTATCCTTAGGAGTGGGAAATTCTGAGAAACTAGCCATTAAGACGAACCTACAAACCTTATTTGTTCGTCTACGGCATGAGGATCCGGCTTATTATAACAGAAACAAGTCCGGTTACGTTAGATGAATTATTCTTTTACATTAGGGAAGTTGTCAACCGTTTTTAGATTTATAAAATTCAATTTACGTCAGGAGTTTTTTTTCCAATGACTCCTTTATTGTAAATAATATAGCATCTTCAATTGCACTTTCTTAGAGCACCTTTGTACGAGGTTGGAATATGCTTTCTAAGTTTCTTCTTGAAATGCTTTAATTCCAGGTTTTGGAATAGTTGAAAATGTTTTGTGTTCTATAATAATGAAACCAACTGGCAACAACCACCATGTACGGACGCGCGTTTCGCCGCCTTAGGGTTCATCAGCGTACCTCTGTGGAAGTTGGTAGATGTATTTAAAATATTCAAATGAAAATTTGAAAATTTAGATAGATTAGAGTATCTTCAATTAGATACTCTCATCCGTACTAGTGTTTTGTATTATCTTTACAATGATATAGCGTTGGTAAGGTATTTTAAAAATAACATTAAAAATTTAAAACGATATACTGGGTTAGTAATAAACTCTTATAGAGCTTTACATATGGGGTGGCCCATGAAAAGGTAAATTGCATGTAAAAAAATTAACGGACTGGAAGTGGTATAATCTTTTGTTTCAATTACTGAATACTGCAACAACAACAGATTTGATTTGATTAGTACAATCGAAATAAAATCTTATCATAAGGATAGATTGATATGATACAGATGTATTATCCACACAGCACTCTGTGTATTAATCCAATATCATTAATAGATGCATAATTGTACGTAAGTTACCTAACAGCTAGAAGGAAGCACTTGTATGAGGAGAGTTGTAGATAGGGAACACCTTTAATAGTATACTTTCCATTGTGGATTTATTTTTATAGATTCGATCACGTCATAGCTACAAATTAAGACGGAAGAGCCAACACTCAGAAGTAACAATGAGGAACGCTTTAGAGTTTTGCGAATCATTCCTGTGCGGGAACCATGCAAATCTTCCTATTATTCTATCTTTACTATACGGGGTGTTTGGCACAACGATGTAAAGTTTTGAACAACCGATAGACGAGATCTTTGCGAACCATATTAACCACATTTACCTTAGTCCAAGGTCTAATGGATTTTAAGATATTTGAACTTTTAGTAAATTTTGATTTTCCGGCAAGAATTCACCATTTAACATTAATAACTCTTCTTATTTTTGTGCGATCACGCTATAAGTTGTTTTTTATGGAAGTTTAATGCATCTTCCTTTGAAATGAGGCAATTTATTAAAGTCCGAAGTTATTTAGAAAAAAATATAGGCCTAGACATCTCACTTAACGAGATAGAAAATGTATAATTCTCAAGTTTGTGGTGTTTTTTTTTCTTTTTAAATAAAACAATTCGAATGTTAAAATAACTTTAAAAACTTCCTTACTTTATGCCCTATTATTCGAAAGGGCATAAAGTAAGGAAGTTTTTAAAGTTATTTTAACATTCGAATTGTTTTATTGTTTTATTGGATGGTCATTAATATTACAAGAGTAATTAGATATTGTGTTATTAAAGAACGCTAAAGAACGTAAAGCGTATTTATTAGTGATAGGTGTAAACCTAATAAAACAGCAATAATTAATAGTCAATTTATTTAAATATCTTGCTCGAAGTGTCCTCCTTCATGCCTTATACAAGATCTTAATCTTCTCTTCATCCCTACCGTGATACTTTTCAGTCTCATTTCTTCCGTCATTTTATCGATTGCACTGTTGATTTTTCTAATTAGATGGTCCCGATTTTGAATTTCATCGTTATTGACAAGGCTTTTAGCACGCCCCCAAACAAAGAAATCGAGGAAAGTCAAGTCTGGTGAGCGTGGCGGCCACGGAATGGGAGCATCTCTTCTAATCCATGCATTCGGAAAAGCGTTGTCTAAAAATTCTCTCACGGTGAAACGATAGTGAACCGGACAACCATCATTTTGAAAGAATATAGGACTCATTTACAAATGGTGGCAAGTCCTGTACCAACTCTGGCAGATCGTTTTGTAAACATTGTAGATAGGTCTCTCCATTGAGATTGTCGGGCAAATAATATGGGCCGACGAGAGAATTACCTATTACACCGGCCCACACGTTTACACTAAATTTGTGTGGAAACGATGTTTGATGCTTGACGTGAGGATTCTCTCCTTTGTTTGCCAAATTAGCTGTGATTAAGCAATCGCTATCGCGATTACAATAAAGGAGTGGAGGGACACTAATCAATTTCTCACTTTAGTCAAAGTATTCATCCAGGTAACAGGTGTTTGGCTGTGTTATCATTTTCTGTGTTCAGCGTTTAAATTCGACTATAAATACGAAGTAAAAGTCAAGTTCCGTGGATTTAAATATACACAGAGTTAATTTAAATTGCCGAAAGAATGTGTTTAGGAACACTCGCGGAGCTTCAGCCCGCACAATTAGTTAATTAATTTCGCAAAATTATTTTTTTCTTAATCTTTCCCTCGCATAAAACATTAGAATACATATACCGCCGGAACGAGTACTAGACATAGAAATATAAACCAAAACCTAAAATAAACAAAGCAATATATCAAAAACCTAAGAGATGGAAGCCAAAGAATTCATTCAGCTTCTAGCTAAAAATCTAGCTTTTAGAAGGAATTATCTTGATGTGTGATGTGAATAAAAATCACCAGAATGTCTTTTTTTGCTATTTTGGCTTATCAGCACTGTTATTGATTGTTTGAAGTATCAAGATAACATTCCACGCGAATCTACATTATCATTTTTTATAAAATAAATGAGTAGACAATGAGTGCGCATTTAGATTAAAATACGGCTTCTCTAAACTTAAATGCAGCGTTTCGCTTTCCTTCGACAACCTAGTTTCTTTGTAGTTTAGACATACCAAAGACGGATTTGTTATTAAAAGCTTGTAATCCAAGGATTCGTTTGGCGTATTTTTCCTTTAGACCAACGAGGAACAGAGAATGAGACCAAGAACAGCTTAACGCGCCCATACAGTTTCGCCTTTAATACTTCCCAAGTTTTTAATTTAAAAGATTCGCGTCTATTGCTCGAGAACGGTGCAATTTATATTGAGTTTTCTTCGGTGCTTTTACGTAAGACGAACCGCTCGCTTTAATTACGATAATACCCTGAACGTCTAGATTCGTATACGGAAAGATCTAACGAGTTCGATTCTTTAAATCAGATTGCATGTTTCTATCAGTACACAGCTATACTTAAACTATCCCAGTGGCATATTTCTGTGGAAATATTTATCTGCAAATTACAAGTACACTAAATTGTAGTTAAGACAATTTCCTTGAAAGAGAAATGAAAATTCCTGAAATTTTACTTACTTCAATGAATGAAGTACTGATGTTTATTTAATACGGTATTGTGGTAAGGGTTTTAGTGAACTGTTTGAGAAACTTCTTCAAAGTAAAGGAATATAGATTTGGGATGCAATCTGTCACGTGGCAGAAAACTTCCTTGAGGATGAGAAGGCCGAACATTACAAGGACAGTCGAGGACATGTTGGCTTCGTTTCATGAATTCGACTGTTTAAAGATCCACTTACTTCACTCCTACTTGAGTTTCTTCCCTAATAATTACGAGCAAGTCAGTGATGAGCAGGGTGAACGTTTTCATTAGGACATTGCCAAGATGGAGAAACGATACCAGGGTAAATTGTCCACGTCAAATGGAAACGAACACGCTGTAAATTTTGCTAAATCTAGAGTAATAACATTTAACTTTCTTGAACGTCAAGAACAGTCAGCCCTGTTTTTGAATACAGAAAATGAAAATTTCATGAATGATCTCCAAATGCAAATCATACAAGAATTGAACATAGGCATTAGAAAACATTTAAGATGATAACAAGTTAAGTAAGATAATAATATTGGTAAAGATAGGAAATTATTCGGTATATCTTCCTTATGGAGAGGGAGGACCAATTGCTCTTGTTTAGATGTATAAAATGTTGGCTTATTTGCTTGCTTACTCAGTACCTCTCGAAATGAAACACAGTACGTATGTATAAAAAAATTATTGAAAACGGTTCCCCTTATATAAAACAAAAAAGTGAGGTTTTCCTTTTATACAGGGTGGTACAAAAGAACGGGAACTTTCGAAGTGCGTAATTGGACCCATGTCTAGTTGGCAGCACTACTTTATGCGGAGAGAACGTTGCTATTATGGAGCAGTGGAATGGTCAACAGATTGCTTTTGCAGTCAAAATGCTTTGACAAATCAACCATTACAATTTTGGGCCAAGGACACTGGATGAACTGAAACAACGAATTCAATACGATATTCGTGGCACCCCTGCTGAGATGTTGCAGCGAGCAGCGGGGAAGCTCAACGGCAGGTTAGCAGAGTACATAGACGAGGTTAATAAATTTTGTTATTGCATTTTTTTGGCGGAATGTATTGCGGAAATACATTTCAACATTATTGAATATTATGCTAATAATCAGTAAGATTCATTTAAATTCGTTAAATAATATCCGTGTATTTACTACTTTTATCTGTATGAGAGGTAATACCGTCATGAAAGCACAGGTAGTAGCGAGAATAAAGAGCGTATTTCTTTAAATTCCAGGAAAAATGTAACAGTTGGCAATTTTACTATGAATCATGAAGCTATAATAAAGCCATTTGAAGTAATATTCTTAAATTACGGTCAGTTATCGTTCCATGATAGTAGCGACAACATCCCTAAATGAATAGTGTTTATAATTTCGTTTGAAATTTTAAAACATGCCGAAAAGGAAAGAAATTAGTGTTGGAATGTGTTCTGATAGCAGCACAACATAACTTAGGCATAAGTAATCGTCAAATTGTTAGAAAATTACATTTAAATCCATCTACTGTTGATTATAACATAAAAAATACAGTAAAAGTGGCAGTTTTCTAAATAAAGTAAGAAGTGGTAGACCAAGGGCGACAACATCAGCTCAAGATATTGCAATCGTGGTGTAAAGCAAGAGAAATAGAAGAAAGACAGCTCCAGAAATCGCCGCAGAAACCAATACTGTACTTCCGAAGCCGATTAGCGTGTCCACAGTTTAACGTCTGCAATAAGCCGACCTTCACGGACGAATTATGATGCGAAAGCCTTTGCTTCGCCGAATTAATAGGTTACAGTGGGCATGTGAACATCGAAATTGGACAGTAGAAGATTGGAGCAAGGCATTATGGGCCGACAAATCCAATTTCGGTATTTTCGGTTCGCGAAGATGAGTGTTTGTAAGAAGACCTGTAGGTGAACGTGCACTAGAGCAATACATAGTCTCTACCGTCAAACACGGCGGTGGTTCGGTAATGATTTGAGGTTGTTCTGCTAGTACATCCGCAGGTGATCTCGTAAAAATTCAAGGCATAATGAGAAAAGAGCAATACAAACGCATCTTAGAGGAAAATGCAATACCTGCTTCTGGTGTAAGAATTTCGTGTCAGAATTTTGTATTCCAATAGGACAATGACCCAAAACACACTTCAAAATTATGCAAGCAACATTTAGGGCAGTTGGAAGAGGAAGGGGCACTAACAATCATGAAATGACCACACCAAACTGCGGACTTGAATCCCATCGAATTATTATAGGAAGAACTGCTCCAACTTCGGCAGATGACATGTGGAACAAACTATAGGTAGCATAGGCTCGAATAACTCCGGAAAGATTGTTAAAATTCATTGCAAGAATGCCCCGATTATACGACGCAATCATTAAAAGTAAAGGAGGTCACATAGACGAATCTAAAATTTAGGTCAAATAAATAATTTTGATTGTTAAAGTTGTATGTTTGCGTATACTTATATCTATATACTATATATCAAATACATATTTTAATATTTCCATTTAAATATTTAATGATTTACCCTGAAATTAGAGGTGCCCAAATACATAGTGCGACTTCCTATTGAGTACATATTTTGTGTACGTATTTCTATATATATTTCTATAAATGTGTCTTAAGATTATATAAACCGCAACGTTTGTTTGTGGGTATTAGTAAAATTACAACGTACCTATATTTGTATGTATTATTATAAATATACCTAGTACAAGTGTGAAGCATTTTGCTACCCAAATGTGTCTCGTGATAATTAATATTTACTATGATATTACGTCTTGTACGCTCCGTACTGCTGCCTCTTATACAAGCGACAAAGACGAAGACCATACAGCTCCTTCGCATAGATAATTTATTGACTATTATGTGATTTTTTTTAATTCGTGAGGTGGTGATTTTGAAATATTTGTGTATATTATAAGAAATTAAATCAATTTTTACATTAAACACGTACATGTTAAAGTTTCAATTAATATAAATATAAAATATATAAATTTATAAGAAATAAAAGAAATTTACGACGAATTTACAACGAAAGCAAATAAAATGTGGAATTTAATAAAACAAATAAAATAATGAATTTACAAATAAAATAGATAAAATATTAAGCGTTCTTAACACTAGCATTACAACACATAACATGAAATTTAGATAAGATACTGTTGAATGAGACTTTTAAAATCATGATCGATGTTAAATACCTGAAATATATTTTTATCAGTGATACAAACACAAACTAGAGATCGCAATTCTTGTTTATAATACATGAGCGTCGAGTTTGGCAGCGTGTGCCTACTTATGAATCATACATCACACGAAATACATTAAATAAGATACTACAATTCGGGACGGACGGATCTTTATGTCGCTTATTCATTAAATATACACTATATCCCATTAGCGCCCAAATTAATTTTTTATTGTTAAAATCTCTGAACTTCAAGCAATATACTTTTATGATTATTTATTACTTCATAAACCACTTTACTGATTTTTAATGACGACTGGGCCTATTATAGAGATTGTGATCATATGGACACGCTAGGCGTTTAAGGTTGCAAAACTAACAAATAGGTCAATTTCATATATATAAGAATATTATTGGTTTTAGTTGTTTAAAAAACATTACGAAAACTTAATATATTGATCCAATGCGGCTCTGTGTGAGGAATACATCATGAAGTTGGAGGAAAAGAAGAAAACTTAATATATTGATCCATTGCGGCTCTGTGTGAGGAATACACGATGAAGTTGGAGGAAAAGAAAAGTTCACTTTCTCACAATAAATCAAAATTTAATAAGAAAAGAGTGACCGGTTTCGGGACTGACGCCTCATCTTCAGGCTCGAGTTAAAAGTAGTAGTAAGGAAATTGTCAAATTACTAAATAAAAATAAAAACTACACATTCTATATATCAACAATTGTTGCACTACTTGTGTGGTGGGTAATTAGAGCAAATTAAGTTTTTAAAAAACTTGTAAATTGTGACGTACACAACTTGTATACGTCCTAATTTACAAGTTTTTGAAAAACTTCATGTAAATCCTAGTTTGTCTAAAATAATTTCACAAATTAAATATCACTTTGTAATGAGTCGTCAAGTCGAGTAGGAAATTTCCATATTTTACGGTTGCCGATACTCATTATTATCAGTTCGTTAGACACTAGATCACGAACTCCAATAGCATATTGCAGGCGGTAATATGGTATTATTGAAGGAAAGAAATTTAGGATTGTAAGAATATGAAATATTGTCCATATGAAATATATCGTAGTAGCCCGTGATTAATATTTAACAAAAGCTATCGGAAACAAATGAAGGAAATAGCGCAAAGGCAAACGGGTGTTTTTAACTCGAGCCGCCTTTGCCAGAAGACGTACGTATCAAACAAAGCGATAGAATAGATGGGGTGTGCAAACGTCAAGACTTTGAGGTTAGTTTCATTTTTTCATTAATTCCTCTTTCGTTAACGTTGTTATGGCAAACGTAGCTCTCTTTTCTTAGTAACTTTAATAGAAAAGGGCGGATATCAGCCAGGAGATTTGGTGTGGCTATACAGTCATCAGCAACGTCGTGGCTTCTCCCCTAAGTTACAACGATCGTGGGAAGGGCCTTATGAAGTAGTCAAAAGAATTAGTTACGTTGTATACCGGATCAAAAGAAAACCTATGGGAAGCCGAGAATAGTTCATTTTAATTGACTGGCGCCGGAAACAACCGTAGTAATGAATATGTAGTACAATAGTGCAACATCCCCAAGCAAGAGCTGACTTACGAAAAATCCATGGCAAACTACGGAAATAGTCGTAAAATCCGTCATGGTATCACGACTGAGATTCGGCAAGATCTATTCTCGACACCTGGCTATTATGCACTAGCACACTGCGTGGCTCAAGATCTGAGAATGGAGAAAGGAGTAGCCAGAGTATTTCGGCAGAAATATGGGGGCGTCGAAAACCTTCGACGCCAGGATCCTGAAGTCGGAAAGACTTTGTGCCTACGTAGTAAAGAACGGTATTTGTTCTATTTGATGACTAAAGAACTGTCACATCAAAAGCCGACTTATCGCACAATCTGGGAAGGCCTGACAAGCTTGAGCTGCAGCTGGAAATCCGTAAGTTGAGCAAAGAAGCTGAGTTGCGGACTGGATGGTTTGAACTGGAGGGTCGTAAGGAACATGATTGAGGAGTTGTTCTTGTATACGGGCATCGACGTTCAGATATGCTGTTACAACCCACAAGATCAGGCGATAAAGAAGTCCGTACCCTGTTATTTCTTTTAGACGTCGCAATGCCTAAAAGGAGCGGACTGCAAAATATTTTCTTGTACCTGATGCTGTTCTGAGACGGAACAGATCTGAAGAGGGGGCAGTGTTACGGGCGTTACAAGCAACTGTACCGTAAAGAAGGTGTGACAACACGGCTATCGCAATTAGACAGAGTTAATTTAATTTGTTCGTCATGGTTTCAGTTATTAATGTTTGGGAGCGTCGAAGTGTGAACTTTGACTTATACTGAAAGTAAATCATTTTTAGAAAATTACATCACCTGATTGGAGTTGAAGCCCGCTTAAATCGTTACATCTGGTTCAACCAATTCAATTCTCTCCACGATTCTTTAGTTTTTGTTTCTAAAAATATGGTTACGGTAAGCGTGTTGTTTGTTTTTGAAACGTTTGATGATACACAATTTCTTTTCAAAACTGTACCACCCTCAGATGCATGTTATTGCATAAACGTACATGTTTGAATTTGAATTATTTGTGCTACTTTATTTTTGGGTTCGTCACGTTATTATAAAAATACAAAAAAAAATGATGATTAGGTACTGCGAATTCAGTAGATATTTTTTATCTACAAGTATCATCAAATTCAGCATATGTTTCATATCTACACTAAATTTACGAACACCCAGACCGCGAAAATGAACCGATTTCTGCTGCTCCTCTTTTTTCCAGGAAAGTTATAATTGGATTATCTGTGTAGGCATTATCTAATAAAGTCCCTCGATTCACGGCTCCGCGTCGTTATTTAATTTCAACGAACTATACAGCGGATCGTATCACTATTTGACTACATCAGCGCAATTACAGTTAGGATACGTTTTAATGGTTGAAGCTGGGGTGTTTCGGCGCGTATTTTTTTACATGTAAATATGAAAGTGAACGCCTGAGCTGTGATCTTTTTAGTTATAACAGTTACATAAAAAAATTGATGGACATTCTTTTAGAAGGGAATTCATTATTTTGCTTCTCGGTAAAAATTATTTGCTCTAATTCATAGTTAGAAAGAAAGTTCATCGCTGAGAGGTATTCAATATGGTTAGCTGCGCAAAACAAGCCTTAAAAACTAATGCTAAATCAATCATTTATTTACACAAGCTTTCATTCTAAATTCCGCGAGCATTAAAGAATAATTCTGGAACCTATTTAGTCCAACGGGTTAACTTTAGTGAGTAAAGATTATACAGTAAATATTGGTGTTGGTAAGCTTTTTATTCAGTTAAAATGTTTTGGAGGCAAATGTCAAATAATTTTTACCGCCTATATATTGATCGCAAAATTATATGTCATGTAACATGTTCTTTATTCGAAATTTGCCCACAAATACTTACTGGAATATTGTAATATTAAAAATAAGGCTATTATAATCACTACAATTAGCCCGCAGTTAGTGTTGTTCAGCTACGTGCATTGAGGAGCGATCAAATAACGATGACGTAGTATCGACGCCAACGTTGTTGTTGCTCACACACATTGGGAAAATGTGAAATTAGCTATATCTATATATGTACGGTGAGAGAGCAAGGAGGAGATTGAGTGGAATCCAATCGATTCGATGCGGGTCGTTAGTACACTTGTTACAACGTTGGTATGTAGAGCTACTGTGTGTAAGACGCACGTAATAATTTGTAAGTGGCCTAGAAATGAGAGTTTCGCATAGATGTTTTGTTGTTGCTAGGAAGTTCTAAAAACGAAAATAAAAACAGATTCTGATGAAATAAAAGAAAAGAAAAATTAATACTCTAGAAATTCTTACTAAGATCGTCCGCACATGCAGTCTACCTCGCAACTAACCACATCGGTAACCGTCGTGGCCCGTCGACTGCCGCTAACCCCTCCGCTTCTGGTGAATTCGCGATTACCGTTGTCGCCTGTACGCTTTTTCGTATAGCTAGACATTTTCTTTCCTTATGTGTATAGTCAAGCCCCTCGTTTTAGCCACCTCCTTCTATCCCCTGTAGTAAATAAGAACATAACTCATATTTTTTCGGTATTTAATTTTGAAATTTAAGGTAATTCATTCGCAAAACGAGTGTAGAGTAATTCTATTTGGTTTTAATAATAATAATCCTAAATTGAATACGGCTATTTAACGAATAGTCAGTTTCAAACGTAAGGTTACGGATACACATACCACTACAATCTGGAAAGAAATGCGTAATTTGAAATTATTTATATAAATTGCATTATGTAACTTTATTTTAGAATAGTAAATATTTTTATTTTTATTAGACGAAATTAACAAATGCTAACAATAACAGACGAGCGAAGTGACATTAATACAATCGAAGTTTTTTAGTCTTAGCCGTTGTAGAAGTTGTATTCAATTGTAGTTTAATTTATGAATTTAGTGGTTAAAATGTACTCGAAAGGACAATTTTTATTATATCGAGTCATACATACGCTGATATGTATAGAAAGGGCGCGTTAAACATCACAGTAAAAGGGTTAGTTCTTCCTGCAATTTACTAGTCGTTTACATGTTCCCTTTTCCGAATTCTGTTTTCATTATTGCAACTCCTTTTAACCTTTTACCAATGGCAGACACTAAAATATAATACAAACTATTTGATTAATTCACAACAATTGTTTCGGGAATTCGTGCATTCCACACAGTTCTTGCTGTTTTACCAACGGACAACGAAAAAGTTAGAAAAGGCAATACAGGGGATTGAAGCCAATTATAAAATAAAAGATTCCCTTTTATGATAGTCTAAGAATTAAACAACTGAAATTACAAAAGCATTTTAAGACAATAAACTGGAGCACTGCATCAAACCAACATACCTTAGTACATTCTTATTATATTTAGATCACCTGATTCGTATCCTAGCAATCCCTTCCACGACGCCGTCCCCATAGAAAGCAGTGAAGTAAAGTATTTCAAATTTTCCTATATATCCTTTCTTTCTGAAAGTCTTAGTTCGATGTCTAATGATACTCCTAATATAAAAATAGCTTCTTGCAATATATTAACTATTAATATATTTTTATCGAACATTAGATCAAATATTAATCAACAGTTCCTATCCAACATTGTTTTTAGTTTTTCTTCTATGTAAATAACTTTCTAATTCTTCCATGAAGCATTAACCCTACGTTGGTGTGGTGTCTGAAACTTACGTGGCTGGTAATACTTGAGTATCTGCATCAAAAGTATATACTTTTCATTTGAAATGATGTGTACCATTAAAAAGAATTGAAACTGTAGTATATACCAAAGAATTTATGACACAGTTCGAAAATAGCAGAAATGGCAGCTTAAAAATCACCATATCTTTCTAAAATGAAAAAAAAAAATTAAAGGGTGCTGAACACAAAACTAAACACATTTTTCTTTATTTACTTATTTAAAATAAACATTATAAAGAATAATATATACATAAACACAAGTTACAATATTATTTACTGACTTTCCTCGTTGGCGCAAGTATTGCATTTGAAGCATGCGTGTTCTAAACAAACAAAATGTCTGCAAACATAACACACGTAGCGACTTTTCCCGACTTGTCCTGGAATACTCCACACATCTTCCTTGTATTCTCTGACGTTTAGCCAAGGGTTCATAACAAATTGGCAGACTTATAGCCGGGTTTCTCACGCAGTTTTCGCCGCAACCGAGGATTGTGTTCCCTTTCTTCCTTATAATCTGCTATCAGTGACAAACTAAGATTTTTTGAATATTTTCGACGCTTCAATTTATAGTCATTATTATTGATCTTATAGATCACTTGGGAATTAATTCCACAAATATTCAAGAGAGCATAGAACACCGTCAACGGCCACCTTCTGCTGTTCCGGGAAACGTAGTATGTACCTGATAACCGGTTTCAGGCTTCCTAGCGTTTCCAGTGGATGAATCTATTCTGTCATCATGGTGTAGTGTTGATAGCAGAAGCACAATTTTGTTTTGTTTTTGGAATACAAGATACTAAGGTTGTATTTTTTTGGAAACCAAAAACTGTTGAATACCGTTCCCGATTCCTTGTATTGACCATAGTGGAAGGAATTTGCTTCTTATTCTTTCGGACAGTACCCACAGATGTTAATTGGTGTTCTTCAAGAAGTTGCTGCATCAATGGATAATTAGTGAACCAATTATCAAACGAGGTATTTCATTTGCTGCCAGATACTGGTAAAATCAGTCGTAAAACTACACCTGTAGGTCTTATACTCAGTTTGAAAGGACCGTTTGGTTGAGAACCACAATAAATTTTCAAGTTTGTGGTATAATAATATCTTGAATCGACTAAAGCAAAGATTTTGATTCCATAACGAGCAGGTTTATTAGGAATATATTGTCTAAAAGGGCATCTACCACGAAATGCCCCCAGTTTTTCATCAATGGTGAGATACATGCTCGGTGTATAAGCAGACTAAAAGTTGCCAACTATTCTTTCGGAAACATCTCTAATTGGGGCTAATTTATCGATTTTGATTTTATCTACGTGTGTAGCTCCATTGTCAAACCGTAAGCATCTTAGCAGAAATTGGAAGCGTTTTGGAGACCCGCTAAATAAGCTAATCCAAAGACAGCCTTGATTTCTTCCTGAGAGACCTCTTTTATTACGTATTGGTGCTCATAGTTGTAACGATCACTTACTCAATTGATTTTCTCATTGATTGTGTCTTCCATGAAAGCCTTCCAACATTCAATTGGAATGTTAGCTTCGTATTCACATCATTTCCATTTTCTTGTTCATTTTCATCTTCGTCGCCTTCTTGTTCTGTGTCTGTGACATGAGAACTTTCACTAACATTGTCGAGCTGCACTTCGCTTTCGGAATCAAATATATCCCCATCTTCATCGTTTTCTATCTCTTCCCACATTCTTTGCAACCCCTCTTGCTCCTTTTCATAACTCCACATACTTACAAGTTTAAAAAATATAAAACTACTTAAAATATTTAGCATCAACTAACCACTAACCCTTGCAACGTTAATAAACTGACTGACGTCAGTGGTGTGGTGGAGTGTGACATACCCTTGCAGCATATTTTGACATCTATGTAAGTCGTAGAGAAGATATTATGAAAATAACAACGCTACACGATAAAATGTTAGAGTAACAGCTACTGAATACTAGAGGGCAGTAAGTTATTGTTTTCGTAAGAAGAACCATTGTTTTGCATGCGTGGGGTGTATCATACCCCACCACACCAACGCAGCGAAACCTCGGAATATTTCCCATCCACTTTTCGTTGTCCCAACATGTGCAGGCAATTGTTCTGTTCTACTTTTACCAATGTTCTACCATTTCAAATTTGTTCAATTTCAACTTTCTCATTTTTACTTCTATCAACTTCAATGTTCGACATTTGGCTTCAAATTTAAATTCAACTCTAACGTGTTACTTTTAATAATATGATTTCAGCTATGAACTTTTAACTTGATTGTTCCAGCTGATGAAGCCGAAACTTGTCCTAGAGTACATTTTACATAAATTTGTAAAAAGTAAAAAGGAGTTCTGTGTTTTTATTTTATTTATTTAAATTGAAGAAAGGGTGTCAAGTTGATTCTCCCCAATTCACGAAAATTTTAAAAATAAGATCAATGTCTCACCTGTCTCAATTCCAGTTATAGCTTTAACTTTATATTACGTATTTAGACGTAATCTTAATGGCTTACCTTCCGCGAAATTTACATACTTGTCACTGGGAATTCTTGTTTTTTGTTATTGTCGTAATTCCCCAGTGTATGTATCTTTATTCTTTCCTTAAAAAAAGTTTCTTGCGATATAAATACACATATTCCCCGTCCGTTATGAATAATAGCCAAAAGGGGATTTGCAGTTCTTTCTTTGCGGGTTTACCGCCAAAGTGTTATAATATGGAAAAGTTGTGTTTGACTTTTTTGGCGTCTATGAACGATAGAGAAGACAAGAGCAGCTGAAAAGGGAGTTGGAAATCGCTGTGGAGTAGCTTCCGGCTTTTGTTTTCGTAGTCTGTTTTGAAATCCCATCGGTTTTGTTTCTACTAAATATAAATCGCAATGAAAGGCATCCGCGTCGGAAAGCTCTCCCCGTCCGCTCTTCTGCTCCTGGCGACAACGTTTGTTTTTCTCGGCGTGCTGGATTTTTATAAGGCGTCCGGATCACTAGATAGATGAGAGAAGTTTTTGAAGTCCTCCGTGTATATCCTTGATGTTGCACCTGTTACGCATTTTTTTGTGTCAGTCACTAAAGAAGAATACATTTTTTCTGCTTTTGATATTATGATTTTTGCGTCTCTTTGAAAAGAAAAGCATAGTTCATCAAAAAGCTGTTCGGTATGGGAGTGCTGCGTATCTACACAGTTACATCGCGCCCCTACTAACATTTGAACGACTGAAATCAGAGCCTTAAAAAAATGTTGGTACACAGTAAAAAATCAGAGGGTGGTAAAAATGATTTCATGCAAGATAATTCTTTTGTTCGCAATTTTTTTCACGAAAAAATTATTTAATACATTTTAACACTCTAGGTACTATGGGGTGAACTGACTGAAATCGTCTCAAAAATTTACAAATCGAAAACTCGAAACGTGTTATAAAATACATGTGTTTCAATAGTAAATGAATCTGACTTTTAAATCCAGTACAAAGTATTTCATTTTCACATCACTACAAAATGCCAGGGTGCTACAAAAGAGACGGGGATGCGGACGGGTGAAAGTATCCCAAGTAAGAGAGTCAATCTTATGTGTACGAATTTACAGTTAGTAAGTTTTGAAAACGATTGAGATTTGGATCGCTAAGCGAACGGTCGTAGATTTTTTACTCGTTCGAAAAGTGAATAAACAAAACGATTTCATACACGAATTTGGAAAAAAAAAACTTTCGATCTGTTGTTAACTGGAAATAGCAGTGAACAAACGTATAAGAGGTTCAAGCAAAAAAAAAAAAGGAGATAAGGAACCACAAAGAAATGGACAAGGTAGACAGCGAGGAATATGCATCAGAAGAAGGAAAACGAAAAAGAGAGATAGGTAATTTAGAGGGCATATTCAAGAGAAGTAGAAAGATAAGTACAACACCACAGAAGGAAAAGCAGAATAATGATGATAAACTAGATTCGTTGAGATGATGAGGGAACTACTGAAAGACAGCAAAAAAATAAGACAAGACCAGAAGGCGTGCCAACAAGAATTGATGGAACTAAAACAAGAAAATGAAAATTTAAGGAAAGAAAATAAAGGAATACGAGAAAAAATGAAAAATGCTAAAAACGAAATAATAAATTAGAACAATTTATAAAAAAATCAACAGGTACAAAAGTCCACACAAAATAGGAAGAAAAACGTGTAAAGCAGAATTGGAAAATTTTAAGGAACAGATCATGATGAGTAAGGATAAATTGAAACAGGAAAGAATCTATATAAATAACAAATGTACAAGAAATGAATGAGAAATACGGAAAAAGCTAAAACTAATAGCAAAAGAGGAAAGAAAAGAGGGGAAAGTTACAAAAGTAGTATTCAAAAAAATCACCATCAACGGAAGAGAATGGAAATGGGCTAGAGAGGAGGAAACTTAAAGAAAACCCAAGAGGCGCAAACAATCAACCGTCAAAAAACTGAGGGAAGGAGAAGAGAAGATAATTCATGACGACACGCGCAATGGAAAAGGATACTAGAAAGAAAGCAAAGCGAAAAGAGAAAAAAATAGTATATTGAACAAAACAGATATCGAAGACGTCCCATTAAATGAAGAAAGACATGAGAAAGGAAACAAGATTTACGGTCCCGAATACGAAAAACAATGCAAAAGTAAAAGCAAACATGGAACGCGAAAACCATCAATGGAAAAGAAATAGAAATAATTGAAGAAATGAAAAACAGGAATATTGCAATACTGCGAATAACGGAGACAAAAAAGAAAGGAACGGGAACAGAACAGATGGAAAGAGGATATACTTCGGTGTAGAAAATACACAGAGAGCTAGAGCGAGGGTAGCAGTAATAGTAAATAAGGAAACCACAGAAAAAATAATAAATGTTAAAACAATAAATGAAAAGTAATAAAGTTGACAGTGAACATGGATACTGAGATATACTCATTATCATTAATGGTAGAATACGGTCCTAATGACGATGCGCAAGTAGAGGAAAAAGACAGAGTTTTCGAGAATATACAAGAAGAAATAGATGAAAATAAAAATCATCAAATTGACGTCATCGATATGTTTTTCTAATGGCTAACCCCAATTTGTTTTGCATTTTTGGATAGACTATGGAATTCCAATTTCAGCAATGTATAACATTATACCCTTCGGACCAATACTTTTTGAGATATTAATGTTTTAAGATAGGAAAAAAAATCTGAGTAAAGAATGTTCTTAAAAAAAATCTAGGAAATGTTCAAAATGAAGACCATTTTGTTCTTGGCAGAACTCCAATCGTGCTCGAAAATTAAAACAAACATTACGCAAAGAATTGGCCCGAAGGGCATAATTATTCATTGCTGAAATTGGAATTCCATAATCTATCCAAAAATGTAAAAAAAATTGGGATTAGCCATTTAAAAAAATATATCCATGACGTCATTGACCGAAAACAGACAGAGTTGGAAAATTAAAAATAATCGCAAATTGGTTCTAATGTAAAAAATTAATTTGACGTGTCAAACAGTTTTTCGATTATTCTGACAACAAAGAAGAAAATTTCATCATTTCATATTTTGGCGCGCACTGTGTAATGAAAACTAAAAATTATTCTACGGAATACTGAAACAAATGAAGAAGCCCAAAACAAACTGCTTAAAAAATATAAAGGATAAACAAGGAAATACACTAACAGAAGAAGAAAAAATAATGAGCCGCTGGAAAGAATATTATGAAGAGTTACTGGAAGAAGACATGAGCGGACACCCCAAAGAAGAAGCGCAATCACCACACATCAGGAAGAACTCACAAAAGGATGAAACACATATAACGGAAGAAGTTAAGCGACGCCATACAATAAATGAAAATGGGAAAGGCACCAGAAGGAGATGAGATTAATACCGAAATATTAAAATACATGAGAGAAGACAAACAGGAACCACTAACTTTACTAAACTTAAATACGAGAAAAGGACTGGAGAATGGGAATAGTAGCACCAATATACAAGAAGGGGGCGGCAAAATATGTAGCAACTTCAGAGGCAAGCACAGTAGAAAAAGTTAGCCGACAATTCTGAAAGAAAAACTATGCAAAAAATCGAAAATAATTTAGAAGAAAAGCAAGCAGGATTTAGTAAAGGCAGCGAAATAACCAACTCTTCATCCAACAGCAAACAAGTGAAAAAACGATAAGAACTGGAAAAGAACTGTATCTTTGTTTCATAGACCCCGAAAAAACCTTCGATCGAATAAACAGAAAAGATTTATGGAACACACTAAGGAAAGTAGGAATGTATTTTAAGCCCGATACTTCTCAACATAATGCTAGACGAAGCAATCAAACACACCAAATCAAACACAAAGTCGGCCTTTGGAGATTACAAACAGTCAATATCGCGCAGTTATGCTACGCCGATGATATAGCCATATTTGGGGACTGGGAAATAAATCTACAACACAATGTCAATATAATTAACGAACAGCTAGAGAAGATACACGTGAAAATAAATATAGAAAGAACAAACGTCATGGTAGTGGGAAAAGACTACAAAACGGATATAAGGATCGGAGGACAAAAAATTCAACAAGTAAAAAGATTTACATATTTGGGAACAAGAATAAATAACAACGGTAATACGAAAGACGAAACAAACCAACGGATATCAAAAACTAAAAGATTCTACAATGCCCTAAAAATACACCGAAAGAAAGAAGTCGCAAAAATAGCTAAAGTAGAAGTTGTAAAGAAGATAGTTAAACCAATTCTAGCCTTCGGATGAGAAACATGGACCACCACCAGCAGACAAAAAGAAAAAACAAACGCTACGGAAATGAGATTCTTACGAAAGATTGAAAATAAAACAAGGAAAGATAAAATAAGAAGCGAGGCATATCGAGAACAATTGAAAATCATCGAGACATCAAATATAATACAAGGGCAACTTAGATGGTTAGGACACATTTCAAGAATGAGTACAAACAGATTGGTTATTGGTTATGAGGCAAGAGTAAGCGGAAAAGCAAAAAGAGGTAAACCAAGAAAGACAAGGAACGAAGAAGTGAGAAAAGCAACAGAACAAAGAGGTGTCAAATGGGAAGATATTCGAAAGAAGACAAAAAATAAGGAAGAATGGAGAAAAATATGGAAGAAAACATCAACTCGACTCCATACAACCTTACGCTGAAAAGCAGGAAGGTTCTCAGGATTAAGTAAGTAAGAAGGTAAGTTCCGAAAACATTGAAAGTGATAGGTCGCTGAAAGGGGCATTGTTGAACTTTTTCACCTAATCATATTTTAAATAACTGGCCTGGTTAATGTACAAATGACCAGTGAATGAGGATATGCGCACTTCAACAAATTCCAGGGTAAAGCTAAGGTTTTAGTTATTATCACGGTTTGTCCCCGCGGATTCTCTACGTTTTCACGGTTGTTTTATGTACGAAAACTCACATCTGGGTAGCTACGAACTTGTGAGACATCCTGTATGTTTCAATATAATTTTAAACCATCCGCACAATCAAACCTCATAATAAGAAAAAACCTTTTCCAAAGATCTACATCAAATCTCCATAAATCTTCCCAAAGACACAATCTTCCAAGCTTACGGGGGTGATTCACGCTGTATATTTGTCTATAACTGACATCGGATTTGGGTCACCTTGTAGATACTACTTAGAATACAAATTACAAGAAAATACAGAACTTAAGGCAACTGGGAGCAATTATAATGTGAACCTCAATGCCACTCTAAAATTTACGAGACTCGGCGTTTCTGTTTAGGATACTGTTCGTAGCGGGAGTGAATTAGGATTAATTGAGTTTCGGCCAATAAAAAATATCAAGATTCCTTACAAATAGACGCACCTACATTATTAGCTCTACTATCGAAACTGCAGCCACTTTTATACGATTTACAAGTTGTGATTTATTGAAGAAATAAATCTGTAGGCGCCCAAAATGCACTAGAGATTTTAATCTTTCCGAATGCGCCATTTATTTAGTCGGCAAACGAAATGGTGAACGCAATCAACCGAGCAACGAAGGGAATATTTGTGTATAGATAGCGATGAATACAAAACGGCAACTAGTTAATGTCTAGCGATGTTTTATATCTATTCGAAACCGATAGGTACGCGGAACGTAAATACGAAACGTTAGCGCGGGCAGGTGAATTATTGACGTTTAACGCTCACGGTTTTCCGTAATATTTCAGGTGCAGATAACGAGATTTTCTTTCGCGATAAGTTAATTTGTCGGGTCGTATTGGGAATGGTAATACGGAAAATGTAGTCTACGGTGGCCTTTTGTAATTTACTTGCTTAGATTTCTAACGGTAGAAGATTGAATGTTGAAAATAAAGTATGTTTTATGGACGATAGAAGTAACGCCTTATTTGAACGTTCTTTCAGTTATAGCATTTACTCGTTATACAATCCCTTACCAAATTCATTGAAAATTTTTCCTTGGCAACATTTAAACGTGCACTACGTAATTAAATTTCCTTAAATTAATTGTTTTGTTGAAATTGTAGTACATTTCTGTAGATTACACTGTTTCAAAAAACTGTTGCTTAAAATTCCAATGACGCTAGATTCTTTAAATTTTTGCAAGGATTTCTAGGCAAACATTACCAAAATCTTGTTTTAATTGCAACTAATAAATTGCTTTAACTAATGTGACTCCATTTAAAACATCTAATTAAAAATCAAGTCACTAATTCCCTGGTTCATGGTTTAGTTGTTGAAAAAACGGTATTAATATTCAAGAAACGATTCGTAGGCAATTCCATAAACCAGGATGCGTAATTACCGTACAGAAGTCAATATCTTAGGTCTCGTTTATCTCCGAATGGCTGGAAATTCCAGTGGTTCACCTCCCACTGCCTAAGAAAACTGAAGAGCGAAGGCATACGCTGATGAAAGGCCATTAAAAATGACGAATGCGAATGGGAGCCATTATTGCCGAAAGAGAAGTACGGGAGCGGGAGAATTCCGCAAATTCCGGAAATGTGTTATAAATTTGTAAAGTTATACGATGAGGTCCTAGCCCGGGAAACTTAGCTGATTATGATTAATAATTTAGTCGATGCGGTTGTGTGTTGTGGTACTCGTCTCAAGAAAGAAGACGATTCGGAAGGCTTATACGCTACCTTCCGCGAACATTCTTCATTGTCAGCGAATCGTATTTTATTAAAAATAATTCAACAAGTTGAGCGATATATCTTCGTTTTCAACGCATCCGAAACCGGTACGAATTTTGTCTGGAAATAATCGTTGTTTTCCTTTTACATTGGTAGAGGTGAAACAATTGAAAAAAAAATATATAAAAAAATACATTTTTTATTCACAGAAATCCTTAGTTCCACTGTCAGTGTTTTTGAAGTGGTTTCAATGTAAACAGAATCATTAAAAACTGAGAATCGCGAAATCAGAAAATGTAATTATCTGATATTGACATTCTAATTTATTGCTGACAATGAGGTGCCTCAAAGTCTAACGTTACAAGTAAACAGAAATGTGAGCTGCGAAGTATTTGATAAATAAAAGGAAATAAAAATCCGTCTCCGAAGAAAAACGCCAAGTTCCAATTTAGTATTGAAACATTTTTATATGGGAGAGGTAGTATAACTTTCGATGTAGTACGTCATATACACTGTATCTATGACGTAACACCAATAACACTAAAATACGAACTTGTCATTCTCTAAAATACAATGTCAATTGGCTTATAATCAATAGTTTAATATGTAAATAGTTATAGATTACCCCAGTTTAGCATATATTATCACTTATCATAATTAATCAATTATTTTAAAGCGACTATTAACAGCTAACGCAATTGGACTTTCTTACAACTGTTGGTATTGAAGTACACCGACATTTGTGCCGTTCGTTTAAGTTATTGCTTATTCAACGCCTATTTTCTTTTATATTACATTACTCCTTATATTAAAATTAGTCCTTATCAGAACTTTATTAGGTTAAAATACCGAAATATTTATGCAAATAAGCAAAAGAAATGGCTGCAGCGTTAATAACGTTCTTTCAACAAGAACGTGATAGCATTCGCATTCACAGGCAACCTTTGCTACCTTTTGAAGCAGTGAGGGAAGTAAGTATAACCTCTTTTTTTTATTTTAGGGTGTTGCTACAGTTTTGAATATTAGTATCTTCTATTAGTGCGATATCAGAAGCAGTGAAAAATAATGAATCTCTGACTGGTCTCAAAGCAAATCGACAGAGACCTAAACCTGTGTCAGGTATTGATGATACTACAAAATCATCTCTCTACGGAATGTTAACAAGTCCAGGAAGGCTCAAGAAAGTCAACAGACGTCAAGGACAAATTGGACAAAGGGAGTAAAGGGCTCAAGAGCAAAGGCCAAAAGGAGAGTAAGGGCAGTCCTGCCCCCTCTCAAAAACAAGTCAACCCCACTGTTAAAAATTACTAAATACGTACTCATACAGGCTAATATCCAGCATTGTAAAGTGGCCTCCGACGTGCTGGTGAAGGGATTCTCCAACCCTGATGTAATGATTGCGCTAATTCAAGAGCCATACGTTTACTAAATCGTCTCTCAGTTGTCTACCTTTGCCCCAATTCATTTCCAAAGATTTAGTTGCAGTGGAAGCAGTGGTGCTGATGGTGGGGGGTCTACAAGAAGTAATTATTGCCTCGGCCTACTTCCCCGGAGATTCGACCGAGCCACCTTCAATAGAGATCAGGAACCTCATTCAATACTGCAACCAGAAGAACAAGAACCTCATCCTAGGCTGTGACTCGAACGCACACCACATCGCATGGGGTAGCTCGGATACAAATAAGAGAGGTGAGTACCTTTATGAATTTTTGTCTTTAACAAAACTAGACATAATTAATAGAGGTAAGGAACCAAATTTTGTTACTAGGAATAGAAGGGAGATGCTAGATGTTGCACTAACCACTCTTCATCTTAGCTCAAATATAACAAACTGGCATGTCTCCCCAGAGGCCTCACTATCAGATCACAGACATATAAGGTTTGAAATAGAGGCGGAAACATACCAAACTTCTACTATAAAAATTCCAAGTGAAACTGATTGGTGTTCTTATGAAAGACACATCAGGGAGGAAGCAGATGAAATCTGCACCGAAATAAAGAATGTGTAAGACCTATTCAATTGCATTCTCTAATTCATAAAGCATTTGATGCAAGCTGCCCCAATACACAAAAGAGGCACAGACACTAAGTGCCTTGGTGGAACATAGAGCTTGAACTAGTGCGAGTAAAGACTAAAAGGCTGTTTAACAAAACCAAAAACTCGAAGCTCGATCACCAATGGGAGCTGTATAGACAAGGAAAGCCAAGAGAAGAACTTGGCGGAGCTTTTGCGAAGGCATAGATAACAAGCCAACAGCAGCCCGTCTACAAAAAGTCCTCGCCAGAGAACATGTAAATGAACCCGGGCGCCTTCAGAAAGCTGACGGCAGCTTTTCAGAAAATTCCAAAGAGGTATTAGAGTTAATGCTAAATACTCATTTTGCAGCCTGTATTGTATCTACTAGCAAAGAATACCGCCTCGAAATGGACTCAAATCGTCCATCAAAGGAGGCACGAAGTCTAACAAGTAAAATCTTTACAACGGTAAAGATAAGATGGGCGTTAATGCATGCCTATCAGAAGGCAAAATCAACAATAACGGCCCTCCAATTTATCACAAGTAAATTGGAAACGTCACTTGCGGCAAAAGAAACAGCTCTCTGTGCATTCTTGGACGTAGAGGGTGCTTTCGATAATACCTCCTTCGAAAGCATTGAGAGAGCGACTTCTGCCAAAGGTTTTCACCCGTCGTCTACAAAATGGATCAACGCCATGCTCCAAAGTCGACGAATAAGCGCCACGTTGGGATCCGAAGCGACGGCAATTAGAGCTAATAGAGGCTGCCCCCAAGGAGGGGTCCTGTCACCTCTGCTCTGGTGTCTTCTTGTAGATGATCCCTTACAGAAGTTAACTTCTAATGGATATGAGGTGCAAGGATAGGCTGGCGACCTGGTAATCATGATCCGTGGAAGATATGAGAATATTATACCGCAAGTTATACAAGGAGCTCCCAATAACACCTATAAATGGTGCCAAAATCATAGCCTGTGCATAAACCCGCAAAAGATTACAATCGTCCCTTTTACAAGGAGAAGAAAAGTCTGTCTTAAAAAAAAACATGGAACTCCCACATCTCCAATCCTCCTTTTGGTAGCCAAAAAAGAACTCAGAAGACTGTGCAACAGCAGCTTCAACATATTCAGAGACTTGCATGTCTCAACATCACAGGAGTGATGCGTACCTGTCCCACAGCAGCTCTGGAAGTCCTGCTGGGAATAACGCCGCTTCACATCTATATCCAGAAACAGGCTATGTTGAGTGCCCTCACTCTTAGTAGAACGAAGAGATTACAGCCTGGGGACCTTAGAGGGCATCTCAAAATCCTTGAAGAACCCAACAACTTCCACCTAAAAATGCCTACAGGACCCCACACTAACATATTTCAAGCAGAGATTTCTGCTTTAAACCTGTGCGTCGTAAAAAACCTCGAAAAAGGGATACGAGGCGCAACTATTAATATATTCAGCGACAGTCAGGCATTTCTAAAGGCTATTAAGGCCTACACATACGAATCTGCCCTGATACACGAATGTGTACATAACTTACGGCAATTAGGACGCAAAAACCACGTTACTTTGCGGTGAGTCCCAAGCCACCAAGGGATCGAAGAAAACGAAAAGGCAGGCCCTTCTGTGGTGTCCAAAATAGCCACATAAAACAAGTAATTAAGATATGGGAGGACAATCAAAAGGCCTCGTACTGGGACAATGTTCCAGGACAAAAACAGGCGAAAGCACTCATATCAGGCTCACCAAAAACAGCAAAAATAGCGCTATCGTTCAACAAGGGGGATATCAGATTACTGGCAGGATTTCTGACAGGCCATGTAGCCCTAAAATATCACCTATTTAAACTAGGAGAAGCTGAAGATCAAATCTGCCGTCTTTGCCAAGAAGATCTGGAGACGGCAGAACACATCCTATGTGAATCTGTTGCCATCAGTCGCACACGACACCAACACTTCAGTAGGCCATTTCTTGCACTTACTGAATTGAAGGAAGCAGATCCTAGGGTAGTACTAAGGTTTATTAAAAGCCTCCAACGATTCTAACACATAAGAGCATTCTGTTACAATAGATATATTAAGGTCGCAGTGATTAAAGGCATGTGTGCCATGGCCCGACGAAAATAATAATAATAATAATAGGTTATTCATGACGATGAACAACACTATAGAAAATTATATAAGAAGATTACAGAATCAGTTTTGAATATTCAACGTAGTTCTATGTAGACAGCGGTTAACCTCCTGCGGTTTCTAACAATGTATTGCTGTTTTAAAACAATTTCGTTAAACATTCGTTATAAGAAATCATGTACAAATTTATGTCACCTAATTCCGATGAAGATTGGAAAATTATAAGCATAAATGATCAAATAGAAATACTATAACCTTGTTCAAAGTCTTCTAACTGCTACATTTATTTAATAAATCGATTACTTGAAAGTCTTTTCACATACATATTTATAGCAAACACCCAATCACTACCTACTGTTCCGGAAACTCTATACAATACGAATCACTCGACCACTTGCTCACGAACGAAGCCAACATCGATAATTACGTAGGGCCTCAAACGAATACGTCTTTAGCGAGGAAAAAACAATCATCGTGTCCGAATGAATTATATCTCGAAAGGGACAGTCTAACAATAAAGAGAGCGAGAGACGTATAGGAGGAGTAATGAACGTGGAAGCGGTATATAAGAAAGATAGGCTGTTTGATAGATCACACAATTATATAAATTGATGTGGGCTATATAAAAACGTTATATTACGATAGGAGATTTTTCGGCGTACTAATTTAATTAATATTGCGTATTGCCTTTGGACCCTTTTTGCGATATTTATTAAGACATAATTTTGGGCTGCCCAAATTTAGATAAAAAGTGGATAAAAGTGCTTACATTATTTTTTTTAATTTTATTAAGTAAAATTACCTGCATCAATTCTTTTATTACTTCTATGCTAAATTTCTACAGTCACAATACCATAAAAAAACGACTATGATTATAAATTTGCTACTGTAATAGTGACAAATGTTACTAGTTTTAATTGTTGTAGGATTGGTAGATGGCTCTATGATACATTGAATAACAAATAATAAAATTTTAATATGATTGTACAACTTTTAAAAATAAACGGTAAATGGTATTTTAGCTTACCACGGGCCAATGTTGACTAATTAAAAATCGCAAACACTGCAACAAAATTAATAATGACAAGAATAATAGCAGGGTGGAGCAAACGTTTTTTGTTTTTTTTTTTACAAAATTTAATTCAACGATATAAAAAACACAAAGATGATTAATATTCAAAATATAATCCATCGTGATCGATAGTTCTCTGCCATTGTCTGGTAAGGTTTACTACAGCTCCAGCCAGTTATGTATCATGATTAGCAAAAGGGTTTTTAATTAACAAAATACAAAATTTTATTAACCCATTAGCTACATGTACAATATAGATTGGGTAAGTAAAAAACAAAGCATATATATATGTACATATACACTAGACTTACACAATATACAAAGAATTAATGCTAATATAGCTCATGCTATTGGTGGAATCATTCCCGGCAAAAAACAATGCGAGGAAAGGGACAGCGTAAACCCGCGAACATGTTTCCGCCTACCCGGCGTCATAAGCGCGGTTCCGTACGCGTCCTTTACCTCGCTATTGTTTTTCACCTCTCGAGTATATGTTGCTATTTTCCACGAACAGCATCAAGATACATCTCCCCGCGCCACCTAGCATCGAGAAACATAGTCATACCGTCTATAGAATAGCGACAACAACTCGGGATGCAGACTTCTACCACCTATCGAGCAACTCCTGGGCTGCTTAACGCAAGATGGCATGCCACCTAGGCGCCGCGTGTCTACACCTTTAAACGATTCCTACAGGCTTACCATGATGTATTAAAAATACACATGAAGAGATTGCGTAGTAACAATAACCAAAAAATTAATGCTAATATTTGAGAGGTATAATATTATAGTTTTAGTTTACTTTGTTAGTTCAGTTTTACTGCTGAAGATGTTAACTTACCTGTAGCAACGGACGTCTAGTGTTAGTGAAGTATTGTGGTAAAGGTGATAGTGAAGTTTTTCATATATCTAACACCCACTACCAAAGAACGCTTGTTGAATTCCGTATGCGTACTATGTACTGAGGCGTAGTTTTATATAATGTGTAAAACTTTCCCTTTCCTGAGCGATGATAATGACACAAAGTAAGTTTAAAAGTAGTCCGACCCGGAAAAAAAAGTAGTGCATGCGAATAAAACGGAGTAGGTATATAGGGAGAAGGTTAGAAAGAGTGGTAAGGTACTCACGTGCATATGGCTCCATTTTTGCAAGCGGGAGAGCCGTGAGCGACGCACAGGGACCTCTCACCCTCCGAACACCATCTGCCCGAATATCCGGGGAAACATTCGCAGCTGAATCTCCTGTAAATTAACGGTAAGATAACGCCTGGCTTGTTTTATTTCTATTTGGTTGGGTAATTATCGTTCTATATTTTCCGTTTTATTTTCGTTGTATTGTGTACGACGCGAACGCGCTCTCTGAAAAACATTGCTAACGCCAGATGTAGAACCCTGCCGTTGATGTATACGTAAACAGTATTCGAAGAAAAATTAATGAAGCTACGTAATTATTATCGTATATTCGTTGCGAAGTTTATTCTTTTCGAAAAAGGGAGAAATCTTTAAAAGCACATTCGTTTCGAAATGGAACTTTCAAATAAAATTATTGGAGCTGAAAATGCAATTGAGTTAGCGTCCCGCAAGCATAGAAATAAAATCATACATATTCATAGATCACGGCAAGGCGGTATATAAGCATTTTGTTACGGGTATGTGCCCGTTTTGTGTTGATTTGTGCCGCAAGGATTTATTTTGTGTTCATTCCATTTTCGAAATACTCCAGGCTAAAAGGTGGAGGTCAACTTCACGCTGCCCCCGCACTATCACTTTTAAGAAATTCGACCACGCTATCGTTTTGTGCCCGCCTTGTGCTGTTTTGTGCCGTAAAAAGTTCATTTCGTGCGCATTCCGTTTTCAAAATATTCGAGTTTGAAAAGTGGTGTGATTTGTTATATAATTAATTTTTGTTTACTTTTGCTTCTCTTTCTTTGTTATTGTATAATTTTTTCTGTAGTTCTTATAAGAACGCATTGTACTGAGCATTTGTACTAATTAATTGTATTTTTGTTTGTCCCGTAATTGGAATTTTGTATCTGTTGGGCAAATAAAGTATTGTTATTATTTGTGCCGTAAAAGTTTCGTTTTGTGCTCATACGATTTTCGAGATATTGGAGATTAAAGGTTGGTGCGGTCGCTTATTTAATAGCCATCGCACCGATTACATTGGAAATAAAATTGAACTGATGGCAGCACTAAAAATTAGTTCACAAAAAGTAAAACTCGACCTACTTTTTTCTAAATACTCAAGTTTAGAAATCATAATCATCATCTATCTTCAAGAAGTTGGACATCGATGGATGAGATCCATGAATATTCTTTGTTCATTCTCTGCAGGCATTTATTTGAACCTTTTCTACAACTGTAATGACAGGCGGTCGTTTAGAAATGAACACAGTGTAACTCCAATGTGATCCATCCGCATTCAAAAATCAATGGATCACGCTGTTATCCAAGTTGATGACGTCAGGGGCGTTCAGGGATCAATAGTTGATCGCTCGGATGTCGCTCATAAACACCTACCTACGTTGATAGTCGAAGTTGTGGTGTTAACAAGCAATAAGCTAACTGTTAACTGTAGAGTGCCATGAAATCAATAGCAATAAGAATTAACTTGGATGAAGGTTATTCTTTTATTTTAGTCGATGATAAATATATAATTGGACACAGCTTTTTAACTTTCGGTTAAGCGCGTGCATTAGCATAACATGACTAGTCGCGTTGGGCCTAGCAAACCTAAATTTGATGGTTATACGGTTTACGTTTTTGAATGATCTACAATAGCGTTTCTTAGTGAAGTATATCATTAACGGTATCACAAAAATTTCTATGTGAAGTATACAAGCATGGTTTCAGGAAGGATTACTCAACTGCATCGGCTCTGATTCAACTTTAAACTGAAATCTTAAAAGATATTGAGAGCTGAAGGCCGACGGTTGCAATATTTTATGATCTAAAAAAAGCTTTCGATTATGGGTTAAGAGGCAACATTGCAAATTGATTTCTTATTTGGGCGAAAAGTTCAATTCGTAATATCTACCTAATTCTGTATATCTACCTATAAATACTGGAATTGTACAAGGCTCAGTGTTGAGTCCAATTCTCTTTAGCGTCTGTATAGACGTCATTGCTACGCTGCTTCATAACATCTACATCACCATTTATGCGGATGACATCTCAGCCCTAATAGATGATGTTGCTTTAGTAGCTAACTTGATGGAAATTCTATCTAACTGGTTTGTGGAGAATAAACTGGGATTGGGTGCGGAGAAAACAATGTTCATAACGTTTCACACTAGGCAAAGGTCAGTCAGCGAAGAAGTTTTATTATTATGCGGAAGCGAAATAAAGCACACAGAAACGATGAAATTTCTCGAAGTAAATTTCCAATTTATTCGCACATAGACACTTCATTACGAAAACCTGGCTAACACTACTTCAACAAGAGCGTATACACGTCGGTCCAGATACGAACGGGATATTGCCTTTGTGAATGGCAACAGAGCATTCGAGTCTTACTGACAGATCGCATCCAATCGTAGTATATTATAAAGCGAGCAGCGGTACGCACGCTTATCCGCTCAATCACGTAATATTATAATTCAACGCCTTCTGACAAAATGTACTAATATAGAATTAGTGCGTAATTTTTCTGTATTCTCAGATTATGTTAGAAAGTACAGTTTCTTATATTCATTTTGTTGCTGCTATACGATGTAGGAGAACGAAAAAGTAATTCTAAGTAGGAAAATAAACAACGATTCTTATAAAATTAAACTAAAGCAAAATAAATTCGATAATTATACAAAATAAATTGAAATTTTAACAACGTTACTTTATTAAGGGAAAAATCTCCTGGCAATATTGAACTTTGTAACTTTTGTATTTGCCTTTCAAAATTTATAAAAACTTAGCGTCTGAAATATGCAACATACACTTAGTGCGTCTCTGTATCATGTTTATGGTTCGTGGTTCTGAGTCATATCCCTTACGATTTTGCCGTTCACTGGTAATTACAACGTTCAGAAAATGGTATAACCCCGAGTGTGTAATTGATGACATCATATTTTCATTTTAACTTAAAGCGCATTGATTGCTACAAAGGAATGCTTTATTGGTGCAAAAATATCTGGAAGCTACAAATAATATAATGCCAATGAAGTTATAACAATTTGGGTGAACTAGTTTGAAGTAGGAATCCAAATGTTGGGCTTTCTCGAGGGTACGAGTATATCAGCATAGAGGTATATTCGCTCGATGAAGCAATATCAATAAAAAACTAAACATGAACGTTTTGGTGGAGGTGCTGGCAAAAATCGTCGAAATGCTTTCATAAAGTAAGAGGTTTGTTAAGAGAATCTTATTTTTTTACCTGAATTAACACCTTGTGGTTTGTAGCCATTTCCGAGATTAAATGTTATGTTAATGAGTACTCCGGGAAATGAACACAGAAGCATAGAGTATAGTGACGGCATTAGCAACTTCTAATAGACAATTCCATGCGCGTACATGCTTTGCAAATGTGTACTTCGCGAATTAGACCTGCATACCTTCGTGTCACCTTTGAAGATTTACAATATCTTGATTAAATGGAATGTATAAGCTTCGTTAGCTTTAAAATTCGGGAATTTGTAATGGAAATGGTAAAAGCAATTCTAGAAAATGGAAAATACTCTTCAAACTGTATTATAGTAATAAATGACTCTGCACTTAGTAGCGTTTATTATTACAACATTATTAATGGTGAGATGTAGATAAGCTAAGAGAATGTTCATGATCCGAAGTAAAACAGTTCATATTTATTCTTTCCATTTTAAGTGGAATCACTACACTAGTGCCCACAATATGGTGTATACAACGGGTCCATCTAGTGCGTAGTTGGAAGATAATTCCCTCCCTGGGTAATTTAGAGAAACAGTGTTCAAATAAAAATTATCCGGAGATAAGGTATGCATAACGTTATATTCTACTGCACAGAGCGTTCTGATTCGACTACGCACAGTACAAGTTTGGTTTTTTAAATTAAATACTCTGTATATGATTATTGCGTCTTTGGGTACTACTCTTCAAAGCAGCGATTCAAATGTTTTTCCAATGAGTATTTCTTTATTTTCAACAGCTTACTGAAAAAAACATACTAACTAAATTCTAGAAGATAGTCATCGAAATCGTTGTTTTGTTTGATCTCGTTTGTCTCTTTAAATGGAAGACCTTGTATATTTCTCGAGAATATACTAACTCTTTAGCACTTTTTTTATAAACATTTCCCTGTACCTAAAATTCGGCCTTGATTAGTGAAGCTATCAAAATAAGTTTTTTACTAAAATGCATGAAGTACCGCGAAGAAATACTATAAACTTTTCTAAAGATATTCTTTAAAATGTGTAAATTACTCTTTGCGTTAAGAAATTCATCTATAAAGTTTTTCCATAAACATTTTTGTTTAGCTAAATTATACAACTTTCTAAACAAGTGTCAGTAATTTTTTTTTTACTGTTAAAAAAACGATACTTTAAATAAGTTCGTTTTATGCTGAAGTCTAATCAACATTTGTCTGGTTACTTTTTCTATTTAAAAATACATGTAGGTAAATGATGGTCACTTCGAGCAGATGGAGTTCTACGAAAAAAAAAGCGTTTACACATTATTTTTAATTCACATCTTTAGAGACACAAAAGTTTATGGCACGTATTTCCTCACAGAACTCTATGTTTGAACAGCTTGCCTGCGTAGTTTTATATACAGTACGGACGGCAAGTGCCCCTGCCCCCCAATGCTAACTTTTGAACGACAGAAACTAGCGTTTTTAGAAAAAATAGGTCGATTCCTATTTTTTCCGTTATTGGCAGTTCAATTGTATTTCCGGTGCCACCAGAAGCGACGTCAACTTTCTTATTTTAAATATAACAGCCTGTATATTTTTACATTTTTGGAAAGGTAATCGAAAGGCGAATCCAACGATGTCACATATATTATACTTCAATTTAAACAATATGACGATATGCAGGAATAAAGAAAGAGCGCCAAGTTGTTTCTTGTGACGCCAAGCTGATCTATGGAGTTCGTTGCTAAGCAAAGTAATCATAACAATTGCGAAACTGTCAAATTTCAATTCCAAAAGCGTAAATTATTTTTGTTATTCATTGTTATTATCTCTATCAAATTCTATAAAAATATACAGGATATTGCATTAAAAAAAAACTGTATAGCATGAATCAAATTTTGCAACGATTTCAATGGCCATCTTGTACTTGTAGAACCTAGTAGATATATTTTCCCTTCAATGCGCTGCTGAGATTTTCAAGAAGTACTCAAACGAATAAAGTTTAAATCACCGCTCTAGTGCGTAAGGCACCTAAGATATCGACCGTTAAAGATGATATTTCGCAAAAATCTCAGATTATCTGAATTATCTCAAGCTAGGATAGGTATAGGGAATGTTAAAAAAAAGTTGACATTAAAACAAATATTAAGCAAACAATAATATACAGGATCTTCCACTAAAAAAAACTCGTGTGTAAAGGAAATTGAACATTCTGTGCACTTGATCATAATGTTGCGTTGTGCATTTGAATACATCCTATTTGAAAATATTTTCTCTGAATTGCTCAGGGAATGGATTATCTTCCGTCTGTGGACTAGACGGATATGCTGTATATGTACAAAAGCTGATGTATACAGTAGAGTCTCACTAATCCGGCACATCACTAGATCGGCACGTCCAGTAGTCCGGCAGTTCCGGCTCCCTACCTACGCCATCGCTCCATCCGCCCGCGTGCCTCCTGCGTCGATGACCACCCGCGCTCCTTCCTTAGTGTGAGCGACAACTTGAACACACAAGCACGTTACCGCTGCATGCGCGCATTCTCGCTTAAACACGTACTTTCCGCTGTGCGAGTGATTTGTCATCAAAAAAGCGTCAAGATGTCGAGTAAACGGAAACACAAGACTTTAGCATTAAAAGAAAAAATGGTGATTTTGAAGAAGTTAGATAGTGGAGAAAACATGTGCAAACTGGCGAAAGAGTATGGAGTAGGGCGTGCTACTTTGCACGATCTTAAGAAAAACAGACATAAGGTAGAAGAACACGTGAAGTCGATGGAGTCTAGACCAGGAAAGCGTAAAACATTCCCAGTTGGGGACTGTCCAAAGATGGAAAATGCTCTTTATAGGTGGTTCTTGCAAGGGCGTTCTAAACACACTCCCATCTCTGGAGAAATTTTGAAAGCGAAGGCAAAAAAGATGATTTTAGAGCCAGTATTGGGTGGTTGGATAAATTTAAAAAGAGGTTTGGTATTCGTTTGTTGTCCATATCGGATGAAAAACTCTCAAGTGACGAATTTGCCTTACAGCCATTTATCCAACGTTTTAAAGAAAAAGTAGGGGAACTGGGTCTTTTTCCGGACCAAATCTACAACGCAAATGAAAGCAGCCTATTCTGGAGAATGTTGCCCAATAAAACATTCGAATCCTTTCAAGAAGTGAGCGCACCAGGTCGTAAAGTGAATAACGGCAGAATCACCTTTATGCCATGTGAAATTGCTACCGGAAAGCACAAACTCGATTTGTTGGTGATTGGTAAAGCCTAAAATTCCAGAACCTTCAAGAATGTTTGTCTGCCAGTCTGCTACAAGAACCAATAGAAAAAGTTGAGTCACCAGAGAAGTGTTTATTCAGTGGTTCCATGAAGAATTTGTCCCAGAAGTAAAAAAGTTTATGAAAAGATCTAACTTGCCCGAAAGCGCTTTACTCGTACTGGACAATGCTCCAGGCCACCCAAACGAACAAGAACTTAGATCGAGTGATGGGAAGATCCAAACCATGTTTTTACCAGCAAACTGCACACCTCTACTGCAGCCGATGGACCAAAATGTCATCCAAAAAGTAAAGACGCTGTATAAAAGTAAGTTGCTCCTTCACGTCATTTCTCACGGTGGTGACATCAAGCAGTGTATCAATGAATTGAACTTGATTGTTGTATTCTTCCCCGCTCACTCATGGGACTCTGTTTCACCTGACTTAATCCAATCATCGTGGAAAAAACTATACCCTACGATGAACGCTTCACAAGAAACAGAAGAATGGAATGCAGAAGATGATCTGCCTATTGCTGATTGGTTGCAAAATTTTTCAGAAATAGGACTCGAGTTAAGTGAAACTGATTTATATTCTTGGTTAGTAGGGAACACTGAAGAAACAGAGCAAATTATGACAGAAGAAGAAATATGTGAAGAGGTACAAGAAGAGGAAAGCCTTATAGAACTTGAGCCACCAACTACTACTATGACAATAAAACTAGATACGGCGTTCAATTGTATCAACACCTGTATAAAATGGGCTGAAGAAAATGGTGTGTCTACCAAAGATGTTATAGTGCTGCGAAGCCTCCGAGAAAAAGTTTTTAAACAAGGACTACAAGTAGCAAAAAACAGACTTTAATTAAAGATTATTTTAAGAGAAATTAATTAAGTTTTTTTTAATTGTCTTTTTGCCTCGAATTTCCCTATACTATCCAGTAATCCGAACATTCCAATAATTCGGCACCCCCTGGTTTTTAATAGTGCCGGATTAGAGAGACTACTACGCTTCATTTTTTCGATTTTTACTGTTACAAATTAGGTATTACAAGCTTATGTAAGATAAGTGTCTATACAGCTTACCTAAAAAATAGACAGTATAGTGATTATCTTTACCAAGATGAATTTGTTACGCGCTATTTGCCTTTTTCTCGAACATTTCACCTTTTATTCTTTTTACGTGCGATTTTCGTGCCAACAAAACTTTTCGATAACGGCGTACATCTCCGATTATATCATCAATTATGCAGCGGGTGCAACCGTTTATCACGCTTTAATAATCATATCTCCCGTTTCCCCCTCTTATCGTTTGATTTTATTTGAATTTTTTGATAAATCTTGCCAGATGTTTCGGCAGCCCTTTATGTAGCTAGTTGTTTCGTAATTCGTGGGAACTTAATTCGTAATTTTGCCATCGTTTTACTTATTTTCGTCTGCAGTTACTCCCAACAGGCTCTATTCTTATATTTCAATTTAATTCTTTTGTTAAGGTTTTTGTATTGGAACTTTCAACGTTTCCCTTTTATGTCACTAGAAGTCGTCCTAAGTATCATTTGTCGATTTTAATTCCTTGGTTCGATGTGGGTTCCTTGGGTTTCGTGTACATATAAACTTCAAAATTGTTCGAGAACGTGAATCGACTTCATTTTTGTTTCTCTTTTTCGGTTTTGTGATCACTCGAGAAGGGTGTTCGAATTTACCCGGTGCTGAATTTATGTGCTTTGTACCTTTTGGAAGGTTTACGCTAATTGCTTTTTAGGGGTTTTGTTTGAATAAATATTCGACGCCAATTCCCGTCGGCGTGATTTTATGAACTCTAGCCGCTGTGTTAGGTATGTACTTCTTGCTTTGTCGCAGTTTTTGGTTTATTCTTCCCGTCTTTTTAAACCTAGAATTCTTGCGGAGAACCTTACTCTACCGAACCGACTTCTTTCGGGGAGCCAAAACGTTTCCGAACCGTTTTTATTATTTACATCATTAAACCGAATTCTAGTCAAAATACATCTACACATCACCTGTTCAGTTTGGAGAGACGATAAGTAATACCACTAGCTTAAACGGAACACACCGACACTACTAGGGAAAAAATAATCAAGACGTATAATGTTACCTCTGCTTTTATAATAATGTTTGCTTTTGGAAACCTCCTTGGATTCAGCTGTTTTAAGAAATATTGTAAGTATGCTTAGGATTTGTTCCTAAATTGACAACGATACAGAAGTTGATGATGTTTTGAATTTTATGTCTTGTTTGATTCACATTGTTTCAATTTCTCTAAATGAAACATCCTGTAAATTTTTACAAAATACAATAGATGCGTTCTTCTTTAGTAAATTGAATATGAAATTATGCAGATAAGCTTTCCGTTTAAGAACATAGGGTGCTGTGGCGAAATACTAATAATTAAACTAATTATGAAATGGTATCTTTTGGTACAATTTTGTCATCTACTCGAAGTAACCATCATTTTCCTGCATACAGTGTCTAGTAAGTTAACTAGCATGTATAAATAATAAATAGCGAAAATAAGTAGACAAATGTTTATTAGAGTTTAACAAAAAAGCAATAGATTTAATTAGCATTACACACGTTTTTTTCAGCAGTAAGAAATCTAATAAGAACATAAAGAACATTGTTTAGTTTTAAAAATTGAACACATTGAAAAACATTGAAGTTTTCGCAATGTAGCTAAATAGAAATATCTATGAAAAAACTTTCTGAATGAATTTCTTAGGGCAATGCACAACGTGGATATTACACAAAATAATGCTTTCGAGATACTAGTGAATGTTCAATAAAATACAAGGAATCGCATTATAGTTTGTATGAAGCAAAATGGTTCACTTCAAATAGATATAACATTGTTCGCACAAATTAGCAGTTTATTTTTAAAGAATATTTTTAGAAGCCACTCTTTGAATTTTAGCAAAAGACTTATCCGCATAATTTCATATTTAATTGACTAATGAACGACACATTCTAGGTATATGGAAATGTTTATAAAGAAAATTCTATTACAATTTCTCTACCAGATCGCGGAAAAATATACAGTGTTCCATTAAAAAAAAAATTAAATAGCATAAATTAAGTATGGCGACGACTTCGATGGCCATCTTGTAGACGCCAGTTGATATAAAAGCTTTAAGATGCATTGCCTGAAACTCTGAGAGATATTCAATCGAATAAATTTTGCATCACCACCCTAGAGAGTAAAGCGTTTAAGATAACAGCATTTCGCTAAAATCTCAAAGTATGTCAATTATCTCAAAAACTAAGATAGATATGTATAAGGAATATTGATGAAAGTTGACATGGATTGTAGAGAAGCATGTAATTGTTTATAATAATTTTCTTTATTAGTCCTGAAGGTCTATACTTCCCTTTTTCGTGTCCTAATGACCCCTTCCGTCCTTTCTCTTAATATTTTCCACTTCAAATGGAAACGTTAGTTGTGTTTACATTTGGTAGGGATATCAGTCGATCAGCTTTGCCTCTTCTTTATTTGATCATTTCTTTTCATTAAAGTTGAATTATGTATTACTCCATTTTAATTATTCAGTTTTGGACCTTTCTTTTTCTTTTCTTCAGTGGGACCTACCCAATATTGTGAGGTGTTTTCGTGTGGGGGAAAATTACTTTTTCGACTGGGTTTCCGGTCCTTTGCCGTTAAATTTTACCACTTCTGGCCCTGTTGTGAAGTTGTTGGGACGCTAGCTGCGGTAGTGTTTCCAATTTTATAGTTTTTGGAATTTTTCACGTTATATGGATATATATGATAACCTATTTGTAATTTCCGTTGCCGTTAATTGGTTTTTGGTTGAAAATATTAGAGATTGGCTTCGGTTTGCTGCTAGGCAGAATTTGAATGCTGCGTCATTAAGCAGTCATTTTGATTGGGCACGTGGGGCCAAAATCTTTTTCATTCATCCACATCTCATAACTCGTTTTCCCCATTATAACAGTAAGCTTTTACTTTGGCTATATTTCATATTCTAATTTTGGAGTTTCCGATAGTAAAAAGATATAACTCAAATGTGCTAGCTGACAACTGTCGAACTTTTGAAACGAATGTACCTGAACCTGAATATTACAGAAAGTCTGCGAGTAGTGTATTACATTAAAGATCAGTCAAAATAATTGCAAGCATATTTCGAATCAGCAGAACAATACTATAATAAGACTTAGCTTTTCATTCTAATTTAGTCAACGAAAGTAATTCAAAAGAACACTAAACTAATATATAGAATAAATTAGACGTGAAAGTTAGACAAATGAATCAAATATTATCTTTGCATGATATTACAAACACATCATGTTTGATAGCCTTCAAATTCGTTGCGATTTTCATTTTATCAAAATTACAAACAATAGATATACTATTCATTATATCGCTATCACATTTTCGCATTTAAACGCTATGGCTTTGAAAACTTCAAAACGTTGCAAGCCCTCCACGCCTATCCATATTTCAAATATAAGTACGTTCCAACGTGCTCCAATATGAATATTCGCGATGCAAAACGATTTGTCGGCCATCTAACATTTCAGGGGAAATTGTTTTACTGTGCAACTCAAAATTTATCACCGAAAGTTTGTGTGTGTATTCTTTTTTTTCAGCTTACGGTTCAACGAACAACCGGAGCTCGAACTATCGATTTTTGGACGTACTACCACCACCATATCGTAGATGAAAACTAAAGGGCTTAAAGGCGGAATGCAGAGTAATTTGTTATCATCCTCTTTAAATACTTTCTAGGAAGAGGATTTTCGGGAAACTTTTAATGCGATTCTTTCGACCTATATTTCCTGTATTGATTTTTGGGCGACCGGAGAAGTTGTGTATGTGATGTATTTGTCTTAGTATGGTTCGAATGGCAGGTGTACTTCAATTTGTAGACAAAAACGCAGTAGATAAAGAACTTATATTTGTGTGTAGAAGATTCTGTGAAATTGTTAGTACCGTTACGTGGGTGAAAGTTAGAAGTTACAGAACATATTGATTTGATATAATGGATAATAGTTTTCACTGTATTGACTAGGTACTGTCAATATTTACACTTAGCTACTGCTGTGTTAATAATCTAACGAACTTACTGAACAAAACCAATGCGTATATAGTTGTAATACTTGTAAATAAAAATGGTGATTTTTTAGTGACATAATAGTTGGTATATAGGTATACTGTGTCACATTTGAAAAATAAGGAAAATATATTATATTAAAATAAAAGGGTAATGTAATATAGCGCTAATAAAGCCATTTAGTGCTGTTCAGCTACATCCATTGAGGTACATTCACGTATGACAACTGTCAGAACGATAGTCCTCCAACGCCGAATGCGACATTTCATCGGCTTATATAGCCGAATCTCTTCTTTCTGATCTCCCATATCCTAGGGCTTATATTCAATAAACATATCACTAATTTTTAAATTTAGAGTAATCTAGCAAGCTAAACACTAGCATAGTTACCCTGTATATGCAATGACACTTAGCACTGAGAATATATTGACTTCTTCCAACAAGATATGATCGTAATAAAGAAGGACTGTCTATTGAGAAACCTATGACTTAAGAAAATACAATATGCAAGTAAAGAAGTAACGAAATAGAAAGCAAAATAGATAGAATGGAGAAACAAAAAAGGAGGAACAACGTGATTTTGCAAGGAACAGAAGTTAAAACCCAAGATCAAAATGAATCAAAATATTCAGGGAAGAGATACAACACTTTGTCCAGGCAACTATGCAAATAAAAACAGAAATAAACAGCGCAAGAAAGCTTGGAAATAAAACATATCTAATAGAACTAAAGAACACGACAGATAAAGAAACGATTGTGAAAAATAAGAACAAGTTGAGCAAGGAGGAAAGAGAAACTCAAGAAAAAATAAGACATAAAGCAAAGGAGATGAAAGCAGCTGGAAAAAATATTAAGATAGGGTTCCAAAAAATAATAGAAGGAGAAGAGGAATGGATATGGAATAAAGATAATGATCAATGGGAGAAACGAAAAAGAGGAAGAATTAGAGGAGGAACGTAGAAGCATAGAAAACCAGGCGACAACTAAAGATAAAAGACGGGTAAACAGAGAAGCTAAACAAAACATGAATTTGGGAACATGGAATGTAAGGTATGAAACTTAAGCTATTAATAAGAGAAATACAGAAATATAAACTAGACATAGTGGCATTACAGAAAACAAAACAACTAGAAACAGAAATCAGTGAAATTAATGATATAATATTTTTCGAAAGCCGAGGAATAAATAGAACATTAAGGGTAGGCTTTATGGTGTAAAAAAGATACAAAGGAAGAGTAATGACATTGAACCAAAATCAGATAGATTATGCTCGATAGGGTTGAAGGGAAAACAGAAATATAAGCATAATAAATATACGCACACGCACAGAAGAGGCAATAGAAGAAGATAAGGATGTTTTATGAAAAATTAGAAAGAGAATGAAAACCTGCCAAAATATGATATAAAAATAATAATAGGGTATATGAACGCAAAGATAGGAAAAGTAGATATATGTATACAAAAGCACAACAGGAAAACACCGCAAACAAGAAGTGACAAAGGACAATGGGCAAAGGATAATAGAAAAAGGAACGGTCATAAGGATTACCCAACTACATAGTAAAGGAATATACAAAGGAACGTGAATTTCACCTGACAGACAATAAACCAGATTGACCATGTGGTAATAGAAAGAAGACATCAAAACTATATAACCCGAATTAGAAGCTGGAGAGGGTCGGACTGCAACTCAGGTCACTATTTGGTACAAGTTAAATGCAAAAAAATCTTGCAGGAATCCAGTAAACAAAAATCACGAAACAATTTAATATAGACCTCCTGAAAGACGAAGAAACTAAAAAACAATATAGAAAAGGAATATCAGGCAAACTGTATTTACAAAATCAAGAAATGGGTATTGAAGAAAGGTGGGGAGACATAAAAACAGCAATAATGGGGACAAATAGAGCAATAATAAAGGACATATTTTAAAAAAATAAGAGAAAGGAATGGTTTGACGAGGAATGCGAAAACTTAGTAGAAGAAATAAGGAAAATAAGAGAAGAAAACTTGAGAGAAAGTAGAAATAGCCGGGTACAAAGGTATAGAGAGCTCAGGAAAATATTGAAAAAAAACACCTAGAAGAAAAAAGAGAGAATATAATGAAAATAAACTAAAAGAGGTGGAAGAAAAATTCCAGAGGAAGGAAATAACGTCCCTCTGCTAAGGAATGAAAAAAATGGAAAAGGGATATCAAATGCAAAGTGTATTTATAAAAAATAGGGAAGGGGAGTTAATTGGCTAACCAAGAAAAATAATGGAAATATGGCAAAGTTATATATTGCCTCGTGTAGTAGTCTTACTTCGTTCATATTTCCATCACAAAATCATCTGTACAAAACTTATTGGATAGTAATTTTAGCAATTTTTCGCTGGTGTAGTCTTGTTTAAAACGATCGGCATATATCAATTTTCTTGTTTCTTTGACAAAAGTTACATTTTTTTTTAGTTCATCTTCTACATACAGTCATGACCAAAAATATAAAGCAGGGTAGGTAAAATGCCAATTTATCAAAAATCAAAGGAAATAAATAAAATAAAAATTATGATTAGATTACACAAACGATTTATTAATGTAATTTTAGTATTTGCTATGTCCTCCTCTAGCTCTGCGTACAGCATCTACACGATTGGACATACTTTTAACGAGCGTTTCACACTCCTGCGGAGTAATTTGTGTCCATGCTTTAACAATTTATTTTTTTAACACAGCAAGTGAGGAGCAGTGAAACTGAGCTACTTTACGTTTAAGAAAGGGCCACAAATGCTCAATGGGGGATAAATCAGGCGACTGGGCAGGCCAGTTTAACAGAGGAATGTTATTTTCCCAAAACCACCTCATCGTGTGCTTCGATTTATGACAAGGGGCATTGTCTTGCTAGAAGAAGTATTGAGGCTCCTCATCATCAAATAATTTTAAAATACTCGGCTCCAATACTTCCTCTAACATGTTAGTATACACCGCATTTGTCATTCTTCCATCGCACACATAAAGTTCACCCACTCCTGCTGCACCCCAGACCATGACGCAACCTCCTCCATGTTTGACTGTGGGAATAATGCAGCTAGGGAGGTAGGCTTCCCCAGGTCTTCTGCGAACCCACGGAGTTCCACAACGATTCTGAAGCTGGAGAAAATAACGGTAAAAAAATCAATTTTGCAACTGCAAAGAATTTTGAAAGAAAAGGGTATGTGGAGCTGAGTATTTGTGTCAAAGTAAATGTTTAATCCTTTGCCTTGCTTGCCTCAATGTTGCATTCGTCTGACCACATAACTTTTTTCCAGTCGTTGAAAGTCCAGTTAGCATGTTCCCGACACCAGTTGAGGCGTTTTTGGATGTGCACTCGGCTAAGCGCTAGCTTCTTTCGGGGCCTTTGGGCGCTTAAATTCACTTCTCTTAATCGTCGACGAATTGTTCGGCTGGACATAGCAATTCCATAATTTTGCTGGAGTTCGCTAGCCACCGTTTTCGACGATTTAGTCCTGCCCGAAAGCACGACTTTTTGTAATATGCAGTTCTCGGTTGGTTGCGACCTACCTTGGATTTGTACGACCCCGTCTCCACGAAACGTTTAATAGTGTATAGGGTCTTGAGGATGGTTTGCGCACGAGAATTACGTTGTGTGACCTCAGCAAGGCCTTTGATTGTGTTGATCATAATGTATTGCTCGACAAACTCTTTGCATATGGGGTACGGGGAAATGTTCATACTTTACTAAGTTCTTACTTGTCTGATCGCTCGCAATTTGTGGATGTTAGGGGTAATGTTTCCAAGTCTCTTACTATTAAATATGGAGTTTCCTCAGGGTTCCGTCCTCGGACCTCTCCTCTTTATCATTTATGTAAATGACCTTTTTGAACATATTACACCCAATGCATGTGTCATGTATGCGGATGATACTACGTTGATATCATCTGCTAAGACGCAGACACTCTATTTAAGATGTCGTGTGAGCTTCTGGCTGCTACTGAGGAGTGGTTTGCGGCCAATGGATTAAAATTAAATAACGAAAAGACTCAATCCTTGGATTTTGGTTTGCGTGGATATCTTAGGGTGCCCGAGACGGTGAAGCTTCTTGGTTTACCATTGATAGCGGTTTGTCTTGGATACATCACATAAATGAGGTCTGTACAAGGTTATCTAGTACAATATATGTCCTGAGAAAACTTAAAAATTTAGTTGCACCGAATGTGGTTCTGTCGGTTTACTACTCCTTATTTCATAGCCACTTGATTTACGCAGTGATACTCTGGGGTAATTCTTCACATTCTGTTAACGTTTTTAAGTTGCAGAAACGTGCGTTGCGCATTATTGAGGGTGTTGGTTTTAGGGATCACTGCAGACCAATTTTTAAACAACGTCGTATATTACCATTGCCATGTATATACATTTATTTTCAGTTATTGGAGATCCATTCTAATAAAGGTAGTTTCAATACAAATTCAACAGTACATTCTTATAATACTAGAATCGCACACAAGATTCGAGAACCAAGTTTTCGTTTGACTAAATCAATTAAAAATTGCTTAAATATTAAATTATATAATCATTTGCCATTGCATATTACAAAGTTGAATATGAATAAATTTAAGAGAACAATTAGAACCTACCTTCTTACGCACTGTTTCTACTCTGTTGCAGAGTACTTAGACACGCCTCCTGTTATTTACATCTTTCCTAACACCTAGTTTTCTTGTGTGAGTTGTTTCTTCGTGGTCTGCTTTTGTGTTGATGTGATTCATTTGACATTGGTTTAGATACTAATTTAGATATATGACGATTGTAATACTTTTGTAAAAACATGAAATAAATCTATCTATCTATCTATCTATCTATCTATCTATTGCACCGCATATCGAGAACATTTTACTCTTTTGGCAATTTGCACTTGACTAACACCTTCTTGATGTAAACACACTATTTGGGCACGTGTTGTTTCCGTTAGTTGCGCTTTTCTGGGCATTTTAGAATATTTTTTTTAAATAACGGACGCGTTACAGAACTCTAATGCTTTCCGTGCATCACTTGTTAAAATTGTAAGTGCGACTGAGAAACAGGAATTCTTATTTTCCTCTCATAGTACCCTCCCTATTATCTATTTTAAAGTAAATGATGCTTTTATCGGCTTAAATTCTATCATAAATAAAGATTCCGCTTTAAATGCTTTCCCAGAAACTGCCTGCGCTAACAATTATCCTCTTTGTGAGGGTGCTTTCTATTTTTGGCCATGACTGTATGTAGATCTAGGCCTTCGGTATTCAAATCAGTGTGGTTTGCTTCGTTTATAATATGTTTATCTGTTGTATCATCTTTTTACGTTGCTTTGTTTATTGTAATTTGTAATAATTTGGGAGTATTCAGCTAATGACTTTTATTTTTTGAGTTTGTGTAGTACCAGGCTTCAACCTATAGACCTCAGACTCTTTTCCTTAATGTACTTTGTTTTTATTATTTTCAATGCACTTCGAGAGCGTATTTCTACAATTATATAAAGTGTGACGGTACATTGGATCGCCTAACAAATGTCCGATCGTATGTGAAGTGAACGTTATCTCAATATAGTTCTAAAATTCCGAATTACGTCCAATATGATCGTACTACTTCATTATAACTACAGCATAGCAGTTATCTGATTCTAGGTGCCTTCCACGCTCTGTATACTACTTACTATTAGATACTACATATTTTTAAAAATATTAATGATTTAAAATCCGAGTTTCTAAATATGTAATTACACAATATTTACTAGTATTTGTATTTCGCAAATACTACATTTCTGTTGTTGGAGTATAGCGTTTCTCAACAAAAAAAAAATGATTTAGTAACAACAGTAATAACAAAAAGTACGAAAATATCAGCCGAAGAGCATAAGAAATTCACCGAATTCCGCAACTGTATAAATCCGACCTAGACGTAATAATTAAGTTTCATGCACACCTTTCACAAGCTACGGCAGCTATTCACGAATATCGTTCTGCCTTCCTGCCACGGCAGATTACACACTTACGCTGTTAAAAAACCGTCCGAAACGCTTCGCTCGCTTGTTCCCGAGGTCCTAAGTAAACACTCCGGGAACTACAAAAAAGCACCTTGATATTTGTTACGCACACGTAAAAGGGTAAACCGATCTTTTTTTCAGCGACAGGACAAACAACATCTACAAACGAAAGAATGCTACCGTTTCAACTCTTACTCAAACACTAAGTAATTTTGTTTCTTTTCAAGACTAAAGGAGTAGAACGTTTGAAAGGTATTTAAACCAGGCAAAAAGAGTTGTGCATACAGGTGTATGTAGTATTTATATGCGCCTATTATGTGAGTATCCAAAAGAAGCTAAAATGCCCTGACAACATTATAAATATCATCCAGTGTCCTTTAATAACATTTCCGTATATGTGCACTGAGAGAAATGTAATGGTAAGGCATGTAGTTAACGTGTTGTGGTAGTATCCACCCCATTTATGGTTCTCGCAACAAACATATACATAGATCTTACAACAGTAAACGTAACACAAACTATTTTTGTATAGTTCAAGCCTTAATAGATTTCACCAGTACGCAATATGGCAATGAGTGACATATTGTAGTGAAAAGATAAAATATTTGTAGTTACTTACTGTGGTTACATACATTACAATATTCTTGTTGAACATTAGTGTTACATTCAGAGAAACGTTTACTTGTATTAAGGCTGTCCGCCTCAATTCAAGACAATTAATGTTTCAATTATCCACAATACAATAACTGTTTTAAATCAAAAGAAATATTTTCTTTGCGTTTTTATCTCCGTTTAAGAGAAGTATATACTTGTAATGAAATAATTGTATTTTATATCCACATTATTAATTGCACTTATCTTGCTTAAAACAGTACGACATGTCTGTATGTACATAATGCAGTAAATTATTCTCATAAGATTGGAAAAGGTAGAAAAACACTTTAATTGCAATATTAATTGAACGCGCTGTCGGCTCTCATTACTTATTAAACTACATACAAATTATCCCTATTTAATTACACTATTAAAGAAATAATCTAATTATACTACAATATATAAAAAGAAATCTTTTTCATTAGTTCATCCACTTGCTCCTATTTTTAATTATTAACTTTAGGTTTCTTTTTCATTATTGTACTTTTTCTTTTATTGGATATCCTTGTAGCTGACCTGATGTGTTTTTTGAACACGAAACCGGTCGTCTAATTTCTTAATAGAACTTTGTGGGATCTGGACCATTTTTTTCATGTCTACCTTTAATAAATTATCAGAAGCAGAAATTATCAGCAGAGGAGTACCACAAGGGTCAGTCTTGGAGCCGGTTCTTTTCCTGGTATACAACAACGATTTGCCAGCGAACATACCATTAGGACGTATATGTATGCCGATGATACCTCCATTCTCAGCAGACCGATGGACGCTACATCAACAAATTCAAATAGTGCCCGAGCGGTGAAGGAGGCCACAGAATGGTTTAGTGCTAATGCACTAACAATCAATATTAGAAAAACACAATCACTAGTATTCTCCATTAAATAAATAGAGGATCGAAGTGTGAAATTTCTGGGTATACACTTCAGCGACAGCTTAAAATTTAATGACCACGTTACCTATTTGCAACCCCAATTAGCGTCATCAATATATGGAATCCGCCGAATTAGAAAACTGGCAGGATGGAGAGCGGCAAGAACAGCGTACTTTGGGGCCTTCCACAGTAGAATGACATATGAAATTCTGATAGGGGGCGGATCGGCAGGATCACAAAAAATATTCTTGCAACAAAAAGAAGCTATAAGAGCAATTGTGGGTGTAACAAAACAAACCAGCTGCAGAGACCTGCTTAAACATCTAAATATTCTCACTTTACCCTCACACTATATACTTACCTGCTTACTATATATTCATGAAAATCTCCCCAAACTTGTTCACCCTGCCAATCATTCCTACAATACCCGTCATAAATCCGACCTAGTAATACCCTACCATCGTATAAGCCGAGCACAGTCCAGCACAAACTATATGGCACATAAGCTTTACAATTATTTATCAAGGGAAGTGAAAGAACTAAACGCAAAATGCTTCAAGACGATTGTAAAGAAACACCTAATTACTGGCGCTCTTTTCAACATTGAAAAATACCTCAGCAACGATACTCCGCTGTGTCCCTGGTTATAAAATACTTTTGATGTACAGGGTATATGTTTTGTAGTGGTCTCATATACATTTTGTTTTGTAATTGTCCCACATACATTTTTATACATTTTTTTATATATACACCATTAATGCAATTTTAGCTTTTTACAAATATCTTGGCTTGATATACACTCGGGTAAATATAATATTATTTATAACATATATGTTTGCATACTAAATATTCTTCCTGACTATTCAAGTACTGTAGAAAATATATACTAGTTGAAATAAAGAAATTGAAATTGAATATGTATGTTTTCTTAACTTAAAACTAAATTATTTACTTGGAAGAAACATTTTTCTGTCTTGGATTTTCTTGATTTTGTAACCCTAAGAAAATATTTATTTAACGAATAAACTTTCAAGAAAAATTAAAATTAGGAGTAAATGAATGAACTAATGAAAAGATTCTTTTTACATGTTAGAGTATAAATAATGATTTCTTTAATAATGTAATTAAATAGGCATTAAGTAAATAGTTTAATAATTAATAAGTTAATATATTTTTTTATTATTTATTATATATTTAAAAGAACTATAGTAAAATTAGTGCACGTGGTAAATAGTAATAAAAAGAAAAAATATATTACATTAACCTGTATCTTTTGAAAATGGTTATTAAACATTGTACGTTATTGTATGAGTAAGTGGCATTTGTATTGTCTACTATCGAAGACGGCATGACTATAACTACTGGAACTAGGTGGCGCCAGGAAATATATCAGTTGCAGTATTTGAAGATTAGTGGCATAAGCTGAGAGATGTAAGAACAATGTGGATAGGAACAAAAAGTAATAGTGCCTTTTCTCTCTTTATATTGTTTTTGCCGGTAGTGATTCCATCAATACCATGAGCTATTCATTATTAGCATTATCCTGATTGTTGTTTCTAAGCACTTTTTTGATGTGTACTTCTACATTAAGTTTTCCTTTGTTTGAACATTATTCTGTTACAAGTATGAGAATAATTTGCTGCAGTATGTACGGATATGTCATACTGCTTTGAACAAGGAAAGTGCAATTAATAATGCGTGTGGTAATGTTTACATTTTGTAGTAATACCTTTTAACCACAATTTTACTATAAGTGTACGGTAATTTACCTACAATTTGGTAGTACTCTTTTTACTATAACTTTATAGAGCTGTTTATAATTTTGGAGTACTATTTTTAGTATAAGTATGGAGTACAGGTAGCCACTTAAAAAAACTACAATAATAAGGTGTTTTCTACTTACTTCGATAGTTGTCACTCTAGTAACCGTCGATTCTGGTAGGATACATTATAATTATAGTATAATTTAATATATATTTCTGTCGGTGCAGGCTCATTTATAAATAGTAAACAAGATACCTACTCTGTTATTTTAAATGGAATACTCTGTGTATTACTATGTTTAGTTTCTACATCTAAAATCAACGTAGTATAGGTTTCATGTGTCTATTTCAAACAGATATCTATATATTTGTAATTGTGTCTTCAGTAGCGTAAATGTAGATATATCCATTTCCTTCAAAACGCTTGTTTCCGGCTAGACATGGTATCAGAATGAATCGAAAAGTTGTCAGATTTAGAACCGTTATCCGTTATATTACAATCGTATGTTGCAATTCCATTCTGCTTTCTCCATTCTCTAGATAAATAGTTAGCTCTTACGTCCCCAATGAAACTATTAAACATCCCTCATTCCAAGCAGTGCGAAATGGATTCAAACTTAAAACTATAAATCTTCTAGCGATACTCCAAAGCTTCTCGACGTTACACAACCTTCTATTTCAGTTTCGCAACATCCTAACGTTACACTAAAATTTACTTATCTACGCTTCCTAGGAAATGTTAAAAGATTACTGTTAAGTTTAAAGTTTTTGTTTCAGCACCGGACCATGTTTCGCGAAATTCTAAATCCATGCATGCACATAGAAAAACGACGTTTAAGTCAGATATGCCTGTTTTTTTTTTTTCTTTGAATAAGTACCGAGTAAAATCTATAGCAAACCATTTGTAAATTAACAGTAAATAATTATCTTGTTATCCAGAAACATTATTAATTTTTAATCTAGATGAAAGGAGAAAACACTACGCTTGCTTCTGTGTAAAATACAATTAATTATATATAATAATTCAAAATAATGATTACTGGACAAACGGAAATTGAGAGGGAGTATTTAATACCGAAGTTACACGCTAAACCATAGATTTACGATAACGTTAAGTTCTTGACATATGTTTTTGTTTGTTATATGAAATAAGAAATTATACAGTGACATCCATAAAGTATGCACCATGTGGGAAACTTCTGTATTATGGGTTTCTCGAAAAAAGTTATTCATGATAAAAGTTTGTGCATCCGTGCATAATTAAATGTATGTTAAATTTCAAATTTATGGATTCGAAGAACAACAAGCCCATAACTTAGACGGATTACGTATCAAAATTACGAACACCTCACTATCAATTAGTCCTGATGTATTATTCAATATACAACGTAATTCTTATGACCGCGTTGTTCATCGCTTAGAAGTAGAAGGAGGACGATTTGAACACTTGATGTAAGAATTTTTAATATTTATTTACAAATTGAGAAGAATTTGAAGTTCTATTTAACTTAACTCTGAATTAGGAGCTTTAATTTTTATTTTAAAGGTATTTTAATTTAATTATTTCTTCTACTCTGTTATTCATACTAACAAATATTTTTTTGAGTTGTATTCGTATTTGAAAATTCTGATACGAGTTAGTCCCTTTAAGAGTTTTGAATTTTTATTTTGTAAATTGAGAAGTATTTTGAGTTTCATTTAACTCAATTGTGAATCAAGAATGTTCCTTTTTATTCTAGTAATACATAATATTATAATTTAATCATTTCTTAAATGTTGATTTGATTGTTAATCACTTCTACATCATTATTTTCTATATTTCCCTATTTTATATTATTCATTATTATTACATATTATGGGCATGGGCTTTCACAATTTCTAATCCAGTTCGCAGCGAAAAACCAAATAAAACATGCGGAGTCATTGATCGTCACCCGTCATTGCAATGAGCTTTCCAGGAAACATCTGCCTCAAAACCTCCATCGATCGCCGGGCTGTATGAGCTGTCACTCCATCTTGTTGGAACCAAACATTGGCAAGGTGAAGATCATTCAGGTTTCGTCCCAAAAAGTTCTGTAACATGTCAATGTACCGACCAGCTGTGACTGTGATCGTTATTTCTCCCTCTTAAAAAAAAATAGGGACCAATGATTCCAGGACTGCTTATGGCACACCATGTGGTTACATTAGGACTGTGTAGTGGCCTTTCGTGCAACTCCCTTGGGTTTGCGTCATTCCAATACCGAAAGTTTTGGCTGCCACAGAGGAAATGAGCCTCGTCGCTGAACAAGACAATATCGGCAGGTGGGATGTCGTTAAGAAGCTGCCGACAAATGTTTACACGGTTTTTGAGGTCCCTCGGTAACAGTTCCTACACGATCACCATCTTGTATGGGTGAAAATGAAACTATTCGTGCAAAATATGGCGTACTGAGCGACTTGATGGGCATGTCAAGTCGCTTAGTACGCCATATTGCGACAGCGTGCTTGCGGGCTGACATCCGTGGAGATCGGAGGATGGCACGTCTTACTCTCGCAACATTTTTAGGGATACGAGCACTGCGTGGTCGACCATCCCCCCGCCCCTGACCTTGAGTTGCGGAACTCGTGGCTCTAAAATTTCGAATCCACTTCAAGATTATTGGTCTTGAAGGAACGGGGGCCGGGGGGGCTGAATTATAGTTTGTTCCAAATGCACGTTGCGCGTTCACTACCGAATTCCCGTTAGTTAGAAGCGCTTCAATAATAAACACACGTTGCTCACCCGGCCACGACATCTTCTCTACTGACTAACTTTAGGTTCCCTCGAGTCAAACGCTTCCTTCCCCACGGACCACCCCTCTCGACGCTAGCCCTCCTTTAAATCATAACGGAAGAATTGCCCCACACTGTATAACAACAATAAATTTAAAAAAATTAGGTCTTTTTAAATTTTATCAAAGTTCTTGCAATTATTTTCAAAGCGGCGCTCACCTTGCCGTAATCGTACTTGGTCGAGCAACAGCTGCTCTTACTAGGCTCCGAACCCCAGGACAGCCTGCCGGCCTGTCTGTTCAAGTCGGCACTGCACAAACCTATTTTCCTTTTTTTGTTTATTTCTCTTTTTATTTTGTACGTATCTACATTATTTAAGTATGCAGAATAAAGGGATTATTATTATCAGGGATGCGATTTCAAATATGAAAATTTGCTGCTCCGAATGTACGTATAGATAGGTGGGAATATGGTCGTAGCCATTGGTAGGGATTGCGGTCTGCTGCGTTTAGTAAAATGTATGAATATGTGTAAGTGCGTATATGATAGGAGCAGATACGACGATAACTTTTAAGATGAAAAATGCATGTGGTATTGCATGGAAAAAATGGATTTCATTAATTCGTAGGCATGTGTTTTCTCAGGGAAAAACATTATTTCTGTAATATACTCAGCGCTGTATGATGTTTACACATATATTTATATGTGTGAAGAAATATGATTAAGATATTGCAATAATTATTTGTAACAGTTTTCATTCAAGTTACTATTAAAACAAGTGGATATTAAAGCAAGGTATGATTTGCAATAAACGTCAAGTGCTTCTTTATATTTTCAAAAATAAATCGTCTTCGATTGTCTCCCAACAAACCTTTATATAGAGAGAAACCTCTCTATACGTCACAAGAAACTATTGGTGCGTAATAAAGTTTTTTTATTACGTCTTGGTTATAGTTTAAATTGTGAACAAGAACATTATCCCCATTTTGGTGGAAAGCAGATATTATTTTCAACTTATCTAATTCATGATTTTTGTCTAGTCTGATTTCTATTGAAATTGTTAGCATTTTCAGTTAATTCAACGTACTATGCCACTTACAAATAATTGTCAGTGCAAGTATTGCCGCAATGCATTATTATTAGAGCGGGCCAAATTGCGCCATCCAACAGAATCGGAAACAGGCGCAACGGCCGCTTATTGTAAATAGCGTATATGTGAGTCACAGCAGATATGTGATATTTCGAAATTAATACACAAGAGTAAAAAAATAAAAGCTGACGCAATAATAATGTTTAGTAATTAGAGCGGATATATATATATATATATATATATATATATATATATATATATGTACACGCTGAGGTGTTTTTATTTTCATTATGATTTTTTATTTGATTGAAAACGGTATGCGTTGTAAATGGGATGTAATAAGGAAATAACTGAGAAAACTGAACGCTTTTTTATTCTGTTGTACTTAATAATGTAACTGTAAATAAAGATATAATAAATAAATTCTATCCTTCTTAATAATGCGGATAGGCTTGTTTAAAAAGTTGCACCATCAGATAAGTTTCCACATTTGCCTCGGTGAAGGATGTTCGCCGAGACGAAAAAATGTTCTTATATTTCGAAAACGACCGTTCCACGTCTACCGAAGTAAGACAGGCGTAATTAAAATAATCTTTAGACTTAGTCAAGGAATCTGCAGATGCCCCATCGCACATTGTCTTAATCTCGTGTAGTCCGGATTCTTTTTAAAACACTATCGAACTTAGCTAAAACTCGTCCACTTGTTGCATCGTTTATACTGTGTAAACAATGTACTAACTTCGTCCACGACTTGCACTGATTCTACCAACGACAATCCAGAATTTGCAAATTTCTATCGCGTCTACTAACCCTTTGTAATTGTTGCTAATATTCTTTAGATGTGTTTCAACAGAAATATCGAGAAATCCCTTCTGGCTCATCCTAATAGCTCTAGCTTCGGCAGGGACGAATTGCAAAATAACGGATTTGACTTCTTGAAAATGTTCATTATAATAAAAAGCGGCTTTTAACCACGTTCCCCAACGCGTAAGAATGGGCTGTGGTGGTTCTCGAATACCAGGGCATAACCTGTGGAATGCCCTAGTCCTCTTAGGACTTTTGAGAAACACTTTTTTTTGTGTTTGCTATTAATGCATCCACCTCCGGGTAACACCTCCGAATAGTTTGTGCCACAAGATGTAAAGCATGGACTTTACACGTAACATGTAAAAGTCCTTCACACTTTTCTTTAAGGGAACGGCCTACACTACACAGTTGTTGCTGCACCATCGCTCATGAACAACAACAGTTGACTGGTTGACACTTGAAATTTTTGTAACGTTTCGAGAACTACGGCCGTAATTGCTTTACTAGTACACTGTTTTAATCTTCTGCTGGCTAATAGAATTGCAAAATTTGGTTTAATAGGATCTAATACGCGCACTATTATATTCAAAATAGAATTTTTTTTGCAATCTGTCGTCTCATCAAGACATAGCCACAGCTGTTTATCTTTTAATTCGGCTTTAATACGATTTTCAATGTCCTCACGTATTCGTGGAATATCTCTCCGTAACGCTGTCCGAGATGGTAGTATCCACTCGGTATTGTATGTACCCCAGAATTTTCGAAATGCTTTTTTATCAAGTATACGAAGTGGTAGACCACATACCATAAACGTTAAAAGCAATTCTAATTGAAATTGACGTTGTTGTGACACACCATTTCTTTTATTTCTGTGGTGTGCGCTATTTGCTCCAGCACAGTAGTTTCTTTTTACAAACTTTACAGAAAATTGTACTCCCATTGTAGTGTAAATCCACAAATTCACTAAGAAATTTACTAACTTTCGTAGGTAATGGCCGTTTATTTTTAAAAGTTACGTTAGACATAATCACTAAAGCGAGCACACCGACGCTTGTTCTAGTATGCCACGAAGTGGTGCAAACGTAACATCTGCAGACTCGTCATTTGTTGATGAATAGAGCGCGTCATCCGTAAATGAATAAGCGCGCTGTTAGTTCGTAGCCGTCGATGAATGAACTTTTTTTTTGTAGTGGCCCACTGTGAACAACGCCCTATTTATCAACGAACACCCAAACTGCAGGTGTATATTTGCGCGTCTTCACGACGTAATAGACAGTGGTTTTGGTCCTCGTCCTAATAATTACATATTTAAATTACCTATGTTTACATACATATATGCGCCCGGCAGCCTGATTGCGAACCTCTCCTTCTCATGTATGATGAACTGTGGCTCGCGAAATGTTAGCTTAGCCAATACCGATGCCAGCACATTCAGGTGAAAAATACTACGCTAGTGGGTGGCCTGAAATCGCATCCCTGAGTATTATTATTGCAGCAAAAATATCTGTTGCATAACAGGAACCACTGCATTCTACTTGGTAAATATGTTTACACCAATGATTCTGAATTTAGTTTCATGACAAATACTTAATTACGTAAACATAAAGTAAAGTTTTGTCGAAGGATAGGTGTGAAAAGAGGATATTGAAGTATACGTAGAACACTGGTGCTCTTCTAACTTATAACTTATAACTAACTACATAAATAATAACTGGATTTGAAAAACTTTCCGAAAGATACGAGGAAAATGCATTTCATTTCCCATCAGCACCAGCATCGAAGCAATATCATCCGCAGCGAAAACTTTTCACATTTCAATAGAGACATCGTTAAAGTCGACTTCTTCTTTTCAATTTATGCTTTAATAACTCCGTAACGGTTATAAAACCCAATTCCTACGTGGAGATTGTAAAGTGATAATATTTACCGTATCGATTCCGCGCGTTAATTCGTTTACTCGGAACTTATTCCCGGTAATTCGAGTACCGTCTTTCAATGTCGCATCGGCTTTGTAGCCGAAGAGAGTCCGAATCGGATTCACCGGCTAGGAACCCCCTTGTATGTAATTAAATGTTATTTCGCGACTTGTAACACGACTGTATTGACCATCATCGGCTATATTGAACGTAAATAATGTTACTGGCGTCGTAAACGCGGATATAAACGTATTGTTGAATATCTTCACCGAACCAATCTCGCCGATAAAGCGGGGTAAAATTGTCGCTTTTGAATTACCTCACGTATACGGCCGGCAATAAAGCGATGTTATAGTAGCGGCTAACGATTGGGACCCGAAATGACAAAAACTATCTTGTCGACGACAGTAGGCCATGAATTATTTATTCGGAACATAATTAGACATTCGTTTTGCATGGATTTTGACGACCGATTGTATGGTTAGCATCTATTGAAATAAATTTCTTTCACGAGGGTGTATCAAATATAAACGGGACTCGTTTTTTAAACAATTTTAACTCTATTTAACTAAGCTTTCAAATATATATTATTTTTCTACATACTCTCCCGCCCTAGAAATACATTTTCCCATCGGATTGGGAGCTTTTTTATTCCATCATCGTAAAAACTCTTCGGACGTTTGTGTAGCCATTAGAGCACAAACGCTTCCACCGCTTCGTCCCCAAGCGCTTCTTTGAGGAGTCAAAAAAGATGAAAGTCACAAGGTGACAAGTCTGGACTATAGAGTGGATGCTCCAGCGTTTCCCATCCTAATGCATCCACTTTTTGCATCGTGGCGTTAGCCACATGAGGCCTGGCGGTGTCATGCAGGTGAATGACACTTCCGGCCGATTGCTTCTTCCTTTTCCTTCGAAATTACAATTTCGCGGCATCCAGTACTTGACAATAATTTTGCGCATTAATTGTGCGTCGATCATAGAGAAAATCAACGTTAAAAGCACATTGCCGATCAAAAAAAAACTGTTGTCATTACCTTTCCGGCTGACAACCGCGCCTCTGCCTTCATCGGCGCCCTCTCGCCGCTCCCTCTCCAGTCCATACTCGCCTGTTTCGACTCGGGCGTGTAATGGTGCACCCAAGTTTCATCACAAGTGACGATGCGATTCAAACAGGCCTCACCCTCTTGCTGGTATCGATTGAAGAGTCGCTGCGAAACCTCCAATCGATGTCGCTTGTGATCCTTCGATAACACCTAGCGGCCATTTTACGAAATCCTAAGTCATCTGTCACGATCCGTTGGTTACTCCCGTAACTGCTGTTTACTTCCGCAACGATTTCGAAGAGAGTCATGCGCCGATTTCCCTCTATGAGATTTCGGACCGCCTGGATGTTGGCCTCAGTTATACTTGTTCTTGGGCATCCCCGAACTGTGTCTGTAATCGCCGCAAAATTTCGGTGGGGTTCACCCCCTCCTTGGTCAGGAACTTGATTATAATCCACTGCTCCACGGAAACATGCACTTCTTTCTCACTCATGGTTTCTTTTGATACTGAAGGGACCCGAGAGAGTTGCGGTCGGTTCTTCCCTGTCCCTAACGGCACAGGCCACCAGCGCATCAATCCCTTCCAAGTCTAGAAGCCCTCCGGAATTTTTAAGAAAATCAGTCCCGTTTATATTTGATACACCCTCGTATTACTGAAAGAGTATTCGTGTCCTAATATAAAATGCTAATATAATTTACTGTGTATTAGAGAAGTTATCAAAAGTAACCAAACCACTGAAAAGAAGTACACAGTGACGTAGTGTTGGCTTTGATGGAAACTATGCAAAATTGCTGGATCAAATTTAATATGATGTTAATCTTCTAACAAGTACAACATATGTTGTACTTTGGCTTGGGAAATATTACAGCATTGCAGCATTATAGGTTTTGGTAATCTATTTTCATTATTATGCTGGAAAAAAGTGCCAGGTTGATCCAGTGAGCTGGTTGCTGGGTGACATAATCATAACAATTGCTGAACTGTCAAATCTCAATTCTAAAAGCGCAAATTATGCTTGTACTTATTGTTATTATATTTATCTTTCATATTTTCTTTCTTTGTATTATTTTTCCCTATTTTTACCTATTATATTAATGGTCATCTTTTCACTGAATTAATTAGTTATGACTTTTAAATTTATCGGTTTTGGTGGACAATTTGTTTATTTTTTAGGCTTTTTATTTTGTGACCTTTAAGATTGCTTTGACACAAACCATGCAAAATCGTTGAGTGAACTTTAATATTATGTAAATCTGGCAACAATTATCATCGTATTTGCCGTGATTGCGCAGCAATTTGTACAATAATTTAAATCTTATTATCTTCTGTCAAAGCAGTTCGCTCTATATTTTATCCTATCTATCGTGCCTTACTTAGCGTAAAGTTCAAATATTTGCGGCCGTACTATTGTAATATTTGGGAGCTTGGCGTCCATTAACAATCTACCATTGGGTAGCAATTATGTCCAGAATTCGAATTGACGGGAAGAAAACGTGAGTATAGGTTTTAAAACATATTTTATTTAGAAGTAAACAAAATCTTTCTCGAGAATGAAATAAGATAAAATTCAAAATTACAACTATCTTCGAAAAAATAAAATATATTTGCAATTTGATAAAGAAGAACATCAATATACAAATTCTGGCAAAGCTACGTTCAATTATTTACTCACAAACACAAGTTCCCATTGGAAAAAAGAATTAAATTAAATCTACAATTAATTGCGGATGTTAGACACGAATTTAATTCAAAAAGGAAAGTCTACAGCCTTATAGGCTAGAATACACGGAAACAGGATTTTCTGGACGAAGTCAGATGGAAACGGGACTGTTCACCAAGGACAGCACTATACGCCGTCAGCGATATGAGGGTGAATCTTGCTAAGAACAGGACTGTACGCCAGCGCCGTCAGCAATACGAGGACGAATCTTGCCTAGGACAGCGCTATACGCCGGCGCCCTCAGCAATACGAGGGCGAATCTTGCCTAGAACAGCGCTATACGCCATCAGCGATATAGCTGGGACAGGGTTACGACAGGGGAAGTCTTCTGCAGAATGAAGTTCTGCAGCGGCTTGGTGTGTATCGATAAACGAAGCAAATATACAGAAACAAGTTAAACATGTGCATCGATGAATGCAACAACTATACGCAAGAAAGACAAGTTAAACATGTGGATCGGTGAATACACAAATCACAGTACAGTGAATATACACAAAAGTCAAACATGCATCGATGAATGCAGCAAATATACACTTCCATTTATAGGAAATTGACACGGTTCTCCAGAAGTTTCTTTACAGAAAACAGGCATACAATTCAAAAAATCACGATTTTCCAAAAGTTTGATTACATAAAATAAAATTAAACATTTCAAAAAATTTACCTAAAAATTGTTTTAATAAAATGTTGTCTCTTTAAATTTTATAGATAAAAAACACTTTGAAATAGTAACGATCAGCGGTTCGTCACAGTCTAAATGACATGTCTAAAATATTCCGTTAGTGTTCCCCACTTTTCACTACCATTATTTAGATTATAATCCGTAGCGTAGTTATGAAATTGTACTAACTGATTAACGATTTAATTAATTATTAAAACAATTAGATCAATACCCCATTAACCCGCGCCCCAAAATTAGACCTCGCAAATATTCCGCCTACCATCCTCGGAAGCTATAGACGGCAAGATACTCTCGGAACACGAGGAGCTTTTTATCCGTATACCCGAAAGGGGACCTGTTAGAAGGGGCCAGCCGACAGCAGTCAAGGCATAATGTAATTTAACGATCGATTTCCGCTTTCCGCGACGAGAGCGTCTTACCATCTGTGTTTATGACTCCGAGAATTTCTTAAACAACCGAAGAAAACAACATAAAAACCTACGGAATCGATGCCATAACGGAATATAACAACATATCATCGCTTATATCTATTTGCCCAATATTCCTCCAAAATTTACGGATTGAGCGTGCACTGTCGGTTGTTAACGATGGGAAATATGAGAAAGGATAAAATGGAGAAGACGATTTTGAACGCAGAGGTTAGAAATTATTTATGAAGTGAATGACTTCGAAAGTTGAAGTCATTTTCGACGCCCACAGAGTTAAAAAATTATGATTGACTGTGGGATGTTTAACCTAAAGCAAAATCTAAGAAATAAAATATTTTAGTTGAAATAATGCTATGCAGGGTTGGGATAAAGTCTGGAACCAAGAAAATATCTTGAAAACGATGATATTGATGAAACTTTGCAGGTAAGTGTAATGACGCATAATCCATCTGATTTCGAACTTTTTGTTGTTACTGTACTTCCGGTTTATCGGGAAGTACTCGGACTCTTTTTGATTAAAATGGGAAAGATAAAGCACTTCACATTTGCTGTTTACTTTTTACACATTAGAGTAAAAACCATGGAGATAAGCATAAGCAACTTGAATTTTTATTTATTGATAAAAATAAACGTGCCATCTAGAAAGTAATTGTTGAAGAAATGTCTAGTTTATATAATTCATATTTCTCTAATTACTAATTGTACGGCTGAAAATGGTGCATCCCAAAAGAAATCCTATAACACGTTCAGCTGTTACTAAAACACTAAGACGTTTTAGTTTGACTGGGACGGTTAAAAATTTGCCAAAAACTGGAAGACCGCAGACCACAACTAACGAAGGTATTAGAGAAAATATTGCTATTGAACTAAAAGAATCACCTCAAACTTCTACCACAGCTTTGGCACGAAACCATGGTATAAGTTATCGTTCTGTAGGGAAAATTTTGCAAAGAGAAAGGCACCATCTATATATGGTACATTTTATTCAAGAATTGTCAGATGACGATTTTGACCGATGGTTGGAATTTTGCAAAAGAATGATGAATTTGTAATGTACGCCAACATTTTGCAACTAATGTGGTATTTTCTGACAAGGCAACTTTTTGTTTAAATGGAACAATTAATCGCCATACTTCAAGGTACTGGTCAAATGAGAATCCTCACTGGATTCATGAACCCCATACTCAACATCTACAGAAGTTGAATGTTTTGATAGAAATTGTAGAAAATAGGCTTATTATAGGCCCATTTTTATAAATGGAAACTTGTGTTTTATAGTTGTTATACCAATAACAACAACTACAAAACGCAAAAGTTAAAAAAACCGGAGACAAAAAGCAATTATTCTTACTAATAAAGTGTCTAATTAATCAAAATGCCGAAAAAGATTTGCAAAGGGTCAAGAAAACCAACGTTTGCTTGCTTTGATTTATATTTTAAATCTTTCATCTTAAAATCCATCAAATCTTTTTTGTCTCTCATTTTGGGGGCTTAGCGTTATAAAAATAATTTGCTCAAACGCTGAAATACGATACGCATCTTTTTGTGATTACACCATTTTATTGAGTGGAATAAATTACATATTTTTCGTGTTTCGACTCAATCTCAATAGTTGCTCTAATAATGAAGAGAAAAGTGCTAGCCAACGGACGTGTTTCTGCCTACCCGCCGTCATCAGCGTCGCTCCGAGCACCGTTTCTCTCTCATGGTTGTTATCCCACTAATCTCCACAAACAGTACCAAAATATATTTCCTGGCGCCACCTAGTGCTAGAAAGTAGCGACAGAAACCGGAGTGCAGATGCCAAACCACCTTCTAGATTACTCAGAGAAGGAATTATCTTCATCCCACTCACTAAATGAACATTCTGTATACAAGCTCATTTTAATAATAAATAAGGAATAAATGCCAACAAACCAGTAAAAGGAAATATCAATATCCACGTCTAACTCAACAGTAACAATTTCTCTTGTTCTAGGACATAGTTTAAGTCCAAATAGGAATAACTTCATACCTAAGTATTTATTTCATTTGTGCGATACGCCCACTACTTTAAAAGTTCTAAGAACGAATAAGTTTCAACGTTTTCCAATTCCACTGCTAACATAATAACGTTCCCAATGTATTCCCTGTTGGGAAACGTACGAGTTTCCATACTTTAACAAGCAAGTTGCTGTCTTCTTGTATTCAGTTCAACTCTAGATAGTTTGAAGTTGGGCAACGGTACTGTACTTGTTGCTCTTTTGAACGCTGTATGCATGACATACATATACACATTACATCGATAAACATGCGCGTATTTGTTCTAAATAATGGGATATGTGTAATATTTCTTAATACCAGTTTAGAGCAGCACAGCATATAAGCGCAGTTAAAAGAGCACAATTATGTGGTTTCTATTGTTTTTTTTTCAATAATCTTTATTAACACTGTATAAAATACAAAAGCAAAGTACACAAAGCAAAAGTCAAGAAACAGAGAAAATTGAGAGGTGGTCTAAAAATTTAGAAAGTCGTTTAGATTATAAGGCTCTAAATTACAAAGAAATGCGTATAAGCTTTCTCGTAAAGAAACCTAACGAATCCAGTGCTTTTAGATCAGTAGGAAGTGTATTAAATATTTTCATACTGGTGTAGGCGAGATTATTCTCACTCAATGTGAGATGGTGTCTTGGGTAACAATAATCTAGTCTATTGCGCGTATCATAGTTATGGTGTTACATTTTCTTTTATTTCTAGCCGTCTTCCGTTTAAATTTCTTATAGTTTCGGATATTCCCGCTCTTGCGATTAGGCTTTATATTTGTTGTCTGTCTCTGTCACACGACCGCGCGTCGCCCCAGTCAATTGGCCGGTTTGATCCCGCTCAACCGGCTTAAGTCTTAGCGGACGCAGGCTCTGCGCGTCGCATTACATTCCCGATCGTATATGTATATGTTTTTTTTATCTTGGAACTCTTCGAATGTAGTTTTCCTTAGTTAATTCTGTTTTCTCCTCTATTTCTTTTGTTCTATCCCCAATGTTGTTAGATTCTTCTGCCTTAGAGGTTTGGTATTTAATTCTGTTTAGGGATTTCATGCGTTGTTGGGTTGGCAGGACGGTTCTAAATTTTTCATTTCGCAGGCTGTCAAGGGTACAGTCTCTCTTCCGTAAGAAAGCGTCGAGTTAAGAGGTAATTTTCTTTCCATCGTACTTCAAGTGACGCTGGTAGTCAGCTAATTGTGTAATTTTTGAATTTTTGAATGGAATTTTCGCAAGTGCGGATTTGGAGCTACCAGTTGTTAATAAAGCGAGTGTATTGGAATTTTTTCAGTTTAAATTTGTGTTCGCTGCTGGCCCAGGTGGATTTTTATGTCTGAAGCGTCGTTCGTTAGCTTTTTCAACCACGTGACCTCGATCTTTCTGGAAAGATTCTGTATAGCCTTTTATATCTAAGGTATGATAATTTATGGTCTTTCTTTCGTTGTTTGTGCCCGATTATATTACTGCTAATACCCGGATGTCACTTCTGGGCGTATGAACGTTATATGGTTGGTAACCAGATGGTATAGTATTGCGATACTTGTATCTCGCACCCATATCACCCTTCATCATCTGCTTGGACGACGTCTACCCCAGTATTTTGGATTCATCCTATGACGGCGTGGGAATTTAACAACCCGGACTTCAGTACTCTACGCCCTGGATGCCGAACAGGTTTTAATAAACTTTGTTAGTTAATTGTCGTATGCATATAACTGTATCTAAGATCAACCCTTTTAATTTTTTTTCAATTTGCTTTATCTTTTTTCTGGCTGTTAGATTAACAAGAAGTGATAATTTTCTATTTTAATTGACCACGAGCCAGCGTGGAGTCAAATCATTTTGTGATTAAACATTTATTTGAATATGGGCTCAGCCGCTCACGAATTCCTTTTGCGCTATAGTTACTTTCGGTTGGTGCTACTAAGTGAATTTATATAACTGGATTTTAACATGTTTCTTTTTTATTGAACACTACCACACATTTTATATAGCATTGTGAGCGTGTACGCAAGTGATCACGAGGAGTCGCGAGCGGTGGATACGCGGTAATACGGTTCAATTGTGGTAGCCCTTCAGGCTGCCAGCGAACCCTCTATAGTATCAGTGTTTTTTTTTCCTTTGTCATTGATTTATATCTATCTACCAACACCGATTATTATTATTTTTTTACGAATATACAGTGTTTTTAGTATCCATGCTGTCGTTTTCTGTGGACCAAACTTTTACAGCCTGGCAATTCACGGCTATTGCCTCCCGCTTTGACAGGATTTATTTCTAACAGTGTGGCGCCTTCGCCCGGTTTATATCTTTTCTTACTCGCCCACACCCTTCCCGGCTTGAGCAGAGCGGCTTGTTAATAGACATTGCGAGAACGGCCATCTTGGTAGACGCCTAAGTTTTTCTTTTCGGTCTAAGGCTTTAAGCCTCTTGGAAGACGTCATAAAGGTTGCGCAGCATAAGTGAAAGAGGCGTAACAATGGATAAAGGCATTTTGTTCAAATAAAGGTTTATTTTTTAAATAGAAATGTAAGAATATCAAGTGAATTTATCAAATGATTTGATAAATTCGTCTTTAGTAAAATCACAATGTTGAGTTTAATGGTATGTTAGTGAATAAAGAGGCTACATCAAGAGAAACCAATACGTGATCAAGGGGAAATTGAAAATTTTAAAATAAATCAGCAAAATTAAACGAGTCTTTAATGTTATAATTACTAAAATCTCTGAATGACATGGTCAGTATATTGGCAATGTATGCAGAAAGGTTATAGGTAGGAGAGTTGTTACTAGAGACTATAGGCTTCAGTGGAACATCAGCTTTGTGAATTTTTGCAGTTCAATAAAGTTTCGGTGGAATAGAGTTATAACGTATTAAACGTTTATAAGTTTCCTGGTTTAAATAACCATTATTGAAAAAAGATTTAAGTCTGTTTGAAACCACGTGTTAGTTCCTAACGACGGCCATACTCCTTGGAGTTTTATCATTCCAGATGGGATTTTATAGTAATAATAACGTCAGTCAAGAAATGAATATTCGAAATTGAAAATTCTAAATTACTAAGAAAATGTAAGATGTAAGTATAGGAAACCTTAATACAATTTTATAAATGGTTAAAATTAGAATCTAAATACGATAATGAATACAGGGTGTTCCATTTAATATACGAAAGTTATTTGACTTTAATAATAGTCCAAATCAAAGGTATATTTTCGTCTAGCCTGTATAATTTTTAGGAATTATTTTTATTTATAAAATATATTTATAAAATAAGTCATTTTCAAGAATAGTTAAATGTTTCAAAAACGGCTTGAGTTAGGTATAGGGAACATAACAATAACTTGCCTTTACGTAGCCCTCACTACCAGAGTATCCAATAATATACAGGATATTTCACTTAAATTTTCACAACTTTGGTGTGTAACTTCTTTTCGAGTCACCCTGTATATATCAAAACAGTTTTAAAACTTGCTCCCAAAGGACCTATATAGCTCTTAACACCGTTTTCCGTATGTAAACCGACGGAAATTAAACTTTTTTATTGATACCACGGTTTCATAAGCATACGCTAGTTTTACCACCCTTGTTAGATTGATCTGTAACTAATCCTTTTACTTCTTTCACTGGTCATAGAACAATCTACCCATATTAAACGGCTCTCCTCTACTTGACGAAAATAAGTCAGTGACCCAGTGATGAGTGACCCTACGCCAGCCTGTAGCAGTTAGGAGCTGTGCGTTCAAATCCTGCCAGGGTCGGTGGCAGATTCTTTTGGGAGATCCGGTGTAATCTCCCATGTTGGGGAATATTAACTACGCTTATGGCTTTTACTGCGAGGAATGATAATAACAAAAGAACACTTCACGCACACCATTTATACACTAAAGGCTCCTGAAGTTATAACAAGCCTCAAGCTGCTCGTATTCGCTACTTAAATGTAAAGCACCTATCTATGCAATACATAGCACGTCCAATAACTAGGTGGTTCACCCTAATGAAATTCAAGCAAAAATTGCTTGTCGTACCCTAGAAACAACGAGTCACCAAAGGAACTGATAAATCAAGCTTTATTTCCTACTTTACGAAATCCTCTTTAGATGCCGGGAGCTTAAATACGAGGATAATTAAAGCCCAAACAGTAAGAGAAGAAAGGAAAAGAAAAGCGAATGGAACGAAGTACGCGAGTTATTGAACGACAGTCGAAGACAACAAAAACGAAGTATCTCGACTGTTTATTTACAAGAGAGGAAATTATGCTCTTACTTCGTTACCATTCATTAACGGCATAATGGTAAATAGAATGCTGTAAGTTTAAGTGATTATTCAAGTAAAAAGTAGAGTAAACAAGACAGCACGAATTGCAGGGACTTGTATAGAGATTTAAATTAATTAATGTCAATGCAATAAATGTCAACAAGTATCTATTATTTTGAGTTTGGATTGGATTATCACAATTAAGAAAAATTGTATAGGAGTACTAAAGTACCCACCCCGCAACTTTTCAACGACAGAAGCTTTAAGAAGAAACAGATCGATTTCTATTTTGGTGAACTAATTTCTGGTGTTATAATATTAATTGGTGTTTAATTTTCTAGAAGCTAGCTTTTTGGGAATGCAGAATTAGTTGCAACTTCGTAAGGAAAACTACCGTAATGTTATTAATTTAAGAAACTTTGTTTTCTAAATTAAAGATAATTTTCACGGTCGTAGATCGAGGAGTATCACCTAGATACTCTTTGGCAGTTTAAACAGGGTAAATTGAGAATAATTACGTTTTACTAAACTAAATTGATAGAATATAACTAACCTCAAACTTTGACGTTTACGCGCCCTCTCTCTGGTAACGCGTCACGCGTTCATTTCAATGATAGAACTTGAATTAATTTTGTACTTGAAATAAGATTTGAACACTCCTACACATGAAATTGCTTTTAAAATTACGTCTCCACTCAAAGGCGACTCGAATTGAATGGGTACATTGTCTTGGCTTCTCTTCGCTTCTTTGTTACCGATAGCATTTGTCAGACGTAAATCACGGTCAATCACGATACATGTTCCATATATGTAGATAAAATTTTACATTCCTACAAATTAAATTTTCAAACAATCAAACTTTATTTTCTTTAAAAATATCATATTACGCCCTGTAACATGCTATATGGGTTCACGACCTAACATCCAACGATTAACGACTTCACATTTGCGAGTATCGGCAATCGTAAACTATGGATACGTGCTACCGGACTTGACGACTTATTATAGAGTGATATTTAATTTGCGAAACAATTATAAAGAATTTATTTTCTACTTATTGGTTGGAAGAAATTATATTCAAAACGAACATTTAGGACGTGAGGAAAATTGAACGGAGAGTAGTTATTAAGCCATGTCAAGACATCTTAACACTTCATTGTTGTTTTTTGCGCTAACAAATTCGTTACTGCATTTATTCTATTTTGTAAATCCATCATTTATTGTTTTACTTTATAATTTAGTATTTCAATTGTGTTAATTGTAAATTCACCACCAGAAAGCAGGCATAACGCACGTACACGTACCCTTATCTCGCTATGCCGAAACTTCGCCGGAGAACCTAGTGTACGAAGTATTACGATTGCAATCCGCTGTTCTTTGGCCTGTGTGTAATGCAGCGCTCGGACCCGCACAATGTTTGCTCTTTGGAATCTCCGCTATTATAGGGAGGTAGTAGCAAGGCGGAGCATACATACAAGAAAGATATCGTAGCAAATACTTATTATTATAACTAGAACATCAAGGTAGTCGTTTTCGGCTATATTCCGCTACTACCTCCGCGACCAGACGTTCGAGCTCCGTCAAGGGTTTATACATATAAACGTAGCAAATTAATATACAAATAAGCGTTGCGATACTGAAGACACATTTAAGGTAACAAAATGCCTCGCACTCGTATTAGGTGCGTTTAAAATTATACATAGGAATATACCGTGCGATTTAACATATACTGAGACACATTTACCTAGTACATTCACAAGTTCTTGTACACTACTGAATGTACCCACTGTGAGGAAACCACTGAACTATGTCTTGACTGCATTTTGACAGTTGACAGTTATATTTATATTAGCGCGAAAGTTTTTCATCTGAGTTATTTGTAATCATGGAATGGGGTGCTCTTGAAAATCGTATTGTCGTAATTTGCCTAAAAAACTGTGACATGGAAACGGGTGATATCTTTCGGACCTTGAAACCACTCGGTTCAACTCGTAATTTTGTGTATAGGGCTGTAAAGTTGTTCAAAAATACTGGTAGAGTGAAGGACTGTTCAAGATCTGGACGTCCACGCGATGTGTGAACCTCAAAAGCTATCAAAGCCGTCCAGAATCAAATTCGTAGAAATCCGCTCCGAAATCGCGCGCGTGTCCATGTAGTGAAAAATTTCCCCATGGATACGATGCGTACTGCGATTGACGAGTGGCCGAAGAGACTTCGGTTGTGTTGGAAGGCGGATGGTGGTCATTTTGAATAATCTCTTGTAATATTGTTCCCAAATATTTAATAAATACTTCCACAAGAAATTATATAGAAATCTTTTGTCGTTTTAATTCTATCATGAAAAATCCGTGTACCAGAACTTTTGAAAGTACTAGGTATACAAATGTACATAGAAATATGCATACACAAATAAGTAAGGAAACCGTATTAAAATATATATAGAATATTAACGTACATGCATATTTTTTTCACACATTACAAGAGGGAAACATTTTTTTTATACATGCGTACTGCGTTTGATTTCGAGAGCTACTGAGCTATGGAACAAATAAGCAAATATTTTATACATCTAAGCAAAGCAATTGATCCTCCCACTTCACAAGGAAGATACACCGAAGCAGACGACTGGCGGTAACGTAACAAACCAATTCCCCGGAATTATCGTTGACTGGGGATAGGTGAACCAAATAAAACCTCGGATCCCAGAGAGAGGGGAGCCTCGCGGCTATAAAAGTCGCTGCAGCATTGAAAATGGATTAGAAAAAAGAATCACCCTGACATAGGTTATTGAACCATACTTGGGTGAACGCCACTCCACATGACGCAAAAGACACAAACCTTCCACATTAAATTTTTAACATAATAGTACATAGGTAAACTAGGTAAAGTACATGTAAATCTTGCCGACGCGCGCTCATCACAGAACTCGTAACTATTGTGCTTATGCAATATGTACTAACGTACATCATAGAGTACACTGGGGTACAACATAAATGGTTCTAAAATTGAAACAAGGATTGAAAGAAATAAATTTACGATTTACAACAAAGGTTTAAAGACTAAACAAGAAATAATAATTTTCTCCGTTAAGGTCTTTAAATTTGGCGAAACAGGATGGTTCGTCACACTCTTATGTCGTTCTCCATTCACAACTGGCGTAGCTCCAAGCTACCCAAGTACTTCATCTTCTATGCTATTTAAGCAGCTCGGAGCTGCACCAGCTAGCAGAATAAGAAAATATTTCCTAGTAAAAGTAAAAGAAGAATTCAACCAACAATTATGTTAAATGCTCTAAGTGATCTCCTTCGGTTTCAATATAAATCCTTACTCGTCGAGGTGCGAAGGCGTTATCCTTCCATAGATATCTTGAATTGCTTAGGAAAGTTCGTGTATTATGTATTTTTAAAAAGTGTATTCCTTAGGTGTGGCAAAATAAAATAATATAGTATTTTATGAGCCGTGGCATTGTCTTGTTGAAAGTATCTATCCCATAGTTCGTCATCATGCAATATATTTTGCAATATTGTAATTTTATTTTCATAAGAAAATTACTGCAACAATCTGGTCTCGCGCAAATTAACAATGAAGGACCTAGGGGTAATATTTGATGATCAACTTCTCTTTTCGGAACACATTTTCGCAGTATACAGCGCAGCGTCTAAAACCCTACGGTTTTTGTTGAGATCTTGTCGTTCGTTTACTACCACAGCTCCGCTAAAAACATTGTTCAATGCATTAATAAGAAGTAAACTGGACTATGCATCGGTTGTGTGGTATCCGATTTTCACGTACTTAAACCTAACATTAGAAAAGATACAAAAACGTTTTCTGAAATATCTGTCATATAAATTAGATGGCACTTACCCTGCACGAAACTCAGATTACAACCAGCTATTACAAAGGCATCACTTCACATCACTTTCTAGTCGTAGAGAACGTTATAGTGCACGATTTCTTTATAATCTATTAAATAACCAAATGGATTCACCGCATCTATTGGCGCTTATAGCAATAGCAGTACCTGAGCATAACACCCGCTTAACTGATCTACGTGTTCCTAGTTATAGAACGAACGCGCTACTTAAGGCTCCTCTAACGCACATGACACGTAACCTTCATAAATATTATTCTGATCCTTGCTACTAATACTTTTTTCCAGTTTTTTCCAGTTTTTCCTTCACTCACTCTTTCCATTTTCTTGTACCTATTCACACTTTCTTGTTACCCTTGTATATGTATATTCAATAGTAACTCTGTACTTTTGAAAATTCAATGTATCTATTATATTTGTCCTGTAATTGGTTTTTGACTGTTGGACAATAAAGATGTATTATTATTATTATTACTGAATAATGAGCAATATTACACGTTTATCGAGGCAACACTAAGCAAATTCGAACTTTAATCTATCAAGCTTAGCACACCTACGTAACATCCATTCAATAAGAATTTACGTTAATGACAGCTTGTACGGGACGAGTTAGCAAATTCCTCTGAGGTAGTCGCTGCAACACCTGATTGGCGTCAATGTACACCGACTGTTCGCGTCTACAAAGTTATTTACCGGCACGGTGTTCGAAACTTCTCGCACTTGCCGTGACAACAACTTCCGACTATCTTTCGTCACATGCAGGACATCATAAGGGCGTCTAAGCGTATGCGAGTTACGGCACTCATGAATAAGATCGAATTACGTCTCCATTGAACCCCTAAAAAAGCGATGCGAAATTTACCCTTCAAAGGAGAGAGGAAAAGAGGTGATCGAGGATATCGAAAACGATCGGTCGGTCCTCTCTCATCATTTGCATATGAAAAGGGAAATAAGAGATTGGCAGTGATAGCCCGACGTTTAGCTTTATCGGTAAGGCGGACGCGCATCTTTTTGAAGTTTATTCACGCTCTCGCGACCGTAAGAAACGGACACGCCGGGCGGGCGGGCTCTACGTCGATATACAGACGTCAGCGAGCGCCGCCAAAAGAGGAATAAAGATAAATCGACCCACTTTAGATACCCGGCACCTATATTTTTCTTCCCCAATAACGCACTCGACGGCGTGGGTGTGTGGTGTTGAACGTGTGATACATAGCGATTGTATAATTGTATGATTTCTTATCGTCGGACAGGCGCTTCAACGGCGAGAATATCAAGTTTAACCGCAAACTGAAGCCGGAAAATTCTAAAAGAAGGCACGAGGAAGGAGAAAAAATGTGCGGGCATAAACTGGAAAACCTTATTTGTCTTCTTTATCTGTTATTTTCGAGGAAATTTGTTGTCGGTTCCTTCGGATTTCTAAAGACGTAAAAAATTGCTCGTTTATAGTACTTCTTTTTATATGTTTTCGTTGAATCATTTTTTGCCGTCTTGAACTATGTGCTATATTTAGAGAACAATATTTAATTAATTGGGTTTTGTGCGCTAAATATTTTTTCTACTAATTGTTATTATTATTTATCAGTGGCGAAGCATCAATGGAGACTTTGAGACTAAGTCTACCCAAAACTAATAGAGCAATATTCTGTATTAATTATGGAATTAGTTACTTATATTTTTGTCAAAGAAAAAATGCTTATAGTAGAATTACAATTAATTATACCAAGCTTAAATTACTCTACAATATGCATTTATTACAGTTAAGCATAAATCTACATAATTTACTAATACAATGCAGATAAATCAGTATTGTGAGACTGTGACAAATTAGTCTCTTCACAGTAACGTTGATATGGTATAAAGCACGCGAAGCTAGTAGAGGGGGAATCGGTGCATCTATTAACTGCATGTGCATGGTTGAGACTAGTTTCATCAACAGAGCGCAAGCGCATACATTCCAATACATTCAGCAACAGTTCTCAAATAAAAGATATTTGAATACAAGTTCTGCACAACATAAAACTATTATCCCTTATTTTTTGAGATAATTCAGATAATTTGAGAATTTTGTGAAATTCTTGTTTCTTTAGCGGCCGATATATTAAACGCCAACAAGCTTCGATTGCGTATTTCTTGAAATTTTCGGCAATAAAACGAAAATTTTTTTATATCAACTAGCGTCTAAAAGTCACCGAAATCATTGTCATGCTATTTAATCCTGTACATTTTTCCAGAATCTGATAGAAAAACTGTTCTAGAATTTTTGCTATAAACATTTTCCTATAACCAAAATGTGTCGTTCCTTAGTAAATTAAACATGAAGCTACGCAGAGACGTTTTTAGTTAAAATACATAGAATACTGCGACGAAATACTATAAATTTTTGTTTTTCTAAAGATATTCTTTATAAGTAACCTGTAAAATTTTATTCATGCATATAATTTCAACATCTATCTACATTTCCCTCCATTCAAATGGTAATGCGGTTCTTTGTAATTTGTTGAACATTTACTAACATTTTGGGAGCAATATTCCATGTAATGTCCACGTTAGGTATTGCCTTAAGTTCATCTATGTAGAATGCTTCTTCATACAGATTTCCATTTAGCTAATCTTCTATATTTTTAAACAACCTTCAATATGTTTTTATTTTATTTTTTACTGCTGGAAAACCTTAGTTTGCTATGTTTCAAAAAACTCTAAACGTTGTGTGCTGAACTTTAATCACAATTTTTCTGCTCATTTTCGTTATTCGCTAGTTATAGGTACTTGTTAACTTGCTAGGTAATGTATGTAGGAAAATAATGGCTACTTGGAGTGGATTCTTGAATTATACCAAAAAGAATAATGTTTACACGTTAGTTTTGATGAATATCTTTAGCGGAACAAATGTTTATAGTATCCCGTTGCAGCACTCTACGGTTTTCAACGAAAAACTTATTTGCATAGCTTCATGTTTAATTTACCAAAGAACGAAGCATATTAGGTATAGGGAAGTATTTATAAGAAAAACTGTAGAAGAACTTCTCTATTGCATTTTGGAAAAATATGCAGGTGTACCATTTAACAAAATTTAAGGAACATTTGCCAACGGTATCGATGTCCATTTTGTAGATTCTAGTTGATATAAAACATTCTATATAACGAAATGCTCAATTGAATCAGCGTTCTAGCGTGTAAGGCGTTTGAGATATTGGCCATTGAAGAAACAGTTGAATTTCGCAAGAATCTCAAACTATCTCAATTATCTCAAAAGCTAAGATAGATAGCTGTAAGGAATATTGATGGATGTTGACATGAGCTAAAGAGAGGTATCCGGAAACATAATAATATATAGACTGTTCTATTTAAGAAACCAAACTCGTATCGTTTGTAGCGGAAACTGGACACCTGTATACTTGGACATAATTTTGTGTTATACGGAACTTATCTCCGAACATTTTCTGTTTGAAAACTCTTTCCCTAAAGTATATAAAGTGCGTATAAATTAGCATATATCAATATAAAATTCTGTCGAACGTCTGAATACGAAAATGTCGTATCATGGTCCTAATATATTCCCAAATACTATTTGAAAGAAACATATTTGAAAATATTCACTTATGCGATTCAATATTTCCCCCAGATTTCCGTACTATGTCATCATCCGTACTTATTTTGCAAAGGTATAAGTTACTGAAAAAAAGCAAACTAGGGCGAAAATATAAAGCTTCTTAGTATGGATGAGAGTATCTAATTAAAGGTACTCTAATCACTGAAATTGTCGAAATGAATAACTATATCGACCTCTACAGAAGTGAGCAACTCGTAATACTCCACCTTTCTGCATAGGTAGCAGCTCGACTAGTGGCTTAATCTGCCAGAGGTAGTTAAATAATAATGAAACCAACTACCAACAACCACCATGTATGGACGCGCGTTTCGCCGCCTAACGGCTCATCAGCGCACCTCTGTCGAAGTTGGTAGATGTATATATACGAAGATAGTGAATACTAGTATGGATGAAAGTGTCTAATTAAAGATACTCTAATCATTGAAATTGTCGAAATTAATAGCTATATCGACTTCAGTAGAGGTCGAACTTCGTCAGAGGTATGCTGATGAGCCGCTAGGCAGCGAAACGCGCGTTCGTACATGGTGGCTGTTGGTAGTTGGTTTCATTGTTATATAAAGCTTCTTTTTCGTTAACATTCCGTACATTTTTTTTATCTCTGAATATACGCCTTCAATACTTTGGTGCACTTTTTTTAACGGAACATTGGGCTGACCATGGTATAAAATAAACAAATCTTCAATATCCCAAATTTGGTAGTAAGTGTCATATTTGTGTGCCATTAGTATATTACGATATTTATTGCTGAATTTGAATCATTCAAAATTTGTTTATTTCAAAAAGTATTGAAGGTGTATATTCGAAGATACATCCTGTAGAATCGCGGGAAGTATTGTGCATTTTAATATAACGATGTTCGACTCAGAATTTTATAAGAAGTATTGCAAGTATGTGTAATGCTATATGTCTTGTGGACTTGTTTAGGATTTACCTATAAACTAACAGTCTAATGATATATCCTGAATAGCGAAATGACTATCCAAATACCGTGTATAATCTTTTGAAAATACTCCCATCATTTCTCCACTAAGCTCACGAAGTAAAGCAAACATTTTCGCCGAGGGATATTTTAACCCGCTAGACATCGATGTAAAATACTCCACACCACGCTTTATAGAAAGCTATGCGCTTTGTAAATATGTTATAAATAAGCAATAAGCGGTACGCGTCGATTAAATGTAGCAAACCGAATATTTTCTCTACATGGAACGTAGAGAAAATATTCGGTTCGCTACATTTAACCGCGAATGTAATACGTTTCCTGCTGATATTCGATAAAAGTACTGGGTGCGTGTGAAAGCATAGGCATCAGTACTATGACGCGGATTGGAATGCTCTTTTGCGCCATGAGATTTAAATGTTTTGGCAAAAGCAAATTCAGCGAACCGATGAGAGAGAGAGGTACAATGTTGACGGGTAAGGAGTAAAAATCGATAAATTTACGTACGTGTAATGATCGTAACATGTTCCCGTGTAGCCGCATAAGAACATGGTACAGCGATCCGTCCTAGGGGGATTCGAAGAAATCTCGTACGTTATATTGAATCCGTAGACGTCCAATAGATGATCCAACACCCTCAGATGCGTGCTCTCGATCGCGTCCAGCTTTAACGTGATTACCAGATAGTCCTGGTACGTTTGGACGTAGCTGACCTTCGAGATGTTGTTTTCGGTCACCGCGTGTATCTCTTTACCGTTCAGCTGGTACGATTTATCGTAAATCTGGTACTCTTTAAACGTTAATCCTTCGAAAACGAATAGCTGCGTCAGATAGACGATTATCGACGACCGGTTCGTGGCGTGCTGCGCCTCGATTATCCATTCGCAGTGTATGGGGACTGCGAATCTGTTGGGAAAGCCGGGAGTTTGAATAATTCCCTTGGCGGTTGTGTGTGTTCCGCCGCATCGAGGCCTACCGAACGACGCTTCCGGAACGAGAAGGATTAAAAATATCCGCCACATGATGACGACGTAGACGTATGGGATACGAGGCGGATACGGTGCGACCGATGGTGTGGTTTCAGAAGCGATCCATTATTCACATCGCACTGCTATTAGCTTCTCTCTTATTTCCGGAAAGCCTGAAAGTAATATGCAATATGAAAGATAATAAGTAGAAGGCGTTGTACAGTATGCTACAATCAATATGAACCTACGTTGTAGCTTTTATCAGATCTAACATCTCAATGTTTTAATCCATAGAAATATTTCTTGTATTCTGAATGTTAACGTCAAACTTCGTTTGTATACTAGTACCCTAGGTAAGATTGGTGGTATTAAGGTACAAACAGAAAATTATTTATTTTGGATTTATATAAACTGATGTTCTATTTATACATTTTAGTGTCGCAAATTGCAAATATCATCCGACACCTTTTCTCATGTAATTTTTGAAGCGGCATGGAAATGCAAATTTTAGAACACGTTCCATTCTTCGTGCATTTTTGTTTTTTAGAGAAATATTTGAAATATAATATTTTTTCTTCAACATGGTTTGAGGTTAGAGTACTAATTATCCTGAAACCTATATCCAAATTTCTCGGAATATATTGCATGTAATCAAAATACTTTGTATATAATCGCAAAAGTTAAAAGACAACGTGTCAAAAAATAAATACTCAATCGGTTGAAAGTTCTTCAAATTTGGATACCAAGTCAAGCAAAATTATAGTAAAAGGCACATTGTACAGTTCCCGCCATATTTCAAATAATTCTATTAGTAGATAAGATTATTACATTTGTAATGACTTTAATGATTTCACAATATGGTTGTTTATATCACATAAACATCGATATCGTCACGCACAGTCGCAAAAATAATCAAAACATATGTTATAATTACACTGTGCTGGAATTAGAGTCTTTCCTTGCAACAAGCTGGGCACCCAGTGGGTGAACCTAACTCGATTATGCTGAATCCAATGGTACTAACCGTTTTTAAAACCCAGCTCGCGTTTTCGAGCAATTTCAATTTCAAAATATTAGGCCCAAAGACGCCAAAAACGCAATTTTTAGCATTTTTGACCATTTATTGAATTTAAATCGATGGAAATCCATCAAACAGACATGGTATCGACGAATACACTTCGAATAGAAACTATTTGGAAAAAATAGAATCGATTCAGTCGATTTTTCATCATTTTTTTGCAAAAAAATCATTTTTCTTGATTTTTTCATTCTCTGATTGCCCTGATTCTTCTTATAAATTCCAACAAATGTCACCAAAAGGGGCATGCAGCTTTTTGCCGCTGTACCAATGTTCGAGTCTCGCCGTCACTTGATGAAAACGCTCGCCATGCTCGCGGGATTCGTTTGGCGATTGTTCGGCGAATTTTTCTACATGGGAATGCAAAAAATTAATTTGTAATGATATTCGAACGTTTAAACAGTGAAAAGCAGTGAGCACGTCTTCAATTAGTATGCGCCAATTTTCGAATTGATGAATTCCGAGAACATTGTCAATAATCCCTTTTACATAATCCCATGCCATAAGCTCCATGTCAATGAGTGCATTTTCAAATTGTTTATCCCTCATCAAACGAGGAATGTCCGGTCCATTAAATATTCTTGTAAAATAAATATAATACAAAATGAAATTTCAATAGATCAACATTTAGATACAGATATCTACCTTCTTTTATTTTCATCCCACTTAACCGTGGAAAAATACGATGCAATTCGTTGAATGCATTTCCTTTTGGTTTCAAAGCTTTTATGATTTTTTTAACAATTCCTTGTTTGATGTGGAGCGCTGTTAACAAAATCTTTTCGATCGGCACAAGTGGAATCTCAATAATGTTCGTTTGTCGCGTAAAGGTCAGTTCCGTTCCTTATATTCGTCGCCGGCAAAACGGATATTCCAGAAGCACATGTAGTACATATTTTTGGTATAACCCGTTTGCATACGTCTTAAAGGAGCCACCACTTTTAAGTCGGCACATATTTTCCACTTTTGGTCATTATGTTGCACTAAATCGATGATTTTGCTACGTGCTCTTTTGGGCGACATTTATTGGAATTTACAAAATGAAGATGACAATGCAGAAGAAGCAGGGCAATCAGAGAATGAAACATGAAAAAAATCAAGAAAAAATTTTTTTTTTGCAAAAAAAAATGATGAAAAATCGACTGAATCCATTCAATTTTTTTCAAATAGTTTCTACTCAATGTGTATTTATCAATACGATGTCTATTCGATCGATTTCCATCTATTTAAATTCAATGTGGTCAAAAAACGACGGGTCTTTGGGCCTAAACTTATTAAATTGAAATTGCTCGAAGAAACGGTTGGCACCACTAGATTCAGCGTGCTTGAATTAGATTTACCCCCAGGTGCCCAGCTTGTTGCATTTTACAACTAGTAACACAGTATTATTATTAGTAATGAGCATGATGCAATTTATTTGTTGGAACAATAACAAAATTAGGTTAAGTCAATGAGTTTTATACATATCACAATATCTATAACTTAATACTATATCTTTACACGATTAATATTAATGACAATAATTATTGATGGATGACTAGAAAGCAAACTATTCACGATTTCAATTTATAGTTTGTTGTGCGTATGATATTAACGCGCTGGTTCTTCACTGCTGGCTATAAAACACAACGTTGGCGTTCTGTGGATCTTTATGGTTTTTGATTCTTAGTCAGTGACTTGTGATGGCTGAAGAAAATCTTGATCTGGAACTTACACTAGACACTAGTAGATGTGCCACTTCAAAGCATCTCCCAAGATATTGGTTGCCACGGCATATTATGTTTTGAAATAGACGTGCAAGGCACAAAACCTTCAGAACTGAGATGTCGGCCGCAGACTCGAATGTGTCCTATGCTTCCATGCACCATTCACATTGCACGTTGCCATTACATTAAAATTATAAAGAACACACACGAAACCATAGAATAACATAATAGATAGGCAACTCTGGCCATGGGCGTGGACTCGTATTTTGACGTCTCTCGTAGACGTACCAGAAATTATCAGCAGAAGACGCGGTCTATTTTTCTTATGTTTGACAAATTCTTTATTTAATACAAATATTAGAGCACAAAATACAAGTTTTTATTTGCATATACATTTATTGGCGGAATTCAAGCATACATGGCACACACAGTACTCATAGAGTACATGTAGTGAACGGATGTCGATGTAATGCGTTTTTCAATAGCAAAAAAAAACATTGCCTACGTTAACACATTGCGAATTTCTGTAGAAGACTAAAAAACTTACTGACCCGTTAAGTTGGAGTCTATGAGGATAATACAAATAAACACATTTTTAAATAACATAACTTACAAACATAATAAATAATAAACGTACTCATTGCCGTAGTTGTAATACTTGTAATTATTAATTTGTCCTTACAGGTAGCTTTAAACGAAAACTTCAAACAACAGAACTAACCGAACACGAAGTGCACAAATCTATCACCATACACTGGAACTATAGCTAAACGTACAAATCTGAATAGAAACGTAGCATGAACGCAGTGAATGAGATTTTCAACCACAGTTAGTATGGTTGCAAATATGTTACAATCTACGAAATCCTACACAGATAAAAACAAGGAGTTGGATTTAACATCGTTTTAACTCTTTTCCTGTGTTCCCTCGTTGTAGGAGCTACCGTTTTCTGCACCGTCCTTTTCTACACCAGTTGCTTAATGACGAACGAAGGGATGGATACTTCCAACAAAACAATGCAACAGCTCATAAAACACTACAAACAATTAACCTCTTACATGAATATTTTAATAACCGTGTAGTAGATTTCCCTCCACGTTTTTCTGATCTAACAATTTTGGATTATTTTATTTTTCCACACCTAAACATACAGTTTTCAAAAATACACCACACACAATACAAGAACCGAAGCCAAGGTACTTGTGACACGATAACGCCTCAACACCTTGTCAACGAATATTTAATAACATAAAACGAGATGTCTCGATGGTCTCGATGCTCGAACCGTTAGCATACTTGCTTTTCGATCCGAACGATGCGGGTTTAAATTCGGCCGGGACGGTTGATTTTTAAAAGTGGAGGTAAGGCTTCTTCTCGGATAAGGCTCCGTCTCAATAGCGTGACGTTTAGTATAATAATACCACTCTATTTTATAAAGACTTTATTATTTATATATTTATAATACTATAATGAGTACAACTTTACAAGTGGCGTTTATACGGTAGGTGTGTCTGCCATATGTTAATTGAACATTGTGGCTATAGATGGCGCGGTTGGTAGCAATGAAGTTTGTTCAATTTATGCAATATATTACATCTCCCTTTCTTTTTTTTTACAAATTCAATTTCTGAATTGGTTTGATAGTTCTACCTGAACCGTAATTGATCTTGAGGTCGGTGGTGATGTTGCTATGTATTCAGGTAGTGAGTTTGAATGATGTGGTATTGCCTTGCCCCTTTTTGTTATATCTTCTTGCTTGATTTCATTTTCATTATTTGTTTCTTTGATTACGCCTCTCTGTTCCTTTATTTTTGCCTCAGTCACTTTTAAGTATGCTGTGTTTCTTCGGTATGTTCCTTTCTCGATTTCTACGATAAATGATCTGGGTTTATCAGCATATTCTTTTATCATTCCTTTTTGCCATGTTTTTTCCTGTTTGCATACGTATATTATCACCAATTCGCATTTCCTGAGGTGGTTTAATTGTTTTATTAGCATGAACTTTTTGTTTTTGTCTCAGAGTTAATAATCACTCTTTAACACTGTCTACAACTTTAGGTTGAAGTAACTTTTCACTTATTGGCATTGCCGTTCCGGTTATTCTGCCCATTAATCTTTGATTTGGGGAATCTAAAATGTTATCCCTATAAGTGTCCCTGTGATTTAATACGGCTAGGTTAATATCCGATTTATCTTTGGTGCATTTTAACAGTAAAGCTTTGGCTTTCTTCACTTATATTTCTGCCAATCCGTTAGAACGTGGAAATGCTGGACTTGATGTTTCATAATCTAAAGTCCACCTTTCTTTGAATTTTCGAAATTCCTTTGAAGAGTATTGCGGTCCTTTGTCAGTTTGTAACACTAAGGGAATCTCATATGTTGCAAACCAGGTTTTAAAATAGGTTATTACCTCAGCTGACGTCGATTGTTCAAGATTCTTAAAATCATAGTATCCTGAGTAACTATCTGCAATTAGCAAATACTCCTTGCCTTCAAAGTGGAACAAATCAGAAGCTACTGCTTGCCAGGGTAAGTTTGGCACATCTCTACTTAATATCGTTTCCTTGTCGTTGTTTCAAGAAGTTCTCTGATATGTTGCGCATCGTTCAACGTAGTCGATCATATCGCGATCACAACCGAGACCTAGGGTATCTGGTATGGTAATGTCGGTTCCTTTTTTATATATCACTATAGGCGAATATTGTTGTACATCAAAAACTATTCTTTTCAGTCGAGGTGGTACTTTCTCTAGTGTCTTTTTAAAAATTACTTCCAAAGAGTTATGGACTGTTTCAATGATTAACTTTTTTCCCACTATATATTCATGAAATTTTTGACAGCCTATTTTCACTGCTAAGGCTTCCTTTTCTGTCTTTTATGCCTGCTGTGTTTCCTTTGTAGCATAGGCGACTGGTTGACCCTTGAAGTAAGACCATTCCCAGAGCCTTTAAACTTGCTTCAAAGCCTCTTTTATTTTATTGAAAGCATCTCCTTGCTTTTGTGTCCATATCCAATTCCTTTTTCTATAGCGTCCGCAGAGGTTCTGTCATTTGAGACAAATTGGGCAAAAATTTATTTAGGTAATTCACCGTACCTAATGCTCTTTGTAGCCGTTTCTTGTCTTTTGGTGTATGCAATCTCCTTATTGCTTCTACTTTCATCTCGTCTATTGATAATCCATTCGAAATCAATCTATGGCCTAGGAACTTGACTGATGTTTTATTAAAAATGCATTTTTACTTATTTAGTTTTAAGCCTGCATTTTTAAAGATATTTAGTACCTGTTGGGAGATTTCATTTGTTGGTTTTTGATAGCCGATGTGCTTAACTTTCAGTTTTTTATGGTGTTAGTTTTACAATGGCCTCCGCATGGACTACGTAAGATAAACTTCAAGTACCTAATTTTAATATTCTGTGAATTTGGCAACAATTACCACGAAGTGAAACATAATAAACACTGCCCCTCTACAGCTGGAAATGTTTGAACTTTCCGCTAAGTAAGGATAGTATAAAATTTACAGAGCGAACTGCTTTAACAGAAGATAATGTGATTTGAATTATTGTACAATTTGTTGCGCCACCACAGAAAATAAAGTGGTAATTGTTGCCGGGTTTATGCAATATTAAAATTGACTCAGCCATTTTGCATGGTTAGTGCGGAAGCCATCATAGAAGTAACAACACAAAAAAACCTAAGACGCAGACATATTATTTTTCAAAAGCTATCAACTTTAAACAAACCTACCATAATTAATTAATAGCAATAAAGTAAAGAAGAAACAACAATTAACAAAACAAGTTAAAGTGAAAGAAAATAATAACGAGAACAAAGAAAGAACGTGTGACAAATGCAGGATACAACAACAATAAACAACAAGAATAATTTACGCTTTTGGAATTGAGATTTGACAGTTTGGTAATTATATTATATTACAAGAAAGAATTTGGTGCTCTTGCCAACTTTGCGCAACAATAAAAACAGATTACCAAAACCTTTATTGCCATATCGTCATATTTCTTAAGTTATAAAGTATAGCATTTGTGGTATCGTCAGATTCGTTTTTCGATTACCTTTCCAAAAACGTAAAAATATATAGGCTATTCTATTTAAAATAAGAAAGTTGACGTCACTTCCGATGAAATCGGAAATACAATTGAAATGCCGGTAATGGCAAAAGTTAGTTCACAAAAAACAGAAATTGACCGATTTTCTCTAAAAACGCTAGCTTCTGTCTTTCAAAAGTCAGCCTGGAGAGGTACTTTAGAACCGCACTATACAATATGCAGCGAAATTAATTCAATCCTTGGAATCAAGTGAAAAATTGAATCAAATATTTGAAAAAAAATATGGAAAATATACAGTAGGACCTCAATGTATGTTGCTAATTATGGTCTTCAATATCCCATATCTTTTGTACAGTATATATTTCTAAATTTTAAATCACTTTCAATAAAATTATTGTTACAAATATGTGCAACACACGCACGTATTGCAAATATATAGATTTGTAATACTCATCACTAGCTTCTAGTCTCAATCGGAAGCTAGCACTCGTACGGGCACTGAACAGACAACCTGTATAAATGAAGTCGACCGACTTTTTCACGAAACAAAGAACCGGGAACCTCGCGTGTGGAAAAACGGAAAGCGCATACCCTCACTGGATTTAGAAGATTACCGGTTTCAATTAGAGATGAAGGGCCTCGATTCGTCGGTTATTGAATCGATTCTTTAGAAAACATTTACCGTATATTAATCCGGTTTCCTGGAATCGGATTGTACCTCCGATTAAATGAACGTTTTTAATAGAAATCGTGCCGATCTACTACAATTCGTAACAAATCAATTTACGGCAGAATTGCAAAAATGAAACCTTAAGATCAACGCCAACAAATGCATAGTAACGATATTCGCCTACAAAACCAAAGGGACTGTCCTAAACGAGGAGGGACATTGCAAAACACAGTTTTTGACATAATTCAAACCGCAATATTAATCTTTTTATGTGACCCTGGTAAATTAAACAAAAAAACCTGCAAAAAAACTTCTATACTGCTATCTCCCATCTTACACAACATAGTATATTTTGTGTAAGACACATAGAGTTTATGCTATTTATAGCAGAACACGCAACTCATAAACTGTATTTTGCAATGTACCTCCTCAAATATTTTCCTTGAAAGGACCCAGCTGCTTTGTAGCAAGGAAGTCAAATAGCTAGATTTCATCTTGGACATAAAATTAACGTGGATGGGTCATTAAATTGAGAGAACATTTACTATCAAAAATTTCCTATGATTTGAGAAAAAAGTTATTGCTGCACAACTTCATCTTAAAGCAAGTTTAAACATATTGAGCACTTTCACGGTACACCATTACTGATCACCAATTAAAAATCTTTACAAAACCGCACGCTATGAACAAATGCCGCTGAATCATGGTGTACGAAAATCATAATTGCAAGCAGATCTAAATATTCCGTCCCTCATGAAATACATAAAAAAACAACAGCAGAAAACCGAGCTATCTGCTCATCAAATAAAAGGCTCAGTCACAAGATCGTCCAACTTCTCCTAAAATCAAAATAGAGCAGATAGACGATTTGTATTTTAAATACACAGCTTGATACTTGCGAACACGACTTAATATACAGTGAGGTCCTATACTGTCCCCCCTCCATTCTAACTTTTGAACGACGGAAGCTAGCGTTTTCAGAAAAAACAAGTCGATTTATATTTGTTGTGAAATAACTTCTGCCGTTATCGGCAGTTCAATTGTATTTTAACAGTTTGGCAATTGTTATGATGAGTTTGCTTAGGAACGAGCTCTTTAGATCAGTCTGGCGTCACAAAAAAAAATTTGGCGTTTTTCCCTAAACAACTCTACGTAACAGAAACAGATTACCAAAACCTTTATTGCTGCATATCGGTATCGTTAGATTCGCCTTTCGATTACCTTTCCAAAAACGGTAAAAGTTAGTTCACAAAAAATAGAAATCGGCCTATTTTTTCTAAAAACGCTAACTTCTGTCGTTCAAAATTAGCATGGGAGGGACACTTTAGGACCGCACGGTATGTTAAACTATTACATTCACCTAGAATTACAGCAGTAATTAACATTCGGCGGCGAAACTGGGCTGCATAGAGGAGGCCGGACGGAAAGGGACATAGTAGATTGGGAATTAGAAAATAATCGCAAGCGAGAGGTAGTGAAAAAACGCCGTGTTTATACGCGGATGTCGAATTGCACGGCTACAGACGCAGGTTGACACGGGTTTTGAGACACAAACCGTTCGCCTTGGTGGAACTTTCACGTATGTATTCCACGTGATTTTAAGAATATAAAACTGAATTGTTCAGTTTTACTACTGATGATGATAGCTTGGCTATCGAAACGTGCGTCCAGTCCGAGTTAAATATTGTGGTAAGGGTTTTAGTGAACTGTTTCATCATTTAAATATGTTGTTAAATATGTTTGTATTGGAAATCCAATGATGTAGATGCGGACCATCGACAGATAAAGACACCGCCAAGGGAGAAAGCGTATTACCGATTGCCATCCATCGCTTTTGCGTAAAACAGCATATAGACATCGCACAGTTTTTGGTTTCCATCTTTCTCCCATCAGCTCGGAGCAACAAATACTGGAGGTGATGTATCACATAAATACATGAAATAACGAGAGCGTCTGGGTAGCTGTGAGTTGTATGGCGTGATTGGTTATTTTCTTCTGTCACCCAACCAGAACTCACGCAATTGGTCCTCCCTCTTCACAAGGAAGATACACCGAAGCAGATGACCAGTGGCATGGATCTTCAAACCACGAGAACGGTAAAATAAAATTGTACATATATTGATTAATAAGAAAGTTTTTCATATGATACGGGGGTTATGTGTGACACTGTGTAAGGATCAATTGAACCATTCACAATTGAATCAAGAATAAGTATCAAGAACTATACAAGATTTCAAAACTGATTTTCCTAAGCAAAAACAAAGAACTACTTGCATCCAATACAAAGCAAGGTACATATTTTAAAGATTTTGAAAAGGCTACTCATGCCAGGGAAATATCTGAAGAAGCACTTTCAATCAAATCAAATCGGTAGAATTATTTGGTAATCGAGGATTTTGAAGATCCGATATCATTTTGATTAGGCAATTTTATACCTTTAAGATATAAAATGTAAGCATGTCAGGTTGTGTGTGTGTGTCACCAAGCTTAGACAAAGTCATTATTTACTTCAATTACCAGGAATATAACAGCATATTTTTTCACCATCTCGGTGGTCGAATGGTTAGCAAACTTGCCTTTTGATCCGAATGGCGCGGGTTCATATCCCGACCGAGACGATTGTTTTTTAATTATGGATAAAAATCGAAGTATGCCGTCTTCTCGGATTAGGAAGTAAAATCGTAGGCCCCGTGTCAATACGATGTTTGGCACGTTAAAAATCCCTACCAAACGTTGAAACACCTTTGGATTCGCGAAAATTCTAGTGGGGTCGGCTAAAGATCATAGCAATCGATGCTTAGAAGTGCGACAAAGTCCAATACAATAACAACAACAGCGTATTTGTAGTACATAGCTGAAAGTCTTATTTGGTTTTGAGAACTAAAGCAAAGATAAAAAAAATCATGATACGGTAATATGAATTTAACAATTAGCATAATTCATAAAATCGTCGCTTGCGAATAGGTCAATTTGTATTACTGAAGCGTTGTGCGCCACGAAATGCAGACCTGATCAATTTGTCACGAGAGAACGATTAACTAATGCCTCTGTTATCTGAGGTTTTGTGGTCGAAGTTGTTTGCCAGTGCATTAAATTTTGAATTAAACAGCTATCTCCGATAACTGCCCGATTTAGTAAATGTATTTGTAACGACCAAAGCAAGCTGAGATCAGTTAAATTTATCGTCAAAACATATTTCACTGTACATACTTACAGTCTAAACTTAATTTTTAATTATTTTACAACTTTTTGAAAAAAATTGACATGTGAATAATTCTAATAAAACGAAAAGTGAAAAATGAATAATAGTACGAATTCACTGGTTTATATTGTGCAATTTGCTGTACAGCAACATTTTAACTAATTAAGTTTGTGCAGAAAGGATTAAGGAACGCTTTTTAATATCTCGTATACTACTTATTCTTTTTGTTTCCACTTTTAAGGTGTAAAATCTATTAGTTTTTTCCAAAGAAGTTAAAGAAACGTATGTATAGGGCGATTGATTGAAATCATTCGTTAAAAGTATTATGAGTTGTAGAAATCCCTTCTTTTATTGGACTTAACCTAATTGAACCATAGCCAATTCGATGAAAATATTTTCAAGACGGTTGCTTTTCCGGTTATATCGAACGTCAACATCAATTTCCTTATTTTAGGTGGAATGGTGTCGCTCTTACTTGGCACAACTTTCACTCAAGGAACGAATGGACACGGTTTATAAAGACTCTGCATCATCCACAGTTAAAGGTCAAAATCGTTTCGTTGGGGCAGAAAATCTCTTGAAGATGATCTACGCGAAGGAGGGTCTGTTACTGCAGTGACACCAGAAAACCATCAAATTGGTTGAGGAAGTCGTATTGGATGATCGACGGCTGAAGGCTGAGGAAATAGGGGAACAAACAAGAATTTCAAAGAATTAGTGTTTTGAAGATCCTGCACAAGCATTTGGGTATGACAAAAATTAGCACAAGATGGGTCCCAAGATTACTCAGTGCGGTTCAGAAGGAGCAACATGTCAAATGTAGCCGAAAGTTTCTTGAGCTGCACGAAACCGACAACACGACCATTAACCAAATAGTGACTAGGGATGAAACAATGGTTCCATACCACGATCCTTTGTTTAAAAGAGAAACGATGGAGTGACATCAGAAAGGCGAATATCAAGGGCATCTTGTTAATCAACTTTAAAAAACTCAACACTATAGTAAACGCAATATATTATCCCGACATACTACGCCAGTTAAGACATGCCATCATCGAGAAACCCTGAGGAAAGAAGGGACGAGGTGTCTGTATTTTGTACGACAATGCTCCTGTCCACGCAGCTGCAATTTCTTATGCCACTGGGCGCCAGTACGGATTCAAAGAACTTGATCGCCTACCGTAGAGCCCCAACCTTGCCCCAAATGACTCTTTTATTTTAAAAATTAAAATCGGAGCTAAGACAGAAATAATTTAACACGGATGAAAAGATGCATGAGGCAGTTTTAGAGCATTTTGAAGACAAACAGCCATTGTATTTTTATAGTGGTATTGAAGCGTTAGTTAAACTATTTAAAAAATATATTGGAATAGCAGGAGAATATATTGAAAAATAATAAAGAGATTTTACTTCTGCTCGCCCTCTATCTATGTTAGACTTAGAATACGTGGACCGTACTTCGTATATTCCGTCCCGATTTATTTAGTTTAGAAAGCCCCACAGATCTTCGTAACATTCAACTTTGGGGATTACTGGCCAAGGTTCCAAAATATTCTTTTCGAGAAACAACGTAACATTATTTCCCAAATACTGATGAAACGTAACTCAATCGACACTAACACTGAAATGTTGTCACCAGTGCATCAAATGGAGTAAAGAAAAATAACATACCCAATCAACAACTGTTACTTCTACACCGCACTAGAGATCAAGCGAATGCTACTCGTAATGCAATAAAATTAATTTTGACTTTTAGAGTATTATGTGCTTCGAGCGTTGCACATAACACTCTGAGATACCTCTTCTAACCGAAATTTGAAATATACAGGATGATTCATGTAAGTGCAGTACAAGATAGATATTTTTTAAATCGAACGATGTCTACTCAAAATGTATCCGACCTGCCATGTTTCCCACGAAAGTAATAAATTGGGTGCGACAATATTTGACAGGAGTGGAGTATCCTTGTGCGCATGTGTGTAAATTAATCCGTGCGCAGCTAGTGATCCTCGGCAATGGTAAGTACGTGGGTGCGGTAGTGTGCTGGCAACTTGTCGTATTTGTAAATTTTACGAAATGACGGGACGATTGGAGCAGCGCTACTGCATCAAATTTTGTCAGAAGCTTAGTGATACTCAAGCAGACACCATTTGCAGGATTCAGGAAGATTTTGGGTGACGATGCTATGGGTACTACACAAATCAAGGATTGGTACAGTCTGGTACTACCGTGGAGTGGTTCATCGTGAGTACGCTCCTCACGGACAGACCGTTAACAAGGAGTACTACCAGCGAGTCCTTCGTCATCTTCGTGATGCCATGCGACGCACGATACCGGGTCTGTGGACAGCAGGAACTTGGCAGCTGCATCATGACAACGCACCGGTGCATTCCTCTCATCTGATTCTGACTTTCTTGACCAAACACAGCATCCCAGTTGTTCGTCAGCCTCCTTATTCTCCCGATATGGCTTCCAAGGCTCCCACGGCTGTTTCCCAAGTTGAAAATGCCGTTGAAAGGGAAAAGATTTGACACCCGGGAGGTCATTATGTAGAATGCGACAGAGCAGCTGAACCGCATTCCAAAAACGGCCTTCCAAAGATGCTTCTAACAGTGACAGCAACGCTGGGATAAGTGTGTACGGTCCCAAGGAGAGTATTTTGAAGGCGATTAGGCTTTCATATCTGTAAGTGAACAGTTCGATTTTTTCCGGCCAAAGGTCGGATACATTTTGAACAGACTTCGTATATTGTTATATCTTTGAAATCTCCTTGATGAGCTGATTTCAGCGACCTACAACATTTATGTGAGCTCCTGAAGGTAATCTAAGTGAATAGATCAAGTAGTCTAAGTGAATAGCTCATTATATTCGCTGATCCAATCAAATCCCTAATGCGAACATTTGCTTTCCTCATTTAGTTTGGATTAACGAGATTGTATATTTGTGTGTACTAAACATTGAAAACTCCCCAAAGATTCCAACTATAAGTTGCCACTGCAGCCACTAGAACATGTTTAGCGGAACAAGGAAAAATTGCTTAACTTTAGTTAGTAGATAACATTTTTATGATACTAGAAAGCGTTGAGGTGTTTTGTTTAACCAACTAACAGAAACCTTTTTTGTTGTTTTATATTTATTAACTAAACCGCAAGCTATGGCCCTTGTTTTGACATAGTGCCAAATATTCAAAGTTATGCTAGTCAATTTACCTTGAACTTCTCTCATTTACTGATTATGCATTTATAGCAAAATTAACATTAATATTGCTTCAATTGAAATGTTATCTACATACTGTGTGCCATTTCTTTAAATTTAGAACATCAGTCATTAAGATATTCTGTGATAGTAAACTCACACGCAGCCATATACCGTAAGAGAACATCCAAACTTTCCGTGGTTATTTAATTTCAAGTATTTTTGCAAAACACTGTTGCCTATATCTATGCGAATTAAGCGCCACTTTCACCCTAGGAGGTAAAGGGAGATCTATTAGCATATCATTCTTTGCTTATGATGATTCTATTCAGTCTTTTTCGAGCTACGTTGGAGTGCGGTTAGATTTCAACAACTTCGTAGCTTACAATTGGACGAATTGAATCACAAAATTACCCAACAAGCTTTCAAATGTACGACAAGGGGAATTTTTAATTTATCGATATAAATCGTTCCTTAGAAATTCTAGCTTTGCGTATGAAGCAAATTTTTGTTTACTTATTGGTTGTTTATAATGACAGTTCTACTAATTGGTTTTATTAGGTGAAGGGTGCTTTTAATACATTGTGTTAGGCACCGAAAATATTTAGTTTCTGTTCGTGTGTGTTCTACCCATGTACTCGCACATAAAATACCAAATCCTACATTCTGTTATAATTAAATTAGATTTCACCGTCCAGCTAAGAGGTTCTTGATATAGACATAAACGTGAAAATTAGAGCGTATGAAACATCTCGTCGACGGCGTGCGCTACCCATGGTTGGTTAAAAATGCACATAATGGCGCCTTTATTAAACCGGACAGCTGAGTGCATAAATCATAAAGAGAGCCAGATGCATCTAGAGAGCGTTGCATAGTAATAATAATTCTTGATTATGTTTTATTTAGGGGATGCGGAAGTGGCCATTAAGAATTTTTAAAAATTGCTACCGTAAAAATTCGTAAAAGGAATGTTAATTGTTTGTCGACGCCTTTATTATAGTATCTTGCGTTTGTTAATTAAAAGATAGACTCTTCACAAAGGCATTTTTAAATATTTGTTATTCGTTCTACCAGACGTGTACCAGCGCTGGAAAGTACTCATTTATAAGCGCTAGTCCCGTACATACCACAAAAGAAAGTCCAAGCTTTCGGAGGTTATCTAATAGCATGTGTTTTTGCAGGCGCTGTTGCTTATATCTATGTGAGTTATGCGCGACTTCAACGTAGGCGGTAGAGTGAAATCTATTAGTATACATGTTTATGATGATTCAGTTCAGTCATCTTCGAACTACGTTGATGTACGGCTCGATTTCAAAGAGCTCCTAACTTGGACGAACTTCGTCAAATTGTCACTGCCGTTAACGGTATAATACCGCGAAGTTTTCGAACGTACGATAGGAATTTCTCTATCGACTAGGATACTGTCAACAAAAAAAGACGAGGAAATTCTTGAGCATTCGATTTAATCTATTAATATAAACCATTCTTTAAAAATGATAGTATTGTGTATGAAGTAGATTTTTCTTTGTTATTTCTTGGTTGCTTTAAATAATAGTCCCAGTAATTGTTTTTATTAGGCGAACAATACAGTTCGGTTTAAATTTTATGTTTTTGTTGTAGAATGCAGTTTTTATTTCAAATATTTAGTTTATGTTTCGCAGTAATATTGATAGTTTGTGAATGATATTGAAATGATTGTACCATATCACATTTCTGTCTAGAGACAACCCTCAATTTTTAGAGCAATATTTATTATTATTTATATATTATCATAGCTATAAATTGTTTGTTTCAGATAACTCCAGTAAATAAAATACAGGGGCATATCCGGGGTCTTGAAACCCATCATATGATACTTTCAGAATTTATGACCCTTATGAGACGTTTAAAATGTTTTGGCCGCTCTTACTGTATGTGCAAGAAGTTTTCCTGCTGGAATCATATATTATTGATATTGGGTTCGCGAACAGAGGCAATAGTTAAATTATTTTATATTTTAATTACAAATGGTCCAGTTGTAAGAGGGCCTGTGCTTGACTAGGCAGAGTTAGGCGCTGTGTGTTCGAGTCCCGCTAGAATCAAATTTTCTTAGTGGGTTCGGTATACTCCTAAGTCATCATTCGCAGTTGGAGTACAATTAACTGCGCTTTAACCTTTACGGCGAAGGGGTGATGGTCACAAGTCCATGAAATAAATTACACACACAGTTTATACACTAAGGGTTCCTGAGGTTACGACAACCTTTAAAAAAAGCTTATACAGCCCATTGGGTCGTCACCACACAAAAATAGTTGTATCTCCAAATACTTTTATGCTGCTAAATTTCCGTCAATTAAAAATGGCCCAATGATGTGGTCACCCAAAATACCGGCCAAGAGGTTGAATTTTCTGCGATACTGTGTACACGCAGACATGAAAAGGTGTATGTTTGTGGACCACTAATGGGTAACAGATGTATTCTGGTGCCCATGGCATGCCCATGGCATGGAAACGAATATTCGTCCGTAAACAAAATGTTTCTTATAAAGCTGTCTTTTTCGATCGCCATTTGCATTGTCTGCTCACAAAGTGCTGAGCGATTCATATTATCATCAGGAAAAACTTAACGAGGCAATTCATTATTATTTTTCCGCACTCTTATTAGACTCGATGTAAGTATTTTCTTTATACATTGGCTTCACGTTTAAATGTAAACAAATGCTTCGATTACGTCAGGTTGTTTAACAGGCTTCGTTACTTCCCGGAAAGGCTAAAGCGCAGCTAGTTATTCCCCAGCATGCAGGTGGTGAGTCGAGATTGTGCCGGATCCACCAGAATCTGATGCTGGGAAGACCCCAAAACCAAAATGTTGTTAAAAGTATACATGTTTTACAATACATTTTTACATGTTTTAACTACAGGAACAGCTGTCTATTACGATATGAAGGGATATAAATAATAAACAACGTAGTTGCAGTAATAAACCAAATATACTAACTGATGAAAAACATTGCTTTCCATACTTTTGAGGTGAACAGATAGCATTTGATTTACAGATTACTTTTGTGTTTTCCAAACAGACAGAGCCACCTGCTTATAATTGTGTTGAAATACTCATGCTTTCAAATGTTAAGTCACGGTTCATATCCCTAGGAATATTTTATAGTTGGCATAACTAAAAATATAAAATCTTGACGCTGAAAGACATCTCCAGTATTTCAAAATTAATTAAATAATGTTATTAGAGCTTAAATTGATTCTATTACATCATCAATCTGTAAGCAGTCACTAAACAAGAAAGGCTCGTTCACATTCATTTGATAAAATCACTTTACTTCTATTACTTCTGGTTTGGGAACCGGTTTTTCCAAAATTGCACCAGAGCATATCGTTAACAACAACAACGTTTTCATCCAATATTTCATCTTGTATAAACAAGCCCAGAAAAAATTCTCACTGCTGCATTGTGCGGATGATGTACGGCTCATCAATAAACAGAGCAGATACGTACTACATCGACTATACGGTCCAAAACTCCGGACCGATGCATCAATATTCATTTGCAATATTTATTAACAGAACGTGATTGATGATTTCGTATAGAAAATGTACTCTCAGCGCGGAAAATTCGGAAACGGAAAGATGTATTTTTACGGCAACGTCGAAGTGGTTCCGCAACAAGCCGAGCAACTGTCCGAATTCATTATTTTCCTCACAAGTGGGCGGCGAAATAAGTAAAATAAATTAGAAGGACGTGAAGAAAACGGAATAACCAGCTAATCGAAACGTGAACGAATGCCGAACAAACATTTACCAGCGACCTGTAATAGGTCGATTGATTGTAAAATGTTGTTAAGTATTTTCTAACACGTACCTATATCGAACAGTACGTAAAACTTCTAACAGTGCATTAAGTTTCGATGCACGATCTACTTTCAGGTTCTAGCACATTTTAGCAATATTAACTCCAAACGTTCTCGCCTTGAGTTGAGTTGAAATTTGGAGTTAAAAGAAGATAAATATATTTCTGGCGATTGCACAAACATCAATTTCAATCGAATTTTACACAAACATACGTGTTGTGTTCTAGTGTTATTTAAGTAACTAAAATATATTCACTACAACGACCAAGTAATTTTACTAAATTGGTGTCCAACTAACTTTTGCGTTTTAATAAAATATAGGTACCAATTGAAGATGTAATTTACTTGAATAATGCACGACTCATAATTTGCAGGTTTGGAATAAGCTTGTTACAATTTTTGACGCTCTAAAACAAATAAAGGGAGGGAAAAATATTCCGAACGTCTAAATACCATCCGAGCAATCTATTCAGTAATCCATATTCCTTACCACCTACCATGTGAGATCTTGTGGGCGTCCCAACAGTCCAGCGGACATTGGGGTGGGGAGAAGGGGGTAGTTGATCTCAAAAAAAATTTCTAGTACGTAATATTCAATAATAAAGGTGCCACCGCGGTTTTTTTATTTAAAGAAAAACGCCTAAGAATTTTAAAACTGGAAAAAAAAGATGTTCTGGTGGAAGAATTACAAAAAAAAGGACTAATAAATTTAACGTTTGATAGTATTCATTTAATCACTCCGAAAAGCAGTACGTGACACAATTAGGAATAATTGCAATTATAATGCGCAGGTATAATATGTACTTAGTACGTCCCTGTCTAAATTTTACGAATGACAGTAATCAAATAACACAACTTTTATTAACTAGTGATCGTGTTAGCCAAAACGTGCAGTTCACAAAAGGTATCCATAAAAACGGACCAAGGGGAAAGAAATAAATATGGATATGCGAAATCGTTGAAATTTCTGGCTATCTAATAATCTACTAAATTGAAAAAAAGGTTATGAATATCCTTGGAGTGAAATAACTAATCAACAAATTTGAATTAAGATCTACTAAGTTGTGTGATATGATACTACTTTATACAATCTTTAATTAAATGATATCCTAAATTGTGACATGTGAAAATAACCTACACAAACTTGATTTAAATAACCTAATAAGTTATGAAATATGACAATGATATACGTACATATGTATTTAAAAATTCTATTGAATCATGAAAGGTGAAAATATCCTAAGCTAACTTGAATTTAAAATATATCTACTGAATAATAGTCAAACAAGGCTAATACGGATTAAAAAAAAAGAGTAAATCGTAGCTATTGTCACTTAGCTGGTCCCCGAAAGGTGCTGACCGAACACATATATCCGTGTCTTCTCCAAAATTCTTATAGCCCGGGAGGAATTTAATACACCAGAGATGTACAGCCACCAAGGAAAGGCCAAACGTAAATCAGGAACAGGTGGATTCAACAATATGTATTTCCGCGGCAAGGTACCAGTAACAGAATTCCCCAGTATAAAAAGAAATACCAAAAATACGCCACGATGAAGTCCTAACACAAGGTACTACACGTAGACGTAGTAATTTTCTCAGGAGAAGAATTATCTTTCGCCCACGCATTAGGTGAACATTTTCTAAAATGATCTTTTTTAATGCAAAAATATGGAAATAATAAAGCAACTAAAAGGAAAGACAAATAGACAATACGATTCTAAATATAATTTGTTGTATGATATTTCGAGACAGAGAGCTAACACTGAATCACTGAACTATAATTTCTCTTATTGGCATTATCGATATTTCCGTCTAATAATATTTTTTTCCGTGTAGGCCTAAAAAAGATCATCCACTCGGCGAAATTATGTGCGAGCTTCAATAAATGTAAGCTAATGCTAACGCTTGTGCTTGACGTTGAAGGATTAGCGCAAAAACACGTCTGGAGTCGACGCTTTATGGGAACAATCGTATCACGGTATATTGACGTTGTCATAATTTCCGCGGAGGAAAACGTTTTCTTTATTAATATCACTGCTCTCCGACATCATAGACATCGCTGTCAAAATCTTTGCATGTCGATCGATTATGGATTAAATTGTTCTAAAATACACGTGGACTAAACACGCTTCATATATCCGGTTGGGAAAAAGAAATTTGAAAGAAGAAAAGCTTTTCCGGAGATAGTATTTGGTATAATACTACGCAAAAAATTACTTGAAATCGTATTATTAAACTAAATATATGCAATGAATAGGAACACGTTTGACAATATAAGGAATTTCTCTTCAAAGAAGCAAACTATTAAGTTGGTCTTTGGGTATCTCACCAACGTCAGGGGAATTCTACCAACTCCCAAGAATAAATTACCACCATTCTCTTATGAAGGTGTTTACCTAATTCCTTACGCTTGCAGGTCCGCCATAGCTGTAATATTTGCACTCTTTCAACCCCAACATCAGAGAATTTACTGTTTCTCTTGGCCCTCTATATTGCTACTCAATCTCACAGACAAGGGGTGGTTGAAGATTCTCTTTCTTCACTGGTTTTTCAAGTGTTTGGTGTGTCTGCTCCAATATTTATAAGTATAACTGTTGTATGTCTTCGATCCTTTTGATATACACCTCTGCCGGCGGTGGACGGTCCTGTGGTTCAATGTTCTCCTTCACTAACGAACTACTGTACTCCTTGACCCTCTCCTACGTTTCTCTAACTAGGTTGTTTGGATGTTATTTGAACGTCGGCACTTGACGATATCGCCTCAGCTGCCGATTAATTAGATACCACGGGACGGATGCGATTGATCCCCAAATTTTATTTTATTGTGATTCCAGTGCCTTAATTTGATATTGTGAGACCGATCTTGCTACCAATGTCGAACACAATGTCTCCGCCAAGAATGAAACAATTGATATAATCCGCGATCTTCTGCTCGCTTCCAGAGCTAAGCCAAGGCCTTTAAGCACCCTTGTGACTAATAGACAGTTGATTCTCTCTGTCTGGATTTTTGTTGTTTATCGGCTAAACGGAGGCGTCCATGCAATTGATGAAGTATCGCCTAAGCAGAGATTCGGTCCACAATTCTTGTGACCTTTCTTCGAGGAAGGGGACAATTCGTGAACTCCACAATTATTCGCGCCAGCAGCAGGTTGGATAAGTTCCTCGCTCTTTTCGGGGTGTCCCTCGATAACTTGCGAAGGTGCTCCCGAAGAGATTACTACATAGATTACTATGGGTCATAAATAGGTGGTATATAACAGGAGCTTTGTTCTATGATCGAGCGCAGAACCTCGAATCAGCAAAACCAACAGCGAATTCGTGGCACAGAAGGACCTATGTCTGACGTAGTCTATATGAGTCTCTCACACCAGACGGTCAAGAAATAAACCTAAACATCGAACACTAGAGCCATTTGAGATAATTAAACATCCCAATAAGCTCATATAACAAGAAAACCTGTAATCGGCAACGTATCAACACCTCCTACTGGTAATGACCTTTACTCAATGTGCCTCTACACGCAGTGCTGTTTTGGAGATTAGCAGCATAAACCGAGAGGCAAACGCAATTGTAGCAGCAGAAAATTGTGCTCAGAACCATACTGATGACGCCGGATAGGCAGAAATATGTTCGTGTGTTAGCGCTATTTTCTCTGTTACATTGTTTTTGCCAGGAAAGATTCCACCAATATCATGAGCTATATTAGTATTAATCTTTGGTTATCATAAATAACAATAATAATAAAAAGAGATCATTAAACTTAAATATTAACTCATTAATTATTAAACTACATAAAAATAATCCCTGTTTAATTACATTATTAAAGAAATAATTTTTCCATTATTGTAATTTTTATTTTATTGGATATCCTTGCAGAGGGCCTGATGATGTGTTTTTTGAACACGAAACCGGTCGCCTAATTTCTCAACAGAACTTTGTGAAATCTAGACCATTTTTCCTTTTCTATATCTAATATGAATATTTTCTTAACTTAAAACTAAATGATTTACTTGGAAGAACCATTTTTCTGTCTTGGATCTTCTAACCCTAAGAAAATTTTAAATTAATTTAATTTGATAATGAAATTTATTTAATCCAGATAAAATTTCGAAAAAAGTATGTTCTTATACCAGGGGTATTTTTTAAATAAGGTCCGTTTGTGAACAAGAGTAAGAATGACGCGCGATCGACGCAGTGCGCATGCGGGTCTGCTCCCAGCATGCTTTGCGCGCCTTTAGAAGCCATTGGCAGCCGTGTAGTCTGTCTGTGTGCTGAGCTGTAGAAATTTATGATGTTGAGGAAATTGAGTCGCCCGCCGACTGTGAAATGCGATCAGTAATTGGATTCTTGTCAAATTTGTGAAGTTTACGGTGATAATGCTATGAGTGACAGTAAAGTTCGAAAGTGGATGAGAATATTCAAGATCATGGCGACTGTCTTTTGGGACAGGAAAGGGATTTCGTTAGTGGATTTTATGCCGAGAGGCACAACAATCAATTCTGATGCGTATTGTGTGAGGTTGAGAAATCTCCTGCGTGCCATACAAAACAAGCGGCGTGGCCTACTGTCTTCCGGTGTGATGTTGCTCCATGACAATCCACATGTTTCTGCGCAAACACAAAGCCTAATCAGGTTTTTTGAATGGTTACAACTGGATCATCTATCTTACAGTCCAGACCTTGCACTCAATGATTTTCATTTGTTTCGGTACTTAAAGGGGTTCCTTGATGGTCAACGGTTCAACGACGACGAAGATGTGAAAACTGCAGTCAATTAGACTTCTTCACAAGCGGCAGATTTCTTTAACGTCGGAATTAAACAACTTGTTGAGCGGTATGACAAATGTTTGAACAAAAATGGAAATTATGTAGAAAAGTAGATGAAAGGATGTCGAATATGGAAAAAATATGTTTTAATGATATTTACAGTATTTTTCTTCTTATTAAGAAACGGACATTATTTAAAAAATACCCCTCGTATAATACATTTTATAGACTTGAAATAAAAGTATTTTCTTGAATAGAGACTGATTTTTGCAAGAAAATCTATATTCTTCATGCAAGAAACCATTTCTCAGCGTGTCCCTTGCAATAAGTTTTCGCCTATGGCATAGTTCACATGTTGAGTTATTGTGACCAACTGTTCCCAGATCAGTTAGTTTCGCTTCTAGCATGCTTTACACATCGAATCACCGTTCTGTGTAGGCTTCCTTCTCTGAAGAAACCTCTTACGATTGCGAGTAAAATATCGAGTTCGCTAGTCACTGTTCAATCTCGAAGCTGACACACTTTTTTATTGAGTTATTTTAAAAGAAATGTCCACATTAAGGCATTAGTCCTACTGGTGCAGTAATTTGTGGATTCTTTACTGGTCAAATTCCTACAGCTATTTGCCGAACTATTATTTAACAGAAAACTACCACAGCATACCTACTGAAGTACCACCATTTTTTTGCGATTGTTTTAATGATCCAGATATATACAAGACCTCGCAACTCATATAAGTAAGCATATCTTAAGTCGCAAGGGTTATACGAGAGCAGGCAGTATTGTACAGAGGAATTAAACCTTTTGCATATTCGTACTGACACCAGATTCTTTAAAATCTAGGATTGACAAACCTTAGTAGTCAACAAATATGGACACTACTTTGTTTGCTGAAAGTTGAGATCGCCTTCGAAGATTCTACTGGCTGTCATTGCGTACTTTGCGGCATTTGGATTTTGGTTCGTAATGATAACCTCAAGATCTGTCACCAGCAACAATTAGGTGTAAAAAGGCATTTCCTGTTGATAGCGTATGAACTGCTGTAATAATTTAACCAAGCGCAGATTCCTCTACTTATCAGTACGCAGTCGTGGAATCTAGTAAGCAGCAACTTTGTGATAGCCAAGCCCATGAATAATGAAAAGAACAATCTCTGCACTGATACCCAACGTTTGGGAAATTTTCAAGCTTCAATATGCCTCTTTGTAGATAAAACAATTTTGAACTCTTCTCATTTTGCATCTGATGCTGCAACACGAGGGCGTGCTAGATGGATTCTCTTCCTTACTAAAATGTTTAAATTTACAATGCTTTTCAACCACTGCCATATGAGGAAATTGAAGAATAGTACAAGATTTCACTTGACAGATTCTACTTTCCAAGTTAATTATAAATGCTTAAAAACAAGTAAATAGCAAAGTTCAATCAACATAAATAAATGAATTCTGTTGTCCTGGCAATGAAGTGGCAACTTCGCAATCTGGACGTATTCTTCAATAGAACAATTTTCATACACTGTCTACAAGAGAACATATACAATCCTAACATTACTTTAAAAAATCTTACAGGTTCTATAACGACAGACAGATAAACCGTCTCGGTGGTCGAACGGCTAGCATACTTGCCTTTCGATCCGAACGACGCGACGCGGGTTCAAATCCGATCGGGACGGTAAGTTTTTAATTACGGATAAAAATCGGAGTATGTCTTCTTCCAGGATAAGGAAGTAGAACCGTAGACCCCGTGTCAGTAAGGGATTTATTTGAAAAAATAAATTTTGTTAAAATTACATCCTCACGCACCTAACACCGCCCCAATTCTCAACACCCCTATATATATGCAGCAAAATTAATTCTCAGTCCTTAGAATCAAATGAAAAATTTAATGAAATATTTGAAAGAAAAACGTGGAAAATATTCAAGCAGCGATCTGCAATAAACCGGATATTGATTTACGAAGGCGGCGAGGAATCTCGTAGAAGTAAGGAAATTGAGAAAAGGGATTCACTTTCTCTAAGAAATAAGTACTTACAAGGAAACACAGGTAAATGCATTTCACGAATTTAAATGAAACCTTGTGGGTTTATAGACCGATCTAGCGTAAGAACAACGATAACTATCTTGGTTGCCCAATTGCCCACTGGCGGGGTGTAAAGCACCCCTTCGCTGTTTGACTCAATAGTTCAGAAACTGTAAGAGATACCAAAAAAGGGTTAAGACGAGATTTAAACTATTTTATATGCTCCTAACGATGGCACAAATATTTTCCCTATAACAAATATTATGTTTAGGGAAACAACCCTCCACCCCCCAATTTTCTTGCAAATTCCAGACTTTTTATATACCACACAAATATAGAAGCTACGTAGAATTTATCGAATGATTTTATTAATAAAATGTGGGTATAGAGTTTATGACAACTGTTTAAAAAGTAAGTTAAGAAATGCATTATGATGCGTATTGCATGTACATAGTAAGAATGGTAGGTATTCTTACTATGTATATAATTTCACATGGTCGCTAAAAAATATAATTATATAGATATGTATGTGTCTATCTATATAGTAAATATATATACCTATGCTGAAACATTTTACAAAGAAAATAATTTTTATAAAAGATGAAGTAGTACATACTTCATTTGAAAATGTTCTCACAAATTTTGTCCATATTCTAAAACCGTAAACGTCCAAAGGTTGTACCATTAAAGTTTTCTTTGGAATTGTAAAAATATTTACTTTATATTGTCTACTTACTTTATATTTACTACTCCATTGGTACTAAATTTTGCACATCACTCGGACGGTGCCCACTCTAGGATCCAATAACCAAATACCTTCAGCTCTAGTATTTAAGTATTTGGTAAGTACACATTCGGAAACCAATCTTTAAAATACTGAGAAGTTAGTTTTCCGGACATTGAAGATAAATCAAAATCATACCTGGTTTTATTATATACTGAAATAAAAATGTATCTCCAGTGACAAATGCACATTTAACTTTAAATTTTGAAAGAGTATCCTGTGTAAGAATACTTTCTGTTAATGTTATTAACGGAAATTATTACTCTACCTTCCTAAATAACAAACCGAAATAGTACCCTTTTCCCTTTTTAGAATTTTGAAAAATAATAAGTATATAAGGTTCTTCAATCTATTTAAATACGCATGGTATAAAAGTGAATACATCGTCGAACGGCTGCCCCATTTTAAAGATCCTGTAAGATCCTGCTTCCCGAAGGATGCGCAAAATATACAACAATGAGGTAGGAGAACTAAGAAGTGTAACAACCTCCTTTTTAATTGTGAGTTAAGTTAATCTCCAATTACAATTTAATTCGTGATTAAATGAATTACCGTTTACATATACACTTTCAGCTCGTTTAATTCGTGATTAACTTCCATTTGGGACGACCGGCAGGACAAAATTATATTAGGGTGTGTTAACGACAATATTTATCTGCTGTATTTTAAAGAAATTCTTGTTAAATATATGTAAATAACAACAGTTTCCTTGGTATTTTACTTCTTCCTTCTCGTCAATATTGGCAGATGGCAAACTGACATTTGGTTTTAATATCCACCAATTAATTTAATCGATGATTAAAGTTGTTTGATGGTGATTAGTGACGTCACAAAATTAGGTTAATCAGAAATTAGCGTACTAATCCGTGATTAAATGTTTGATTCATTTTCTATAAACTGGGAGCTAATGAACTAGATATTGAGAATCGTTTAGAACCGAAAAGAAATGGTTGTCTTTTGACAGAAATTAGAATTAGGTAAACTAGTAAAGACAAAAATAAAGAAATGCATCACAATTTCTGATTGCATTTTTGATTGTGATGTAAATAATGCATTTTATTGCTTTGTGTGCATTATATTTTCGAATGGTTCCAAAAGAAGGAAGTATTGCTCTGAAATTCCAGTATATATAAGATAAGACATACATTTACTTTTTTGCCCACATAACCGCGCCGTAAATTTGACCACGAGTCGCTATTGGTGCCAAGAAAAATAGTGGCATCCATAAAGGCCGCATGTGGAATAACAAACTCCATTAATTACCTAGCTCTAAATTTTAATGCGCAAATATTTTCTACATTTATAAATATTTTTATATAAAAAACATTCATAAAAGTGATTTCAACAATCTATAACAGCTTCCCTGTTCTCCAGATATGTATCCGTTATAATTATTTATTTCATAAGTTAACGGTATATTTAAAGAAAGGTCTCGATCTTTTATATATGAAATTACTGGTAACAAAGGGTGCCTGGATCATCAACCTTAAATATATAAACCTTTCGGAGATTGTTAAATAATAAAATTATCGGGAGAAATAAAACGTAAGACGTACGCCATAATGATCGACTAGCCAATTTGCTTAAATTCCATTCAATGGCATACAACATTTTAAAATCTTAAAATATATCCTATACATTTCCGAAAATATTCCAAACAGACGTTATGCAGGACCTAAATCGCGTTCAACACAAAAAAAACAAGTTAAAAAACGTGAAAGGAAAACTCAGTTGTATACCTACATATATGTATTTCTATCCCAGCTAGGAAAGTGTTTGACTGCGGAGTATTGATGTTATAAATCACGCGGATACGTAGCGAAGAAGACGGCATATCTAAGATGTATCTCGAACGCTATAAAGATGATATGTCATCGTCTAAGTGACTTTAACTTCCATCATCTCTCTCACTTACTGTTAGTATATATTCCGATTCTCCATCCTATTCAGATAAGGCGCGTTCCCGATTGTCATATTATGTAGTATAAGTAAGTAATCCAGGGGAGCCAGGCAGTTGTAAACGTTCGACATGGATATATCGATATTTAATGTTGCTTTCATGGAATATAGGTGAGAGTAACATTGTTAGGCATGTATAATACGATATATAAGCGCAATAAAGGAGATATCTCAATAATGTGTCTAAATATAAAGCAAATACTTCTGCGTTAGGAATTAGTGCGATTGATGGTATATGTGTGTACAATTATAGTTTGTTTAATTAATTATAACGAATTAAGGAAATTAAAGAAATATATAAAGTGAATCGCTTTGATGCATCATACGAGCAAAAATAGTGTTAATTCTAAACAATGACTCCCGACAAATTATAAAGATCTTATTGGACTGTTCATAGTTTTCTGAATTTGGGAGATGAGCTCGAGTACCAAACAAGTTTTTATGTTTCTTACCAACTAAGAAGAGTTGACAAGTGTTTAAGGGATACTCACATTTATATAAATAATAAATTGGTTAAGTTTCGTTAGAATCCTATAGATAGTAATACTCCTGTTCATTGATACGCAGCTAACGAACTTGACGCTTACGCGGAGAATTACGTCTCAGTATCGGCACATTGGTATTCGACAAAAAGGCGCACACGAATCGTAATAACTAGCGCTGGCCACGAGCGGTACCGCGCATCGGCGTAGAATCAGTTCGGACCGAGAGGAACGGTAGTATTACTTCGTCTGCGGAGCAGTACGGACATTTTCGCTGCCGGTCATTTGCGCAATTGTTTATTTGTCCTAGAAAAATTATGATTTCGTCAGCAAAACGACCGCGGTCGGACAAACTTCGAAAATTTATTACAGAAATTCCAGACTTAATATATGAATGTGCTAAAATTAAATGTGTAATCTGTAAAATCCCGTTAATGTGTTGGTCCAGACAACATTGTCTACGACACGTAAATAGTGAAAAGCATGTCTCAAAAAGAAATTGCGCACGAGACAATGAAAAATGTATATTTAATTTATGCGTTACGTTTATCGCATGTAATATACCGTTTAATTTACTAGACAAGGAACCATTTATCTGCTTTTGGAATAACTATTCGGAGTGCAAATTACCAAGTCGAACAACGTTACGAAGAATTGTGCCATCTGCGCGCGAACATATTGAACAAAAAATAAAATCGGAGTTGAAAGATCAAAAATTGTGGTTATGTGTCGACGAAACAACAGATCGGAAGAAACATTCTGTTCTTAATGTAATGGCACGCAAATTGGAACCTCATCAATCGGCACCTTCAATTCTATTAGTCTCCAAACGAATACAACAGTGTACTGCCGAAGTAATTTCAAAGTTAGTGTTAAATACATTGGACAAGTTTGAACTTTCAACAAACCAACTCTTGATGTTAGTGAGTGATGGTGCTGCAAACATGCTTTCTGTAGGCCGGTCTCTTAAAAAGCATTCCGCTAATTTGTTACACATTACGTGTAAAATTCATGATCTCAATCTTGTGGCGGATAGTATCAGAAAATGTTATCCTGAGGTAGACGCTTTAATAGCGCATACCAAAGCAGTATTTGTCAAATCACCGAAACGTATTCGCGAATTTCACAGACTGTGCCCCCGTATACCAGAGCCACCAGAACCTATTCTAACTCGTTGGGGAACATGGTTACAGGCCGCGTTTTATTATCATAAATATTTTAACAATATTAAGAACGTGGTTTTACAATTCGATACAAAGGAAGCTGCCGCTATCCAGAAAAGCCAGTCGAAATTTCAAGATAGTCAGGTTAAAATGGATTTAAAAATCATTCACGACAATTACTTCGGGCTAGCAGATGCAATAGAAAAATTACAAAATCCTGCGGTGCCGTTAGAAGAATCTCTACAAATAGTGCAACATGTTCACGCACAGCTATGCGCGATTGAAGACGCAAAAAAATGTGTCTGTTCTAGAAAAATTTGAAAGTGTTTTTGAGGAAAATTCTGATTTTGGCACATTAAGACACATTTGTGAAGGTGCGTCAACAGAATCGTTAAGTTATTGGAAAGATTATTTTACTTACGCAAATATTACGTCACTAGATGTAGAACGTTCGTTCTCTGCATATAAACGCATTTTTTCCTCATGCCGTACTAGTTTTGCCGAAACAACAGTTGAAACATATCTAATGTTGCAGATATTTAACAGACATTATTCACTTTGTGATTTCACGGAGGACTCTTAAAATGGTAAGTGTTTGAGCACGTGTTATTTAATTTTATTTAAAAGATGAGCGAAATTATTTGCGGCAGCAAACATCTCTATTAGCAGAATAACTCTAGTGGAACGCGAGGCCTGGTCGACTCTACGCTACTGCGCGGTACCGCTCGTGGCCAGCTTTAGTAATAACTCATATATTAGAAGTGGATTTGCGACCCTCCAGAGATATTACTATCAATTCCGGACGGGTCGTCGTTGCGCAGAATGAAATGAAAACGTCGAAATGTTATTCACCATATTGCGCGTCGGAAACATATTGAAAAAATAAATTTCTTCCAGAAACTCTTCTTCCGGTTCGTTGCTGGAGTTGCATACAAAATTGCCGCGTGTGGGTAGTCTCAAACGAGATGGAAAATTAGCGTCTGTATATGCTACATAAACAAAATATTTTACAACGTAAATTGATACGTTACGGTTTACATGTTTTATGTTGTGTATACCTAGAGCTACCTGTGGTCAAGGGGGTATTCAACGTTATTAGATAATAAATCATCGGGACCCTACAGTTTGCGTAACTTTTTTAGTGCAAACGATAGACTATAAATTGCAAGGGATATGACAGGCAATTTCTCAATTTATACTAAAAGAGCATTACCGAAATTTAGCCGCTGATACGCTTCGATGTAGAACATTATTCATCTCTTCACAGATGATCCGCCTAATTAAAGGTATTGGAACGTTATGATAACCGTTATTACATTGTTTACAATATTTTTGCAAAATCTACTTAATTTTGCTCACATTTCATTATTTTAAATACAGAACTAAGGGAAAAGGGGAAAAATTCAACATTTTTAACAGTTTCGGTCGTTTCTTCACTATTTTCGAAGTGAATCTGTAAAGGAGTACAACGCCCACGTACTAAAAATTTAGAGAAATATTTAGATTACTTTAAAATTATGAAATATTTCTATTTGCTTAAGAATTAAGCATATAAATGATCTGAAGTGTATATCTATAAGTAAACAAGGATTCGAACTCTGTGGCACTGGAACACTGAAATACTTCACCAAAACCCCTTTGCCTAAACATTTCCATATACACTGATTTCTATCATTCATTGTTAGTTTTCAAGTCCCCACAATCGGTAAGGGTAAAGCGTGTGTCCTTGCCTAGTCTAATAAATTCTATATACAGTGCGGGCCTAAGGTGCTCCCCCCCCCATGCTAACTTTTGAACAACAGAAGCTAGCGTTTTTAGAAAAAATAAGTCGGCAAAGTAATTATAACAATTGCCAAACTGTCAAATCTCAATTCCAAAAGCGTAAATTATTCTTATTGCTTATTATTATTATCCTGCATTTGTCATATGTTCCTTCTTTGTTCTCGTTATTATTTTCTCTCATTTTAACTTCTTCTGTTAACTGTCGTTATTTTTCATTTTATTAGAAAAAAGGTTTATTATGAGAAACCCCAAAATTTTTAATTTTTAGTTCTTGTATCTTCTTACATCATATATACTTTGTGCACCCATTGCAATATTGAGAAGTCGACGCTCCTGCACTCCGTAAGAATTTTATTCCCCCTTAACGAGTACATTTTGCTCACAGCTCACAAATACGAATTCTTTCACTTCGGAAACAAATAGAAAAGGTTTAATGTGAAAGTTAAATGGAATTAATCAAATCGTGTCTTCGATCTTTTTTCAGGCGCTAATTGAACGCAATCCGGCACTTGTTTCAGATAAAGTTTTAACTTTTCCTCACACTCACCGCTCACGCGAAGTTCGCTAATATCCACCTTTGTTGACACACGAAAACAATTACTTATGTTGAAGGAGAAAAAGATACCTTTGGCGCGGTGAACGTGCAGGATAACGACACAAAACTTCTAATAGAGTGCAAGCATATTCTTGGGTGAGCTAAAGGAATACACAGTTACGAGCCACAGAAAATTGCCGGCAACAATGTTACGTAATTAAGTGCAACAAATACCTTCCCGCGGGAGAACCTTCTTCCCGCACAGTCCGTGGCGAAAACGTGCGAGATAAGCGAAAACAACGATAGCAGCGTAACTTTAGGTAATTACATTCTGAAAGAAAAGATGCCATTCGAACGAATATGACGCTTACCCAACGAGCGCTAACGTTTGATATATGCAAATACGCGGCGTATTGACTCCTTTTGTTGTGCGGTAACTTCGCGATGAGAACGAAAGCCCGCCACCGCCGTATAAGTAGGGTCTTCGCCATTTTTGATTATAAAGGAAAGGAGAGATTACGGTCCCCAGCGCTGGTAACGAAGGAAGATCGCTATCTAACTCAGAATTTGTCAAAGCTGCGGAGTTCGCGACTTATCTAAAATATATCTATTGTACATATTAATTTCAACAGGCTTCACTCAAGATTTTCCTGCGGCGATATATGTACCAATATGACGAAAGAGACGATCTTATCTGGGATTGTGGAGGTTTGAAATTGTTCGACTCTACTTAATATTCCAGATTTCTAACAATAGGTCAGAGATAGAGAGGTAATCGAACTTAAAATTGTCTATTCATTTCTCGTTTACATTGTCTGCAAATGAAAATGCACCACTTAGAAATTTCTTACGAAATCTTGTTAATAAAGAATATACCATAAAATTGTATAAAAAAAAATTAACTGATTGAGAGATTAATTGTAACTATAAGCAGAGTATAGAGGTTTTCCATTCTTTATGTTGTGGCCCAAAAACCCTCTCCATTATAAAGTCTGCATAGCGGTCCGTTTCTATAGATACCCATATGTTGACAAGGTGTTCACATCTATCCAGCTGCTTGATTACATTAAAATTGGTGTTGTTTTGCAATCATCTAATTAATTACACCACGCACTGTAATCTTGTAAAAATGACTTCAGAAACTTTTCTCGCTAGCTGGTCTGCAAATCTATAACCCATTATGCTCTTCTGCTCTGGTCTCACGCCATTGTAACCTTGTTGTGCTAACTGTCAGTTTTTGCAGGCATTGCCATAATAGTTTAGACATTATGTTGAAACACTTCACTATCATCCCTACTCGCAACCCTTCACTAACAGTTTTAGTGAACTGTTGTGATAAGGGTGATAGTGAAGTGTTTCAGTGTTCCAATGCTGCAATGTTCGAGTACGTGATTTAGTATATTTAGTAATAAATTCAGTGCCGGACTGTGTAAAAGTGTGCATTAAGAGTGGAGTAGAATTGAGTAGTGATGTTGAATAAATTTTTGCGTAAATAGCGTGCTTTCTGTACCATGGGAGCTTAAGCTACATATGACTTATTGGCTATGCACTGCAATAGTAAGACTTATGCTAACTCATGGCTATTTGGACTGATTGCCTTAAGCTACATTCACAACCTCAAAATTAGTAGCTATAATTAAGAGTTAGTGCTTAAAGTATAAGAAAGGTGTTTAAATGCGTTTGGTCACAATGTTTGAAATTAATAATCTTAATTTTGACAGAAACGGAGAAGTTTGTAAACTCCAAACTTCTACGCTCAATTGGTACGTACACGTAGAATTGACGCATGCTCGACAGACACATACCACCGAGCTCGCTTTCGTAGACAGGTACCTGAATGCCGTCCGAGAGTAGTATTTCGATAAATGTCTTCATTACCGATAACGTTTGCATGATTTCTGTGGGTGGTGATAGCATTTACAAAGCTATCGATTATAAGTTATCTTCTTGATTATGTTCTAGCAATATACCAGCATCAGTTATCGCAACTTGCTTTACCGTTTTATTTCCCCGAGTTGTCGAAAGAATTGCAACAGTCGATAATCCGACCATGTGTTGATGATACTATAGTAATTTAGAAGATAACGAATGTTTTATTTCTCCGAGTTATCGAAAGAATTGCAACAGTTGATAATCCGACCGTGTGTTGATGATACTGTAATAATTTTGAAGATAACGGATCTTAGAACTTGAAATCCGCTCTCTGTCGAACCGAAATCTAGTTAGGCATTTTACCGTGATAGATCACTTGCGATTGAGTTTCACGAGGGATTGATGATATAACCATTAGTTGTCGTACCTCCGGAGATTCGTCGCAAATCTATCGTCTTAAATTCTCATATGCAGACTCAAACTATAACTAACGCTTGCTAATTGAACTACAACTTAATTTGTTTCTATGTACAAAGTTATAGTTTTCCTTTATTTAATTTTTTTTTCTTGCCAAAGAGTTATTTTCATTTATGAGGATAGTTTGATAATAAAATATAGTAAAGGAACTTACTTCTTTTAATTGATAATCAATAACTCCTGGAATTCAATGTAATTCACTGAGCTCACCATCAGGTAGAAATAAATCACAAATTTGTTTAGATAACACTGCTCTATAAGACACTATTCCGCACTCACCGTAATCAATATTGAAATTTTCTTAAAGTTTAATAATTGACAAAAATATTATATATTTTGAATGTCATTTTCCCCGCTTACAAAGAATACTAGACGCAACAGCTGTTTAACCGATCGCAGCGAAGTTTGGTGTTCTACCGGTGAACGAACTAACTTCGTTTGTACAGTAAGCACAACTAAGTTCGTCTGTACAGTAAACAAAACTAGGATTGGGATAAAACCCAATCTGCAAAGGTTCATAGAGAATCTATAATTTGATGAGGAAGCCCTCAGGATTATTCGATTTATTTCGTGTACCAAGTTTCCTTGAATTTTCACATTTCCGAAATTTCCTTGAAAGATTTATATTTCGCCAAGGTGTCTTGAAATTTGCGAGGGACAACCTGTTACATAAACTAGCGTCTTTCAAATAGAAGTGAACGTGTTGCAGTAAATAAATTGCTGCGACTCGGGACAGACGAATCTTTATATCGTTTAACAAATAAATATATAATGTTATATACATTATTACAATCCATATTGCCCAAGAACTGAAATGCGGTTACTTACTTATCAAGTTGGTATGTAACCCAACTTGTGTTCTCTACTACACACACACACTCACTGTAGAAACTGAGACGCTGAACTGACAAGTACAGTCCGATCGTGTGTGTCCACATTTTCATTGCACATTTGCTCGCTTGCAAGCGCGCTTCAGATTTGTATGATCGTGTATGGAGGGGTTATAGGGTGTAAAGGTGGGCACTTCGAACCCCTATTCTCCATTTCGATAGCCTTTTCAACATTTTCTTTGTTAATACATAGTAAACCACTGCACATAGTAAACATCTCTTTATATGTATCTTTGAATTTTAGGAACACTTTTTCAATCCGCAAAGGAGGAAGCTTGTTTGACAGTTCCATATGCCTGGTTTTCATTGCAGTTGTTGCCAATCTATTGTGCGCAAGGAGTACCTGTTGTTGCGATCGCAGCTGGAGAAACACATCTTCTCCATTTCTCTTTAAGGATGAAAGCTGCAATATAGCGTAAACCAGTTGCATACATGCTGATGGAAAAGACATTTTTTTGTTTTTTATAAATTGCTGTCTACAGTGTATTGCTTGTGTTACTTGTTCGATTACGCACAACGCTCTTTCCTGTAGAACAAAAATATCATTCGCATGTGCAGATTCGCCCCATAATTGAATGCTGCAGCTCATTCGACAGTAAAAAGGCTGATTCTGATCGAACCTGTATTGACGCGTAGACCTTTTGGCGCTATCAAATTTGAATTGTTTAAGGTCGTGTTCATATGTACTAGCCGCGCTGGGTTTAAAAAAGGTGCTAGAACAACTAGGTAAATTGATTTGAAAAATTTTAAAAGGTAGCTCTACTTTACTCCACTTAATTAAAAAAACGCATTAGTGTTGCTTAGATGTTCGATCAAACGTATGAGCAATTGAAAAACAACCTTTGCTTGCTCCAAAGTTACAGGCATTTTTCCAAACACGTCAAATTTCACTTGACGCTAGCATACGTACTGAATATATAATAAGTGAATTTGTGACCTTAAAGATGTCAGAATATAGTTTTCTGTGAATTACAAGCAAAAAATTAAGAAAACACAAATGAAAAGTTGAACATGACGCCAATGTTTACAGCAACAATAATAACAATAATAAAAATGATAATTATGACACTTTTTTTTATTAGCTAGGGAAAGCCAGTGTTTTTTAGATCTCCCGACATATGACAAGTATGTGCGCGGTAAATGGAGCCCGTTTCCTTGTCAAGTGATTTGGATTATAAAAAAGTATGAACCAGAAAACATTCACTACGTTCTAGGAAAAAGCTTAATACTTACCGTAAATTGAGAGAAAAAGCTGAAAAATCCAAAATAATAAATTTTGAAGATGTATAAAGCCAAGACCTTAAAGGGATACTTACCTAACGTGTTGCACAAAATGCCTAGTCCAGTGTATGTATGTATTTACCTAGCGCTTCTTTCTTCCTGAATTACTTAAGAGCGAGATAAAATACAGAACCAAATTTATTTTCCTCTGTAAATCGCAGGTTATTTTTGTCATAAAGAACTGACGAGTAAAGTACGTCGGAAACTCGATGCAGGATTTCATGCCCGCCGCGAAGCGGAATGCATTGCATTGTGCAACCTGTGCGCTCCCATGGCGGTTTTATACCGTTCTTTGCGATATTTTCGTCTCTATTCTTTTATGCGCAAGGAGCTTTCGCAGCGCGGACGATCCGATCCATCATTATGGAGAAATGTAGCGAAACGATTCCTGGGATGTACCTACATTTTACGGTTGAGTTGTTCTGATTGTATTCCGTTGCTCAAGTTCTTCGAATTTTATACGATGTAAATAAATCACAACACCCTTGTGATTTTATATAACTATATGGCTTAACCATAGGTATTTTTTATTTCCATTTGCGTTTTGAAAGGAGTCACAGTAACAGTTTTCTAATACTTCACGCTTCACAGTTCTCAGTTGATTTTTGTTATATTTAGCCAATAAATGTTTTGTGCATTGCATATTCGACATGTTCCCTGTATACCGTAATGCTATGATTAGGACTTTTAGTGTGTCATAGATCATCATCTTTTTTTGTACTGGAAGTTTTTGAAGTTTAAACGTGCTAAGTATACAACACCGCGTTCTTTCAAATGATAACGGTTGAATTCTGAAATAATGTTAACTCACCGTTTACATTTAACGTCACCTTTAGCGAGAACTCTGATATTAGTAATAATACCACCGGAATAGAAACACGGGGCCAAAAAAAGGGGACCCAAAAGAGGGGACTCACCACTGTAACGTTATGTTAAGCGTTGGTACAGCATTGCCCTTACTTGAACGTACCTCAATGTATGTTGCTAAACAACGCTAACCACGCTAATCATACCGATTAATAATGTTATTTATAATACTACAATTCGCGACCATTCTCTGACGTCACGCACTGGAGTCGGGCATGGTTCTATACGTAACAAACGCCATATTGGATTTTATCCTGTGTATTTTATATGGCGTTATAATTACGGTGTAAATTTACGAATTTTTAAATAAGTGAACCACAGTTAGGAGAGTTCAATAATATAATATTTGAACTATGGGTTAAGAGTGAAATAAGTTTAATATAGAAATTCTCGATATTTTCAGAGTTGTAGTGGACATTAGGCTAAGGTGTTTTGATAACAAACAAGAATTATGTATACTGCCACCAGATCCAGAGAAGAGATGTATTTTTTTTTATATTGTGGACACTAACGGATAAAATTATTCATCAAATAGCACGAGGTGATGAATTGGGCTGCAGTATGCATATTTCGCAAGAATTTTCTATGACAAAAGTTATAAATTCCTTAATTAATAAACTTTCTTCGTTGTATTGGTAGCTATTTATTTCTTAAAATGTATGTTATTTGGATATTGTTTATTATTCTTAAAATGTATGTTATTTGGATATTTATTATAATATTAAAATCTGAAATTGAAGATAATGTAGGTTTTATTACCAAATTAGATGAAGTGCTCAAGGCTTAAGAAAAATACAAGATTCACAAATTCATTAAATAAAAAACACGGTAATCAATAATATAATTTATTTCTGTTCGAAAGTGAATAAAACAAAATACACATAATTAATATTAAGTATAATATTGCCGTACTTCTTTCATAAGTGGATATTGAAAATTAATAAGAGCACCTACTGCTTGGAACATATTTGACGCTTCAGGAATGAAAGGTTCTGGTATATCATTCAATATATCGTAACATTTTATTCGATGAATTTCTGGTTCTACAACCGCACACAAAATATTAATTTAAAATATTTGTAACCATTTTATATGTATAATATATTTTGTAATGTATACCGAGTAAGCATTATCCATTTTGACGGCTCCTTAGTTCTAAGCTCTGGAAATGAATGGAATTCACACGTTTCCCTGATGTTAGTGTTTACAGCCACCTGCCCAACACATAACTCGATTATGAAAGGTAATAAAATGCACTGAAACTATGAAACATTTTAAAGTCGGTTTAAACACTTACCTATGTTACTCACAGATTTGTATTTATAGTCAAGAGCAACAAAGTCAATGGCACACCACTTTACAAATATTTTTTTTATTTCAATGTAGCACTTCATAAAAGTATCATGTAATTATCAACCCTTGCCAGGTGCGCTTATAGAGGTTAAGTAAGATATCACTTATAACCCTGCAAATACGTAAAATATCCTGTTACGTTTTTGATAAATCATTAACATATATTCCAAACAATCCACATAATGGATAAATGGACCTAAATACTTCACCACCTAAGAAAAAAACGAAGACAAAAACACATTAATTTTAACGCTATATAAAACGCATGGGATAAAATCCAAGATGGCGTTTGTTTAGATATGGAACCATGACCGACCGCGACATGTGACGTCACCAGAATGGTCGCGAATACATTGTCCACATATTGCATCCAACAGTGAATGTATCAAGGGAACGCAACAGTGAAGCAGGAAAAATCTCATTTTTACGAAAGTTCTTGACTGAAATGTGACCTATTTCATCCTAACGATGAAAACGGATGGTAACGAATGAGGTCTGTGACCGGTAGTTAGTAACATCTTCTCTTAAATAAGTTGTGCTTGTATAAACATATCACATCGTCGACAAAGAGCACATTACCAGCATGTAAACAAATTTGAAAGAGATGATCCTGTAGGACTACGTGAAGGCAGTGTTTTCATAGACGACTATTAATCACAACGATCGCCATCTTCAGAGACTCGTGACCACAGACACATTTGTCTGTGGTATATTTGTAAGTACATTTTACGTTGTCGATGGCAACAAATAGCCAACGATTATCGTTGTGCATTTACATAATATTTTTTATAGCGCACCTTGATCACGTGATTTTTCATCAACAGGGAATATATGGAACTGCTTTCGATGATAGGTACAGCGGTATTCACGATCCCTAAGCAACTTAAACGAACAATGAAAATGTTGCAAAAGTGAATAGATTCGCAGGACACTATTACCTTGATACTTTTGTGATAGTCATAAGATCCGGAGATAAGGCAATACGTAATTGAGTAACTCTAGTGTTTCATTTGTAAAACGTTTTGTAAATTTAAGCGTTTTGTTTTATACTTGTGAATAGACCTGTAAAATTTGATTCATTTACGTGCATTAACTGTAAGTTACTTACTACTTAGGATTTTATATTTTGTTTAAGACAACGTAAGTTAAATGTATATATCTTCCATGTACAAATTTTGTTGTGATATCAGCAAATTACTCTTAATATAGTTTAAAAATTTGTTGAATAACTGTAATGAATATATAACAACTGTATCTCAAAGTTGATACAGAAGCTAAAATTTCTTCACGTTCTGGCTGAAGCAAGAAGCAAACACAACGCCAGTGTAGTCGTACAAAGACCCCTTTAATATTTCTCGTTTGTTCAAGTTTAATTATAATATAACGAGACGCAACGGGTTCAGTATGTAGGGAGAGAAGTTAGGGTTAAGTAACGATTACGATCTTTCCTGTTTCCTAATTTCTCGGGAAAATACTTCCTCCTCCGACTATAAACTTACTCCCAACTTTCGACACTAAAAACAAACACTCCGTTTCATAGTCTGTCCTCGCCCTGATAATTACCGAAAAGTAAGTAAACTTCAAACCGAAATCGTTTCGCTTTGTGTAAAGCGTATAAATCATTCGTGCCTTCCGGAACCTTCGATATTCAAGAAGGTCGTGGGAGCGATGGTGCTTTTTTTTTGATCGTTCTACGACCTCGACGTGTCTTTCCCGGATCTGGCTACACCGTTCCGGAAGATTGTGAAATAATAACGAGCTTCTAAACATGACCTATCAAGGAATAATCGCGCCACCTCTCGGATGACACTTTTCTAATTTATGGCGCCCGACGCTGTCAAAAATACGACCGGTTCTGGCACATTGAGAATAAGACAATAGAATTATGCCATAGCGGTGAATAAATTAGCTGTTCCGAATCTATACTTCAGAAGAAATAGAATAGAAAATTGCATTAAGTAAACAGGAAACTGCAATCTAAAATGAAAGTTTAACTCTAGTTACAAGAAAAAAATGTTCCGCATGGAAGATGATTATAGTTCTATGGGAAAAAGTTGGTTTGTATAAATATATAGCTACACTTTAGGAACAATTTATTAGTGTGACGATATTCACAGTTCAGTTATATGATACGAGGGTGGTATGAGAAGTACCCGTGTTTGGAGGCAGATGGCGCTTCGTGTCAAAATCTATATTACCCACGGTGAGTACCATTCTTTAGTCGACGTCTGTCAAAATTTCGGAGAAGTTCATCGAGTAGTGTTGTTTTGATAGCTGTTGAAAGTTCATGTATTTGTGGAATCATGAAAAAAAAAACAATACCGGTCAGTGATTCGATTTAATTTTTTGGATGGGAAAACGTGTGCAGATATCAAAAAGAAGTTACATGCAGTTTAGAAGGACCATGCACCTTCAATTACTACCATCAGATACTGGTTTAATGAATTTCAGCGTGAATCGAATATTCGTCTTTGATGAGGTCGTCCTATTGAGGTGACTACGGACGATATGATCAATAAAGTTTATGATATCGTGTTAGCAGACCGCCAAGTGAAGATCAGAGAGATTGCTAATACGGTAAATATCTCAATTGAAAGTGTGCAAAACATCCTTCACGAAAAGATTAGTATGAGAAAGCTATCAGCGAGATGGGTGCCGCGTCTGCTGATGATTGATAAAAAACGCAATCGCGTGATAACCTCAAAGCAATGTTTGGACATCTTAAGCGCAATACGAGTGAGTTTCTGCGGCATTATGTGACTGTATATGAAACATGGACACCACCACCAAAGGTCAGTCGGCAAATTGGGGTTTTCCCGGTGAGCGTAGACCAACGAGGGCGAAAACGATTGAATCAGTTGGAAAAGTTATGGCAACGTTGTTTTGGAATTCGTAAGGCATAGTAAATTGATTATTTCGAGAAGAAGGCCTCACTTAGCGAAGAAAGAAATTCTCTAGCATCATGATAACCCCCCGGCCCACTTATCGACAGTTGCAACTAGTCCAGTTACGATACGAATTGATGCTTCATCTATCACATTCACCAAATTTTGTACCCTGTGACTCCTTTCTTTTCCCAAACTTAAAAAAATAGATTGGTGGAAAGCGGTTCATGTCAAATGAAGAGGTCATTGCCGATGCAGAGGCTTATTTTGCAGACTTGGACAAATCCTACTATTTGGATGGCTTAATAAAGTTGAAACATCCCTAGACTGACAAGCAAACGTAGGCAACTGTTTCCCTTCAATTTTGATAAAATTTTGCAAGGATTTATTAATATAATTGAATATTCAAATTAAAATAATAACAAATACTGTTTAATGCAAGTGCACGCATTTCACAGCAATATTCCAGTAATACACTTTATCTATTGTGCCTTTCGACACGTTAAGAGTGCGTTGGAGCTTGTATAAACGATAAGAGCGGCGTTACTAGCAAAATGGTTCAATCGGTGTGCGTTATGAAAAGTGCAACACTCACCGATTCGCCGATTCTGCTAGCTCGCCGCTCTTATCGTTTATCGCCGCTCCAGTGTAAAACTATGGGGATGTTGGAGCTGCGACTAACGATAAGAGCCGCGAGTTAGTAAAACGGGCCAATCGGTGCGCCTTACGGAGTTGTGCAAAGCTCACCGGTTGGCCCGTTTTACTAACTCACCGTTCTTGTCGTTTATCCCAGTTCCAACATAAACGTACTCTTATTTAGCTAATCGGTGCGCGCCTTGCACATCTGCAACTATAGTTCGGACCGAATATTGCCGCCCTTATTGCTTATAGAAGTTACCAACTCATCAAGAAATTGTTAATCCATGGCCATTTTATTTATTTACTGATTCTGTTTAAATGAAGTTTTGAAATTATCTAAACAGTTTTCTTATACGTCTAAATTATTATGTGAGAATGTTAAAAAATCAATTTATTACCCATAAATGGAAACGATCTAGATGCGGATACTTATTTCCCGCAGTTGCTTTTCAGTTTATTTTCGAGCTACTATATTATCGGCAGACAAACGTCCTTAGAATACTTCAACCTGCGCCGATGCTAAAATAACATGTCAATGTGGACCTAATGTCGAGATGCGGATCAGGTGCTAGTGGCTGAATTGTAAATAAATAAAATAAATAAATTCCGACAGTTATTTCCTACACATTTTGCTTTCGTTGAACGCTTCGGCTATAATAAGGTTCCGAAAAAGGTCTTTAGAAAAATTTTTTCGTAAGTGTAAAATTGAATCTGAACATTTTTTTCTTACAAAAATAGAAGAGTGAAGATCGTACGAGAATCTCCTAAGAATTATTAACAGACTAAAGTGGATGTTACGTTTAAAAGTTAAAGAGATTAGAAAATAACAAGCGAATTGGTGATTGAATTTAAGCATCAAAGTCTTACGGATGAATTGATCGATATTTTATGTACTATAAACCAATTTTTTCGGATAACATCGAGTGATGGCCATTTTTTTTGTAACAAAACTTAATTTTAGCAAACAATATATTAAAGCTATTACAACTGTAAAACTTCGCTAGGTGCTTTTAAACTAGTTTCAAGAAAAGAACTGCTGAAACTGTTGCGGATGTGAGGAGGCGTGTAGCTCCTTCATCTAAAACATCAATTCGAAAGCTTTCACAAGGAACTAATTTGTCATACGGTACTTGTTAGCAAGTAAGTAAAAGATCTCAAAAAATATCCATATAAAATTAATGTTGTGTAAGAACTTAAACTCATTGATAACGTAGTGAGAGTGCAATACTGCAATTGGTTTGGAAATCACATGGATGATGACAATATCCTTAGCAAATCCTTCTCTCAGACGAAGATGGGTTCCACCTTCATGGTTCTTTTTAACAAATGAACCGTTCGTATATGGCCCAGTGAAAACCTTGAAGTCATAATGCCGAAACCATTGCATTCCGAAAAGGTTGGTGTTTGGATAGCAGTTTCACGGAGAAGAATTATTGGTCCATTATCTTTTGGTGAAACGGTAAACGCAGAAAGATGTCGTTACAACTTACTGCAACCTTTTCTAAACCAGCTGCATGATGACGAACTAAGTGGTGGATACTTCCAACACAACAATGTCACAGCTTATAAAACACTACAAACAATGAACCCCATACATGCATATTTTGGTAACTGTATAGTAGATTTTCCTCCGCGTTCTCCTGATCGAACTATTTTATATTATTATCCCTAAACGCCTAAATAATACAGTTTTTAAAAATATACCACATACAATACAAAAACTTAGCGAAGCAGTTCCAAATGTTTGTGACATGATAACGCCTCAACACGTCATCAACGCATTTAACAACATGACACAACGAGTAAGGATTTGTATTGAATCCGAAAGAGATCCCTTTAAGCATTTATTATAATTAAAACGATCCAGTGCGACTCTGTGTGAGTAATTCATAACTGGGGAAGGTAAAATAAAACTCTACTTCTCACAATGACTCTGTTTTCATAAACGTGTTACCGGTTTCGAGAAACCTCCCTCATCATCAGGCAAGAGTTAACGTACTGCAATACACACATAACTGACATAACTTTTCCTGCAGTACGTTAACTCTTGCCTGATGATGAGAGAAGCTTCTCTTAACCGGTAGCACGTTTATTAAAACAGAATTATTGTGAGAAGTAGACCTTTATTTTGCCTTCCCCAGTTTACTATAATTGTTTGCTAATTTTTTCTTTTACTTTTACTAGGAAAAATGTTTTTTATTCTGCTAGCTTTATTATTATTGACTTATATTACCGCATTAGCCGTTTACCCTTGCGTAATTACTAGAGTAACCTAATCTTGCGGACTCGGTATTACGGGTTAATATAAGAATACGAAAAATTCACAAATAAACTAAACCGGTGGAGAACCAGGCATGTAGTGTCGACCTTGAATATAAATCATGTTAAACCGCTCTGAGAAAGATTTCGTTTTAGTACCGGTTGTGCTGTTGCAGAGATTAGTCGAACGGTCCAGGTTATGTACTTACGTGTCGCTTTTGAAAATATAGCTGATGTTTTTTGTGTGTTGTAGTATTATACCAAGTACATAATTAGTGTATCGTTTCATATAGAACTATGTGTCACTTTTTCCCCATTCAAAATATGACGGTAGTGCAGTTTTTTGCTTAATATGCAATGTTCGTTTAGCTGCATTGGACAGAACTGATTGCCAGAGGCATATCAATGGTATTAAGCATATGAGAAATGCAAGAACTGAAATACCTTATACACTATTCCTCATACATTTATTAATTATGTTTACCTCTTGTAATCTTCCGTTGTCGTTGGTGAGAAAAGCAGCTTTTAAGATGTTTTGGCGACAATACGTTCCAAAGTACCTATTACCCTCACAAACACAATTACAGAATCATTTGCCGCGAATGAAAGAGATGCTAGAAAATGTGTGTAAATATGATTTGTGTTCCAAAAAAATATGGACTACCGGGGATGAGACGACCGATATAAAGAAAAACAGTATTGTGAATGTAATAAGTCGCGTTTTATCTAGCGAGAACACAGCATCTCGATATTTGTTAGCTTACAAACGTGTTAAACAATGTACCGCGGAAAATATTCAAAAAGTGATAATGAACGCTTTGAAAAAATTTAAAATTGCCCAAGATCAAGTTGTGATGATTGTGACAGATAGTGCAGTAACGATGTTAAGTATTGGGCGATCCTTAAAACATATATTTCCTAACTTAATACATATAACCTGCGTGCTGCATGCTTTGCATTTGGCTGGTGAAGTTGTTCGACTACATTACGGAAACGTTGATCGGATGATTGGAAGTACTAAAGCAGTGTTTCGTAGATCTCCTAAACGTTTAAAAGAATTTCGTAAATTTTGTCCAGGTCTTCCAGAACCTCCTGAACCAATTTTAACGCGATGGGGTACTTGGCTAACAGCAGCTTCTTACTATTTGATCCATTTTCAACAAATTCAATCAGTTATAATGCGATTTAATCGGAATGAATCCAAAGCAATTAGAGAAAGTCAAAAAGAATTTCAAATTCCTCAACTTTTAGAAGATTTAACAACAATATGTACCAATTATACAGTATTACTAGATGCCATCAGAAAACTACGATGTACTGAATTGTTATTGCAGGAATCATTAGACATAGTGGAGAGTGTAAAAAATAAATTACACACATTAAAGGATACGCCAGGATTATGCGCTAGTCAAAAGTTGGCAGATGTTTTAAGGAAAAATCCCGATTTTAATACTTTAGAGGCCGTTTATAATAAGTGTAAGAATAGTGAACTTTTAAGTGATTTTGAAAAACAGTTTCTACATGCAAATGCAACTTCCTTAGATGTGGAGAGATCGTTTTCTATGTATAAGAATATTTTTTCTTGTCGACGCACAAGGTTTAGAGAAATAACTGTGGAAACATATGCAATGATGCAAGTTTACAGTAGTTCACATCCTGATGCCTCTAATTTGTTGAATAATTAGCAAGTAAGTTTATTTATGAATTTTTCGTATTCTTATATTAACCCGTAATACCGACGCCTATGGGAGTCCGCAAGTTTTGGTTACTCTAGTAATTACTGTCAAATATGTCAAACGCAATTTGAAGTTTCACTCCTGATATTTAAGCAGATAAGTAAGATTTAACTGTCAGATATAGTTGTAATCCAAGGTTGGTAGAATACATTTACTCCTAAACGTGGTTTCAGTTTAAAAATAGCGTTTGCAATGACGTAAGTGGTAGTGGAATATAGGACATAAACGTTGTTACGAACAAGTATATCTATATATTACTACCAATGGCGTCAAGATACGCGTCCTTCACCCCTCCGCCCATAAGCTTTCGGTCAAGTATTGCAAGATAGGAACTGAGACAACTTTTAGAATACATACATTTTATCAACATTGGTTGTAATCAACATATAGTTCCTACGCTGAGTGTTTGCCGATACGTCATTGTTCAACGTTATTAGAAAACGCTTTCGGAACGGTACTGTATTATGTTATGCATTGACGCCAGAAAGGGATAACACATGTACCGTTTGTCTACTGTACAAAATCCTATGATCGACCGCGTGAATCAATTACACTCTGTCCACATAGTTCGTCTACCGTCCACCAGCTGTCCACTGTCCATTTATTTGTAACCTATTGTCAAAATTTTCCAAGTTTCCAAATTACTCGTTTGTCTCTTATTTTCTCATTCATTAGCGTTATAAAATTTGTTCTTTTCAGAACACATTGCAGTAGTATTACATTTTCTTTTCTCCTAAGTATTTTATGCAACTTTTTACTGTTGCTATAACCTATTTCTTGGTTAGAAAATGCCTGGTAGCCGCCTTCGTTCGCAAGCTCAACAACTTGTGCTAAATTTGTTTGAGTATTTCGAAGAGGAAAAATGAAATGGAGGTACTTTAGCACCTCCTATCCCTGTTTATAATAATAATAATAATAACATATGTTTTATTACACACAAAAAAAGGATTACAAACACTGAAAAAGGAAAAAAAGACGACTGTATATAAATACATTTTCAAAAAATATCCCAGCAATCCTTTGCGGTAAACGGCGGAAAGTCAGACGATCTGCACGCGAATGCAACGTCTGTTTTCCATTCCTGCCGCGATGATTACATCTACAAGAAAAAAAAAGTTATGAGGTAAGATTAAAAAAAAATCTATCTTGATACATAACTATACGTAACTGAAAATATTTTAGCACGTTGCTACTGCTCTTAAAATTTCGGTGAGAACGGTATATACTGTAAAACAACGGAAATCCCAAACCCCAGGCAAAAAAATACTTCGAAAGAAACCTAAGACGAAGGATTTACCTGACACTTTGAAAATGGAAGTTCGAAATACTGTGTATAATATGTACGAACAAAGTAATGTGAATATTTTTAATGTATTTATATATAATGTTCTTTTATCTATTAGAGAAACATGTTACGCTCAGCACATTGAAGGTTGAATTGGAAACAAAGGAACTTGTACAGATAGGTACGACAGCTTTAGCAACATTGTTGAAGGATATCGGATTCAAATTCAAGCGTGATGACAATAGACGAATACTAACAGAAAAACTTGACATTGCAATACTTGGAAAATAAGCAAACAAACTTATGGCAAGCTGTTTTTCTGGATGAAACTTGGGTATTTTCCAAAGATACAAAAACTAAATCTTGTCAAGATGAGAGTATTAAGAGTGTACGAAAGCCCGAGAGGTATGATAGCAAACGTTATATTGTTGTGCATGCTGGTTCAAGTGAAGGTTTTATTGACGGCGCCAGTGTAATATTCCCATCTAAATTAAATACTGGAGATTACCATGGTGACATGAACAGTAATTTATTTAAGCAATGGATTGAGGAAAAATTAATTCCAAATTTAAAAAGTCCTTGGTTGACTATTATAGATAATGCCCCTTATCACGGCGTTGTCTTAAATAAAATACCAAATAGTTTTTCCAGGAAATTAGAAATTATTGAGTGGCTGCGAAACAATAATGTGGAATATTCATCAAAGATGTCGAAACATGAATTATTAAACCTAACTAAAGCACATCACCAAGAAAAAGCGTATGAAATTGATGAGCTGTTACGAAAGTATGCACATGAAGATCTACGACTGCCACCATACCACTGTGATTTCAACGCGATCGAATTAATTTGGAGTAAAGCTAAACGCTACTACAATGAACATCTTAGTAGACATGGTTATAGCGATGAGAAGGTCATAGAAATGTGAAACGAAGCATTGGATACTTGTGACACAGTTACCTGGGAAAATTGTGTTCGTCATAATGAAACAGTAATCATACATAAATGATATGACAGAGAAAATTATTTACAAAATCTTGAAATAAATCCACTAATAATAAATGTAAATGAATCCAGTGAATCAGAAGCAGAATATGAGTCTGATTAAATAAAAAACCCCTCGCGGTTGTAGAAATTCACTTGTAATGTATTTTATACAACGTAATCATTAATTGTTACCTATTTTAATATTCATGTTTAATGTATTTCAATAAATAAAATCGTGGTCTATTTTCTTAAGCTATCCAATAGCGGTCATATATTTTTATTTTACATTTTATATATTACATATTTATTTTCAGGGTGTTTTCAAAAGCTTGCAAAATTACTTACCTTAATTGAATAAAATAACTTTATTATGCTAATTAAAATTCTATTTCAAATTTAAAGTTAATATATAAATATAGGTTATATAAACAATATAAGACATTTGATTTTATTAAAATTATTGAAGTAAGAGTTCTATCCATATTAGACCAAAATATAAAATTATTTTAAATAATTTGACATTTCGCCATTAAAAACATTTTCACTCAGCGCCCTCTAGGAAGGTCGAAGGTAATATGCAGAAATATTACTCACTAATCATCTTTTGACTAGGGATCATCGACTTAGTTCATACTGCGATAAGTTGATGACACAACGGCAAAGTCTCAGCCTATGAAATGTAAAAAAACAATTCAAAAAGCGGAGTGGCGTTCACCCAAGTGCGGTACAAGAGCCTACATCAGAGCGATCTTATTTCCGATCCATTTTCACTTCTCCACCGGGTTTCAGACCCGAGAGGCTTCTCTCTCTCCGTGCGAGGGTTTATTAGGCAATTCTATCTCCAGCCAACGATAATTCCCGGAGAACGGTTAACTTATTCGTTTTCACTCCATTTCCTTCGTGTCCTTAATGTAACATATTCCTGCATTTTATCATAGTTTCGGAAATTAAATATTACTCGGTAAAAGTCGTCAAGTCCGCTAGTAAATGTCCACATTGTACAGTTACCGATACTCGCTAATGTCAAACCGTTGAACTGGCATATTACAGGCTGTATGGTATTTTTGGGAAAACACCTTTGAAGTTAGCTTTAAATTGCTTAAGCTGGTGACATTTCGCATAAGTTTTGGTAATCAAATACATTTAAATAATAAAATGTCAAATCAGATATTCGGTAGATAAATTTAAGTAATGCAATAATTGCTTTTTTTTTCTATTAGTCAAGGTTCAGTAGGGAATCCTGACATCGTTAGCAGACGTACATAGACAATAAAAGGTAACATGTCAGCTGGAAAGATACTCTGCTGCATTATAAAATAGATCTTCATATAGGTAGGCACTTACTTTTCTTTAAAATTGTGAAAGTGTAGCGCATATTTTGATTTCGCCTGGAAGTTTGTTAAAATATTGTACCGCTTTGTAATAAGGACTTCGTTCAAATAAAGCGGTTCTATGGTGCGGTACATTTAAATTACGGGAATTACGAGTAGCCATCGCCATTGCGGACAAATATTTGTTAATTTTTTTATAAAATACTAGTACTTCTCGAATAGACAAGGAAAATAATGGTAAGATGTGTAATTCCGTGAAGTAAGGCCTTTGTACAACGTGTTCCTTTCATAGAAAACTTGTATAAATCATTGGACGGACCTACCACTAATATATAAGCCGCAACAGAACAGAGTTTGTCATACCTCGAGCTTAAACTGCTCAACTTCCGAGACACACTTTCGTTTTGTCCATCCCGTTCTTCTACTATATTCGCCGTTTACATGACATTCCAGTTTTAGTCATGCGTTCTCACTTTTGTTGTTGTACGACTCGAATATTGGGTCATTTAACTCCAGTAACTTAATATTGTCGACCGCAAACGGACAGTCGTCGTGCAACTAACGGCATTATACGGCCAAGATCTTGCTTCTTTTGTACGTAACAATCTTGCGCTGCTTAGAATAGGTTACGCTCCATTTCTGCGATGGTAAAAAAATCTTTCTCTTCTTAATGTGGCCATTCGTATTTTTTTTACATCTGAATCGTTTCCACACGCATCACTTCCCGAGATGACATAGTCTAGGAACAAATGAAATAAGAAAAAGTATGGAGAAAAGTTTAAGATTGTTATCATAACGTTTATAGCTTCTATTTTATTAGCAACCTTTTTTCAAAGGGAATGGTTTAGAGAGCAATTTTTTAATCTACTTTTAGTGGTAATAACAAGGCTTTCAACTTTGAGCTGAAACAGAAATCTTTGTAATAACTTTTGTAGTTATCTTAAAGCATTTTAAAAATTGAAATTTCTTTCATTTAAAAAAAAATTTGATATCGAAATGTACCTGAAGCCATGGTCAAGGTCAACTTATGGCAGCCGCATTTTAATTTTCTCTCATCATCAGACAATATTTATTTGACGCGACTTTTTTCTAAAAAGCATCACTTTCTAAATATACAGATGTTTCGTGTTAATTGGTTCAGCTTATAGACGCCTTAACGGATAACACGGCTATTGATCTCTAATGGTTTCTGGATGCAATTCTGGACAACGAGAGTGCGCTACGTCATTGTAGATGCAAAATCTTATCAACAGAAAGGATTTTCCTCCAAGTATTTTCCTCGTAAATGCACACTCTAAAACAAGAAGGGAATTTTATCCCGTACAAAGGAATTTTATCTCGAAGAAGGAAATTTTATCCCGAGGTTGAAGTTCTCAGCGGTACATCAAAAGCATTTTATAATAACTAGATTCAACAAATTGGCCGTCGAAATCGTTGCCATGTTTGATTCGTATTATTTTAATGGAACATCCTGTATATCTTTCCAGAATCTGATACACAACCTTAATAATATGTTCACGGTGCAATACAAACAACAAACACAATAATCAAACAATTTTAACTTTATATTACATATTCAACATTTTGTCTAACTTCATGAATGTTCAAAGATATTGTCTAGCTATTCAACACATTTCTCGGCTCTCACGATAACGTTTTGTGTGGCGTTTGTAATTGTTCGACCAGAAATATTATTTAGCATTTGTCTAATACTGGTTTCGAGTTCTATCACATGTATAGGGATGTCATGTCAGGAGAGCGTGCAGGCCAACAAATGCGAGCGCTGGTTCCTACCTATTTTTCATTTATCAAATTGGTAGTGTCAACGGAGCCTGTCAGGCACTGGCATATCATCTAAAAGATCATACAGAATTTCTGGACCAACAATTCTGTTACTCTCAGAGGATTTTCTTTACTTCAATAATGCTGATTTCTTTTTGTTGGACATACCTGAATTGGATTGATATGACCATAAAATGTTTTTGCACACACCTGAATTAGAAAAGTTGGATTCATCTGACCATAGAATGTATTTAAAATTATCTGGACGTTCATTACAAAAATTTATCACCAAATTACAGAAAACTAAGCTTCTTTCTGCATCGCCGGGAAGTAAAGTCTGAACGCTGTGGTTTTTGTACAGAGGCAACTTGTAGAGCGTGAACTGCACTGTACTCTGTGTAAAGCTAACACGTTTACTTCCGTTCCTTCGTCTCTTTCAGAATCCTTTTTCCTTCTTCGTATCTTCGTTACTTAGAAATTTTCTATACAATCGTAGAAAATAAAAGTGATTTGGTGCTTGACGATTTGGGTATGTGGTTTGATAGTAACAAGGCGCATTTCTACGCACTTTTCTACAAATCACATATGCTTCTAGCATATCGCACTTTTCTGAATGCGTAAGTGGCATTTTTTTAAATAAATAAGGAGGAATAAATGTATTGCTTCAAATGATTAACCTTTGTAACTTGGTAACAGCAAGTTTTTTAAAATGACAGGTTTCTAAATTATTTTATACTACCAAAGAAACAGGAATTGTTTTATACTGGCAACTTTGTTCATTATTATTAGTAAATATTAGAGAAATTTAATTCCTCAGGTATAATTTTCTCATTTGTTTTAAATTAAGGATACGAGATGTTTTATTGCATGTTTCAAAATCAAGAGCAAAAATACCAGGTGTATTCTCATGAAATGCGGATTTTCCTAACAGAAGGTGCCACACATACGTTCTGACGCGTGGCGATTTGACATATAGTAGTTTGTTTGGCTATTGCTAACCTACAAACCATACATGTGGAAAATTGTGAGAGTGTAAATATCATAGTTTTTTTCTACTTTGAAAATGTCGAATTTCATACCAAAAAAGACCATTTGCGGGAGACTTTAATGCATTACTTCATTTTGAAGAACTCCTGCTGAAAAGACTTCAACGGAAGAGTGTTCTGTCTCGAATAGTCACAAGTGCTGAGAAGTGGATATGTTTCGAAAATCCCAAACGAAGAAAACCATGGGTTGATCCAGGCCAACCATCAACATCGACTGTAAGACCAAATCGCTTCGGAAAGAAGACTATGTGTTTGGTGGGATCGACGGATTGACTGAGCAGCACTTCGCTAATTTCGAAGAAGTGAAAAAATGGGTCGATTCATGGTTTACTTCGAAAGATGCATTCGTGGGTATACACCTGGTACTACAACTTTGCTAATTTAACCAAACTCCTAGCTCCAGAAATAACGGAGAGCAATAATACACCAATAACTTTGGACAGGGTTATTATTATTATTATAGCTATAAGGGAACACATTCAAGTTACCCGCTCAGAGATTGGTACGCAATCTCTCAACAGAGGTCCGAACTAATGAAATTTCCCCCACCAAATTCCCCAAGCATTCGCTTTCTTAACGTTGACTATACTATCTCTAATAGAGGCTATCCTTGATTGTAACTATGGATTTATTGTTTATAAGTGTAAATAAGGAACGACATAAGCTAATGACACAAAATATATCGATAGCATCGACTCCTCAATCCACCCTTAGAGATGTCAGACCTGGAGACACCGCTCTTACAAAGACAGACTCCGACTCATCCCTAGAAGATAGTGAGGTATGTATTTCTTATACATTTAGATTGTAGAATAATTGCAATGAATTGTAACGCTGACTACATATATATATTACTCTCTACATATCGCACTATCAATACAATACCAACGTAGGTGGAAAATTTGGGTTTGAAGAAAATCGCAGTTAAAGTTTTAGAATTATGAAAAGTACCACTAGCTTTGTAAATAATGCGGTTATCTTTATAACATTTGGAGATAATGTTTATTGTAGTATCTTTATAAATGTCATGTGCAATATTTATGTGTACTACAATTTTTAAGTGTTATACAAACAAATAAAATGTTATTTTGAGTTACGTTAGTACTCTATCCTATTTTCATTTACAATTTGACAGATACGTCGCCCCTTAGAATTGAATAACGTTAAAATCTGACCACTTGTTAAAAAGACTATTCGTATTATTTTTATTCAAAGGTATTAAATACAATAATGAAAAAATTCAAATTTTGATCAGATATCAGATTTTTATAAAACGCGTGATAAGGAATTTTAATTGCTTTGCTGGGGATAAAAATATTAAACCTTCCTTTTAATTTTTCGATATTTTAGAGGCTTCTTTATAGGTTTTTAGTGGAATATTTTTCGCGTTGCCATTTCTAGTGCTTCTTTGGCCTCGGACATCAATTTCAATAGAAAATGGATTAGTTTTTGTAAAATTTAAAATGTTAACAGTCCATCTCACTTTTTCTTTGTTGTATAATTCATAATTTACGCCAATATCACCTGAGAGTGCTTTCAAATAAAAAACATCAAAAGTATCCATTTCAAAAGCCTCGTAGGGACTACCTTTTTTCATTGGTAAGCGTGTCACAGGAATCCATTCTGATGGCACGTAAATAGGTCCACCTTTTAAAACCCATTCTTTTCGCGTTCTATGCAGGAATGCATGCTATTACCCTCATATTTTGCGAATGACCTGTAATTAAAAACTTATGGGTGATACATTTTTATTCTGCCCTGCGCAATTGTCAGAATAGAAGATGATATTGCCATCACAAAATTGGTCTAAAAAATTTGGAAACGCAAGTACCGATCCCATTTGCTCCCCATTTCGCACAATTCTCACTCCAGACAGTATCCCTGTTTTGGTACCGCATCAAAAATAGTGAAGTTATGAATTGTTAATTTACTTCTATAATAAAATGAGGAAATTTCGCCACAAGGAATAGGAAGCACAGCATCGTAAATAGCAACAATCTTACTTACTTACGTTTTCTGTTGCCTCTTGAATATCTCTTGCTTTTTCATCTCTGAACATCTCTTTTTCTCTATAACGTTTTCGATGCGCTTTTCCCATGGTCAGTTTTTCTTCTTGATTTAAGTTGTGGTAGATTTCGCATGCATTGCATTGACCCTTTTTGGGTTTGGAAAATCCTATATTATATTTGGTGTTAGAAATTGTCCTTTGAATACATCCTTTCATATAATCGGTACCTGTACTAATACAATTTTCTTTATACAGTCAATATAAAGTAGAAATATTCAAATCACCCAGTATTCTCATTTTCTTTAGTTTCGCAAATAATGTGACTCTACTCTCGAAATGGAACCTGTATGCCTTTTTACTTGATTTATCAAACGCAGTTCTACTTTTTTATGGTTTTTATGTTTACCACGCGTATCACTTTCTATAAGTCCATTTTCGTCTCCCTTTTTTAGAGTGGTGCCAATCATGGTGTTTCTAATATCTAGCGTGACCATAAATAAGGCAAACACGAACTTTTTCGTTGCTGGTGTTAAGCAGAAAGCATGATAAATCGCCGGTTCTTACTGAATTTTGTTTAGAATACCTATATCTGGGAATAACACTATCAATGGAGAAGGAAATGAACTGACGTTGTTCGGTATTCTCACCAATTTTCCAAAATGACTTAGGAATTCTTTCCGTTTCTTTATATGTAAAATTAGGAAAGCATTTATATCTATCTTCTCTGTAATAAGATTGTTCTTCAAAATACTTATATAAGCCTGTCCCGTATTCCGCATTTGCTTTCTTTCATTTCTCTTCCATTGATGCTCAGTTCGAAATATTGCTAATACTATACTAAAGCAACTTAAAATACGTTAGTGTTGCATTTACTGTTTTTATGTTTACATAAATAAGCAAACTAACGTAATTTACTGTAGCCCAAATTTTGAATAGAATAAAATATGTGGTAGTGTTATATTTGAATGTGGTATATTTTTTACAACTATTTTGCGTCTTAGCTGAAAATCGCGATTTTTTGAGTTGTATTGGCATTGTATTGATAGTGCGATATGTATATGAATGTCTGTTATTTCACTACAAAACAACATTTAGCCTTTCAAATCACTTTTTATTTGATTGACACAAACTATATGAGCAGAATATTACTCCACAACCATATCACAGTACCAATAGAAATGAAATGAAAACCAAACGCGACATAAAAATTTTAGTACCGCTTTCGGTAAGTTTTATATCAAACCAGGCACTCAACTGCACAATATCAAAAAACAATAATCGTAATATGCATAGCGTACCTGAAAGTATTTGATAAAAATAGTTTTCTAGAAAAGCAAGTATTATAATTGTAATGAATCGCCTCTATAACAATTTTCTCTTACAGGAATCTTATAAACCTTTATACACTTCTGATGAAATTTTAGAATTTTTAACTTTCTTAAACTACAATACGAAATGGTTCTGCGTAGCGACATTTTGCAACATTCTACTGTTCTCAATTGTCGTCTTCAGAGTGAGTATCACGTTTTGTTCTAACCTTGTTCAAATTTTGTTCAACAATACAATGCCGGTCTAAATCTTCAAAACTAAAGGTTTGTTCGTTTGTCAATTAGTGCAATACGGAGTAGTTCGAATTTCTAAATTGCGCGTTCATTTGTAAAAAAACTGGCAATCCGATGTTCGTTTGTATATGTTGGGCAGCTTCCGACAGTTTTGAACTGTACAAACTTACACCTCCTCAGGAGGTGAAGTAAGTTTGGGCAGTTCAGTGCAGCTGTCATTCTATTATTTGCCTAACCCAGCTTTACTTCATATTCATACAAAATGACGTCCGTTGTAATCATTGAAAGTGAAATTCAACAATGGCACCATTCTCAATCTTTTAGGTTATGTATACTATATAAATACCAATTTGTACTGTTCGTTTGTACCCTTTTAGAGTAGTTCTCAGCAATCAAAACGATCACGTGATCATAATCCTATCACACTCTAGAACTAACGCGAGCAAGACAAACGAACAAACCTTAAATTTTATCTCCGTTGTCCACAGTTTATTCAAATATTTGCTGAAACAACTGACTTCTCCAGAAATCCATTCTAAAATTACCAACATTTTTTTCAGCACGTATTCAACGTCTACAACAGCCGACGCGAACTCTATCTTCCGGTAATACTAATATGCGAGGCTGTGATCTTAACCGATGTTATTGCTTCGTTGATATTCATGTATAACAAGAACACGGCTTTGAGAAGATTTGTCAACCCAAGGAATAAGAGTAATCAAGCAATATGTCTAAAATTGAAGCATAAGTCACGTTATTTTTATTGATCCTTTTCAGTTCTCGTTATCCTTGACATCGTTTCTCTAATATCATTGCCACTTACACTGGTATCATTTACCGGATATGGCAGGAAGTACATATTTGTTGTGAATTGCATCTGCTTAACGTTTAGGAACTATAGGTTATTGGTTTTCTTCTGTAAGTAAAAAATACCTTTCACTTTCATTCGTGTACTTTTCTTTGTACCCTACACTGAGAGAAATGTAGTGGTAAGGCATACAATATATTTGTAGTTAAAGTGTTGTAGTAGTATCCACCCCATTTATGATTCTCGCTACAAACATATACGTAGATCTTACTACAATAAACGTAACGTAAACTGTTTTTTTTAAGTTCAAGTTTAGTAGATTTTACCAACACGCAATATGGCAATGAGTGACATATTGTAGTGAAAAAAACAAAATATTTGTAGTTACTTACTGTGGTTACGTACACTACAGTATTGTTGTTGAACAAATATTAGTGTTACAGGCAGAGAAACGTTTACTTGTATCAAGTTTCAATTATCCACAATACAATAACTGTTTTAAATCGAAAGAAATATTTTCTTAGCGTTTTTTTCTCCACTTAAGAGAAGTATATACTTGTAGAAATAATAGTATTTTATATTCACATTATTAATTGCACTTACATTGTTTAAAACAGCACGACATATCCCTACATAATGCAGTAAATTATTCTCATGCTTGTAACAGTATAATGTTCAAAGAAAAGTAAACTTAATATAGAATCACACATGAAAAAAGTGCCTAGAAGCAATAATCAAGATAATGTATCAGCTCATGGTATTGATAGATTCGCTAAAATATTTCCCAGCGTCACCTGGCGCCTAGTCATGTAGTCATGCCATCCTAGAGCGTGGCGACAGACACATTAATATAGATGCCATATTTACCCATACAATGATATAACCTTTTACGTACACCGTTTCATAAACATTACTGTAAGTGTATGGTAATTAACCTACAATTTGGTGGTACTTTTTTACCATAATTTTATAGAGCTGTTTACAATTTTGGAGTACTATTTTTACTATAAATATGTAGTACAGACAGCCATTTCAAAAAGTACAGTAAAATTTCCTACTTACTTCGATAGTTGTCACCATAGTAACCGTCGATTCTGGTAGAATACATTAGAATTGTGATATAATTTAGTATACATTTCTCTCGGTGTATATTCACGAATTAACATCTCGCGCAATGAAAACCAATTTGAACTAAAGTTAGTAATATCAAAAAAGTAAAAGTTCCTTATTAAATTGTGATTTGAGTAATCATTTCCTTTTAAATTTGCAGTTCATCAAATCGGTTTTTGTGATTAATGTAATCTAACTGTATACCATTGCAAGAACCAATTTTTGCAGACGTCTTATCCCAAATGGCAGGACACAACACCCTCTTCTATTTAGCCTTTAAATATGGCCTGATAACTTTCGTAATAGCGCATATATTCGCCTGCATATTCATGTCGATAGGCTGTTTCGAAGAAAAAGGGGTAAGTTCACTAACTGCATACCATATAGTGAATCATCTAGGTATACGATCTTTCCATTTAGTGCGACGATTCGTGGACGAGCAAAATGAATAAGATGCTGGAGTTCAAGACCGAAAAGCAGAAAATCTTGAACTACATGTGGTGCATATTGTATTCTATAAACACTGTAACCTCTATGGGGTAGGTACAAGCTGATGCTAATCTTCGATGGCAATACTTTAATTGTGTTCCTCTTTTCTGCTTCCAATAACAGCTTAATGGGTGCTTCAAATGCCAACTTTAAGGAGCAGCTTGTCACTACGGTATTGATGTTTTGCGGTATCTATCTTATACATGGTCTCTTCCTGGGCGCCTTTACATCTGTGCAGATCGAAACTTATAGAAGACATTCTGTGTTCTCTTACAAATTGGAATTGATCAATAATTATTTGGTAAAATTATTTGTTTCAAATATGCACCTACCACTCCAAACATGCGTTTGGATCGCGTCTAAAATTATTCAGACACTGCTAACTTCATCATTTTAATTCATAGAAAAAGAAATCCCTAACTTAATGGACCTCACACCTTCAATCAGAGCAAAGTTAGTAATCCTAAGCTGAGAACTTTGATCATGCTGTGTAGTGACCATTAATAATTTTAAACTTATTTAAAACTGCTAACGGTAAATAGTAAAGCAAACAGCAATATCCTCGGCACACTCCGCACCACACAAATTATTAATTAACTCGGAACAGCCGTTTAGAAGGCACGTGGGTCTTCATCTTCAGCCCCGTATCGATTGATGTGAGAGAACATATATTAAATCTAACGAACCCGCTCTATCCCTACTCTTCAGCAAAATATATCCAAGCACCTACTGTTGCCGCTTAAGAATACAAAGCAAGTTAAAATAAGGAGAAAAAGGCGGAGAAGGTCTTGTCACCACGGAACGCAAGACATGTGGCCATCCCACCCTAATAAAAATAAAAATCTAATGAGACAACTGTTATGTACTTTCTATCCGTCAAATTTGTGTTCTTTCCGCCTATACCTCTAAACTAAAGACTAGACACACGAAAGGATCGACGTCTCTTGTTATAGCACTCTAACGTCATTTTCTGCGCTGTTATAGCGAGAGTTCTGATAGCAATATTTACAAGAAAATATCACTAGCACCAGCAGCTTTCCGTCGGTGAGCAGCATGAGGTGGTGTACGGATTTTAATCCATCTGACCTTTTTATTACGACCAACTTGTTTAAATTTAATTTGGTGTTGAAATGGGCGCTTTTTGGTTTTTGTGGTGGTAAATTATTTTAGAGGTTTTATAATCCAGGGGATACCAGCAACTTTGTTCACTGTATAACGATATATACTCTTTTAAGAAAATGCACACACAAATCAAACGCGTAAAAGTACTTAACAGATGTATTTTATATTGATGAATGAATCAATGAAAATAAGTATAGATTAAAAAAAGGATATATGATGACGTACGAAACTCTATAATCTACTACTAGTTAAGGAACACCTAGATTCTCAGATATGACATTTATCCACACGCACATTACTTTACAAAGTTAACTTTACCGAAATTATTTGTTGATAAACCTAATACTCTTTCGTATGATTACAGAAATAATATTGTAAGACGGAAGCAATCGTTTACGGTGGAACAACCGATGATTGAATTAATTTGACTACAAAAGAAACTAAAGTCTACCACAAAAGAAATGCTTGATCATATATTACTTATTTTAATACATAAGTGTTTGAAAAGGTATGGACTGACCTGGATTTCGAAAACAATTTAACATTTACTCGTACCAAACTGAGGTAATTCTTACCTTGGTTGTTGGTAGTAACGATAGTGGTTCTAGGTGTGTAGGTAATTCTTACTGGAACAAATTCTTCCGTGTGAGTTGATTCGTACGGAATAAATCTTGCAAATAGACTCTACTGGGTCCGGCTTTATACGATTTCTGCCTGACATAATTTCCACGTGACGATAGGTGTAAAATGATTTCTATATGCACGAAAATCTGCACGTACGACGAATTTTATTCCAACGTAAATCGATCTCAGCTAAAAAAAGTCTTTCCGACCGATCCAAACACCCTGTAAATTCCAGTAGGATGTTGTAGTTCGTAGTCGAATGCGTTTTGAAAAATATTTAATCATAACTAAACGAAATTCTTATCTTAGAAAGGGAACCTTAACACGTGCTCTCAAATAAAGCGGTTATTTCAAAAACCACGAGAAAAACCTGACAAATACTTCACAACAGCTGTCGAGAAAGCCTATCGAGCTGTATTTTTGCCTTTTTTTCAATCCGTGCAACACGATGGCTATAGATACGGCTAGCGAAAAACTTTGCCCGGTTCTCTACAAAAACGCGCTCCTCTTTCTCTCAGCCGCCTATTACCAACTTAATTTTCGCGCATCAGGCTTGTAACTCGACAAAATATAAAGCACTAAATGAACTGTGAAAACTACCCTAATGAAAATAATAATACGACAAAAATAAAAATGCAATTTATTTATTTATTTATGGTATGTGCAACAGCACATACCATAAATCTTTACCGTAAAACCTCTTTTCCGTAATAAATCGAAAAGACAGGAAATGTGTAAAGGTCCCTTCTCTTTATTGATTAGGTTTGCAAATTAGGTTTTATGTAAATAGTCTCATGGGCGTCCAGTTCAGGCGAAATCACGTTTTTAATCAATTTTAGGTTTTCCAAATTTAATATAGTGCCCGGAATCGTTTATGTGTTGTGCTACACTTGACGCTTCTATATTCCCGTACCTGTAACGCCTGATGTGTTCATTGAATTTAGTACCAATCGTTCGTTTCGTTTGACCAATATGCACCTGCAATTTTGTAGATTCCCGACCTTTCTCTCGTATCCGGTTTATCTTTTGGATTGCCAAGAAGGTTTTTGAATGTATTAATACATTCAAAAACCTTCTTGGTTCGTTGAATTTATATGTTCTAATCGGTACGGGGCTGAAGATGAAGACCCACGTGTCTTCAAAACGGCTGTTCCGAATTAATTAATAATTTGTGTGGTGTGGAGTGTGCCGATAATATTGTTGTTTGTCTTACTACCCCACAGTTCCTGCTATCTTTATTGTAAAGTTTACTTAAGTACATATCAAGAAAGAAGCGTGATGACGAATCAAATACCTCTGGATTCGACAAAATCCTGAGAAGGTAGGTTACTGATCATAGTAATCGATGCCTAGAAGTGCGAAGTGTATTCCGTAACCCAACACTTCTCCCAGTAATACAACAATAAGAATAACACATATGCAATAGTTTTGTTACAGATTAAGCTGAATTTTCCAAATCAAATAAAAATGAAAGACTATTGCCATGTTACTCATTATTTTGATGAGAAATTTCGTTTACCGTTCCACTTAAAACACATTGGTGTATTTGAAACGAAAAATTTGGAATACAATGCTTAAAAAGTTCTCCATCAACAGAATTTCATGGTAATATATAACCTGGACAAATATGCGGTAATAGCCAGAGGCGTGGCGAGTACATAAAAGTTTACACATAAAATAGAAGGTAAGAAGTAAATTATAAAACGTGCTCAAACATTAGCCGTTTTAAAAGTCTTCTGTGAAATCAGAAACTGGGTAACATCTATTAAATATTTGAACTATTAGATTTGTTTCCACAGCTGTTTCAGTCAAGTGAGTACGACATGCGGAATAAATGTTTTTTAATGCCGAAAACGACCGTTCGACATCTAACGATGTTATATTTGCATATTTAAAATAATCTTTGAAACAATTTAATGCATCTTCACACGCCCCTTCACAAATTTGTCTTAATATAAGGAAATCGGAGTATTTCTCTAAAACGCTTTCAAATTTTCGTATTACACACCAATTTGTTTCGCCTTCTACAGCGCATAACTGTGCGTGAGCATCATTCACAATTTGAACAGAATCCACTAGCGACATCGAAACATTTTGTAATTCTTCTATTCCATCCGCTAGTCCGAAGTAATTGTTGTGAATAGTTTGTAAATCTCTTTTAACCTGACTATCTTGAAATATTTCCTGGCTTTTCTTGATTGCTGCTGCTTCTGTCGGATTGAATTTTAAAACTACCTTCTTTACTTGATCAAAATATTTGTTGTAGTAAAACCCAGCCTGCAACGATGTTCCCCAACGTGGAACAATCGCCTGTGGTGGTTCAGATAAATCGGGACACAGTTTGTGAAATAGTCGGGTACGTTTCGGGGACTTTAGAAACATTGCCTATGTACTAGCAATCAATGCATTTACTAGTGAAAAACATGTAAGAATCGTTTGTGCCGCAAGATTTAGAGTATGGATTTTACACGTTACATGTAAGAAGTTACCACTGTGTTCTTTAAGAGATCAGCCCACAGAACGCATGTTTGCGGCACCATCACTCATAAACATTAAAAGTTGCATAGTTGAAACTTCAAATTTGTTAAATGAGTTCAACACCACCTTTAAAATCTCATCGGCAGTACAATTTATAAGTCTTTTGGAAGCAAGTAAGAAGGAGGATGACGGTCGATGTGGTTCCATTTTACGTACCATTGCATTAGCCACAGAATGTTTTTGACGATCTGTTGTTTCGTCCACACACAACCACAGTTTTTTATCTTTCAATTCCGTTTTCATTATTTTTTCTATATGTTCACGAGCAAATGGCACTACATTTCGTATCGATGTCCGACTATGTAATTTACAGTCCGCATATTTATTCCAGAAGGAGACAAATGCTTCTTTGTCTAGTAAACGAAACGATAGATTACATAAAATAAGAGTAACACATAAATCAAATGTAAATTTTTCTTGGTCTCGTATGCCACTTTTTGCAGAAGAATGCTGTTTGCTTTCGATGTGACGTTGACAATGGCTTCTGGACCAACACATTAAAGGGATTTTACAAACTAGACATTGCATTTTATCGCCATCAAAAAATTAAGTCCGGCATATCCACTATAAGGTTTTTAACTGTGTCTGCCATTGGTCGTTTTCGCGACGTACCTAACTACGAAATTTTTAAAGCAAACATAAGCGTACAATTACGAAATAAGTTACGATAGCCTACATATACACAGAACTACTCGCATACAGCATCGATTTAGTACTGACGCTGTGAACGCCTGAAATAAATAATCTACTACACTGACTGTTTGACTTTTGATATATGCATAATGAAAAAAAGCCAATGAAAACATGAACAGGTGCAAATTATTGTTGAAAATTATTTCTTTCCGTGCTGAGAAGATTGCAGAATTACCTTAAATTTTTAATTAGACCCTGTTCAGTTTTATGCAATTCTAATCTTGTGTTAAATTTATTTGAAAACACAATATTTGATTTTCATAATTGGAATAAGTAAAAACGATTGTATATACCATCTAAGATACCTTAAGTGAGAAAATGTCTACAATACTCGAATGAAATATCCACCCGATCGTTGGACACAATTCAAAAATGTATTGTATTATGTGATTTAGCTTACAGTTAGTAGAATAAAGCGTATTGTAGTGGAAGCATTTCCATTTGCAACTGTAATTTTATAATTGACCCGACGTTGGACGCCAAAACTTATAATGTTATAATTGGAAATTTATGTATGACGTAGAAGGCATTTCTTATTTGTTCACGTAGATTTTCTCAAGTTCTCAATTGTTTTAGCGTGTTTCTGCTAATCGGTTTTTCGGTAACATTTGTTATTTTAAGATCAGGAATAATTTACAGAACAGTTTCAGTTTAAAGATATTTATTATATAAAACTATATAACTTAATTTATCTAAACGCATTGCAGATCTCTTTCCAGACTGTAATGTATGCTACAATTCTGAAATGTAGGGGTTCCCTAACAAACTTGATTACTCGTTAATTATCCGTATTTAACTTGGGAATATTGTCTTATGCCAAATTAGACTTATTTTAATCGTGTGTAGAATGTTTGATTAAATAAAATTTGACAACTAGAGTCCAAAAGAATATATTATGGAGATTAGTTATGTTCTCGTTTCTTCGACATTACCGTTAGCTAGAGATATATTTATTTTAAAGAAAATCCCTAGCATAGAAAGGAAATTCGCCTGTAGAAGCCGATGAAGTGTCACATTGTATGTCGGTAAAGCGTCATCATTACCAGAACGTCATTGAACGTACCTCAAAACATGTGGCTGAACAGCGCTGACCACATGCTAATATAAATTCTAAAAAAAAAGAAAAAAGGACTGGAAAAATATTAAATAAACAATAAATTTCCTAGTTAATTTATAATGGTATTAACTTCTTTCCTTTTCCTAGTGTAGTATTTATTATTTGTTAGGTTTCTTTTCCTTTTTTGTAAAAAAATGTTTTCATTTGAATATTTTGATTTTTAATTTAATCCAAATTTACCACATATTTTTTTACTTTATTTAGCTACGTACTTATTACATCTGGAATTGATAGAATTCTTTTAGGTTTACTAGTTGCTGTCTTTCAATTTAAGATATCTTAGATAGTATGTAATACCTCGCATGTGTACACATTTATGCACTGTATAAACGCACAGCCTAATCGAGAGCTCGGGTACTAGATTATTTACATAACATGTAGGTACCCGTATCTCTCGCACGCGTAATAGACGGATTGCGCTTTATGAAACACAAGAGTATAATATTGCTGCTTAAACTACTAGAATAAACTGAGGAAGATTCTATAAATCCCATACATATGTATGACGTATAAAATGGATGTATGTACAATACATGTACCTACATGTAAATATGTTTGTACATACTAACGTAGCAGTAAACGACTCCACAAACTGCAGTAATAATTACATTACCGTCTTGCTCCTGAACTACGTTGTTTATCTAAGATGGTGTGTAAATTATGCCGTTTCCCACGCAGTGGATTTGTGTAGTTGAATAATAACGGAAGGATATTATTACGTACAAGGAAAACCCATTTCGATGGGATTCTAGAAACTGAACGAGTACCTACCTTGGTATAAGAACAACACAATTTTGTTAGCAGCTGAATCGCCCGATTTCGAAGTACAGCTCCTCTAAAAATTTACATGATTTTTAAATTTTTGTAAATATTTCAGAAAATATAATAAATATATTTTTTTTAGAACATAATTTAAAGTACGGGGGTGAATCAAATATAAACGGGACACGTTTTTTAAAACATTCTAACTTTATTTAACTTTATTTAGCTTACAAATATATATTATTTTTCTACATACTTTCCCGCCCTGGAAATACATTGTTCCCATTGGATTGGGAGCTTTTTTATTCCATCATTGTAAAAACTCTTCGGACGTTCGTGTTGCCATTGGAGTACAAACGCTTCCACCGCTTCGTTGTCGTCGAAACGCTGGCCTCCAAGCGCTTCTTTGAAAAGTCCAAAAAGATGGAAGTCACAAGGTGACAAGCCTGGACTATAGGGTGGATGTTCCAGCGTTTCCCATCCTAATGCATCCACTTTTTGCATCGTGGCGTTAGCCACATGAGGCCTGGCGTTGTCATGCAGAAGAATGACACTTCTGGCCGATTGCTTCTTCCTTTTCCTTCGAAATGACAATTTCGCGGCATTCAGTACTTCACAATAATATTTCGCATTAATTGTTGGCCTCGCCACAAAATTTCGATTGGGTTCACCCTCTCCTTACCCAAAAACTTGATGATAATCCGCTGCTCCACGGAGACATGTACTTCTTTCTCGCTCATGGTTTCTTTTGATACTAAAGGAACTCGAGAGAAAAGCTACCTGCGCATCAACCCCTCCCAGGTCTAAAAGCGCTCCGGAATTTAAAAAAAAATCAGTCCCGTTTATATTTGATACACCCTCGTATATTGTTATATAGTTTCAAGAATGATGCAAACTATTTTCGAAAATGATGCTATATAACAAATTTTAACAGTCAAACACTAAAGATATTAAAAAATAATAACGAAGATGTATTAGTTATTATATCATTAATAGATGTACATAGATAATTGTAATTCTAAATAAGTATCATAAAACAGTATAATACGAAATAATTGAAATGAATATGAGCGAGATACTATTACTACAGAAGTAGGCAATCCGCACCGTGCTTGGTCTACGATATCGTGAATCAGGTAGAGATTATTTCCGTCATTTGCGCATTCCAACTGTTTTTATTTATATGTGTTTTTAGCGGCATGCTATATTCATGAGTAGTCTGGGCAAACAGCGGTAACAGTCAGTGTAGTAGATATGTGGTGCGGAGTCGGAGATTATTTATTTCAGGCCTTCACAGCGTCAGTACTAAATCGATGTTGTATGCGAGTAGTTCTGTGTATATGTAGGCTGTCGTAACTTATTTCGTAATTGTACGCTTATGTTTGCTTTAAAAATGTCGCAGTTAGGTACGTCGCGAAAACGACCAATAAAAGACACAGTTAAAAATTTTATAGTGGACATGCCGGACTTAATTTTTGATGGCGCTAAAATTCAATGTCTAGTTTGTAAAATCCATTTAATGTGTTGGTCCAGAAGCCATTGTCAACGTCACATCGAAAGCAAACAGCATTCTTCCGCAAAAAGTGGTATACGAGACCAAGAAAAATTTACAGTTGATTTATGTGTTACTCTTATTTTATGTAATCTATCGTTTCGTTTACTAGACAAAGGAGCATTTGTTTCCTTCTGGAATAAATATGCGGACTGTAAATTACCTAGTCGGACATCGATACGAAATGTAGTGCAATTTGCTCGTGAACATATAGAAAAAAGAATGAAAACGGAATTGAAAGATAAAAAACTGTGGTTGTGTGTGGACGAAACAACAGATCGTCAAAAACATTCTGTGGTTAATGTAATGGTACGTACAATGGAACCACATCGACCGTCATTCTCCTTCTTGCTTGCTTCCAAAAGAGTTATAAATTGCACTGCCGATGAGATTTTAAAGGTAGTGTTGAACTTATTGGACAAATTTGAAGTTTCAACTAAGCAACTTTTAATGTTTATGAGTGATGGTGCCGCAAATATGCGTTCTTTGGGCCGATCTCTTAAAGAACACAGTGGAAACTTCTTACATGTAACGTGTAAAATCCATACTTTAAATCTTGCGGCACAAACAATTCGTACATGTTTTCCACTAGTAAATGCATTGATTGCTAGTACAAAGGCAGTGTTTCTAAAGTCCCCGAAACGTACTCGACTATTTCATAAACTGTGTCTTGATTTACCTGAACCACCACAGCCGATTGTTACACGTTGGGGAACATTGTTGCAGGCTGCGTTTTACTACAACAAATATTTTGATCAAGTAAAGAAGGTAGTTCTAAATCCAATCCGACAGAAGCAGCAGCAATCAAGAAAAGCCAGGAAATATTTCAAGATAATCAGGTTAAAAGAGATTTACAAACTATTCACAACAATTACTTCGGACTAGCGGATGGAATAGAAAAATTACAAAATGTTTCGATGTCGCTAGTGGATTCTGTTCAAATTATGAATGATGTTCACGCACTGTAGAAGGCGAAACAAATTGGTGTGTAATACAAAAATTTGAAAGTATTTTGGAGAGAGACTCCGATTTTCCTTTATTAAGACAAATTTGTGAAGGTGCGTGTGAAGATGCATTAAGTTGTTTCAAAGATTATTTTAAATATGCAAATATAACATCGCTGGATGTCGAACGGTCGTTTTCGGCATTAAAAAACATTTATTCCGCACGTCGTACTCACTTGACTGAAACAGCTGTGGAAACATCTAATGATTCAAATATTTAACAGATGTTACCTAGTTTCCGATTTCACGGAAGACTTTTGAAACAGTAAGTGTTTCAGCACGTTTTATAATTTATTTCTTACCTTCTATTTTATGTGTAAACCTTTATACGCTCGCCACGCCTCTGGCTGTTACCGCATATTTGCCCAAGTTATTCATGAGCACTGGGATCTGTACTTCTTCAATTCAGATGTCTATAGTTACAATAATCCTTAATTTATTCATCATAATTTTATGAAAAGTGAAACATTTAATTTTTACGTGAGAGTTTTAAATTAAAATATATAATACATTGCCCAACCATATTAAAACTTTTAACAATGGACTATTTAGGAAGCACTTGAAAAATGTTTTGCCTCTACGCGCATTGTACTCCATGGATGAGCACTTTGTCAGGCTCTGAACGTTGAGATGACTTTATATGCTATTTGTATTTATTATGTGTGACCTACTATTTTATATTTTATGACCTAGTATTATTATTTTTCTATGTTTTGTATTTCTATCTACAATATGCACTTGTTTGTTACAAACATTACCTTATTCTTTTTTGTATTTGCTCGTATTGTATTATTTTACTGTTTGTTGTATACACCACTGGTCAGATATACGAAATATACATATATACGTACATACACGCAAAGGAGGCAACAATAATTATAGAAGACGTCATAACGAAGTGAATGAAGAAATGGTGCTGGCTATGATAAATCAAAATCCTTTGTAATGACATATTGCGTCTGAATATCTATTCAACAGTTTTCAAAATTAAAAAATAAACATGGTTATAAATCCTACAAATTTCATACCCACCAAGAACCTCTTTCACTCGATTTTGAATCTTGAAACATTTTTGTGAAATTATGCAAGAGAAAGCAGATCGTGACCGGCACTTAATTTCATCCATTTGTTTTACTTTAAATAATGAACTAAATGTTCAAAACATTCGTACATGGGCCAAAGAAAATCCCTGATTACATGTTTGTATAAACACCCAATATCCCCAAAAAATTAATTTGGGCTGGAATTTGTAACGGCAGCAAATAGTAGGGTCATTTGAAATTCTGGGAAATTAGACTTCAGATAGCGATTTGGAACTTCTGCAGAATAATATTGATCTTGCCTTGGAAGATGCAGTTCGTCCAGATCAGAATATTTTGTTTCAGCAGGATGGATGCCCAGCTCATTTTGGGTTAAATGTTAGGGAATATTTGGACTTTGTCTTTCCTAATCACTAGATTGGTCGAAGTGGAGAAATAAATTGGCCTGCAAGACCTCCGGACCTAACTCCTTATGATTTCTTTTGTGCGGACATCTTAAATGTAAAATTTACTCCAGAAGACACAGAGATTTAGATTCATTAAGGGAAGCAATAGCCCAAGAATGTAATCTAATTACCGACAGACTAATATAAAGGCTTAATTTTACAATAAACTTGGTTACTGTCTTGCTGAGAATGGTGGCTTCTTCCAATATCTACCGTTATTTGTTAATTATTTTTTGGGTTATCTTATTAAATAATTCTTTTTAAAATTGTGAAGAAACCAAAAACTTAATAAAAAAATTCTCAAAGATTCTAAAAAGAAATTCTAAACTTTACGCCCTACAGTTTTTGTCGTAAACTGAATAGGAAAGCAGGAATTCGCAAAAAGCTAAATTACATGTTAAATCCCCATGTTCGCACCTGATCGTCAACACCTGGTATAATCTGGTTGATATGGATCTATAGGTACGTACTGTAGATGTCAGTAAACTACAGCATATATAATATGGCCATTTCAAATGATATATCAGAAGTGGTTTTCCGTTCAGTGTGCATTTGTAGTTTGACACAATGAAAGGGCTGATGTGTTGAACATGTTACTTGCAACGTTTCAAGTAACCAACATCACAGTAATTCCTTTGACGTCTCAAGAAATTAAGTTACATGATGCTTTGAAAGATACAATTGTAAGTGCTCAACAAGAAAGGATGTTCTCTTTTGAATATGTAACAGGCTTGGAGCTTGAGCAATTAGAAGAACCATTGAAGCGCAACTTGTAGATGTAGCAGAAGATGGAGGCAATGCTGTTGACCTAGTTCACAAAATTAAAACTGTAGAACACTGGAAAAGTAGTAAAGCCAACTGTAGTTCTAACGAAAGTATAAAAAATATTTTCAAAAAAGTGAAATCACTACACCAGTTATATAGTATTAACAGAAATGGCACCCATGTGGACTGATTACGGTTAATTGCAAGATACGCTCTTACAAAATGTCAAAAAACATGATTTAATCTACGTGTGTAGGCGATCGTTTTATAGCTTACAATGAAAGAGAAAATCTTTTATCCTCTACCCTTAAATTAATTTTGTGTGTTAGAATAAGCATAAATTTCATTTTTTATTCCAGGCAACAGAATCAATCTCAAAACGAATAAAAAGGAAAATCAAAGAATTCTACATAACGTTTTGGAAAAGGAAAGCGGCTTTGAGACGATCAACTTTATTAGATAGTCTACCTTCTGGAATTAAGGACAGAGTCCTATTGGACAAATATTGGGAAGCATTAAATTCGGTAAAGTTTAATATTTCGATTGAAAATAACCTTTTAGCTATTGCGAATGTAATAAATAGCATACAACGCGCAATATTTGAATTCTTAAAATACACTAACACACAATTCGTTAGTAACTATTATAGTCTGGAAAGTACTTGTAAACTTCATTTCCGCTCTTGAAAGCATGAATTTATAACAAAACGCGTAAGTTTATCGAAAAGAATTGTATAAATGAGATTTTAGCTAATGCAATGAAAAAGTTGAGTCAATAAATTGCAGGAATTAAATGAGATAATATAAGCCTTGGAGGTGATAGGCCTCTTACCGTAAAAATTCCTAACATTTTAGTGTAATTTTATTATACTAAGCAAGACCTGACTTCACCAAGCTATACAGGCTAACTCACAAAGAAACTGCATCGATATATATATGAAAGAGTATACATTGAAAAATTCTGAAAACTTGGTGATATACCAAAACCTATATGTACTATTGAACTACGTAAAATATTTTCAATTACCTAATTTTGCTATTTTTAACCATATTTGAAATATTCGCATCTTTTGAAAATTTTTAACAAATGGACGAGTACGTAGGGACTTTTATAACTGTGGAGGTGTTTAACTTGGGAAATTGAAATTTTGCGGAACTGTTAACCGTGTATGGTAGGATTGGAAACCGAATGAATTTTTCGAAAACATTATACAGCGTGAAAAATATAGGGAGAGCTATGGTTGAAGCAATACTAACATACGGAAGTGAAGTGTGAGCAATGAGAGAGCATGACAAAGGAAGGTTATTGGCCGTTGAGATGGATTACCTTAGAAGGAGTGCCAGAGCGTCAAGAAGGGAAAGAATTACTAACGAAGAAACCAGAACCCGAATGCATGCGACGGAAACAGTTGTAGACAGGATCGAAGTTAAGGGGTTAAAATGGTTTGGCCACTTATTGAGAATACCAGACTCGAGATGACCGAAGCAGCTGTTTGTATGGAAACCACCAGGAGCGAAGATCGTGGTATGATGGGATGCGAAAAAGTATAGCAAAAAGGAACTTAGTGGAAGAGTTAGCGCAAGATAGAGAGGCATGGAAGCGGAGGCTGGGTAGACAACAACTTGTTGTATGATTCTATATTGTAACATTTAATGCTTTATTGCATAATTGACGTGTATCATAACTAGGATTAAACTATCAAATAGAAAAAGTGCCATTTCAAATGGCAAAAGTCTCTCTCTCTTATCAAATTGCTTTTACAAAAAAAAACAAAAAACCACAATATTTTGGAACCTGAAGACCTGAAGTGGAAGAAAGAAACCATCGAAGTTATAATCGTCTAACTTGCGCGTAGTCTCTAAGTTCAGTATTTATATTCCTTTCATCCAAAGGCATTATATTTTACTTCATTTTAACCTCGTGGAAGGCTATTGTGTATCATTATATGAAATATCAATTACGCATAGGTATAAAACAAAGCAGCTACAAAGACTTGAACCAAACACAAAATGATTTACGCATTTGAACCAGCTTTGGACTGTAGTTTTGGACTAGGCGGTCTTTCATAATGTAATTTGATATGTTATAGTAATAATAGTGACACACTACATGGCAATTCCTTCAATTAATGTATATAGTATGCATTTCTATGTCCACAATTTAGTGGTAATGTCCATGTAATAAACTTCCAATTCGAGATCACAACAGAATATTTCACAAACACGAAAAAAAAGCGAGTAAATATAATTGTGCGAATAAATAATTCTTTCTCATCGTATTTGCCGAAAATTCGTAACCGCACGCATCACGCACATTTATTTTTCAGCAGATATCGGGAATACTTGTTTGCTGAATATATAATTCGCTAAATACATATGTAAAAACGTGAAACCATAGACAAGATGTACGTATGTATACGTATACGCATATAAAAAATGACGGTAGCTGGTATTTTTGCCATATGGCAAACTCTGGCTTTGTTTACCTCGCAAATATGTGTGTATATTTGTAAAATTTGCTGTGTAATTGTAAACTATAGTTTTGTTAATTTGTGCAAAATGCACGTGTAACATTTAGACAAACGTAAACCAAAAGGGATAAAAAATGCGCTGCACTATATGACCAGTTTTCGCTTTTTAGAGATTTTTATGACACCTATACAGTGAACAGATGGTCTCCGCGATAGAAGCTAGCTTTTTTTGCAAAAATACGTCCATTTTGAGTACTACACTGTACAAAATGTATGTAAATTTACAAAGCAATCGCATCAATCAGTGTTGCAGAAGTTAATGTGATATAAATGTATTGGAAAATTACGCTAAATTACTAAAACTTAAGTAATTTCACCAGTAGGTGAAACGCGCGTGCTTTTGGTCAGCCTTTTTGCGACGTCACCAGGCCGAAATAATCAGTCATTGCTTGACATAGGTAGAAGTGTATTTGTATTGTCATTTTTGACATTAAAACTAATTTAATCTGAAATGTATTATAACGTTTTGTATCTTTAATATAACAATACTTTGACAATCATGTGACAGTTCAACGCAATGCAAAAGAATATACCGTGAGAGCGAGCGTACGATGATCAGCCAGCATAATCGGCATTTTTCGGAAATGCGAGAATCAAGTCGTGCCTTACACGTGTACGTGAACGAATACGCCGTTTATAACGTGAGCAAGATGTTTTCGGAAATGCAAGAGCGAAGTCGTGGCTTACACATGTACGTGAGCGAATACGCCGTTTATAAGATGAGCAAGATGCACAAATGAATTTGCGTTTACGCAATTTTATCAAGCAAATGACATTCCACAGTGACATTCAACACAGCACACGTTTAGATGTGCTGAGTTCGTGTAAAGTCGGGTGATCATAGCACGCCCGCTCGTACGGTATAACAAACGAAATTAATAATAACAATAATAATAATAATTTATTCAATCCTTTAAATCATAAAATACGTGATATAGGATACGTCACACAATAAATAAAAATTAGACAATAACTATTACAAATGTACATACAAATAACGTTTTAAAACTTACAACGGGTGATTCCTAGAATTCTATTGTCAAGAATTTAAAAAGCTCTCCACAGAGCAAAATGCAACTTCCACGAGAAACTTTTTCAATTCCACCCTGAACCGTGAACATTTTTTTTCTTGTCTAAGGCTTATTGGCAGTTTATTAAAAAATTGCTTACCTGCATATGTCGGCTCTTTCTCAAATAGAGCAGTCCTATGTGGCTGAGATATCAACAGATCACCATATCTCGTGTTATACTGATGTGCATCCGAAATCGCAACCTCTGATACGTTATTTTTTACATATTCGATACATCGGTATATGTAAATACTTGGGAAGGTAAGGACCTTGTGTCGTTTAAATGTCTCTTTGCAACTTTCCCTCCTCTTTAAGCCGAAAATCGTTCTTAGGATCAATTTCTGAAAAATCAGTACACGCTCCCAGCCAGCCGCTCGACCCCAAACAACCACATTGTAGGACATGTGCAAAAACGCGAGAGCGTAGTAGATATTTAATAGAGCCTGATGATCCATTGTGTCTCCGAGTTGCAATATTACCCAAAAGGCAGAACTCATCTTGACACACACATGGTTTACATGGTCTTTCCAACTCATGTTGGCGTTCAAAAGCACCCCAAGGAACCTACCAGTATCGGACTGCCCCAGCAACTCGCCGCCTAAGCGCACATTCAATTGAGCTACCCTTCTCCTGTCGTACAACGGAATCAATTGCGTCTTGTGGACGTTGATAATCAACCTATTACTATTGCACCAGGAAAGAGGATCCCCTGCAGCAACAATCGTATTTCCACTCGCGACAATTGTGGTGTCGTCAGCGTATAATAATACTTTGCCGGCGGAGATAGAAAGTGGGAAGTCGTTCACATACAAACAAAATAGCAAGGGGCTACGGATCCCTGCGACAATCCCAGAGGTAGATCACATAACGTATTCCATTGGACTGCACCAGAGCGGCCTCAGAGCTTGCATTTCTAGTTCGAAAATTTTGGATCGAGCAACGCCAATGGAACCTATTATTCCTGCGTCGAACGATTACATGTTACATGTTTCTTTTAGTTGCATTGGGAGAGTACATATTGCTTCAGACCAACTCCTGCTCCTCTAACAGGAACAATAAAAATTGCTCCGAGTGCAACCCTTACCTAACCAATGGAATATTATTGCTCTAAATTTTCCAATGGAACATACAATTCTTGCTCTGAGCATGATCTGAGTGCTCTATAATTACCAATGGAATACGGTATAGAATAACATCTAGAAAGGCAACTCTGGTCGTGGTCGTGGACCCGTATTTTGGCGTCTCTCATAGACATACCGGAAACTATCGGCAGATAGATTCTGTATTTAATACAAATGTTAGAGCACAAAACACAAGTTTTTCTTTACATATACATTTATTAGCGGAATTCAATACTAGATATGACACAGTACTCACAGTGTATATGAGTGTCTTTCCATGTAATGCGTATTTCAATAGAGAAAAAATATGTATATTGTCCACGTTAAAGCAAAAATATTGCATTGCGAATTTCTGTAGAAGGCTAAAAAGCATACAAGCCCATTAAATTGGAATCCATGGTGATAGTATTGGAAATAAACAAATATTTAAGTAACATAATAGTTGTAGTACTGGTAATTGTTAAATTTGTCCATATAGGCAGCTTTAAAAAGACTGATTTTTAAAAGAAAACTTCAAAGAACAGAACTAAACGAGTACAAAATGAACAAATCAATTATAATTCACTGAAAACTGCCCTAGTTACAAACCAATTATGAAAGACATAGATATAGGTTACTTTGCGGTAAACTAAATTCAACATTGTAGAGTATACAGAGTTAAAGAAAAAAAATTATTGATTTTATTAAAATATATAGGTCTTGTTTTCCATATACTACTTGAATATTTGTTCGGGTTTAACCAACATTCGTTGGTTTTACTTGATTACCTTTTACAATTTATTTCTCTTTTTTCGGCTGAAAGAAGGTTGTAGAAATAATGATAGCAAGGACTCTAGGGCAGTATGACAACAACAATATTCTCGGCACACTCCGCACTACACAAGTTATTAATTAACTCGGAAGTGCCGTTTCGAAGACACATGGGTCATCATCTTCAGCCACGAGAGCCTCGATTGATGTGAGAGAACATGTACTAAATCTAACGAATCCGCTCTATCCCTACTCTTAAGGAAAAATATACACAAGTACTTTTGCCGCTTCGATTAGGAAGTTAAAATAAGGGGAAAAGGCGGATAAAGGTCACCACGAAATGCAAGACATGTGTTCTTTCGGCCCCTACCCTTAAAACTACAGACTGGACAACATGTGGAATGTACGACAGGGTCGACGTCTTTTGTTATAACACAATCATAAATGACCTCTTTACCGTAATAAATCGAAAAGACAGGAAAAATGTAAAAGTCCCTTCTCTTTATTGATTAGGCTTGCATTCTTATTTATGTAAATCTCATCGGCGTCCAGTTCATGCGGCGAAATAACGTTTTTAATCAATCTTAGGTTTTCTAAATTAATATAATGTCCGGTATCGTTTACGTGTTGTGCTACACTTGACGCTTCTGTCTTCCCGTGCCTGTGGTAGTGTCTATCCCGATAGGACGTTATGTTATCGCGCTTGCAAATGGTATCCTTGAGTATACGAAGAGAGACGATCTGCAAAAAAATTCATATATAAATTGATGACAAATGTTATTGCATGTGTCTTCTTGTTCCACGTATCAACTCTAGATACAATTCTATATTCATGATGCCATTTGTAAGGTTGTGAAACGACCTCCAACATACATACTCTCTCAGATCGGCAATGATGGATGGATAGGTGCCATGAACCTTAAACATTATACAGGGCTGTCTCATCGGGAACTGCATCGATTGATAAATGAGAGGAGTATACATTGGAAAACTCTGAAAACTTCGTAATATACTATAGCCTACATGTACTATTAAACTAAAATATTTTTAATAATCTAACACATCCTGTTAGACCGGAAATATCTATCAACTTTGTTATTTTAAATGGAAGATCCTATATATTATTACATTTTTGTATTATTCATTCAATTTTAAAGTTTTGGTAAAGCAATTATGTTGCTATTTCTAACCATATTTGAAATATTAAAATTTTTTGAAAATTTTAGACAAATGGACGAGTACATGTGAGCTATTATAACTGTGAAACTGTTTAACTTAGAAAATTGAAATTTTGCATTTTGTATTATAATCTGAATCAATTTTTCGAAAACATTATACAGCGTGTCCGACAATTACGATTAAGGTTTCAAATTGAAAATGTGTCAAAACTCATTTTTTTTAAATACGACTACCTATTTTTATCTGTCTTAAATTGCTCTTACAAAAATACAAAAAAAATGTCATACTCATTGCGCATCTAAAATTGATAATTTTCAAGATATCGTGAGACGCCCTGTATATACGTAAACATTACATATACGCGTGCACATGCCTACACATGGAGAACGTAGAGTTTATGGAATAAAATTTATAATTTCTTTAAGAGGCTGATTTGAGAAAAATGTTCGAACATGTCACTTTCAGTTTAGCATCTTTTAGACATAAAAGATCTTTTTTTTATTCCTTTCTTTCTTACTTCTGAAGTGCCTCACCACTTTGGAAGTAATGGTCAATTTTCTTAAATAGGATACCCATATTTTGAAAACGTCAATAGAAAGAGCTTTGTTCTATGCGTGCAGCAATATCCCATCAAAGGGGTTCTACAGAATTCAGTTATTTATTATTTCTACAGAATTCAGTTTTTATTACCCCACTTAATGTTGTACTTCTTCTTCTTTCGCTTCAGTCGAACGTCGTTAGGAACACCAGTTCGGCATTCAAACGAGCGTTAGCGAACAAAATGTACTCGGAAATCTACACCGCTGGCGAAATCATCTACGCCCAGGACAAAGTGAAAAATGTGCTCATGTACGTCGCAAGAGGTTCCGTGCAGATATTATCTGGAGATGATACGGAAAGCACGCTGCTAATACTCGGCATAGGATCCTGCCTAGGCGATATAAGTTTAATATATTCATTAGAGAACCCCGTGCAGGTACGCTCGCGGAAAGGAGGCGAGCAGGAGCGAACATAAATTCTAATTTTATCGTTGCTGAATAATTGATCGATTACTTCGAGCAAACTGTGTGACCTTATCTTAATTAAAGGAAATATTTGCTCGCGTTTAAACATTAATTTCCAGTTTATTAAATCGATAACATCAACCCATACCATTCTCCTATATCGCCCTTTCTGCAATCTTTTTTTACCGAAAAAAAAATATTAAAGGTCCTAATCTTATTTAAACACTGTAGGTGGTGTCTACTTCATTTTCCGTTGTCTATTGTTTGAAGAAGGCTGATCTTTGGCAGACTGCTCGCATGTTAAAGGCTACCAATCCATCGAAGAAAATACATGCTGTTGTAAAGGTATGTATATTTAATCAAAAATGCGAGAGAACACAAGTGAATGAAACGAACTTTACTGTTACGGTATTCCCTACACGACCAATTTGGACATCTAGAACTGTATATGGTTCAAACTCCACATTGGGCAATGACCTTCCAATTACATCAAATATTTCTAATTAGTTTTCAGTTTTAGAGATGTTATCTTATTCGCATGAATAAGAAAATTATTCAAATTATGGTTTTACTCGTTTTTAAGATACGCTTATTTTGCTCGACCATATCCTTACACGCATGTATTTTTTAATGTAGAAATTTTGATTGTTAGGGCATGTGATGTTTTAGGATAATATTTAGCAATTTATACATGTACGTACAGTTTTAATGAAGTAGATCGTTTTCTAATTTCAAAGTGATATTACATCAAATCAGTGAAAATATGGTAAATTTGTTTTTGAATTGTGAAAATATGGTTACCATAATTTCAGAAATGATTCATATTTCACTTATCTATAATTGCTAATGATTGGGCAATAAAGAACTTATAGTGCATTGTCACCCTAATAATTAAACAACTTTTCCTACCGGCGCCTACGTAAGTCAATCATTACTGCCGTGAATGGAGGGACGTAAGACGCAATTTGCAAGTTATTTACCTTAGTTGCAAGATACAGCGGGATGTAATGGAATTTCACGTCCCCATTATATCACTGAGAATCCAACATCCAGTCTAAGAACGATGTCCTTTGTTTAAAATTATTCAAAAGATAAAATTTGGAGGTATCTTTGTAGATACAAGAAAACTCCTTTCAAGCCGAAATTTCTGCATATTTTGGAAGGAGCTGATCTTGAAAGGCGTTTGGAATATTGTTTGTGGAGTCAAGGTAATTTTTTAAATGATCAGTGTTTCCTAAAGAAAATGTTGTTTACTGATGAGGCTACATTTACCACCAACGGAATAGTTTCATCGCAAAATTGTAGATATTGGTCTGCAGAATTAACGTTTGGTGTGGAATTCTAAACAATAGGATTATAGGACCATTCTTTTTTAGACAAAATTTAAATGCTCTGCGTTTTTTAAAATTACTAAAGAACGATTTATGGGATGCACTACATGATCTTCCAGTTGCAGTACAACAGAAAATGTACTACCAAGTATAGATATTGCAGTTGTGGTTAGGGAATGGTTAAATGAGAATTTCCAGGAAAGATAGATAGGTCGTAATAGTCTCCTAATCGAATGACCACCTAGATCTCCCGATATCACACCATTAGATTTTTAGTTTTTGGAGTGTATTAATAATAAAGCGTATAAAACTAAACCATTAAATATTCAACAACTTTGTGACAGAATAACTCAAGCCTGCCAAGACATAAGTCGAGAAGAATTGAGGAAGGTTGTCGGGAACAACAGAAAGCGAATTGAAAAATGCATACGTGGCTTAGTTGAGGATACTGTTATTTAAGTAATGAAGCATCGTTTTTTGTTATTCTATTGAATTAAAAGAATAAAATAACTCCTAACAAACTTGTGAGATTAATATTCGAATTTTCTGGACTTGAACATTTTTCGAGGAAGATTTTCAAAATTTTTTGTTTTTAACGACATTTCGGATCTAGCTTACTTGAACACTTCCGAACAACTTTTATTAACAAGATTTTTTGATAAAAAATCCCTAGTACGACTTCTTTAATTTGGCTGTTTATTTTAAATCGTAGTAGACCAGCATTTTACCGTGAAAAGATAGTAACATACCCTAAATGTACAATTTAGTAAAAAAAAATATTTTTTTAAATCGATAATATATGAAAAAAATATTGGTGTGGTAACCTATAAAATGAGACACATTGTAGTAATAGGTGTCAGTACATAACAGAAAGTGATAATTTTGAGAATTATGTAAATATATAAGCAAATGTTAAATATTTTCCTAAAATGCCGATTTTTTAGAAATTTTGGACCAATGGTAGGAAAAATATGGGCCGTAAGAGCTTTTTCGGTCTCGGATGTATTGTAGACCTCGGCTTCGCCTCGGTGGGCAATAAGCACCTTTGTTTGTGTATTATTAAGTAAAACAAGGAAGATAGGTGATACTAGCAGTAAAAGCTTTTGATATATTAGTCAATTTAACACATATTATTATAAATTATAACATGAGATGGTTGGTTTGTATTGCATTTTATAATTAAGATTTTGAGATTATGTTGTATATATATCTAAATTTAATTATTTTTCATTCCAATGAATATTTTTAGAAACAGAACAGCAAAAAATTTGCCGGTAGGGGATACAAACGCGTTAACAACTTATAGTAACACACAAGCAACAATGATCAATGATAGAATGGAATATGTATAACACGTCTATATTCAATAAAATGTCAATTAACAACATTACAACAGATTATAACTCAAGTTATTCAATAAAAGTAAATAAAACATATTAAAAATTACTTTACCTCTACATCATGAAACTTTTCTTTCATAAACAGCTACAACGTTTAAAATATCTTATTTTCGCTACCTATGTAACTTAACTTCTTATCAGACTATTTCTTTTAAGGATTTAATATTCTAGTATTTAAATTTCTAATTTATAAGTTGATAATAATTAAAGGGGCCAGTGGGTGAAGGAGTTATATTACAAAAAACTGTTTCTGAATAAATTAGGTATACTACTAGCCCCTTCCCATATTAGTTTTTTCAGAATTTTTATTTTGTAAGAAAAATTGTAAGTAATATACCACAAGAACATTAATTTTTACTATTTATTTCACTTTTTTAACATCTTTAAACAAAAATAAATATGTATTTACCGACTTAAATCGATATATAATACAAAATGTTCATAATTAAAAAAAAAAAGCCAATAAACCTTAAATTCACAAAAAAACTATTTTACAGTTTACCATTGGGTGACTTCGCCTTTATTTTTTATGACATCCAAAATTCTTCGGGGCATAGTGTTAACCAAGCCTTGACAAAATTCAGATATTTCCTGAAGCCTTTGCATCGGTTCAGGAATTGTTCTAGCAGGATGTTTTCGGAGCACTTTCTTCATCTTGTGCCATAAAGTTTCGATAGGAGACAAATCGGGACTACTAGAAACCCATTGCAAAAGTGGTATGTTTTTGTCTTCCATCCATTTTAAAGCTTTTTTTGAAGTATGACATCCTGTACCGTCCTGCTGGAACACAAAATCTTGACCCGATGTCAAGTATTCTTCCATGACCGGTAAAAGTGATTCTTCCAAAATGTCTAAATATTTGTTAGTATCGACAGTTCCTTCAATAAAATGAAGTTTACCCACTCCTTTTGATGACATGCTGCCCCAGACCATAATCGATGCCGGAAATTTTACTTTTCTTTTAAGACAATCAGGATGGAACGCCTCATGTTTTCTCTGGATAACTCGACCATCACTGTCTCCAACACACACTTCGAATTTGGCTTCATCGCCCCACTGCACTGCATGCCATTGCTGAGGTGTCAAATCTTTATGTTCTTTCGCCCATTTTAATCTATTTTTCTTCTGGCGTGGTGTTAAAAGTGGCTTTTCTTTGGCATGAAATAAAACCACCGGTTATAAAATGCCAGTTTCTTTTTAAAACATAAAAATTCCTACCTTATAAGTGCCAAATCCTAGTTTGTGAGCCTCTCTGTGACATGTGGATCTCGAAATTCGCCTTCCAACAGCATCGCTCCACAAAGCACTTAATTCAAAATAACTAGCACGTCGATTTTTCACAATAATTCTTCTTAGTGCTCTTTTATCCGCATGTGTAATTTTGCTTTTTCTTACATATCGGGGCTTCTAACAATATTTCTTACACTATATCGAGATAACTCCAATAAATTTGCTATTTCCGAATTTGATTTTCCAGAATTAAAAAATTTGATAATTGAACGAATATTTGCTTCTAAAAACTTTCCTTTACCCTTTTTAAAAAAGTCTAACCTTTAAAGAGCTGAATTAAAATTGAACTAAATAAAATACGTTCTAACAGTTCTTACCAATTGTTTGGCGTCCCTTTTTCAAAACCACCTTGACCTGTTGGCTTACCTTGTAACAATATCAAAACGAGCTGATATTTGAAAACAAAGCATTTTTTAGCACATGTTTTTATTTTCCGCTGAAATTTCTAAAATAAGGCGATAAAGTAGATGTTATTCGCTGCATGTAATTAATTACGCATTGTTATTAAATTTGGAACTCAAAAAAGCCTGTAAAGTATATTATCATTTAGACTGTATCAAAAAAACTAAGATTTCATTAGGTGGGCCAACTGGTATGGGAAGAGGGAAGAGTTCTTATCTTTTATTGAATAATTATTTTCAAATGCAGTTTGTTTGATTAGTAAGAAGGGGTTGTGAATTAATAACATATGGTCAAATATATGAGTTTTCATGAATCTTGTACATTACAACAAAAAGTAGACTTTTTGAAAAATGTGACTTAACCCCTTCATCGGCTTACCTCTTTAATTATTATTAATTATTATTTCTCAATCAATACAATCAGCTATACATACCCCACAGTTACACAAATTTTCGCAACGGTATTGGCATTCAAACACTGCATCATTCGATATTGCAACTGCAATCTGTAATAAATATGATTTTTATATAATATTTATTTTGGCCTTACGTAACTTTCAATAATGTAATAGGTTGTGTAAGTATATAGCATCGACTCTAAATTTGCATACATTTAGAGATCTATGGTTTTAAATACAAATGTATTTAAATATTGTAATTTTATAATTCAGATATGTACTGTAATGCTATTACTAACATTTTGATTTACACTTTGTCTATTTCCAGTTTCTACCTACGTCATTGTTTTGTCGTAGGAGTAAAGACAATCTATTAATTTTACTATCTTTCTCAAGTATTGCCGGTGAAAAAGGAAGCAAGATTTGAGCTTGTCTCACAGACAGAGATCTACACTTTGTCTATACACACTATATCTCATTTATTAAAAATAGAAATTCTACCAAAATCTTCTTTAAAATCACTTTTGCCATTTAAAATTCCTAACCTAAGTTAAAGCAAAAATTATTTGTGTTAAAAGCAACAATAATTTGTGCTACATTTATTTTCAAGTTAACTGTTTATACGGCATGTATCGATTTGTTGCATACGGACAAAAATTGATGACGTGCATGAAAATAAACAAAGAGTAGAACACTAACCAATATTTGTTGAAATAATACTAATCATTCCTATTTTTTGTAAGTGATTAAAATAACGATTAATAAAATAGTAGTAATAAAATAGTAAAACAATTTGTAAAAGAAGACTATTGCGGAACGAAATTTGTTAATATTTATTTATTGATCCATTGCTATTCAACACTTTCTACAAACATCTAGGTATTGATAAAACTAAACTCCGAGTAAATCCTGGCGTAATATTTTGCCTAGCGTCCAAAATACGTTGCCGAAACTCGACCTGCTTACAAGGCTGAAAATTTGGGTCATAAATGGATTGTCGCCTGTATACTTCAGCATTTAATTGTTTCTCTAATATCATGCAAACACCTGGACCTCTACCACTAATCCACGCCCATGCGTTTACTGGGAAACAACCGCTTCTGTTAACCGATCTTACACACTTTGGATCATAACGCATTCCTGTTAGTTGATAAACACGTAACATCTCCGTCAGGATAAGACTGGATTGTTTTCTCATCAGAGAAAACAACGTCTTGCTATAAACCATTCTTTACCCATTCTTATTCGTCACAAAAGTCTTATTTGCGCTACTGCAATGTTTTAATTCCGTTTCACGAATTCGTTTTTGAGCAGTACTAATGCAACCAGGAAAATTTGTTTCCCCCTTTATTCTTACAGCGGTAACGAAAGCAGCAAGAAATTTACCGAGTGCCTATATCATCTTCCTCGTTTGGTATTCTTAGATGCCTTGAACCAGATTATCGAATAAAAACCCCATTGCATAAATAGTCTTTTGCTTGCAATACTGTATTTTTACTGATTCTCAACTCATTCGCAATACGTAGTCTAATTTTCAAAGTCGATTGTTGAAGCGACTGCCAATTTTGACATTTTAATTTGAATTATTTTACATTACATTTTTATAATGTAATTAGCCTACTTCAGCAATATTTACGTAACTCTAATAATTGGTTGCACCAATTTTTTTTAGTTCGCCCATGGTACATACAAGTGAACCAATATCATATTGTACGTATGTACAGCAATCAAAAACTGTTGGAAACCATTTTAGAACCATACATATTAATATAATATTTAACTCAAATACATCAGCAAACTAAACTATTTACTTATATTTCATAACAGAGCAAGATTAGAACCGCAATACTCAGGCAAAATTACAAGAAACAGCGTCAAATAAATTTCCAGTAAGTTTCAACATCAATCGCTAAGATTCCTGTACTGTTAGCTGGATTCTTTTTTAATCTTACAGAGGTGGTTTGGCACATAATATCGAACTGATTGGTTCACGCGTAAACGTCAGCGGTACAAACGATTTTAACGTTTACATTCGAGAGGAAGCCATCTCCAATTTGTATGTTATCACGAAGGTAAGTAAGTCCTTTTATTTTTTTTACGATCTCTAATAAATCCAATAAGCAGCGAAAATGGTTACAGATTAAGGTTATGTTTTTTGAAGTACCTACTTTTTCTCTTGCTTCGAATTTCAAGGATTGCACGTTATGTAACTACGAATAAGTTATAAAGGTGAGAAGAAAGAAAAGAAGGTATTGACTTACAAAATAAGGTTTACTTTAATTAATACAAGGGATGCACATCATCAGGCCAACTGCAAAAGCAATCTGAAATTCGATTTAGAATAGTGTAAACGTATAAAATTAAAACTTACCAGTTTTACCATTTTTATCAAATGACAAATTATATATTTTTCTTCAGTGTCCAGTGGAAATATATACATCTGAAATCAATTATTTTATTGTTTTAACACTTTTTTACAGCATTATCGAATGCAAGTAGTTTTCCACTTACCACGTTTCACTAAACAATTCACAGGGAAAAAAATAACATAAATTTAATTCTATTAACTAAAAATTATAAATTTCTTTATTATTTAGTTCCCAACCTATCCTAGAAATATGTATTTTGTGTCTAATTCAGTTTTATTTCTCATCATAGACCCCTGTAAATCTATACGCTTTCCTTAATGATGCTCCCATATCTTTATTTCGTCCAAATAATAGTTAGCATCTTGTTCTGTAAAATTGGCGTCTGCGAATGTGATGGCCTCCGCATTCGATGAAAATTTCTGTCCTTCAAGCGAAACCTTGAGCCTAGGAAACAGAAAAGTCGTTGGGGGCCAAATCTGATGAATGGAGTGGGTAGTCCTTCAATTCAAACCCAAATTCGTAAATTTTTGACATGGTGACTGTTGAAGTGTGAGACGTCTGAGTTGTCTTGGTGGAGCAAAACTTTCTTTTTCTTCAAATACGGCCGTTTTTCCAAAATTTCTGCCTTCAGTTTGTCAAGTAAAAATGTATAGTATGCCCCCGTTATTGTTTCTCCTTTTTCAAGATAGTCGATTAACGCATCCCCATGACTGTCCCAAAAACAATCGCCAGTACTTTCTCGGCCAATGAAACAATCTTCGCCTTTATCGCTGCATTAGAAGTGTTCATTCGAATGCGTTTTCGGTCCTAAGAGAGCAAGAGCGGCACTCAGCGCGCGGTTAACTCTTCAGTCAATATATGACAAAAACGTTCTTTTGAGATGCCCACATTCTCTCTCTAACTTAAATTCGACGGTCGTCTGGCACCATTTGGTGAACTTTTCCTATGTTATCGGTAGTGGTTGCAGTTTTTGGCCGTCCCGAGTGTTCATCATCAACGAAGCTGTTACCACCATTTTTAAATTTAGCTGTCCAAAATAATCGTGCAAGGGGCCCGTAGACAGCGTCCATCTCGTCTTTAATTGCCTTTCAAATGCAAAACTTCAATGATCTTCGATTTTTTCCAATTTTACAAAAACACTGACATCGACTGACACAAGCGACTGTTAGACAACAACTAAACGTTCAGCATGGGTGAAATTTCCAAAAGTATCTTTCAACGCACGCGCAGTATATTACCAGAATAATTTTGACGAGTAACACCATCTTCATGTTGAGGCTTGAAACTTTTCAGACTATCCTCGCATGGCTGTCAAACTTTGAAGCAAGATATTTCGTAAATTTTGAGGAGGTAGGAAAATGCGCCTTTGCGATAATATTTTTGGATTTTACTTAAATTGTGCATCATTCCTAATAACGGAAATGATAGAAAACTTCAACATAAGTGAATGCAATTCAATTATGTGAAGGTGAATCTTGAATGTAATTCAAAAAATACATAGAGATGAAGAAAAGTTATATGTTAGTTGTTGGCAGTATATTTCACATCGTTTGAAGTTAATTTTTGTAGAATTTCAGTTTTCGCGGAAACTTCCTTATGGATTGGTCCTTGGTCTCATTTCATCTACAGCTTTTCTCTTTAGGCTATTGCTAATTTTCTTTTCTGCCCAGGCCACGATCACTATCACTCTCATGGTTTTGGTTGCCAGACAGTTTTGAGAACACGCCGTTAAACAAACAATTTGGCTTAACAATTTTTCTTAATACGTTTCCAACATTTTTCTCCAGTTGACTTTACAACTCGATAAAAATAATACTTGTACTTATGTGCCAATAACAATTTCTTCTAGCTTAACATATCGGAAATCTACGCATTAATAACACTGTGCTAGTTGCAAAAGCTGGGTACCCGGGGATAAATCTAATTCGAGTACGCTGAATCCAATGGTGCCAATCGTTTTTAAAAGCCACCTCGCGTTTTCGAGCAATTTCAATTTAAAAATTTTAGGCCCAAAGAACCTTCTGGAACACTCAGGAATTTTTTGGAAAATCTGATCAATGGCCGAAGAGCTTTCTGGAACTTTCGAGAACCTTCCATGGACCATTCGTGAACTTTGTAGGAACTTCCATCCCCGCTACTGCCACTTGGTCAAATACGTATATAAGCGGCGCTATTAACCGCTGAGAACTCTGTTTTCAGAAGTGTTAACATCTAAATATTAAAGCAAATAAGCCAAACCGAAGTAAATAGTGAAAAGTTTGAAATTGTTCATTGTATTGGCTTGTAAAAACAATTAATTTAAAATATGAAACATGGATAAATGTTCTAAATTGAATGCCTTCTGTAACGTGTATGGAAAATTTGTAGTTAAGACCACTCGGCGTAAAATAAGTGCTGAAACCGCCGATTTGTATCGACAATATTTCTCACAAAATGTTTTTACTCATCTGTATTGGACGCCGTCTACTGTTTGACCAACATATGTTTTGAATTTGAATGGATGGACAAAAACCGGGGCCGCTATGCCATTTGGTTTTCCGATGATTTGGATAGATCCAAGAGAACATGATCCAGCTAAATGTTATGCGTGCGTGAATTATACTGACGGTATGAATAGAAGAGAAGTGATTCTTGGAATACATTCCAACAACATATACTCAATTGCCGCTGCCGCATTCAAATACAAATGTCACTGCGCCATGCAATCACGGTAAAATCACGCAATCTCGTTTGAATAATACAATAAGAAGCCTGAAACTATCACAGCGACAATCCATTCTTTTGGCAAAGGACTTGAAACAAATGAACGTTTTGGCAGTAGATGTTCGGATATACGGAGCAATCAATCGTCATCATCGTTTTACGAATTTTTTCAAATCCATTGAGAATAATTCACTCGCTTATTGCACTGATATCCGTGGTTTGATTTTAACGATGCAAAATGAATATAATCCCGAGCAATGGCGATTGTTTATCGACGCGTCAAAAAGCAGTCTGAAAGCGGTTCTGCTACACAACATTAATTCAAAAAATTCCATTCCGATTGCACTGAGCAGCAATACAAAAGAGACATATGCATCGCTAAAAAAAATCATAGATTTAGTGCAATATAGTGACCAAAAGTGGAAAATTTGTGCCGATTTAAAAGTGGTGGCTCTTGTAAGAGTCATGCAAACGGATTATACCAGAAATATGTGCTACATGTGCTTGTGGAATATCCGTTTTGCCGGCGACCAATATAACGAACGGAACTTTTTGCAAAAAATAATGAAAAATCGACTAAATCGATTCAATTTTTTTCAAATAGTTTCTATCCGATGTGTGTTCGTCGATACGACGTCTATTCGATCGATTTCCATCGATTTAAATTCAATCAATGGCCAAAAAATGATAAAAATTAGGTTTTTTGGGATCTTTGAGCCTAAAATTTTTAAATCGAAATTGCTCAAGAACGCGAGTTAACTTTGAAAAAGGTTAGCACCATTGGATTCGGCATATTAGAATTAGATTCACCTCCCGGGTGGCGAGTTTGTTGCAAAAAAAGTCTCCAATTCGAGCACAGTGTAATTTATATGATTAGCACTCTTATAAACCTGGTAAAACCAAACAAATCTTATATTGGAACTTTTATTTATTTCATTTTAAATGATAATAACATATTGAGGTATGATTACTTATATTTCCGAGAAAAAAATTGAGTTTAATATTGAATATTTTGCGTGATCTTATATTTTTATTTTTATTAGTGGATAGGGACTAGTGACCTCTGATTCACCGTAAGTAATTACAGATATATCGAAAACTGTCCTGACGGAATTCAAGACAAAACTACAGGACCTCTGACACTCTTTGTCGGCACTTCGATCTTCTATTGGTGAAGATCATCGATCATATTATTGTTAATACATTTAAGTCACAATTTTAGGAAGGCATTATAATACGCATTGCGTTTCATTGCGAATGATTTATAAATATTCATTTAAACAGCGAATTCGTTTCAAGAGGTCAAATATAAACATCATTTGTATTCAGAGTTATTCGCTGAAGAAGGTTGAAATTTAAATATACGACTTAATTATAAAAATCCATAATATACAAAATTACTTAGCATTTAATAAAAGGTACTTAACAGTATTCAAATAAATCAATTTATTGGTGAGAAAAGCCGAGTATCGCTTTTGGATGTTTTCTGTAGTGCTGATATAAATTTCAGGAAATTATATCAGCACGTATGCATTTAGTTACAACCAAGACACTTTTTCTTTTAGATAGCGAAGAATGTAATTGCCTTTGGGATTTTTTTTCGGTAAATGAAAAATCTTTCTATTTCCGTTGATTTTATTGTGCGTTAGGTTAAGCTACCTTTCAAATATTTTATAACCTCTTTCCAATTAAATGATTTCGTTTTATAGTAAATAAATTGCAGAAAAAAAGCCGACCTTTCACAAATAAAATATAATAATTCTTTTCAACCGCAGTACTCTTTAAATTTACGTGAAATCAACTTTTGGAAAGATAACGTGGAAACATTACGCTTTAAAAAATTTACAAAAGTAGTTTGTTTTCTCATTGTTTCATAATTCAAATGAATCTAGGACGCTGATTATTCGCAACACGATGGAATATTTATCCGAACCACGTTCCCATGGATCTTGCGACCATCTTCCGAATTCCTCTTCGTATGGGAGAGCTTCTTCGTAGTCCTAGTCGGCCTGGTGGCGATATTTTACCCGTGGCAAACGATGAGCAATAGCGGCTCTGGCAAAATATCCTACATCTTCAAGAGTTTCGTTTGTCTCAGCTACACGGTAGACTATATCATCCGCACGTGCACCGCCGTAGAGGACGATAAAGGTATTCCTTTTGCGCCGTTATACCTTACAGTGCTACGATTTTCGTTTTATTTTCAGGAGTTTGTACGAAATTTTCCGACTTGATAGCGAATAAATGCTCTAACTTTGGATTTATATTCGACATCATCGCTTTATTGCCATTCGAATTCACCGGAATCGCTAGATATATGCGGCTAAACAGGGTCCTTATGACTTATAGGGTAAGCTATAAAATTTGATCCGGAGGTGTACGTATGTTCCATGGAGAATAAAACCGTTGTTTCTAGGTTGTTCTTTATATTAGAAGAATCGAAAACAGCTTCAAGGTAAACATTGCTATTGTGAGGTGTATTAAGTACGTCATTTATCTGCTGTACATTTCGTATTGTACTGCTGTGATCTATTACATGTCCGCCTGTTACGATGGGTACGTAACTTGATAACAAGAAAACTCTGTTTATCGACGAAAATTTTATGTAGGTGTCTCAAGGATACTTGGGTGGACACTTACGCCAAAAGCCAGTACTTCTCGAACCAGACACTTTTGTTTGAAACGGCCATGATGTACGCCATGCTCTTGGTTTCCGGAACCGGAGGCAGGGTCATTTATAGGAGACTGGAGGAACTAAGCATAATTACAGCTATATGTGTCATTGGTGCATTGGTTGTCAGCTATTTAATATCAGACTATTCGGCCACCTTGACGTTAGCTGGTCGAACTCAGTAAGTAAAATACAAAAACGATGCTATCGCAGCTAATTAAAGCAAAAAATTGACTTACTTCTTCTTATTTGGTGAAGAATTTTATTATTTAACATTATTAGTACAAAACTAATTATCGCAGAACAACCAAAGAAAGTACGCACGGTTATACAGGGTGTGAGAGGTTCTAATTCCAAAAGTGAAAGCAGATGTAGATAATATTAAAAGAAGAGTATTTGTTTTAATTATCATTGTATCACTCCATCTATTTGTGGGTTATTACAGTAACGAAAGATGGAGAGTCGGCAACATTGTGCTATGTGTCTTGGGTCAGGGATATTGTAATACAAACAGAAATGAGATTGGTGACAGCTGTAAATATTTATTTGAACCGAACGAGGGAGGTAATGTTATTTATTGTAAATTTTACTAGACCTACAACGGCGACCTTCGGGAAATAACGACTTCCCATACGTTGCTTATCAAACAAAAAAACGTAATGTCACGTTCGCTCTGGAAACATCTGGAGTGCATCGCGTGTTGGTAGGTCAGGAGAGAATCATATGTTTTCAATGTTGCCAAGTTGGAGATCGCTTTAACGGAAAACAAATATCAAATCTTAATTAATTTATTACTGCCAAACCGTTTTGATTATCAATTTAATGTATTGGACTTTTTTAAAGATATTTATGGGTTCTACACTTTGTTAAAGTTATGAGACGTTTGCTTACTTATTACTGGAGTAATTAGTGTTTGAAAAGTTGCACTTTGGAATTGTTTTGCAATGAAACGATTACATTCAGAAAAAAATTCATAGAAGGTTTTTTTCTAGTTTTTGTCTGTTGTACCTTTATACGAAATTTTGCCATAAGTTGTCCTCACATAGTGTATATTTGATTTCTTCGTACCAATGGATGCAATTGAACTGCAACAAGGGATGTGCTGGACTTCGTAATATATCAGCTAAAATATTAAAAGCCATAAACGAACGCATAAGGGTCGAAATACACGGGCAACTAGCTGTTACAGTTGACAGCTTCAAGCTATCGCTCCATTATTTCCAACGGTACGCTAAATGCGCACACGAACTGCAATGAGCTGCTAATCTAAGCAGCAGCTATCTACTTGCTGCTCGATCTTGCCGTGTAATTGGCAATTGTGCATCGCATACATGTTCGTCTCCTCGTCGCGTTCTGCATTATCTCTTCTCTACTCTCAAAACGGGATCCTTTCAAGGGCGTCTTCAATTTCGGAAACAACCAGAAATCGCAAGGAGCCATATCTGGAGAGTAGGGAGGTTGGGAGAGGACTGGAATTCCGTGTTTCGCCAAGTAAGTCTAGATCAGGTGCGATGAATGAGCCGGAGCATTGTCATGATGCAACTGCCAGTTTTGCGCTGTCCAGAGGTGTGGTCTCTTGCGCCGAACAGCATCACGAAGTCGGCGTAGAACTTCTTGATGGTACTCTTTTGAAACTGTTTGTCCTTCCGGTGCGTATTCGTGGTGCACAATTCCACATATATCAAAGAACACAGTTAGCATCACCTTCATTTTACTTTGCACCTGTCGCGCTTTTTTCGGCCTTGGGGACTCGAGACGCTTCCATTGCGACGACTGTGCTTTTGTTTCCGGGTCGTACCCGTACACCAATGACTCGTCTCCAGTTATCACGGTGTTCAGAAAATCAGGATCACTGTTGGTAGTGTCCAGCAGGTCCTGTGCAACCTCAAGACGGAGTTTGTTTTGTTTTGCCGACAGCAGCTTGGGCACAAATTTCGCAGCCACTCTGCGCATGTTCAAATCATCACACAAAATTGCATGTGCGGAATCTTTACTTATCCCAACCTCTTCGCCAATCTCTCGTACGTTCAAACGACGATCTCCCTTTACCAGATTTTCCACCCTCTCGACAACAGCTGCATTCCGAGCGGTTTGTGGCCTCCCAAAACGCTGGTCACTTACCATCGATACGCGGCCATTTTTGAATCGGTTGACCACTCCTAGAATTGTGTTACCCCCATAGCATCGTCTTCAAACATTTTTTTCTTGTGGAGTCACTTGAGATGTCAAGTGTATGAAAATCAACCGTATTATGCCACAAATGAACGAGACATTTTGTTGATCGATTACATCACTGCCAAGTAGCAAACGGAGCACAATTTGAACTCTGTATACAAGAAAGACAATATTTTCAATAAAGAAAATTATCATCCAGCGGCGATTTTCAACATATTATCTAATCTCTATGAGAGAGCCGTACCTACTAGACTTTTCAATTATTTCAATAAATACAATTTACTTGTTGTGTCACCACATGATTTTCAAGTGGGCAGGTCGGTGGAAAGCGCTGTTGACTTTCTAGAGTGTATCCATCTTAAAGTTGATAATGGTTTTTACGTCGCCGAACTATTCTTCGATCTGATGCGAGCATTTGATACTCTAAATGTTGACTTTATATATAAAAAAAATTACAATTTAGGAATAAGAGGTATAATTTTCCTCTAGCTACATTCATATTTATGTGCTCGTAAATTCAAAGTAAAGGTAGGTCCAGTTAAATCCGTAGAACACGATGTTAGTGTTGAGGTTCCGCAGGGGCCCTAGGACCACTTATTTTTTTAGTTTTTCTTAACGACATGAACAACTACATGAGACCTGAGAAAGTAGGGTACTTCGCATATGACACTTCAGTGGTTGTCTCAGCGCGGACCTCTGGAGAATTTCAATGTACAAACGTGAAACCTGCGGTTATTAAAAGTAACGCCGAGAATCCTTATTCAAAAGAAAGCTTGAGGGAAACATCCCCAGATATCTTAAAACACTTTCGCGCAGCTGTGAATACGAAAGAGCTTTCTTGAACCAAAACTCCTCGAGGCTTATACCTCAACTAAAGGTGTCTTTGCAAGTTCCATCATTCTGCAATTCGATGACCTCTTCCCGCATATTATCAGGTAGATCCCTGGCTTTGACGTTAAATGGATTTCTAATAACTCTCCGGATATCATCAGATTCGGTAGCATTGAATTCAGGAAAATAGCGAGAAAATTTCTGTTTAAGAGCTTTTAAGTGATAGGCAACATTTTGATAGTCTTCCGACGTTATATTTATATTACCTTGATCTTGATTATCAAGTTTCTTTAGCGTGGGGAGGTCCGAATAGTTTTTCCACAAGTCAATTTTATCAATAAAGGCGCGGAGTTTATCTTCAAATACATACATAGCCGTCTGTGCAAAAACCAGAGAGTTCTTCCCATATGATGTTGTGCTTCTCAAAATAGTCACCGACTAATTTGAAGACGTCGACTCCTCTCGAAATGGTTTCAAGAGCTGTTCTTCAATATCCTGCGACATTTTCTAAATTCGATCCTTAACTATGTTGTTAGACAATGATATCTCCTGAATATTATTTTTTACCTTCCTCTCCTAAAACGCCTTCTACAGCTTCTACAGCAAACATGGCTTCACTAATGTTTCACCGTTTGTGTGTGGTTTTTTTGATACTGCAATCAGTTTTGAAATTTCGAATGACGCAGCAACGGCTTTTTCAGACATTTCGTGTTTTGAACCATTCGGCCCTAGCTTCATTTTTTTCAAATTGTCCAACATTTCCTTGAAAAACTCTGAAGGACGATTGCTGAACTTTGAATGCACAGTTTTCAAATATCGCTCTAACTTTGCAAAACCAAAGATGGCGATACTTTTTTTGAGTTTGAAGAGATAAAAAGAGTTTTATCCATATTAATCCGAGCCATTTTTGTACCTAGTCTCGCGGGCCACCTGGAAAATGGCCACGGAACACCTATAGTCCCTGGCCCATGGGTTGGGAACCACTAACTTAAACGGTCCTTTAGATAAAGGCGCTTTAGGGTGCCGATTATGAAACCGTCGTAATTGTTTTACGTAAAATGATTGAAACAATTTATACGAAATTGGAATTACATTTGTTCAAAAATGTTAACATATACTTCTAAAGGTATTCTTTTCAACCTCCAGTATTTTGACATTGTCAAAATCAAAAGAATGACCAGCCTCATTACTATGTACGTTCAATGTAGTGTTATTGGAGTTGGCGTCTAACATTGCTTTATTTACGATTTCATAAGTTTGCCCTACGCAGCACCTCTTGTGTAATAACATCCCTTGTGTAATAAATATGTATTCTCTAAAATAAAGGAAGATACGAACACTCTAGATAAAAATAATGTTATCTACCACATTCAATGTTTGTTCTTTTATAGTACCCTGAAAATCTCCCAAAATCAGCTGCGAAAATTTGGTGGAATAAAGAAATGAATCAAACTGGGTACTTAGACCTTTTTTCCCCGTCTTTCGATTGAGTACATAGGAATGGCGTTAAATTTTCTAATTTAATTTATTCTTTCCGTTTCATCGTGTATTTTATCCTATGTAAATTAAAATTATATCTAAACTTTTTCCAACAGATTTTTTTTAATTATCCCTAATGCACGCGTAATCTCCATCTGTAATCATCACTAAAACAGATTTAATCTCGACAATCAGAAAAATAAGATGCTTATCCTTGACTTTCTCTTATTTGCCAACAACTTAAGATATCACTCCAAATAAAGCAAGAAGAGTAGAATGAAACCGTTATTGATTTTATCTCGCTACATTTCATCCAGAAGAATCGTACATCTGCTACGACAAAATCTAATTCACGAAAATTTTCTCGCAGCTACTTATATATCGAGATGGTAGCTGTGGTGCGAAAATTCATGCAGGACACGCATATGCCGCAGAGCATACAGAACCGGATGAATCATTACTTGGAGGCGCAGTGGATACATAACAAGGGTTTAACGATTAATAAACTTCTGAAGGACGCCCCGCAGTACCTGTACGAAGAGTATCAGATAGCCAAGTACGGTTCGATATTGGAGAAAGTGCCCTTGTTTCAGGTAGGCAAATTTCGTGACCGAGATTTTATTATTCTCGGTTTAATGATGCTTGCCCTTCCTTCTTCGCACAATTTATACCCTTTCAACAGTTAATTCAGAAGCAAAATGAATGCTTAATCAGATCGTTATCATTCTGGATTGTTACCAAGTAGGAATTAGTAAAGAAAAGTTAACCAATGAATGAACGAAAAGCTAATAATATTATATTTGTAATTATTATTATATTCAGTTGACTTTCCTACAATTACCGAAACTTTGCACTGTATTCCAAATACTATCAAAAATGTTCCTACCTAAAAACTGCACTGGGTCATTTTATTTCGAATTTAATATTTGTGATGACACACTATTCATTTTGTTTCTATCTTGATTTATTGAATATTGCACAATAGAAATGTGTGCACGCTGTTGATTGAACGATGTAACTCTGTGGACTGCATTCTGCATGTGGCTTTTTGTGTGTGTTTGGTTGTCGTCGGTTTGCGTGTGGATACAAATGATTGTGTGCTTTTGATTGCCTATGTTTAGATATAAATAATAATAATTTTAATAAGTTATAACGCTCGTACGTGATGTATTGAAAAATGCATTTTTCGAAACCTGTAATGACGGAGAAAAGTCAACTTTTAATGAAAAGTTTGACTTTTTCATGATATTTCTCAAATGTTAAAATGATCATTTTTTTACAGTAACGTAGTAGTTATCTATGTCACAAGGGACGTAAATGAAGTTTTACGGTCGAGGATGGCTTCGCGTCAATCCGCAATACATTCGAGACCGCAAAAGCAATTACGGTTCAAGTGAGAGAATATTTTCCCTACTACCGACCGAAAATTTAAACAAACATTATTTATAATAGGTGTAAAAAACTTTGACATCTTGTTCGGAAAGTCATTTAAAACAAAAGTATTAATTAAACATAGGCCCTATTCTTTTATTCGCAGAACTAAAATAGGCATAAATTTTAATTAGAGATAAATTAGAGATGATTATTAAAATACAACTTTAAAAATAAATAACTAAAAAAAGAAACAAATGGCTATCTAAGAAAATAATGTTTGTAATTGTTGTTCAACATGCGCTCCTTGAGCTCGATTACAAGCACGACACCTACGAACCATCGAGTCATAAACACGCGCTATTATTGCACCATCTTGACGAATTTCATTAAATCTAATTGTTATTTGGTTAAGTTCGTGTGTGTTTTTTACTACACTGTAGACCAGCTGTTTCAAATGCCCACAAGAAAAAAATTCAAGGGGTTTAGGTCGGAAGATCTTGGAGGCCAAGCAATAAAACCTCTATGACCAATCCATCGCTCAGGAAAATGTGTATTCAACCATTGAATTACGTATCTACCGTAGTGAGCTGGAACGCCATCGTGTTGAGAATAAAGAAGCGGAGTATGTTCGATCTCCTCAAAAGCGTTTCATCTAGAACAGTTATAGATAGTGTTTTGCGCTTAGTCTGAGTGGTAAAACTTCTAATTGAAGCAGTTCTCCGCTAAAAAAAAACCAGCTCAAATATTCACACTAAAGAGGCGTTGAAATGGCGATTGTCTAACAACATGTGGATCTTGAAGATTCCATAAATGCTAATTGTATGTAGGGCCTCATCTGTCCATAATATTCTAGTTAAAAATATCGGATCTTCGGCAATTTTTTGCAGCAACCAAATGCAGAACTCTAGACGCTGACCGTAATCTTCCAGTTGTATTGCTTGGATGCGTTGAATGTGGTAGAGGTGTAAGTGTTCACCATGTAGTGTTCGTCAAACAAAGTTACGAGAAAGACGTAGCGCGCTGCAATGCGTCCAGTACTGAGTGAGAGGTTGTCCACCAATGCATTAACAACATTTTCTTCGTTGTTTGCATTATTTTCTCTAGCGTGATTACTTCGATTATTACGTGGAACGACAAGTGAACCAGTTTCTCTGAGTCGTTGAAAAGTACTGCCGAAAACTCTGTGAGAAAGTTGACGTCTATCAGGAAATCTTCAGCGATACTCTCTAGACGCCTGAAGACCGTTACCATCACAGTACTCATACACATAAACAATGTCTGCATATTCAGCTGCACTAAACTCCTTCATTTTGGAAATTGTCAAATTAATTTTTTCACAAATTATGTTGTTAGGTTTTTAAACATAGACTACTACGTTACCTAATCTAAACTAAAAACTGCACTAAACTCATTCATTTTGAGAACTGTCAATTTCATTTTGTCAAATTATGTTGTTCAGCTTTTAAACATAGACTACTAGATGATCTAATCTATATGCATGCAATAATAATTAATTAATTCCAAATCAATAAAGTTTAAATCTGTTGTAGATCTGTAAATAGAAAAAAAACATATGTCTATATAACATTTGTTGGTTTAAATGACTTCCTGAACAAAATGCCAATGTCTTTTACATCTATTATAAATCACCCGTATATTGACACCTATTGCTATATTAATATATATACGTAAAATTCTATTACACCCACTATCAGGGGCGTTCACGGTAACCCGGAAATAATACTTCAGTTCATCCACTCAGGGCAGTAATGATTGACTTACGGAACCGGTAGTAGGAAAGAGTCTTTTACATACAAGATGTAAAAGACTACAGCCATATACAAAAATCAATTTTATTATGATTCTGATTTTGCACTTATAGTATTAGCCAAAAATATGAAGGCAACTTTTCTAAATTATCATATAAGTTCAATTCAATGTGCTCGAATTGGAAATGTTTTTTTTGCAACAAGCTGGGTACCGGAGGGGGTGGGGACCTAATTCGAGTGTGCTGAATCCAATGGTGCTAATCGTTTTTAAGATTTGATGGTTCATACATTGATACGCCTGCTTCTTCGGTTTTCATGGTTTCTAATGCTGATGAAATTGGTCTTGTCGGAACAGGAATTGTATTTGAACGCGGCAGCGGTAATTGAGTATATGTTATTAGAATGTATTTCAAAGAACCTCTTTTTTTTCTGTTCACACCGACAGTATAATTCACGCACGCATAACATTCAGCTGGATCATGTTCCCTTGGATCTATCCAAATCATCGAAACGCCAAATGTCATAACGGCTCCGGTTTTTGTCCATTTATTCAAATTCAAAACAAACAACAGACGGCATCCAATACACATCAGTAAAAACATTTTGTGAGAAATATTGTTGATACAAATCAGCGGTTTCAGTACTTATTTTACGCCGAGTAGTCTTAATTACAAATTTTTCACACACGTAACAAAAGGTATTCAATTTACAACATTTATCCATTTTTGATATTTCAAATTAATTGATTTTACAAGCCAATACAATGAACAATCTAGAACTTTTCACTATTCACTTCGGTTTTGGTTATTTGCTTTAATTTAATTTACATGTTAACACTTTGACTTCTGAAAACAGTCTCAGGCTGTTAGCGGTTAACAGTGCCGCTTATATACCTATTTGACCAAGTGGCAGTAGCGAGGATGGAAGTTTCTAGAAAGTTCACGAATGGTCCATGAACGGTCCATGGAAGGTTCTCGAAGGTTCCAGAAAGCTCTTCGGCCATTGATCAGATTTTCTAGAAAATTTCAGAATGTTCTTTGGGCCCAACGGTTGCCACCAATGCCACCATTGGATTCAGCGTATTCGAATCAGGTTTACCTCCTAGATGCCCAGCTTGTTGCATTTTGCAACTAGCACACTGTAACCTTTAAAGAAGCCTGCAACATAGTACCTATGTATAATTGAAAGTGGTTCCAAACTTTTAGTCCACAATGGAAAAATATGCACGTGTTTCGAAAATTTGTGCACATTGGAGCTAGGGAGCGATTAGATTAAACTAAACTAAATCTTCCTCTAGGCTTTTCAATTAGACCAACACTTCTCTAGTTATAATGATTAAAAAAATCGACAGCATAGGAAAATACATCTAAAATTTCGTTTTTTTCTCTTGATCGTAAAAATTGTATTCTTGAAAATCTACTTCTTCTTTGGGTTTAAATATATTCTTCAAAGAAAACTCTTTTTAACAGGTGAATTACTGCAAATTAAGTAAGCCGTGCAAAATTGGTACAAAATATTGTTCCCCCTAATTATTGTATTAACATCTGACAGCAGTGAGCTGTTTTGTACATAGCCTAAATTTAATAGATCTGTTGATACCTAATAATTTCTCTGTTTTACAACTAATTAGACAATAGCCTCACAAAAATACGAATAAAAATTTGTACGAAACTGATAAACTGATGTGAATGTAAATTTGCAGGTTTAGCATCACCTACATTATGATTCACTTGCATTGATGCAGTGCCGTAATAATGCCAAAGAAGATTACATAGTTTCACGTTCATAATTCTACACTGCATAGCAACCTGAACGGTCTTATCATTTTGCGTTATGCAATCTTTGACACCAAAAATTCCTACGCCAATTTCGAACTATCGTATGCGAACGCCGCTTTGGACAATGATCTTCGTCCTACGGAAGAAAAGGCATCTTTTTGAAAAATAAAAATTATTTCAAACGCAGTTATAACAAAAAACGTAATGCAATATACAATAAACCCAAAACAGAAGTAAATTTTTAAGGTAAATTTATGAAAATTTGTTTGTGCTGAAAATGTCTACTTATTAGAATAGTTACCAGCCATTTTACAAAATTTAAATCGCTCTTAAATATATACAGTATAACTTGAGTCTAAACAATACCTTATACCATATTTATCATTGATTTGATTTAAGTGCCAACTGTACACTTATTTTCGACATTTTAAAATTTTTATAACAGCCAAAGAAGTATTAGTCTAATCGAAAAATCATAAACTACATTTTTCTGCAGTTTTTATTGTACGAAGGTAAGTCAAATATTATCTACACTTTCACCATAACAAGCTTTGAAGGTTATCGTAGTGGCGGCCGCTAGCGTATGCGTTGAGTTGGCGCCTCTGTGGTCATGTGTGCGGAGTTTAATCATGATCGCTCCGCTATTAGTTTGCACCAAAGAGGAACAACGAGCAGTGATCCGATTTTTGTGGTCAGAGGGTGTGAAAGGTGCTGAAATTCACCAGAGACTTTTATCACAATATGGGGACAGTGCTTTATCCCCTAAAAGCGTTTATTTGTGGATCGAAATGTTTCAAAGCGGCCGCACGAGCGTAACACAAAAAGAGGGAGCTGGACGGCCGTCAACATCGACCACCGACGACAACATTCAGCAAGCTCGAAAGATGGTTACAGCAAATAGGCGAGTTACCATAGGTGAGATTGCATCTTCTTTAAACATCAGTCACGGTTCTGCTTATCAAATTATCCACGATGAACTCGAATTTCGTAAAGTGTGTGCGCGATGAGTACCACGAATGCTTACCGCAGAAAACAAAACCAAACGTTTGGACATCTGCCAACGCTTACTGGATCGCTTCAACGCGGAAGGCGACGCATTTTTAAGCAGAATAGTGACCGTTGATGAAACGTGGGTTCATCACTACGAGCCCGAATCGAAACGCCAGAGTATGGAATAGAAACACCCAAAAAATGCTCGAAAAAGGCCCTATACTGAACGACTACTTGGACAGGGGAACTACCATAAATAGTGCGACGTACAGTGATTTGTTGGCGAATAAGCTGAAACCAGCAATTCGAAACAAACGCCGTGGTCTACTCTCAAAGAAAGTTTTATTGTTGCAAGACAACGCCCGTCTGCACACGGCCCATAACACCATAGAAACTATCAACAGGTTGAGCTTTGAGAGCCTGGAACACTCTCCCTACAGCCCTGATCTCGCTCCCTCAGACATTCATCTCTTTGGATCGCTCAAGTGCATTACTAAAGGTGGAGACTATATCGAAAAATAATGTATCTGTTGTACACCTATCTTTGTTTAATACAGTTGTAGAACTAAAAGTGTAAGTAACGTTTTACTTACCCTCGTATATCATCTTACTTTCCACAGGCACGAATTTCCTAGTACTGGGCATAAATGTTAAGAGAAATGAGAGACGTCTTGGCAATAGGCTCTAGTCCTTTAATTATTCAGAACTTCACAGTATCTACGCATTCAAATTTTCAAAGGTCTCACTCAAACATGAGACCTGCCAAATTAATTCTACGTTTCAAGGATGTTTATTTCTCATTCTGCGTTAGTGTATCCATAACTTAGTCCTATTTAGGAGATAAATAAATTCTCTTACGCTTAAGAACCCAAACGTCATTTCACATTCACGCCGAGCAAAACATGGCAAACCTTTCTCCCTACATCAATAAACTTTCATACCTTCTTCCGCCCGCTAAAATACACTACCGTGCGACATGAGAAACATTATTATTTCTTCTGTAACAGGAACTAGACGAAGACGTTCTGGTCGACATAGCCGCCCACTGCGAGACGGTTTTCTTCCCTCCTAACGAATTCGTGAGTTACTCCAGGGAAATAGTTAAGGAAATGTACGTGGTGGAGAAAGGATTCTCTGAGGTAATTGCTGTGCACCTCATCCCCCTTAAAAGTCATTTGAATAAGAGTAGAGCGTCTAATCAACTTTCCAGATAATTTCACCGGCGTCCGGACGAATCGAAAAAGTTCTCGGACCGGGTGCAATGTTCTCCGTAATAGATATGATTCTAGGTGGGTATGTTTACATATGCTAGCTTAAATTGCCTTATTCTTGTATTAGTGCACTTATCCAACGAAGTTAGTGATAGTAGATAATTGTTCGTTCGGTTGGAAGTTTAAAGTCATTATAAAGTCATCAATTTCAATAGTACATATAGTTCATTCACGTTAAGATTGCAATAGATAGGTGTCCATATTAGGCGGTGGAAATTTACCCGATGGAAAAATAGCTGTGAATTCTAATTGTAAATTGACAGCGTCGCAAACGTAAAAGTTTGGTACAATCGTCGTTATCTGGACTTATATTTAATATTTAACGTCAACGCCCCAAGGCTAGTTGGCTAGGGGGGAATGGTAACGAGGAAATTTCCATTTTTCTCCGCAAGAGGGATATTTAGTTACCAACGGGTGGCTAACCTGACATTTCGTTCAGAAGTGACAACCGAGATACCGAGATATACATATATATATAATTTTTCTATTAAAATTAATACTATTTGAAATAAGGGTTATGCTATTATTTAGTCCTCTTCAAACAATTAAAAACTTGTCTTAACTTTTTTTCAATATCTCCAATAGTTTTCGAGATATTTGCACAAATATAAACGGGTAGTTTTTCTTAAGAGCGCCGATAAAAATAAGTGGGATGTTCTTACCTTGGACCCCTCTACAAATCCACAAAATTTCATTTTTTTGGGGAGTCCGGGTTGCCGGTGTTCCCTTGTAAGACAAAAAAGCCACTTGTAGGATTAATACAATAGGCCTTCTACGTTGCAGTCTTAAGAATGCATCTACCGGACTTTTTTATATGCAAACCGTGACGAGCCATGTCTCTTCTTACAAGTAGACGATTAGTGTCTAGAAAAATAACAGACTGATATAGTTGCGATGGACCCAATAAATTCATAAAATTTACAATCAAATTCAAAGTTATTGGGCCACCATTGCTAGCTTTATTATTATTGTAGCTGTGATGTTGGTTAAATTATCGAAGATGACTTTTCCACTGATCGCAATGGTGCTGAAAAAAAAAAATAATCGCACATCGCATTTCAGTGCTACCTTGTGTATATTTTTTAAATTGAACACCCTGTACATTTTTGAATTATTTCATAGGAAATGAAACTGCGTAAAATATCATTATAGTAGTATAGCACTAAAATGAAAAACAAAAGAGGTACAATCAAATTTACATTGGACAATTGAAACTGGAATAATTTCGTTATTAGAGCAGCTATTGAGATAGACGAAACATGAAAAATATGTGATTTATTCCGTCCAATAAAACGGTGTAATCAAAAAAAAATAGCGCGTCATATTTCAGCGTTTGGTTAAATAGCTCCCTTTTTTATTAAACACCCAGATATTTTTTTACAAATCGATAAGGAGTGACATTTCAAATAAATTGCTCTTATAACGCCAACACCTCAAAATGACAGAGAAAAGAGATTTAATAAATTTTAAGATGAAAGATTTAAAATGTGAATCAAAGTAAGCAAGCGTTGCTTTTTTTTGACCCTTTGCAAATCATGTTCGGCATTGCGATCAATTAGACAATTTACTGGTGAAAATAATTGCTTTCTGCCTCCGATTTTCTAATCTTATTACTTTTGTATTTTTTTATACTTTTCATCAGAGGCCGATTCTATAACTTTGTCGTTATATAACAACTATCGTTATGTAACGACTTTAACACAAAAGTCAATTCTGTAAGCACATCGTTATACCAGCTGTTGAAATCATTCAGATTCATCATTTGTATTGAGACAAGCATTGCAGTTATTCGTGCAAATATAGCTGGCAGCACTTGCAGTTTTCTTGGCAGCTGTTTTGCTTTGTTGACGTAAATGGAACTTAAAAACTCTTTAGCGTCTGTCTTCAGTCCTTCATTGCTTTGTTAATTAAGTCAGTTCCTAAGTTTAAGTAAGAATAAATAAAACAAATGTTACAAATTATCATTTTATATTGTTCTATTTTAGAACAAATCGTAAACGAGAAGGCAAAACAACAAAGATGCAGTATAATGTTTATCTCAATTATTTAATAAGCAATGAAGATTTTCGACTAAACAAATTTAAGGTAGGAAAGTCGGATTCTTTAGAAAAGAACTGAAAGAAATTAGCAAGCCAGCATAACAGTTGTGGTGGTCCTGTAAGGGACATACCTTCATGGAAAAGGAAACTGGTGAATTGGAAATCCCAAGTGAAAAAGAGGGCTCGCACAATTAAAGCTGCTCAACTTCGAACAGGTGGTGGTCCTTGCAGTGAGAAACCGCTAAACGAACAAGAAGAACGCTTGCTGGGCTTACTTGCTTTAGTTAGAGTTGAGGGAGCCAACATTCCTGAAGGAGGCGTTACAGAGGAAGAGAAGAAAAGTTAGTTCCTACAAGTTTATAGAAGTGGAAGAAATATCAGAATTGGCAGAGAATATTATTACTGAAGACGACAGTGGGAAAAGAATATTTTCAAAAAGTCTTAAATATCTACCTACAAGCCATTTAGTATCATTTCCATTAAAATAATCTCTAAAGTTTGTATTGACGACACCATCCAGATAGCACTATCATGCACCGTTTCTGGAAATCTTGCATCCAAACCTATTATTTTTAAGTTAGAATCGCATATTATTTGTACATTAATAGAATGTCTGCCTTTTCTGTTAATATAGGCTAAGGGAGGGTGGTTTATGTCGTTTCTATTAGGTGGTACGATTAATACATGAGTATAATCAATCGCACCCACAACTCCTGGATAACCAAATTTATGAAAAAGTCCTATTTTAGTCCTCCGTAAACCTTCATTACCAGGATGGAATGAAATTTCATCCATAAAATGTGTCGTCAAAGCTGTGCACACTTCTTCTATTACACGACATTTGAGGTTAGTTCATGGGAAATAGAAAATCTTTCAATACAGATTTTTGGTAACTACCATTGCCAAAAAACTCTCGTTTTTCTAGTGCCCACTTACATCAAAGGTTGCAATAAGTTGCGTAAATAATGAGCAGAATCTTTATTCAATCTATAAAAATTCTTAAATATCCTCCAATAAAAAAGGATTGCTTGCATCTCTCAAGTTCCCCCTAAGAACATTGAATTCATTTCTAGAATAAAAAAAATTGTATTCCCGATTCCATAATTAGGTATGCCATTTATTTTTCAAGAATGTTGGCGCAAAGTGTTTCCTGTCTTAAATTTTGTATTTTATCTTACCTTTCTTCAACTTCCTCCTGCTCTTCAATCAATAAAACATTAATAAAACCAGCCATTACGACACAAAAAAATTAAGAAAATGCAATAAATTATGAAAAATAATCAAACTTTTTAATTCAACGACCGCAAACGACATAAAGTAGAAGTCGTCTAGAAATGCCAGTTAAAATACAACGATTTTGTCGTTAGCATTTGCTTACAGAATCGGCATAACGATATTTTTACGTAGCGACTCCTGAACGAATCGTTAAAATTTTATAGAATCGGTCTCTTATGGTTGTTATTATTGTTACTGAGTGTAACATGCTTGAGGCATATTTTGCATACAGTAGTAACTGCGAAAAAGTTAGGTACATATGTGTTTTTTTCAGAATTGCGCGAATAGTCTCTACATTAATATTCAACCATCAGTTCACGAATGGAACTAGTGGATTTAGCTTCAAAGTAGGAAACGGGCGTAAAACGTTCTAACGCTCGCTTCTTTATTCTTCCTGATTACGCTCATTAGACGTTAGATCGTTGACTTGTATGGCATATTACAGGCTGTAATATGGTATTTTAAAAAAAAAGAAATTTTATTTGATTAAAAATTTAATTAGTAAGAATATAAAACATTGTCTTTATGAAACCTGTACCGTAACTGGCCGTGATTTTTGATAAATGCTATCGATAACAAAGGAGCGAAGGGACGTCACGACAATCTGCCCCCTTATTAGACTCGCCTTTGAGTGAGGATGTATTTGGCTAAGGAGTTAACTTTAAAAGCAATTTTAAGTGCAGCAGTGCACAAATTTTACTTCAAGTACAAGATTAATTCAAATTTCATCATTCAAAAAAACGCGAGGCTTTCCTACGTGGCACGTTATCAAAGAGAAGGTGTGCAAACGTCAAATTTTGGGCGCCAGTGCTTTTATTCCATTAAAAAGCGTTGTTATTTGCAATTTACGCTTTTCAAATTGCCGAAAGAATGTCTAGGTGACACTCCTGGACCTACGACATGAAAATTATCTTTTATTGAGAAAAAGACAACTTTTCAAATTTATAACATTACACTATATACCTGCAATATATTCACATTAATTTAATTTCACATTATTTACTTTTCATATCGCCCGAGCTTCTTTGAAGAACCGTTTCTGTTTGCATTAAAGTTGATCACGTCGTGCACTGGTTTTCGAGAGTCTCCTGATATCAGACGCTTGAGGATCTTTAAAAGGATCAAGTACAACAACAATTCTGCTTACAGGCTAATTAATCCAGAGATTTCGCAATTCTTGCAACCATCAGATGTATTGGAAATGATATTCACTATCGACACGCCACACGCCGTTCATCAACTGGTTGGCATCTCCACTTAGAGTCAGGAAAATTGTTAAAAATCTCGTATTCGACATAAAATAAACGTGTTCAATGTTAAAACAAGATTACTGTCGTAGAACATATTTAAAGTAGCAGGTATGTTTACCTACTGTTTACATTACCATCCACAATATTTTAGTAAACTTTAATTCACACGCCATTATAGATTATTATAGTGGATGGAATCGAGCGCTCCCCCTATTATGGAGCTTCGTCTATGTTGCGTAATATCCAATATATGTGCTAATATATATTTGCGACGACGTTTCGCTTGAATTGAAACGAGGGTAAGGTGTGTAGGCTTGATATGTGTTAGAATGTGTTCCTACGTGACGTTTGATACAACAATAATTAATGTACATCTTATGCATAGATACATGTAATGTCAGTACCAAAAAAGTTTCTTGACAATAACGCTTCTAGTTGTTTCTAATTATAATTCAGTTATAATTACTATGCTAACTTTTTTATCGGCTTAATACATGATGCAAGCATCGAAATATGTTCTAAAATGCCTCGCAGATTTTATTGTTTTCGCATGCTTGTTAAGAAAAGCATACATTAGAAAATCTGCGGTTAGACTTAAAAATTAGATAGTAAGTGGAAATTATGTTGTTATTTATATATTTATATACAAGGTCAGTCTAAAAATTATTGACAAACTGTTAGGGGTGGAAAGGTAGAGATTTACATATAAGATTTTTCCCAATTTAAAAAAATATATATATATGTTTATATTAGGGGTTAGGACTACTTCAAATGAATTATTTTATTTTTTTGTAAAACTTTTGTTTTATGAATCATTGATATTGATCTTTTGAGAAATGTTAGTTTAGAAATATTGCCGGAGTGTAACGTTAATTGTACCACCAATAGTAATCAAATTATAGACAAACTCCAATTAAAACTAATAAATGAAGTGTCGCATAGAAATGCAAATTCCAATTATTAACAGGTTAGCGCTAATGCAATAACAAGAACAAAACTGCAATCCAGTTATGCGTTTGTTGAGAATGCTTAGTAACTCTGCAGTATCTGGTATGCCCATCTGGTACCTCCTGCACAGCAGGAATTGGTTAAATTTAAAACCTTTTCTTCAAGGAAATCATGGATAGATCCACATACAAAATCATCAGTACCTGGTATTTCCATGGCAAGGATAGTAGTTTTTCATGGATATGAGCAAATAAGATCTTCTGAAGCTTATTTTGGCGAACATGTCAGAATAAAGCTATATAAGACTGGACAGAAAATTTCAGGAAATCCTACTCTAAAATATTTTGGAGAATATGTTAAATTGAAGAAAGCAAAACACAATATCCTTCACTTGATTAAACACGTTCAAAGTTTGGATACTGAATTTTTATAAAAACTAATAGTAGTTAGTAATTTCCTCGACAACTCTTCAACGAGATAAACTTTCTGATGAGACGCGGAGACGTTAGAAGAAGACACATTTATAAATGATATTTTTCTTTAATGAAATAAAAGTTCTCGGTCAGTTTTATTTTTCCTCTATATTTTAATAGTAAAAGTGCGCAGCTTTAATCCGTCTAAATGTGCCTAAGTGCATATGCAGGTTTTGTAAAACGAATGCGTGCAACAAAAAATAGTGGGCATGAGCTGGGATGATCCATTGTCTCGTTGTCGCGAGAACATCACCCGTCTCCCTTTAAGCGATTGTGGATTACAAATCAATTGCGCCGTGACGCCCTCCTCCTCCTCGCGCAAGAATGTATGCCTTTACTTGCTCGAGCCACATTTTTTACTGTGCGCCTTCGCTTTACAAGATCTGTATATTTTTAGCTTATTTTGTCCACATAATTTATTTTATATTGTTTGGAATGAGATTGCAGTTGTGGTATTTATAACACTCACTAAGTTATAATTACGTAAGATATTTTAATACAAACAAAAAATGAGGTTTTCAGTACACGTATCATTGACTACGACCATTCTCAATTAAAACAATAATTCGGCCAAGGTTTGCAGTACTTAAAGCGCATTTCTTACATCAGTAGTTTTATTTTTCTGATATGCAATATTCCGGCAGAATGCAAAATGAAAGTAACGCTATCAAGAATATTCGAATGGATCCTGACATTATTTGCACAACACTGTATATAGGAAAAGTAGGTCACCGCAATCTTGATATAATGATCAAAATCTCCTTAATCTTATCCACTTCTGTCGATCATTAAAACTTTCTAATACTTTTAAAATAAGGGTTTTGAAAAAATATTAAAACGAAATATAAAAATTATTTTATACCCGAAAAAGGTGAAAAAAAGAAAACGAAAGAACCGCGACGTCATTCTACTTTAGCAACAATCGTAAAATTGGGGAGACATCTACAAACGGCGTACACTTTTTTTAATTTCAGTAATCGGGCCGGCGAAAAGTCCCACTGCAAACTCCGAATGCAGTAGTACGCCACTAATTAAAGCAATTTTACGAGAGAACGAGTGACTTTTCAATTAGGAATACTTCAATTTTCGCCGTTTTCATTACGCGACCTAGAAAGAAAACTAATTAAAAGAGCGCGCGCTGTGTTTTTGCAGAATTGCCGGGCGTTTTCCACGTACGCACAGTAACGCACGTCAGCCTTATCAAGATTACGCTCGAAACGTTGAAGAAAGCACTGCGAACCGAAGATAAAACTATACTTCATAAGCTGGTGGAGGAAACCAAACAGTCATTCGTGAGTATTTATTGTTTTCTAGCTTTAGTATATGTGTAGAGTGGGTATCTTTTTTTTGTGGTTCATTTTTAATTAGTTCTTCACAAGTAATGCTAGAAGGTACAATATAATCATAAAAAAACGTATTCGGGAGAAAAAGGTTTTCCTTTAATTATCTTTTATGTTGTGTTATGATTACAACTACATCTGACAGTAAAATCCATGTTTGAAATTTCAAATTACGTTTGACAACTTGACAACTTTGACAATTTAAGTTGTATTTCATGCTTATTGACGTATCTTATAAACTTTAAAGGATGTTTACTACAGATCACCAAACATTTATCATTGAAAGTTATTTTCGTAATAGACAAAAGCAACAGAATGGGGAATGATCTTATTCTGTGCAACTATGTATGGATGAACTTCATCATCAGTTTTCACATTTTGCATTGTTATAACTTGATTTATATCAACAAATTGTTCGTGGCGTTGCTAAATTTCGTGAAAATAGTGCAGTGAGTCGCAAACCCGGTAGTGGTGACGACGAACTAAAGGGTCGGATACTTCCAAGAAAATGCCACTGCTCATAAACAGCCACAATGAACCTCGGTGTATATGAATATTTTGATTACCGTATAGTAGATTTTTCTCTACGTTCTCCTGATCTAACTATTTTAGAATATTTTACTTTTCCACACAGCTTTTAAAAATGCACCACACATAATACAAGAACTTACCGAAGTAGTTCAAAATGTTTGTGACACTATAACGCCTCAGCACTTCGTCAACACATTTAACAACATGAAGCGACAGATTTGTAGTGAAGCCGAAGGAGATCGCTTTGAGCATTTACTATCATTGTTTGTTAACTTCTTCTTTTACATTCATCAGAAGATATTTTTTATTCTGCTAGCTAGGTTATTATTAGCTTAGATTGCCACATTAGCCATTCACGCATTAAACAGTCGCTGCTAAACGCCACATTGCCAAACTTCAAGTAATCCAGAACCGGGTACTTCGAATAGTTGTGGACGCTCCCTGGTACATGAAGAACGCAACGCTCCACAACGACTTGGGGATTCTCTACATCATGGACTACATCCGAGAAGCAGTCACTAAGACCCTTATTCCAGCTATCCGTCACAGTAATATCCCTATTAGCAGCGCTTTGAACTACGGCAGAAATATTATCTGGCGTTATAAAAGGCTACCAATGATCTTGAACACTAATTAATCCATAACATCATCATAGGTATTTAAAAAATACCCTACGCCCAACACTGTTGTGGTCTCAAAGCAACTTAAAAAGAGAAAAAAAAAGAAAAAGAAAAAAACACAAATAGCAACGACTGAGATAAGGATTGAATCCAGGTGCTTAAAAACCAATACATTGACGACCATTGACCGCTAGGGGGCGCCGGGAGATATTTTCAGTACTGTTGCGGACGTTGGGGGCATAAACCGAGAGGTAGACACAATGCAGACAGCAGAAAGGTAAGTGCTCGTAGCTAAGCTGATGACGCCGGGTACACCAATACCATGAGTTACATTAGCATTCTTTTTGGTTATTTCACACGTAATTTTAAATTTCAATCTTGATATGTTTTAAACAAGACTTAACTGTCAGATGTAGTTGTAACGTGGTTGTAATCACCATAAAAAATAATTCCAAAATAACATGCCTCTCTCGATTACGTTTTTTTATGATCGTATTCTACGACCATTATTAAAGTTCAATGCGCCACTTCTTTTAAAGGTAATAATCTTTACACCATTCTCAATCTTTTCATTATATTATTTGTTGATTGAAATACAGAATTCAATGTTGATGATACAATGGCGCGAAAGTAAGCCTGGACAGTACGCAGTAAACCTGTACGAAAGTTAACCTTGTTTAGACTCTTAACACTACCTCATCGCTTGCCAGTCGCCCAAATTTACCTTTGTCCCAACGAACATTCTAGCTTGCCTACGAAACATAAACTCCGTGTTTAAAATTGGCACTCTTTTTAATTACCATACATACTAGGACTACCAACCCCGAGTTAATAATGAATTGTAGTAATCAAAATAATTGTAAGTAAATTTAAATTGAAATAGTGTTGGCCAGACTGCACGCGCATGCGTATTGACAATCTAGTATGAAATTTGGATGAAAATAAGTCTAATTCCGTTTTGGCTCTACTTTTTGGTATCAAAATTCAATGGGGGTTTTCGTGCCTTACACTATGAAATTGTTAACTAGATTCTAGTTTAATCACGTGAACACTACTTTTTAGATTAGACAAAAGAAGTATAGTGTCAGGCTTAAGTCTTGTAATTGATGCGCGGCACTCTAAAAGACAGATCTTATACATAGATTAACTACAGCTACAACTGCAGTTATTCTACAACAAACCTCAGCACCGATGTGTCAGATCACAATGACCAAATAATATCAATTAATTCTAAAAAGCAAGTATCTGTAAATTATGAATTTAAAAGAGCCTATACACAAAAAAATTTTGAAATCTTTATTCGGCCTATGAATTCAATAATGTAGATTGGGGAATCATTTTATCGGGAACTAACACTGACCTAAAATATTCTCATTTTCACAAAATTATCGAGGAACACGTTTACCCATATAAAAAACGAAAGCTAAATAATGGCAGGTTTTGGATGACTCAGGGACTCCGAAATTCCTGCCGAACGAAAAGGCAGCTGCATATGCTGTTGCGGATGTTTCCCAATGCGGTGCTGCTTAACTATTATAAAAAATACAGTCACGTATTAAAACAAGCTATCCAAGCGGCGAAAAAAATACACGTCCACACAACAATAGTAAATTCAAATAATATTACTAAGACTACATGGTCTATTATAAACCAAGAAATTAAACGGAGTTTACCTTTTTTTAATCTTAAAATCATACATAATAATATCATTTCAAATGAACCTGATGATATCTGTAACGTTTTTAACAATTGGTTCGAAGACTCAGTAAAACAAACAGTTCAACAGTCATTAAATGATCTACATTCGGGAATACCGTCAATTTTAGCAAGCAATTCAATGTTTATAGAACCGGTAACCAAAGAAGAAATAAGTGAAATAATTAAGAGCTTAAATAATACATCAGCGACAAGGCATGATGGTATTTCTATTAAGATTTCTACCTCTTGAAAATATTTGTAATAGTTTTATAACAGGAGGTAATTCCCCAGATTCCTTTAAAATTTCAAAAATTATTCCAGTGCTTAAAAAAGGAGAAAAATCTAACCCACAAAATTATAGACCTATTTCTATTTTACCAGCATTGTCCAAAGTCTTTGAAGCTATATTAAAACAATTAACTAAACATTTAATCAAAAATAACTTACACCGCATCAGCACGGGTTCCTAACTAATAAATCGACAAACACTGCGTTAAGTAATATCATTGATAATATATTGCATAATATAAACCAAAAACAGAAAGTGGCTTGTACCGCGTGCGATTTAACTAAAGCTTTCGATTTAGTAAATCATAGTATATTGTTGAGTAAGTTATATCAATATGGCGTTATCTCCACACGGACAACTGTATTAGATATCGCCACTCAAAAATTATTGATACCTCCATTGGGGTACCCCAGAGTTCAATACTGGGACCTTTGTTATTCCTTTTATATATAAATGACCTGCCAGCAACTGCATCTGGCAGCGTCACACTGTACGCCGACGACACTACAGTTGTCTTAACTGGGCGCGATTATGATGAGTTAACTTTTAATATAAAAACAACGCTGCAACAATTAAACGAATGGCTGTCTCTAAATAGACTAGTTCTCAATATCCAAAAAACTAAGGTATTAGTATTCGGGGAGGGGAGGGGTAACAGGATTTTACAGATGAACAATATCAATATTGCGAGTGTGTCTGGTTGCAGACTGTTGGGATTAACGTTGGGTAGCGGGTTGAATTGGGACCTGCATGTTAATACAATCACCTCTGAACTAAATAAAGCTTTATACGTCCTAACAAAAAATGAAGAAATTGTGCGATATAAATACATTAAAAGTAATATACTATGCCCACTTTAATACACATTTAAGTTACGGCCTGATCTTTTGGGACATAAGCAAACATTTAAATTATATTCTACTTTTGAAAAAGAAAGCAATACGTATAATTAAAAATTTAAGTCCAAGGGAAACCTGTAGAGGATCCTTTCTAGAGCTTGGAGTCCCAACAGTCTGTAATCTCTACATACTTCATGCTGCATTATACGTACATACATCGTAACTAGAATTTCGAGACGAATGCTGTTGTACATGACTATTTTACAAGAAATCCAGACCACATTCGCTGCGATGTGGCAAATTCTAAGTTTTATAATAGCTACATTCGTCTAGGTACAAAGATATATAATTATTTATCAGCGGAGTTAAGGCATGGCTCACTTGGGCGATTCAGACGCCGTCTTAAAGAATTTCTGAAAAGTAAATGTTACTATACAGTCGGCGTTCTCCTGACCTCCTGCTTGCTGCGCACTGTGAGACCAGGTAACATATGTTCTTTGTCGTTGTAGTTGTCGTATCGTATTGTTGTGATTATGTTGTTGTTATTTATTGTAAATTCCACACCACTGGTATTGAATTAAAATCTATCTATCTATCTGTCAATTTAGGTTTTCGTCTGCAGTCGATTTGTGATACTTTTATAAGTTATGAATCTGTGCATGCTCAGTATGATTTTAAGCGATTAGAAATCCTTTAGAAATGAATCTCTTACTTTCCCTTTCTCATATTTCACTATTAGGAACAATATTAGAATGCGTATATAATACCGTAGAATCATGGTCTTAACAAGAAGCTCCAGTAAGCTCTTATATTAGAATTCTCCTACAAAATCTTTAAAAATGAAATAAACTTCGTTTTTCGTTTTTGCATAAAGTTAACTTCGCCATATGACAAACACGCTCAAACTCAATAGACTAGAAGATGTGGTGATATTTTCTTAAGAACACCCTGTACATTGAAAAACTGTGCGTTTTTAAACAGAATAAAAAAAGGGTAATAACTTTAACTTAAAACATTTTTTTGTATTATTAAAAAAAGATGGGACGTATTCCAAAAGACTTAAATATGGTACGACTTTTGTATGTATCCCTTCCTTCTATCATTCTTCGTTCTGCAGTTATACGGGTGTCCAACATTCAATGTTACAAGCGATATCTTCCTTATTTGTACAGATATAATAATATTAATAGATTTTCCTTCTAGTAAAAACACTGTATATAATTTTCGCAGAGCTAATTTTGTGGAATTATATAATGATATGGCAAATGTTGATTGGTCATTCTTAGATATGTATAATAATGCTAATCTAGCTGTAAATGATTTTTACTCAGTAATTTATTCTATTGTTGATAAACACGTCCCTAAAGTTTCGATATCGCCTCGGAAATTTCCAATTTGGTTTGATAGAAAACTTATTCGAACAGTAAAACTAAAATGGTATTACTTTCGTAAATGGAAACAGTATCGCACAGATAGATATCGCCAAGAGTTCGTTAGGTTGCGTAAAGTCACTAAAATTAAATCTCAAGATGCATATAAGCAGTTTATGTTAAGTACTGAATCTAATATTGTGGCGGATCCAAAACAGTTTTGGCAGTATGTTCACTACAGAAGTGGCAATACCAGAATTCCAGCTACAATGAAGTATGGCCCAGAGACATTGGATAAACCTCAAGACGTTGTTGAGGCTTTTGCAGATGTGTTTGCGCGCGTATACCACGCATCAGATATACCCGGCTCCCAATTCATGGAGAACGTTCCCCTTACTTTCAGCATTCCTGAAATCTCAGCTGAGGAAGTTTTGTCCGCAATGAAGGATATAAGAGCCGATACCACTGCCGGACATGATGGACTTCCGAATTTTTTTATTCGAGACTGTGCAACTGTCTTGTTTACACCATTAACTTTCATATTTAACTTGAGTTGTAAAACCTCTACCTTTCCTGAGTTCTGGAAATTAAGTAAGGTAACCCCTGTTTTCAAACATGGTGACAAAAGTGACGTATCAAATTATCGTCCCATTAGTATTCTTTCCACCTGCTCGAAAATGTTTGAACATTTGCTGTATTCAAAGCTATACAACGTTGTAAAATCTTATATATCTCCATATCAACACGGCTTTATTTCTGGTAGGTCAACTGTGACAAATCTGGTAGAAATTACTCAGTACATCAGCCAATCCCTTGATAGTAGACAGCAAGTCGATGTTATTTACACAGATTTTGCCAAGGCATTCGACACTATTGACCACTGCATACTTGCCTCCAAAATTTCTTCATTTGGTTTTACATCTGAAATTACAAATTTCATTGCTTCCTATTTTGAAAATAGATTCGCATACGTCTGCTATAACGGCTTTACCTCTAATGTATACACTGCTTCTTCGGGAATTCCACAGGGTTCCAATTTGGGTCCCCTTTTATTTAATATATATATTAACGATCTCCTATCCTGTCTTGATTGTGGAGTTCTCGCATACGCAGATGATACGTCTACTGCTGACTCAGTAAAATTACAAACTAACCTGAACAGAATCCATTCTTGGTGTATTAATAATAAGGTTCGTCTCAATGTTAGTAAATGTGCTGTTGTTACATACTTCAAATCCAAAAATCCTATGCTTTTTGGCTACACGGTGGACAACGTTGCCATATCAAGATCAACGCAGTTTAAAGACTTGGGCGTTTTATTTGATTTACAACTTCAATTTTCTGAGCACATAATTACTATTTGTAATTCTGCCTCTCGATCGCTAGGTTTTCTTATAAGAACATGTCGAGGATTTTTGAATCCTCAAACTCTTAAAACCTTGTTTTTTAGCCTGGTGGTCCCTAGATTGGAATACGCTTCTGTTGTTTGGTACCCAATATACCTTTACCAACAACTTGCAATTGAGAGGACACAAAAGAGGTTCCTAAAATACTTAACCTTTAAAATCACTGGTACGTATCCACCACGCGGAACAGATTATGACAGCCTATTGGAACAACATAATATGCAAACTATAACTACTCGTCGGGAGATACCCAGCGCTAAATTTCTGGCTAAAATAATTACTAATAAAATTGATGCCCCGAACATACTTGCAGCAGTTGGGTTTCTTGTACCTCAGTACAAAACTAGACAAAGGGAAACGTTCTTTGTTCCCACAGCGAAGACTAATATTTTACTTAAAGCCCCAATAACGCACATGTCGAAGAATGCTAATAAACTTTATGGTGATCTATTTTCTTAATTAAGTACTGGAACTCTGTGGCACTGAATTGGTTCAGTATCTTTTTTTCTTAATCAATGTTCTTATTTTTTTTTTTGCTATTAGAGTTGTCTGCTTCATAATAACTGGCGTTTGTATATGTGTACGCTGTATATTATGTCCAGAAGGGCTGTGCACCTTTTTCTTTTTTTTTTCTTTATTATTATTATCCTGTAATTAGACTTTGTTTTCTGTGGGATAATAAAGACCATTATTATTATTATTATTATTATTATTATATAAGATCAAGCAAGGTGTCGTCGAAAATGGCTCGCAGAATCCTAAAAGATATACTTTTAAATCCACCCCTAGTAAACTACCTTCTAAGAAACCTCCTCAAAACCAATTTTTTAAATTGCACTCCTCATCTTTAAAATGCCAACACCATCTAGAACAGAATAAATGCAAATAAATGTACTGGCTTATATTGGATTGAATCCACAAATTTCAGCTAGAACTGTGGCAGAAGATATGGGAATAAGTAAATAAACAGTACTAAAGTTTCACAAATATTATCCTTCTAAAATTCAGTTGCTGCAAGCATTAAGGCCTGCAGATTTTGGACGGAGACTAGGATTCATTGCTATATTGCAAGTAATGTTAAACGATGATTCCACGATTACCAACGTCATTTTGTGGACAACGTTATTTACATTTTTATATAGTGAGAGCGCAATGATTTGTGGTGTCAACAGGATAGTGGTCCGTCTCATAACTAGCTGTCGATCAATAGAAAGATTGATACTAACGGTCGTATTCAATGGCCAGCTCGCTCGCCAAACTTAAGCCCACTGGACTTTTTTTATGAGAGTATTTGAAAGAAGTTGTGTATTCTACACCATCTGCGAACTTAGACGATTTGAAACTTAAGGTTCGGCGTGCATGTAAATCCAATGAATATGATCACAGCAGCAACTTCCAGGGAATTGACTGGTCAATACGAAACGTGTGTTGCGACGAATGGTGGTAATTTTGAGCAACATCTGTAGGTGATTAATTTTATGAATTATTAATGTATTTTATGTTTATTTAACTTTGTGTAAGAATTGCATTGTTGTTTATTATTGTTATGGAAAGAAATAAGGAAGATATCGTTTGTATTGAATCTGGGACACCCGGTATTGAAAAAATCGAAAATCCGCCAACTCTCGAAGGGATATCTCGCCCCTTTAAAGGTGAGTTTCTGTCGGTTGTTAGAAGAGTTAGTAGGAAACTTTGACAAACATTTTTCAGCCACGCAACGTCATTTTAATCGAAATGTGATCTAAACTTATTCCAAAACTGGCATTGGTAATCTATTCTACTCCAGAGAGATCCCACCTTTCCATCGCCCTTGCGAATAACTCGTTTATTTCCTATTCACTCTCATATCGAAAAGGATTCAGAGATGGATTCTCTGGAACCCGAAGCAGCAACCGTGTTACATCAGACCAGTTGGTGGATTTCAACGGGGATTCGAGATGTGAATTTTGTAGGTGATGTTCAACCTTTTTTTAGCTTAGCCAGAAGCAATCGTAACGCTACAAACTAGGGCAAATCTCAAGTGCTGACGCAAACGACCGCTTCCGAATATGCATACGTATCGCCTCGGAATAATTGAAAACGACGAACAAGTCGTCGGCAAGTTATAGAAGCGATTATCGTTCCTCATACTCGTATAAACGATCCGTTCCGAACCTAGTTTTTTACATGGAAGATTTCCCGAGAATTTTATGTAATTATTTCGAATAGTTTTCTTTTTATCTTGAATGTTCGAGACTTCATATGTTTTGAAACATAATATTCAGTAAAATAAGCTAGTATGATACATGAGGAGCATTCATTCAAACACAAATACATATATCCACTTAAAAAAAGAGATTTTCGTATTATTAGAATATGTTTGTACTTTTCTAATCATTTATCGGCTAACACCACACAAAACGCAACAAATTCCTTAGTAATAGTCGATTAAAATAGTGGCGATCAATAATAAACCACTTAACTCGTCAGATTAACTAAACCAGGCATATTTAGTTTATATCCCAATATATCCCAATATGCTTTTACACCAACCTAAAATCATTAAATTTAAACAACATAAAGCACTTGAAATTGTTTCTCGACGGGCAAAACAAAAACGCGCACATTTACCATCTTTTGTGCTTTCGGTGGAGAACGGAATCTCCAGCTGATGTTACCGACTCAATGCTTCATTTCGGGCTTCGTGGGCACTCCTACCTGCCAGCCGACCATGTTTTTGATCGTGCTGAAAAAGCACTGAAAATATATTATATTATAATAACATTTATAAAAAAATAGGCCAAGTTTCTTCTTTAAGAACAGATTGGCATTTATATGACATTAAAAAAAATGGCAAATATGTACGTACAGCAACATTTCTTGAATTCAAAAGTGAAGAGGATTTTTTTTAATGTGTTCCTAAGAATGGGCCTACAGCTATTAAATTCGAAGGTGACATGTTTTCTGAATTCCAAGAAAAAAACCAAAAATAATGCTAATATAGCTCATGGAATCATTCCCGGCAAACATAATGCGAGCGGAGAAAGGAAAGCACTAGTACACGGACATGTTTCTGCCTACCCGGCGTCATCAGCGCGGCATTTGTACGTACAGTTGCCTAGCGCTTAAGCGCAACGGCACCTTGTGTTCAGCAGCCCATAAGCTGTTCGATAGGTGGCGGGCATTTGTACTCCGGTGTATGTCGCCACGATCTAGGACGGCATGACTATGTTTCTTGAGAGGGTGCTCGTAGCTGCCGGGTAGGCCACCGGGTAGGCAGAAACATATTCGTGTGCTAGTGCTTCCCTTTCTCTGCTCGCATTATGTTTGCTTTCATGTGTATCCTAGAAGAAAACCGTAAACTAGAAAATATGGTATTAAGAAACTTTATATCTAATGAGCTGAAGAACAACGTAAAGACTCTGCTGGAAAAACAATTCAATAATGACATCATTGAACAGCAAAGTATTCCGTATCTAAATTTTTAAAGAGAAATTTTAGCTGAAGATGGACGAGATGGACTTGAGAATGGTTTCCAGGTAAATAAAACCGTACATCAACACGAGGAAGATGGATGTGACTGCTTGGAGGATGACTTTGCTATACATATTTAGTTCTCCTGATATACAGGCTGATTAATTTTCGACCCTCACCATAGGGACCTCGCTTATTATTGGAGGTAGGAGGTAGGTTGAAATTTGGCAAAGTTGCTAAATTTTGTGTTTGTTATAAACACCAAGTAGAAATAGCTGTAACAAATGACGTTGAAAAATGCTCATTTCCTTTTACCTCTAGCGCCCTTATTTTGCCTTGCAGAAAAAAACAAAAAACCACATTCTAAAGTCCGTTTTAGATCTTCTATATAGTGGTGTACTTGAAATTTTTATATGACGTTTTGGTTCTTTCTGGCCATCATCAACTTTCTTATTTCTTATCGGCGCCATATTGGATTATTGACAAAAGTTTTTGATATTATTCTTTAATTGACGAAGAAGACATTTTACTGCGAAACAAGGTATCCATAAAATGTCAAACTGTCAAACATTTCAATTATCGTTCATTGCCAATAGAAAAATGTCGTGCCCTAATGAAAAGAAATATGTTAAGTATTTTTGATTCATCGAACTGGAATTCAACAATAACGAGCACAAGACATTTGCATTGTATCCAGAAGAATCTAGATCTTGATAGAAACTTGTACGAGAATGGATCGTTTACCGAGCAGCGTAATGTTTATGTTAACAGGAATTTGAATGAAAACCAACGGGATATTTCATAAATGGTAAATCGAAAGTGTGCTTTTGCGAAGCTTATGTAAATTATGATATTGAAGATGGCCAGAAAGAACCGAAAAGTTATATAAAAATTTCGAGTACACCACTAGAATATAGAAATCGAAATAAAAGATCGAAAGTGACCTTGAGAATGTGGTTTTAGTTGTTCTCTACAAGGCCAAAGAGGGTGCTAACGGTAAAAGAAGAAAATTAAGATTCCTCGTTTTTTCTTTAATCTCATTAGCCATAGGTCAATTTTCTCTTCGGGTTCATAACAAACACAAAATTTAGCAACTTTGTGAAATTTAAACCTACCATCTATCTCCAATAATAAGCGAGATATCCATGATGAGGGTCGAAAATGAATCAGCCTGCATATTTCATATTTCAAATTTAAATTTTAATTAACGTTATAGTCTTTATTCAAATAAAGATGCAAAAACGAAGCGTGAATTCTCTTTTGAAACGTAGTTCAAACAAACACGGACATATCTACCTGCTCTTTTTCCAATTTTCACTATTGAAAGCGGATATATCTGTTTGGATAAACGCTTCTCACAAATGTTTTATCGCTAAACATGTTAATATTTTGTTTATTACTAATACTATAAGCCAGCAGTGCCCGATTGATTATCAAAACACTGATTGGATCGATATAGTAGATCCAACAAATGAAATTTATATTTCACCTCTTTGCTAGTGCAGCGTATATTATACCTTTGCCTAGAGTCAAAAGGAGTAATTTCAATGTCGAATAACAAAGTTATATGTATCTGGATTCATTATGGATATAGACAAGTTTAGTCTTGAATAAATTCTACAAATTATACTGCATTAGTACCTTATTTCTGAGAGGAAGTAATGGGTACTCGTAACTTTCAAACTCCTTAATGACGCTGGGAATTGGAAGTGATTGATGGGGTCCAATTCCGAGCGTAATTAAGGAGTTGGCTACTACCTTATTGGTAATTAACAATGATGTGAGTAAATTATACGGTGTAGGGCTAAAGGTACGAACAAATTTGATTAAAAATCAGGTAATAGTTTTTGCTCGGACACATCAACTACTGTTTTTTAGTATGTACATTTTGTAATAAGATTTATACATGCACGCAGATAAACGTTTGCTTCTATCAAGACTGTCCGCCTCAATTCCAGATAATTATTGTTTCAATTATCCACAATACAATCACTGTTTTAAATCAAAAGAAATATTTTCTTAGCGTCTTTTTCTCTGCTTAAGAGAAGTATGTACTTGTAATGAAATAATTCTTTGTATATAAGACATTTGTTAAATTGATTCAAGAAAATGTTGCAGAAAACTTGAAAAAAGCGATTCCTAGTATGAGTAAGTGACCGTTACAACACAAAACAAAATTTTCTTAAGGATAGTAAATAGTTTTCTTATTTCAAGAAAGCGTTTAGGTATTGTTCATAAATCAATAGTTTCATTTCCTTAAAATAAAGCATTTATTTACTTAGAATTCTTAAAATGCTATTAATTATGTCCACATTATTAATTGCGCTTACCTTATTTAAAACAGTAGGACATGTCTCTCATATAATGCAGCAAATTTTTCGCATTGCTTGTGATTTTAAAAAGGCTAAAGTAGAGGTTATCTACAGAATAATGTTCAAACAAAAGTGAATTTAACGTAGAAGTCCACATGTAAAAAGTGCTTAGAAACAATAACTGATGGAATCACTCCCGGCAAAAACAATGTGAGAAGAAAAATGCACTAACGCTTTTTGCTCCTGCCCACATTGTTGCTGATCTCTCAGTTTATGTCACTAATCTTCAAAACCAGCACAGAAATATTTCGTGGCGCCACCTACTGCCAAGAAATACAGTTATGTCGTCCTAGATAGAAGCGACGGAACCGGAATACAAATACCATACTTACCCATACAATGATATAACCTTCAACGTACAACGTTTCATAAACATTTTCAAAAGATACCGATTATTGTAATATTTTTTTTATTACTCTTTACCACGTATGCTAATTTAGCTGTATTTTTTTTTAAATATATGATAAATAGTAATAAAAAAAGGAACAAATAAACTTAAATATTAACTCATTCATTACTAAACTACATAAAAATAATCCCTATTTCATTACATTATCGAAGAAATAATTTCATGATTAAGCCGGGCACAGTGAGCTTCGCGCCAGCTTAGAAGTGAGGTTATCGCACCCACGACGCGACGCATGTATGCAGATGAATCGGCACGGGCTACCTCAGCGAATGAAATTATTGATTTATTGCAATAGCGTCTCATCAACCCTTCGGAGCGTTAGTCGTAATTATAGAAATAAATATATGTGTGTAAGTATACCTAACGTACGCAAGGAAAATAAACTACCCTTGGCAAAAAAGTCACTAAATTTATCAGTGAATTTCTGGATTTGAGCTATAATGGAACAAAAGTATTGTGCAGAGTTTGCAAAATACCTTTAATGTGTTGGAACAAAGGCGACTGTAAAAGACATATAAATAGTGTACAGCACAAAAATGAGAAAAATGGCGTACCACCTCAAACCCAATTTAAGTTGGATTTACTTTTGATGTTTATTGTTTGTGGTCTACTGCTTCGCTTACTTGATAAAGAACCGTTTCGAATGGAGCTTACCATCACGGACAGCGTTACAGAAAGAGCTACCAAGTATACATACGTAAAGATATCGAAAATAGGATCAAAGCAAAATTAAAAGATAAACAGCTGTGGCTAGCTATTGATGAGACGACAGATTAGAAAAAATCTATTTTAAATATTATAGTACGAGTACTAGATCATATTAAACCGAAATTTGCAATCTTATTAGCTGGTAAAAGACTAAAAAGTGTACTGGCGATGCAATTACGGGCATAGTGTTTGATAGGCTACAAAAATTTCAAGTGTCAACTAGTCAACTGTTGATGTTATGAGCGATGGAGCAGCGACAATGTGTTCTCTTAAAGAAAAGTGTGAGGGACTTTTACATGTTACGTGTACAGTTAATGCTTTACATCTTGTGGCACACACTATTCGAGAACTCGGAGGTGGATGCATTAATAGCAAATACAAAAAAGTGTTTCTCAAATCTCCCAAACGGATTCGAGCATTTCACAGGCTGTATTCGCCAAGAACCGCAACCGATCTTTACACGTTGGGGAACATGGTTGCAAGCGGCTTGTTGCTATTCTGAACATTCCAAGAAGTAAAATCTGTGATTTTACAACTCGACCCTGACGGAGCTACAGCTACTAAGAAGAGCCAGAAAGGATTTCTAGATACTTCTGTTGAAACAGATATAAAAAGTATTCGCAACAATTATAAACGATTACTAGACGTAATAGAAAAATTGCAAAGCACTGAGTTATCTGCAAATCGTGGACGAAGTTAATATATTATTACACGGTATAAACGACGCCAAAAACGGTCGCGTTATAGCAAAGTTCGACAGTGTTTAAAAAAAAAATCCGGTTACACAAGATTAAGACAAATGTGTGGTGGTGCATCTGCAAATTCATTAACTAACTCTAAGGATTATTTTAATTATGCCTGTGTTACTTCCGTAGATGTTGAACGGTCTTTTTCGAAATGTAAGAACATTTTTTCATCACAGCGAACAACCTTCACCGAGACAAACTTGTGCGCGTGATGAATTTGGCGCACTACATACAACGATGTGTGGATCTCTCTGAACTTACACCAGGCACAGCTGGATGTGCTTCTTCAAGACATCCCCAAGAGAAAATAATGTTGGTAGCGTAGATGTGCCCGGCACAAGTGATGCAAACTCAAATATGCCCTAACACTATGCCGCCATACACCATGTATGTACATTGCGCGTTGTCATAGCTAAATTATATTTAAATTATGAGGAATGCACACGAATGTAAACTAGCACGAACTATACGCAACAAACACGCAATTATCAAAAAAAAACCATAGTTTGTTGCCAGGGAAACCACCAATGACGTTATCAAGCATAGCGCCGTCTCCAGTTTATATTTTTAGTTTAAAAATTTCTACGAACCGCTTATGCAAAAATTTCTGGAATAAATCTCACATACAAGGGCGCCTCTACAATGATTTTACTACAATTTAAGAAAGGACAGCTTTATACCTGGTTTTCGTAGATTAGACAGAGTTCGAAAAGACGGTACATATTTCAATCTCAGTGCTGTGTCTGGGATAGTCTGTGATCAACTTGGTGTTTTTGCATTCAAAGTGACTACATGGAAATTTCGTAATCAAAAAAAGTTGAATTAACAGGTCAAAACTTATTATTATCAAACGTAGATATTCAAATTGCCACCCGTTTACTTCTTGACAGCAGGCCAACCTACTTATAAACTCGTAGGAAACATGAACAATGGTTTCTTCGATGTTCTATCTAGTCTCGTATCTAATTCATTAGGTTATTTAAGGTTACGTCAAGCGATTGACTAAACCAGTCAAAATCGTCAAGCCAGTAAACTGACCCCAATGCTTGGACCGAATCCGTTGTACGCAAAAATTGGTCAGGTGTGAAACTGCGCCCACGGTGCAGTTAAGCCAGTGATATTTATTTTAAATACGGCTAGAACTATCAAGTTATTCACTTGATGTGGCCTAAATTTTAGGGTCTGTTGATATGCACTTTGGATTTTAAGTACCCACGCACAGAAATCATTCCACCGTCCAGAAAACATTTGATTTAAATAATTGCGAACTTGATGTGAAAAGTGTGGCGGTGTAGTCTTGTTGAAACCAAATAGAACTACCAGGCAGATCAGGTTTCAACTAACTTTTTAAAGGCTAAAAATGTACCTATTGTTCAATATTAAAATATTATAAAATATTATAAATAAATTATTAAATACGCGGTAATTTTAAAAGAATAGAATCAATATTTGACCTCGCGCACCAGTGCTCGGTCTTCCGAGACGCTTTACACAACGTTATTTATTTGCCAATTAAAAAAAACTAAAATAATATAACCTTATGTATATCTAAAATGTTTCAATATGAAAAGCAATACCTGTATATTCTTATCAAACTACTGACTTCATACAATTTGTACAGAAATAATTTAAAAACAAATAATATCTCGACAGACTCCAGTGCATGATCATTTTTCCTAGAAATACTTTTCTTTCATCGGAAATATAATACAATATTAAAAAAGAAAACGGGAGATCTTACTGCTTTTATCTCTGAAGAATTACTTTCCTCCTTTCTTCTACTCTAGGATCTTATTTTGGCGGAAAACAAAATCCTAACCTAATCTTATAAATATGTTCTTATCGAGAAACGAAACCCTAAGCTGAATTCTTGTTACACACAGGTCTTTCTGTTTGAAGATGATTATTTTCGGATAGTTTTATTAGTTTTAATTATGTTTTGCTTCTTGAAATCCGTTAGGTCATTCAAGCTTTTGTTTCTATAAAAGTATAAAATCATACAAATGTAGTACGAGCAACCGTTTAAATAAATACATACCTACAAATAAGATATAAAAGTGTGATTGCTTTAAATATGTTCGTGTCTTATTAATAAAAACTAGCGGAAAAACCCAAACCTCAAGGGTTTGAGTGAGAAACAATTTTCGAGTACACACATAGGGATACCAGCTACAGTTTACCCACACCAGCAAATTTTCTAGATCTATAATCGTAGGGATACCAGCCGTAAGGGCTGGTTGTACAAACACTTTGAACTGTAGTTCACTGTTGAACTGCAGTTATTGAACCAACATGAACAAAAGCTCCTTTAATAGAGACAATAGTTAGTCCTACAGTGATGATAATGTTTTAAGCCGCCAGGCTTAATCCGTTCAATTTAAACTCAATAAAAACTTTTACCCGATTCGTTAAACTAGTTAACTTCCTATTTTAAAGTGAAAATCAAAGAATTCTGTCGCGTGCGTATACACATCGCGTCGAATCAATTCTCCCGGATTCCATCGAAGTTCTTTGGAAAGTTGACACGACCGTGTCGCAGCCTAGCGCGCAACGCGAGGGAACGATACAGTTCTCTGCTTTCCTTTCTTTCCCTAGTTTTATGAGATTTGTTTCGAGATCGAAACTTCGCAACAACGTGTGGGCCGCTCGCGCGGAAGTTGTAAAAATAGATCTCCAGTAGACGTAAGAAAAAGTTGTCTTAAATTTATTAAAGAACGATCAGCCAGCAAACACGCTACCGGTGAAAATTGCTTTGGATGGTAGCTCTCTGGTGCTTCGTGTAGTCGTCAGGACGATTTCGTATTGTTTGTGGTAATGGATTTAGGGTCGTTGACTAAAGTGGTTACATGAAAGCAATTTTATGTATACTTTCTTCTAGAGATGCAATCTAACACATGACGTCACAGGATCACAATTTTGAACAAGTGGTCACTGTAAAGTCACTGTACCTCTAAGGTATAGTAACTTTGCAAGGAGTTCACATGAAAAAATGCCTAGTAACAAAACCAAAAGTAATGCTAATATAAGCTCATGGTATTGGAGAAATCATTTCCGGCAAACATAACGCGAGCAGAGAAAGGAAAGCACTACCACACGGAGTCCACTACAGCACTGAAAATATCTCCCGGCGCCCCTTAGCGCCAAGAAACACAGTCATGCCGTCCTAGACCGTGGCGACACACACCGGAATACAGATACCCCCCACCTATGTGTATTTTTATACATCATGGTGAGCCTGAGGGATCATTAGTACGTACAGTTGCTTAGCGCTTAGGCATAGCGCCACCTTGTGTTCAGCAGCCCATGTACTGCTCGATAGCTGTGTTTCTTGGCACTAGGAGGTGCCGGGAGATACTTTCAGTGCTGTTGTGGACATTGGGGGCATTAACCGAGAGGTAGACATAATGCAGGCAGCAGAAGGAGAGTGCGCGTAGCCGCGCTAATGACGCCAGATAGGCAGAAACATGTCCGTGTGCTAGTGCTTTCCTTTCTCTGCTCGCACTATGTTTGCCGGGAATGATTCCACCAGTACCATGAGCTATATTAGCATTATTTTTGGATTTACAAGTTCGTAAATTATTATTGAAATTCCAGTCTTAAACAAACACATCTGGAAAATTTCTGGTTAATTAAATATGTTAAATCTGAAGTAGAAACTCATTTAAGAACTGATACATTATTGAAATAGGAAAGCTTGTGTACCAATTAATTGGAGAGACATCAAAATACGAAATTGTGAACATGTTTCTTGGTTAAAATATTTAACCTCTCAGCTATTTGTCGCATAATAAACGAATGTACCGGAGAAATGCAGCATTTCATTTTACCAAATAGTGAATGACTCCAATAACCATCCATAAAAAAGACAGCAAACTCATTCGAAACGCCCTAAGATTCATCGCGAAGACTGACCCGTCAATTTGGGACTTTTGTCGAAAAACGCTGTGAAATACCGCAGAATTGTCAAGCAATTGTAATAGATAATGAACGTACTTTACATTATTCAATGCAAGACTAATGACTAGAACCCGGTAACTGGAGAGCAATCGCAGTGGCGGTGTGACTGTGTTTAGGTGGGCGGGGAGGGCTGGTCAATTATGATACGACACGACAAATCATCATCACTCAGTTCAGTTTAGCATTGGATAGACCTCACAGAATATATTTTAAAAATATATCCGTATATGCAGAGTGATCCATAAGTAGCGTACCAAACACCTACTTTGTTATTGTAAACGGAACGGTCTGTATACGTATATATTTTATACATGTATATTTTTTAATAGCACCAAATATTTTTTTCTGTACCGACGCATAGGAAATTTATATCTCTAATGTTTTTGTATAATGATGCATATATCTAACATTCAAACTAAAAGAGATATTTGCAGTTAGACGCAAGTTTTGCATTTGAATTTTGTATTCAATTGATTTCTGGTGTTAGTAATATTTGGTTAGCATGACAACAGTAAACAAAACATACTGGCAACGAATTAGAAACGAAACAATGAGTGAAATGTATTCCAAGATTGGGTAACTTTATTAATATACATCACAGGAACGATAAAATAATATTCTGGTCTGATCTACATCTTATCACAATTGACGCCTTGGAAGCAATTGTTGCTGGTTTATTAACACAAGCCAGTGATTTCATGTAACCCTATAGGAAAAAAAATCGAGAGGCGTCAAATCGCAAGACCTTGGAGACCAATTTACAGATCCAAATTAACTTATCGTCAAATTTTGATTTCAATAAGTCAATGATTGCCGTCGATGTAATGGAGTTTATAGGGTCTCTTGTGGATTGGTCCCATTCCACATGCACCAATTTTGTGTATTCACAAACCCGTTAAGAAAAAGAGCTTCATTGATGAGCACAATTTTACGATAAAACAACGGGTCAGTTTCCAACTGCTCTTGAACCCAATCGTCGAAAGAACAAGGCAGATGATAATCTTGTGGCTTTAATCCCTGTACCGGCTGGATCTTATACGGATGTAGCCCAAAATTTTTACGCAAAATTTCCCACATAGTTGACTGACAAAGCCCCAATGACTGTGACCGACAACGAATGGATAAATTGGGATCTTATTCCACACTTTCGTTTACAGTAACGATGTTCTCTTTAGTACGCAGGTTCCTTCGACGTGTTGGTGTTATTGTATCATGTAGAGAATATGTGGTACGAAATCTATCCGCAGTTCGACAGATGGCTTGCTCAGAAGGAGGATTATGTGGGTCATAAAAGTTGCGAAATGGTCTGTAAGTTGCGCCAATCAATGACTGACTTTCAAAATAAATTTGAATAGTTTGAGAGTGTTGTTCAAGCGTGAGTCTATTCATGACGACTTGCCAGAGTATACTGATCGTAAATGTCAAAAATTGAACACAGTATGACAGCTAGTTTGACAGTTAACTTTTCCATAAATTCTCTCTTAAAAACATCTGGAAAGTTTAGAATCAGCTACAATTGTGAGCGAGAATGTTTCAGATATGAATGGACATTAATATTGTCCAGAGAGATGATGGCAATGGCTCATTATCAGTCTAGCAAGTTCATCTTTGTATTACCTTAAGATGCAGGAATAACTCGTTATAACCATCTTTAATATTTCCTTCATTATTTTCTGTTTATGTGTGTGAAAAGTCTTTTTCAGAACCTTCGTAACATACGTTATTATTAAATAACATCATACCCGTTCCTTTTAGATAATTATAACCCTAAACTACGCAGAGCTGTTTATTTAATAAAATCACCAATATAAGTGATCACATGACTAGGCAAAGAATTTTGGCTCAAATTAAGGTTGGAAAAGGTTTTTTATTTCAACATAATCCCTCCCATACAAATCGGTTGCCCTATATTCCCAGCTCGTTATTATTCTCGCAAGATCAATTTATATTGAATTATTTGCCCGCTTCTATACATCTGTATACACAGAAACATTACAACTCCACCTCCACACATCGATATGTGGACGTATGGTGCGCGTTGTCGAGTTTTGTGTTTAATTACGTGTAATTGTATATCTGTCACATGAGATCGACCTCTTCCTACTTAACGCTAACGACATTTATTGCGCGAATAACTGATCAAACGTGCAATTAGTCAAATTTAATCGAACTCGAAAACCGAAGGACGTAACGTAGTACACACTAGGTGCCACGTATTCGCTTGTCATTGACAGGGCAATTATTGCGCACAAACGCGAGGCAATTCGAACCGCTCGTGTATCAAATGAAGAAGGAAGAGAATGTAGAGAAGATGAGATAAAAGGTTTGTTAAGAGGAAAGCGTCAAATACAATAAAAACGGTATTCGTACGTCCGATACAGTAGGCGTAAATCTGTGTATAACATTTTTTTCGCTTCATATATGTGCGTATTTACTTTTCAATAGAAAATCGATTTCAGAGGAAAAAAGCACCAATCAATTTCAGAACGCTTCGTACACAACAATGAATAACAAACCAGAAAAAGTTGGTGTGTACACATGAGCTTGACGTTTGAAATTTTTATTGCTAAAGGTATGATTGTATTCTCCGTTAAATATGTAGCATTTAATAAACAAATATAAGTAAATGATCGGGATTAAATCCAAGAAGCGCAGCGCCATGTTGTAGAGAAAACTCACGTTTCTAAAATTAACTTTAATGATGCATTAGAAAAAGATGGTTTTGAAGAACAACAAAACCGAACTACAAAAACTTTTTCCCAGGATACCGTAAGGACAAGACAATCACTAGGAAGTATGGACATGGCAGCAGTAAATGATGGAACTGGTTAATACGAGGGATACCTTTTAAATTTCTACAAAAACAATGAAAAAAAGTGTTTTTTGTACAAATTATTTTATTGTTTTTCAAAATATTCGTCACTAAGATTTATACACTTTTTCATCCGTCCAAACCAATTCTGGAAACATTTTTTCTACTCTGAAAGTGGTATCTTCAAAACACGGTTTTTGAAGGCCTCAACAGCTTCTTGAGATAATAAAAACTATTGTCCACGCATTCGGCAACAAAAAGAAGTCGGTGATAAATCAAATGAATCCTTGTCAGGTTATTGAATAGTAAGTCATTGAATAGTATTGAACCCCTGATTACAAATGGCATTGCCAAATACAAGACATGCTGAAAATTATTTAAATAGTGTAATTATAATAAATATTGTTTCATTGAATGGAGTAAAGATCTCACAATTAAACCGTGTTACATTAAATGTACAATTAACACCTTGAGTGACTCGATAATGAATATTTGCAATAAGACTCGATAAGCCTCAAAATCAGAAAAAAAAACATCTACTGTAGAAGTTTCTTAAATGGTAGAGATCACAACGTTTTATTAGTTGTAACTAAAACATTTGTTATGACTATTTCTATTATTCCAGACCGTACAACGTTTGTTTACCGAAAGCACGGCTCGAATGATCCAAAAGGTTGTCGAAGAGGACGTCAGATCTTGGATACCAACTCCTTCGAGAACCGACCCACGTCGAGAAGAATATCTGAATTCCTGGAAGGTGTTCCGTTTTTGCAGGTAAACTATTGTTATATCACAGCTTTCATTTTCGTTAACAGCACACGATCCCTTTTGTCTGAGAAATATTAATGCAAATACAGGTGCAGACATGTAGATACTTATTTTACCGTATTTTGATATAATTATTATTTCCTAGTAAAACATGTAATTTTTGAGATAGGAAATATACTCATACACTCGCTAGTAATGGAGCGATTTTACAAAAACAACGATCCTCAGATCAGATATTAATATGACTGGGTTCATATGTATGGGTTTATATATCAGGACATTGCTAGAGTAGACACTTCTCATCTAGCGCAGTCTATTTTATTGATACCAGTGCTGGATACTTACAAAGAAAGGGTTCCTCTGTCTCATCTTCGGTTTGGCAGCCCTTCCATGACAGGTCTCCCGATAAACCCATCTTGTAGCGGTGCTTCTTCAGTCCAAAATCTCTACAGCCAGGTAGACCTTCTGAACAGTCCGATGTGTCTTAATGCTTTCGCTTCATCCGCTAAGTCATAGTGACTTCAGCGGTGCAAGTTAATTTCATCCCATCTTTTCAAAAAATTTTCATGGGTGATATACACAGGCGAAATGGATGGAAGATTTTCGGCCGTGGAGCGATATATCTGATCTCCTCCAAACCAGTTTATCCACCTCTTTATTACCAGGATTGTTATTGTGTCCTTTCATCCATATCACGTTGTTGTTTGTTTAGGAGATTAAAGAAAGAGCTCAGGAACAGTCCACTAAAAGGTTCAACATTATAAGTCGATTTTGCTGTCACCACTTGCTTGTCGTCATTAAATAGGTTGGTAGTTCTGCCTATATTCTTGGGATAAACAGTGCGAAGCTAGGACCAGGGTCAAGATTTGCGTCTGAAGGATAGTAGTCTCCGATCTTAGCGGCCATGATTGTTTCATGTGAAGCATAAACTTCTGTCAGCGATGGCGGTCTTTTGATGTATCAGAGATTTGTAGGGCTTGCTAAAGAAACAAGGAGCTATCCGTCCTGGCTTCCCAGGATCGACAATCTTTTGCCGGTGTTCCAAAGTCGGCGCTATCAATATATATCTCTATTGAATACGTACGGCTTAACAAATGCAGATGAAAGAGCATTAAATTTGAACCTGTTAAAAATCTAGAAGATGGTAATGGACTTGAAAGTGCCATAGCGCACAGCATTACTTTCAAAATTGGAAATATTCATTCGGGCATATTCTTAAGAAGTCCACTTCCCTAGAACACTTTATATAACTAAATTTATAAGAAAAGACATACGAACATCTACATTTTTGAAGTTCTAACTTGTAACATTCTGTATAAGAAGGTTATGCATCTGACTGAGTTGCACCGAGAGGTTACTATCTACAGTAGTGAGGTCGCTACTCAAGCAAATAGAATAGAAGTCTACCTCGTGTGTATAGTTCCAAATTCGACTCCTCGCTAAAGATTTCCGCAATAGTATCTAACGACCCGTCCAATTAAATTATATCATTAACGAACGTATTTGCTCAAGATGCACGACCGGAAATCGCCAGCTACTTGCACGCTGTAACTCCCTCAAGTTGTGCCATATTTATTCAGCTAACGAAAAAGGAAATCGAAACTCGAATCTCTATTTGTTCGCAAAAAGAAAGGAGCGACTCTGGATCAGATTAAGTTTGTTCTTCGGCAGAAATAAAGTAACAGACTTAGAAATAAATAGAAATACAATGCCGGCACATGTCTGATATAGTTTTCCAAGCTTGTCGTTTTTTGTGACTACTTAACCATTTATATCTATTTTTGGATGCAATGTTTTTTATAACTTCAATATAAGAAATCATGAAAATATTTATGGAAATTTAGAGTAAATAGCTGAACAAACCTTTTACATTTTCAATAACTTTAATATAATTCAAAATAGAAATCAGAAGTAATAAAGAATAACAAAAGCAATAAATTAACATTAACAAAGTATACTAGGATAGGTAAGGATCCATTTATAAGCGCTGGTCCCATACATATAGCGAATAACGTTGACGCTTGTGCTAGGAACGTCCCCTGCGCTTCTCTATCCCTAGAGAATCTCACACAGTCGCAAGTCAGATGTCTAGCATACGCGCTCGAAATGTCTGCTCGACACAGATTTATGGAAATACGTAATACATCTTATTTGATTTTTATCCTGTTGATGGACTTTAATCGTTGATTATTTCCAAATAGATACTCAAATGTAATATTGTCGTATATGAAACAAAGAAAACGTTCTTAATTTAAAAGGAAAAATGATGAATTCCAAAATTAAATAGAACCACTCATTATAAAATAACTACATTACATTTTTGCATTTCCAAATATCCAATATATTAAATGTTTAAATAATAGCAAGTGAATAACAAATACATCAATTTTAAATGCAAATTCCAAAACGAAAACATGTTTTCTAAATCTAATTAATGGAATTTTATGTCAAAATGAATCGTATTTGTATGTGTAAAAATTCAGTTGAACCTATTATTATAATGGATGCTCAAATAAGCATGCAGTGCTGTCTCTAATATGGTACCATTTCATGACTTCTGAGTTTATGAGAACACAATTAAAAAGGAAACTATTGCATAGTATAATTTCGAGACACAAACAAAGCAAATCAAAAATAACCAAGGAGAAAAGATCGAGAAAGGCAAGCATGGTCAATTAAAGAAATAAAATTGGGGTATAATGCATGACTAGAGTCTGACTAGGTCCTCTGACAGGGGTTGGATTATTACTGATTCTGATTCATTTCCGTCGCGCGACTCCACGCCCCTTTTACTTTCATAGCGAGCAAACGTTGCAACAGTGCCCATATATTTTAGCAGTTCACTTTACTACGAAACTTACTAACGCGGTATGTCCCTTATTATTATTCAGGACAGCACAACACCTTTTGTGCATGCTCAAAATATGGTCATCGTAGTCTCGTCGAGGAATGGTGCGCCATTCTCTCTAATGTGATTTAAGAAGCTATTGCAGGTTTTGAATCTCTCCATTTTGTCAAACACGTCACTTCAACTAATCGAGCAGACCAGAAAAATATCTCAAATTCTTCATCTCGAAGAATATCACGTATTGATTGTGCTGCATGGGGACAAGTATTCTCGTGCACCGGGATAAAACTTTGAAACATGAAACAGAGTGGTAACTCAGTGGGTTAGAGTATGTTGTCATTTTACACTAAACTATTCGAAAAACCGCCTAACAGAACAAAATCCGTTCTTCTGCCAATGCGGATACCTCCCCAAGCCATGATTAAGCCTCCTTTATAGAATGTACAGAACTTTAATCTTGATTCCTCCGTGAAAAAACTGGAGTCTACTGATATTATTTTCTAGTATCTATGATTCTTTGCCCAGGTAATTCGAGCTGCGTAATTTCCTCTGGACAAATCAATTTTTTAGGCTATCCTAGTGTAACCGGTCTCTCACCATTCTAACGAATACCATCATTGAGCTCTTCATAGTTGATTTTATTTGCTGGTTTAGTGCAGTAACCAAAGGTTACCGTCTAGGGTTTAAGTGCAAATGGCAGTTGTACATGGTGGTCATTCACGGTGGTTTGTTGTAAGCGGAATATAACACTTAACGTTGTACCTAACATAAACTTGTCATGTTTCTTGTTTTCAGAAGAAGGGTAGCCTTTAATGTTTGATCTTGGATAAGATGTCTCTTTACGACAACGGAAATGGAATTTTATGGCAAAACGTACGTTGCATGATGACGAACTAAGGGATGAATACTTCGAACAAAACAAAGCCCTTAAAGATTTGTAACGTCCAAAACATGTTCAAAACATAGATGAAAATGTGAGATGATTCGAAACTGGTTTAAGTTTTAAGTAGATTCATTAAAGTAAAAAAACTTTCTCAAATGTAAAGTGTTAGCGTGAGAACTGTTTATTCCACTGTTCATAGGATTGACTTAGTAGACTATACGACCGCTTACTGATGAGCAGAAAAAGTTGCGTTAAGTCTTGCCACTGCAGTATTCGATACGCTATCAAAAGCCGGTACTTACCACCAATTTGCTACCAATGATGAATCTTGATATTATGATAGCAAGCCAAAATCCAAATGCCAGAGTATGTAGACTATGTGGAAGCATAGAGAATCTCCAAAGATGAGGAAATATTGATCTCATTCATCAAGGAAGGTAACAGTGATCGTGTTTTTGATTCAAAGGGTGTAGTGATCTTCGAAACTATGTCAGCATCAATAGTAAACGTCTTCAGGAACCTCACAAAGGTGTCACCCTTGTGCATGTTATGCAGGTTTCCCAAACAGTCCAACATATGGTTGCCCGTATGCGTTGGGAAGTCTTAGGGCATCCACTTACTACCTACTACGACTTTTTCCTCTAAATTCGTTCCTCAGCCTGTTCAATTGGGACGCTGACATAGAATCTGCTGTGAAAGGACGGTGCGAAAGCATCCTTGTGATACTAATGGATATTTTTAATTTCACTGGATAAAAATTGATTTGCTACCTCTTAACGTATTTCTATTGAAAATTCATCGTACTTTTTGATTATTCTCAATGCGAGTACCATTTTGGATGAAGACCAACTATGTGCGTGCTTGTGAAGAGATTCCCTCCCAAACCATAAGCGACCCAGTGCCAAATAGAAGTCTCTCGTCAATACAAACTGTAGCTTATCTTTCTCAGAATCTCCTCTATACTCGCCGATGTCCGCCTGATCAAGTGAGGCAAAAACGCGAGTCGTCTAGAAACAATATCGCTCCAGTCCAAAGGCAATTCGATATCGGCATTGCAGTGGTGGACTTGTAGCTATCTTTAGTCTTCTTCTAAGGGTTTATTCACTAACATTAACATTTTTAGCTTCTTGCAGTTGATTTCGCAGCCAAACTGCAGAAGCTGTTCTATTCCGTAAATGTGTAAACACAAAAAAACGGTAATTTCTTTGGGTGGTGATTCTTTTTCGACTAGATCCTGGTCTGTTAGTTATCAGGCCAGTCTCCTTGTTACGTTGGGGCAGCTTTTCTACAGCACAGTCTCCTACCAACAATTCTTGCAATTTAACGTTGTCCTCTTGTAACAACGCTATGTAGTTCATGACACAACAACAGGATCTAAAGCCATTATGACCTGTTAAATAAATCTTACAAACACTCACAGTGTGACCAATAGGTTTTACACAGAGAAATCGAAGCTGACACGCAGACAACAAGTAAGTTTTATAGGAAATTGCACAAAAATTTCAATATGATCTAACGAGGAGATAAAAGCAGGTATCAAAAATTATAATTTCTCATGTTACGAAACAAATTGTAAAAAAAATGTAAGCAAAATTTTATTATGTGCACGCAAGAGCCATCAAATAAGCATCAATTTAAGCAATTTATTGAATAATATCTTAGTATATGTACGGAACAGCTGGTTACAGTTTATAAACAGCATTGCTAACGTTTCACTCCTCAACTTTAGAGCAAATAGAGATATTGGGCGATCCAGAATGATTGTTAATGAAGATTTTCGTCTTCAAAAATAATAAAACTATGGTTTTTTGAGAATAATACGCAAAAAGGTGAAACGAAAACGAAAAACAAACGCGACGCCGATGATTACGTGTGCGAAAATAGTGAAATAACAATTATGACGGCTTCATGCTTCTCGATTTTATGGTTGCCAGGTTGGTAGAAATTTATCGCAGTAAAGTTCCGATGGTACGACTTTGCTCACTGCAGGCACAAATCACTCATTGCTTGTTCTATAATCTTGAATCACAAACCGTAATACACATAATCGCAGCCTGTTAATGCATTTATCCTCTACATTCGCATAGGAAACTAAAATTTAATGCAAAATGAATTGAAAGCAAACACGTCGTAATATTTTTTCACATCAAAAAGGATTGAATTATATGTATCAACTTCTATTATTAAAGTATACAAGGAAATTGCTACTTTAAAGTAAATTACTATTGTCCATTTTTCTTCTTGTGTGTAACCTTCCTTAGAAATAGACAAGCTAGATGTTAATTATCGATCCCTTGTCATTTCAAAAAGAATTAGTTACCATTGTGAAGTGAATGACAAAATCATATGACAATGATGTTCATGTACTTTATGGATTTGTTTGTTAATCACTCTCAGCCATCGTACATCAAATTGAATCTTAAAGTCCGTTTTTGTTACAGGTACTTCATGCTGCCCTATACGATTATGCCTTGCGGAAAGTTTATCGCCTACTACGAGGTGTTTCGCGCCGTTTGCGCTTTCATCTCGTCGCTTGTGTTGCCAGCGAGCTACGTTTGCGCCTATTACATAAGAAACTTTTGGATAGCGCAGTGCTTCCTAGATTTTTCCGCCTACGCAGATATGTGAGTATGCCGACACTCCGTATCTAACTTGCTCGTGGGGAATGATACAATAATAGGCGCAGAACGGCAAGAAACTCGCGAATAATGTCCGGAAAAGGACGCGTAAAATTCTGTTTTTTCCTTCGCGATAGAGTATATCTTTTCCTGGGGATATATTTTGATCTTAATGGTTGTTGCGCGTTTGCGTGGTTATTATATAAAGTACCAAAATGATGATATTAGTGTTTTCCTGAAGAAAAATAGTAGTGTTTAGCAACCATTTATGACAGGGTCTCACAAGGAAAGGCACTCTATCAGAAAATTCAGAATTAAATGAAACTTGGGCGGTTTGTAGACCTCATAGAACTATGTAAAATACCAGTTACTGTTTTATTGTTAAAAAACGCTTGTGAGGGGTGAAATGGGTATTTGAAAATCGGGGTTTTTGGTTAATTATTTCCCAGTAGATGTTCATAAAAATTATCGATACATACAGGCGTTTAGCATCCTTAAAGGGATATCGAGATACACTAAACTTGATGCAACTAGCGGGGCCCCTTAGAGAGCGTCACCTCCACCCCTATGTTCAAAAGGGTATGTATCTGTTTGTGGTGATTATATTCACTTTGGCATACCATTGGAAGGAAACCTACATATTTTTGCTTTAATAGCCTCATTGACTCTACAAAATGACAACAGGTAGTATTCGCCTATATTATTTAAACACTAAATAAGAGAACTGTTGATGATGCCACCATAGATTTGCATGCCACCATAGATGTTCCAACTAGAGGGCAGAATAACTCATCCTCTTGTATTTATAATTTTCTCCTAAATATTCCTCTTGATCTCTACAGCGCGAAGTGCATTGATAACTGCCTATCGGACCATTTTTCTCAGGTCCTAGAATTTTCTTTTAATACACCCACTGTGTATACTGGTAATGCTTTCTGCTTCAAACGCATATACTGTGTTAATTCCGTTAACTTATTTAATCTATCTAAGCCACCAAAACTGGGTATCTGTTTACGACTGCACTAATGCAAGTGATAGTTTCTTAAGCTTTTGGAGTTCCTTAATTACTATATTAATATTTGTTTTCCATTATTTAAGATATATATTAAGAATAAGAACAATACTTGGATTGACCAAGATGTTATATCTGCTAAAAATCAATTAATTACATTTTTGGATCCCAAGTTTAATTTTAAGGTTTGTTTGGTAAGGAAACTATTTTGCTATTTTTAACCACGTTTGAAATATTTGCATGTTTTGAAAATTTCTGACAGATGAACGAATGCATGTGAACAGCTATATAGTTTATAACAAAATGTAATACAATTATCCTTGACTAGTAAATATTTAATATAGTGCAGGTAAAGGTGACAATTCCCTATTTACCCGAACTAGAATTATGAATTTAGATTTAGTAGTTATTGTTCTTTTAAAGAGTGAATATCGTTAATAAAATTATCTAAAATTAGTATTAAAATGCCGAAAACAAGAGAGTTGCCTTTAGAAATCCGATTATTGCTTTACGTAACGTTGGCCGAAATAACAGAGATATCCCAAGAAAATTGTAATTAAGTCGCCGAACTGTTGACTATAACGTTAAAAAATATCAGGAGGCTGGTATATTACTAAATAGAAGATGAACAGGACGATGGAAAGTGACAACACCAGCAGAAGATCGTCGAATAATTATGACGAGTAAACGGTATGGACGAAAAACCCACCTGAATAGCCTGAATAGCGGCTGAAATAAATATTGAGCGTGAAAAACGAGTTAGTTTAAACACCATCAAAAGGAGACTAAGAAAGCGTGGTTTATTTAGCCGAATAGCGTTGCGTAAACCACTCTTACGCAAGCAAAATAAAATAAAACGGCTGCAATGGGTTAGAGAGCATTATTATTAGACAGTTGATGAATGGAAAAACGTTTTCTAGACCGATGAGTCACTTCGGTTCCAAGAGAAGAACGTGCGTTCGAAAGTCAAAAGGAGAACGAGCAGCAGAATCATGTGTAGTACCTACAGTCCAGCAGGGAGGCGGATCGGTAATGGTTTGGGGTTGTCTTCGCTCCGCATCCGTAGGAGACTTAGCTAAAACAGATGGAATTTGAAGAAAAGACCGATACCGGGAAATTGTGGGAGCAAATGCTATATCATCTGGAATGAGAATAATCGGCGCCTATTTTATATTTCAACAGGATAATGATCCAAAACACACCCCTAAACTGCGCCGCGAATATTTAGATTCGGTGGAACGTGAAAGCAACATCAAAATAATGAAATTACCTCCTCAAATTCCAGCTGTTAATCCCATAGAGCTTTTGTGGGAAGAACTCGATAGGCAGGTGAAAACAAATCCTCCAACTTCCAAGAAATCATTATGGAAACAACTACAAGAAGCCTGGCTTAAAATAAAACCTGCTACTCTGACGAAATTGATAGAGAGGATACCGCAAGTGTATGCCGCAATTATTAATAGTCGAGGTGGACATTTCAACGAAACGAAGATAAAATTTATTGTGTCAAATAAATTTTATAATCAAAAAAAAAACTATCAATTTCTTTGTTTTAAGAGTATTCTATTAAATGCAAAACTACAATTTCTTTTTTAGTTAGCACTTCCTATATTTATGCGCATTCCTTTGGGTGGGCAAATAATTATGATCGGTAGTGTATATGGGCTTTGATTTTCGATGTATCCCCGTACACCTGCATACATATAATTCATGAGCATTGCGACGACATTTCCAAACATCTGTAGCGTGCATAAATTAATATATGGGATGATCATGCTGACACGTTAATTAGCAGATTACGGAGATCGTATCGTTATCCAACACCTGGCTTTCGCGTTCATCGTGCTCTCTACGTACCGGCCTCGCGAACGCCTGCAGGCGGTTCATGTTCGTTAAAAGACGAGGTACAAGTATAATAGATATACGCGACTGTATATAGGCTCGAAATTTTATTCGGCGAGAGGCGTGTAACTTTCTAAACTTTGTTATATTCTTACCTGTCGTCGTCGTACTTAATAAGGCAAATTATGCACGTAGTTTGTAACATGTTCGCCGCCTTTTTATTGCGTAATTTCGTTCTCGAGAGGGACTCAATTTGTGACGAAAGATGGGGGAGGGTGACGTTTGCTTTTAGGATCGTGGTTCACTTTATGCGCGGATTTTTTTAATGTTGCAAGTATAAACTAATCTTTGGAATTTTATGGAAATATATGTATAAACCTATTTTGGTATTTTTGATCACAATCTCAAATTATTTTTACATATATAAGGCGAACCAGAAAAAGTTGCATATACAGCTTTGTTCTTTTAAATGGAACAACCTATATATTGGTATATCTGGTTTCTGCTGGCGAATTTAGAGTCACTTTATACAGGGTCACCTGTACTTGTAGTAAACGGTTTTCGAAATATTTTCACTTAGAATAGTCGTGAATTAATAACAGGCATGTGTTTATTTTCACCTTGATGATTATATTCAATGTCATAGAAATTCTATACGTATTAGTCGATCTTTAATGAAAATAAGCGTATATTATTATTATTGTTATCATTAGAATTAAACATTTTATTTTTTGGGAGACGCTTTCATAACTATTTAGTTGAGGCACATGCATGTTTATTAAATTTTGAACTGCTGATGAGATTTTGCATTAATTACTTAAAACATTCCGCATACCTAAAGCTACTCGCTTTTGAGATATTTTGCATTTTCCACTTATTATCTCTTCAAATGTATTATACTTCTTTCTATCAGACGGAACAATGAAGTTACAGGAAAATGATTTTTTGCACTGACAGTTATGTCTGACACAAAGAAACCTTTGAATCGCGGCTTACTGTAAAAAATAATATCGGAAACATTATGAAAATATCTGGAGAGGAAAAATCCATAACTAATAGGATTAAAGGATACTAAATCTTTAGAAACTGCAAAAACAGCTTAATACTATATGTGTTTAAAGAGATAATAGATAAATATGAACGTGATTATATTAAAACTGAAATTTTTTGTCCAGTTTTTATGCCCAAAATCGCGATAATATAATAAATTAGTTTAAGTTTAGGGAATGCTTTTGCATAGTCAATGCATCCATTTAAAATAACTAGGAAATAAAGTGTTTAGTACGTTGACAGGCATGGTGTATGGTAAAAAATTTTTGCAGTCTATGTGAAAATACTGCTCTATAGGTTAGTTAGTACACAAGGTGGAAAACAAAACATCAAATATTATACAAATTAGTCGCTCAATTTAAAAGAACATGACTTTGGTATGTAACCCTTTTCTGGTTCACTCTGTATATGTCAAAGTCATTCTAGATTGTGTTACTAAGGCGTATCTATGATTTTCGTATAGAAACTGTTCTTCTATTATCAACAGTGAAGGTATTATCGAAGAATCTCGGACTAATGCCCTGCCCTGTATGTGCAGTTGCAATAATTAACAATACTGTAACAGCGTAAATTTTTTTATTCATCCGATAGAGACAGTGATGATCAGTAGAGTTGCTCACTAGCGCCAACGGGCAGTGGCGGACAACCCTCAGTATAACTGCGAGTCTCAACCAGATATGTTGTGTATACATGTACGCTGCCGTAAATACTATTTCGTAGTTCTACGTTTGCTTTAAAAATGTTGCCTACGTCGCGAAAACGACCAATGTTGGACAAAATTACAGAATTTATAGCAGACATACCTAACCTAAATTATGATGGCGTTAAAATTCAATGTCTAGTTTGTAATATCCCTTTAATGTGTTGGTCCAAAAGGGATTGTCTACGTCAATAGTAAACAACATTCTTAAAAAAAAAATTACACACGACACTATGACAAATTTAAATTTAATTTATGTATTACCTTTATTGCATATAATCTACCGTTTAATTTACTAGACAAGGAAGCATATGTGTTCTTTTATAATAAATATTCGTACTGCAAATTACCAAGTCGGGCATCGTTACAAAGAATTGTGCCATCTACTCGTGAACATGTTGAAAAAAGAATTAAATCGGAGTTGAAAGATAAAAAACTGTGGTTATGTGTGGACGAAACAACAGATCGTAAAAAACATTCTGTGGTTAATGTAATGGTACGTACAATGGAACTACATCAATCGTCACCATCAATTCTATTAGCTTCCAGACGAGTACAACAATGTATTGCCGAAGTAATTTCAAAGTGTTAAATACATTGGAAAAGTTTGAACTTTCAACAAACCAACTGTTGATGTTTATGAGTTATGGTGCCGCATACATGCTTTTTGTAGTCCGTTCTCTTAAAAAACATTGTGCTAACTTATTACGTGTAAAATTCATGCTTTCATTCATATGGCAGATAGTATTAGAAAATGTTATCCTGAGGTGGACGCCTTAATAGCGCGGTGTTTGTCAAATCCCCAAAACGTATTCGCAAATTTCACAGACTGTGCCCCCGTATGCCTGAGCCACGAAAACCTATTTTTATACGTTGGGGAACATGGGTAACAGGCCGCGTTTTAATATCATAAATATTTTGGGGATATTAAGAACGTGGTTTTACAATTCGATCCAAAGGAAGCTGCGGCTATCAAGAAAAGCCAGTCGAAATTTCAAGATAGTCAGGTTAAAAAAGATTTAACACGGACATGTTTCTGCCTACCCGGCGTCATCAGCGCGGCTACGAGCACTCTCCCTCTGCTGTCTGCATTATGTCTACCTCTCGGTTTATGCCCCCAATGTCCACAACAGCACTGAAAGTATCTCCCAGGGGCCCCTAGCGCCAAGAAACTCTGGTGTGTGTCGCCACGGTCTATGACGGCATAACTGCTGTTGTGGACATTGGGGGCATAAACCGAGAGTAGCCGCGCATACCAGCGGATGTGTTACAAGATGGATGAAAGGAAATGAAAAAAACGTGCTTCCATGGCTCTCAAGGAGTCAAGTTTGAAATGTTGAGGCATATACATACATATATGTAGTACAAAAAGTCGCACAAGAGATTTCAGTCTTCAGCGAATATTCAACAAACTCAAACATGTCAAACATGTTTCTTAATTCAGACAACCAACCAAATCATATTCTCGTTTTGTTCGTATACCTGCGTTGCAAGAGAAACATATAAGACACCACCTTGTTAGAACTGTTAGTCGCCCTATAAATTATTACACGTCGGGTGTTAAATTTCGTTATATTTATCGCCTTTGCACTATAGAGAAATCGCCGGGAAGAAACGCAGGCGTTAACGGAAAAAATAAATTGAAATCGTAATAGAAAAACTGTCACAATGAAAGAGTAATCTTTCCGTATAAAGTAACAGAAAGGAAAAGATGGAGAACGCTACAATCGCCATTGGGTATCTTGATAAAAAAGCAGACGTTTGCTAATATTTTGCACCTAATACTACCACACCAATCGTATGGAATAAGACAGTTTCGATCATAAATTGTAATACGTGACGTCGGAAAAAATCGCAATATTTTTCCTTTGACATACATTTTATTTTAATTTTAATAAAGAAAAGAGTGGAAATATGCTAATTTCTATTCTACTTTATTCATGATTCTAACGTCAATGTTTACAATATGGAAATTATGCGTTCATCTCCAGTAAAAGCATTTGCATAAATTTGTGAACTCCACATAATGTTAGGTGTTAGATTATAAGTTCAAAATAGTATTTGATAACTTTAGAAACATAGCTTTACGTTATAACAGTTTCACGTTTTTTTCTACATTTTATTCATTATCAAGCTTTTTATCAAGGTCAAAATGCATCTCGATATAATATGCATATGAAAATTACTACGGTTAATAATGTAATACTTTAATTTTCCCTTATCATGAAAAATAGGTCATAATAAGTAAGGTGTGAACCACAAAATCTTTGTCCTGAGTTGACCATGAATGAGAATGATAGACATAGCAGTCATGTCTGAGTTCAATTCGTCTTTATAGATTAATAGAAATTGAAGTTGAACTATCAACTGTTATTCTTATTTCATAACCACAAGTGATAGGTATTTTTGTAGTATTGTAAAATAATGGCTTTCGTATTTAACGAACAACAAAAACGGTACATGGTTGAAATTTATTTGAGAAATGGCAGATGGGAGATGGGAGATGGTGTATGGATTTATTCTACAAGAGACGCGTACGAAGATTTTCTAGAAGAATTTCCAAATGAAGCTATTCCGTATGACCATTTCAGTAGATCTATACACCGTTTTCTAGAGTTGTTTATGCATACAGGAAGTGTCAATCGTAATCAGTGGTAGACCAAAAGTCATAAATGAAAAAGATATTGAAGCGGTGAGACAAGTAATGGAGGAACGTCCGCAGACTTCTGTGCCACATTCACAACAAGAACTAGATCTTTCTTATGGTACTTGTAGACGTATTCTTAAAAATAATCTACATTTATACCCTTATCGATTACAACCAACTCATGAAATACTTCCTACAGACATGACCGTAAGACGAACGGTTTAATAACCGTTTCAATAATGACAAGGTCATTATTGAAAAAATTATGTTTACTGAAGAATCATGGTTTCATCTCTTTGGCTATGTCAACTCTCAAAACATAAGAATATAGAGTACAGACAATCCACATTTTTATGGAAACACCATTACATTCACAAAAAATTGGTGTTTGGGCAGCTGTTAGTCAGAGAAGGATTATTGAACCCATATTTTTCGAAGGTTAAAAATATTACATTTCTAAAATGTGTTAACTCTATAGTACCAGCTTTTTATGTAATAATTGAAACCTCATAAAAGTTTCGTAACTTTTAGAAATACTAATTGCTGTGCAATATCGAATGTAAATTTTGACACCATTTGTAAATATGTTACATGATGATGAACTACAGGAAGGTCATTTTCTACAAGATGGAGCTGGTATCACACTACCAATGAAAACATAGCCTTTCTAGGGAAATTCTTTGAAGACTATAATTAGTTTAAACACAGAGATGATATGGTCACCACGATCTGACGCCATGTGATTTCTTTTTATGGCCATGCTTAAAAAATTCAATTTTTAAAGTCCCCCTTGTTGATCTTCACGACTTACAAAGGATTTGACAAGATCGAAGAGATTAATAACACACCTTAGATTCTTCCAAAAGCTATTGATTCCGTTAAAAGGAGAGTTGTGCTATGTAGAGAAATAGGTGGTGGTAGACACGTACAATATCGTATTTAATAAACATTTTTCTCCACCAAAGATCTTTTTTTTTATTATTATTGATATAGTTTTAAAGCATTTAATACATATCCTAACCTACATTCTATCTGCTATGGAATGACATTAGTTCAAATCAGCTGTTGATTTAGAATTAATATAATTAAGTTAAGACATGAGTGATTTGTCTCAAGGCCAACTGAAAAGAATTATTTTTTGGCACGTTATATAAACTTAAATGAAACTTTGTACACGTCAAATAAAAAAGTTGATCTACTTATAACCCTTAAATACATTCAGTGATGGCCAAAATTGACCTAAATATTTCCCATAATATTGCAGTAACTGATCATGAGGACCGAAATGGAAATATTGGCATTTTAATCTCACTTCCTATTTAACCGGAAGTCACCATCAACTTTACTTGATATTTTGATGCATAGAATCCGAGCCTTAAACATGACACTATGTACATAGCCAACGTATCCTCAAATCAGTAAGATAAAGAAAATTTAGACACGAATTACGGTAGATTGCACATTGTAATGTAGGTAAAAACCATTGGTTATACCTTTTTCCTTTTGTATTTTTTAAAAGATCTTTATTAAAAAACATTTTCCTTATGTAACATTCTCCTTCAGTTTAGAGAAAAATAAATCGACATTCCCCAGAAAGTTAAACATGCCGCTAATTCACCCTAAGATCTTGTTTCCTTACAATATAATCTTAAATGTTTTTTTTATCATTTGAAAGTTCGGTTTTCAGTGTAATTTCTCTTTTTACATTGGTATAGAAACACAACATGCCTTCAACCTTTCTATATTATAGTAGTGTCAAAATTACTTCTAAAGTAACCGTAAACAACACTATAATCAATCCACTTCACTTGCGCTTCTTAAATTATACTCTAGCACTTTGTATCTTCAATTTATATTGGATTTTTCAACCCACTAATAGAAAATCTCATTTAGTCTAATACGTTTTCGTCCTTTTAGCTATCTACGTCTTCACGTATGCTATTACAACCATCACGGCATCTTAGTCACGCACCCGAAAGCTACCGCCTTCCATTACTTATGTGGCAGCTTCTTAATTGACTTTCTAGGCTGCCTGCCCACCGACTACTTTCTGACGTTTTTCTGGAAAAACAACTTCGAAGATACGGCCGCCTATGAGAGGATGTGCGCGATATTGAGATTGAATCGGATCGTCCAAGTCTATCGAATACCGGACGCGTTTGCTCTTTTTACGAGAGATATAATGCAATCTAAGCACAACTTGGTGTAGGTATTTTAAGCTGAGATTGCTTTAGATGCTCGGATAAGTATAGATGTTGAATTCCGCTTGTTTGAGCACGTATTTGAGCTGTAGGAGAAATAAAATTATTTCAGAATGAATAATAGATTCTCTTACATGCAATTTCGTGTACTGTGGTCAGACTTTCCCGATTTCAATTGTTACCTAGCACGGTACTCAAAATTGTGTTTACATATTGATACAAAGTAAGAAAAACTTTTCATATTAATAGCTACTTTAGCTGTCGGAATAATAAAAAGTTGCTTCTGAGTAACATGTACACTGTGGCAAAATTAAATTTGAAGCGATTTGTTTTCCGAAGAAATGCTTGTACAGGCCAATTTTATTATTATTTTTTTTTAATAAACATGTTTCCATCAATTTCAAGTTTTCCCCACTTTCGGTTTTAAAGTAATGACTTCATTGACAAGTTTTTTAAATGACAGCTCCCGATTTTTTCATTTTGATAGAGTATTTAATTGCCTAAATGGTATCATCACAATATTAATACCTCACAACAAAATTTTCGAATAAAAGTCATTTAAAGAGTGGAAAACATAAATTTTATTCATAGCAAAAAGCAAAGATAAATGCTTTTATTTAAGAAATGAAATGAAATGCAACAAATTGCAAATCCACAAAATTGCAGCTAGAGAGAATCCTCAGTGGATTACTGAATCACATATTTAACATTCTCGTAAAGTTTATGTGTGGGCAGCGATAGTTGACAATAGAAATATGCTTAATTTTAAAAAATAAAATAGACCTGTCCGCACAAACAAATTGCTTCAAACTTAGTGAATTTATGGAATCAATTCACTAAATTTGAAGCAATTTGTTTGCGCGGGCAGTATACAGTCTGCCGCGCACAGTATACAGTCTGTTTCAAGATAAGACGCCACTATTGTAATCTTCCTTGTTTTTACGGCTACAGAGTCGGTCAAATTAAGAAAGTTTTGTATTTTTTGTAGTGATTGTAAAAATTAAGACAAAAAACAATTGAATGTTGAATTTGGATTTTTTTCTTAAGAAAAAATAGAAACAACCTAAGTCACATTTTAATGGTTTTCAGGTAGCAATGAAAACATTTTACTCTAACCCTATTTTTGGTAGAAGTAAATATTCTTGTGGGAGTAAAATTTATGCTATATGGAATTAGCATCCACAAGGACAGTCCTCAAAAGGCACTCAAAACTCCAAAATTCAAATTGGAAAACATGGACTTAGATTGTTTCTGAAATAAATTCCGCAATTAGAAAATACTTTTTATCGGAACTTTACATTCTATACAAAACTCGAAAAAATTAACATTAGTAAGTTTAAGCAGTTATTAATAGTTATTGCTTCTTTTGTTTCTCTTTTGTGGCGCTGTTGGCGATTATTTCTTCAAAAGGTGGCTTATTAGGGACCTTCCACCCATTGAAGTAATATGTTCTATTGTAGATTCAAGGATTGGAAGTCGTTCCGTCTAGGCTATCTTTTCGTTTTCATTTTTCATTGGTGTTTAATTTTAGCCTACTAATTACATACTATTAGAGATAAATTTATTTTTGTGTTCAAAAATTTGTCTGAACATTACAAAACTTTAGAAGCGGTCACATTATTCTGCAGACCATTTCCCATTTTAACCATTGCTCTATGTCCGAAATACCAATGGTCTTTTAATAACCGTGATACCATATTAATTTTGTTCCAAATGCTGCCTACATAAGGCGGTACGAAAATGCCAAAAATAACTAATTTTTACCGCACATTATTTCAGATTATTCACGAAGCTAGTCAGCTTGAGCGTAGGATTACAAAGTCTACTAAGCGGCATATTTTTGATTTTCTCCTGCACCTTGACAGAATACACTTCAGCCATTGTTCCGGAGCCTGGATCTTGGATAAAGTTTCTGAATTATCGTAATGAATTCTATTTCATCCTAATCATAGTTTTGTTGAAATCTTTTTACTACCTTTTCCAGCTTTGAATTTCAGCAGTCCTTACCACATATACTTAATAACCTATTACTTTGTCTGTTCGCATAGTATGGGAATGGGTTACGAGGATATATTCACTATAAAAAGGCATGAGATCATCTTGGATATAATCATAATCATAGCAGGTAATAATGGCAAGATTAAATCTTTCTGTTAAAGTTAAATATTTTTTGCCGAAAACAATATCTTCTTTGCACATTTTTACAAAGAACATTTTCCAGAAAGTCAATCTTAAATTTTACGTTTCGTATTCTTCGCATGCAAGTTTAGATACTTTCGCGTATTCTCATTTCTGTCATGTCACCACAATAAATGCAATTTAAAGCAAGTTTGCTACCAAGCATCGCGAAAACACGGACAGAATGCATAGAGGCTCATAAATGTCTAATACAGTACTCTCGACTTGACTTTTTAGGTTATCTCTGGTTTACTTACGTACTCGTCATAATCTCCAACAATAAGGCCGTAATAAATATGAATTTGACCCTATATCAGAACCATATGAAACAGTTTATAAGCTTTATGAAGCGGGAAAAGATAAACAAGGAACTTCAAAGGTATTTACTGTTATGTATAAGTAGCCAATTCAAATATACAGGGTGTTTTAGGAGGAAAGGTACATATTTTAGTGGGTGATAGTGCAGATTAATTCGAATAAAAAATTCCCTATAACATGTGTCCATTTTTTATTGGTTACTGAAATACAGCTGTTTACAGAGAAAAGTTTTCATTTCGCGTGTTGGTATTCTCCTAGTTGCTCTGGGTATCGACTGTCAGTTTTGTTCTGAAGTTCAAGTTGTGAAGTTGTGCTTGAGTTTATATTGAATTTTTTAACTGTGATAATCGTGTATTGTTTAAGCAACAAACTACTGTACTGTTTAAGCATGCCACACGTATTTACAAATGCCGAGTACGCCTACATGGTATTTGTGTACGGGTTTTGTAATGGTAACGCTGTTGCTGCTTGTGGAGAATATGGTAGACGATTTCCTAACCGCAGAGTACCCGATTCAAGAGCATTTAGTAATTTTTTCAATAAACTGCATGAGACTGGTGCGGTGGCCAGCAGTCATATCTCATCTGAACGTGCAAATGAACAGAATGTGAATGAAGTAGAAGACGTTATTCAGAGAACGTAGCCCTTCAACAAGCACACGAAGAATTTCTACACGTATCTGTGTTCCACATACAAGAGTTTGGAGGACATTAAATATGCACGGCTTTCATCCTTATCATTTACAGCGGATTCAACACCTTCGAGAAGGAGATGGAGGTAGATGATTGGAATTTTGTCGTTGGCTAATTACAAATCGACGAGTAATCCCATTAATACTGTTTACTGATGAAGCCACTTTCACTCGTGACGGTATTAATAACACTCGTAACTCACATCAGTGGTCCGACAAAAACTCATATGCCTTAGTGGAGACACATTTTCAAGAACGTTTCTCTATAAATGTGTGGTGTGGTATGATAGGCAATCAGTTCCTTGGGCCTGTTATCTTACCGCATACTCTTACAGGACCCCGTTATCTAGACTTTCTTGAAAACGAGCTACCAGCATTATTGGAAGATGTTCCTTTGGCTACAAGGATGAGTACGTTCTTCCAGCATGACGGGGCCCCTGCTCATTTTAGTCATCTGGTGACACAGCATCTAAACCTAACATTCCCCGGAAGAGGGATCGGCAGAAATGGTCCCGTTTCTTGGCCACCAAGATCCCCGGACCTTATCCCTTTAGATTTTTACCTATGAGGATAGTTGAAAGGCGAAGTCTACAAAGAAAAAGTAAACACAAGAGACGAATTGATCGTTCGGATTATGAATAGTGCTGCCCCCGTAAAAAAATGCCAAGACAACCTCAGAAAAGCTACACGTAGTGTTGTCAACAGAATTCGAAAGTGCATTGAAGTCGGAGGTGGAATTTTTGAAAATAAACTTTAACTTAATCATTTGCCTTTGCTTAATACCTTTTGTTTTTGCCTTTGGCTTTTTTCTGTGTGTGTAGTAGTTTGGGTTACATTCAAACTGCTGTATCTCAGTAACCAATAAAAATTGGACACATATGGAATTTTTTTATTCGAATTAATGTACACTATCACCCACTAAAATATATATCTTTCCTCCTGAAACACCCTGTATGCATACAAGTATTTTACTGTGTAGTCTCCGAGGTATACTCAGAAAATTCTCCAGCTGAAATAAGTTTACTTTTTACTGATTTTTTAGGATTTCTACAAACTTTGCTGTAACATGCATCATTGCCAAAGTATCTCTTTTCTCTGAATTAAAATTTCATTTAGAAAAATGTTGTATTTATAAACATCCATAATTACCCCGATTTGTAATAAATTTATATTCCCTTTTTATTCAAAATAAAATTAGTGAATTCAAAATCTTCAAAAAGAAATAATTAAATATTAACCAAATCATGCGTTTTTATTTGTTTCTAGTTTTTTGCATTTATGATTTCTGTTCTAAAAATTAATTTAAGGCAAATAATTTCTAAAGGGTATTTTCGATATGAAAAATAATGAAATAGCTTCTTGTTTTGAATTTTTTAAACACAAACAGTCTCCTAAAGATGTAAATTCAGTGGTGTGTGACAGTATAACGCAAAAAATACATTCAAACTAATGTTGGAAAGAAATATCACTGTCAAATTTTCCTGTCTATATTTTATACCATTACTCCATGACATTCTTTCCTCCAATAAACAGAATAAAAAAACAGATCGGGAATTTTCCGAATAACCTCGTAGTAATCCATATTATCAAATAGCATTTCCCATTCGTTCCAGAGAAGCTATAAATCACTTCGAATACGTTTGGCAACGTTGTCACGGTCTGCGCGCGAGTAAGATCTTAAAGCAATGCCATTTAGCATTGAGCAAGGATTGTGCGCTGCATTTGTATGAGGAAACGCTGAAAGAGGTGCCTATATTTAAGGATATGGTTACGTCGTTTTACAGGGTGGTCGGAACGAACCTAGACGAGCAGTATTTCTTGAGAAATTATAGAATCGTCTCCTTGAACGACATAATTAACAAGATATACATCGTCCATAAAGGGCAAGTCAGGATTACCGGACCTGATGGTGGACAATATACTATTTTGACAAAAGGAGGGTAATTGCGTGTAAAAAATGTTGAATACTTTTTTAAAACAAATCTGTATCTTCAGCGTTTTTGGCAATATCGACGACGTAACTTGCACAAGAAGTATGATTCGAGCAACAGCTCTATCGATGGTAGATTTACTGGTCGCGCACACGGATGACCTTTATTCCTTGATAAATGGCTATCCGGTAGTTGTAAATCGCTTGAAGAAACACATTCTACTAGAAAATTTGGTAAATTTGTTTTTAAAATATGGATAAAAAAGATTCGAATTTAAGTTAAATGTAATCAAATGTTTCATTTTTGCTGGGTGTTGGGTGTCACTGAATCAACTTGTAATGATATAATTTAGAACTTCAGACGAAGTTATCATTAGTGGCATGTATAATGTGTTCAGTATGATCACTCGTTCAACGTTAAAATCCCTCTGGTGGATATTAATTCTTTTTCGATAGTTCCTACTCCTTCTCGGGCCTCCAATCTCTGGAGCGGGGTACTAGGGACTTATTTTAACTCCAGCCAACGACGATTATGGAGGAACGGCAAAATAACTCTTCTGGTAATTTTTTTCAGTTCGTAAATGCTCAAAATTAATGGAATATCTTCTTATGGCAAATAACAACATAAATTCGGAGATATTTCTAGCATAATTTAGAATATTAAATGTTTCGTTAAATTAGTGTCATAAACGTTAGTAAAATTTACTAATGAACAGTTGTCATTGGTATTGTATCATAGAGTAGCATAAATTCAGAGCATTCTTGATACTAATTTTATAAAAAGGTCTTGTTAGAAAGGTGATTTTAAATGTCTGTTCAACGATTTACTTAGGTGAGCAATACTTTGATATTAGATGTTACACTTTTTCCGAATTGAAAAAACAATTAGGCTCTACCTTTTAATGCTAACACTATGCTCATCATCGAATTCTTACCCTGTTTTCGAGAATATTTTTCTCCAGAATAGAAAGAAATCTCTATACTTTACTCGCATCCCTTAGAGCAGAGAATAGGAGCACGTGCACGCAGAGAAATGGTTTCTTGCATCAAGGAAATAGATTTTCTTGCAAAAATCAGTCAAGAAAATATTTTTATTTCAAAATTTTGTTTGTATCAAATAAATATTTTCTTAGGGTTAAAAAATTATTTAGTTTTAAGTTAAGAAAATATTCATATTAAAGGTAGAAATGAAAAACTGGTCCACATCTTACAAAGTTTTATTGAGAAATTAGGTGACGGGTTTCGTCTTCAAAAAACACATCATCAGGATATCCAATAAAAGAAAAATTACAATAATGGAAAAAAAAGTTAGTAATTAAAATTAGGAGCAAGTGACTGAACTAATGAAAGGTTTTCTTTTTATATGTTACAGTATATTTAAATTATTTCTTTAATAACGTAATTAAACAGGGATTATTTTTATGTAGTTTAATAATTAATGAGATAATATTTAAGTTTATTTATCCCTTTTTTTATTATTATTTATTATATATAAAAAAAAACTATTGTTAAATTAGTACACGTGATAAATAATAATAAAAAGAAAAAAAATATGACATTAACCGGTATCTTTTGAAAATGTTTATGAAACGTTGTACGTTAAAGGTTATATCATTGTATGGGTGTATGGTATCTGTATTCCGGCTCCATCGCTATTATTTAGGATGGCATGACTATATCTACTGGCACTAAGTGGCGCCAGGAAATATTTCAGTTGTTGTTTTTGAAGATTAGTGGCGTAATCTGAGAGATATAAGAGCAATGTAGGCAGGAATAAACAACAACATTAGTGCTTTTCTCTTCTCACGTTGTTTTTGCCGGTAGTGATTCGATCAATGCCATGAGCATATTAGCATTATCTTGGTTATTGTTTCTAGACACTTTTTCATGTGTACTTCTATATTAAGTTCACTTCTGTTTGAACATTATTCTGCAGATAAAACCCTTACTTTAGCCTTTTTAAAATCACAAACAATGTGAATATGCCGTACTGTTTTAAAACAAGGTTAAGTTCAATTAATAATATGAATAGAAATAACATGCATTTCAAGAATTCTAAGTAAATAAATGCTTTATGAGAAAATGAAACTATTGATTTATGAACAGCACCTAAACGCTTTCTTGAATTAAGAAAACTACTATCCTTAAGAAAATATTGTTTTATGTTATAACGGCCATTTGCTTATCCTATTATATGAGAATCGCTTTCTGCAAGATTTTCGTGAATAAGTTAGCAAATGTCAAAAAATATAATTATTTCATTATAAGTATATACTTCTCTTAAGCGGAAATAAAAACACTAAGAAAATATTTCTTTTGATTTAAAACAGTTATTGTATTGTGGATAATTAAAACAGTAATTGTATTGATACAAGTAAACGTTTCTCTGCGTGTGTTCAACAAGTGTAATTTAATCTTCTTTATTTAATGCTGAGTTTATTTGTACACGAACAGGGGCTTAAGGAATAGGATCTATTTAAATGCCGAAAGTAGTGAATGTGTGTACCTTAATGTATATGTATAATATTGTTTCTTTTTTGTGTCAGTCCTACATTGAAAGCCACTACCCTCTCAACGAACAAGACACAGAAATCAAGAAAACGTAAGTAAAATCATTTAATAGAAGATTAAATAAATATAACTCACACGGAGTCATCATAAACATCAAAATCGCTTAATCTTACCACACGTACATTACGACCATTCTTCGTCAAACATTTCATCCATTGTTTGGTTGTAAACGCGATTTGCTGAGCTATGAATGCTTGAATCGCTATTATACGTAGAATATATCGTAATTTACGCGATTAACAACTACGTTAATGGACTCGAACATAGGTACCGTGTATTTAATTCGAAATAGATCTCTACACCATAGCACCCGGGTGTAATTAATAGAATTCGATTTAACTTAATTCGACGTTATTTCGCTGAAAATCGAGTATCGCGATTTGCTTTAGATTTAACTTGTTAGTTAAAATGTAGTACAATGTACTCTACTCAAAATAATTAGTGGAACACTTGTTTATATCTCGATAAATTATTGACTTTTGAGATAATAGTACTAATTTAAAATAAACTACAAGAAATAAAGTGAATCAAACAATTAATATGTAAATTAAAAATGTAGTTTGGTGCGGAATAGTATTAAATGTTGGCAGTTCATCATAAACTCTCAAGTTGGACACCAGTTATATCGAAATGAAGCATTTAAATGATTTAGATGGCGTATGTGTTGTAGCTGCTAGCGAGAACAGTACCAGTATCCAAGAAGTTGCGAGAAACCATTACCTGGAAATCGGGGAATATAAAAGGCTTTTGGATAAGTTTCTAAGAGGAAAACAAGTTGAATACATGACCAATTTTTTAGTCCTATTCGCCTTGCGTTCTCGCACATTCACAGCAAAGGATCTTCAAATCGGGTTCAGCACGACTCGTGGATTGGAGATTCCCGACCAAACAACTAGAAATAGATTGAGAGACCAAGAAGACCTGTGCTATTGTTTAAATTTTTGTAGCAATAATTAACTATACCCAAATTGCCATAGATTGTTTTACTAATCTTGTACACACTATCTTGCATAACCGGATAACATTGCCCGAGCATAAATGATAATTCGCCTAATTTATTATTTCATTCAATATTGAAATCTAAATAAAAGCTTTCTAGATATATGTCGAAGCGAATGAAGATTCTATGTTCTGGAGAGCTGAAATTGGTCTTCATGCTTGCTGCTCTACTATCTATAATCATCGTTTCATACCAGGCCTCTTTCAAGGATTACTCACTGTACCACTTTGGCATTACGTACTTCCTAGATGTAGTACATATCGTGAAGATCTATTTCGGTTTAATGACGCCATACGAAAACCATATGGGCGATCTGGTAGTGGATAAAAAGCTAATAGTGAAAGGGTAACGTATCATGAGTTCTATAAACTTAGAAACTTGTATATATGTATACTGGCTGATTCATTTTTGGCCCTCACAATTGAGATCTTGCTTACTAGGATAAAATAAAGTTGCTAAATTTTGTTTGTTATGAACCCGAAGAGAAAATGGACGTGTGACAAATGACTTCTTTTACCTGCAGCACCTTTATTTGGCATTCTAGAAATAAACTAAAAACACATACTCGAGGCCATTTTTGATCTTCTATCTAATGGTATACATTCTCGAAATTTTCATATGACGTTTCAGTTCTATCTAGCCATTATCAACTTTATTATTACTGCTGATACCACTAGAAAGAGTTTCTTTTCTGTTTTCAGAAGATATGTTAAGTATTTTTTACAACAATGGCGAGTAAAAAATACTTACAGTTGTATTCAGAACGGCAACAGTCACATCGTATAATTTTTCTAGATCTTGTAGAAAAGGGATCCTTTACCAAGCCGCATAATGTTTACGTTAACCGGAATTTGAATGAAAAGCAACGGGATATTTTGCAAATAGTACATTACAAGTGTGTTTTTGTAAAATTTATGTAAAAGCGATAAATGAAAATAACAATAACAGTAATAATAATAGAAAACAAAACAGTAAACCAACGATTACAATAAATGCTCAAATAACTGGCCATTTTCATAAATGCACAATTGCGCACCCTTTCTGGTATTTCGAACTGCCCTTTATATGATTCTTCTAGGAATTATATCTATGGCATTCTGGAATCTACCACGAAGTTCTTCAATGTTTTGTGGGACATCAATTTTATAAATATTATTTTTAACAACTCTCCATAATAAATGATCCAGAGGACTTAAGAAATCTCGACGGCCATTGAACAATTTCTCTATTTCCAATCCAATAGTTTGGAAACTCTTGACTTAAGTAATTTCTCACAATTACCTCATTGTGAGCCGGTGCGCCGTTTAATTGCCATTTAATGTTTCTTGAAACATAACTGGTCCTATGAGACGTTTTCCCAAAATGCCCATCGAAACGTTTAATCCACAGCGATGTTGTGGCCTCCTTGTCCTATCTTGTCTGGGATTTGGCACTGCTCAATAGTGCTCTGTATTTTTGTTAAAGATTCCAGAATTGGTAAATTATGATCCATCTGACCAGATGATTTTGTTTAAAAAATTTTCGTCATCTTATACACTAACCAGTTGCAATATATTCTAGTCGTCTTAAATTATCACTAGATAATAAACTGTTGCTAACGTCCACCTTGTATAGTTTAAATTTATTTCGTTGTAAAGTTTTCCATAGTCGAGTCTGGGCAAATTTAATTCTGACGCTGCTTTGCGTGTAGATGTTGATCAATTACACTATGCTAGTTGCAAAATGCAACAAGCTGGACAGCCAGGGGTAAACCTAATTCGAGTACGCTGAATCCAATGCTGCCAACCGTTCTTAAAAATAAGCTAGCGTTTTCGAGCAATTCCAATTTAAAAATTTTCGACCCAAAGAGCCTTCTGGAATTCTCTGCAAAGTTTAATCAATGGCCGAAGAGCTTTCGTGAACCTTCTAGAAATTTCCATCCCCGCTACTGCCACTGTTCTGCTACACAACACCAATTTAAAAAATTCCATTCCGATTGCACAAAGCAGCAATACAAAAGAGACATATGCATCGCCAAAAAAATCATGGATTTAGTGCAATATAATCACCAAAAGTGAAAAATTTGTGCCGACTTAAAAGTGGTGGCTCTCTTAAGAGGTATGCAAACGGGTTATACCAAAAATATGTTACATGTGCTTGTGGAATACCCGCTTTGCCGGCGACCAGTATAACGAACGGAACTTGCCTTTACGTGAGGAATTTAGATTGCGACAAAACAACATTATTGAGATTCTACTTGTGCCGATCGATTGTGAAAAATTTCATAAAGGCATTAAACCCAGAAGGAAATGCATTCAACGAATTTCTTCGTATTTTTCCACGGTTAAGTGGGATGGAAATAAAGGAAGGTAAATGTCTGAATCTGAATGTTGATCTGTTGATAACAGATAGATAGAAAATCGAAGGTCGCCTTAGGAATGTATTTCTAGTGCTTCTTTGCAAGGCCAAATAGAGGTGCTAGAGATAAAAGAAGAAAATGAGCTTTTTTGGATTTCTTAGCGTCATTTGTCACAAGTCCGTTTTCTCTTTGGGTTCATAACAAACACAAAAGTTAGCATCTTCGCAAAATTTGAACCTATCCTCTATCTCCAATAATAAGCAAGATCTCCAGGTGAGGGTCGAAAATGAATCACTCTGTATATGGATATAAAGCTGTAAAGCTCGAAACTTTTTATTTGGCAGTTACTTATTTCTATTATATTGATCTCCTTCTATTTCTAAATGGACCTCATATATGTATATCACTCGAAACAATCTCTGCATATAATTGTAACCTACAGGTACTTGAAATTTAGCAAGTTCTACATCGAACTGATAGGTACCTTCCCGACCGACTTATTATACTTCGTCATTCCAACGTTTGGAATCCGTGGAGTGACGGTATTTAGATTGAATCGATTGGTTCGAATCGTAAGGCTGTAACGTAATCAATTCGAGGTCAGGTATCTCAACCGCAACCGTTTCCCTTACTGTTACAGACTTGTGTGTATAATTACTTCAACATCAAGCACGACTACTTGAACATAAACGTGCTGCTTATTAAGCTGTCGTCGATATTTATTTACCTGACGGTACTTGTACACGCTCAAGCATGCATTTGGTACCTGATGGCGTGCCCCAACCAATGCGCGGCAGCCTCTTGGGTTTACTGTAAGTATTGCATTAATATATAGCATTGATCCTGGAAGGTAGTACGTATACTACTCCAAAAAGTTAACGCAAGTGTTTGTAAAAAGGGTAAATTATGTGATTGAAACTTGATATTGGTTCCAATTAGCGAACTTGAAAATCAATGAAATTACTTTTTACATTTCGATATTCTTTTTCAAAAACTGGAATAAACCCCACCTTTAAGGAGTGAAATCCACCCTTGAAATTTCGATGATTTTCAAATGTTTGCAATTTGCACCATTATTATGAATAAAAAAAATAAATTATATATCACTAAATGCGCCTTCTATAGGTCTACCAAAGTGAGGCAGATGAGATCCTTTTGACCTCCTTACCACTATCTCGCACCCCCTTGCAGGATGGGATTGAACGGAAGAGAGCACAAGCGATACCCGCCTGCATGCATTGCTTCTCCTTTACCCGTAATTATACCAAAAAAACTGCGAAGTATAGCATACAATAAATGCAAACAATTTTAATAACGTGACGAGGGATGGACGATTATAAAACAATATGACAAAAACTTATCTCTTAGCTTACAACGATGTTTGAAAAAAAGCTGAAGTTGCTGAGAGATTACTTAAAAAATACGCGCAATTGAGCATTATGAGAAACTGCTTTTTGCATCGCGAGTCGAGAGGTTCAGCTGGCGGACATAGCTGTAAATATACGTGTGTCAAAAAGTATGCACCATATGGGTTTTTTTTTTTGATATGGACTTTTATAAAATTGTAGTAATGCAGAAAGTTTAAGCAGATTTTAGAACCAACTTAACCCCTATTAAACGCAGTTAATCTTCTACCGTATATAGGGCGGGCATTTAAAATTGAAAGAGGCTCAAGAGTAAAGTACCCTTATTTTTAAAAATAGACGAAAATGTTATTAAGAAAAGTTATTTAGAATTAACCAAATCAAATATGAAATCACCGCCTCCTCTCTCGAAAATAAAAAATTGCCCTCTTTTCGGGATCACTCTTTATGCACTTCACATTTGCAACCATCTAATCTGCTTAAAGTATTCGTAATTGATATAAGTAATACAAAATTGGAATTAGTGGTACTCCCCGGGTGTTTTGAGTTGTTGCCAAGAATTATTGAAAGTTACCTGAAAAATTCAAGTATTTTTGGTGCATTTTGTTCATCTGCTCGGTGAATTAGGACATGAATGATATGTAATATTTCAAATTATAACCTTTTTTTGAAAGTTAAAGGTTTCAGTTATTTGATAGTATTCAAACTTATGAAGGAATAAGTGGTAGTTTTGTGGAGAAAATGGTTTATTTTTCAACAATTGACGAAGAAATAAACAAAACTTATAACAATATTTAACTGTAACTCAGAAATACATTAAATTACGTTACTTTGAAATATTACTTATTTGAAAGTGGAATTTCTAGAATAGTTTTCATCCATGTCCTAATCCACTGAATGAATGAACAAAATACATCAAAAATTCGTGAATTTTTCTCGTAACTTTCAATAATTATTGATAACAACTCACAACACCTAAAGAGTGCCATCAATTCCCGTTTTTTATTAGTTATATCAATTACAAATACTTTAAGCAGATTAGATGTTGTAAATGTGAAATGCATAAAGGTGATCCGGAAAAAAAGGCAAATTTCTTATTTTTGAGACAGCAGGTGGCGATATCATATTTGGGTATAACTTTTCTAAATAACATTTTCCTCTATTTTGAGAAATAAGGGTGCTTTACTCTTGAGGCTCTTTCAATTTTAAATGCTAACCGTATACAGGTAGAAGATAAATTGCGATTAATGGGTGTCAATTAGGTTTTAAAAAATGCTCAAACTTTCTGAATTACTATAATTTTATAAAAGTCCATACCAAAAAAAATCCCATATGGTGCGTACTTTTTGACACACGTTAGTATAGTGAACACATGATATTTATTTTTATTGGATGTATTTTTCACTTAACTGAACCTTTGATTTAGCAGTTGTTCGAACAATTTTAAAACAACAGCTCCATTTACTTCACTTACAAAACACACATTTGTGTTGCTCGATCTGTTCAATCAAACTTCTGAGCAATTAAAAAACACACCCAGTGTGTGGCTGAACGCCAACCATCCTTGACTCGTTTAAATTCCCAAATGTGCTCATAAATCTTGTCATTAAAGATATATATAATTACCATCTAATACTAATCTGTTACATGTTTAGTTTCATCATACAGTATATTGTAATTTTTAATTTAATTTGAGATGTCTATTCTGCAAACAGCTAGCATAGAATCTAAAATGTTATTTTAGATAGTATTTATGGCTCCTTTAGACTAATCCAAGGAGGAGGACTAAGCCCATTGCTGTTTACAATATACCTCGACGAAATTATAAAAAAATGCACACAAAGAACAAAAAAACTACACATAGGATACAAAAATATGGAAAGAGTAAGCATCTCAGAGGGAGCATACGCAGACGATATCATGCTGATAGCCGACAGTGAAGAGGAATTACAGAGAAACTTAGAAATATGGAACACGACCCTAAAAGAATATAAAATGACGATGAGCAAAAACAAAACAAAAATAATGGTTTTGGGAGACGAACAATATAAAACTAACATCAAAATAGCCAATGAAAACATAGAGCAAGTAACGGCCGTTAAATATTTGGGAGTAAATATTTAAAGTAATGGAAGCCAAGAACTGGAAATAAGCGATAGGGTAGAAAAAACAATGAAAACATATTACGCAATAGCGCAAACTTTCATCAATAAAAAAGAAATATCGAGGAAAACAAAAATGACTATTTTCAAAACAATAGTGAGACGGACATTTGATGCGAGACATGGGGTAACCGACTAGAGACAAAAAAGCAGAATACAGGCAGTAGAGATGAAATACCTTAGAAGAGTGAAAGGAGTTACGAAGAGGGACAAGGTAAGAAATACAATAATAAGAGAAGAACTAGAATGTGAGCCAATCCTAGACTTCATCAAAAAAAGACAACTGAGCTGGTGGGGACACCTCCAAAGGATGAATAGCCATATGCCAGTTAAACAAATTTGGGAAGTTAGAGCGCAAAAACAGAAGAAAAAAGGAAGGCCCAGAAATGCCTGGAACGGAGTAATACAAGGAATACTGGAGAGGAAAAGAGTTACTTGGGAGGAAGCTAAGAGGATAACTAGAAATAATAAAGAATGGGCGGATTTCATTTACGGCAATAATTAGTAACAGTTAACAGCAAATTGTAGATTTTAAACACCCGACACCAGATTCTGGTAGAAGGGTATTTTGATAATATATTAAACACACTAGCGTTGTTTAAATGTTCTTTAAGCGTCAGATCCATTAGCTGAAAAATCGATTTATTCTCTAGATATACCACAATATTAAGTTACCATATCTACTTATTTTCCATTTAGTTACCGGTGTTAGTTTTGGCTCTGATATGATTTATTTTTTTTACAGCTCTAAGGAAGCTCAGACTAGACGATAAATATCTTGCTTTGGATATTTAATGTTGTTGCTTCTACTTAAATTAATAAGACGACTCTTTAACTCACAACATAGCAACAATTCATTTGTTATTTCAGAATGTCATTAATTTGATCTAAATTAATTACTTGGATAACATATTTGATGTCTGACAGTAAATAGTAGTAAAGAACTTAATAATGCTAAAAAAAAAGAGCAATAAATGTATATTATAACTTCGAAACGTTTGCAAACTTCCAAAATTAATGTTTCCTGTCAAATGCACAGTTTGATTTTTATTTTATTGTTTTGTTAAATAGAGCAGTGTTTCTTAACCTTTCTGGACCAAACGCCCACTTTGTCAAGTCCGGTTCTTAATCCGCCCACTTTAATTTTTAAGAGTTGCGTGGTAATCCCCAAAATAATGTAGATGAAGTTTATGTTAGGTGTCAGTATGGCATAAATAAAGAAATTTGAAAGGAGCAAAAGTAAAATAGCATTTACTACTTATCACTGTAACTAACAATAAGATGCATGAAAGTAAAATATTTATAAGATTAAGTAAAAAAATGGTCTACTGCTCGCAAAAATTCTTTGATAAAATAAATCTTTTTTTACTTAATCTTATATTATGAATAACTCACACGGTGTCACCATGTAAAATATTTACTATAAGTTTAACCTATAACATGTAAATAATAAGCTGAAATGAATATGTTTTAATGAGACCCTTGAGGTTGGTGATTTTTGCAAAGTTTAGTATTTGGTTTTAATTTCGAGAGATGTCAAGTCCTCTTGCTCGCAAATTTTTAGGCGATTTCTTTGTTTAGTCTGCATTTGGGGAATAGTGCTGAAACCTTTTTCAGCTAAATATGAATTTGGAAACGCCATAATTAAAATTCTAATCTCTATTCACACTGGTTGCAATATCTTGCTAATTTCGATCCAAAATTCTTCCAAATTGTTTTGCCCAAATAAAAGTTTTGCTTCAATATTTGCAAGTAGGGTATTCCAAACGTGTTCGCCCGCTCAAAATAACCATCGTCCCCCAAAAGTGGATAGTCAGATAATCGCCCACTTTACAATGCCAATCGGCCACCAGGAGGTGATATTGCCCACGTTGGGAAACCATGGAATAGACGAATAACAGAAACTGGATTAATTGTATGTCACATCCAAGCCTTTTCCCAAGTTATCAATTTACAATTTTTCCACATTTTGCGCTTAGTCACGAAACCAATACATTTAGAACAATTTCTTTTGCAAAGTTTTTTCATATTACTTGGAAATATCATCAAATACTAAACCGGTGTGATACGTTAACCTTTCGGAGTAGCTTGCTTATCTATTCCGTTCCATCTAACTCCTTTTGCAATATAAACCCTTTTACAGGCACTCCTTTGCCAGGATACAATATAGAACCAGCGGCTACGTATATCCAGATTTACTTCTTTTCTTGTAACTTGCAGCGAACGACACCCCGGTGTGCGATAAGGAATACCTTTGCTCTTTATATGCGGCCACTAACCTGGCCACCTTTACCGGCTTTAGCCCTCCGCACGCCAGAACCGAAATCGAGCTCCTCGTCGCGACCGTATTGATGATATTCGACAAGTTCGCGCTTGGGATTTTCATCGGATACATGACGTCGATAGTGCATAACGTCAGTTCAACTCTAGTGCGATACGATCACGGCGTTAAAAAGCTAAAGGTATAGATGGTAATCGTAAATAATAGTTTAGTTTCTCACGTTGAAAACTAAGTTACCGATGAAGAAATCAAATTACATTAGACTTCTGGTGGTACATTTTTATTGCCAAATATCTTCGGACGTTATATACGATAACAATAATAATAATTTATTTCCAAGAAATCACAACCCTATTATATGAATTAAAACATTATACGAACACAAGCTGAAAAAATGCTTTAAGGCCATTTTATGTATTTCTAGTCACATTACGAGGAGAACCATAAAAATTTCTGGAAAAAGAAAAAAGAAACAGATATTTTATAGAAAAAAAACTACATTATTGTTTCCCACAATATTCGCCTTTAAGTTTTAAACATTTTTGCATTCGAAGAAACCAGTTGTCGAAATATTTATTCCACTCTGAAGTGGATATCTCAGAAACATGCATTTTAAACTCTCACCACGCACTTTGTTTTGGACGAAAAGGAACACGAAGAAGTCATTAGGTGATAAGTCAGGCGAATACGGACAATGAGTCAGTGTTAGTCAGTGCTGCGTGAGAGCCGGCGTTGTCTTGGTGAAGGATGATGCGTTGATGTCTGTTGTTTTTTCTGATTTCAGCGAAAACTTCAGGCAAACAAATTGTATGCCAATCATCGTTTACTGCTTTTTGATGATCTTAAAGAGCAACGGTAGCAACTGGCCCAGTTTTACGGAAGAAAAAAGCAATCATTTTTTTTAAGTGCTTCGTGAACGAGCAACTTTTATTGGTTTTGGTTCACTTTGGAACACCCAAACAGTCGATTGTCGTTTTGTTTCTGGTTCGTACAAATAATCGAAGTTTCGTCCCCTATTACGATACTGTATATGTTTGCAGAAGCACTGCGATTAATTTGTTTAAGCATTTTTTTGCACCAACTCACACGAACCATTTCTTGAGCTGCGGTCAAATTCTGTGGAATCCAACGACTGCAAAGTTTCTTCACTACTAAATGCTTATGTAAAATCGTTTGTATTTGACTTTTGCCAATGCCCAAGGATGCCTCTATCTCTCGATATGTCAAATGTCGACCCGCTTCAATCATTTCTCACACAGCATCGATGTTTGCCGGAACAACAGCAGTTGATGGACGACCTTCACGAAATTCGTCGCTGAGACTAGTGCTCGTAGACTAGTAGACGTCCACGCTTAAATTCTGCAAACCAGTCATAAACTGTGGTTTTGGATGCTGCCTCATCACCAAAAGCAGAATGAAGTCGATCAATGCATTTTTGTTGAGTTAGGCCACATTTAAAATCGTAAAAAGTTATCGCACGAAAATGCACGAGAAATTTCCATTTTTTCACTAAATTGATTTCTTTGAAACGCTATTAAAACGAAACTACTCAGCCGATTGTTTTTCTGTCAACTGCTCACACTAGATATCAAATTTTAAGAAAATCATACTGAAACATACGGCAAATGCCATTTAATGGTAATTTCCGGAAATTGTGGTGGTCCCCTCGTAAAAATTGCAGAGAAAGATAAAGTATTAATAGCACACAAGGATCAAGCTTAATTAAAAAATAATAAATAAAATGCTCTACACATCAAATTAATTCTACTTCGTTCAACTTAAAAGGGGTATTTATATCAGGAAGTCGGTCTAAGAATATTTAAATTAATTTTATACAATCATCTGTTTGGCATCAAATCGTAACAACCTCTTTCAGTCACACACCTAAAATATTTTGAGAATTTTTGTTGTATTTTTTCAATCCCAGAACACTCATCTGTAGGTACAGTAAGTGTTTACAACAACACCACTGACATATAGTATGGCTTTAAGCTTGCGGTCGAAAATAATTCCCAACTCTTTGAGGCTACCCACACGATACAAATCAGTATACGCATATAGTCATCATAAATGACTGCACTCTGTGAAATATTCAAGTTAGAACATACTGCCCATGAATTGGCGATTCCAAATCGTTTCGTTAGTAGGCAATCCATGGAGCAAACTATTTGCTCACCTTCAATATTAAAATTCACTTGCAGCTTACAAAACCAATGTTGAGATGAAGTTATAATACCTTTCATCGAACACTAGATGTAGTTATATAAAATAGTTTCAAATATTTTAGACAACTCACGTTTGATACAATAGCAGCCTATATGCTACATACTTGCCATATTCTTTTTACCAAAAAGTACAGTTTACAGAGGTAGAAACTTAGACAAGATGAAGTGAGACATAATTAAGAATTTGTGTAAAAAAACGCAAAATATTTGGCTGTATTGAGACAGAGTATTCGGTTAATAAGGTAATTTAAACATTTTGATATGGATTGTCAAACTAGAAGTGTTCTTTAAGTAAAACTTTTCGCGAATTTTACGTGCGTACACAAGAATTAGATTATTTTTTTAGAAACGTGTGAATTGAAGGATATTATTTTGTCATGAAACATTTTTGACAAGTGTTATTCTACTAATAAGCTTAAATACAAGAAAGTAACCAGCTGTCACAAGCAACAATTTAACCTCTAAACCATAAACATAACCTTTACTTTTATGTGAGTAATATGAAGTAAATTGAGCTTGGGAAATGGCAAGCTCACTTTATAGTAAGACAGATAAATATCGTCTTACTGCAGCTCACTTCAAACTTAGCTACGAGTAATAAAAGTGTCTCATTTAATCTCTGTTCAAATTGGTAAAAAGAATACAGTAAGATAAAATCTACAACACGTTTTAATGCCACACACAAACTATTCGCAAACCGTAGAATATAACAAATGGAATGTGAATTGAATCAATAGACTACAGCGCATGCACGCGTGAGGGCATTGGAAACAAACGGCGGTAAATTTAAAATTATGCCATCCATTATATATTATGAAATGATATGATAACTTGTACTACGGGGACGTCCAGTAATTAACGAGACAAACTGCATTAGCGGGAAAACTACGGAATATTGTTAGATGAAACTTTCTGTGGGTTAAGTTGGCAACCTTGGGGACAAATTAAGTCAGCAGAAGTTATCTAAATCTATTAACACACGAGGAGACATGTTTTCTATTATAATGCCTTTTCAAGTGCAATACTTGTCTATTTGCATCTATATGATCTATATGATACAGGGCAACCTGGCACGAGAATCAAACACGTCCTAAAATAGTTCATAAAATCGAAATAAGAAGATTGGTAATTTAGTAGGACTAATATGCAAATACAGTATGGTACACAAAATTTGATGTTAATGCTTCGAAATATTTATTGTCCATTTGTATGGAAATCAGAAACTATGCGACCATTTGAGATATTACACTGTTTCCATTGTACTAAATCAGAAAAGTAAACTCTTTTCGCTACCAAACAGTGTGATTAACAATTGAAAGGGTTAGGATAGAAAGGATATCTGAAAGTTGAGTAATTATGAAAGAGATAGAAAGTTTAGTAGCTGAAATATTCCACTAATTTTATTTTTTTTTACAAAAGAAAACCATCTAATTATTTTTATTTGGATAATGTTTATACTGGACGCTAGATGCTCCTTGATAACGAAATTTCACTGGTATACTCACCGTTTTACCAATTAATATGAGTACTAACTTCATCTAGATGAACTTACTTAGATCCTTTTTACGTTAACCCCTTCAACCTAACAATACAACCCAATCCTTTCATATTCGTTTCCCCAATTATACATTTTAGGAATTCTTAAAACACAGCAAGATCTCGCTAGCCCTTGATGTCACTGTCTTAACTTACACGTACCAGTTATGGAACAGGAACAAAGGACGACAGGTGCCGGCATACCTAACCGTTTGTCCCGCGTTTATTCAAGAGAACATTAAAATAGCGGCGTTTGGTTACCACATCTACGAGGTATGCTTTTAGCACTTTAGGTTAGGTGTGAGCAGCATTTCCCGTAACGAAAATTCGATTCTCGCAGAACGAGATCTTCATGAAGTGCCACAGCGACTTTTTGAGACAACTGATCAGTCGTTTGAAAGTAACCACTTTCTTCAATGGAAACATCATCTGCCAACAGGGTGACGTCAACCATACGATGTATTTTATTCATCAGGGCGGCGTTAGTGTTTATAAGGTAAACGATACCGAGGAAATATTAATAGATGAGCTGCAAGAATTGGACTCGTTCGGAATTGTAAGTAGCGCATTTTCCGTGTTTACAAAGAGTATTGGAGTACTGCAGATACCCAAACTTCCATTCCCATTCAACTCAAACACTTTATGTTCCTTTCCATAGACCAGAGTATGGAAAGAGTAATCTCTTCTATCATCCTTTTATTGAATTGACCGACATAACTTGGATTTGTTTAATACATCGATAAAATCTTTTGTGTCCGTATGTAGCTAATAATCTTAGTTGGACTTTTTTTTGTTTCTGAATTGTACTAGTTGTAGATTTGCCTGTAATATAGAACTTCTTTGGATAGTATGTTCTGGTCTGTAATGTCATTTGTTAGCAGAAAATGCTTAAATGCTGTACGTGAACATTGTTTTAGCGTATTTTTGAGTTCAAGGTTCTAAGATGAATCTGCCGATCTGGGACATTTGTAAACGATGATTGCGTATTTTTACATGATTTTGAATTTAGTTACAGGGTTTAATCGAGTATACACCTCACACATACACCTACGTAGCTCACAACGTCACAATAATCCTGTCATTGTTGCAATCGGATTGGAAGCATCTGCTAACCTTTTTTCCGGCTTCAGCTTTCACAGTGTACAGTAAAATAACAGACATGTGGAATAGAGAAAGAGACACTGTGTCACTCTGCAGAGAAAGTATGGTCGGCTAAACTTAGGGTAAAGTACCTTAACATTCAAAATTTAAATTTAAAAATTACCAAAAGATGTAGAATAAGTAAACGGATACAAACGTAATTAGTGGGTTTTTCAATTGCTCGAACATTTGATCGAACAGTTGAGCAACACAAATGCGTTTTTTAATTCAGCCGAGTAAAGTAGAGCTGTGTTTTAAAATTGTTTCGAAACAATTTACCAAGCTGTTCGAGCACCTTCTTCCGAGCCACGCGTCTGTTACATTTGAATACTACCACAAACAATTCAAATCTGAGGGCGGGGCAAAAGGTATACGCCTCAATTAGAAAATTTGTTGCACTCTGTTCGAATAAAATTTGTTCGAATCTAAAGCGCAAGTTGTGACGGTAAATTTTCAGTGTAGTGTCTATCCGTCGTATTTTCTATGATCAGCTGTTATTTACCTTCGCTTCTCCCGTAAGTGCTGTCCTCTTTGTGCGCTATCAGGAAGGTCTCAGGTAAAAATATTGCTTCGTGGGACCGCGGAGGAGAAATGAATCACAAAGTGATTACTCAAATTCGAAAAGGGTTTTTTATTAAGCTTGTATCGAGCATGGGTAATTGACTTCCTCTTAAAGGTCTCGAAGGTGCTGGGTAATAGGCCTGCGAGTGCACTAAGGCGCTTGATGTGTACCCAAACACTGTCCGTGCCCTAAAGGAAGTAATTAAGTACAATACAGAAGAATCAAAATCCAAAAAGAAGAGCCTAAAATAAATCAAAGCAATGAGAAATGAAACAAGAAGAAGGTAGCATACCATGCATTAAATGCGCTAACTAGCCAAGAAATACACTTTTACTCTCATCAAAACAGAACTTCTTATAAATCTTGCACGACGGCAACTAGCTATAAATGCAATCCATCAAAAACTGCAACAACAGCTATAATAAAATCCAATTGTTGAAAATTAAAAGTAGAAGCTCTAACACGCGGCTCTGAAAACTTGACGTTGATCAAACGAATGGCCAACAACGAGTGCCGATAACACCGTATGATCAAGAAAGGACAGCGCTACAAACGCCATAAAAGAAAAACAAACAGAAAACAAGTTCAATGGAAACTACTCATCTTCCAGGAAAGACTCGTATGAAACCTAATGAATGGAAGAAGATATACAGCAAAATAAAATAACAGTAAAGGAAATTAAATTAGCGCAAAGAGAGGCCAGGAAAAGCGAAGGTGGATAACAACAAATCATAGATGTACGACGTATAGACACTACATTGAAAATGTACCGTCACACATTTAAAAAAACACCCCATTGTGTGTTACAAACAACATATATTTATCTTGTAACACTCATTTTAATTACATGATTTAAAGTTGACAACTGCCATTAATTTGCCTTATTCACAGTCGCACTTATTGTTAGTGGCGACTAAGATTCTAATAAAATACCACTAAGAAAGTTCATTTTCATAAGTGTTAGTAGCTACTAAGACGCCATTAACTTTAATCGCCAACTACTATCTTAGTAGCGTTGTACGGTATGTTTAAAACTCCTTTAAGCAAATATAGCTCATGGTATTGGTGAAATCACTCCCAGCGAAAACAATGTGAGAATAGAGAAGTGCTAGCTGGACATGTTTCTACCTATCCGGCGTCATCAACGTCGCTCCAAGCATAATCCCTTTCTCACTCCTGTTATTCGCCTCTCAGGTTTATGACACTAATCTCCACAAACAGCACTAAATATATTTCTTGGCGCCATCTAGTGCTAAAAGATATAATTATGCCGTCTAAAAAGTAGCGACAGAAACCGGAGTACAGATGCCAAATCACCTCTCTATGAGCTCTATTAGCATTAATTTTGGTAAAATTCATAAAAAATGTAGCTATTTACAACGGTTACTCTTTTATAGAGGTCGATCGCATACTTAGGAAAGTTCAACATAGGCTTTATGTCAGAAATTCCGCGACCTTAGTCCCAACAGTAACCCGCGATAAGAAATTTGTGACTTCCCTACCATAGAGTATCGAAAGATATTGGTACACATTTTAAGGGACAGGAGATGAACGTATGTTTCAGTTCGCGAAATATACCTTCTTGGCAATCCAAAAGATAAACCGCACATGAGAGAAAGGTCGGGAATTTGATAAAGCCTATATTGGTCAAACGAAACGAGTGATAGTTACTGGATTCAATGAACACATCAGGTGTTACAAGTACAGAAAGATAAAAGCGTCAAGTGTAGCACAACACATAAACGATACCGGACATAATATTAAATTAGAAAACCTAAAATTGATTAAAAACGTGATTTCGCCGCTTGAACTGGACGCCTATGAGACTATTTACATAAATAAGAATGCAAACCTAATCAATAAAACGAAGCGACCTTTATATTTTCCCTGTCTTTTCGATTTATTACGGTAAAGAGGTCAGTTGATTTATGGTTGTGCTATAACAAGATACTTTTGTATTTCGGCATATGTCCAGTATTTAGTTGAGGGGTATAGGAGAAAAGAACACATATTTGACGGATAGAAAGGACGTAACCATTGTCTCATTCGATTTTTATTTTTATTAGGGTGGGATGACCACATGTCTTTCGTTTCATGGTGACAAAACCTTTTCCGCCTTTTCTCCTTATTTTAACTTGCTGTCTAGTCTAAGGGGCAAAAGTAGGTACCTGTATACATTTTTTCTTAAAGAGTAGGGATAGAGCGGGTTCATTAGATTTAATATGTGATCTCTCACATCAATCGGTACGCGACTGAAGATACGGACCTACATGTCTTCGAAACGGCCTTTCCGAGTTAATTAGTTATATGTATGTATGGTACGGAATGTACCGAGAATATTGTTGTTTGAACATATTGTTGTCGAAAGATATTTCCTAATGCATTTTGCTTAATTATAAATTATACTATTTTTTTCCTTTTCTCCCTCTTCTTGATTAATTCCGTCATAATTTTCTAAAATACTGAGTAGGCTACTTTATAAAATTGATCAGGTGTTGAGCCATAACTTTTATTACTCTCTTTATTATTTGAAATAAAGTAGGTTGCGAAAATCTACAGCTCGAGTGGCGATATTAAATATAATCTTGTTTTTTTTATAATCTACCCATACATCATAAGCTTCGTTTCACAAATATCTCAAGATTCATAAAACTGGAATCTCAGGGGATATTGGGTAGCCCCGATTGCTATTAGTTGTCAATTGATCCCTAACTAAATCAATTATCGTATTTGCCTCATCTTTTTCATTCTTTTACTTTGTGCGCTTTTCCGCTTATATTTACTAATTCCTTTTTCTCTCAGAAATATAATCCGTTTTATTTTTTTCTTTTTGTGGGCGTACTACGAAACGAGGAAAACACGCCAAAGATAATTCTAACCTAACCCGCTTAAATTCAAACACTTCTAGAGACAGAGAAGGAAAAGGTACATCTACGTACCGAGAAACACACTTTTCCTTAATCTACAACGTACGTATGTGTATACAAAAACGATATTCACTACAATATAAACGCATAGAGGGGATAGAAACGGGAAAATAACATACTGGTCTATGTACACATACTTTTTCGCCTCTCACATTGTTTGTGTACATAAACGCACACTAACTACAAAACCAAATACTCAGAACGTGCAGTACGTTTAGTGATCTTTGTATTCGAAGCCGTTCAAAACCGAATACAGCCGAACTGAACCGAATATAGCCCAACAGAACCAAACAAAACCGAATATGGCCGAATATAGATGACTAGAACTGAATATAGTCAAAATCGAATATAACCGAACAAAATCGAATACAGTCGAACGCAACCTGTCGAAATCAAAAATAGCCAAACGCGTCCCAACGATATTAGAGACTACAGAGCCAAACAAGACCAAACAGAGTCAAACAGAACTGAAAGCTACTGACCACGGCTGTGAAATAATAATTCTCTGATATTGCTCATGTTGTATACAAACAAATAGGTCCAAAAAATGTAAGAAAATCGCTTTTCGCTGACTTCACACTTCGAGTACCAAAAAATATCGAATCCTATGGTCGTTTTGTATGATACCCTTTTATTCGCTATACATTCGTGAAAGGAAACGATAGGAGATAACAGGCCGCATATTAACTTTTTGTTAACGTTATATTGTTTGCGTACGCGTACACATACTTTATAAAGGAAGGAAGAGTTTGTATTACTTGGAATGCGAATGTGTTTGCTTACGATTTTTACAAGCCGGCACCGCGGTACACCAACATAGCGTCCGTTAATGTTTGTTCTTCTCTGCTTCTAGATCTTACATGTACTCCTTTCCCTAATGCTTCGTCGCTTTTTCTGTCATCGTACTAACTAACGGCTACTAAATATGCGTGTAAGAATATGGTGGGATAGTACTATTTCAGTAGGATCTCGATGGCTTTTAACTAGTAGCGTTCTAACACCCCACTAACTTTCCGACTATGAATAAGGCTGAATGTCTTTAAAATAGCCTAAAACCCATGCTGTTCTATGTGTTAAATATCCTAGATTTAGTATATTTAACACATTTAGCTTATGTTAATTTCTTCAAATTGCGTTAATAATATTTGTGCATAACTTGTCGACATAACATGGCATCAAGCAAAATCTGGCTGCTCGTTGCACATATTTCACGTCGACCAGCATTATTTCTCCAGTTTAAATCTAGATTACTTTCTATGACGATGTATTTTTCCAGGGAAGACCCGCTATATATCTAAAGTTATACTCTGATAATGAGGAGCAAGTGCGACGTACGGAACTAACCGGAACGATATATATACTGTCGCAACTAGGGCTTAAAAAGATAATCGCACTATGCTTTATTACCACCATGGGAACACCGGCGACGCTCCTCAGTACTTATCTTAGTTGCTTACTACTTCCACGTTAATAGAAACTTCTATCAGGGATGTTCTTGTTTGTAAGATACACTTCCACGTTGAATTTTTCATGTTTCTATTATGTTTTATTCATGTTTTTATCGTTCTAAACGCGTGTATCCATTCTAAGTTGTATTTAAAATATAGATTTTTCATTAAATACTGTTTTATTTTTAGTTATTTAAAAGAAAAAGCATGTTAGGAAATTATATATCAAGCACCGAATCTTATAAATGTTAAGCAATTTTTCCGTGAATTTAGATCAAGATTTTATCAAAATGTGGAAATATCCCAACCGTAGTCAAATTCAGTAATTTTCACTTTAGTTTTTCCTTTATAATTGTGTTCTCTTACACTTTCTGAATAAAACTTACTCACTTCCTGTAAGTGAAACCTTTAACGTTGTATATTCAGAATACCCAAAAATTTTTAAATAAAATAATTAATTTAAAGATACTTATGACAACCTAAAATGATAATTTAAAGCCTCAGCAAATATTTTGGAAGTTGTTAGTGAAGTACATATAAGTTACTTGAATTTTAATGCATCATCTATTTTTTGGACAATGTCTGCAGCAGAAGTGTACACCTGCCCCCCCCCCTAAGTTCCTACACAAGAAACCAATTTGTAAGTATAATACAGCTTTGAAACTTTACACTCATTCCATCATTGCATTCTCCATGTTCTCTCTATGCCCAGAAAAGTAAAAAGCATAGCACTCTAATGGGTCAAGACCTTGCCAACCTCTGCTCAAAAATCAGGCTAGGTACGTCTGTGTCGAAAATTTGTCAAAATAGAACCTGTCCTAAGGTCACTCACATTTCTGGTCCTTTATAGGTATTTTAGTTTTTAAAGTTTTTAATTTGCAAAATAAAATATGCGTTTTGTCATATCGCAGATTTCATGTCAGATCTTTATTTTACAATTCGAATGTCTAATTTCCATTTCTAACATCTTGTATTAGTGACCGTACCTAACAAACAATAAAAATGCAATAAATATAAATACACTGGCGAGCAAACAGTTTTTTATATTTTCTCTCTGAAATGTTAAAAATCATTTGTAACTGTTTGATAACTACGTAGCAGGCTTAGTGTGTTCTTGTGGTAAGGAAGAGGGCAGGTTAAATTATTTTGTACTGGCATGCATTTCTCACAAAGTTCTCATTGAAGATTTGCACAGAATTTTTATTAAAGTATTTCGTTGCCTACATAGGCGACATAATACAATACATTGTTGGTTTGCTCAGCATGAATAAAGAAAGATATCCGAAGAACTAATAGAACAAGTTACCAGAGCAAGAATCCGTCTTTGAACTGTTTACCTTAAACCTAAATAATAGTCCGTAATCCAGTTCATGCGGAGGCCATTGTAAAATCAACAACGCAAAAAACTGAAACTTAAGCACATTGCCTATCAAGAACTAATAAATTTAAATAAACCTACCACAATTAATAAATTACAATAATGTTCAATAAAGTAAAGGAAAAACAACAATTAACAAAACAAGTTAAAATCACATAAAATAATAACAAGCACAAAGAACGAAACTGTTCAGGTTATAACAACAATAAATAACAAAAATAATTTACGCTTTTGGAATTGAGATTTGACAGTCTGGCAATTGTTATAACTACTTTGCTTAGCAACGAGCTCTTTAGATCAGTCTGGCGTCATTAGAAACAATTTGGCGCCACAACAAAAACAGATTACCAAAACCATTATTGCTGCATATTGTCATATTTCTTAAGTTAAAATATAACTTATGTGGCATCGTTGGATTCGCCTTTGAGTTGCCTTTCCAAAAACGTAAAAATATATAGGATATTCTATTTAAAATAATAAAGTAGATGTTATTTCCGGTGACACCGGAAATACAACTGAACTGCCGATAACGGAAGAAGTTAGCTTGCAAAAAATAGAAATCGACCTATTTTTTCTAAAAACGTTAGCTTCTGTCGTTCAAAAGTTACAATGGGGGGGCCAGTTTAGGTCCGCGCTGTATACGTTAATCTATAAAACAATATTTTGCCGTGCATTTTAATTTCATTTTATTAGATGTTTCTTATGAATATTCAAAGATGTGTATATCCACGTGCTATCATGGTAATGATAACTTTGACATTTAATAAAAGCACTACAAATAGAACAATGAGGGAAAAAACCAAAATTGTCTAACAAACGAATTCCATACGCGAAATCCATACACATCTAGAGGTTGAAGCATGCAGGTTGTTTTCTTAGGGACTGTTACTGTTTGTACATTCTTACTGATAGGAACAAATTCTTTTAAAGAATTAGGGCAATGTCCTGCCCAGGAATCCAATAGTAAAAGACTTGGCGATCCAATATTGGATATATATATATATATATATATACTATGACTAAACAATTCACTGATTAGATTTCCGGAATGCGACGCTTTAACAAGTACATTAGTTGCCTAAAAATAATATTAGCTTATTTACGAAATTAACCAGCTATAGGAAATTAATATCAATTCAAATTACAAATCCCAAAATATTACCTGAAATAAGCTTCACTGTACTTGAGGAGCAAACTTTCCCCAGACATTAAAACTATAAATCTCGGAGACATTAGCCGACCTACTGCTGATACCAGTATGTGGAGGAATGGTGTAACTATATGTTGTAACAGAAACTGAGTACACTGCACATGCACCTACTACCGCTAACGTACGACCTGAAAGTAATTCGGAATTAAAGCCGCTTTTGTCGGTGTTAAGTGGATTTTGCACTCCATACTCATTCATTTGGTTTTAATCTTCTATAAAAACAGATGATGAAGCGGAAACGTTATGCGTCGATGAAGCGGAAATGTTATGCGTTGATGAAGCGGAAATGTTATATGTCAATGAAGTGGAAATGTTGAAGCGGAAATGTTATGCATCGATGACACGTGGCGGTTGCTAGGAGGTTTAATCAGATGGGATTTCCACGTCTGATGTAAGAGGTAACTATCTTCGCGATTTATTAGATTTTCAAACATCTCAACAATTTAAATCGCGAAGATGGTTACCCCTTACATCACAGGTGAAAATCCCAGCTGATTAAACCTCCTAGTAACCACCACGCGTCATCGATGCATAACATTTTCGCTTCATCGATGCATAACATTTGCGCTTCATCAACGAGTAACATTTCCACTCCATTGACCCAAAAGAAGCCCTATATAAATCCCTCCGGAACGAATAAATCCCCAGTCAGTGTGGAATAACAGCCCTGAAGATGTCCCATAAGAGTGTGGACGAAACGTCGGCCAAAGCTACGACAACGACGCGGGTTCCAACCCGGAAACCAAGAGTAGAGCTAAATTCATGTCTAAACTAGCTGCAAACTTATTAAATACATACTCCGAAATTATCAGTAACTTATAATCCTTGCACCACTTTTTTGTAATGACTCATCCCATCTACATAATTGTCGCTGTGAAATCCTAGGGAAATGATATAGGTTTTTTGAAGCGATTTTATACACTTTCTAAAGCTAATCTACGTTTCTTCCCGGGTTCTAAGGTAATGAAACTACCTACTACATGGCTGATACAGGTTTCTTCCAATTCTTCTTGTATCATTTCTTTAATATCTTTCCGTAACGATTCTTTAACCTTTCCACTATTTCTGGCGTAATTCTGGTCGATGTTTATCCAAATACATATTCGAATCCATACGTTGTTTCAAATTCAAAAGAAGTGTCCTTTATACTTATACCTTTGTAATATTAATCTATTATGCTTTCTATGGCCTCATGAAGTTCATGCACTCCTTCTCGATAACACCATATGTTATAATCAGTAATTGTGTAATTTTCAATAGGTTTATGTAAATGTACCATGTTGTACTTTTTTGACTGGTCTAGTAATTGTCTTATTTGCAGTGGTAGTTTGCTGCGTCTTCAAATTTATGGCTATTTTATGGTATCACCGAAGACACTAAGACAAAAAAAGCATAGGTTCGTTTCGAATGGTATCCCCAATTGAATATTATCACCACAAAATTAGACCTACATCATTATGTACGTAGGAGTAGGGGTCACGCCCATTACGCCACTATTTCATCACGTTTGGTGTGTTTCGATCGCGCTTTAAAAATGCTAAACACTTATATGAATTGACAATTTTTATGAACATGTAATAGGAAACCATTAACGAGAAACATAGAAACCCCCGATTTTCAAAACCTGATTTCACCCTTCAGGATGACGTTAAAACAAAAAAGCATAGGTCCGTTCCGAATGTATGTCCAAGTGAATATAATCACCACAAAAACAGATACAAACCCTTCAGGACATAGGGGTGGGGAGTGTGGATCACGCCCATTAAGCCTCTATTGCATCAAGTTTAGTGTATTTCGATAGCTTTTAAAAAATACTAAACGTATATATACCTCGATAATTCTTATAAAAATGGAATAGGAAGTAATTAACGAGAAACGCAGAAACCCCCGATTTTTCAACCTCGATTTCACCTTTCCAAACCTAGTGTTTTATATAGTCCTATAAAGCCTACAAACCACTTAAGTTTCGTTAAATCCTGGAAGTGCATTTCCTTGTAAGACAGATAGTTATCAATTACAGCTGTGTAATGAGCATTGATCCCACAGGCCATGACTCATTAGCACCAATCTCCGAGAATAAAATCATATACTCAAATAAGTTTTCCTATTAAGATGTTAAGTATAGCCGAATAAATAGAATAAAAACACGTATGAAATAATAAGCTACAATAATGCTAAATTTGATGTGATTTTTGTGTTTTAACGGTCTTATTTATTACATCCAAGGCCCAAGTCAAGATTTTATAATATTTATCACATCTTTTTACTACTATGCGTCTATCCATTTATGTCCAAAACAGATGAATACCATATATTTTCTTGGTTTAGGTACCAATGCCTGTAACTGTTTTTCTCCTCCGCAGATGTAGAGCACTCCTAGTGTTTCGGACGTTCAGCGTTAAATTTACCCCTCCTAATATACCTAAACAGTAAATGACGTGGGTCCGAAGCAGAACTGAATTATTATGTTGTCAGGCCACACTTCCTGTCTCGCACAATTTATCTTCCTTTTCACGAATTGTTTAATATATTACCTCCTCAAATCCGTACAGCTAGAAGGAGAAAGAGTTGATAGTAATATTGTTCATAAAATCTTTTACTTGAGCATCTTATACCATTCTGAAAGCAATATTATTTTGAAAATGTCGTAAATTTTAGTCAATCACGTTTTCTCAAGGTCGCGTAGATTTGTAGTTATCCTTTTTATTCTTTTTACTCAATTAAACTGTTTCGCATTTTAATAATTTAGTTAGTTCTGTCAATTAGCAATTGGTTTTTAGTGTAATTTTTAACGAAGGCCAGTCTATTGCAATGTTAAATTTTTGAATTTGTATGGGTTTAATAGATTTTCTTTTTCTCTTGTAAATTCGAGATTATCAGCTAGATAATCTTTCGGCAGTTTAAATGAACAGAATCAGATATATATAGTTCTACGAACGATGAATTAATGATAGAAAGAAAACTAAACATCACACTATGACGCATAGACCATCCCTTTCTACCTCAAGAGCCCGTAAACATTCCCCCATTAATTTCTCCAACCGCTCTTCCTCTTTCTCGTAGGAGCTCATTATGCATGTATGAATCAAACTCAAAAAATAGTACAAAATTGGCGACAAAACAATTATTTCACCTTTAGACCAGGAATAGACGACCCCGGCAAACGCAGCGTTTTTTTTTTCCAATATGATGGGATTATTTGTGCGCATCGCGCTAAGTTAACGCTCATCTGCTGCAGCTGCAATCAGAGAGGTCCATTCCTGGCTTAAGTTTTACACTTTTAAGAATACTGTCGGCGAACTGACACTAATGAAAAATGTACTTACAAAACAAAATCGGATATGTAACTAATATTACTTACTTACTTCATCCTTGGGCCTTGTACCTTTCGGTGTTGGCTGGTGGGAGTTGAGTCCCATTGGCTTCCTCCATATTTCTCTCAATTTATTCTATTCTGAGCTAATCTGCTGCCCCTCTTACTTCCTCTTTCCACGTACTTTGCGGTTTTCCTCTCCTTCGTTTTCCACTTTCTCTTGCTTCGAACACCCTTTTCACTAGCCTGTCTTATATATTCTCATTCTTTGCACATGTCCCATCCATCTCACTTGTCCCTGTTGTATTGTCTCATCCACTGGTATTATGTTCAACTGCTCCCTGTATTCCACGTTCCTTATTTCATCTCTCCTTGTCTTTCCTAATATTTTCCTCAGATTTTCTGGTTGTTCCTCAAAAGTTTTTCGAAGTATTTTTTCTACCTTTTCATTATTAATTCTTCTTGTGATACAATGCCTTTGTTCTTGTCTTCAATATTCTTCGGCATGGTTGGCTTTTTGTTTCTTATTTGCTTTAGCATTCCATAAAAGAGTTTTTGATTCTCTGTATGTGCCGCTGCCATTTTTTGTCCAAATTCTTCCCATGCTTTTAGTTTACCACACTTTACTAGATCTCTAACTATTTTTCTTTTAACCCTACAATTCTCATAGTCCTCAGTGTTCCCTGTTGTTAAGTATTTGTTCCATTCCTGGTTCTTGTTGTTAACTTCCCCCTTTATTGCTTCATTCCACTGTGGTGTTCCTTTCGGTCTCTTATTTCCACTCCTAGTTGTTCCACATATCCTTTCTGCTATTTCCTTTATTTTTTCCTTGAAGTTCTTCCATCTTATTTCTATATTTTCATAGTTTTGAGTCCATTTAATTTCATTAAGGTCATTCTGATATTTTTCTTTTATATTTATTCGTCTCAGTTTGTATGTCTTTATCTGCTTCTTAGCTATCCTTCTCTTATTTTGTTCTTTCCGTTTGTCTTCATTTTTTATTATTACTTCAACTAAAAATGTGGCGTTTACTATAAAGTAATCTATTAACGATTTCTCTTTTCTATTTGGTTCCTGTCTTGTGATTTTATGTATTTCTTTGGGCTTGAGTTTAGTGTTTGTTATTATGTAATCATTTTCGCTGCAGTAATCGATAATTCTCATCCCTTTGTTGTTCATAGCTTCTTCACCCTCTTTTCCTAGCCATCTCTCCAATCCATTTGATTTCTGTTCCACTCTCCCGTTGAGATCTCCCATTATTGTTACACTATTATTGTCTCCCCTAGCTGTCTATTTTTGTAATTCTTCATAAAATTTAGTTTTTTCTTCCATCTCCCCATTATCATTTGGGGCATACACTACTATGAAGTACCACTTCTGTGTTCCAATAGTTATTTCCAATACTTTGTGTCTATTATATCTTGTTCTTTCTCTTTACTAATTAATACCGCTACTCCAGCCCTTGCACACGTTTCTGTCTCTACTTCTCCCCACCCCATCACATATCCATCTTTTATTTTTCTTTTTGGTTTCGGTAATTCCTAATATTTTTATATTCCCTTTCTTCTTTCTTCGTTTCTTGCACTAGTTCGTCTTCTTTCCCGTTAATCCCCCGCACATTCCACACTCCCACCTTAACCAATTCCTTTATTTTTATCTCATTTTCCTTTTCCCTGTTTCGGTTTAATTTTCCGTTTGTGTGAATCTATATAATCGTGTCCTTGCCTGTCTTTACCTGGGTCTTCCTTGTTCTTCCTATTTTGTCTTTTTTTATAGTTTTTGTTCTAGGATGTACAGAGGCTTAATTTCTTCTGTGTTCTTTCAATCTTCCAACTGCGAAGTCCCATCTATATTCCCTTTCTTCAATCGTTATTTTGCGATACCCTATTTTTACACCTTTTCCCTTCTTCCTCTCAATGTCCGCTACTTCTTTTAGTTTTTTCTGAACTAACTAATATTTTAGGTTAAAAACGGTTTCTATACTTGAATGGTACACTCGCAAAAAAACTTGAAATTATAGGTGTAAAATTTTACTGACTAGCCAGTAGAATTTTTACAGGCTAGCCAGTTAAGAGATATTTTCAAGGTGAATACAGTGACTTCATAAACTGATGTTTACAGGTGAGGAACAAATAAAATTAGTTTTAAATACTATCAATAAATCTATACCTAATGAAGCAAGCAGTCATGGCACTGTACGTCTGTTACTTCTTTTGATCCTTCATCAATATTACAAACCATTGCATATTGTTTTTCTTAATATTGTGTTCAGGTGTTACATTAGCTTTCACAGTACATACATTATCATTCTTATTAATCTGTATCCATCCCACAGCTGCATCCCCATATGATTCTCTTCTAGATATAAAGTTTTTTTTTTAATTTGCTTGTAGTTTTAGATTAAAAAATTTGTCATGTATATTTTTACTTAAGCACATTTAATTTGATTAATAGATTTTTACAACTGTTGCACTTGCTTATTTGTTTTAACACCACGAGCTTCTCGAAAAGAGAAACCTTCACTATTTTTAATCAAATTTGCTACCATATACAGAAGTTGCGGATGAGCTATTCTTTTATATAGTTAGGGTACCAACATAATCGCTAATTATCAGTTATATAAGTGTTAATCTAAAATACACAATACACCGCTTTTGGGGCACTGAATAATTTGAATTTTGCTGCATTTTCAATTCCATTATAATGGCCGTTTGAGAAAAAAACTAGTTTCTTTGTTTATACATGTTTTCGTACAATATAATCCTTACAATTTGTAGTAACTTTTTCCGATTTAAAATTATTTCAAGTTGCCTATTATATTGTGTTGATCGCGAGTCCGTGCCAAATCGCGCAAATGTTAAACAAACGCAGATTTGCATATTAATCTTTAGTAGAACAGTCCACCTTTATATCCGAGATTAGTGAAAATATTTCACAAATCTAGCCTTTCAATATTTCTAGTCTTTTACACTCAAATGCGAATATAGCACATTAGGTATATGGCTTTGCTAAATTTTTAAATCACAATTCTACATCAAAAACTTTTTTTTCCCGGGAAAAACAGCATAAACTAAGATATACGCACCGTTTAAATCAATTATCCTTCTCCTCATGTACGCATAGAGCAATTAACTGGACGTAAATTAATTCGCAGCCAACAACAACATACGACTTTTGTGCGTTCATTCGTTCTAATATTGAAGGGATTTCTTTCCGTAGCCACGTATTGAGCTTTTGCGAGGCTACAAATGGGAATTAATTTCCGTTGGGTGCTCATCAAAATGTCAAAAATGGAACAGAAAATTACTGGCATTGTGTATCGTATAGAATAAATATGTACAGATTCGCGATGCAGGATGTTGAGCCTTTGTTAATCAATCAACGAAAGTTCTAGCTTTTTGTTCCGTCTCGTGGCACTCACTTTTTTTCGAGTAATTAATTTAAGTGAATACAAACAATAGTGCGTATGGTCGTATCACTAATGAGACTTCATACCCCATTTAAAGGAAAGGGTACTTATGAAGGGCAACGTTAGAAATGAAAAATGAAACTACCACTCTCATGATTAATTCTACTCCAAGACTCATATAAAAACGAAACTAAGTGAGCTTAGGTATCGTGCATCAGATTAAAATCTCAGTCGTTACAATTTATTTTATAACAAAATTACTATCTGCTCTAAGCCACTTTCTAGTTGTTTGAGCTGCAAGCAGTTGTCATCGCTATGAAAACATCTATCTAACAGAACGTTATCGGAGGGCTCGGAAAATTGTTGCGAATAAATATTTCTCAAACCAGTTGTTGTTGCAATACACCTTGCATCCTGGAATACACCTAGGCTTCGATCGTTATGATCATAAGCCAACCCTGTTAGAGTTTTGCCAAATCCAGGTAGGAACATGGAGAAGGCGCACTCCAATTTTTATGCGGAATTAAAAACCAAACGTCCCGCCCGGGGTTTTAATGGAACATTCGATATATATTTTTGAGTTTTACATATTAACAGTCTAAAACTTCTTAATTATAATGAACTAAGTAAGTCATAGAAACAATAATTGCATCCAGAGCAGAACTATGTACAATATGATCATCGAGAGATAATCGAGAGGGACATGTTTTTTGTTAAATTATGTTTTATGATGGTTACAACTACATCTGACAGTTAAATCTTGCTTTAGGGTATGTACCCACTGGTGACTTTTGTCACGCGACAATCTGTCACTCTTTAGTGCGAACCGTTGAAGGCATGGAGATGCGCACACCAGGCGACGTGACAGTAGAGTGATTTTTTTTATTACTTGAGCAGGCAACTTCCCCATGACGAAACTGTCACTCTCATATGCGCACACGGGTAACTGTCACTTTGAGACAGGTTATATTGAATTTCTTATGTTATTCTTTTAACATTTTATTGACATAATTATTCTTATTACAGGTATGTGTTATATATTATATATATTTTAAATATGTACTTATTTCCGCATTACTTACATTTTGTTTGGTTCTTAGAAAAAGATATTTTTAAAAGTAATCGAAGGTGTCAAAAGCCGCAGCAATTTGTCAAAACTTATTATGCTCATTCTATAGTATCCAAACAAAAGGATAATTCTTCAATTTCTCGTGCAAGGTGCAACATTTACCCGATTAATTAATTAATTAATCTATCACTCCAAACTGGATGAACCCAGTGACATTTGTTCTTGTGTTTTTCGATATTTAATTAAAAGCACGCACACACTTGCAGTCTCGTTGAAGTCCATCTTAAAACTACACTGAATTTTTTTTTAAAAGTCACCATGACAGTCACCTATGCGTTGGCGCACCCAAATTTTGGAGAATGACAGTTACAGAAACTGTTGCGTGACAAAAGTCACCAGTGAGCACATACCACTAATCATATCAAGATTAAAACTTTAAATTACTTTTGACATATTTGACAGTAATGATGCAGATAAAGTTTCTGCTTATAGCGCAAATGGCTGATGTGGCAATCAATAATAAAGCGAGCAGAATAACAAAACTATTTCCTAGTAAAAGTAAAAGAAGAATCTAGCAAACAATTATAGTAAATGCTCAAAGTGATCTCTTTCGGTTTCAAAACAAATCCTTACTCGTCGCTGTTTCACACAATTTATAAGCGAAACTTTAGATGACTGCGGACAAGTTGACGTTATCTTTACCGACTTCCCACATGCATTTGATACTCTCAGTCATGAATTACTTCTATATAAACTGGACTCGTTTGGTTTAGCTCCCAACTTCTCCTTGTTAATTAAATCTTACTTGGTAAAAAGAACTAACTATGTATTTTATAATGGATTTAATTCGTTTGAATTTGTATCTAGCAGCGGTATCTCACAAGGATCCAATCTTGGTCCATTAATGTTCATTCTATACATAAACGACCTCTTAACATCCTTATCTTGCCATGTCCTCGCTTATGCCGACGATGTTAAACTGTTTTGTAATATTAACTGCCAACAAGATATCGTGAGTGTTCAGACGAGCATTAATATACTGACCGAGTGGTCAAAATCCAATACACTGACATTAAATTCTAGTAAATGTAATTTTATGTGCTTCACGAGAAAAACAAATCCATATATCTCCACTTATCAAATCAACGATATTTCCATCGACAAGATTACCAATCTTAAAGATCTAGGTGTCACTTTTGATCCAACTTTATCGTTTAACATACATATTGAACAAATTTGTTCATCTGCCTCTAAAATGATGGGTTTTCTTATGAGAACGTCCAAATACTTCAATGACGCACTAGTGCTAAAATCCCTTTATTTTGCATTTGTACTCTCGAAATTGGAGTATGCCTCTATTGTTTGGTATCCTTTCTACATGTCCCATCAAGCTCCAATTGAACGTGTTCAGCGTCGGTTCCTCAAATTCTTGTCGTTCAAAGTTAATGGCGAATATCCGCCTTGGCATACTTCTTACAACACCCTTCTCGAATCGCATCAATTTCGTTCATTGTCATCCGTCGTGATTACCATAGCGCCCGATTTTTACACAAATTATTAAATGATAGGATCGACTGTATGCAGCTGGTCTCCCACATAGGATTCAACGTACCTCGAATAGCATCTCGTTATGCTCCAACCTTTACTATGCCGACACCGAGGACCAATCTTCGTTTGCGGTCGCCAATCTATCACATGATCAGGAACGCTGAGAAGATATTTAGTGATATTTTCACCGGAGAGTTGGCGCCATGATACATGAAACATAATAGTTTTTTGTATAGTTATGTCATGTTTTTAAATCAATATGTATTGTGTTCACAATGTGTATATTTGTCCTGTAATTGGGTTTACCTGTTGGACAATAAACATTATTATTATTATTATTATTATTATTATTAATGTTGTTAAATGCGTTGACGTGGTGTTGAGGCGTTATTGTGTCACAAACATTTTGAGTTACTTTGATAAGTTCTTTTATTGTGTGGTGCATTTTTAAAAACTGTATTTTTCAGGTGTGGAAAAATAATATATTCTAAATTAGTTAGATCGGGAGAACGTGGAGGAAAATCTACCATGTGGTTATCAAAATATTCATGTAAGAGGTTCATTGAGTGTAGCATTTTATGAGCTGTCTCTTGTTAGAAGTATCCATCCCTTAGTTCGTCATCATGCAATTGGTTTATAAATGGCTGCAATAGGTTATTACGATATCTTTCTGCGTTTATCGTTTCAAGAAAGAATAATATACCAATAATTCTTCCCCGTGAAGCTGCTATTCAAACACCAACCTTTTCAGAATACAATGGTTTCTCTATCATGACATAAGTTTTCACTGGACCACTAAGGCTGAACCAAACTTCGTCTGAGAAGAAGGATTTGCTAAAGATATTATCATCATCCATGTGATTTTCAAACCAACTGCAGTATTGTACTCGCACTACGTGATCAATGGGTTTGAGTTCTTGCAGAACACGAATTTTATACGAATATTTTTCGTGATCTTTTCTAATATGCTGGCAAGTACCATATAAAAAATTAGTTTCCTGTGAAAGCTTTCTAATTGACTTTTTAGGTGAATGATCTATACGCCTCCTCACATCTAGTATAGTTTCAATAGTTCTTTTCTTGAGTCTACTACCACCGGGTGTCTTACTGCGAAATTTAGCAACGCAGCGAACAATTTGTTGATATAAATCAAGCTATGATACTGCAAAATATGGAAACTGAAGACGAAATTCGTCCATACACAGTTGCATAGAATAAGACCATTCCTCATTCTTGGAAAATAGCTTTCCAGTACACGTACCTAATAGAATTTTTTCTGCAATTTGTTGTCTCGTTAACACATAACCAAAGCAATTTTTTTTTATTTTTTTAATGTAGATTTGATTTTCTTTTCGCTCCCGTGCCGTTTTCGTAGTTGGCAACCTCAACTCGGAGTTGTACTTATACCAAAAGTTTTGAGACGGTGCTTTATCGAGTAAGCGAAGTGACAAATTACAGGTTATCATCATGACAAGTAAATCGAAAATAAAGGCAGTTCTCGGCGCGCTCTTTTTTCTATTTCTGTATTCTTCGGTATTTACATGTTTGTTACAGTCTGCCTTCTCCCAACACATCAATTTTTTTTTGTTTATTAGCCTTATTCACATTACACATTTTAAATTAATAATTGTATATTTATAACGAATTACGTGACACGAAACACAAACACACGCTCTCGTTTCCTAAACTGAACAAAAAATAAACAAGCGGACGCTGACAAAGCGAGAATCGATTGTTGCACACAGCCCGCTACTCCGGTGAAACGCCTATGTATCGCAGAGAGAATTACCTTGCTCTAATTACCTTCTCTAACTCGTTTCTAGGAAACACTTTGAGTCAACAGCAAGTAATGAAGTTATCGAAGAAAGAACGTATAGAAACTAATATACACGGTGTTCCCTGTAAAATAAGTATCTTTTAGCAAAAATATGTCATATCAACTTATCCCAATATCTCACAGATCTCGTTAGCAATTTAAAACCACATAAAGCGCGTGTATATTGAGTCCTTTAGTACTCAATCTAGCTAAGAAAAATAATATTTGTCTAATGTGTACTTCCGGAAAAATAACTGTAAATATGTGTCTGTAAATGCTGACAAAAAAAAACCGAATAACTCTGAAACCCATAATTTTAGGACAGTAGTGCCTTATTACTTTTAGCCTCAGGATTTAAAAAAGATCGAAAAAATGCATTTAAATAAAATACAATTTTGAAGAGCTACGAACTTATGAGACATTCTATATGTGTTAACATAATTTTAAACCACACCCCCAATCGAACCTCCTTACAATAAGAAACCGTTTTGGGAAATATCTATTCAAAAAATCTTCCGAGTCCACGGGAATGACTGTATACCTTTCTGCATTCCATTTTTAAAATTCGCTAACATAATCTCATAATTCTACTTCATTTTACTACCACATCTACTAATAATAGAAAATAGAAAGCCCGTATACTGCAACTGATACTGTTAAGCTTCAAAAAGCAATTCCAGTAATGCATACGCCCTACAGTGTAGTGGAGATGAAAGCCTTTCCATCTCATTCTAAAAACCTTTATGTGCCTTTGACACACACACGCTACATGCGAGTGAATAATATGACAGAATATAAAAGTAAATTTATCTTACATCTTCGGAAATTCGAAGGAGTAGATTATATATTGGAGTAGATTTATTGAAAATGTACTGCAAATACTCAGAATAGCGGGGGGGGGGGGCAATATAAAATTTAAGGAAAGCAGTTAATTAACTGAGAAATGACAAGTAAACCATACAAATACAAACACTATATTTTGTAAGAATTACCACACACAATGGGTCAATTTCTGGGCTTTGCATTATATAGGGGGCACCGGGGCTAATTGTCACATTCATATCAGCACACGCTTCGTAAGTCATAATTTGCCTTTTGAGGCAAGTATGCAAACAATTTCCTTGTTATCTCACAAGAATTGAGTTATACATTTTTGATAGGCTGCAGTAAATATTTACCCTTATAATTGGTGAAAATTTTTTTATATATTGTTGAAGATACAACTTTCGGCTATATTTTGATATGACTTATCTTGTTGTTTTGTGAAATGGCAATAATGTTAAATTAATTCAAACAAAAAGTGGATCTTTGCAGTGATTAATTCGCAAAAAAATCGATATTGGAGCTATTGCTGCCCTCATTTTTGTATCGATTGTAAAAGACAATATTCAGGCAAAATCAACGTTTGATATGCTATTTCTTACGACGGAATAATTAGACCATACGTTTTAGAAAATAATTTAAATCAACACTCCTATTTGTATTTGCTTATATTCTGAATATTTTTTTGATCATTTGTAAGATAGAAAAAAATAGACTTCCAAGAGGATAGCTGCCCCACGATAATTGTTCCTGATTGGCTAAATCATCAGTTTGGGAGCAAATGCCTAGCAAGAATAGTCCAAGTCAGTGACCACATATTTAACACCCTGTATATATTTCTACATTATACCACCTTGGAATATATAAAACGTTAGCCGCTAAATTGATAGCAAAAGAGTAACTCACGACACTACATGTTTTCTGGCTAGGTCTTAAGATGTCAGAGTTTGTAAATGTCAAAATTTTAACAAAATTTGCAATATAGCCAAAAGTAAAGTGCATATATGTAAGTGTATATCATTGCAAAGGTAATTTAAATGGCTATCAAAGTAAGCAATACAAAGTATAGAAATCCATTTAAAATAAAAAAGTTGAAGGCGGTAGCGAAAACTTGGTACATCCTGTATATTTGTAGATACATACGTACAAAGAATCTCATTTCTCCATCTTTGGTAGTTTTCACGCTAAACTCCAATGACACACTAATGGCGCACCCAGTATAAATTGTTCAAAATTGGCGGCATTTGCTTGTGCGCACAATTTTGCTGGATGTAGCTAGAAGGCTCCATATGCGGCTCCAATGAAATCTCGTTCTACTTGAACAATTTCACAAGCATTTTCTATACGCTGTTGTAGCTCTTCCATGTTATTCAATCGCAAGGTGTTTGATCTATGGAACGTGAAGACCAAAGAACTGGTCGATTACGCCCTATCAATCCACTGGGAAACGCTTGGTTTAAATGTTAGTGAACTCCTCGTCTAAAATGTGTCGGAGTTCCGGCGTGTAGAAACCACGTAGTCTGTCTCACATTTAAAGGAACATTTTGTAGTAATTATGGCAAAGTGTTTTGAAGAAAATTTAAATTGGCAGCTCCGGCAAAAAAAAGATAAAATTCGTAAGTAGTACGCCAAGAAATTGGCAAATATGCCCTTTATTACCCAAACTACCAACTAAAATTGTCCACTTCATTGGCAATTAAAATAAATTTAGTAAAATTTTCATTTCTGTAGCATTGATGTGAAAGTATCTGATAAAATTCTACTCTCTCTACAGAATAATCTTGTACCCTTTGGTAATGATACGAATAAAATTATTCTTGTCGTACAATCTTCCATACTTTGTTGTGAGCCACTTCAACTTGTGCTAGTATAGACCCGGTGCTTCTTGCTGGACCGTTTTCAACAATTTTTAAAATTTCATCCTCAGTGTCTGCCATTTCGCGTGGAACAGGCGTGGCTTCAAAGTTGTCCATTAAATATTCTGTTTCACGAGTTTATAACTAAATTATCAAACATTCATGTTGTCAGGCAGTTTCTTAACGGGGACCTTTCAGCGTGTAACTAATATCGCGAGGCTGCATTTTGTCGGCACTCTCTGTTAAAATCATATCCACAACTTCATTGTTTTGATAAATATCGCACCTCAATAAATTTTATACAAAACAAATAGTCGGTTGTAATGAACTAAACGAAAAGCATTCTAAAAAACTATGATAAGAACGCAATGGTTTTTAATACCCCCGTTACTCTGCAGCTTTTATGTATTTTTGGTAAAACGATTTATTTTCAATTCCACAACCTGTTAAATGTAAATGCCTCAACTTTGCCTGCAAATACAGGCCATATGGAAGATTTTCTTATTTTAATTTCTGTTACACTAATATGTACAAGATGGGACAAAAGTTTGGTTCCACAGTTTGCCTCTCATGCGGTGAAATATTACGTCATTATGACATATTTTTATTACCATGCCCTGTGGCAGTTCTTGCTCTTCATTTTGAATTTTTTTGTAATTCGGTTTTTTTTGCTTGGCTCCCATCCGCATTGTGCCCCTATGCCTTGATTTTCATGCAGCCGGTCACTGTGTTCCCACCAGCGCGAAACGCACAGACAAACCTGGCAACACCATCGGAAAGACCAAAAAAAAAAAGAGGAGATTGGTAGAACTGGAGACAGGTTTAGATCAGAACATCTACGTACAGCCTATATCCCAAAGAACATCAAAAGTGTCCGCGACAAGAGAGCCGCTACAACCCTTAGAAGAGCATGCGAAAGATGGACAAGAATCTAAAGGTAAGCCCCCGGTCCGCGAAAAGGATTGTCCATTCTGACCTCAGCCTATCCTCCTACAACAGGCATCAGCTCACCAAGAGTGTTGGAATAAAAAGATGCAAAGGATTGCTGGAGCGCACCAGCACTGGTGAACATCTTCACACCCCCCTTCACTGATGACAAGCTCTTCACCATCAAACAGGTCGTCAACTTTCAGAATCACCGCATTCTTGCTTCAGACACCCCAACGGCTATTCAGCGTGGTTGAGTTGTTTGGGTTGCAGTTTGCGCTAACGGCAAGACTGACCTCATCTTCATCGATCCTAGAGTCGAGTTGAATGCAGATTACTACAAGAAGGAGATTCTAGAAAAGGAGGTGACCCGTTTCGCCAATTCCTACTACAAGAATTTCAATTAACCTTCCAGTAAAACAGTGCACCCATCCATAAGGCAAGAATCATAGCTGCAGACCCACATTTCCTTATTCACCCCTAGAGATGAGTGATTTAAATTTTCGCGCAAAAAGTAGAGCGCGTTGATTGACTCTGATTAAACACTTATATAAACAATATAACAGCGGAAGTTATCGTCGGCCATAATTAGTGTTTACTATAATCTGTCAACGTGCCGGTAACAGTATTTAGCAATTGAATCTTCTAACATTGTTTCTTGATTACTTGGCCGCTTCTAAGTTAAAAAGTCGTCGAATTATGAGTAAGGAAGCATGTTCCTCTAGTTCTAAGCTATAGGGAAAACGTTTTCGCGTCGTGTTCTCTGGACAAGAAAAACGACATTTTGAATACATTCAAGATGTTTTCATTGAAAGGAGGCCAACACTACCACAGTTATGTCTGATGTTACCAATAATTTGGGTAAGCTACAAGTGCATTTACCATTATTTGTGTATCTATGGTAATATTATTGTAGGCATAGCAAAGTCAACGGTGAGACATGGTTGAAGGAATGACACACAAAAGAGGAAGTGTGGACCGATACAAGTGTCACCACTTCTCGACAAGCTTTTATTGAAAGTTTGTCAGCCGGCCTTAAAATTCAACGAGCAGAGGAAGAAGGCTTATCGTTTCCTCGAAGGTGAGTTGCTGATCATGATGAGATGCATAGTGTCCTGTTTGAGATATGATGTGAGAACATATTACTTTAGTTACCTCACAACTCCATAATTGTGTTGGATAAGGCACCCTACTATTCAGGAAAGTGAAAATATTCCAACCTTTAAATGGAAAAAGTGTGACATTCAGGAATGGCTACGTTCAAAGAATACTATTAGTGATATTTATAAAAGTAGGGATAATCTTCTATCCTTTTTGTTTGGTTTTACCGTATATTATTAAATTCTATGCTTGTGAACCGCTCTGCTTACGCTACTCTTCCTATATTTGGAACAAACGTTTAGATACGTTGAGTGTGCTGCCAAGAATATATTGCAACCGATACTAAACGTAAAATATGGAAAAACACGTCCGTGGCGCCGAATAAAGTTTAAGCCTATTACCGACGATAATAACAATAACAATGTAATTTATTTGCCGAAATACGAACAGCATCCATCTTTTGTACAAAACGGGAACGCAAGATCAGAAAGTTCGGTCGGGAGTGGGATGTACTGGCAGCACTGTTAACAAGGCTTTTACTCTCAATGCGCACGTAGGACACAATGTTATAGCTCAAAATGTCTTTTCCGTCCTACTTCCGTTTTCCGCTCGCATATTCCGCAGCCGCCCGCGTTATTTCGCAGGGAAATAACGGCTCACTTGTCAGAATGCCTTGCGTCAGCTCTCGCACACATAAAGGTCGCGCGCAGACAAATGATAGTTGCCGTCCGTGTACACTGTTCTCTTAGCCCACGCAAGCGATACGTATGTATGTGTACGTGCTGCTACGCACTGACCTCCGAGCGGTACTTTTTACGAACCCGCTCTGAAGACGCAAAAACGCGTTATGGGCAAAGTTGGTCGCCCTACACGTAATTATATTAAAAAGGGCCGAAACCGTGATATTTCGCGTTGAAGAGTCTATGATTTTGAAGGGCCAATTCGCCTTAATGTGTTTCATTCCGAAAATGCCATGGACGATTTCGTATCGTAGAACGTTAGCTTGAATGAATTCGAGCTATAAATTAAGTGATTTCACATTTCCGCATTGCAGTATACATAATTTCAAAATAATAAGTCGTTATTGTAATAGTTGCCTCATAAAGTTCAATTATAGATTAAAAATTCTACTGTCACCAGCATTTTGCTAAATATCACAGCAAATACAATTTGTCTCAAAACAAGGCGTTCAAAAAGTACCGTTTAATTATCTACAGCAGGGGTTCCCAAAGTTTTTTTTACCACGCCCCTTTCCATCAGTAGAAAAATTCCCACGTCCCCCTAACACGCCTTTACTATAATAATGGTAAAGAAAATAAGTAGGTATTTAAAAATCGTATAGATTTATTGCTGTGTTACAAAACTGACATGAGACTACATGTATAATAAGTAGAGTAACCTAAACTTGCGGACTCGCATAGGCGTCGGTATTACGGGTTAATATAAGAATACGAAAAATTCATAAATAAACTAAACCGGTAGAGAAGCAGGCATGTAGTGTCGACCTTGAATATAAATCATGTTAAACCCGCGCTGAGAGAGATTTCGTTTTAGTACCGGTTGAGCTGTTGCAGAGATTAGTCGAATGGTCAAGGTTATGTACTTACGTGTCGCTTTTGAAAATATAGCTGGTGTTTTTTGTGTGTGTTGTAGTATTATACCAAGTACATAATTAGTGTATCGTTTCATATAGAACTAATATTTACATACCTAAGAAAACAATGCCTCGTAATAGATTTGCTACTAATGTACATAAATATGTGTCACTTTTTCCCCATTGAAAATATGACGGTAGTGCAGTTCTTTGCTTAATATGCAATGTTCGTTTGGCTGCATTGGACAGAACTGATTGCCAGAGGCATGTCAATGGTATTAAGCATACGAGAAATGCAAGAACTGAAATACCTTGTACACTATTCCTCATACATTTATTAATTATGTTTACCTCTTGTAATCTTCCGTTGTCGTTGGTGAGAAAAGCAGCTTTTAAAACGTTTTGGCGACAATATGTTCCAAAGTACCCATTACCCTCACAAACACAATTACAGAATCATTTGCCGCGAATGAAAGAGATGCTAGAAAATGTGTGTAAACGTGATTTGTGTTCCAAAAAAATATGGATTACCGTGGACCGATATAAAGAAAAACAGTATTGTGAATGTAATAGCTCGCATTTTACTTAGCGAGAACACAGCATCTCGATATTTGTTAGCTTGCGAACGTGTTAAACAATGTACCGCGGAAAATATTCAAAAAGTGATAATGAACGCTTTGAAAACATTTAAAATTGCCCAAGATCAAGTTGTGATGATTGTGACAGATAGTGCAGCAACGATGTTAAGTGTTGGGCGATCCTTAAAACATATATTTCCTAACTTAATACATATAACCTGCGTGCTGCATGCTTTGCATTTGGTTGGTGAAGTTGTTCGACAACATTACGGAAACGTTGATCGGATGATTAGAAGTACTAAAGCAGTGTTTCGTAAATCTGCTAAACGTTTAAAAGAATTTCGTAAATTTTGTCCAGGTATTCCAGAACCTCCCGAACCAATTTTAACGCGATGGGGTACTTGGCTAACAGCAGCTTCTTACTATTTGATCCATTTTCAACAAATTCAATCAGTTATAATGCGATTTAATCGGAATGAATCCAAAGCAATTAGAGAAAGTCAAAGAGAATTTCAAATTCCTCAACTTTTAGAAGATTTAACAACAATATGTACCAATTATACAGTATTACTAGATGCCATCAGAAAACTACAATGTACTGAATTGTCATTGCAGGAATCATTAGACATAGTGGAGAGTGTAAAAAATAAATTACACACATTAACTGATACGCCAGGATTATGCGCTAGTCAAAAGTTGGCAGATGTTTTAAGGAAAAATCCCGATTTTAATACTTTAGAGGCCGTTTATAATAAGTGTAAGAATAGTGAACTTTTAAGTGATTTTGAAAAACAGTTTCTACATGCAAATGTAACTTCCTTAGATGTGGAGAGATCGTTTTCTATGTATAAGAATATTTTTTCTTGTCGACGCACAAGGTTTAAAGAAGTAACTGTGGAAACATATGCAATGATGCAAGTTTACAGTAGTTCACATCCTGATGCCTCTAATTTGTTGAATAATTAGCAAGTAAGTTTATTTATGAATTTTTCGTATTCTTATATTAACCCGTAATACCGACGCCTATGCGAGTCCGCAAGTTTTGGTTACTCTAATAATAAGTGGTAAAAAACAAGAAATTATGAGACGGATGAGATTGCATTTTTTTAATAAAATTGTCTATTCTTGGTTGAGTACAAGAGAGTGCACAACGTAAATTACTGCCAATATTGAGCTTGCCTCTATACTTTGTTTTTATTGCAACAACAGTTGAAAATGCCTTTTCGCAAAAGTAGGTGCTTGAAAAAAGCAAATACAATCGCAGCGCTTGCTCTCCTATAAGTGGATACACTTTGAAATACTTGGCCCAAGAGGATGTTTTATCCATTTTTTCAAAGTCGTATTTGGCAGCGGAATCATTCTTGACTTCCAAAGCTTGCTCCTGAAGTGTTTCTGGCAGTGCATCTATGTTGACACTGAAAGGATCCGTTGCCAATCTATAAATATTATTGTCACAAGAATTAGAGAAGTAGTGCTTGAACTCTTCAGTAAGGTGCTCTAAATGGTTTGATTTTTCTGTTAATGCCAGTACCCTCAAAAACCTCTTTAAAGCACGTTTTTTCTAGCAATGTTAATAATTTAGGAAAACAGGAATAATTACATGGTTCTGCCGATATTTAACGTTTCCAAAGTTGCAACTTTTCTGTATACGCCATGATGGCATCACGATGATAAATTATATTTGAGTCACCACCCTGCAATTTCAAATTAAGGTTGTTCAATGAGTCAAATATATCGGATAAATAAGCCAACACTACTTAGACACTTGGTTTTTTGAATTCGATATTTAATTTATTTTCTTTCTAACTGTCCAAAAACATAATTACTTCGTCTCGAAGTTCAAATAATCTTGCCAGCGTATTTCCTTTTGAAAGCCAGCGCACTTCCGTATGGAATAACAGTTTTATGATCTGTTCCCAAATCTTCACAAAAAACTGTAAAGAGTCGAGTACTTAACGCGCTCTTTTTAATATAATTAACAACTTTTATGCATAATTTTGAAATAACATTAAGTTCGTCAGAAAGTGTCTTAGCCGCCAAGGCTTGGCGGTGTATAAAACAGTGAATACAGCAGAATTTTCTTCTTTGGCCAATTGCACGAATCCTGAGTGAGGTCCAAGCATTGAGGGAGCACCGTCTATGCATACACGTATCAATTTTTGCCATGAGAGTTCATGTTTGTCGAAGAATTCATAGCCTGCTGTCATCACATCAACAGCCTTTGTAGTTAACGACAACTACAGTGTTTCGTTTTGAATGTATCGAACGAAAAGTAATAATTGTGAACATTGTGCAATATCTGTACCCTCGTCCAACTTTATTGCAAAAAAAGGTGATTGTTTCACGGTAAATATTACCTGAATTTTTATATCTTCAACCATATCATCAATGCGACGTTTCACAGTGTTGTCAGAAAGTGGTATTTGAGTTAATCTTTGTCGACTTTCTGATCCAAGAACAATATCAGCGGCTTTAAACAGGCACGGTTTAACGAGAGTTTCACCAATAACATGGCTTTTCTTGGTCTTTGCGATGAGTAATGATAACTCATATGAAGCTTTGACCACTTTCTCAGATGACTGAGCGAAAGAGCCAGTATTATACAATTTTATGCGCTTTAAACTTTCGGATTTCGCAGCAAAAAACTCCTTCGGTTTGTCCCTTATTTCACCATGTTTTGTTGACAAATGTCGCTCCAGACGCGTAGGTCGCAACAAATAACACACTGAGCTGTGATCGACGCCTTTTTTATGCATAGCAATAAAAGCATATTTAATATAATCTTCGTTGTATTTGCTTTTTTTTAGCTGAGCTCATCATGATCTTTTGTCACACACAATTACACCGAAAAATCACGAAATAATAGGAAACCAACAGGTCGATGATTTTGTTCTCCTATCGAAAGTACACTTGTTTACTCAATCGACGCTAGCCGACTAGATCGCCAAGATGAAACTAAAGGTTATGCGCAGGCGGCCGGCGCAGCTGTGTCGCGCCGCCCTAGGCATGTCTTCACGCCTCCCTCAGGGAGCGCGCCCCCCACTTTGGGAATCAATGATCTACAGGGTTCAGCAAAAATAACGCATTACTCTGTTGTTTCATGCAAAGTTTGGTCAAAGAAATGAAGCTAGTAACTTCCTCTCTATCCATCTGGTTATCTAACAAAAGTATTTCTAAATATTCCAAAGTTAAATCAACCGGAACACTAGGGAACAATGAACTTACGTCAAACGATACTAAAGTTTCTTTGTCAGTAAACTTAATGTCCTTAGTTTTTTCAATGAACTCGTAAGAATTTTTAATAGCCAAATCTGGAAATTGTACGGGTAACTGGTTCAATTTGTCAGATAACCACCTGGAAAGTAAGTAAGTTGGACTGTTGATATTCGAAACAATGGGTCTCATGCTTTTTCCGAGCTTGTGTATTTTAGGTAAACAATACATCCTAGGTAGTACTGGGTTTGATACCGTTAGTCTAAATCTTAAATTGTCGCTAATGACAGCTAAGTGTTGTGGTAAGGGTTTTAGTGAACTGTTTCAATTTGTTTATGGTCAAAAAATTATATACAGACCATAAACCATTAGTCTCAATAGTTAACAATAATATAAATAAAACAAACCCAAGATTACAACATACATATGTCTCTAAAACTAACAAAGTATGATTGAGAAATCAGATGCAGGCTTGCAAATCAGATGTTTATAGTAAACTTTCCGTCGCGAAATTTTATCAAAACAAACACTCAAGACGACCACACATTACTTGAAATTGTTCACGAGATTTGCCAGTTAGTGCGCGTAGATTAAAATAATTTCAAGTTGCATGAGAAATTAGTATTTAATATCTCACACAACAAAATTAAACATATGCAAATTTTATTAATAACAAAAGGCAAAGATAAATGCTGTTTTTCAAGAAATGAAGTGATTGTTTCCTTTAAATCAAGTGTTCGAAATGCCTTCCACTGGTCTCAATAAGCAAATCTATGGACACATCAATTTTGTACATTGCGAATGACGTCAGGGTCATTCGCAATGTGTCTTTTTATGTATTCCTCTCGGAAATAAATAAAAAGATACAGTCAATCATAAAGATGCGTCAACTTTTTTTAAAATGTAATAGTCAAGTCTGCGTGTATCTTTCGCGCTGTTGAAGAAATTTGCCTTAAAGTAATTGAATTCGTCCGGAGCTTCGTCCAATGTTGTCGTCGAAAATCTGTGCAAACGTTGTTTATACAGAAAGCTGCAAACGTGTAAACCTCGACAAGAGGACCGCGCGCGCGTTTGTCTAACAATAACCACAAAACTTAATGGTACTGCAAGGCGGAAATAGTTATCGGATTTAAAACTTGCTCTAAATTATTCCAGACTCTCTCAGTATTTCGAGGGAATTACTACGAAGTAGAAGATAACCATCAACGTTTAAGTAAATGAGGTAAACAAATTCTTTCTTCTGCGAATTACAGCCGAGATGATTTCCCAAGATAATTGTAGAATTGTGTTTGTGTAGAAACGGTAAGATGTCTCTTCGGAAACTTCGATTAGTTAGTAGACGTTTTAATTAAATAGCTTTGTGTGTACACAGAGCGCAGGATACATACAATTCTATTGCTACCTTGTATCCATTAACGTGTAACACTTATGAGTAACCTGGGCAAATATTCAGTAACAGCCAGAGGCGTGGCGAGCGCATGAAAGTTTACACATGCAATAGAAGGTAAGAAATAAATTATAAAACGTGCTGAAACACTTACCGTTTCAAAAGTCTTCCGTGAAATCACAAACTGGGTAACATCTGTTAAATATTTGAATCATTAGATATGTTTCTACAGCTGTCTCAGTCAAGTGAGTACGACGTGCGGAATAAATGTTTTTTAATGCCGAAAAGGACCGTTCGACATCTAGCGATGTCAAATTTGTATATTTAAAATAATCTTCGAAACAACTTCATGCATCTTCACACGCACCTTCATAAGTTTGTCTTAATACAAGCAAATCGGAGTCTTTCTCTAAAACACTTTCAAATTTTCATATTACACACCAATTTGTTTCGCCTTCTACAGTGCATAACTGTGCGTGAACATCATTCACAATTTAAAGAGAATCCGCTAGCGACATCGAAACATTTTGTAATTTTTCTATTCCCTCCGCTAGTCCGAAGTAATTGTTGTGAATAGTTTGTAAATCTCTTTTAACCTGACTATCTTGAAATATTTCCTGGCTTTTCTTGATTGCTGCAGCTTCTGTCGGATTGAATTTTAAAACTACCTTCGTTACTTGATCAAAATATTTGTTGTAGTAAAACGAAGCCTGCAACCATGTTCCCCAACGTGTAACAAGCGGCTGTGGTGGTTCAGGTAAATCAGGACACAGTTTGTGAAATAGTCGGGTACGTTTCGTGGATTTTAGAAACACTGCGTTTGTACTAGCAATCAATGCATTTACTAGTGGAAAACATGTAGGAATCGTTTGTGCCGCAAGATTTAGAGTATGGATTTTACACGTTACATGTAGGAGGTTACCACTGTGTTCTTTAAGAGTTCGGCCCAAAGAACGCATGTTTGCGGCATCATCACTCATAAACATTAAAAGTTGCTTAGTTGAAACTTCAAATTTGTTCAATGAGTTCACCACTTTTAAAATCTCATCGGCAGTACAATTTGTAACTCTTTTGGAAGCAAGTAAGAAGGTGGATGACGGTCGATATGGTTCCATTGTACGTACCATTACATTAACCACACAATGTTTTTGACGATCTGTTGTTTCATCCACACACAACCACAGTTTTTTATCTTTGAATTCCGTTTTCGTTCTTTTCTCTATATGTTCACGAGCAAATGGCACTACATTTCGTATCGATGTCCGACAAGGTAATTTACAGTCCGCATATTTATTCCTGAAGGAGACAAATGCTTCTTTGTCTAGTAAACGAAGTGATGGATTACATAAAATAAAAGTAACACATAAATCAAATGTAAATTTTTCTTGGTCTCGTATGCCACTTTTTGCAGAAGAATGCTCTTTGCTTTCGATGTGACGTTGACAATGGCTTCTGGACCAACACATTAAAGGGATTTTTACAAACTAGACATTGAATTTTAGCGCCATCAAGAATTAGATCCGGCATGTCCACTATAAAGTTTTTAACTGTGTCTGCCATTGGTCGTTTTCGCGACGTACCCAACTGCGACATTTTTAAAGCATAAACGTACAATTACGAAATAAGTTACGACAACCTACATATACACAGAACTACTCGCATACAACATCGATTTAGTACTGACGCTGTGAACGCGTGAAATAGCCCACATATCTACTACACTGACTGTTACCGCTGTTTGCCCAGTCTAATCATCACTGTGATGTCCGATACAAATGTGTTTTGAGAGATACACACATCTTCAATCGCGTAGAACTGCTTTTATGTGCACAACTTGAATACGATTTCTATGAAAATATTGGTGCAAATCATATTGTCGCATATAATAAAACACTTTTAAAGTTAGAGTAAACCAGGGGCGGTTCGTGAATTTTTGACGAGGGGTGCGCGATTGTAAAAAATTACGATGAGTATTTAGCTTACAATGGTCCTTGAAAAAAAAAAGGAATTGCTGACAGATTATTAAAAAATATGCACACTGCACTGATGGATATTACAGTGAATATAAGGTGCACAAGGATATTTATTTTTAATGTATGTCTGAACATCGCATTTAATTTATTTAAATCCCCAAAAATGTTCCTAAACTCTGCAATTAAAGATATTTGTTTACTTACATTATAAAGTATGTTATCCTGAAATTTGATTGCATTCAATTCCATTTTATTGCGGGGCAAAGCAGTGTTCTTCCCTACAATTTCCCCCAGATTGTTTTTTCTTCTTTGTCTTACGCATATAGGCAAGAAGTATTTTTGTTTAAAAAAGGGAATCAAGCAAACAATGCGAGAAACTAAATTCACCAACGAAAAGTTCAATTATATTTCTTCATTTCAAAATTATGTTATTGCATTATACATAGACAAGCGTAGTGCTATTCTCATGCAGTCATTAAATTAAAGTCGTTTTCATGGCATTCTGACATTACCGTATCTGGAAATTTGGACATCAGCAAAAGGTACTTTCGATGGATTTTGAAAACATCAAGGATATTATTTGACTAAACTCAGATAGTAAACTGTGGATCTGTATTTAAAAACAAAATGAGATGGGATAAACAATTTTTGACATGTTCCACATCAAAATTTTTGAATTAATTTTAAAGGTTCCAATAATATACGAAACTATTTAATCGCAAATGTTATAAATATCGTTTATTAAACTTATTTGGATCATCGAACAAGAAAATTATGAATAAACCATTGAGACTCAAGTGTGAGATGATGTTAGTAAAGGTAGGAATAGAAAGCAATGGTTCAATTTCTCACAAAATTTTATTAAAGATATCAGGCGAGTAGTAACTAAATTATTAGGTATCAAAATGTATAAAAAACTCTTCCTCTCCCTGTCCTTTTCACCAAAAATCTTACCGTATAGACTTTGAAAATTATGTGGTACAATTGGTGCACGTGGTCATTGGTAATGAAAAGTAAAAGAAAAAATTATCTTTAAATCCAATTATATACAAGCAGTTTGAGGTAGTGTCAAATATTAAAATTTGAATTTAAAACTGTGTAGATTACATTCAATAAACAACAAAATTCATTTAGTACAAAAGTATAAATAAAATTGTAAAAACTGATTTATTATAATAAAATTAGGTGTGACAAATTCTAAAATTTTTTTTTATAATATATAACAATCCTTCTTAAATATTAATAATAAATAAGGAGACTGTTTTGTGGTCGATGAAACTAACCAACCCAGAAAAATCGTGAAAGTATACTCTAGCCCCTAACCACTACACGGGCTAGGAAAAGCCCGGCCCGCCCGGGCCCGCGGGAGGGCTCGGGTAGGCCTTGTCTCCTTTCATTGCGGGCCGGGCCTAAAATCTTACGGGCCTGACAGGCCGAGAATGTTTTATCAAATACATCGAATAGATATAACGTATGCAGTAAATGCTGTTTAGTTTTTACGCTATCGTTTGTATTAACAATTATAATGTAGTAATTAAAAAATGTGTAGAAATAGAGCAGATATAATTACTTAAACAGGCTAAAATAATTTAGACGGGCCAAATGGGCGAGCTTTGTGCCGAGATAATGAACGCAACGGGCGGGCCGGGCGGTATTCTGTAACGGGCCACGGGCGGGCCCGTGCAGTGCTCTACCCTAGCCTCAAACCACACACGACAGAAACCAGCAACCCAAGTATTAAAAATCAAGCCGATATGAAACCGATCAAGAATTGAAGAACATATTTGCATTTGAATCGGTGTAGCTTCGAGCCAAGACTCTCAAGAACGGACGAAGTTCATCAACTCGGTGAAGAACTTCAGTGGACAGGTACAAAATTTACTACTTGGCGAAATAAACAATAAAATTCAATTTAATTATTTTTTTTTAATTTCAAAAACACAAATAAATATATTCAAATTTTAATATAGCTGTCGGTTAGGGATTGCGCTAGGTCATTATTTTAAAATACACAACTTTGTCAAAAGAAATATATTTTTTTAAATTCAAAATAAAATACTCTAACTCTTGAACACTAAAAATTATTTAATTTCTCACTCAATTTCCATAGACCAACCAGTTTCCACTGGAGAAGAAGAGCAAATACTCTTGTGACTTGATGTAATGCATACAGCGGCGGCTGGTGCACTGTAGCTGCGGAACTGCATTACAACGCTTCGATTCCCTCGTGTATTTCTGTTGCATATCATGTACATTATACTATGCAACGGAAATACACGAGAAAATCTAAGCGTTATAATTAACCAGCCGCCAGTGAGTGTGTACATATCTCAGATTTAAAAAGAAAGGACTGTAGTTATATATGTAGGTACGAAAACATTTTTTTTTTAAATGATTGCGTAAATGTTCGATTTTGGGTGTTTAAGTAGAGTATAGCATAGCAGAATATATTACATTGGGAATATATCACACAGACTATTAAATGTAGGAAAAACGAAACGAACTTAATACTGTACGGGGGTAGATTGACAAGTTTCCGGAATCGGTGCTAAGGGATTGCTTTTTTCCAAATACTTTATGTTGTTGTGTTGGTAACCCTTTCATATCAATTGACTGCAAATGTCAAATCGATCTGTCAAGTAGCTTAATTTTGGTAAGCATTGAAGTCAAATACCATTTTGTGTTTTCAATTATGGATAAAAACGAAGTTCGAGCGGTCATCAAATTTTCCTATTTGGAAGGGAAAACCGCAACGAAAACCAAATCAAGGTTAGATGCCGTTCTTGGAAATTCATCACCTTCATTTTCCATCGTGAGTTTTTGGGTTTCTGAATTCAAGCGTGGCCGCACGCATACAAGTGGTAAACCACGTTCAGGGCGTCCGAAAACGGCTACCACGTCAGAAATTGTGGATAAAATTCATTACACGGTTTTGGCAGATCGCCGAATAAAAGTGCGTGAAATTGAGGAAACCGTGAGCATCTCTTATGAACGAGTAGTTCATATTTTCCATAATGAATTGGGTTTAAAAAAAAGCTTTCTGCAAGATGGGTACTGCATTTGCTCTATTTGGAGCAAAAACTCATTCGAGCTCAAACTTCGGCCGATTGTTTGGAAGAGTTTACGAGGAATTTCAAGAGACGATTCGTGATCATGGATGAGACCTGGATTCATCACTACACACCAGAAACAAAAATGCAATCAAAACAGTGGATTGAACGCTGTGAATCGGTTCCGAAGTAGGCAAAGACCATTCGCTCGGCTAGAAAGGTGATAGCATCGGTTTTTTGGGACGCAAAAGGAATTTTGCTAATTGATTATCTTGAAAAAGGAAAAAATTTTACCGGCCAATATTACACAACACTTTTACTCAAACTGAAAGCACCAATTCAAGAAAAATGCCCGGGAATGGTCGTTGGTTGACCACGATAATGCGCCCGCTCACACAGAATTGAAGTTCGAAAGCCTTTTGCATCCGTCGTATTCGCCTGATTTGGCTCCGCCGGACTTCCACCTGTTCCCGAAACTCAAAACATTTCTGGGTATAAAAAGATTTTGGTCGAATGAGGAACTGATAGAGACTGTAAACGATTATTTTGGGAACCTCAAAGAAAGTCATTTCCGGGAGGGAATCGAGAAGCTAGAGAAACGTTGAACCAAGTGTGTTGAGCTTCGAGGGGATTATATTGAAAATAAAATATAACTTGAATCCGATTTATTTTGTTTTCATTGTCATTCCGGAAACTTCTCAATCTACCCTCGTACAGCAATACATCGTCCTGGCAACTGTATGCATATATATTATTGCTTTATTCAGGCATTGTTCAGTTCTCTCAAACTAAGGCTAAAAGGATTCCCAACTTCTTTGACAACCAAATGTGCAACATTAGGTACATAATTTTAAAAAATGCTGCTCTAGGCGCTGCACTAACATTTTCCATGAGATATTAAATTCATCTTCAATCCAATTTAGTCCATTTGTAATAATTCAAAGCAGAGCTAACAAGATCGGATGAATAAATTATATCTTCTTGAAGAGACAGATATACTTATTTGTTTCTCTGCAAGTTTAACATTAACGGAAACAGAACAAAGCGGAAACGACGACGAGGAAAAAGCCGAAACAATGCTTCTCTTAGTTCACGGAGAATCTCGACACTAACGACGCTTGAATTTGTACCGGCAATTTATCATTTAAATTCACTTAGCTTTTGCGTAACTTCAAAACGAAGTATGTTTCCTTTTCGTCCGCATCAGAATAAGAGCCGATTTCGATTTAACCAGAAAGACATCATCGTCGCCTTCCCGTTGCATCGCTTTGCTTTGTCGGAACGTATATCTTTTCGTTATCTCGCCGATATATTTACTTAGAATTTCGAATGGAGTACTCTTCTGGATAGTATAGTGCTCGAGAATTGAATAGGAGAAATCCTCCTTCTCCCCCGATAAGTTTAAAGTCAATAGGAAGCTTGGTGAGCACGCGAACAAAGGCAAACCGAGTATGCACTAATGCTATGGAATTAGGATAGTGGAATAGGAAGTCGGATGTAATACCTACCTAGTTTAGTTAGTATTTACACATTGGTTTGTTATAGACACGACAGGAGGAGAGACCGTCTATTAGCAATGGTGTATGCCTGCGTGCTTATGGGACCACGTATGTATGTAGGCAGAAATGTCGTTCGCACGTTATATGTGAACTGTAAATCTCACTGGATCAACATTAATACTTACATGTAAAGATAAAGGTACCATGGTATTACATTTACAATAACATATAGTTATACTTGTCATACATACATAGAATAATTTCACCACAATAACTATTCTGAATTCGCAGAAAAAAAAATAGACGCATTTGTGACTAGTGGGAGAAAAAAAAATATTAACTTGCGGAATCTGCTTTAATAATATACGTACCCATGCTCGACCTATACTATTTTACATCAATACGACATCCCACAAAAAACCATCGCACAAAGTACATTATATTAGTAGTATTATATTAGTATATAATGTACCTACAAGATCCCACAAATAAGATTGACGGCAACGCTGAAAAAGGAAATTCCGGTACGGATAACTTACAATTTAATCTATATCTTCTGATAGCAAACGAAACGGGCGATAGGTACTAGATTCAGATAACACTTCGCCCATGACCGCTACGGTAGAACTGAATCATCAAGTATAGCACAACACACAAACGCAACCGGACATAATATTAAATTAGAAAACCTAAAATTAATTAAGAACGTAACTTCGGTGGGAGAATTAGATGCTTACGAAATCATTTATATGAAAAAGAATCCAAATCTTTTAAACAAAGAAAACGGTCCGCTTAGCCACCCATCCCTAATTGATTATTGACGTAAAACGGACACATGTTTGCGTTTTGTGTTAGACAAGAACCTTTCCTTTTAGGTTCCTATATTTGGCATGTTTTAGGGCATATAGGCGGTAAAAATAGGTACTTCTAAATATCTTTTAGAATATGGAAGGACAAAGCATGTTAGAATCAAAATCATTTTCTCACATCATTCGGTCGTACGATTGACGATGGGAATCTAAAGGTACAAATACACTGGCAAGTTATTTGCGCAATATTTGTCGCAAGCGACTTCCGCTACTATTTATATTATCCGCAATAAATCGCTATAGTTTCTGACGCGCAAGTGAACTCGCAGGATATTCTCGCAGGTTACTTGCATATGTATTTACACGTGATGTTAGCTTTCTGCAAGTTCAATTAGCAAGTGTCAGTTTATTTTGCAACATGCCGTCATCAAAAATAATTCGCAAAGCCGCTGGAGTTTTAATTCTCTTGTCACAACAGTATAAAAGGAAAATTAAAAGAAAATACTGGGTTAGAGATTGGATATTAAGAAGAGAAGCTTATGGAGCCTACAAAATTCTGCTTACAGAATTAAGACTACAAGATGCTCAGCAATTCAAGAGCTTTATTCGTATATCCGCAGTTGATTTAGGGAACCTTTTAATAGTGGTGGGAAATAAAATTAAGAAACAAGATACTCATTTACGTGCTTCTATTAGTGCTGGTGAACGTTTAGTTGTTACATTACGCTTCTTAGCTACCGGTAAGTTTAAAATATTGTAGTCCTTTTATAATGGTATAATATTGCTTACAGGTGATTCATATAATTCACTGATGTACTTATTCAGAATACCAACATGTACAAAGAGCAAATTCATTCCAGAAGTATGTAGTGCACTGTATGAAGAATTAAAGGAGCAATACCTAAAGGTAATAAAATCTGTTCAATTTATATTTTGTTCGAAATTTCAGAAATAATAATAGTAATATATTTCTTATAACACCATAATACATAAAAATACATAAACATAAAACATATTAATCTGTAGTACTCAACTTTCTAACTTCTCTAAGATGGCAGCACAGTGCCTATACAATACAAAATATAAATGTATAACATTCAACTTAATTCTAACAAATACAGTAATTCGTTCGAATCTGCATCAGAAACTTGCATTATTGCCTGATTAATAAGACGCCTCTACTTTCTTTTATTTTCAGGATTTTTCAATTGTCTTAATTCTGATGCCACATAATCAGCAAAAATTTGTTCCTGATCATTAGGCTGCTGTATAATTTGTAGAGTCTTCTGGATATCAGATTCCCCAATTATTTCCTTTTCTTTCTTTATTTTCTTTTTGATATGTGGCTGTTCCATCATAATTTCTTCTGGATGTTTTTCTAACTCCTTAGAATATTCGTTAATTTCTCCTAATTGCTGTAAGTAAATAAAGGACAAAATCAGTAATAAAGTATTTTTTACAGGTAGCAACAAAAAGTGGAAAGTGGTTGCAACATGCTAAACAATTTGAAGATCGATGAAATTTTCCCCATTGCATTGGCGCTCTGGACGGAAAACACATCGTTATACAAGCTCCTATTAACAGTGGGAGCAATTATTATAATTACAAAGGTAGCTACAGTATTGTACTGATGGGCTTAGTAGATGCATCTTACAAATTTATTTATGTTGATATCGGTTGCAATGATAGAATTTCCGATGGAGGTGTATTCAACAATTGTTCTTTGTCTTCAGCACTTGAGAATAATCATGTTGATTTGCCAGAACCTACTGAACTACCCGGAAGAACAAAGCCAGTACCGTATGTAGTGGTTGCCGATGATGCGTTCGCTATGAAGCCATATCTTATAAAACCATATCCCTTTAGAGATCAGCCTGGCCCTAATCGAATGTTTAATTACCGATTATCAAGATCTAGAAGAATAGTAGAGAACTGCTTCGGTATTCTTGCCAACAGATTAAGAGTTTTAAGAAAGCCTATTCTGTTACAACCACAAAATGCTAAGGCAGTAGTACTAGCGATAGGCGCTTTACATAATTTTCTGATGGTAAGAAATGATTCTGTGCCCATGCTCCTCCTGGAACGTTTGATAAAGAAAGTGCAATATCGCATGATATTATACATGGTGGATGGCGAAATGAAGGTGATATACCTACCCAGAATTTATTACCACTCCAAGGAGGTGTAAATCATAATTATTCAATGCTAGCGAAAGAAGTTCGTGAAGAATTTAAAGAATATTTTATGACTCCACATGGCGAAGTACCTAGGCAATATAAGTTTATTTAAATTACATAACTACAAAATGCTTTTTTAAAGAAAAATAAATTATTTACTTACTAAATTACTTGTTGTTGCTGAATTATCTGTTGAATTACCTATAAATTGTAATGCCGAAAAATAAGGCCAATTTGACATAGATATTTCATCTGTACCTGCGCCACTTTTTTTCGATTTGATTTTTTTAACTTCTTGCATATATTGTCTCCGTAAATTATGCAGCTTTCGACTTACTTCTGCCACTGTTGTTTCAAATTTTGCCGCTATTTCTTCTAAATATTCTTGTTTTTTTATTCGATCGCAGTACAATACAGATTTAACATCCCACAATAAATTATTTTCTTCGTACAATGAAATTAAAATTTTAATATCTTGATCTTCCCATTTCTTTCTTTCGGGAGCCATCACAAACTCGCAGAGAATATCGAGACGATTTCGAAAAGATCCGATAGTAACGGCGAGTAACGCAGAAGTGACAGTTTTCGTGTTTACACTTGCAAGTTTTTTTGTCAGGCAAGAGATGTCGCGACTTTGGGGAAGTCAGCTCGCAATGAAGTTTACATTAGCGAGGGTAGTGTCTGACAGTAAATTGCGCGATTTTTCTTGCTAATGTAAATCCACCCTTACACTGACATTTTGTTACGTTTGAATATAGTGATAAAATACATAGTAAACTGTTTCATTACAATTTTCATCATGTTAAACTATTACATAGTAGAGGCTTCATCAACTCAAGTTTTTATTTAATACATTTTTCCGTATTATTACAAAAAGATCAATGCATAAAAGGTCTAAACGTAAAAACCCATATATACGTTGATCACGTGTTATAAAAGCCCCTCAATGCGGTAGAACTTTTGTATTTATCCCTTCCTTCCATCTTTCTTCTTCTGCAGTTATATTGAAAAAGCCGAAAATCCGCCAGGTTTCAAAAGGGTGTTTCCCTCCTTTAAGATGAGTTTCAGCAGATAAAAAAATATGCTATGTGCATATACGCTCTAAATTTTCACCACGGTTCATTAAAATCTGAATTTGACACCCGGGAACCTTTCCTTGTAAGTGTTGTTCTTATTCTTCAAAATGGAAATTAAGCCGTTTAAAAGATCGAAGTATCTCCAAAATGGATAACGAACTACATATGGTTAATAAGGCGCAGATAATACGAACACATGTAAAACAGAACCATAATTAGTAAACTAATAAACGTAAATTTAAAGCCAGTGGAAGTTCAAAAGCGTTAAACAAGATTTTAAAATTTACGCGAAGTAATTATAGATAGCAAATACACTTACAGGCAAATAGATACAAAACTACACAGCTTATTTCATTCCGTACGAGTTGAAGTTTAATTAAAACCTAAACGAATTGGATAACGATTATCGTAAATGCAGGAAAATTTCATTTACATCTGAAGCCCGGGCACAGCGTAAAACTACTGCAGTATATCGCCAGACATATGGATAAAATTGTCAAGCGACGCGGTCGCGTTTTTGAGCGGGGCGAATTTATGAAATATTTAAACTTTTCCATCCGGACTGCTCTGAATCTAATACAAACTTTAATAACAAACATATAATAAGAATGGAGCCAATTTTCGGGGAGCTTTCTCGGCGGTATTGTATGCAAGACGTGAAACTTCGCGTACTGTTTCATTGCTTCTTTTTTTCTTTTGACTCGCTTCTGCACGATGGAAATCTGAGAGTAGAAAACATTTTGCATGCAAGTTCTGTAAAGTAATTTGCAAATATTCTGTGTTAAGTTTTTTAAGAATAAGATGTAAAAGAATAGACAGGTACGCTTCGCGTAATAAGAAGTGTTTCCACTATTCACTGGGTTTACCTGAATATACCTGAATGCGCAATTGAAAGCGAACCAAATGAAATTCTGAAATCAGAAGGTATGAACCTTTAAATGATAACTTTTTCCAATATTGTGGATAATAGATTAGACCCTATACTTTTGCCTTACCTATGGTACTAATAGTTTTCCTACACTTCCTTCAATTCAAATTTCCTAAATACTTCATAGGGGCTTATTTTAACTCCAGCCAACGACGGTTATGGAGGAACGGCCAAATAACTCCTCTTCTAGTCGTAAATCATAAAATTTAATAGAATATCTTCCAACAACAAGTAACAGCATAAATTCTGACGTATTTCTAGCCTAATTTCAAATATTAAATATGTTTCGTTAAGTTAGTGTCGTAAACATCAGTAAAATTTATTATTGAACAGTTGTAATTGGAGTTTTGTATCGTAGAGCAGCATAAATTCAGTCTACTAGTCGGGTCATTACATGTATTCCATCATGCTACTTTTATAAATAAGTTTATTCGGAAATTCATCATCAAATTATATTTGGAAAGGAATTATCATAATTTACTATGGATGAAACAATCGCCACCGCGATTGAAATAAAGGAGTAAAGCAACACCAATTAATTTCGGACTTTGGGTCAAGTTTTCATTGAGGTAACACGTGTTTGGCTGTGTTCCAAGTTTCAAACTGTTTAATATTTCAAATCGTACTATAAATTCAAGGTAAAAGTAAAGGTAAAGGTTGGTGGTTAAGAATAGACAGGTTTCCTGTAAATGTCACACAAACATAGGGTGTATATGACATCGTCATAAAATCCAGGTTAGTTTTCAAATTCCAGTTTTAATTTTCCTTGATATTAGAGTTCTTTTAAATTGCCGAAAAAGTGTTTTAGAACACTTCCGAACCCTCACTTCGTATAATTATTCAACTAGTTTGCGAAAAATTAATTTTATTCAACAATTTCCCATTAATAGAACATTTCAGTACATAAACATTTGACTGATGACAAAACACAGCTTTGAGGTGACTATCCGGTACTAATATCCTGTTGGCATCCATAACCCTGTCGGCTCCCTCACCATACAACAAGCAAATATGTGATAGTAAATGTTGTTTACCATGAATTAAAATCGGCTTTGGTAATTGTTGAAGTAATGTGGAATGAATATAAAAGTAAAAATCAAAACCATATGTATATGTCTAAAAATGTTACAATATACACATTTTAAATGCTTACTAAAATAAATTAAAATGTGGTGAATCAAATTAATTTGCATTCTTCAAAGCTATAAAAGCACTCAGAGTACTTAGTCGAAATAATTTTATTAAAGTAGCGTCTTGCCGTATTTATTGCACTAATGTATCTGTTTCGTTGAACACATAATCAACCAGAGTTGGGCGTAATTTAATCACAGAATACGATTACAACTGTAATCATAACAATTATTATTGACTTTAGAATGAAATGATTATAATTATAATGATAAGGTAGGTGATTACTAGAGTCTGTTAAAAAGGTGGTGCCGGATGGCAGTAGCGTAACGGTAGCGACGTGAGTAGGGATAATTTTCAACTCGCAGTCGATCTCGACAGTACCGCGAGAGAGTTCAAAGCGACAGTACGCTGCACGCCAAATAAGTACGCGGAGATGGGACCCCCAAAGGGTGTAACGTTCCCTTCGAATGTAAATAAATATCTCAGACATTTCCCTGGATTAGAATATAGGAGTCCGCATATTTATTGCACAATATGCAATAGCGGATTACTAAGTCGAGATAGGTTTGAATGTAGAAAACATTGTAAAAGTAAATGTCATGTATTGAATTTACGAAACAGTATTCCATACTGGCAATTTTTATATGAATTTATTTTTATGTTAAGTGTGTGTAACATCCCACAACATCTAGTATCTAATAAACACTTTCGTCTTTTTTGGGCTAAGTATGTTCCCTCATGGAAGCTGCCAACATCTATGCAATTACAATACAATTTGCCACGTGTGCAAGGTACAGTAAAGGAGACGAGTTGAGAAATAAGAAAATCTGCCTATGTGTGGATGAAACAACTGATGCTCAGAAACACAGCGTCATTCATGTTGTAGCGCGTCCTTTAAAACGTGATGGTCCACCAGCTTCATTGTTATTATCCAATAAAAGGATTCAGAAAACTAATGCAGAAACCGTTGTCAAGATAATAAAAGATTCGTTGAGAGAATTTTGTATCACAGGAACCCAAGTCACAATGTTCATTACTGACGGAGCCGCAACAATGCTGAGAGTTGGTAGGATGTTGAAAATACGCTTTCCGACTCTTCTTCACATAACATGCCTCATACACGCATGTCACCTCGTAGCAGAAATCATTCGAAAGAAGTATCCGATGGTAGATAAGTTAATAGCATCTACCAAAAGAGTGTTCATAAAATCTCCCAAACGCATCCGTGTATTCAAACAATTGTGTCCGAAATTACCACCACCACCTCAGCCTGTAATAACGCGATGGGGACCATGGCTCCAGACAATATTTTACTATCAGAAATATTTTTCACAAGTGAAAAATGTCATCTTGAAACTTGATTCAAATGATTCTGCAGCAGTTCGAGATAGTCAGCAACTTTTTTCCAATTCGGACGTTCAACAACAAATAGATGAAATTTCCATGAACTATTCTAAAGTTGCACAAGCTATTGAGCAATTAGAAAACAGTCACTTATCTGCACGAGACGCATTAAATTGCATAAACAATTTACAAGTCGCTCTAGAAAACTTGACGAATACTATAGGAGTCGACGTTGCTCAAAAATTTGGTGCAATTTTACCGAAAAATCCCAACTTACAAAAGGTTCGGTCTATAACTAAAATTCAAGAGTGCCCAGATGATCTGACATTTGCAAATCTTACTTCACTGGATGTCAAACGATCATTTTCGAAGTATACGACAACGTATTCACAACACCGTCGACGGCTGAATGAATCGACAATGGAAGCGTTGCTGATGTTGCAATTCTACGCAGCTTACCAGGGCGGTTGCCAATTGCCACAGTAGACATCAAGACGACAGGAAAAGCTAACAATATTACTTTTCACTAATATTGTATATTACGTACCTACTTTTATGCGGTGCGCCACTGCCGTTACCACCTTTTTAACAAACGCTAGTGATTACTCAAGTAGGGCGGTTTTACATTGTAAATGTAAATATATACGACAAAAATGTTTACATACGAATAACAAATTATACTGAGTTACTAGATTGATGATATCATATTTATTTGTAAAATTCCTTGTTTTAGGGCGAAAATAAAAATGTACTTAAATATTCTCTTTAAAAACAGTTGTTATGTCATTAAAAATGTTTACCTACAAAATCAACGTTTATAATTTATTTCTGGATAACCGCAGGTTGAAAAACGAAAAAAAAAATCTAAAAGAAAGATTGAGCCCACCTCGGTGTCTGGTAAAAATTCCGCGCCTGTCCAAAAGAAAAAAAATATTCTAAAAGAAGAAAATTCTTTCACAAAAGCGCCCGACTCTCTTGCTGCGATTTATATTTGGAATTCTAACACAGCCAGTATTGTAAAAGCTCATGTCCTGGGTAAACTTCAACAAGAGTTGAAAATAAAATATTTTCTTATTGTTAGTAATGAAGATTTTTTGTAAACAGAAAAATATGTAATTTGTGCTAAGCCAGCAAAACTTTTTATTATTTCCTGATGTCCACTGTTTTGATTCAAGAAGATACTGTAAAATTTGACCCGTTCTAATTTACAATTTCGATGAATTTTGAAAAAATATCTTGTCGACATTTTTTATCCCATCTCCATTTGTTTCTGTTATTCAGAACACCAGTTTACTATCTAAATAATACGAGGCACGTCCAGAAACTACGTTCCGTTTGGTAATAAAAACAAAACGAGTACAGATACAGAAAAACTATTTATTGTAAAAAAAACTGCAAACCTTAAACTATCTTTCCACATAGATCCCACCATTTTGTAGGCACTTGTCATAACGTGGCACAAGTTTTTGTATGCCTTCCTCATAAAACGTTGCCGCCTGTGTTGTCAACCATGTGATAACATGTTTGAGTTTTTCATCGTTGTTGAATTTTTGACCACCAAGGAACGTTTTCAGGTGCAAAAAGAGATGGGAGTCGCTAGGGGCGAGGTCGGGGCCGAACAGAGAGTGGTCAAACTTGGTCCAATGCCCGACTTCACACTGCGAACAAAACACAATAACTCTTACAGGACTTTGGCTGGACTCAGTTTGACCACCTTCCGTACAGCCCTGTCCTAGCGACTTCCATCTCTCTTTGCACCTGAAAACGTTCCTTGGTGGTCAAAAATTCAACATCGATGAAGAGCTCAAAGAACATGTTACCACATGGTTGCCAACACAGGCGGAACGTTTTATGATGAAGGTATACAAAAACTTGTGCCACGCTATGATAAGTGCCTACAAAATGGTGGAAGCTATGTAAAACGATAGTTTAAGGTTTGTAAGTTTTTTGCAATAAATTGCTTACTTAAATCCATTGAAAATTATTTTCGCTTCCATGGTGAGGCTGCTCAAATTTGCAGGTACGGTTGTGTCAGATACATTAAATTAAATTGGTTACCATAAAAAAGACACTAATTTCATAACTGATACAAAGAAATATAATTAGTTTCCGTTAGTAAATTTTGTTTCCAACATTAAAAATAGTCTACTGGATCCCTTTTTTCAGAAAAATACTTCTTGTCTATATGTGTAAGTCAAAGAAGAAAAATTAGACACTGCTTCGCCTCGCGATAAAAGAAACTAAATGTAGTTTAACACAAAATACACTTTCTAAGATAAGTCAATAAATATCACAAATTTTTTTTTTCTGTGCGTCAAATACATAGTTGTTTGTATGTAATATCTGCGTTGCTTGCTTGATAATAACCCTCCTTTTAATATCAACGTAACTATTCCTGATTTTGGTTATTCTTCTCATGGTTATCAAGTGGCGTCTATACTACTTCGAGTATTAGTGTGTTAACCCACACCTTCCTCCCTAAATTAGCTGGAGAGACCTTACTAGAGAGACTAATGAAGGAACAGCAAGTGACCACCAGGAAGATTTTATCTCCTTGTTTACCAGGCTTCATAAGTTGCAGAGATTGTGGTAATCAAAACGCTTGCCTCTCGGGAATATGATTTTCAAGTACTCCAGTTCACGAGGTAGGCGTCATAAATTCTCGGCCTGACAGGCTTATACTGGTTGGAGGGTGTTCAAATTCCGTTGCGTCATAGTTGCACAGGTGCAAGGCCTATACTATATATATTACGGTTCGAAGAGTAGTAGAAAATGTCTGAGATAACGAAGAATGGGTACCGCGCGGTCATTAAATTTTTAACAGAAGCGCATACGCCTAATCACATTAAACAACATTTAGACAGCTTTTGTGATGATTTATCATCTTCATATTCCACTGTGAAAAAGTGGGCAAAATGTTTCCGTTTGAAGCAAGAATCCCTTGATGATAACGCCTCAAAACATTTAAATTATCGAAGAAATGGTATTAGCAGATCGCCGTTTGAAAGTGAAGGAATTAGCAGTGATGTCTACCATGTCTACATTTCTGAAACAAGTATTCGCCGAATTCTTCATAATCATTTGGGTATGAATAAGATTAGTGCAAGATGGATACCGCATCTTCTTTTTACTCTCCAACGTGAACGTCGGGTCGAATGTGCGCGCTCGTTTTTAACAAGTACATACATTAGAGACGTTATTTATACAAATTTTGCAGTTATTCATCTCAGTAAAGTAAATGGGCAAGCATTACGATAATTGGTGCTATATGCATAATCCGTAATCAATAAATTGCATCTGCTGAAAATTTTAAAAAATTCACGATCTTCAAGGCAACTACTCTATTTTTCAAATAAAATGTTCAATATACATATTTTGCAATGGAGTATTTCCATTCGAACACACTACGTAGAAGCATATCACGCACGACATTATTTCTCTTCCCATCCACTATCCACCCGCCAAATTCCTATATAGCGGTTGAATTTAGACTTGTGTTTGACAATATTACTTCGCTTCTTCTTTCAATTTCTCTTGTACGTCTTGAGAACAATGATCTGTTTCAATAGACAAGCTACAACAGTCGCAAAAAAATCGATTTTGCCGGCGAGTTTAGCCCTGTGTTCCTCTATATGGCATGAAAGAAGCTGCAGTCAACGTTCTTTTGAACTTGTTTATTCTATGTAATTAACTCGCCCAATACCTGAAAAAATATATATTAAGGAGGGATCAAGCTTTTTTGAGGTCAGAGCGCAATTTCATTAACTGGTACGTTTAGCCTTTCGTAAATGTGTCGTTTAGAATAAAACAGGGTCCCTCGAGATAAATCAATGGGAACGATGAACGCTATTCAAATGGTACTATTGTTGTTGGAGCCTTTACATTTAACACGTATTTATGTTTTTCTGCTTGATATTTCTTGGTCTATCTATCTAATATGGTAATACCTTAAGAAAATTAGTCCAAACCAAATATAATTTTATTGGTTCAAGTTGCAATCTTTTTCCCGTCTATTTCAAAAGTAATGACCAATGATAAACAAAAAATTGATCGGTAGCTATAGAACAGTTAATACATTTCGAAATTCAGTACCTCTAATATTGAGGAGTAAACGGCATTTTTTCGTGTGCGTAAATTTTACACTATTAGTTACACCAGGGAACTATTTACTCTAAAATTACTGTACACTGTATACTAATTTGTATAGGTACTATTATGTTAAATATTTACATTGTAAATATCAGCTGCCAATCTAAAACGTATACGGTATTCAGTATAGCCACCCGATAGATATAAAATTCCCTCTGGCGGATAAAAGCTGTTTTTCGTAGCTACAATGTGGCCTCAGGGCGATTAGCCTTGGAGTGTCGGTAGTGGATGATTTATTTAAGTCCAGATAACGACGATCTTGATGGATCGAAGACGAAACTACTCTTTTTTTTATTCTTCTCATTTCGTAAATCTTCAAAATTAATGTAAAATTCTCCTACAACAAACGACAGGGTAAATTCAGAGGTATTTCTAGCAGGGTTGCGTAAGTTAAATATCTATCATAAAGTTATTAAGTAGAACGTAAGTGAATGCTGTCATTATTGGATAGATTCGTTTAGTTTGAGTCATCTACTAGCGTCACTACATTCATTCTCTCATGCTACTTCTAAAAATAACTTTATTTATCAAAAATCCCTCGTTAGATTATATTTGGATAGATATCATCAAAATTTGCTGTGGAAAGAAACAATCGCCATCGCGATTAAAATAAAGGAGAAAGGGACGCCAATAAATTCATCAATCCTGGTTAAGCTTTCTGCGAGTTAACTAGTATTTTGGCAGCGGCCCCAATTTAAAGTGTCCGATATAAAAATTAGAGAATAAATTCAAGGTATAGGAAATGGTTGGAGGAACTTAGAGTTTGTGTGACATCTTCGTAAAAATCAAGGTTAGTTACATTTTTCAATTTTAACATTCGTTAGTTTCCATTTATTGACATCAAAATTCGTTAAAAATTGCCGAAAGAATATGAAAGAATACTCTCGAATCCCACAAGAATTAAAAATTTAATCAACTTATAAATTTTTTGAACAATTTCGCTGAGATAAAACATTTCAGTATATTTTACACTAAAATCAATCAAACAATCGAACAGAGCATAACTTGACTCTGATTGTGGTAATGTAGTGGTTAATAAATTCTAGAGTAAACTTAGCCTGCCCCTCTTTCAGATTTTGCGCCATATTGGTGTCAATTAACATACAATCACCGTAATAAATCGAAAAGACAGGAAAAATTAAAAGGCCCCTTCCCTTTGTTGATTAGGTTAGAGTAATTTTTCGTAATTGAGATGTTTGTAAAGACCGAAGAAATTAAATCAGTTCGATTTCACTTTGCGTGCAAACTCCGTAACTGGACTTAATTTGTTTTTGAACCAAATTCCTTGTATATTTTGACTATTTTATCGCAATCTCCGAAAGATATTTTATTTTACTGTTTAAAGAATGTTATGTTGGTTAGAGTTATAAATAAAATTTGTTGTTTTACTTATTTTTTTTATTGTTTCATTATTGCACTTCTGGACGTAAGGAGACCACTGGTAGAATCGTCAGTGTATATCGTGCTTAATTAACATCACAAGTCACTCACTTTGTTTATTTCGTTAGCCACTGAACCCGCAAACATCTTTTGTTTCTAGAAAGCACGTGTTGATTATTCATGTCACATCAGCTGTGTTTATAGCGGCAGATAGGTATATTCCAATACGCGTAGCGACATCCAGCGGCGTAAGGCGCAACTATATTATAAAGCCAATAATATAGGACAGTTAGTATATTTACATTTGGTTACAAATTCAAAAAAGTTGGTTAAGAAGATAAAGTTGCTTTACATTCAAGGTGTTAAAGTTTCCAAGTTTCATCCAGAGAGAGTACAAGGTAACGAAGATTTCAACAAAAAATTGTTGCTCACTGATTTAATTTCAAAGCCTGTATTTTCTTTAATAAATATTTTGTTAGTAATTTAACTTTAGATTAAGTTTAGATTATTCGAAAGGCAAGCAAAATTCGAAAAATGTCAACTGAAAATAAGATTCTGCACATAATGCTTTTTTATTTTACATCTGATATGCATCACCCTGCATAATTATTTTTTTAAGGTTTACAAACGAATACGAGTATCAACCAACCCTACAGTACAGGGGTCAATCTATTTGTTGAAATTCAGCTTACATACGCGTACTGATACATCGTCCAACTGCGGTTTGGCAGTATTGAACAGTCCTGTCTGCCGTGAGCTGCAAATTGTAATTTAGGACGATGCCACGTTTTCGCGGTACGACAGCAATCAGATTTGTACATATGTATATACTAAAGCACCCGCAGGGCGGACGAACATAAAATATCGTATTGCATCGCACGTTGATATGCACGCGATTGATACAAAACCCGGAATTTATTTTAGCGGAGATTTTATTGCCCCGATCCCGCGCAACGTTTTGATCCCAACGCTACATATTTGACGTTCCGACAAACTCGAACTACAGAACGGAAAGCACTGCAACGTGATTTCCGAAATATTTGCTGAAGTACATTACTTGGTTCTCTAAACTTAAAAATCGTCGTGTTAGTTACTACCTATACCGTGCATTTCAAATAACACTGGCCATAGGTATTTACATAGTAAAACCTTTATATGATGTTAATGATTTACCTACGAGGAGTGTTTGATTTACTCCACACATAGTTGGAACGATTTTCATGAACTTTCGAGACATTTTATGTCTTGGAACAGAAGAGTCGAAATTAAAGAAAAAAAGTAACAGATTTAGCGGCAATTCTAGGAATTTTTAGCAGAGATAATGAGACACAATTTTGCAGCTGAGAATCTCAGCCCGTGTTATATCAATCAAAGCTACAGCTAGCGTTATCCAAGCAATTCACTACAAGCAGACATGTAATCCAGAATGGCTGTTATTTATTTAAACAACAAATATACAATTAACACCAAAGGAAACAAATAACAAATTTTATCAAAAATTAATTACCTACCTAACTTACTTAAACTTAAACTTAAAGAACAAAAAATACCTTCTTAGCACACAAAGGTAGTAAACGATAAATTATGAAAAAAATTGTATCATGAAGTATGTTAACTAAGCAAGTGTTCAAACTGTTGACTAAACGCTGCTAAACAGTATTCTAATGCTAATGTAGCTCAGGGCATTGGTGGAATCATTCCCAGCAAACATAATGCGAGCAGAGAGAGGAAAGCATTAACACACGGACATGTTTCTGCCTACCCGGCGTCATCAGTGTGGCTACGAGCACTCACCTTTCTGCTGCCTGCATTGTGTCTACCTCTCGGTTTATGCCCCCAACATCCACAACAGCACTGAAAATACTTTCCGGCGACCCCTAGCGCCAAGAAACACTGTTATGTCGTCATAGACCGTGGCGACATACACCGGAGCGCAGATGCCCGCCACCTATCGAGCAGTTCATGGGCTGCTGAACACAAGGTGCGGTTGCACCGAAACGCTTAGGCAACTGCACGTACAAATGATCCCTCATGCTCACCATGATGTATAAGTGGCGGGCTTCTGTACTCCGATGTGTATTGCCACGGTCTAGGACGGCATGACTGTGTTTGTTGGCGCTATGGGGCGCTGGGAGACATAGTCAATGCTGCTGTGGACATTGGGAGCATAAACCGAGAGGTAGACACAATGCAGGCAGCAGAAAGGTGAGTGTTCGTAGCCACGCTGATGACGCCGGGTAGGCAGAAACATGTCGAAGGATTCCACCAGTACCATGAGCTATATTAGCATTATTTTTTGTTTTTTTGCTAGGCATTTTTTCATGTGTAGTGTTCTAATTTTTCTTGAAAGTGACGTTTCATATTCTGAAGATTTCTTACTGTTATTTCTCTAAATGCTTCCACTATTCTCTGCTTTAATTCGCTGATGTTAGAGGGTCTATGTCGAATATTGTTAAAAACCCTCGTCAGAATGTAACTCCAAAGAAAAAAGTCCAATCAGGGCTTCTTGCCAGCCACTTCAGCGGCCCATGACGCCCTATCCATCCATCTAGTGATTCATTACACAAAAATTTGTAATTTCACTGGTGCTATGTGGTGGTGTCCCATCGTGCTGGTAAATGATCCCCACGTTTACAGAAATATTGCCAATATCTGGAAGAATTGTGTCTCTCAGCGATTTCGAATACTTTTGGTCAGTGAACAGACGATAAGAAGCGGACCAACAATGTGATCACCTAGAATGGCGGCCCACACGTTGACCATCTTAGGAGTTTGAGTATAGGTTTCTAGTGAAAGTTTTTTTTTATTTTCAACATTATTTTTTTGTTTCAAGACATAAAATTTCTCGAAACCTCATAAAAATCATTCCAACTAGGCATAGACAAAAAATAAATCAAACACTCTCTGTAGGGAGGCTATTAACATCATATAAAGGTTTTACTATGTAAGTACCTATGGCCAGTGTTATCTGAAGTGCACTGTATATGATTTTTTACGTGTGGGGCATATAAGCTTTGAGCTTGTCATAACCTCAGGAGCCTTTTAGTGTGTAAATAGTGTGTATAAAGTGTTCCATGATTTTGTTATTACCACCCCCCTCGCCATAAAAGGTGAAGCGCGGTTCCCCAACTTGCGAATGGTGACGCAAGATTATACCAGACCCACTCGAAAAATCTGCCACTTGACTCTAGTAGGACTCGAACACACAGCGCCTAATTCTACCACAGCCAGCAACTATTACTACTGGGTTATCGAGTCGGTGACAAAACGATGGTTAGAATTCATTTTCAAACATTTTGCTCAGAATTGCGCATAAATGGGTAGTCAGATCAACACCAGCTCTATACTGGCTTCCACAAATGATATAACTCTAACCATTACTTAAAAAATGAACTGTAAGATATTGTAAAGAAGCAAGAATAATGGACTGGAAAAGCAAGTTAACCTTGGAACGAGTCAAAAGCTTCATCTATTTACGTTTAATGAAGTGAAAATGGTGTGAAATATATATGGGCGCAAGAAACAAGGAAAAAATATTGATATGTACAACCAATGGATTATAGAAATTGTCAAATATAGACTAGCTATTATATGCCAAGTGATGCGTGTAGCAAGAGTGAAACGTGTTCAGGGTATAATGTCGGAATGAAAAGTAGGTAAGCACCATTTATAAAGTTTTATTTACACGTGGCAACTAAATGTTCCTTCAATAAAATAATTTCGGAGAATAACGAACTATATCAAATAATACAAAATTCTGTTTCAATCATATTCTGATTACATTCACTCAAAATAAAAGATAATCTCTCGGGAAAAATAAACATATAAATATCGGGAAGTGTAACAGTATGTATCTTAAGTCGTGTATCATAAATGTACAATCGAAACGGGCTTTACGGTCATCAATAAAATGAATTTCGGACTTGTATTTTAAAATAACAACATAATAACACGAGCGACGATCTTTGCAATGGGAACTACTACATAGCTGAGGGCTGTCGTTTAGGGGGACTTGGACATATTCTTCAGTCACCGGTGTGAGAGCCGGCCCGTGGAGTATATTTCCTGGCTATCGGGTCTTAGAGATATTCCCTAGTTACCGGTGAGAGAGCCGGCTGTCAGAATATACCTCCTCGGTGTTAGAAACTATCTTCCGAAGGTCGGTGTGGAGCCCGACTTTCAGAGAAGATACTTCACTGAACTCACTTCAGCTTACAGTAGTCAGCGTTAACCGACTTGCCCAGCGAGTCTCTCTAAATGCAGATCTCGAGGGTTTATATATCATATTTGACCATGACGTATTATTTTTTGTTGATGACGTGTAGTGTCCTTGTACGTGATGCGTACCAGTAAAAAATTCGTTACGGCATATCGTTACACAACTGCGATTGGTTTGCTTAATGAAAAATATATACGGTCATACAAAAATATCATACAGGGTTTTCGGAAATGAACTTATAATGTATAAGTTGAATTTATACAATAAAAATTGAATGAAATTGCAAGCTAATTTAACGATTTGTGAGAAAAGGTTAATGTTTTAATTTTACACTCTTTCCTTTCAGCTTAAATGTCTTTAAATTAGTGCGAACAAAGTTCATGCTCATTTTACAATCAATAAAAAAAACGCAATCATAGAGCTGAAACTGAATATACTTGCACAAAGACCATATTCTTTATAATAGTGCCAGTCACACCTGGCACTGGTCCAATAAATGATGTTAATTGCCTCAAACTGAATTCTAAGTATAGATCTGCAAATTCAAAGACTAAAACCTAAATGACTATCTAATAATTAGAAATGTAAAGGACTTTTTCCAGCCTTAAGCTAATTTTCACGTGCAAATGTTACCGTCATCACGGAATGTGCCATAAATAAAATAACTCTTTAACTACGTGCCTATTGCTGGCGTCTTAAAAGTAGAGAAATAATCCAAACGCAATGGATGAGCTCTTCCTTTGAAATCGCCAATTTCTTCAACCCAAACGAACATCTGTTTTCCTAATTTTATATCTATAAGCAACATATTTGGATTTATGTTTGGTTGTACGCCCAGATGGTACCTCAAATACATCCTCGTATACATTATTTACATTAAACAAAACAAGTTACAATAATCTCTCTCTCGTACCTTCCCCGCGCTTAGAAAGTCTTTGAAAAGACCTTCACAATCCATCAGAGGGTTCCCAAAATTAATAGAACCGCAGGAAATTAGATGAAACAACCCTACCAAACGCAATTTTCCTTAACATTTATTTAATCAACTCGTGAAATTCTCCCGGACTACTAAAAGAAACTTTACTACGTACGCAAGGATTCACACGATGACGACGACATTTAGGGTAAAAGAAGGAAGAAAAAAGTTTTACTCCGAGTTGGGCTCGTACTGCTCTCGCTTCACCTTACTTTTTCTGGAAACAGCTAATGAAAAGATAAAGACGCATTTTACGAGCGCTGTTCCGAGTGAATGCACCTCGTGCAGACGTGTTCGACCATTAATAATCTCGCCTTGTAAGGGCTGTAAACTAGTCTCTGAGATACCTAAGAATTAAAAAAAAAGATATACGGAAAAACAATGTCTTTTCTTTGATTTTTTCATTAAAAAAATAGAAGGAGGAATTCATTGTTTCTAATTTTAACTAATTTTTGTATTGATGCGAAATATAGTACAAATTCCAGATAAATAAGTTGTCAATAAATGCAGGAAAAACACAGAAACCTTCCTAATCTGCCTAGTGAAATGTGTTTTGCATATTGGGAAATTTTTTTAGACATTGCTCCTTTTTTTGAATAGGAATTTTTCTAACCGATTTTGCTTGACTGGATTTTCTACGGCTATTTTGAACCTAAGCCACAGAGAGAATGCCGTACACAGTTTTTTGACTCCAATTCGCTATCATCGGTTCCTTCAGTCCCAATGTAGAAAAAAACTGATTTACAAATCTGCTTCCTTTCATTTTCAAACCTTTAAAAGGTTATTTTACGTCTAAAATTCTCAACATACTTTCTTCCAGCAGGCTTCACATTCACGAGACCAGATACATTTTTAAAAATAATCTTATGTTTCTCTTCAGAAAAACTGCTGCAGAATCAATGTTTGTATCTTAAACATTTAACTGAGTTACAAGTTGGTCCGATATCTCTAGCATTTCTTAATTTGTTGTGGGATATTTCACCTTTCCTGGTTCGTGTATATCCATGATCTTATCCAATCATTTTTCTAGCTTAAATTTTCTGCCTTGACCACCCTTCTTCATTTATCTTTCATCCTTGCTTTTGTTTGTTTTCATCTGTTTCTATCTTCTCATTTTTCTCGTTACTAGTATAATCAGATCTGCAATAAAGTCACTTTCTGCTAGTTCAAAGTCTGGATCATCCATAACTTCTTCAACGAAATAGCATCCTTCACCTTCATTAAATATCAAGACACCATACGTAGCTTTACTATGAAATAAAGACGTGACTTCAATATGCATCTTATAGTCCAGTTTGTTAGAAATATGTATACCAAGGAAGCAAAACTCTTTTTCTCAGGTAAGTCTTTCGTAGATAGTAACAGTGTCTGTGTTTTTGTTGTGTTCAAACAAAAGGCGTTACTTTTAAACCATTCGTCTGCTTCTATTAACTCTAATTCGGATTTTTTCTGCAGATCTCCGTGCATATTTCCTCTGGTTAATAGCGTGGTATCATCTGCGTATAAACACATTTCATCACATTGTACATTATGTGGTAAATCATTGGCATATATCAAGAACAGTATTGGACCCAAAACTGATCCTTGAGGGACTCCATTGTTAACTAGACGTACCTTCGATTTCGTGTTTTGCCACACAACTACTTACCTTCTTTGCGGCAAATACGACTCTACTAGCTTGAGTGCAGGTCCTCTAATTCCATAGTAACTTAATTTGGCCAGGAATATATATACCTTAACGCAATCGAAAGCTTTTGAAAGATCGCAACAGGTTAGTACAAGATCCTTCTCGTCAGAAGCAGTTGTTATCGCTTGTATTATTTCAGCAGCCGCTGTAATCGTGGATCTTCCCAAATGGTATCAATGTTGTTCCTTGCAGTAGATGTATTAGGGGCGACTTTTACAGTAACTCATACAATAACCATCTAAATGTTAAATCAACAACAGAATACGTAATTCTAGATTATCTATAAGATAATGCAACGGCAGAGAGACTTGAAACATCGACATGAACAATGAAGATAAAGTTTCCAGAGTTATTTAATAGCAGCTTCGTCGCATTCTGGCACAAAGTATGGACTTCCAATGAGTAACTCCTTAACTATTCTCCGGACACCTTCTGCCTGTTCTGAAGAGTACTGGAATGCATAAAAGGCGCACAACGCTTCGAAATAATTGCAAATTGTTTACTAAGCAATGGGGAATAACTAGCAGTATGCTGATAAATCAATGTAATAAACGGCCTGAGAACAATTCTCCGGAAGGCTATAAATAACGCCATAATGACGCTTAAAATGGTAAACTATTGTTTCTACTAATTGTATTCTATGCTTGCTGTTTAGTGATTTGACGCAACAGCTGTGGCGCGGAAAAGCAATATTGAATGCTTTTAAATGTAAACTTAAGAAAATAAAGGTATGGCATGAATATTCCAAACATTACCATAGGAAACTAGTTTTACGCCTTAACAAAAATATTTTCTTAAGTTTAGCTTTTCGGAGTATTTCACTCTAGTTCTAGAACATCACGTAATAAAAAAAAGTTATATGGTTGAGTATATTTATATTGCCAATAAACGCGTTTCTTTATAGATGACAATGTAGTCGTCCATTGACGTTGTTATCAACGGAAAAGTTAAGTTATGAGATGAGAAGGATCTGCAGTGGTTCCCTTATATCAACGCTTTTCGAAAGAAAAATAAAGACGACCACCAAACACGTTGCAAAAAAGATATATTCCCGGAGAGAGTTATATTAAGGATATATTATTTCCTCGCAATGAAAATGTTGTGCATATATATATATATATATATATATATATATATATATATATATATATATATATATATATATATATATATACATACATACATTCCCTTGCTCTGACCTCGTAAAAATAATAGGATACGACTACATAAAATATCCTATAATAGAGCTGATGAAATTTATTCCGTATATAAATATTACATAATGTGTACATTATTAAATAGCGATATACGAGATAAAGATTCATTATACTACAATTTCATCGGCCAAAAAGGATCGAGAACCTACAACTCAGCACTTTTCATAGATATCTGGATAGCATAAAAATAATCTCAACTAATGTAGAAATATATACATTGCTCTTCGATCTTAGTAGTCACGTAACATTTTTCTGATACAAGTAAAGAATCCAAATGACCTCCTTTCTCCCTCCAACATATGTTACAAAGATAAAGATGATATACGCTTGTCATTTTAAGTCACGACACACTACATAATGAAGATTGTGTGTTTGGTAACTTGGAAGGAAAGGTATCCAACACGCACAAAAATTTAATAAAACTTGAATGGTTTGTAGATTTTATAGGACTATGTAAAATGTCGGATTCGATTTCGGCTGAGGTACGGTTTTATGGGATGAAATCGAAGTTTGAAGATTGGGAATTTCCACGTTTCTAGTAAATTATTGCCTATTAGATATTCATAAAAATTATCGATACATATAGGTATTTATCACTTTTAAAGCGCTGTCGAAATACACTGAGCTTGATGCAATAGGAGCTTAATGGAATAACCTCCACCCCCAACCCCTATGTCCAAGTGTATTTGTTTGTGTGGTAATTATACATACTCACTTTTCATACCATTCAAAGCAAACGTAGGCATTTTTACTTTAGCGTCATCATGACCTTGCAAAATAACCATATGTACGTATTCGGTTATATTATTTAAACCGTAAATAAGAGAACTGCTAAGATATGAGTCTGAGTTTATTTCAACATTGGTATATATAAATCCATTGACTATTACACATATGTATACGTTAATCTGTAAAACAATATTTTGATGTGTATTTTACATTTTCCATTGCACGTTTCTTACTGAATGTTGAAAGATGTGCACATCCACGAGCCGGAAATTCATTCATCATGATAATAGATTACATAAAGGTGTTAAAAACAAAAAAATCGATTGCATCTTGAACACTTAATAAGAGCAGGCTCGCTACAAACAAAACCATGATGGAAGAAGCCTCCACTGCTGTTACCAAAGGCAAATTCAACGGGATGATCGAAAGGGTCGGGTCTGTTTTCCAAGTAGCCGGTTTTAAATCAAGCATATGCAAATAGATTTCGATATCTAGGTGCAGATAACTAGTTATGTACCAGTAACTGTAGTTTAATAATATGGTTCCTTTGTCGAAGATAAACATCTTAATTTTTAAGTACTACAAGGACGGAAAATTTTCTAACAAAAGACGATTGAATCATGCCGGTAGCTTTTTTAGGGATTGTTAGTGTATGTGCATCCTTACTGATAGGAACAAATTCCTTCAAAGAATTGGGTCAATGGTCTGTCCAAGAATTTAATGTACTTGGGAACAAAACATTCCCCTGACTTCCTTTAAAACCATAAATAGCGGAAACATTAACCGACCATTTGGTGATACCAGCGGAAGAATAGTGTAACTATATGTTGTAACAGAAACTGATTGCACAGTACATTCAACTTTCTTTGCAACTACTACCGCTAACGTACGACCTCAACGTAATTCCAAATTAAAGCCGTTTTCGTCTGTGTTAAATGTATTTTGCACCCCATATTCAATTTTGGTTTTACGTCTTCTACAAAAGCAGATGCTGTGGTTTTCAAGTCATTGTCTTCAATTCCATATGAACGAGTTACAAGCTTGGTTATTTTTTCTTTAACCATTCTGCAAACCCTTTTGAAATGTAGTATCCATTTATAAGAAAGTTTAAAGTGATTTAACTGCACTTCTTCGTTTGGCTCTAGAGCGCATAGTTGTAAACCCAAGTCATGAACAATTAAATTCATTGAAACAGTTCACTAAAACCCTTACCACAACACAGTGTTGTGGTGTTCCAGTGCCACAGATTTAGAGTACCCGTTTAATTAAATTCATATTTAAATTAGCTACTATCTTATTAAACACATACTCCGAAGTTGCCAATAACTTATCCCCTCTTGCACCACCTTTTTGTAATGACCTCCCATCTATATAATTGTCACTGAGATTTCATTTTTTGAAGCGATTTTGTACACTTTCTAATGTCAATCTTCGTTTCTTCCCTCTTCGCCAATATTCAACTGTTTTCCACTTATAAATTAATTAAACCATCTTCTGTATGGCTGGCAGAGGTTTATTACAATTCTTCTTGAACCATTTCAATATCTTCCCGTAATGGTTCTTCATCCTCTCCCACTATTTCTGGAATAACTGATCAATGTTCATCCAAATATTCTAATCCATATGTTGTTTCAAATTCAAACGAAGTGTCCTTTATACGTTGACCTATTATGTTTTTATGGTGTCGTGAAGCTCATGCTCTTGCCTACGTGGGTATCGCACTCCTTCTCGATATCCATATGTTACAATTAATAATTGTATAATATTCAACGAGTTTGTGAATACCATGTTGTAACTTGTTGACTGGTCTGACAAACAAATGAATACTGCCAGTGTTACCAGTGCAGTAGCGGCTAACGATGACGTAAGTGGGAGGTCCAACAAAGCTTTGATTTTCTCGTGTATTTCCGTTGTATATCGCGTACATTGTACTTGACAAAAATACTCGAAGAAATCGAAGCGTTCTCCTTGACCTCTCATTTACGTCACCACCAGCCGCCACTGGTTTCAACTTCCCAACCCAATCAATAATTTTAGTACATTAGTTAACCTGTCATATAAAACGTAAGCTTTAAATATGTGCAACCGTATAAAGCCTTGGATAAAACGTGTTACCATAAAAAGAAAAAACAAGGTTTCCAATAAAATTTGGGACTTATTCTAAAAACTCGGCTAAGGTATGGTACTGTTTTTTTCAACCTTTTAACTTTTAACTTTTAAAGAATTTAATTTAATAGAGTATGCATTCACGGAAATACATAATAGATTCCATTTTTATTCTCTCGCCAATGCAATGCGCAATGAGGTGAATACAATTTAATCCATATTCTCCTAATTATAAGAATTCACCATAATAAGAGCATAAGCAAAAGCACTGTAGAGCGCATTTAATTTTCATCTACAACGGCTAGAGAAAGAAAATTGTATTTTCTTTTAAATCGCTGCAATATCCATATATCTCCATTTCCTGTTACAATCTAGAGGAGGAAACACTAAATTAAATAACACTCCTATCCTATCTTCGGGTAGAATTTCTCAATTCTGTTTGTAATGTATTGAAATACATGGGTGAGATGTATTAAAACAATATCCTAGGGACTATATACACGGTAAGTCATATGTCCGGTGTCGGAAGATTGTGCCTTTGTGGTAGTAGGTTTTAAACATTTTTTCTTGTTATTATTATGGGCATGTTTTAAAATTACGTTGAAACCTTTAGGGTGTCTCATAACATCGTAACTACCTAAAGGTGTATTTTTAAAAATGAAACATGCTACATATTACTGCATTTTGGAAACCTCATTAAATTCTGAGGCAAAATGTAATAAGGTACTACTATCCTAAAACTAAAGATATCAGAGTTATTAGGTTTTTTTGAGAAAGTTGACATCTATAGAAGCCATTGTTTCCCCGGAAGTGCGCATTAGACAGATGTGATTTTTGGTATTTAGACTAGGTATAAAAGGACATGATACACGCGCATTCATATAGTTCTGAATTGCTAACGTAATGCGGTTGTATTGCTTAAGTTGGTATGATAGGTTTTTGTTAAAAAAGTAATTCTTTTTAAATGTGACACTTATATCGAGGGACGTTCAGTAATTAACAAATTAAGAGAGCTGTTTGAAATAAAAGCAAACTTCTTTTGTTCATTTCAAAATGTCGGTTCCTCTCGAAACGTATACGGTAGGAGAGTAACGTTCAATGATAAGATTTGTGTTATCCGAAGGTGTGAAGCTGGCAGAAATTTCTTCGAGAATGTTGAAACAGTATAGTGAAAAGTGTTTAAGCCGCGAAAACGTGTACAAATGGATTGCACACTTTAAATCGGGCAGAACAAATGTCACCGATATCCATCGCTCCAGACGACCAATTAAAATGTCAACCGACGCGCTACAAAATCGCACAAATGACCTTACTCTCCACGACAGGCGTATAAAAATTAGCAATAGCTGATTTGTGTAATGTTAGTGTTGGAACTGTGTATTCAATCATCCAAGACAGTTAACTCAAGTCCATAAAGCCCCTATACTGCCCAAAAAACGCGAGAGATGATGGAAAATTTAGATTGGGAGGTGTTGCCATATCCTCCTTACAGTCCCTACCTCGAACCGTCCGATTTTCATCTGTTCGGCCCACTCAAAGAGTTTTCACATGGCACCAAGTTCGAAGACAACGAAGCGGTCAAACAAGCTATATACAAATGGCTCGGACACCAAGGTCAAGAATTCTTCAGCACTGGAATTAGAAAGCTCACAAAGCGATGGGAGAAGTGCCTAAATGTCATTGTCATTGAATAAATTGTTTTTTACCACAGTCATTTGTCTCGTTAATTACTGAACGTTCCTCGTATTATTTTAGCTCTGAATTTTTGGCAACATTCTAGATAAAGAATTACTAATACTTATATTACTAATCTTAAATCAACTATTTTCTCATTATAGCGATTTGTAAAACTGAACTGTCAATTTTTTATTTTATTGGTGTGCCATGACAGAAACAAGTAAGTCATTGAAACAATTATTGATTACTATGACATTTAATGATGTCAAATTATTATATTATAGTAAAATTAATAACTCATTTATTATTACCTTAAAATTTAAAAACAATTGAATTCCTTATAGTAAATAATCTGCAAAGTGTCTACCCAGCCTTTTTATATGTCTGAAACTGAAAACATATATAATTTTATTTTACAATACCTTGCGCAACAGAAACTTGTCTCGTGCAACAAAACTAAACTTTAAACTACGATAAATATACATAAGAAGGAATAAGAAATAAAGAATTAAATAGGTATGAAAAGTTATTTTAAAAGATGACAACTATTACTTTTAAGCACTTCCGAATTCGAAGAGGATGTTACGTAGTTTTGTTGTGAGTACAATTATTAGTGAATGTCAACAAATTTAGTAATTGTTCCAATGTTCATGTTTATTTCAATTAACTATTGACAGTAATTCAGTATCAAAAATAGCTATAACGAGAAAATGGCTGATTTTAGACTATTAATATATTAGTAATTTTTTGTACAAAAATTTGCCAAAAATTCAAAACTAAAATAATATACAGGTGTTCCATTAAAAATTATGTTCTAACAAAAATATACCATGCCAATTTAACACAGTATTACGCGCACCTCATCAGCAATTCAAAACCAACGGACATTTTTGACACACGGGCTTAATGTGTGAAAAACATCCATTCGGAAAGGCACAATCTTCCCAGCCTGCAAAGATGGCGCATCCTGTATATTCCAGTAGAATTTTATAACTTTACAATTATCAAATCAAATTCCTATCGATAAGTAAACTTTCAATGATAATCCGTTTGTTTCTTTTTATATCACAAACCTTCGGTCCCCTTTACTAATAAATAAATATAATATAAAACATATTTCCTTTGTTTATTCGTTTTAAAATTCATTTAAGATTCATAAAAATCGATGTCGATGTCGATGTTTGTCGACATCCTTTAACGAATACAAATTGAGAAGGTTAATAAAAAAACGACGTATCACACCATGCACGTATTCAAAGACATAGAGAACCCCCATAATTTTGGAAACCGAAAATCTATGGTAGCCGTAAACACCATTTTTTTATTTTAAAATTAGTTATGATTTGTTTTTAAGTTCGTTTTAACACATTAACATTTAATATTCAGCAGTCTAATCTAAATCTATAGCGAAATTTTTGTAGTATTGTCAGCAGACCTCGAGTGTATTGTGTATTCGTGTTTATTTGGTTCTGTTTGTCCTTTATTCGTCTCCCTTCCTTTCTTTTCTTATCCCTTAAGTTCCTTATTTTGTTCCAGCTTCTGTTATTGTCTCTGAAGCTATGGATTATGGACTGAATTTTACCCAGCCCTCTTTTTTTACGGCTCTGACCATTTCTTTACTAACTAATTGATTGAATTAGAGTTTTTACTAGTTTCGAAAAGGCGTTGTTAATTTTTGTCTATAAAGTCATTTATTTCGAATAAAGAAAGTTACTTATATTATTTATCGAACCTGAAAATTGTAATTATGTTGCTGCTAATGTTATTTTTTGGAATTTCGAGTATAATTGAGTAACTACAAACTAAATGCCCATATAAATATTATAAACACAACTGAGCTCTATCAGAATATTCGTTTTAGTAAGTAAAGCAAATGCCATACATGCATTAGCGTGACCACGAGGTTCTTCATGTTTCTTTATTTTAGTGGTTAAATGATGTGAATCTTTCACACCGGTTCTAGCCCAACTGAAATCTAATGATCCAAGCGCAATATTATAGAACAACAAACGAAAAGCAATAGAATAAATTCGAAAAAATTCTATTTTCAACGATTTTTTTTTTCGTTATTTGTTCCAATTTTAATTGAGGACTACCTAACCCTTTTTTTTCTTCCAGAGGAAGTCTATTAAAATCATCTTTTTGAAATTACACTATAATTCTGCTCATTCTTAAAGCTGAGCGCAAATGTATGTACACCGGCTAGACTATGATTGGTTGTTTGGCATCGTATTGTTGCTATAGCGTCCCAAATATTTCATTCCAATTTATTGTACGTTGCGTGCATGTGGTATGAAGTACAATTCATTTCACAATATTGACCACGGAATAAGTTGGAAGTTGCGGGATATTAAAACTGTGTTTTCGCAATAATTACGTAATATAAATTTGAATAAATATGTTTACGAATTGAATTGAATTTTTAAACGATATGTCAGGGAAGGCGCGCACCGTTGCGGCGTTATGGACACACCGCATCTGCAGAATAACCAACTTATACAAAAGTTGCAACACCACCATTATATTACATTTTTGGTGGATGAGCCGCGTTTTCGTTTAAGATATTTCTTTTATATTATTCCTTTATTTATTAGGTTCTATTAAAAATTCTCGCCACTTTTCGGACATATAAAGTTTATTATAAGAAATTACAAAAACGAAAAACAACTTAGGGTGCAATGTAAGCACCATAAACTTCGATTACCGTACGCCATCTTTCAGCCAGTTTTCGAATATGGTCGTGATACCATTCCTCTGTTTTCGTATTTGTTTATAAAGAGTATTTATCAAGGATATGCGGTAAGTACAAAAAGTGTCGGAAACTTTTGATATAACCTAATATAACTGCGTCAAATATTTAAGAAAATTTTCGCTTTTTATAAGAAAATCAAAATAAATTTTCATTTGATTTTTCATTTTGATATCTTATTGCCTTTCGAAAAACTATGCTCATCCAATCAACTTAACAGTAATAAATGAACGTCCTAACTATTTTGCATTTACAGGAGAGGATAGAAACCATTAAGCTTCAGCGGTAATCAGGGTATAAATCTACACGAATAGAGTACTTACCTGTGCGGGATCTTGTCCGGATGGATGGGAAGAATCCGACAGATGAATCGGCGGATCGTAGCGGAATAGTTTTAAAACTGACAGCTTGAAGAATGTCTAGGACGGATGAAATGTACGAATTCCTTAGTTTGGAATTCAGTCGCAGTGATATACGTTACGGTCGCGAAAGAAATGTCACCTTATTTGTACGCATCAATATTATTGCAGGGAAACCCTTTATCCGAAAAAACGCTAGTTCGGATAAAGCTTCTCAGAGAAGACATTTAGTGTGTTCTCTGCTGAAGGATGACGTTACAATAACAGGTGAGTTGTTTAGTGAGCAATGATATACAATTTGAGCTCTGTTCGCATTTGTTTGTACTGTACGAGGTACCTTATTTTCAACGTTTTGCTAGGGCATCTTGGAAACTACGAGACACGTCCAGAATCTAAGTTCCATTTGGTAATAAAAACAAAACGAGTCCAGATACAGAAAAGCTATTTATTACAAGAAAAACTACAAACCTTAAACTATCTTTCTGTATAGCTCTCACCATTTCGTAGGCACTTATCATGTCACACAAGTTTTTGTATGCCTTCCTCATAAAACGTTGCCGCCTGTGTTGTCAACCATGTGATAACATCTCCTTTGACCTCTTCATCGCTGTTGAATTTTTAACCACCAAGGAACGTTTTCAGGTGACACAACTACGTCGCGCAATTCAGAATAAGCACCGAGGAATGCTCCCAAACGGTATTGTTTTGATTTATGATAATCCCCGCCCTCACACTGAGAACAAGACACAGAAACTCTTAGAGGACTTTGGCTATAGCCAGTTTGACCACACTCCGTACAGCCCAGACCTCGCCCCTAGCGACTTCCATCTCCTCTTGCACCTAAAAACGTTCCTTGGGAATCAAAAATTCAACAGCGGTGAAGAGCTCAAAGAACATATTATCACATGGTTGACAACACAGGCGGCAACGTTTTATGATGAAGGGATACAAAAACTTATGCCACGCTATGACAAGTGCCTACAAAATGGTGGGAGCTATGTAGAAAGATAGTTTAAGGTTTGTAGTCTATTTTTGCAATAAATAGCTTTTCTGTATCTGTACTCGTTTTATTTTTATTACCAAACGGAACTTAATATCTGGACGTACCTCGTATAACAGATATCCAAAATATAATCTAAGGCTGTCACGATCTCTTTTCTCAAGAAATTAATAACAGGTCTATTAAATTATGGCTATTATAATTGGTAAATATTCAGATATTGTCTATTTTTAACGTTTGCCATATCTTATTCGTCAAAAAACTTTCGAACAGCTAAATAAATACGTAACTTTATCTGCAAAATTTGTTAATATAGTAACTTCGGTTGACATTTAAAACTCCATCTACCGCAAATTAAGGTTGGAAACGCGCTTTAGTACATATGTATATCGACCCATACCATAACATAGCGGTCTCGGAATGAAACAAGCTCGGATACAGTACAGCCTAATACCCCTCATTTTGTCATCTGTACACCCGCTGACAATCATCAGGTGGCCGTAGAGAAAGTCGGGGCTCATCTGTAAAGAGCATATTACTCCATTATTGCATTGTCCAGTTTACGCATGTTCGTGCAAATCGAAACCGTTCTTGCCGATGCCGTCTCGTTAGCAGCGGTCTAAATCAATTACGTCCGTCTTCTACAAGTATTTGTCATACCCTTCATTCACTTAAAACAACTCTTAACTGATGTTGAACAGAAACCTCGTTAGTCCTTGGTTTTTAAAAATACTGGGAACGAGAAAATTATCATCAAGTGCACTTATTGCTCCCCTTCACCCGCCTTTACATAACCATTCCAAGCATCCTGTACTATTTCATTGTTTGAGGTATTTCCAACGTTCGGGGTGTATATTGTTGACTAAAATCATTCTCAGTTAAGCAATAATTTGGCCGCGATTTGCCGTATATAAAATGCTGATAACATAGAACTGCCGGAAATAATCTGTCGATTATGTTTGGCCTCTCGCCAACTACGATGTTTTCCAATAAAACAAGTCGACATACCGATAATACGGATGTATGTGTTACGCCGAATAAGCGAAATTGCCTATTACGTGAAATACGCAAACTGTTGCCTATTTTCTGACATCAACAATGGCTTTACCTGCTACACGAAATCGGCAATAGATTGAGCTTTAATTGCATGTTTTGTAAAATCGACAAAGCTAGAAATGGATAAGTCTATAACATAAAAATATATTTTATTCAATATAATATATGGAATAAAAAATACATGGTATAATAAGATTGTGATAAAAGTTATAGACGAATCTAAATTCTATTATGAAACTACGATAAAAACTTTAAACAACATAGCAAATAATACATAAAATTTATTACGTAGGTGCCACGGTTCATGTTTAATTGTTTTTTTGCAAACTCTGCCAGCGTGGCAAGCACATTTCTTATTTTTACACCCTGCATCTTATTTTGACATCCTGCAATACATATATGTACATCTTTTATATCTCTGCTCACTACCAATGAAAGGTAATCTAACTTGCGTTCTCATTGTCGCCCCATTATCTGGAATATCTTTGACCTTAAGTTGTTCTAATCCTCCATATAAATAAAAAAGGAAATTCGACACAATGTGAGAATTTCAGAACGATCTATCTATCCTCGGTAGGATTTAAAATATATACCCGAATTTTAGAGAAAAAATTAAGGAAAAATATAGAAGGAAAACTAAAGGACGAGCGAGCTGCATTTAGAACAAGCAAACAAATGACAATATAAGTATTATAAGAAATATAATTAAAAGAGCAATAGACAGTAGGAAACGACTTTATCTGGCTTTCATTGACCTAAAGGCAGCTTTTGATATGAAAATCAGTTTGGAGATGCTTACATGAGTTGCAAGTAAATAACAAATTAATAAATGTAATAAGAAGTACCTACCAGAAAGTGAATGAAAAAGTGCAGATTAGGAAGCTAAAGTCGGCGACTTTCCAAATGGACAGAGGAGTGAAGCAAGGGGATAGTATGAGCCCACTACTATTTATCATATTGATGGATAGAATAATGAAAAACACTAGAAGAAAAACTGAAAAAACCATAATTGGACACAGAAACCTTACTCCTGTAATCTGGATAGTCTGCTGTACGCCGATGACGTAATACTGATCACTAATAGTAAAAGAAAAATACAGTCTATAATAGACATTTGTACAAATGAATTAGAACAACTGAAAATGGAAGTAAATATAGAAAAAAGTAAAATAATGATAATAAACGATGCAACATTAACAGAAGAAGAACGAACAATAACATCATGCAATCAACAAAAACTAGAGATACTAACGGTCTACGAATACTTAGGCAGCGTCATCTCAAATGATGGAAAACTTGATCTGAAAATAGCAAAAAGAAAACAGAAGACTACAAATATATATGAATAAAACAATACTCAATAAAAAGGAAATAAACATAAACATAAAAACTAAGGTATATAATACCGCCGCTCTGCAATTAATATTATATGCAAGTGAGATTTGGAATGACACCACCAACAAATAAATACTATGGAAATGAAATACCTCAGAAGGATAGCCGGGAAAACAAAGTACGACAGAATAAGGGACATATAAATAAGACAGATGACAAAGCAAGAACCAATTAAAATCAAACTAGAAAATAGACATTAAATTGGTTTCGCCACATAACAAGAATGGATCAAGATAGACTGGTGCGAAAGGTGATTGAGGCAGGAAGGATGGGGAGAAGAAGACAGAGCAGGCCAAGAAAGACATGGAATCAAGGAATAAAAGAAATAGGTGCAGGACGCGGAAAAACCTTGGGCAAGATGAAAATATGTGCAAGGGACCGAAAGGGATGGAAAGCATGGATAGGGGGGACGAGTAATATGCAATTCCATCCGACGCGCTAAAGGGCATAGGGAACACGGAGAAGAAGAAGAAGAAGTTGTTCGAATTTCGATAACTGTACGGTTCTTATTTCAAGCCAAGTATTTACAATCGTGTTTTTAGTGCCAACTCTAAATTTGTCGTCATTTTCTCCCACAACAACACCAATTAAATTTGCTGGATCACCTCTGCCTCTATCGAAATAACTAATCCCCACCAATATGTTGTCTCCAACTTTCAACTTATACAACCTTTTATTAGATCTTTCAACCATTTTCTTAAGGTAACATGTTTTCAGATGCTATATTTCTACATAAAACAGCTGGCTAAACTTTTTCAATTGCAGAGATGCCAGGAGGCTCCTTGAAAGTAGCTGTTTCTGGTAAGGGTTCACTTTCAACAGCTGGATGAACATCTTCAGTTATAGAAATGCCAGATGCCAGGTGGCACAAAGTATCTGTTTCTGGCAAAGGTTCACTTTCATGAAATTCTACGTCTTCCGGTATTGCACCAATTCCATTATCTTGTAGTACTATCAAACTTAGAGCTATTTCTTTTTCAATACTAGGATCACAAGAAGGTATCCCCGTATTCTCATTCGGTTCAGCACTATCGTCACTTGATGTGTTCCCAATGTTACTAGAATTTATCAAGTTTATCATGTCTTCTTCCAAAATTCCGATTGAAATATATTCTAAAAATTCTCGTGGAACCTTGGAGTTTAATCCAATTTTTGGCTTTTGGCCAAACAAAGCCTTATACGGTTCCATTTTGATAGCTTCACGGTAAGTTATATTAATTCCCCACTGTACAAACTCCAGTCCTGTAGTCCAAGACGATGTATTATTATCGCGCAACCAAGCGATTAAGGAATATTTTAATGTTTGATTGCTTCGTTTCATGAGCCTTGGCTCTGCGGATGTCTAGGTCTACCGTTGACTAGCACTAATTCCGGCCACAAACTTGCTAATTCGCAAATAATATTTGTCGTAAATTCACCTCCGTTATCTGTTTGAACAACATGTGGAGCACCGAAGTCCAAAAAAATTTTAACCAATTCCTTGGCAACTTCTACAGCTATCTTACGAGTAAGCGGTCTTAAAACACTGTATTTGGTAAATGTTCTTTATAATGCAAAATGAATTTGTATGGCACATCAGGCAAACTTGACCCCCTTTGATTCAAGTCGTTAACTGTTAAACGTACAACTAGACCGTGTAGTCAACATTTTCTTTGTTTTCTTTGTGCATCTTTCACATTGTTCTATAAATTGTTTTATAAGGCTCATTGGTTTCTAAACGCCAGATATCCATTGAAATCTCTAACGCGTTGAGAAACCGAACAGTAATAATAATAATATTTTGAAGCATAGCAACATACCTGCAAAAGTTGTATTTTTTAGTACTGTTGTGACTTATTTAAGGTCACTATTATCACTTACTTAGTATTTTGAAAGCTGACTTTTACACTGCTTGCATGTTTGTTTTTGCCGATTACGCGAATTTGGCAGGTTTGTTATTGCCTACTACACGACGGCGTGTATTAGGTAAAGCCGCTGCCGATGTCACGAAATAGGCAAAATTTGGGTATTTCACGTAATAGGAAATTTCGCTTATTCGGCATATGCATCAGAATACAAAAAAGCATTTCGTACATCAGGGACTATCATTGTTGTATGTTAAAAAATATATTTTTGTAATATGGCAGTTTTATACCATATATCTGATTATAATTAGAAGGTACTTAAGTGGCCACTTTTTGCTAGTGAGTATACAGTGAGGCCCTAAAGTTTCCTAATGTTTTCTGTGAGCTAACTTTTGGTGTTATCGGCACGATAACACCAAAAGTAAACTTTCTTATTTTAAATAAAACACCTATATATTTTTACGTTTCTGGAAAGGTAATCGAAAGGCCAATCCAACGATACCACATAACATATGTGGTATAAAGTATAACATATACTTTAACTTAAGAAATATGACGATATACAGCAATAAAGAGTTTGATAATCTGTTTTTGTTGTTACGCAAAGTTGGCTAGGATAGAGCGCCTAATGTTTCTTGTGACGTCAGATTGATCCAAAGAGCTTGTTGCTAAGCAAAGTAATCATAGCAATTGCCAAACTATTAGATGTCAATTCCAAAAGCGTAAACTATTCTTGTTGTTTATTTGGATTATATCCTGCATTTTTCATACTTTCATTTTTTGTTCTAGTTATTATTTTCTCTCATTTTAACTTGTTTTGCGAATTGTTTTCACTTCTTTATCGAATTTTATTGCAATTAATTAATTACGGTAGGTTTGTTTAAATTGGTTAGTTCATAAAAAATATAATCAACATATTTTTTCTAAAAACGCTAGCTTTTGTCGTTCAAAAGTTAGCATGAGGGGATTATCTTGGACCTCACTGTATATTGTAACCACCGTGCATGTAGATGACAATTGTGAGAACATACAAAATGCATTGAATGTAAATATATATTGTAGTGATATTTTTGAGTAAATAATAGTTAAATTGTAATTAAATAAATTAAATGAATTAAATTAATCTAAATTATCTCAGGGTTTACCTTTTAGTAAAATGGTAGGGAATCTCACTTATTGACTTTCTGCAAATTAGCAAATTAAATGAAAAAAATGAAATGATTTATTAATTTTAAAGAGAGACAGTAATTTTTACTAGTATAATTTTGATATAAATTTAAAACAAGATAGATTATATTTCTTTCGAACACTAGTAGATGTACAAAGACCTATCACAAACCCTAATCAATAGCTAATTAATACATAATTAAACTGTTATTAAAATTTTGAAATTTAGATTTTAGAATAAATGATTGGATTTTTATTTCAATTTTGTTTATTTAGCCAATTTTTTTTTTAACTTCGGTACCTGTGCACTGGATCACTTCGATATCCTTTTCTTTGGATCGTTAACCGGTCTTCAATAGGTGGACTGGAAGCTTGGTCCTCGGATCTTGATATTTATAAATTACAATTGCGAAAGGAACAAGTTGTACTGCAGTTTATTCCCAGTAAAGTTTCATGTATACTTAAACATTTAAAGAAATTATAGAAGAATTTTGCAAAATATGTGTATGTCGAAAGTTTGTTTTTATCTCTCTGATCTCCTTTTGTTTTGAGTCCCCAGTTGACTACTTTTTGATAAATAAACTTGACTCTTGAAATTCCATTCGCTTCTTTGGTTAGGGTGGTTTAATGTTGTAAGTACGATAGTGCAATAAAATGTCGTTTCTATGTAAACAATGTATTTAAAAATCCTTTAACTGTATGCGTTTGGCAGTTAAGTACATTTTGAATTATTTGTTTATAAAGAAATATAATTTAACTTTTTATTAGTAAATTTAGTATATCACCGAGTTCGTAGTTCACTGAACTCTTTTTTTTAACAAAAATCTCGTTAGTTATAATGTGTAAGACAAAGATAAAATCATGAAGTAGGAAAATTACGAGGAAAGAGAGCAACAACACTACTTCGCCTCGTCTAAGTGATAAACTAAAATAATTCAAACTGTCAAGGAATAATGACTTTCAACAATGTCAACGAATATCAAAAATATGTTGTAGGTAATAAAAATGTATTATGTGTTGCCATTGGCTATTACAAGTACTAATATATCGTAATATTAGAGAATTTAAACATATAAATATGAATAAGCGTTCTCTTTTAGACAAAAACACCGCCTTCCCATGAAAACTTTTCCACTAAGATATTCAGAAAAGAAATTGTCTTCGGTAGCGCAGGGAAAAGATATTCAACGGAGTTTTATTGCAACGTTTATTTTCTTTTTCCGCTACTGTCTTCTCTTTTTTTGTCTTCTATACCTATAAGAAAATTCAGAATATATTTGCATATTATCTTAAGCTTTTGCGCTTGATTTAATTTTGTTTTTTCTTCGGAAATAGGAAGTTGGGGTCAATAGTTGTCTTTATCTATTCTATTATTACGTTGTAGTTTTGGAGAATGAACTGTGTGCTTTATTTTATATGAAGCAGTTCACTAAAACCCTTACCACAAAACTTTGTGGTAAGGGTTTTAATGAACTGTTTCAGTGTTCCAGTGCCACAGATTTAGAGTACCCCTTTACTTTATATGACAATGACACCGTTACTTACAGTAATTTATTACATTTTATATCCGATGGGGCAGTTATTTTAACAATTAATACAATAACGTTTTCCTACGGTTCTTCTTCCAAACCCCATTAACGTCTAAACAAATTATTTCAAATGCCATAATGCAGAGGTAGTATCAAAGATGCAGAGAATTATTTTAGGCAGAAAAAAAGTTCATCATTTTAGTTTCAGTTTCTTACAGGTACTTATTCATATTTATTCCTGTAGATACAATATAAGTACATGAATGTGGAAACGTCACAATCGTATAAAAATAAAACAGTAGTACAAATAAACAATTTAAACCCAACTAAGTGAGAGCCTCAATGACAACACTGGGGAACAATTTGTAACACAATTTCTGTTGAGTTTGGTTTTTGAGCTGTGTTATAGTTAATTAGGCATGCTGGTTTCAAAACTGTAGTTAGTTTTCTTCTACCACGTCAAGTTTTATCTCTACACCTTATGAGAATGTAACCACTCTCCGCGAAATCGAGCATGAAAAGAATGCTTGGTTGGCATTCAAAGACATTGTTAAAAACTATCTTGGAAATACACGAGCACAGAATTACGCCAAAATTGTCCAGCAACTCTTGGAGAGCTTCAAACTGCTAGGTTGCAACATGAGCACCAAATTGCATTTTTTACATGGCCATCTTGCTAACTTCCCGGAAAATCTTGGTGCAGTCAGTGATGAGCAGGGTGAACGATTTCACCAGGATTTGAAGGTCATGGAGGCACGGTATCAAGGTAGATGAGATGTACATATGATGGCTGACTATTTTTGGAGCATCAAGCGAGAATGTCCACAGATTAAACATTCCAGAAAAAGCTATAAGCGAAAATTTTTGCCTTAATATGTAATTACCGTTCGATAAAGAAACAACTATTTGTATGAACACAATTTAACTTGCAGTAACTATTATAGCCCTTGTATGAATAAAATTATTCTTTATAACAGTATATTTGGTAAGTTTTTACTTTATTTTCCTTTATATGCACAATTTGTATGACTTTTGAGGGTATCCTGTAGCTTAAAAAGTTGACGTGATTGACAAAAACTGCGGTTATTTTTGGATCCAGAGGCCAAAAGTTAGTTAAAAACAAGTCACAGATTTAAGACAACGAAATTGCTGTTCCCCAGTGCAATGTAAGTATGTGGATGCAACTTTAGTCAGATAAAGTAAAAGGAGTAAGAGATTCAGCTTATTAACACTTACGATCAAAGGTATCTTCCAATCGTTTTAAGTTCCACTCGGACAATATGTTTTTAACAAATGCGTTCATTTTATTTTCTGATCCTGTTTTAACATCATTTACATACGAATGATATCAATAAAATATTTATATATAAATCAAAGACATACCTTTTAATCCTTTAGCTAATATATCAAACCAAACGAAGCAAGCCGCTACGATATCATACGATAGGAAGTCTGTAGGAACAGAAACACGAAACTCGAACATTAAAACGCCCTCCCTTAGCACCCAAAAAATGAGCAGCCATATGCGCATCACAAAGCGCAAGTACAGTTAAATTAAAAATTATGCGTATATGTTCCAAAACCGCTTTTCTTAGATTAAAAAGATTATTGTAAGAAATTTTTTTTTTTTACGCAATTATGTGTAAATTCTTTCTAGAAGAAGATATTCTCACATTAAAACATTCTCATTGTTGTTTTAAGAAAATACTGCTAAGAAAATATTTTTGCTTGATTTAAAAATGTGTTTCTCCTCGTACATGTACACATATGCTACATCTGTCGCTCTAGATATTTACGTTACGTGAAACGTATATTCAAATGTCCCCGTCGTAAGAGTTGCAAGAGTGATATGTACGTGCCACCACTTCAAAATATGGCTTCTCGTTGTTAATCTAAGAGGACGAATGTATTCGCGTTTTTCTGACATTATTTTCACGCGTTTGACACGTCGATTTACACGGGAACATGTATTTCTCTACGTACGGTTTATCCCTTACATTCAAATATTGTTTCTTAACACTGACTTTTTGGGTGAGATGATATGAAAATTCTAGTCATGTATACTACAAGGTCTACTTTTATTATTTCCTTTCCATAATGCAGCTCTTAATAATTTCTTTAGTATTCACTTTTTGTAACTTCAAATTTGTAAGTTAAATTAATCGTTTAAAATCGGAAATGAACAAAGTAAAATACTGACAGATATAAATCTTACTAGCGCAGGTATGTAGTTTGTTATTTTCTGTTATGTCTAATAACTAATAACCAATGTTGAACGATTTTCAAACTCGCTATTGGCATTACCATTGAAGATCCACAATAGTACCCTTACAAATTTAAAATAATTATCAACTTTTTATAAACCTTAGGAGAAATGCACAGTTTTGTTCTTAATGGGTAAAATAACTGTTGCTGTCTTTGACTAATAAGACAACATTCACAGAGTATAAGGTCTGAAATCTCAAAGTCCTCTTGGAATAGGCAGGAGCCTCTTTTTGAGACCTAGCATTATTTATGCTGTTCTATGCTAAATTGATCTTTGTACTAGTTGTTCTTCCAGTACATGTTTTTTATGATATTTTCTGATACCTTTCTTAAGTGGTTCATTTCTAATATTTATGACTGATGACTGCTTTCTCTCGATGGTTGTAATCCACTAGAAAGTTATTAGATGTAAAAATCATTGTGTAGGATATAAAATAACCTATATCTAATATTATGTAAACAATAATATCTGGCACAGTTCAACAATCATTTCGTCTTTCAAAAATCTACACAAACCTTGAAACATTATGCTCTCAATTTCTATTTCACACAAACAAACTTCTTTCAACAGAGAAATGAAATAGTCCTTTAAAAATACATCGTTATGTCTTGTTTTTTAGTAGGAGAAGTATTTTATTGGTAGGCAACCCCAAAATTGTAACAACATCGAAACATCTCTACACAGCCTTATTTTATCATTAAATAGTTAAAAATACACGAAATTGGTGGAAACGCAAGGGATATATTGGCCATTAAACTGTCCAAACTATGTCTATAAAATTTATTATTGAAACGGTATGTTTTAGAATTTTCCACACAAACGTTTCCGAGTTTGAATTTACCTGGCAGATTTATGGTGGTTTATGTACCTACACATACATAAAATGGCGTCGAAAATCAAAGAGCACCTATACATATAAAAAGTACACTAACAAGTACACCAATATCAAATTTTAGACCTATGTATAATGCTATGGTGGCATATTACTGATTATAAAAACGTATGCCCGCAGAAGCAGGGTTACTACTATTTTTGCAGGCTTAATTTGGAGTTGAATGTAAATGTATTTCATGAGTTTTTTTATATACTTGTTTGCTTCATTTTGTAGGTGGATTAAGTTATTGGTAATACTATCAAACGTAATGCCATTAATTTGTGTTTGGCAGAGCGATAAGGATGACGCATTTTTAACAGAGTCGCATTAGGCGCGTGGAACAGTGACATGCATGATGTTAGGGCTTCTTAACATTTTATTGTTATTTTTACGCTAACAAATTCGTTACTGCATTTATTCTATTTTGTAAATCAATCATTTATTGTTTTACTTTGTAAATTTACTGTTTCATTCGCCTTACTTGTACATTCACCATTTCGTTTGCTTTATTTCTTATAAACTCGTGTATTGTATTTGTACACATTTAAAACATTGTATGTGTACGTATTTAACACAAAAACACATTTAAATTAATTTAACATTCATAAATGTAACAAAACCTTTCACACATAGTGAAGATTGATGTAAAACTATATTAATTCAAATAATTGCAACTTCGGTACGCTATTATATTGCAAACCCCGAGATAAGACGCACAGAGAGAGAACCACCGCGGTCGAGCATGAAACAGACAGAACGTAGTGTACGAAGTGTCACGATTGCCATCCGTCGCTCCTTCGCCTATGTGTAATGCAGCGCTCGGACCCGCATGATGTTTGGTCTTTGGAATCTCCGTTACAATAGGGAGACAGTAGCGAGACGGAGCAAACATGTAAGGCACATAGAGTATAGATTCTAACACGAGAACGTCTGAGTAGTCTTCTGCGGGTATATTCTGCTACTTTCTCCGCGACTAGACGTTCGAGCTCCGTCAAAAGTTTGGTGGTGGCCCTAATAATGCATAATGCATATAAACGTTGCGAATGAATATACAAATAAGCGTTGCGATATTGACAACATTCAAATTGCCTCGCACTCGCACTAGGTGCCTTTAAAATTATACATACAAATATACGTTGCGAATTTAAGACACAGATACAAACGTTGCGATTTAATATATACTGAGACACATTTATACAAATGTACATAGATGTATGCCCACAAAATATGTACATAAACAAGTAAGAAAACCGCATTATAAAATATATATAATTCTAAGGTATGTATATGAATATTTTTTTTATATTTTACAAGAGGAAAACCTCACTTTTTTATGTAATAATAAGGGGGACTGTCTTAATATTTTTTTTATACATACGTACTGTATTTCATTTCGAGAGGTACTGAACTATCGAACAAATAAGCAAGTGTTTTATACATCTAAGCAAAGCAATTAGTCCTCCCTCTTCGCAAGAAAGATACACCGAAGCAGACGACTAGCGGCATTGTTCTTCAAACCAGGAGAATGTAACACATGAAATGTACATACATATATAATATATAATTCAACCGTGGAATATTGAATTTTCTATTATTATAAAATTTAGTTGAGAATCTTTTTATTTTAAAGGTTTTATCGTTTACACCAGTTTTATATTTCTTTTCTCATAGTTAGATACTTTGAGACTTATTAAATCTTTGTTTATTACTTCCTTTGCACATATACATGTGCAGAAAAGATTTATTGATTATGGAGGCATGTAGGCGAAAAGGAATTGACGATAGAACGTTTAATTACTGGTAACAGAGAATACCACTATATTATAAATTAACTGGAATATGTGTTCTTCAAAAATAAAATATAAAGACAATTGGACATCGCTAAATGTTGCATTTTGTAAATTGGTAAGAAAGAAAGAGGAGTTCTATATTTCTCTTTTAATAATCCACACCTTCCAACATGGACCATCTGCTTGCATATACTTGACATGGTAGATTGATTATCAATTTTAGGCTTAACATTAATGACTTTTATAAGACGCCATTCAAGTGCAAAGCGGAAGTTCACCTCCCCTCTTTTTAAAGAATATATGGATCGATGGTACAGAAGTGAGATGAACCAAAATTTTGGATGGTTTAAGCGTTTCAGAAAATACGGAGTGCCTACACTCGAAAAAGCAACTACAAAACCAAAACGATGTTGAACATCATCAAAATGATTGCAGTCAGCGGTAAAACCAATGGCTTTAAACAAAATGGGTATAAATGGAACAGCTAGGCATCTCAGTATTCCAAAAACTACATTAGTGTGTAGAGCAAAGGTCAGCCACATGAAGAAATGCGATAGACTGGGGCTAGATGCAATCCTGGAAAAAAATACTCAAAAACAAAGCTTGCAAATCGCATTGAAACTTAACCCAAAGATAATCCTTGACCCCGCGTTCCTTATAGAAAATTCGAACGAACTTGTCGGAGTAGACTCTAAACAGCAGTTTGAGAAACGAAAAGATTAACGAGAACAAGATTCATCCGGGATTCAAGCTGCTCGAAATACCTATACAGAAAAATATCCTGTGAAGATAATTTCTATAGGAACGATTTTGTATTAAAAATTCACGTAATTGTAGAAAACTGCGACATGTTATGTTATAGTTTGCCAGTTTTTATAGTTATCGCTAACTGGAATTATGTTTACCTGATAAAACCCCGGGGACGGAAAGACGGGTGTCCGGAGCTATATTGACCGCTGCAGCATAATTGCCCGAACGTCATTCCTCATGGCGCTAATGTCAGAAATTTTACATGCGGTACTTTAAACATTACAGTACATAACATGCCTATATTCTAATTCACTCTAACTGCAATTTTATTAAAAATTACGTTACGCCCACCGCTGTGCTGAACAGTAGATAGTGTTGAGAGGATAGTTGGAAAAGAACCAATCAGAATACACATGAAAAGATTGCCTAGTAACAATAACCAAAAAATTAATGCTAATATAGCTCATGGTATTGGTGGAATCATTTCCGGCAAAAAACAAAGCGAGGGAAAAGGGACAACGTAAACCCGCGAACATGTTTCTGCCTACCCGGCGTCATCAGCACGGTTCCGTACCTGTCCTTCTCCGTCGCTATTGTTTTTCACCTCTCGAATATATGTTGCCATTCTCCACGAACAGAATCACGATATATCTCCCCACGCCACCTAGCGTCGAGAAACATAGCCGTCTAGAGAATAGCGATAACAGCTGGGGATGAAAACTCCTACCACCTATCGAGCAGCTCCTGGTTTTGTTTTTTTGCCGGAAATGATTCCACCAATACCATGAGCTATATTAGCATTAATTTTTTAACCAATCAGAATTTTCGCTTCTTATGTATTACTTTGAGTGGCAAAAATAAGGAATTTATCTTAAGTCTTTCAAAATGTAGTACAGCAAGTTTAAGAATTTTCAGTATGTTTTCTTTTTAAATTGAATAAGATAGGTCGCATTATTTTAGACATCCATTCCGAAATTAAATAGATTTTTATTTAAACTCTCTCTCCAAATTAAACACTACGACAACTAGCGCAGTTAACTGCTAATAAGAGATCGCCGTTAAAATGCAAGGAAGATCCCGCCAGATATCGTTTTCCTTTTCCCAATCATATCTTAAATACCCCCGAGATTATAATGAATGATCGAACAAGCAAGAGAGACCTTTAGGAGTCGTCGTAATAGGAATGCATTCGGCGAGCGCCATTTTATTAATGGGGACTACTGCAGCTGACTTTCAATTCGACGAAGAAATGTTGTCAAATGCGCGCGAACTTTCTTGAAGATAATAAATGTACGTCATAGAAAACTTTCCCGAAAGACAATCAACTAACGGAATTATGGTTTCATAATAACGTCATTTCGTTCTCTTCTTCGGCTAATGAAGTTAATAATTCAGCTAGTAAATTAGAAATGTTGGAAAAATAGATAGACATAAAGCAAGACGGAAAACTGTGTTTAATTCTTAAAATCCACAACTGAACGTGTTAAAATTTTTGCTGTGGAACGTCTGTGTAAATCAGATTTCAGATTCTTATTAACGACATACACACATAGAAATGTTTGTAATAAATTATTATCCTCTGAATCGGTGTTATAATATTGATAAAGGAATCCGAGGAAATGTTAGTTCTTATCAAATTGAATGTTATTGTTGTCTTTTCTCGATTAAGGTACATTTAAAAATAGGTGTTAAAATAACTTCACATCAACGAGTTCAACTCTTTTTTAACACCATATGGTAAAGAAATTATTCGGAATTAGCTAATACAGTAAAATAAGTCATAAGCTACACGTTACATTATACCATCTAGCAAACCAAATTTTTCGGTGCTTAACACAATGTATCAAGATCGAGACACACATTACCACACCGTGTTAGGACCGTTTTCTGGCTCGTTTCGTTAGAAACCACATATAACCAAGCATCGTCCATGTTCAAGCGTTACCTTCGATATAACAAGGCTCAGCGGCCTTCGATGACGTCACGCTGGGTTGGTGATGTACCGCCACGCAGGATATTAGCCTAAGCAGTAACGGAATCGCTTTTTGCATTTCTTTTTTATGTTTTGAAGGGTTTCCGGTTTAAAGAGGATGCCAGTCGTCAACTGAGCCCTTCTTTGCATCCCGTTCGATTTTATTTTGGAAAAACGAAGTTTCAAAGCAATAACCAAACACTTAAGCGAGCACCATTTTCGTGAAAGATGTATTTGTGGTTAATATTTAATCGACTTATTATTATTATTTGTAATTGTACATGTATTTGAACAAAACTAAGGTTGAAATGATACATTAATTGCAATTTTATCTGAAATTTTGTTCAATTTTAGGAGAAATTTTACGGACATGTTATTTAACCAGGGTCTTTAATTTCCTATTATGTGGTGTTTTACCTAATCTATCATTACTTTTCCCACAATAATTTTTAAGCAGGGTATTTGTAGAACAAGTTATTATAATTGTTGCTAAAGCTGCTACTTTTTTTTCTTTAATTTCGACTTTACCCTTCTATTCCATAACATAAAATGTCACAAAACCTCATGAAAATCGTTCCAACTATGTGTGGACAAAAAATAAATCAAATCCTCCTCGTAGGAAAACCATTAACATCACATAAAGCTTTTACTATGTAAACACCTATGGCCAGTGTTATCTGAAATGCACCGTATAATACTGACTATATTCTAATAAAATTAGCAAGCTTTTTAACATCAAAATAAAATAATACTTCGAGCTGGAACATCCCATATATTCTTATACATAAAAGAACAGTTGACAAGGTTATAACTCTCTATTTCACCGATTGAGAATTGTCCATCGGCAAAAAAACAACCCGCCTCTACTTTATGGACAAGTTTATGCACACAAAAGACGTGTATTTTAACAATAAAACCAATAAACATAATGCAGAACTACGATCCCAACTATATCTGCTTACCTACAATACCGGTACCTACTATGCATACGTGAAAATGAAAATATTACGCGCTGCAAACTACATTGGTCATAAATAAGATTTACAACTACGCGAAGCTCTCAATTTTAAAGGACAGAACCTGAACTTTTCCGTTGCTTCCTGGCCGCATCGATTTATCGTGTGTAGAAGCGCCCCATACCACCACCACTACTTGTTTGTGTTTACGTTACGGTGTCGGAAAAAAATAGGAAAACATAGTGGTCCCTCAGTATGGTTTGTTTACGAGATTGTATTACATAAAGCGCATCGCGAAGTTACACAGGGAAGCTTATATACGAATTCGCGTACATATAGTTCCAGATATTTATGGCTTACGCGATACCATAGAGAACTACATAAAAGTGGGGAGCAATACAACGCGCTATAAAATTTTAAGAAGATGTAATCTATACTTACACAGGATGACGAAAAATTGAAAAAAAAAGAGCAGACGAATTGTCTTTACAAATGATGCATTGTGTTATGGAAATAATGAAAAATACCTGCCACTCATAAGTTATGTTATTTTTCAACAAATAAAGCTCCAATTAACTTCGGTTCTCTTTGTATTTAAAACTTGAAAGTTTAACATTTGACTGTACATTAAAAATAAACTGCCTTTAATTTTGTACCTCGCTGTGTTTACACTTTATTACGTTTACTAATTGAATCACTATGGAATTTAAAATTTGATTTGTTGCTACTTTGCGATTGTGCACGAGACTTAGCTTGGGGTCGGCTTTCTCTCAGAAAAAAAGAGTTATGTTGTTGGTAAATTTTTATAGATTCCTCAGCCAACTTAGGAGATTTTATATTACTAAATTTGAGAAACCACAGCTATTGTTTCTTAAATATTAAGCTAACTAAAATATAGTTTAATACACTGGGTGTGGTGGTCTTCGGTGTTTTCCAAAGTCTGGCTGCCTATAAACTCCCTTATCCCTGGGAAAATGACATCACCACAGCCCTTGATTGGGATATTTCCTTTGTTTGAGCTAGATCTTCCTTTAGGTAACTCCATGTGCCCTCATTCTAATCAGCATCTCCAATTGAAATTCGGTCTTCTATTCGCACAACGTCACAACGAGACATTGTATGTGGTAGTATATAACAATGACATCATTTCATGTATACTTCTCGTTAAAAAATCTGGCTGTTAAAACGTCTTATATTTCTCATAGCTGATATTATCTATTTTTTTGAAGGTAAGTATATGTAAACACAGGAACATCGTATCCCCCTCCTCTGTTGTAATGCAGTAGAACAGAGAAACACAATTGATATCAATTCTGAATTTAGAACAGTGGCATTTTTACTCCAAAACAGTTTTTCTTAATAATAATTACTATAAGAAATTAATTTTCTTGGCGTAAGTGCGTTTATATTCATTACGCGAGCAGAAATTCTTAAATGAAAATACCATTCGTGTTTCAAGAAAAAACAGTCTAAACAATATTTTCCTAAACCTGAAAATGTATTTCTCTACATGTAATCAATAATTTTTGACTCACCGTGTAAACAGCTTCATATTTAGTTATTTTAACTAACTTTTAATTTAACTAAATTTTATATAAACTCCATTGGCAACTATGTCGAAGAACTCCTTTATCGTGTGCAGCGGACAAAAAACTTGTTAGTTAAAAGTTCCAGTTGTACTCTGAAAAGATTAACTTACACTTTACTCTTCTTGCTATATTATCGCACAAAACAATCGATCACTTTGAGTTAGAATATTAACCTCGCGTCAATTTACGATGTACTTCTTTAATAATTTAACCTGAAACCTAACGCAAGAAGAAAATTACTCCATCTAACTTATATCAGCTTGCACTGCATCTTACAAGTTGACGTACGTAATTGGGAAAATTTCCAATCAAATCCGATAGTAGACTGACAAATGCATAAATAAGCTGCCTTGTAAGTACACGAACTTCCTTGTTACGTATTGGATAGAACGGAACTTAAGTACTTTCAACTTCAACGTTGATTAATTAAGAAATATCAAACATACAATCTCTCTCTCTCTCTTCCTGTATGTAACATGCAGTAATAAGCTTAAGAGTCAACCACATTGTCCTCATCAAAATACTAACCGCATTAATCGCTTTTTATGTTTGCTGTTGATTTAAGTGGGCGCTTCCTTAAGGTTTTATTGTATCCGCTTATATTATCTAGAGTTACTTAGAATTATAACGCTCAGACGTTATTTTCTCTTGTTTATTTCCATACCATGATAGAACTACGCTACATTTACACATACACATTAATAAACAGACGCTTGATACAGCAATGCAGATGTATAAATTATATTATAAAGGAGGAGCTCATTATCCCTGTAAACCAATTAGGGGAGAACCGTTCTGTAAATATTTTTGCGTAATCGTATTTCGACGAACTTTATATTTCACATTTCGCATTGATCCTCATAAATAAAAAGCTTAATACAATTATATAAAAGTAAATATATTTTTGAAAAAACGTTGTAGAATGTAGAACCTTTAAGATCAGACGGGAGTGTATGATAAAAACACGATATGCAATTCAAATAAGATTTTTTTGCGTTTGTGAAAATTTCTTCTTGTATTTGGACAAATTTCAACTTATATACCACCGATACTTTTACCGCACTTTGCTCACTCGATCGCCATCTTGCTAGTAGTATAATATAGCTAATGACAATTATAATACTGTATAACTACTATGTGGAAGAGTTATTCCACTATTTAATGGTACTAACCGTAATTCTTCGCGAAAAGTAACTCTCAACTTTACAAAACGGTATCGATTTAATCAACAATTTCTAATATTTATTATAGTCTTCTTTTTGTTTCGCTTGCTTCTTAAATCAGCTGAACGTGCCATCATAAATCATAGCGAATTGGTTTTAAAATTAAAGAACTTCGTATTCTTTACAATTTTCTTGATCAAACGGAAGTTGCGATGTATCCTTGAGAAGACAAAAATTACTATTTAACTACGTTAAAACCCAATATAGCGTACGTTTAAAATGAAAAGGTTTCTACCAATATCTCGGAAACCATCTGCTTGCATTTCATTTCCTTATCAGCCATAAGTGTACCTAATTAAACCAAACAACTTCTACACAGAACATTTTTTTAACATTTATAATAATGAAGATATTTTACTTTAAAGAAAATAGCAATTTTCAGTTTTTCCCAATAATTTCTGAATTGTGCGAAGTTAAAATTCTTCTCAACAGAATCTTAGTTATCACTCGAAACTGCGCAACTTTGCCAATTCAAACAAATCTCTATATTTGATAAAAAAAATTCCCATGTCATCCTACCCAATTTAGAACACACTATAATTCACTTTTCCACATATGGCAATTAGTGCAGTTGTTGGGAAGATAGCCTATATATTTAGAACTTTACAAAAAAAGAAGAAAGAAAATTCCCATAAGACATGTGTTTTAGTGTAGCAGAAAGGGAAAACGACAAAAAAGAAAAACGCGATTCAAAATCGATATATCATAAAACATTCGCCATGCCGTACCAATGCCGGGTCGCATCGCGTTTCCTCTATGAAAATGTATCTCCGTCACCTGCCAAGCACAAATTTCTTCCCTCCGTCGTCGTCCATCAATAACTCCTCGGTGCGAAGTCGTATGTCCACACAACCGGTATGACCTGCGTATGCACCGGGAGGGCGTGATTATTTCATTGTGCCGTCAAATATATCATTGGGTCGATCCGCTTCCTATTTTCGCTCGTAATTCATATTGTATAGCGACCGCATGCTGGATCCTAACTACGGTAGACATAGGAGACATCCTTTGGGTGCGATGCATAGTAGATTATCGCTTCAATGGCTTAGTTTAACTATCGAAGTATGCGACTCATCTCTTAATAAAGTGGTATATTGGATGAATAGATGCTAATAGCTAATTAATTAATTTCAACGAAAACAAAATCGTTCGTTGTAGATTTGGTTTCCGTACTCTACTACAGGGGTAAATTAGGAGAACATTTCACCACTTGTGGGAGGAAACAGTAAGTTGGGTAATTTTACGTTAAAGCATCAAAATGTACGGTAAAATGCACTCAATATGAAATATGCGCAGAGGCAACTTGTGGAAACACAGAACAGTCCTTAGTTACGTTCTACGCATGTGCTTGGTGCTGTGCGACTAGTCGTGACCGCTTGGTGACGACAAACGAATTACAAGTGCAAAAACTTTAAATGTGGTAGATAAAATTCCTCTTTATTCCTTATAACTAGACTTTGTTAAAAAGCTGGTACCGGATGGCAGTAGCGTAGCAGTAGCCGCGTAGGTAGGGGTTGCACGCTGCACGCCAAATAAGTACGCGGAGATGGGACGCCCAAAGGGTGTAACGTTCCCTTCGAATGTGAATAAATATCTCAGGCATTTCCCTGGATTAGAATATAGAAGTTCGCATATTTATTGCACAATATGCAATAGCGGATTGCTAAGTCGCGATAGGTTTGAATGTAGAAAACATTGTAAAGGTAAACGTCATGTATTGAATTTAAGAAATAGTATTCCATACTGGTAATTTTTATATGATTTTATTTTTATGTTAAGTGTGTGCAACATCCCACAACATCTAGTATCTAATGAACACTTTTGTATTTTTTGGGAAGTACGTTCCCTCATGGAGGCTGCCAACATCTATGCAATTACGATACAATTTGTGCAAGGCACAGTAAAGGAATGTATAAAAGACGAGTTGAGAAATAAGAAAATCTGCCTATGTGTGGATGAAACAACTGATGCTCAGAAACACAGCGTCATTCATGTTGTAGCGAGTCCTCTAAACGTGATGGTCCACCAGCTTCATTGTTGTTATCCAGTAAAAGGATTCAGAAAACTAATCCAGAAACCGTTGTCAAGATAATAAAAGATTCGTTGAGAGAATTTTGTATCACAGGAACCCAAGTCACAATGTTCGTTACTGACGGAACCGCAACAATGCTGAGAGTTGGTAGGATGTTGAAAATATGCTTTCCGACTCTTCTTCACATAACATGCTTCATACGCGCATGTTACCTCATAGCAGAAACCATTCGAAAGAAGTATCCGATGGTGGATAAGTTAATAGCATCTACCAAAAAAGTGTTCATCAAATCTCCCAAACACATCCGTGTATTCAAACAATTGTGTCCGAAATTACCACCACCACCTCAGCCTGTAATAACGCGATGAGGAACATGGCTCCAGGCGGTATATAACTATCAGAAATATTTTTCGCAAGTGAAAAATGTCATCTTGAAACTTGATTCAAATGATTCTGCAGCAGTTCGAGATAGTCAGCAACTTTTCTCCAATTCGGACGTTCAACACCAAATAGATGAAATTTCCATGAACTATTCTGAAGTTGCACAAGCTATTGAGGAATTAGAAAACAGTCACTTATCTGCACGAGACGCATTAAATTGCATAAACAATTTACAAGCCGCTCTAGAAAACTTGACGAACACTATAGGAGTCGATGTTGCTCAAAAATTTGGTGCAATTTTATCGAAAAATCCCAGATGAGGAAAAGGAATATCTGACATTTGCAAATCTTACTTCACTGGATGTCGAACGATCATTTTCGAAGTATACGACAACGTATTCACAACACCGTCGACGGCTGAATGAATCAACAATGGAAGCGTTGCTGATGTTGCAATTCTACGCAGCTTACCAGGTCGGTTGCCAATTGCCACAGTGGACATCAAGACGACAAGAAAAAGTAACAATATTATTTTTCACTAATATTGTATATTACGTACCTACTTTTATGCGGTGCGTTTTGAGGAAAACGGAATTTGTTATAAAGAATAACTTCTTTCTGTAAAACGCATATTAAAGATGTTCATTTCCATCAAATTTAAAACACTCTCGTCACGTAACATCAGTTAGAACAGAAGAAATGCAAATAAATGTACTGGCTTATGTTAGATTGAATCTGCGTATTTCAGATAGAACGGTGGCAGAAGACATGGAAATAAGTACAAGGGATACTAAAGTTTCACAAATATCATGCTTTTAAAATTCAGTTTCTGTAAGCATTAAGGCCTACAGATTTTGAACGAAAGCTAGGATTCATTGCTGTAATGCAAGTAATCTCAAACGATGATCCCAACATTAACAATTACATTTTGTGGACCGACAAGGTACGATTTCATAACAATGAGATGGTGAGTCGCTATATCTGCCTTTACTAGGCTCCAGAAAATCCTCATTAGATACGTGAGACTCATTTTCAGGAAGTACGGGGTGTCAACGTTTGGTGCGGGTTATTTAATGGACGTATCATTGGTCCATATATCTTTGAAGGAACTTTAACAAAGAAACGTTATTTGCATTTTTTACATAATGATCTTCCCAAGTTAATGAAAGATATGCCATTAGCAAAGCGCAATGATTTGTGGTACCAACAAGATGGCGCTCATAACTCGCAGTTGGTTGTAGAGTATTTACTAACGGTCAGCTCGCTCACTCATTAGACTTCTTTTTGTGGGAATATTAGAACGAAGTTGTGCATTCTACTCCGTCTACGAACTAAAGGCGCGTTCACATAGGGTAGCGTGAAATTAGCGTTAGGATTATCGCGAAATTGTTTGAAATATTCTGCGGTAATTCTCAAAATAATTTCGTGACATGATAACTGACACCTCGGTTTACTTTGTCGTATCATAACCTTAATTTACTTGTTAATAATTTCTTTTATAATTGATGGAATGACACGGAAATGTTATATACTGTGTTTATTAGCAGTTTTATTTAGTAGCTGGAATAATCACAACGAACAAATTTAGAAATAAATGTCAAAAGGGATAAGACGTTGGCGGGTACGTCCCATCAACACTCAAAAGAAATAACAAAGAAACTATTTAAATTTAATTCTGGAAATCTTAGATCATGATCTCGATTCCTTTTTCTTATATACAGGAATGAATGTTAATTTATTTGAGAATTTATTGAACACAGTAGAAGCAAATCAACGATACGTCAAATATTTCCGGAAAGATTTGAAGCGCTGTGGACGGCCTGTCTACTCACCAACACGAGGCATACATACATGCATATATGTGCAAATTGTGGTACAAATGCTGATGGTTTCTTAAATAACTGGCAGCCTCCTAAATGTATAGATGCGATAGAAGGCATGCACATTCATGTAAAACAACCAAACAATTCTGGCTCATTTTATTACAATTATAAGAAAACTTTTAATATCTTACTTAGTGTATACGATGCAAATTATAAATTTGTATATGTGGATACAGGGGCCTATGAGTCTTCAAGTGATCGAGGAATGATTAGCAAAAAAATTAATGAAAATCAAACCAAGCTACATAAATGACAACGATGTAAAGAAAGCATTCTCAATATGATTTTTGTTTTATAGCAAATTATCATATGTATCTTCATCGTTAAAATATAAATGGAGGTTGCAATAGAAACGACTAATGTTTATCCAAAAAGAATAATATTATAATTATAAAGTCAAATTAAAAAGATGTCAAAGAATTATAACATTTTATTCTTTCTTAAATAATATAGTTAGCAAATGTTTCCATAGACTCACACCTATTGCTTATAAATCCAATTGCTACTCTTACATCTCAATATACTTTGACACAGTTCCTTTGTAAAATGCATAATACAATGTATGAACCTACATATTAAGGCTGTTATCATATACAAATATGCTTAGCATTATTTTATATCAGATAACCAAATATATATCGTATTTATTTGGAAAATAGTAAAATAATTCTAAACTATATATTTGAAACAAATCAAAAATTACAAATGTCTTAAAGTAGCAATCTTTGCATCCTTCTCTTTTGGAATGTTAACTCTCTACTAGTAAATTTTAATGGATAGAAAAATCTAAATTGTATGAAGAATTTTAATAAATATTCCACTAACAAGTTATACATCGCTTATAACTAGTTTGGGCAAACAGCGGTAACAGTCAATGTAGTAGATATGTGGCGCGGAGTCGGCGATTATTTATTTCACGGGTTCACAGCGTCAGTACTAAATCGATGCTGTATGCGAGTAGTTCTGTGTATATGTAGACTGCCGTAACTTATTTCCTAATTGTACGCTTATGTTTGCTTTAAAAACGTCGCAGTTAGGTACGTCGCGAAAACGACCAATGTCATACACAGTTAAAAACTTTATAGTGGACATACCGGACTTAATTTTTGATGGCGCTAAAATTCAATGTCTAGTTTGTAAGGTCCCTTTAATGTGTTGGTCCAGAAGCCATTGTCAACTTCACATCGAAAGCAAACAGCATTCTTCTGCAAAAAGTGGCATACGAGACCACAAAAAATTTACATTTGATTTATGTGTTACTCTTTTCTTATGTAATCTATCGTTTCGTTTACTAGACAAAGAAGCATTTGTCTCCTTCTGGAATAAATATGTGGACTGTAAATTGCCTTGTCGGACATCGATACGAAATGTAGTGCCATTTGCTCGTGAACCTATAGAAAAAAAAATGAAAACGGAATTGAAAGATAAAAAACTGTGGTTGTGTGTGGACGAAACAACACATCGTCAAAAACATTCTGTGGTTAATGTAATGGTACGTACAATGGAACTACATCGACCATCATCCTGCTTACTTGCTTCCAAAAGAGTTATAAATTGTACTGCCGATGAGATTTTAAAGGTGGTGTTGAACTCATTGAACAAATTTGAAGTTTCAACTAAGCAAGTTTTAATGTTTATGAGTGATGGTGCCGCAAACATGCGCTTTTTGGGGCGATCTCTTAAAGAACACAGTGGTAACTTCTTACATGTAACGTGGAAAATCCATACCCCAAATCTTGCGGTACAAACGATTCCTACATGTTTTCCACTAGTAAATGCATTGATTGCTAATACAAAGGCAGTGTTGCTAAAGTCCCCGAAACGTACCCGACTATTTCACAAACTGTGTCCTAATTTACCTGACCCACCACAGCCGATTGTTATACGTTGGGGAACATGGTTGCAGGCTGCGTTTTATTACAATAAATATTTTGATCAAGTAAAGAAGGTAGTTTTAAAATTCAATCCGACAGAAGCTGCAGCAATCAAGGAAAGCCAGGAAATATTTCAAAATAGTCAGGTTAAAAGAGATTTACAAACTATTCACAACAATTACTTCAGACTAGTGGAGGAAATAGAAAAATTACAAAATGTTTCAATGTCGCTAGTGGATTCTGTTCAAATTGTAAATGATGTTCACTCACAGTTATGCGCTGTAGAAAGCGAAACAAATTGGTGTGTAATAGGAAAATTTGCAAGTGTTTTAGAGAAAGACTCCGATTTTCTTATATTAAGACAAATTTGTGAAGATGCGTGTGAAGATGCATTAAGTTGTTTCAAAGATTATTTTAGATATGCAAATATAACATCGCTAGATGTCGAACGGTCGTTTTCGGCATTAAAAAACATTTATTCCGCACGTCGTACTCACTTAACTGAAACAGCTATGGAAACATATCTAATGATTCAAATATTTAACAGATGTTACCCAGTTTGTGATTTCACGGAAGACTTTTAAGACGGTCACGTTTCAGCACGTTTTATAATTTATTTCTTACTTTCTATTTTATGTGTAAACTTTTATGCGCTCGCCACGCCTCTGGCTGTTACCGCATATTTGCCCAGGTTACTTATAACATTGAATCTGGGTATAATGGAAAACCCTACATGATTCTAAACAAAATAAAAAGGCAATAACGTTTACGTAAAAGAGCAAACTTCGTTTGTTGTTGTGAATTTCAAAAATTCCTTTTTTTGTTGAAAAAAAAAACATGCTTGTTATTGTTTCATACCTCGAATTTGCCCTGGAAATTAATTCTCTCGTATGTCAATTAATCACTTCTTATTTCTTCCTTCCTTTTTCCTTTTATGCTTTCCTTTTAGGTTAAATTTGTCATTCGAAATATACGTTCAATAATAAGTAAATTCCTTTCCATTACGCTCCCATGAACTCGATATGCTACATACGTATAGTAGGCTACTTCTCCGAGCTTCGCCAACGTTAGGGCCGCTTCTTATTTTCACGCCTTGCGCATTCGACTACAGTAACATATGGAGAAATATTCCCTCGCGTATATTTTTTAATAATAATCTTTGCGACTCCCGTTATGTTTCTCGGAAATTGAATTCGCTCGAATGCACGGCGCAATGTGTACAAGAAAAGGGAGTATTTTTAAACAGTGTTTAGTAGCTGACAGATATTTTCTTTCTTTGTGCGTAGGACTTTAATGTAAAGAAGTGGAAAATATCATTTTCCATAAGATTGAAGGTGTAGACCCAACAAATAACTGCCATTCCTTATTTGCGTTTTAAAAAGTAAAAATGCAAGGATTTTGTATTATGTACAAGGGGAGTCAACGATAGAGTAATGTAAGTTTATGATTTATCGGTAAAAATTGCGATAAAACTGTACATATCGTGTGATATGGTTAGTAAGTCCGCACATTTTAAAAATATATAAAAGTATACAGGGTGCGATAAAAAAGTAGAGCAACCAAAAGTTGTATTTTTTTAAACGGGACATCCTATACATGAATTAATTTTTTAATTCTACGCCTAATTCTAGAGCTTTTGTTATGTATTTGTTACGTTGAAACCTTGGAGTTTTCGAGATATTCAGCTATAAAGGTAAAAATTCACATTTTCAAACATCTATTTAATTGAAAATGTTGCCGTCGTGTCTGTAAGAAAAACGTTTATATTTGGTAAGTAGAAAGATAAATGTTAAGTTAATAGGTACTCTATAAAACATCTGCCACATCTTCCACAAAGACATGCTGTAGAGCTGTATAACAGCGAAACGCGTCCATGTATGGTGGTTGATGGCAATTAGTTGTAATTTCATTGTTTGTTAAAATAAAAATATACAAGGTGTGCCATTTGAAAAAGTGATTTTTTAAAATTCAATTTTTTTGGACAATTATATTCAACATCCTGTAGGCGATATCTCAGATGTTTTATAGAGTACCTATTAACTTAACATTTGTCTTTCCACTTACCAAATATAAACGTTTTTCTTTCAGGAACGACGGTAAAATTTTCAATTAAATAGATGCTTGAAAATGTGAATTTTTACCTTTAAAGCTGAATATCTCGAAAACTGCAAGGTTCCAATATAACAAATACATAATAAAAAAGTTTTAGAATTGGGCTAGAATTAAAAAATTGATATATAGGTGTCCCGTTTAAAAAAATACAACTTTGGGTTACCCTATTTTTTTATCGCACCCTGTAAACTTTTATATATTTTTAAAATGTGCGGACTTACAAACTATGTCATACGATATATACAGTTTTATCGCATATTTTCCCGATAAATCATAAACTTACTTTACTCTATCGTTCTCACCTTGTATATGTATAGGTTTTGAGATAGATGTCTTTTTTAAAATGAAATATCAAATTAAATGATAATCACAAGACCTGTTTTATTACTATTAATGCTCCACTTACAAAAACAATTTTGACTTACTTACAGTAAAGTGTGACGAGTTTCTGTATAACTTGAAGTTCTGTTAAATCCTACTTTCTTACTTCTAAGTTAGTGCTCGAAATCCTTTTGTAATCAACCCCTCCAGCCGTTTTTCTTTTTACCTCTTTAGTTTTATTTTTCTTGGTTATTTTCTTCTAGGTGTTATTGTTCACTTTTAACAGTTTCTAATACCTTTGATATTGTTTTAAATTGAATTTCTAGATGTATTTGCCAAAAAAATGTTGGCAGAAAACTTATTTTCTATCCATTTCTTTGCTCATTGTCACCACATTGCCAATCCAATGACTTGATACTTTTGTGGTTGGCCTAACGATGATCATTTTCGATGCTGTAGATGACATTGTGAATGTTGATGACTAGATTCCAAATAATGTGTGTCGTCTGTGATTTTTACAAAAAATATTTTCAAGATGTAAATTATTGAAAATAACTTGTGACTTTGATTATCCCCCACAAAGTAATATTAATGGAGTCTTTTTTTAAGAAATAAGGAATTAATAATATGCATTATAAAAATGCCAGAATTCGAATAATAACTAAAAATAATTCGATTTCTGCAAATATGAAATTAAATTTAGATATTTGAGGAATATTGAAATTAAAATAAAAATTAATTAATTGAAGTGTAAGTGCACACACCTCGCCCCAAGATCTCACTACAGTATATTGTTATCTGCATAGAGTGAATCATGAATTTTATTTAAAAACGCAATTTCGAAATTTAATGCAATTTCTAAATTTAACAGATGCAGAAGCTATTTTATAACAAATCCTTTCAATATTCTAAAACTCGAAAGACATAGTACCTCTAATGGTAACATCTTTTAGACTGCATCTGCAGAGGTAACGGATAGCGATAATAAGGAATGCCGTTCTATCTGAATATCACCTGCAATATTTCTATAGGACATACGAAGAACGTACTATTGCACTCAGAATCATTTATTTAATGGGTTTTGAACGTCATACCTTTTCAATTTTTTACTTTTGCACAGAAGTACATGTAAGTAATAAATTCTTTATTCTACAGCGCATAATTTTTCAAAATACTTGGGACCTATAGCAATATATCAACTATACTCTAAAAATCATCTCATGAAGCAATATTTACGAAAATTCTGCTTGCTGTTTGATCCTCGATAGAATTCTGCCTCAATTGGTAAAAGAGACAAACGACCAAATGATTATTTCTTTCTTTATGGATGTATGTTCCACAGGTTTGACAAAATAACAAATTGTGCATCCTTGACGCAATCATCTATTACACCATAAATACTGTATGAAATCATCTTTCGTTGAAGTTGGCTTTTCTGGTCTCCTCCAAATAGATTGAATTAGAGATGGATCTACTTTCTTAAGTTGACAGATCATGAAAATCGATTAGTTTAAGTAACTTATTATTATGAAATAAATTCAACTAAGGCAAGCATTGTGGGTTCGCCTACAAATACCAAATGGAACTTGTTAGCTACCATAAATGAACTATTTACTTGCGCTTAATATTCTTTCATTCGTAATTATACTGTTTAATGACAGCAAATTATTTTACTTAGTACAGGAAACATTTACAGCAAACTGTTTTTATTTTTGGGTGCCTCACGTGTTTAATAACTAAAAGTTGCAGTCCCCGGCCAAATTACTTGAAACACTCAATATTTTGTAGATTCATCATAAGAAAATATAAACTATACATGTATTATATTTTTTAATTGTAAAATATATTGTAAAAATATGTAACATATGTAAATATTAAATAAGTAATTAATATTTAGTCCATAACCCATGATTTTTAATAACACCCTTAATTCTTCGGGGCATACTTTCAATGCAAGATATGATTGTATATGTTATGTCTTCATCGTTCTCCCATACATCCTTTATATTCTTCACCAATATTTCCTTTGTAGGGTTTTCTCTTTCATATACCTTACTTTTTAGTCGATTTCATACATTCTCGATGGAATTGAGGTACGGTGAATTTCCGGGCCAACGTAAAAGATGTATGTGATTGTCTTCAAAGAATTTCTTAACCTTTTCCACCTTTTCCTTAACCACATGGCAAGGAGCATTATCTTGCATAAATATGCGCCCTGTCGGTATGCGACGTCCTGACTTAAAATACGGTAATAACGTGTTTTTTAACGCATTTATGTACTGCTCTTGACGCATTGTACCTTCTACAAAATACAAGGGGCCGGGTCCGTCTCCACTAATCGCACCCCAAATCATTACCTACGGAGGGTGTTTTACAGTTCGAAGAACCGTGGACTCTGTGAGACGTTCGCCAGGTCGTCTACGAACAAATTGTGCTCGCTGCACTAACACACAGAGCGAGCACTCGTCACTAAAGAAAACCTATTAAATAATGCAAACATTAATTCAGTCAAAATCATGTTGTTAAGTCATTCACCTCTTTCCAATTCTCGTCTGGGAAATGTTGATATTCTCTTGCAAAGTTGAGACGAGCAGATTTCATTTTTTCTGTTAAACGCGGCTTTTTTACAGGTCTTCGGCCCATTAGGCGATTTTCGCGCAATCGGCGCCTGACAGTTCTGCTCGAAATCTCTATTCCTCTCTCTTGTAAATTTTTTTGAATCATTTTAATTATAGCAAATCTATTGCTCAAAGCCTGATGAACAATTTCACGGTCAGATCTCTTCGAAGTTTTTCTTTTCCGACCGCACTTTGCCCGTCTTTGTGTCGATGTGCTGGCTCCTTCGTTTAAGTTTCTAGCTAAACGCGATACAAAAGAAGGAGATACTTTCTGTAATTTTGCAATTTCTCGTTGTGAATGTTTGTTTGATTGTAGAAGAGCTTATATGGCGGCTTTTTGTTCACTTGTTAAATCTTTCCCGGGCATCTTCTACAAAAAACCCCAAATATTTCAATTTCAATTCTAAATAATTAATTATTAAAAGAGAGATAGAATAACAATTTTACCTTTGCAATAACGGTATATCAACACAAAACACTTAACGATACTCCACTACTTAGCTTCTATACGGTTATGACGAAATATTTTAAAAAATGTCGATGCATTCTCTAAACTGTGAACTCGCTAAATGTAAGTTGATAACTGAAATATTTATATATACGTACTTTACTCTTCTAAATATCATTTCTCTGGTATTTTTATTTATTGATACAATAATCTAGTCCCCCTATAAACGATCGGATTCAAAGCAAAAGAATATCACTATAATAGGATGGGAATTTCCAGGTAAAAGAGTTGATTTATGACATGTTTCAAGCTTAATATTCTTTCATTCGTAATTATACTGTTTAATGACAGCAAATTATTTACTTAGTACAGGAAACATTTACAGGAAACTGTTTTTATTTTTGGGTGCCTCACGTGTTTAATAACTACAAGTTACTGTTTAGTTATGGTTAGCAAGCTAGTATTAGCAACACAGCTTAACTGGACGACTTTTCTCAGTGTATATGAAGCATTTCCTAGCACCTGACCACTTTTGCCTCATATTGTAACATATTGTCATCCTAATGTATGTCTTCTTGTTCGATAATAATAAGTAAAACTGTAGGTCCCGTATTGAAGTTGCTTAATGATCAGTACAAAACAGTAGGCAGTTCAATGAAGAAGAATCTTGCTAAATCGTCCAAGTGTTACCTACAGTTTACTACATCTTTTTAATTAAACAAGCTCCAGAATCATTCTTCGGTTTGAACAAAATTCATTACTTCCTCAACTAACTTGCCAATTACTTTTAATGTTTTACACAATTATATCACCAACTTACACGTTTCTTGGCGTTTTGTCAGCAAGTTTACACAAAATCTTACGCTTCAATGCACCTAAATTTCCCGTAAGACAGAGCAGCGTTGTTAGTCAACTACTGCAGAAAGTTCATGTAACTCCGGCGAACTTGTGTGCCATTTCATATGCCGTCAACGTCTGAAGTTCAACGATTAGAGAATCTACCGGAGCCGTGCGGTATAGCTGGTTAAGTATCAACTAATGGATAAGTTTCTATCGTGGTATCCACCTAGGTAAAGACAGAATATTCTCTCTACCTTAAATGTGCACGGTAGTGTCTAGCTAGGTACATAGTGGTTCGTTAATCATTTTGATTTTCTGCGAAATTTTAACCAATATCTCGGGTGTTGACAATAGAGTTCGAACATAGAGATTTAAGATATAATTTAACTTTACGCAATTTCCTGCTCTCAAACTCATTTTACGACAAAAACTGTAGGACGTAAAGTTGTTTAACATTCAATGTTGTATACGAAACTGTTTTTTGATTTCTTCACGGTTTAAAAAGAATTAATGTAACAAAATAACCTAGAAAATAATTAACAAATTACAATAAATGTTCGAATAAGCCACCATTCTTAGCAAGACAGTAACCAAGCCTATTGTAAAATGAATCTCTTACATTAGCTGTCTGTCAGTAACTAAATTACATTCTTGGATTATTGCTTCCCTTAATGAATCTTCTGGAATAATTTTTACTTTTAAAATATCCCCACAAAAAAATCAGAAGGAGTTGGGTCCCGAGATCTTGCAGGTCAATTTATTTCCCCACCTCAACCAATCCACCAATTAGGAAAGACAAAGTCCAAATATTTATCAACATTCAACCCAAAATGAGCCGAGCACCCATCCTGCTGAAACCAAATATCCTGATCTGGATGAATTGCATCCTGGAACGTTTTGTGCTCTCTCTGGTCGAATCTTGTTAACTTCAACACATCAAGTAAGAGGCAACAATTTTATCAGATATTTTCTTAACCAGCTTATTTTGAATTTGTAAATAAACTACTTGTCATAAGCTTTCGTTGTTTTAAATGAAATGTTCTTACACCTGTCGACGAGAGGAACCCTATATTATTGTGCTATAATTATAATATAATTGCTCCTTCCGCCACTGAATGTCGCTGCGAGTATTATGAATTTTCGTTTTTGTCAGAATAAACTTAGATGTTGTGAAATAAATAATCACCACATGCTTATTAATTAAGCCTCATGATTACGTACTTAGTGGCCAAGAAAAGATGACTTATGATTAAAGCGTGATAAACGGATGCACTCGCAGAGACGCCTGTACGGGTGGTGTATGTACGTATGTGGATGCAGAGTTCAGTAATGCGGTAGACATTGAGGAGTTGGGTGGTTCGGTTATTTATCGGATTCTCATTGTGTTTTTTTGAAAGTATGGGACGTAAGACTGCTGTACCTCTTGCATCGCACGTGAAGAAATATATTTGGCATTTTCCTGGTTTGGAATTTACAGATTCGCACGTTCGTTGCAAATTTTGCGGTGTAGGGTTACTAGGTCGCACGACATTTGAACGTAGAAGTCATATTAAAAGTAAACGTCATGTATTGAATTAAAGAAACAATATTCCGTACTGGCAATTTTTATATGACTTTATTTTCATGTTGAGCACGTCCAACATCCCACAACACCGAGTAGATGATGAATTCGTCTTATTTGGGATAAATATGTTCCATCATGGAAGCTACCAACAAAAAGACAATTGCGGTACAATTTACCACATGCGCAAAGTACAGTAAAAGACTGTATAGTAGACGAGTTGGGAAATCAAAAAATCTGGCTCACTGTCGACGAAACTACTGATGCTCAGAAACACAGCGTGATTCATATTGTGGCGCGTCCTTTAAAACGTAATGGTCCAGCAGCTTCCTTGTTGTTAGCCAGTAAAAGGATTGAAAGAACTGATGCCAAAACCGTTGTAACCATAATAAAAAATATGTTAAGAGAATTTTGTATCGTAGGAGCCCAAATCACCATATTAGTTTCTGACGGAACCCCAACAATGCTGAAAGCTGGTAGGATGTTAAAAGTATGTTCTCCGACTCTTCTTCATATAACATGCCTCATACACGCATGCCATCTCGTAGCAGAAACAATTCGAAGCAAGTATCCTAGGGTGAATGATTTAATATCATCTACCAAAAAAGTGTTTGTGAAATCTCCCAAACATATCCGCGTATTCAAGCAATTGTATCCGCAAATTCCGCTACCACCTCAGCCTGTATTGACGCGATGGGGAACATGGATCGAGGCAGTATCTTACTATCGCAAATATTATTCCCAAGTGAAAGATGTCATTTTCCAAATTAATTCTTCTAATTCTCAAGCGGTTCGCGAGAGTCAGCAACTTTTTTCCGATTCGGACATTCAAGAAGAAATAGATGACATTTCCATAAACTATTCTGTAGTGACACCAACTATTTCGCAGTTAGAAAATACTCACCTATCTATACAAGATTCATTAAAAAACATCAATAATTTAGCAGCCGCTCTAGAAAGCTTGACGGATCCTGTAGGACTAGATGTCGCGCAAAAATTCCGTGCAGTTTTAAATGTATCTGGAAAGTTAAAACTGCACAGAAGAGATACAAGAGTATTTGAATTTCGCAAATCTTACTTCGTTAGATGCTGAACGATCATTTGCAAAGTATACGAGAACGTTTTCAGACCGTCGTCGAGGCCTGACCGAATCGACAATGGAAACATTGCTTATGTTGCAGCACTACGCGGCGTACCATGGCAGTCGCACATTACCGCAGTGGTCATCGATACGTCAATAAAAGGTAACAATCTATTATTTTTTATTAATACTGTGTCTACTTTTGCGCGGTACGCCCCGGACGGTTCCACTAGTTTCTCGAACATTATAAATAGTACACGCACACCGATCAACCGATAATAACCGAACGTCCACTCGATTCCTTGTATGTACATAGTAAACACAGCTCCGTTCACGGCGCCTCTGCGGGTGCAACCGTTTGTCGCGCTTCACTTATGATGTTAATAAAGCACGGTGTACACTAACAACTCTACCTGTGGTAACTTCTATGTCCAGAGTGTTAAATATGCGTTTTTTTATATAGAGCTGCCCATCACTATCGAGAAGTTAGTAAATAAGTCTTTCAACAGTTGAGAAATGAGTTCGTGCTATGTATGTCATATAAACCCTTGTATCATGATGCAATAAAAGTTACGTTAACAGTGTTACATAGTGATTAACAAAACCTGCACAATACTTCCACAAGTATAACAACAGGCTATGGGCCCAGAGCTGAGATAAGAAAATTTGCAATAACACGTGTGAAACTCTAACCTGACTTCTAGAATCGTTCTAGAACGAAATTGAACCGTTGAATTTTGCATGAAATATATTTTTAGGCGACACTGTTTGAAAAAGTGTGCTTTGGTGGGTCCCCAGTTGCAGAGAAAGTCAATAATCATAGTAATTACCTCACGATTTACAGATTTTCCATGTAATGAAGAGAAGAAACCAGGACCATCTGTAACCTCCACAAGCAAATTTTTGTATTTGCATCTACACACTAAAGGACCGTGCCAGGAATGTTTCAAAAAGCCTCAAGAGTACACACTGATTTCTAAAGTCTCCTCATTTATTGTCTTTATAGCTGTATCTACTATGCTTTTGTTTATTTTTATGAAAATATATGCATATTATGTTGCTTCTATTGTTGTTTCTGAAATGTCCTACAATATTCTAATGTCCATTGAATGTAATACTTAATTTTCTTGTAAATAAAAGATAATAGCATATTTGGCATTTGTGATATTGTTAATGATATAATATACGAGGGCGATTCGTTCCGTTTGATTATTAAAACACACCACCAATACATGAAGAGGTTTTTATTATATACAACTTAAAGCTACTACTTTTAGCTTTATTTTTCTACATAGTACATACATACCATTAAGATTGAGACATTTGTCATAACGATGAACTAGTTTTTTAATGCCCTCTTCATAGAACTCTGCCGCCTGTGAATTAAGCCATGCTGTAACACTGTCCTGCAACTCTTCATCGCTCTCAAACCATTGTGATCCTCTTGTGAACTAGACGTAAAATTTGAGAGAAAAAGGCGAATTTTCTCTTCGACATTACCCAAACGTTCGTCCCTCACAACAGTTGGTCTTCCACTCCGTTCTTCATCATGGACATTCGTTCGTCCTTCTCGAAACATACGGCACCATCTTCTAACGGGGGAAACGGATCTTACTTTACGAATCGTCCTCGTGTATTACCAAGAAACGCTATCGTTGATCATTTGAGAACACAAACCGTATAACTATTAGATAAAGTAGATAAATAAAGAATTTAAAGAAATAAATAATGTAATGTAAGCGAAAGTGGTGTATCGTAATGTAAGGTAATGTAATATAACGTAACGTAATACTTTACGTTACGTTAAACCTTCATATAACAACGCGATTTAGGGCCATTACCTTGTTACGCAGCCAGATCTTGCTGTACAACTTGACGTCTCTTGCTAGTCATCCACATCAAAAGTTAAAATGGTCCCGCTTGACGGATTACTAAAAGTGCATCGAATTAACTCCTTCAGTCCAATGAAATAGTTCGGCTAGAGTTTCTAAGGATTTCTTACGCGAATGTATTATTCAAACGGAAGCCAAGGGGAACCATAAACCGCATGATTGCATTAGGTACGCATGAAATCCCGCCTGACTATTTGCTTTGCGCAAAGGAAACGCCTAGAAAATAGTTTTCCACTGCCTCCTTTTGCTAAATTACTACATCCATCATTAAAAGTTGAAGAGTACCTAAGCTTAAATTAAAATAACACCCGCACTTCAACGTGCTTTTCGAATTAGATAAGCGAGTAAATAAATTAGGACATCAGCTTTGAGTTCAAGTGCTTATTTATTGATGTTTCAAAAGGAATCTACTAGTTCTCCGTGAATTGAATGCGCACTTAATCCTTGCCGTTATAAACTTAAGGTTAGCGAGTTTGTAATAGTAAAGTTTCAATTTAGCATAGTTATTACATCAATTTGTAACAACACGTAAGAGAAAAATTATCAAAACAGATAAATAGGAATTTCCGCAAATAGATATATTCAGGAATATAAATGAATAATGGCAAATAAATCTAATAATTGATTTTATTCATGCCACATACATAAAATATTAAACAAATAAACAAAACGGAAACCATTGAATTTGCAATAAGTATTATTCCAATTAAATTCCGCATGAAAAGGGCTTGAAATACTAAAAGGATATTAATTTATTCATATAGTAGCAATTGAATTGGGATAAATATGTTGTGTTGAAATAGAACAAGCTATTACTGCTTAAAATTGGAAAGTCAATTCATAAATGATTATATACTGCATATATATATATATATTGTTTTTTTCGCCTAGGACAGTGCTGTACACCGTCTGCGTTGCGGGGATGAGTTTCGCCTAACTAGAACAGTGCTTAGGCACCGTCAGCGTTGTAAGCAGGAGAAATGAGTGACGTATGATACAAAAAGGAAGACGAAAATGTGGATCGATAAATGAAGCAAATGTGTACTGTTATTCAGAATAAGTCTATGGGGTTTTCCAAAAGCGTGTTCACGTAAAAATACAACTAACTATTCGCAAAATAATTCAAAGAATGAATACAAAATTATTATTCTAATAATAAATTGTCTCTTTCTTTTAGTAAAAATTCTTTGAATATGTGACAAGCAGCCGTTCGTCACAAAGTTGCTTCAATTTATAGAATAGACCACACTTTATTCGATGTAGTGTTCTATGCACCGATGACTGGTAGCTGTGTTTTAAAAAAGTGGCTTTAAAATTTGAAGGTAGAACCCGGAACTGTCAAAAAAATACATTTTCATTCAAAATAACAAAGTGGTTAGCGACTTCCGGTGTAACTGGAAGTGTAATAATCAAAATAATTTACTTAGATATTCCGAAATTTTTAATGAACCAGATTTATGCGCAACCTTGCACACAGCGTGTCCACCTAGTAAATGAGTGGATGATAATTTCTTTCCAGAGTAATTTACAGAAAAAAGTTCTACATAACAATTATTTAGACAAGTCCTGCACAACATAAAATTATATTCAAGTATACAGGATGTTCAGCTTCCACTACACACCCTACAAGTTTGTCCTTTTTAAATTGAACGTCCCGTATATTATTGCCCCTCCTCAATATACGTCAACTTTCTTCAACATTCTCTAAAACCATCTCGGTTAGTTTCTGATGCAATTCAGACAATTCCTGATTTTTGCAAAATGCGGGTGTTTCATTAACGCCCGATATCTTCAACACATTTTTTTGCTAGAGTAATAAATTTTTATTTGATAAAGTATTTCTTTGAGTTTTTTGCAGTACTTAGCAAAATATTTTACATTAATTGAATTCCACAAAATGGCCATAGAAATCGGTGTCAAGTCTGATTCGTGTTGTTTTATTTTTTATGGAACACTCTGCATATTTTTCCAAAATCTGATAGGAAAACTTCTCTGGAAACGACTTAATACACTACGCAGCAAAATTATGGAATAAATTCATTAAATGTAAAGCTTCCTTATTCCCTTAAAGCACAACCCATCACAAGGAAAACTAAAGTCTCGCTCTGGTCCGAAGCAAATTGGAGTATGCCTCATATTTTTTTAATTTATTGTTTATATTTTTTTACATCTTATATGTATATGTTTGCTTTGTTTTTTATGAATGAAGGTTATTGGGTTGTGTTTTATGTTTGCTATTTATAAGAATATTTTTGTCTTACATCTTAAGGAGATATGCAACTTATTTTGCACCTAGATGTAATATGTTGTCCTTTACTGTTGGACAAATAGGAATTATTATTATTATTATTATTATTAAATTTGGAGCAATTTGTTTTTCAAAGAAATGCAAGTCAATCTTATATTTTTTAAATAAACATTTTTGCATCAATTTTATATAATCTATGCGAATGGCGTCAGGACCAATTCAACTCATTTCATACCTAGTTCTATTTTTCAAATCCTTTAGATTTTGTGGTCTGTCAACACAGATTTTTTTATTAAGATAAAGCGTGTTTTGCAGACGTATTTAAGAATACGTTTGCAAAACATGCTTCACGAAAAATTGAGGATGAGAAAGCAATCAGCGAGGTGGGTGCCACGTCTACTGATGATCGACCAAAACCGGAATCGCGTAATAACTTCAATGCAATGTTTGGACACATTTAAGCGCAATACAAGTGACTTTCTGCTTCGTCATCTGGCTGGAGATAAGACATGGTTACATCACTACGCGCCAGAAACCAAAGGTCAATGGGCAAAATGGGTTTTTCCCGGCGAGCGTGCACCAAAGAAAACCAAGACAATTCTATCAGCCGGAAAAGTTATGAAGACAATTTTTGGGGTTCGCAAGGCACCACCTGCTATTTGAAGTAAAGTGAAATAACGCAAAGGATTAAATAATAATTATTTTAAATCACAAGCAAAATTTTCGATAAAAATATTTCTTTACGATAAAGAAGAAAAAGGCCATAAATTGACAATCTGTCGTAACTTTTAATTCCAAAAAACTTTTCCTAGCGCCACTTTTTCGAAATAGTAAAAATAATGATAGTTTACTCTTATGACATTTTCGTATTTTTTTAGTTTCCGGACACCCAGTATGTGGAACGTTAACGTTCTTCACGGCAATCTCATTTTAAATACAAGCAAAACTTTTTATCAAGTATGCTCCTTTTCCCTAAAATGTAAAATAAAAAAGTTTTTCCTCTTATTCACTCTAACCGTGGACAAACTGTATATGTAGGTATTCCTCCGAAAACTGCAATTATTCATATCTGAAAATTTAATGTGCTATACATATCAATTAATTTTGACGTTCTATCTACAAAAATTTTGTGATAAAACAATAATTATGTCGTAATTGTTCTGAAGAATATTTTTTTCTTTTTTCTAGTAATTTGTCATCAAATTTCTTTAATACCTTACAGATATCAATAGTTACAGTTACCTGTGTAACACTCTGTATAGATGAAAACAAATCAATGCACGATAAAATTTGCAGGTTCAGCTTACCCAACATATATTAAATTACCTTCAAGAAAACATATAGTAGTAAAAGAGATTCTTAAAGAAAGGACAATTCAATATAGCAATTAGTTATTGACGAGGTAGAAAACCCCTTGAAGTTCTCTTTTATTAACATTAGAAGCAACCAATTTTCACAGAATCTAACAAAGGTGAATGTTATGTATATTATACACGTTGTTCCACATTTCACTGGGGTATGAGAGATATTGTACGTAGCGCGATCTGGCATACTTGCATTTATTCCTGCCGACCAGCCTCGCCGCGCTCAACTGCTGTAGCCTATCTGACGCACTGTTTGTCTTTCTGTGCGCTCGTAAGGTTCTAACAAGAGATCGTGAATTTTGAATACATTATGTTAGTTTATACAACCGCAGAGATGGTACAGATCATCAAATGGTATTTTTCGAATTGCCATAAATGTCAACAAATAGACGAACAGCCTCAGATCTCTTTAACGCATCCCGAGCGGAAGGAGAGAGAAGTGAGGGTTTGTTCGTTAGTTAAAATGGGCGAATCTTGCTTTTGCCGGCAAATTTCAGACGAAATCGGTATTAATAGAAGTACTGTGAAACGTATTTTGAAACTCAACAAATACAAAAGTTACAAAGTTCAATATTGCCAGGAGATTTTTTCCCTTAATAAAGTAACATTGTTAGAATTTCAATTTATTTTGTACAATTATCGAATTTATTTTTCTTTGGTTTAATTTTATAAGAATCGTTGTTTATTTTCCTACTTAGAATTACTTTTTCGTTCTCCTACATCGTATAGCAACAACAACATGAATATAAGAAACTGTACTTTCTAACATAATCTGAGAATACAAAAAAATTACGCGGTAATTCTGTATTAGTACATTTTGTCAGAAGGGGTTAAATTATAATATCACGTGATTGAACGGACAAGCATGCGTACCGCTGCTCGCTTTATAATATACTGCGATTGGATGCAATCTATCAGAGAGATTCGAATGCTCTGTTGCCATTCACAAAGGCAATATCCCGTTTGTATCTGGACCGACGTGCATGTGATATAAAGTAGCCAGACAATATAAGGTTTAAAAACAAAAATATCTTCAAAAAATGCTAAATTTTACTTTATATTTTATTTGCAAAGATATTTTAGTAAAGTAAAGTATAACGTCTTTCAATCCTTAAGTTTATTTAAGGTTTAAAAGAATCTTTACAAAAAACGTTTTTATGATTTTTGAAAAATGTCGAATTCAAAAATGTGGCACTGTGTACAGCGGAAGTATAGCACCATTCACGCGTAACAAAGAAACACGCGTTTTAAAATATCATCACCCTCTACGGCCGAAATTACGTGTTAAAGTATGAATAGAACGTCATGTATTTGTAGCTAGAGGCCAGATAGATACGATCTTGACACTCTATTGTCCTAGCGGGTTCATTTTCTATAACAAAAGTTGCATGGAAGTAAAGCAAGGTGTACAAGAGGAAATTGTAGACTATATTTCGAAATATTGGAAACAAATTATTCATGACCATCATTTCTGTATCATAAAACAGAAGTATATTTTACTGAATAAAAGCATAAATACGTACCAGAATTCCAAACGAAATTTGCGGGAACTTCAGAGTTCGTGGTCTATGTATATGCTACAACGTACATGTATGTAGAACAAGCACAGTTAATATACACTCAATATTCCGATATTAATTAAAACGAATAGTTACAGAAAGCGCATATATGTACACGAAAGTCTGAAACACGCGAAATGTGGGAGAAAGTTTTCGCCAACACTCAGCAGCGAACGAGATTCCAGTCTCTTCTCTATAGTTTACGCATCACCAGAAAGCTTTCGTCACGTAAAATGTGGAAACAGCGCGAGCAACAGCAGCGAAACAGCGCATACGATCTCACCCGCGTTTCGTCGAAAACTACCGTTATCCAGGTCCAGAGCTTTCGGAGGCAGACTTGCGTGATGTGCCGATGGTTAGGATATCATGACAAGTTTGCGCCTCTATATCGCATCGGGGTTCCCTCTTTTATTCAAGCAGACAATGGAAGCGGACGTCAAGAAATCAAAATTAACTGTTCCCGTTGGATTATACAGCTAAATTATTAGGAACTTACAATCTGACAAGTAGATGAGGTCTCAATTGTTTGTCGAAGTTCCATTGGCAGTATTGAATGTCCACGGATGCACCTAACTATAGTTATTGTTATGTACGCATATTAGTGTACTTTTAGAAAGTAAGTTAGTAGCCCGAGAAGTTTATTAAGTTGACTCCAACAATAGGCCGCGAAAAGCATAACGTTGTTTGTAAATCTTGTAAGCATTAAAGGAGTTATGAAATTCTCCTTGTACATTTTTGCCGCCATTTGGATATAATACTTATAAATTTATATTTTAATTTCTACAGAAAAAGCATTCTTTATAATAAGTTGTGATTGTTTTGAAAAGTCTTGTGTGATAACGAGAATATTAATTAAATCTGCGCGGTGACTAAAACTTAAGAAAACAGGAAATTGTGTCAGAACTAAAGTACCAGTTATTTAAAAGCATGAAATTAAAAGTTGTGTCACATGTAATTAGTAGTTTAAATATGAATTTTTTTTTCCTTAAATAAAGGGGTCTATTTCTATATTATAACCCCTACTAACAAAACGAATATGCTATATAAATCGCCTGTGTGTAACAATTCAATATTGTGGGTCAGTTGCTAAGTATATATATATATATGTATTTTTTTTTGTATATCTTTCCTTTGGGTTAATTTAATCTAATTACATTCGCTTTACCTATTCTGTACCTGGGTGTATCCTGTTGGGAAATAAATCATATTATCATTATTATTAAGCTCTTGGCTCAAAGTACTGTCAAATATTCACTACGTATTATATTTCTAACTAATCTAAGCAAAAATATGTATTACATTTTATGTTTACCAGAATCACTTATTAGGAAATATTCACAATAGGGTACTTAAAAGAAGCAGACAATACGTATAGATACAATCAACTTTTACACGAAAAATATAGAAGGAAAGAGACTTCTATAACACCATGCTCGAATTGGAGACTTTCTTTTGTAACAAGCTGGGCTTTCGGAGGGTGAACCTAATTCAAGTATGCTGAATCCAACGGTGCTAACCGTTTCTAAAAGTTAGCTCGCGTTTTCGAACAATTTCAATTTAAAAATTTTAGGCCCAAAGACCCTAAAAAAACGTAATTTTTACCATTTTTGACCATTTATTTAATTTAAATCGATCGAATAAATATCGTATCGACAATTACACATCGATTATAAACTACTTGAAAAAAACTGAATTGATTCAGTCGATTTTTCATCATTTTTTTGCAAAAAAAAAACATTTTTCTTGATTTTGATTTGAAAAAATTCGTAAAACGATGATGACGATTGATTGCTCCGTATATCCGAACATCTGCTGCCAAAATGTTCGTTTGTTTCAAGCCCGTTTCCAAAAGAATGGATTGTCGCTGTGGTAGTTTAAGGCTTCTTATCATATTATTCAAACGAGATTACGTGATTTCAATATGATTGCATGGCGTAGTGACATTTGATGGTTGATATATTGGTACGCCTGCTTCTTCGGTTTTCATGGTTTCTAATGCCGATAGCGCAGATTGTTCTGTTGAAATAGGTTTTGTTGGAACAGGAATTGTATTTGAATGCGGCAGCTGTAATTGAGTATACATTATTGAAATGTATTTCAAAGAACCACTTTTTCTTCTGTTCATACCATTAGTATAATTCACGCACGCATAACATTCAGCTGGATCATGTTCTCTTGCGTCTATCCAAATCATCGGAACACCAAATAGCACAGCGGCTCCTATTTTTGTCCATTTATTTCAGTTCAAAACGCATATTGTACAAGTCCAATACACATTAGTAAAAACATTTTGTGAAAAATATTTTTGATACAATCAGCGGTTTCAGCACTTACTTTACGCCGAGTGGTCTTAATTACAAATTTTCCACACACATAACAAAAGGTATTCAATCTAGAACATTATATTTTGATATCAATTATTGATACAGCATTAATGACATCTCGATTTCACTATCACTCGGTTTGATTATTGCTTAAGTTGATGTTAACACTTGCTTCTGGAACTTATGAGCTCTCAGCGGTTAGCAGGCCGCTATATACCTTGCCCAGTGCAGTGGGATGGAATTCTGAAGTTCACGATGTCATGAACGGTCCATGGAAGATTCTCGAAGGTTCCAGAAAGCTCTTCAGCCATTGATCAGATTTTCCAGAAATTTCCAGAATGCACCAGAAGGTTCTTTGGGCCTAAAATTTTTAAATTCAAATTACTCGAAAATGCGAGCTAACTTTTAAAAACGGTTGGCACCATTGGATTTAGCGTACTCGAATTAGGTTTGCCCCTCGGGTTCCAGTGCAATTATTCTAATTGAAAGATTTAGTATTTGAACGCCGTGATCCTTAAAATACTCTGTAACAATAAAAAATAAAAAAAGTATAAATATAATTAGATCAATCCTTACACAGTGTATACGTACAGACGTAAAGACAGAAAATGCGAATATTTTAAAACAATAATCGAATGTTGAAATATCATTACGTATTGAAACAAAATTACATTATAATATACCAATATTATTGCCGTAAAACAAATATACCAAAAGCAGTTTTTGAATTCCATTAGTTTAAAAACAACTGAGGTCAAATTCCAAATTTTTACAAAAAAACAAAATATAGCCAAAACAATATTTATATACCGAAAGTAATATAGCGTATAAGGGTTTTTTATAGTCTAGTGAAGATATTACGTTGATATCTCCTGTCATTAAAAATGTTTATTTACCACCTACCAGAATTGTCGTTATATAGTACTGTGAGATACTCCATAAATCGTTATAACGACTGAAAGTCATGAAAACTTCAAAAGAAGTGGGAGAAAACGCATCAGAAGTACAAAGGATGAAAGGTAGTTGGCACGCACCTCTTTAGATAAGAATATTATGAAGTGCTTATAGTGGAGTATGGAACATCAAAATTTCACTGAGGAGGATTGATCGAATATTATGTGGTCGAACGAGTCTGATCTTGACCCATATTCATCCTAGATTTATATACTCGTAACACAATATAATAATCAAGGAACAAGTAAAATTATTATTAGTTGCCCTTTAGTAGTTGTTTTTTTGGAATAATTTCAGGTGTTTGGTATCGCGGGTGCAACCATGTCAGACGCAGAGTGGACGAAGAATAATAGCCAGAATGTGTGGTATCAACCGTAAAACACGGGTGAGAAGGTATAATGATTTGGGGTTGCAGGTTGGCAGCTGGAGTCGACGAAATCGTAGTGTGTTAGGGCCGAATGGATTTAAAAAAATACGCCCAACTACTGGAAACTGCCTTTAACACCAACATGGATAACGTCCATTTTCAGCAAGACAACGCGTCGTGTCACAAGCCGCGAGTGATGATGAAGTGGTTCGCGCAAGATTTAGGGAGAACTCTATCACTCAAAGGAATCACTAGAAGATCTTTACACCAGAATGTCGACGCTTAGTATCGAGTTTACCAAAAAGAATAACTGCTGTTGTTAAAGCAAAAGATTCCCCTACAAAATATTAATTTATTGTAATAAATATTTCCATTTTTATCAACTGACATTTTTTTATTTAACCTGAATGTGATGTACATAAAGATGAAATTGACGCGCTGGTTCTTCAATGCTAGATATAAAATGCAACGTTGTATGATCTTTGATTCTCTAGTAACCTCTTGGTCAGTGGTGGCTGAAGAAAATCTTGATCTGGAACTTATAGTAGACGCTGATTGATGTGCTTATTCAACGCATCCCCTCAAATAAAATAATGTTGACACCGCATCTGGCATTAGTCTTAAAATAGACGTAGGCACAAAACTTTCAGAACTGGAATGTGGCCGGCAAACTCGAATATGCCCTAACAATACGCCATCATGCACCATTCACATCGCGCCTTGCCCTAACCACGTTAAATTGAAGTGATAAAGAACACACAGGAAGTTAAACTAGCATGAATTACGAGCTCTACTATATATTGGGACAAAATAAAATACATACATGTGTAGTTCGAGTATTTGACAGTTTATTTTTTTAATTATTTTCTATTAATTATAATAATGGTGAATAAGCAATTGTTTAAATGTCAATTAATCACAAAACATACTTATTGTTTCTGAATAACAAACCTTATAACATGTAAAAGTAACGAAAATGTATGACAACTAGATATTGGGACAGTATCAAGTAAGTGTCAAAAATGAAACAAAATAAGACAAGCGAGCTGAGAAACCAACGGAAAACGAAACGTCAGATTAACCAGCAGTTGCTTTCTTATTGTATTGAGTGAGTCGCTGCGTTTATTGAACAAGATGGTGTGTGATATCTCTACAAATTCAAAAATTGGTGAGTTAGTGCTTAAAAATAATTGCCACAATAAAACAATACGTAAAGTGGCGGATGAACTTAATATTCCTAAAACTACAGTGTGGAATATAATTAAACATTATGGAGAAACTGCAAATATCCTCGATAAAAAAGGCAAAAATCCGGGTCGTCCAAAATTAATTTCTGTTTAGGATAAAAGAATATTAGTAAAGCGATGCAAAAAAGCCGAAGAAATGCTCTAAAGCAAATTACGGCTGCATTGAATCACAAAACTAAACTAAACCTGTCAAAGAAATACTGTCGCCAGTGGATTCATAAGTGTGAATTAAAGTTTTATAAGGTTGAATTTAAAAAACTATTAAAAAAAATGTTTTCTTATAGGCAAAGGAAAATTCACTATTAATGGAAAAACAAAAGAAACTTTTTAAGTTTAAGTTTTTAGTTGCCACATAAAACGAACATTTTTATTGTTAATTAGAGATGATAGAACAAGTTTTTTTTGTGTTGCTGATTGGCCCCAATTGTTGTTAATTAACTAATTACATAGTATTAAATTTAAAAAAGTATTAGAAAAAAATAAACTGTCAAATACCCAAATTATATATATATTTTATTTTGTCCCAATATATAGTTGTTGGGACTCGTATACAGGTACGCAACAAACTGGCAATTATTTAGAAAACATACTTTGTTGTCAGCGAGATCGCCAATAACATTATTAAACATAGCGCCATCTCTACTTTATATTTTCAGTTTCATCATTTCTACGAATACATTTCTAGAAAAAATGTCACATACAAGGGCCTCTATAATGATACCTAGTTTTATAGATTAGCCAGAGTCCGAAGAGGCGGTACATATTTCAATCTCGGTGCTGGATCTAGAGTAATCTGTGGAAGACAAGGACATATACGTATGCACAGGTGTTTCATTTTATTTTGATCACTACCTATTTCCGTTACTACCGCAGATACAAAAAATGTGTCAAACAAAACAGTTTTGCTTTTTTTTATGGAATACCCTAGATATTTTTATATTTTTGGATAGCCCTTCATTCCCTGATTCCAAATATATTATATTACATAAGATTATTTTAAGTAATTAGTGGCTTATATTACTGAATAAAATTAGGAAATTAGAAAGCAAGGAGACTCTGAAGATAATATATCAAAATAAGAAGATTACTAGTTTGTTGCTTGCACTACAGCCGAGAAAGTAGAAATATTCTCTATTTATATAGAGAACTGTATCCGAATCTGCAAACTTCTTCTACGTTTCGTAAATGTTTACCGTCATGTAAGATGTATACACTAAAAGTTTTGCATGAAAAAAATTAAGAACATCTTAATACGTTGTTTTTTTTTTTAAGATAAAAATTAAACACTTCCTAGCACGTCTCATTAAATTTATTTCATAAATTTATTATAGAAAATTCGGAAAGCAGTTTATTCTGCTGCAAGGGAGTACCAAATTTTGGATAAAGGCATCTCCGCGATCAATCGAACTTTAAAGAACTATGACAAGCTGTATGAAATATTACCGGGTCAAGACCTCACAGAAGTTCAGAAGAGGAAAACATTACAGTTTTGCCGACAAATTATTGGAAAATTAAACAAATTTAAAGAAATTAAGTTAATTGTTAAAATTTTCAATAATTTGTTGGCAAAACTGTAATCGTTTCCTCCTCCCTATAATGTAATTAAAGAATTAAATTATATGATCAGAAGAGCCTACCTTTTCTACTTCCGGCGTTTTTAATAGAGAAAATAGCCACTCGTGTAAAGTAATAGAAAGAAAGAAGTAAAACAAATAAAATGCCTGGAAGGAAGTCAATACACATGGTGTGGCATTTTTCAAAATATAGTAGTTGGGCCAATTTTTTATAATTGCAAATTAACAGCGAAAACAAACAGTTGTTCCACAAGTAGATGACTTACTGCAAAATTTCTTAAGGAATCAATTAGACAATATGAAGGCAGCAAGATGGAACTCCACCGCATAATGCTTTAGCGCTTCAAGAGTATTTCACACCATGCGTATATTGACTTCCTTCCACACTTTTTATTTGTACTGGTTTTCTCTTCCTATCATTTTTTCGTTCTAACGAGTGCCTATTTTTTCTATTACAAACGACGGATGTAGAAAAAGTGGACTCATGTCTGTATACAATTTCATTAAAGAAACTTGAGTCATTGTTTAGACTTCCAATGATTGATTGTTAGAACTGTAATCTTTTCCTCTTCTGAATTTCTATGAGCTTCTGTACCGGTATTATTTTATACATGTGGTCATACTTTTTTAAAGTTCGATGGATTGCGGAGATACTTTTATCTCCCTTGCAGCAGTTAATAAATTGCTTTCCAAATTTTTTGTAATAAAATTATGAAATAAGTTATTTAATGAGACATGCTGGCAGGTATTTAATTTTCACCTTCAAACTATAGCAACGTATTAAGAATTGTGCATTATTTTTCAGCGTATTCGTGTTCTTTCATACATATGGGTTTTTATTATTTTTTACGAAAATATTTACACTTTTTCGTCTGTAGTGTACCCATGTTAATTTACAGATTGACAGCTAGCAAAGAACTAGTAATTACTTTATTTTGACTTATCATTTAATCAGAGCCCAACTCAGAATATTTCGTAATTTTATTTAGTAAAACGAGCCACTAATTACTTTAAATGGTCACATAATATGAATTTGGAATCAGGAGATGAAGGGCTATTCAAAAATATAAAAATATATAGGTGTATATCGAAGAAAACAAAACTATTCTTCTTGCTGGCCGACCTCTAGATGCAATTCTGATGGTTATCAAATTTTTATTCGATAGAGGTAAAAGCCTACAACTTTTGTTTAAAGCATTTTTGTATCTGCAACAATAGCGAAAATAAGTGGTGTGGTCAAAGTAAATTGAAAAATCCTGTACTAGTTTAAGATATTAGAAATTATAGTTAGTCTTAAAGGAGACATAAGGACATAACCATCTAAGAAAAAATAATAAAGTTGGTGCCAAATAAAAGAGTATACTTATCTATATAAGAATGTATCAAATAAGACAAATTAAAAATAGAGAAATATTGCGATAGGTAAATAAATATATAACCTTTATATGCGTTTATATGTGACAGCCTTCATAACCTATAAACGTAAAGTTAATTTTTTCAATAAGGATATTGACAACATGGTTATGCCCATAATAGCTGCTTTCAGCATCATATCGCATTTACATTACCTGGTTCTACGGCATTTTCTACTTTTCTAAGAGTATTGTTTTCAGATATGTAGGCTTCCACGGTCGTCAATTACACTATACTCTTGGTTTCCGAATTGGAACCGCGTCGTTGTCGTAGCTTCTGCCGATGTTTCGTTCACACATTTATGGGACATCTTCAGAGCTGCTACATGTGAGTTACGAGTGCAGTCAGTGTGCAGTAACAGCCCTGAAGATGTCCCATAAAAGTATGAACGAGTTGTCGGCAAAAGCTATGACAACAACGCGGTCACAACCCGCAAGCCAAAAATATAGGGTATTCTGTTAATTTTCTAAAAATTCGCTTATGGCTAAAAACTTCAAAATGTGTTTCGAAGCCATTTCCAGCCTAGTGTCACTTAAAAAATGAGAAACATGGATTTCCTATTTTGAAAGATACCTAACCTCAAACTGAACCGAGTTACTGCACTATTTTACAAATTAATCATGAATTTTTATCCTAATCCTAACCAACAAAATTTGAAATGGTTTACTGGACAAAATTATCGAATATTTTTAAGTTTTACATTGTAACTGTAAATCTAATTAGAATTGGATGTTTTCTAAATATTTTGGTATTCCTGGTGGAGAGCTTTTACATTTTCACATCTCCTAGGAAATCTAATATCGTTAGCTATCCACTCTTATATACTTATCAATGTAACAACGAACGTTCATTAACATTTCAGACATTTTCAACAGCTTATCCTCGAGAGAAAAGTTTTTAATTTACCTGCGCATTATACGCATTATCCGCGAATAAGCTCGACAAGCTTTCAATTATATCTCCTTTTGTATTCTATGCCTACTTAATACACGTTTAGACCGCTCGACTTGTTTTCATAATAAGGGGACTCATTTACGCATATAATATGCGCACAGCTTTACAACTTACAGAAATCGTAAACAAGGCGCGGAAAAGTTCGATGTAGCCATGCTCGTATTAGCCATTATTATTCGCGACAGGTGCCTAGAAGCGAGCGCTTTCGCTTCTTTTGCACGTCTCAGTTTTCACTCATTTTCGTTATTTTGAACCCACTTCTAGCACGAAATTTGAGCATAAAATGTTTGTTTAATGCGCTACTAGAAAGGGCAATCTTATAAATTGCTCATTTTCTGAACAACACTTTTGAGTTTCCGCCGTAAAATTTTATTTCGCAGTTGTATTAATTATTGAACCAGACCGGTCGAAATATCGGCAGTGCATAATATTTCGCGGATAGAATGAAACTCAATTACACGGTAGGCGCCATAAATTCTGGGCCTGATACAGAAAAAATGAACTTTGTAAAATGTACACACAATACATTTATTACTAACCTGTGCAAATATGCGGTAACAGCCAGAGGCGTGGCGAGTGCATAAAAGTTTACACATAAAATAGAAGGTAAGAAATAAATTATAAAACGTGCTGAAACATTTACCGTTTTAAAAGTCTTCCGTGATATCACAAACTGGGTAACATCTGTAAAATATTTGAATCATTAGATATGTTTTTTAATGCCGAAAGCGGCCGTTCGACATCTAGCGATGTCATATTTCCATATTTAAAATAATCTTTGAAACAACTTAACGCATCTTCACACGCACCTTCACAAATTTGTCTTAATATAAGAAAATCGGAGTCTTTCTCTAAACACTTTCAAATTGTCGTACACACCAATTTGTTTCGCCTTCTACAGCGCATAACTGTGCGTGAACATCATTCACAAATTGAACAGAATCCACTAGCGATATCGAAACATTTTGTAATTTTTCTATTCCCTCCGCTAGTCCGAAGTAATTGTGAATAGTTTGTAAATCTCTTTTAACCTGACTATCTTGAAATATTTCCTGGCTTTTCTTGATTGCTTACATCTACCCAAACAAAAACAAACAAAATATCTATAAAAAAACAAACCTTAATCCTAATAATCTGATGAAATGTTCAAAATGCTGGCCATTGTAAAGCAAACATAGTTGACACCAGTGTCTGTCGAAATACTACGATGTATTTCCAGATAAGTCTGCATGGTGTAGTGGTTATCACGCCTACCCGACAAGCAGGAGATGTGCGAACCCCACATCTCCTGCTTGCTTCTTCGCGGTGGACGGTTTCTTCAGTAATTACTTACGTCGGAAAAATTCCAAGGAAAAATTATAGATTCATAATTACCGACGGAAGTCAAATATATTAATTACATTTGATGCACTTGGCATCTAAAAATTAAATTGTCTGTCGAAATACTACGATGTATTTCCAGATAAGTAACATCTAGGTTTAAGAGTGAACGAATTTTCCATAGTCCGCATGGTGCAGACGTTATCACGCCTACCCGGCAAGCAGGAGATGTGGGGTTCGATTCCTCGCTGTGGACGGTTTTTTCAGTAATTAATTACGTCGGAAAAATTCCAAGGAAAAGTTATAGATTCATAGTTGACACCGTTTGACGGCACTTCGGGTTACTTCAGGCAACGGATTTCGATTAGTACTAGCACACGCTTCTAGCACTGCTTCGCGCAGTTACTCAACATTATTGTAATTGTAATTACTTCCATATTGGCTGGCCACCGAACATTAGTATTGGTGGTAAACTTTATTGTCTAATCGGTCAATTATACATTAATATTTACACACGTCAATATACAAAGGATAAAATACATATATACATAAATTCTATAATAAAACATCAGAGTCAGTACACGCATTAAATTAAAACGGAAATGGAATGCAATGATTTAAAAAAGTCAAAATATTCCTCTTCGGAATAGAAGGCTTGTTCAACAAAAATCCTTTTTATAGAAATTTTAAAGATACCCGAACACGAATTTTTAATATTCTCGGGGAGAACATTACAAAACTTTATACCTTGATAACAAAAAAAATTTTGGGAACTAGATAAAAGCACATATTTGACGCTTAAACTATTTTTATTTCTAATACTACAATTATGAAAGGATGCATTCGTTTAATAATTATGAATGTTGGTCCTAATATACAAAAGACAAATGAAAATGTATTGCGAAGGAAAGGTTAAAGTTTTAAAGTTTCGAAAAATTTCGCGACAATCGGAACGATAAAGCAAATTGCCTGAAATTCGAATAGCCCTTCTCTGCCCTGTGCCGCGACAAACTGTGTCCCCATAATAATATCCCATACGACGTCACTGAGTGAAACAACGCGAAATATGCAGACTTTATAACATTTTTAGATACCACGGAAAATAAGTTTCTAAAAATGAAAGTAGTCTTTACAAGTTTGCTTGTTGTATAATTCACATGTTGTTCCCATTTTAATTTGGCATCAAGCAAAGAACCCAAATATTTAACTCCTTTAACATTAGAAGTGTCTCTCAAAGAAAACACCATTGTTGTGGTCTTATCTTCATTAAGGGATAATCGGTTTGCTGCAAACTACTCGTACGCACAAATACGGGCACTACTTTAGCTCAAGTACCTGGTTTTTGACAGATTGTGATAAACTTTATTATTGTTTTTAGTATCCTTTTAACAATTAAATACTGCATGATAGTACTTGACTTACATCACAACTAGATAGCACAATATTAGTAAGAAAATTCGACATCAAAAATTACAAAAAAATTTTCGCAGTATCTTGGATATATACCTTGTTTATTTTCTAGATTCACAAATCATAACAATAAAACAACCTTAAAATTTTATTCAAATATATTATGTATGAGAATGTAACAAAATGTATATATTTATATACCTAATAACTATGTTATTAAACAAAATGTAAGGTTATGAATGTAATTATTTTGTCTAAATACATTTTCTTCTCGAATAGTTCCAGATTGGTAAACGTCCTTGGGAAGTTTTAAACAAGTTCTCCCACTGGCCTTATGGTTATTTGAGAAATCTGAAAAATAAATATAAATACATTTATAAGAAATTCTAAAGATTTTACACTAAATGCATCAATAAGGTATTAAAAGGTTACAAGTTATATGGAATATATAGGGTTTTTACCATTGATGTTTCCGGAGCTTTTAATCTCTACGTTTCCGAGATTTCCAAAAAAGTTTTGCGCCAATAACATTGTCAATTTTATTACAATAAAATGGTTTGTCCTCTCTTTAGATGGCAAAACATGTAGTGAAAAAATATTTATTCCTAACATGCAAAAAATAATCTCAATGAGACTTCATATATGTACGAGGGTAAGTCAAATATTATCTACACTTTCGCCATAACAAGCTTTGAAGGTAGTGGCGGCCGCTTGCGCATGCGTTGAGTTGGCGCCTCTGTGGTCATGTGTGCGGAATTTAATCACGATCGCGTCATTTGTCTGCTGGCTACAACAGAATAAGCATGTCAGCTCCGCTATTAGTTTGCACCAAAGAGAAACAACGAGCAGTGAACCGATTTTTGTGGTCAGAGGGTGTGAAAGGTGCTGAAATTCACCGGAGACTTTTGTCACGGTACGAGGACAGTGGTTTATCTCGTAAAAGCGTTTTTTTGTGGATCGAAATGTTTCAAAGTGACCACACGAGCGTAACACAGAAAGAAGGAGCTGGACAGCTGTCAACCTTGACCACCGACGACAACACTCAGCAAGCTCGAGAGATGGTTACAGCAAATAGGCGAGTTACAGAGTGCATCTCTTAAATCATCTTATTGCTCAAGCGTCGCCTCGCGTGAAGCATCAGTAAGCGTTGGCAGATGTCCAAACGTTTGGTTTTGTTTTCTGCGGTAAGCATTCGTGGTACCCATCGCACATACACTTTACGAAATTAGAGTTCATCGTGGATAATTCAATAGGCAGAACCGTGACTAATGTTTAAATAAGATGCATCCTTTGGTAACTCGCCTATTTGCTGTAACCATCTCCCGAGCTTGCTGAATGTTGTCGTCGGTGGTCGAGGTTGACGGCCGTCCAGCTCCCTCTTTTTGTGTTACGCTCGTGCGGCCACTTTGAAACATTTCGATCCACAAAAAAACGCTTTTACGAGATAAAGCACTGTCCCTGTATTGTGAGAAAAGTCTCCGGTGAATTTCAGCACCTTTCACACCCTCTGACCACAAAAATCGGATCACTGCTCGTTGTTCCTTTTTGGTGCAAACTAATAGCGGAGCTGACATACTTATGCTGTTGTAGGTAGCAGACAAATGACGCGATCGTGATTAAATTCCGCACACATGACCACAGAGACGTCAACTCAACGCATGCGCAAGCGGCCGCCATTACGATAACCTTCAAACCTTGTTATAGCAAAAGTGTAGATAATATTTGACTTACCCTCGTATTAAAAACCTATTCCCAATAAAAAATAATGGAATTGCCTTCAGGGGGATTAAATATCAAACAATTTTAGAAAGATACATTATTATCAAAGAGGTTGTAGTGATTTTAACGTAAGCGTAATGCTTAAGGAATAGTATTCCCCCGATAGAGGAACTCAAGTCAGAGGTAACAATGAATTGATCACGGACACTCTTTGTTTTATTTCGACATGCAGGCACGAACGGACACTACTGTTGTATTTCGAGGGTACGTTATTGCCTGCATTATACGGATGCGTCTGCCGGGGTATTTCCGTAAGGGTGCAATAACCAGATATTTTGGAGGACTTACGAAAATATAAAGAGATCGTGTTTGTCTATTGCGAGAGCAACACTTAAGTAAATAATAAGTATATTAATTTCAAGATTGTAGTTATTCTTTTCTCACTACATATCCTGACATAACTCCTACAAGGTAAAAATTAAAATGTTAAGAGATAAAATTTTTGTAAACCTGAGAAAGATTGAAAGTTTTTATTGAAATTTGTTTAAAAAGGAAACGGCAACCGATATGTTCACATAACCATAAAACGTGCGCATGAACGTATCGGTTGCTACTTCCTTTCTAAACAATTTTAACAACAACTTTCAATGGGAAAAAACAAAATGTTTTAGTATTTCGTCGCAGCACTCTACAAGGATGGTATGAGAAATACCCGTGTTTGGAGACATGTGGCACTTTGTGCCAAAACCTGCATTGCCACTGTGAGTACTATTCTTTAGTCGACGTCGGTCAACATTTCGGAGAGATTCATCGAGTAGTGTTGTTTTGAGAGCTGATGAAAGTAAGCAAGTTTATATATTTGTGGAATCATGGAAAAGGAACAATACCGGTCATTGATTCAATTTCTTTTTTTGGATGGGAAAATGTATACAGAAATCAAAGAGAAGTTGGAGACAATTTATAAGAACTATGCACCTTCATTGACTACCATCGAAAACTGGTTTGATGAATTTAAGCGTGGCAGAACATACGTCTTTGATGAGGAGCGGCCAGGTCGTCTCATTGAGGTGACTATGGACGATGTGATCAATAAAGTTCATGATATCGTATTAGCAGACCACCGGGTGAAGATTAAAGAGATTGCTAATATGGTGAACATCTCAATTGAACATATGCAAAACAGCGTTCAAAATTAAGTATGAGAAAGCTATCGTCGAAGTGGGTGCCGCATCTGCTAACGATTGATCAAAAACGGAATCACGTGAGAACTTTAAAACATAGGATTGAGTTTCTGGGGCATTATGCGACTGTAGATGAGACATGATACATCACTACACGCCAGAAAAGTTATGAGGACAATTTTTTGGGATTCGCAAGGTATAATCTTAATTCATTATTTGAAGAAAGGACAATCACTGTACAGTACTAGGCTGATTTATTGGACCGATTCGACGCTGAACTAAAGAGAAAGACGCAGCTAGCGAAGAAAAATGATAACGCCCCGGCACACTCATCGGCAATTGCGACAGCAAAACTAGTCCAGTTACGGTTCGAATTGGTGCCTCATCCACTATATACGCCATATTTGGCGCCCTGGCTTCTTTCTTTTACCAAACTTGAAAAGACAGCTTGGCGGAAAGCGGTTCACGTCAAATAAAGAGGCCATTTCCGAAACAGAGACCTATTTTGCAGAGTTCGACAAATCCTATTATTTGGATGGCTTAAAGAAGTTGGAACACCGCGGGACTAAGTGTATAGAGCTGCAAGGAGATTATGACAAGAAATAAATTTACTAAATGCAAAACAGTTGCGTTGTTTTCCTTAACACAGGTACCATACCATCATCGTATGAATTTAAGTAAACGAAAAACTCTGGATAAATTTACTAAAGAAGGACACATTTTAGATATAAGGAAAGATTTATAATTTATATTTCTAGAGGAGCTTCTCCATCAGATTCTGGAAAAATATACAGAGTATTCCACTTCAAACATTAGAATAAAATGAATCAAACTTGGCAACAATTTCTATATCTATCTTGTAGAATTTACCTGTGTAATTTGTTTCTACTGACATTTTAAAAAATGCACAACTAAATGAAATTTAATCTACCACTCTGACCTACAAAACAGGATATTCCATTTAAAGAATCAAACTTATATCATATATAGCAGAAACTAAATACCTCGCATGGTTGAGCACAATTGTATGTTGCGCAGAACTTGTTTTCGAATATTTTTTAATAAGAAATTTTTTTCTGTAAATTGCCCAGGCCAGAAATTATCTTTTGTCCGCGCACAAGGTGGACTCGTTATGTATCTCATGTATACGTTCTGCGTGATGTGCTATTACAAACGTTTTTTACTTAAATAGCAATTGACTAACCATCTTTTTATTGCCCATAAACAATATCTTTCCCCGTTCTTATTAAAAATTCTCCTAACTCTATAAAAAATCAGATAACTTATTAAATAAGGGTATCAAGCTGTTTATGTTATCAAATCACCTACTGATAAATATAGAATAAAATTGCATCAGTGGAAGCTTCTCCCGCTTCATTTTCCTCAAAGAAAGTAATCTATAAGCATTCCGTAATCGTTGAAGTTGAACCAAGATAATTAAATGATATAAAATTAAGAAAATCATAAATAATAAACACAGTGAAGTCCTAAAGTATCCCCCTCCATACTAACTTTTAAATAACAGAAGTTAGCGTTTTTAGAAAAATAAGGTCGATTTATACTTTTTGTGAGCTATCGGCCGTTATCGGCAGTTCAATTACATTTCCGGTACCACCAGAAGCGACGTCAACTTTCTTATTTTAAATAGACCATCATATACATTTTTACGTTTTTGGAAATGTAATCGAAAGCTGAAACCAACGATACCACATATATTATACTTTAACTTAAGAAACATGACAATATGCAGCAATAAACGTGTTGGTAATCTGTTTCTGTTGTTATGCAAAGTTGGTTAGTAAAGAACGCCAAATTCTTTCTTGGGACGCCAGATCGATCTATAGGAGTTCATTGCTAAGCAAAGTAATCATGACAATTGCCAAACTGTAAAATCTCAATTCCAAAAGCGTAAATTATTCTTGTTGTTTATTGTATCCTGTATTTGCCATACGTTCCTTCTTCGATAACGGCAAAAGCCAATTCACAAAAAAAAAGAAATAAACCTATTCCTTCTAAAACCGCTAGCTTCTGTCGTTCAAAAGTTAGCATGAGGAGGAGGAGGGGGCACTTTAGGACCTCACTGTATACACAGAATGTAACTTAAAATGACTTCAAATCCGATCATAAACTCCACAAAATTGTTCTTCAAATTTAATTAATAAAAATATGGAAATAATTAAATTAATAAGTTAACTACTTCTATACGTAAATCTATTCTACTGGCAAAGATAAATGTTTCTGAATATTGAAACTAATTGGTAGGAGTATTAATTTATTTTATGCATTTGTCAATAGCAATGACTAATTTTGTTTGTAATACTGAAGATAGAAATTATTCGTTCGGATTAATATGTTATTCAATAGCTTATATAAAATCGTTTTTATAACCCTATATAGTGATGCTTGTACAATGTTTCCGAAGCCAAACAAAAGATTCAACCGTTTGAAAGCCTCAATTAGATTATGTAATCTTCAATGCCATTCCACTTTGGAATAAAAACATTGTGAAACTTTTTTTTCTCCAAGGTATTACTTTTTTGAAGGATACGCTTTATCTGTTGATCGATAGAAATTATTATCAACACTTTACATTATTTATTAAAAATATTTTGCAAACACAATTATCTGAATACCCAAAAAACGAAATGTAATCACAGGGCACTTTACTCTAGGACAAAATTATGGCGTCTCTTATGTTATTATCTTATTATAGAAGTGAAAAATTGCCATATAATAATGACGTCGGATTTTAATCATATCGTAATTAAATACACCGGCTGGTCAAGGTTATCATGGATCATCAGTCATTAGTGGAGTTGCACACTAGCGCCAACGGGCAGTGGCGGATGTTCGATACCAGCCTCAGTATAATTGCGAGTCTCAACCAGATCTGTTGTGTATACATGTACGCTGCCGTAAATACTATTTCGTAGTTCTACGTTTGTTTTAAAAATGTTGCCTACATCGCGAAAACGACCAATGTTGGACAAAGTTACAGAATTTATAGCAGAAATGCCTGACCTAAATTATGATGGCGTTAAAATTCAATGTGTAGTTTGTAATATCCCTTTAATGTGTTGGTCCAAAAGGGATTGTCTACGTCACGTAAATAGTAAACAGCATTCTTCAAAAAAAAATTGAACACGACACTATGAAAAATTTAAATTTAATTTATGTGTTACCTTTATAGCATGTAATCTACCGTTTAATTTACTAGACAAGGAAGCATATGTCTTCTTTTGGAATAAATATTCGAACTGCAAATTACCAAGTCAGGCATCGTTACAAAGAATTGTGCCATCTGCTCGTGAACATGTTGAAAAAAGAATTAAATCGGAGTTGGAAGATAAAAAACTGTGGTTATGCGTGAACGAAACAACAGATCGTAAAAACATTCTGTGATTAATATAATGGTACGTACAATGGAACCACATCACTCGTCATCTTCCAGGCAAGTACAACAATGTACTGCCGAAGTAATTTCAAAGTTAGTGCTAAATACATTGGAAAAGTTTGAACTTTCAACAAACCAACTGTTGATGTTTATGAGTATGGTGCCGCAAACATGCTTTCTGTAGCCCGGTCTCTTAAAAAACAATGTGCTAACTTATTACATATTACGTGTAAAATTCATGCTTTCAGTCATGTGGCAGATAGTATTAGAAAATGTTATCCTGAGGTAGACGCCTTAATAGCGCGTACAAAAGCAGTGTTTGTCAAATCCCCAAAACCTATTCGCAAATTTCACAGACTGTGCCCCCGTATGCCTGAGCCACCAGAACCTATTCTTACATGTTGGGGAGCATGGTTACAGGCCGCGTTTTATTATCATAAATATTTTGAGAATATTAAGAACGTGGTTTTACAATTCGATCCAAAGGAAGCTGCGGCTATCAAGGAAAGCCAGTCGAAATGTCAAGATAGTCATGTTAAAACGGATTTAAAAACTATTCAGAACAATTACTTCGGACTAGTAGAGGCAATAGAAAAATTACAAAATCCGTCGATGTCGTTAGTGGAATCTCTGCAAATAGTGCAACATGTTCACGCACAGCTATGCGCGGTAAAAGACGCAAAAAATGTTTGTGTTCTAGAAAGGCTTGAAAGTTTTTTAGAGAAAGATTCTGGTTTTGGTACATTAAGACAAATTTGTGAAGGTGCGTTAACAGAACCGTTAAGTTGCTCCAAAGATTATTTTAATTACGCTAATATAACATCACTAGATGTAGAACGTTCGTCTTCTGCATATAAACACACTTTTTCCTCGCGTCGCACTCGGTTTGCCGAAACAACTGTGTAATGTTGCAGATATTTAACAGACATTATTCACTTTGTGATTTCACGGAAGACTCTTAAGACGGTAAGTGTTTGAGCACGTATTATATTTTATTTCTGACCATTTATTTTGTGTAAACTTTTATGCGCCCGCCACTGGCTATTGGCGCAAATTGAGCAACAATTGAGCCCCGATTATCGGCACAAGTCCGACTGCTCGAGGAATCTTTTCCCAGACTCGACTTAGCCGTGATCTGCATAAAACGCTGATCACAACCTCGCAGACCCGAAACTGTTGTAGCTTATAATCACCAGCCAGCGACCCAGGATACCTCAGTTCCTTAGAGTCACGATAAGAGCGATTGACTTGAAAAGCAAATTCGGGATCTTTATATACCGTTTGAGGACATTACGTCACACGTTCTTGTGTTCTTATGAATGTCCTATGACATTAGTTGGCCTTGTACGTGATGCGTACAAGCAAAACACTCGTTACCATACATCATCTCACAATTCCAATCGACTCTAATGAAAAATATACACAGGTTTTTCAAAAGTAGTATACAAGGTTTTCTCAAAAAATGAATTTACAAGATAAAAATTAAAGTTATTAATTAGAAATTTATTTGATCATACTAGAATTAAATAAAATAGTGAAATAATTTAAAGACTCTACAGAAAAGTTGCTTATATTAATTTTAACGCTCTTTTTCTTAACCTAGAGGCCTTTAAATTAGTGCGGACGGTTAACGGTTCGTCACAACTTTACTGCAGTGGTATGAATCGGTAAAAAGTGATGGGGGAGAAAACGACTTTGAGGAAGGAAGTGAACACAGTACTAACAGCGAAACTAGTGAAGATGGGGAACCTAAAACTGAGAGTAAAAGGTACACTTCAAATACCGACGCAGGTATCCTACAAAGTAGTTATTACGTCTATTACGAAGAAACATCTGAACAAGCTTCTGGAGTCAGTAAATCGTATTACGGTAAAAATAGATTCAAATGGTCAGCCGTCATGCCCCAAACTTTTGTTAGAACGCCCCGTAATAATATTATCTACCATCAGACGCCCTGCCAATACTCCCAATCCTTTACAGTCGCCTTTATTCCAGCATATTAAAGGTATTTTGCAAATTCTACACAATACTTTAGTTCCATTATAGTTCAAACCCGGAAATTCACTGATAAATGTAGTGACTTTATTAGCCAATGGTCGTTTATTTTTCTTGAGTACGTTAGACATAGTTACATACATATATTTATCTTTATAATTACGACTAACGCTGCGAAGGGTTGTTGAGAAACTGTTGCAACTGTTTCATTTGCTGAGGTAGCCCGTGCCGAGTCATTTGCATACATACGTCACTGTCGTGGGCGCGACACACTACACTAAAATAGTGTTCAGTTTTTAACACTACTTGTGCGGACTCCCCTGAACAAATCGTTTCTTTTTACTGTGTACAATATTAATAATTTAACCAACATCGTAATTCAACGACAAAGTTAATAATAGTACTCTAACTTTAGACTACCTGTGTATTTGGATTTTTACAGACCGTTATATCAAGAATTATACTTACATTTACATTCCCAGGTTGTGAAACCACAAACTTTACGCCAGCCGCGATATCTTCGACTCTTATGAAATTTCTACCCGCCATATACGGTGCTGCCATTTCTGTTGCAACTATGCCAGGGCTTAAATTCTAAAATATAAGAAAGAGGTACGTATTACTTTTGATCAAATCATCAACTTATTGGTTTTGATATTAACATACACACTATATTGTATTTATTAGAAATATAAATTCTACCAAACATCACTTCACACATTTTCCATTTAAAATTCGTAACCTGTTTCAGGTTATATGTTAGATATTCAGGTAAATATACTTTTCATTAAATACATAGATGCTGTCAGGCATTAACAAGTTAAAGCAAAAATAATTTGTGTCAAAGCAAAAATGACTTGAGTTACAATACATTTATCTTCAGGTCAACTGTTTACACGGTTTTTAATTTGACTCAGATGTATCGATTTGTTTCATGCGAATAAAAATTGTTTGCTTCAAAAGTGAAAATAGACGAAGTGTATCTTCATAAATTTCACTCTGTCTGATTGTGAGTTTTCTATTAAGCACTGGTTATATTCTAACCAGAACTCTAACTTTAGTGTTAAATGTTTACTCTATTAGGATTATATTTGGATAAACTCCGAGTTACATTTGAGTGCAATTTTCAGTCAAAAATTTTTAACATGTGTTTAGAGACTATCGGAGAACATAGCTACACAAAAAAAAAATAATTCTTACAGTTATCCTAATTTTACTTCCTGCTTGGGCCAATTCCACACGCACGTAATCGTTGAAACCTCGAAGTCCGTATTTAGAAGCGGTATAAAGCGATATAAACGGTAAGTTGCATACAAAATCTCCGGCTACGCTGTTAATATTCACTATGGTTCCGGCGATATCGTGAGCTTTCATTATCTTTATCGCTTCCTTCATGCACAGCATAGCGCCCAAAAGATTCGTGCCTATGACGGTTTTAAATGCTTCGATTTCTGCGTCCTCGATAGCCGTACCAGCATTATATCCGGCATTATTAATGAGAACATCTATTGGTCCTACGTTTTCTAGTGTCCATGCGAACGCGCTAAGGATATCCTCCTCTTTAGTTAAGTCCGTTTCCAATGCAAACAGACGGCCTTCGTAACCTTCCCCCAGTTGCTCGATTTTTTCTTTGCGTCTTGCCAAACCGACAACCTGTAACGCAAGAATAAAACGGAAAGAAAAAGAAAGTAATTGCTTCTTGTATCGATAATTTTGGTAAAAAACGAAAAAGGGATCTATTTTAAATCTTCCTCGTCGCGGAGTAAGTCAGTAAGTGTACTGGGTGTCCGTTTTCGGACGAACAACGGAATCTATCTCAGCAATGGTAGGTCCCAGCGATTTCAAAAAAAAATTTCAACCATAAAAGTGAGCTCTTTAATAAAAATAGTTTTAATTTCAGGAGAAATGAAATAGAACTGTTGAATATGAAGCAACTTAGTAAATTTAAAATTGTAACCCTAGATTTAAAAATTTTAGATTATTCCGCAGGGTATACGATAACTCAATAATAAATAATATCAGCAATCAAATCCAAAGTTCAATAAAAATTGCAATAAACGTATTTTTGTTGAAAAAAGAAGAAAAAAAGTCACGAAAACGTAGAGCTTGCCTTGGGAAATAAGTATTAAGGAACTCAAAATTTCTACTTGTAATAAACAAATACCTGACAATGTTACACGTTTACAAAACGTCATATAAACAGATAATCCAGGTATATCTTTTTAGATACTACCTAAGCATAGGTGAACTTCTATGGTAAAAAAGTTTATATCAAAATAACATTATAAAGGCAAAACATTCGTCTCTTTAATATAGCAATCATACACTAAACTACTGTCTGACATTTTTCTATATTATATAAACTTTACATACTAACCAGATACAAAAGAAGTATGGAGAAATTCCAAATCTAGACGAAAAGGCAGCCTTTTTTCTAAAAATGCACTTTTAAGCAAAAAAAGGCAACAATCTTGGATATTACGAAAAATGGCAAAAAAGGCAGGTAACAGACATTTGCCTAAATGTCCGGACTCTAGTAATGATGTATATTATATTATATATTTATTTATTAAACGATATAATTCGTCCGTCCTGAATCGCAACAATTTATATACCTACAAATGTATTTCTTGTATGATTCACAAGTAGAGTTTGTTAAAAAAGTGGTACCGGCAATGGCGCTCCGCATAAAATGTAGGTACGTAATATACAATATTAGTGACAAATAATATTGTTACCTTTTCCTGTCATCTTGATGTTCACTGTGGCAACTGGCAACCGCCCTACTAAGCTGCGTAGAATTGCAACAGCAGCAACGCTTCCATTGTCGATTCATTCAGCCGTTGACGGTGTTGTGAGTACGTTGTCGTATACTTCGAAAATGATCGTTCGACATCCAGTGAAGTAAGATTTGTATGTAATGTCAAATATTCCTCTTCCTCATCTAGGCACTCTTGATTTTCAGTTACAGACCGAACCTTTTGTAAATCGGGATTTTTCGTTAAAATTGCACCAAATTTTTGAGCAACATCGACTTCTATAGTGTTCGTCAAGTTTTCTAGAGCAGCTTGTAAATTGTTTATGCAATTTAATGCCTCCCGTGCAAATAAGTGTTTTCTAATTGCTCAATAGCTTGTGCAACTTCAGAATAGTTCATGGAAATTTCATCTATTTGTTGTTGAACGTCCGAATTAAAAAAAGGCTGCTGACTATCTCGAACTGCTGCAGAATCATTTGAATCAAGTTTCAAGATGGCATTTTTCACTTGTGAAAAATATTTCTGATAGTAAGATCCTGGATCCACGCTCCCCATCGCGTTATTACAGGCTGAGGTGGTGGTGGTGGTAATTTCGAACACAATTGTTTGGATACACGGATGTGTTTGGGAGATTTGATGAACACTTTTTTGGTAGATACTATTAACTTATCCACCATCGGATACTTCTTTCGAATAGTTTCTGCTACGAGGTGACATGCATGTATGAGGCATGTTATGTGAAGAAGAGTCGGAAAGCATATTTTCAACATCCTACCAACTCTCAGCATTGTTGCGGCTCCGTCAGTAACGAACATTGTGACTTGGGTTCCTATGCTACAAAATTATCTCAACGAATCTTTTATTATCTTGACAACGGTTTCTGCATTAGTTTTCTGAATCCTTTTACTGGATAACAACAATGAAGCTGGTGGACCATCGCGTTTTCAAGGACGCGCTACAACATGAATGACGCTGTGTTTCTGAGCATCAGTTGTTTCATCCACACATAGGCAGATTTTCTTATTTCTCAACTCGTCTTTTATACATTCCTTTACTGCACCTTGCACACGTGGTAAATTGTATCGTAATTGCACAGATGTTGGCAGCTTTCGTGAGGGAACGTACGTAGGCCAAAAAATACGAAAGTGTTCATTAGATACTAGATGTTGTGGGATGTTGCATACACTTAACAGAAAAATAAAATCATATAAAAATTGCCAGTATGGAACACTGTTTTTTAAATTCAATACATGACGTTTACTTTTACAATGTTTTCTACATTCAAACCTATCGCGACTTAGCAATCCGCTATTGCATGTTGTGCAATAAATATGCGGACTTCTATATTCTAATCCAGGGAAATACCTGAGATATTTATTTACATTCGAAGGGAACGTTACATCATTTGGGCGTCCCATCTCCGCGTACTTTTTTGGCGCGCAGCAACGTACTGTCGCTTTGAACTCTCTGGCGGTACTGTCGAGATCGACTTCGAGTTGGAAATTACCCGTACCTACGCCGCTTCCGCTACGCTACTGCCATCCGGTACCATCTTTTTAACAAATTCTATTCATAGGTAGGCAAACCCTAGAAATATTCTACGAAACTCGACACTCATGTATTGTAAACAAAATTTTGTTGTCTAGTTATTATTATCCTTTCGAGGGTATGGTCGCTCACATCACTGAAGTAGTTAGAATTATGCAGCAAACTAGTAATTTAACAAACATTAGTTGTATTGGAGAAGGTTCTACGTTAATAGAAAATAGGCTCACTCTCGTTTTATTTGCAATTGAAGCTTTTTATTGAAGAAGGGTTTATGTCATATTGTTCATAGTTTAATATAAACCCTTCTTTTATACAGAAAATGCTTCACTCCTAAGTAGATATGTAGGTATACACTATCGATACGTTTCCACCTTAATATGCGTCCTTCCATATACTAACGCTGCGCAGTGTGCGAGGTGTTGCTAAATCGCTCGTATTAACGCAAAACCGTGATCGACTACAATCTACGCGACGCAATCGGGTTTGCCCGCTCTATGACTTGTTCTCGAGAAGCCCTTGCAAAAACCTAAATTATAGTCTTGTGAATAATTGATGTACGTATTATAAATCACATTTTTTTAAATGCAATTATGAATGCTCATACCAACAAAAATTTAAATTACTACAATTTTCAGTAAGTAATAAGTATTTGTGTAAACTGAAAGCCTAATACAAAATAATTAAAATTGTAGTGACTATTAAAAATAATAATAAGGCACATCTAAAAATAAGTAAAAGTGAAGTAGTAGACAGATAATTGTAATAAATGTAAATAATATCAACATAAATTAGTATTCTCTCAAGTAGAAGAAAATATCTTTCTAAATATTAGCTAATCTAATAAAAAATAAAAAAAATCTCTTCTAGAAATAAATGAAGATATTTTTTGTGTTGTAAAATAAAATTAAAATTGTCTTCTACTCAAATCGAATTAGACCCAGATTGTTGAAACAGATGGTCAAATGCATCGCCTTCGTTTTCTTGACCGTAGACTAATCGGTTATAGATATATTTGCTGCTAATTCACAAAACGTTACATGAAATATGTATAGGTAAGTGACATCTATTGTTGCTAACTATATACGGTGCAATGCAGTAGCTCTATAGCATAATATTCTCTCCTTTTCAAATAAAGTACGGTAATCACTGGACAACAGCCAAAATGTATCTACAATAAAATCGACTAAATCTTACTATTTTTGATGTGCTAAAACCGAAAATAAACTTATCTTTTTAATATTAGTTCAAGTTTTAGAGATACGTGATGTCATGTGTCCCTATATACTAACACTGTAACGGCAAGTCCGCCTTGTACTGAACAGCCCCTGTATACAAACAAATGACAAACGCCACTATCGCGAATATTATGGAATTGAATAAAAAATTCTCGAACCTTCAAGGGAATCAAGACAAACATTGGGCGCCACATATCTGCTGTAATACATGCGCTTCAAGTCTGAGAAACTAATTAAATCATAAAAAAAGATCTATGCGGTTTGCTGTCCTAATGGTCTGGAGAGAGCCTACAAACCATGTTAATGATTGCTATTTCTGCATGATACCTCGTGTTGAGCAAGGCACATGTATATCCAAGAAGAAAAAATCGGTTATCAACTATTCAAATATACCATCTGCCATGAGACCTGTGCCCCATAGTGACGAACTTCCTATTCCAGAACCCCCAGGAACATTCACTTACGAATCAGATAACAACGATACAGCGATTTATCATGAAGAAAATATGCCATCAACATCAAGAGATCCTGATTACAGACCACGCACGTCAAACCACCAACCGCACAAAATAACTCAGTCGGAATTAAACGATCTCGTGAGAGATCTAAAACTTCCAAAAAGTAAGGCAGAGTTACTAGGATCAAGACTGTGGCAGTGGAACCTATTGGAAGACGATGTTTCGGTATGTGTTTTTCGTAATCGCCATAAAGGCGTAGTACCATTTTTTGACATGGAAAATAACTTGGTTTTTTGCAATAACATTAGCGGTTTATTGGCGACTTTAAATATAAACTACAAACCAGAGGAATGGGGATTGTTTATAGACAGTTCAACATTCAGTTCAAAGGCAGTACTATTGCATATTGAAAATATTCTGCCCTCCATTCCTGTTGGATATGCCGTTCGCATGAGAGAATCATACGACAATATGAAGTACCTATTGACAAGCATAAAATACGATGAGCACCAATGACAGATCTATGGCGACTTAAAGGTTGTTGCACTTTTACTTGGGTTGCAGCTAGGCTATACCAAGTTTTGCTGTTCGGGCAAAGGCACTTCATTACAAAAGACAAGACTGGCCTGTTCGACAATCATTAGAGCCATGTCAAAATAATGTACAACATATGCCATTGGTAAACTCCAAAAAGATTTTGTTGCCACCACTGCACATCACATTGGGCCTAATGAAAAACTTTGTTAAGGCACTGAATAGAGATTGGCCAGCTTTTCAGTACCTGCGTCAGAAATTCCCAAGGCTAAGTGAAGCAAAAATTAAAGAAGGTATTTTTGTTGGGCCACAGATTCGAAATATTCTGAAAGACGAACATTTTGACAGCACTCTAACAGATATTGAAAAAAATGCTTGGAATGACTTTCGCCTCGTGGTCACTAATTTCTTGGGAAATAAAAAAGCCTAAAATTACATTACTCTCATTGAAAATATGCTGTCATCGTGTCAAAAAATGGGTTGCAATGTGTCTCTAAAGATCCATTTCCTACACTCACACCTGGACTTTTTTCCTGGAAACTGCGGAGCTGTAAGTGATGAGCACGGCGAACGCTTCCATTAGGATATATCAACAATGCAGAAAAGGTACCAGGGAAATTGGAATGCTTCCATGCTTGCCGACTACTGTTGGACTCTTGTTAGAGATGCTCCAGAAGCAATTCACAAAAGAATAGCATAAAGACGGCGCATTTAGTGACTCTAAAAGTGTAAAAGTATCTATTTTGTATTATTTTGTTAAAAATAAAATAAAAAAACTTGTTCTTGAAAACTGTTTTTAATTTCATTGACATTTTTATATTCAGCGCAACAAAATTAACAAAAAAATGCACTTTTCAAACAAGACACAACAAATAAACTAAAATTTGTTGTCCAGTGTAATTTTTGTTTAGTTTCCCATATAGTACAGTTTGTCACCGCTTACTGAATTTAGCTAATTATGGGAAGTTATCAATGACGAATAAAACATTTATCCTAAAAATGTTTATGCAAATACTTTGTTCTTAAAAAAAAATTACTGCTGAAAATGACTTTCTAAGTGGGAAGAGGCCCCACTTACAAGGTAAAAGATTAAAATTGTTAATTTTAAAAAATTACATTACATAAGTGTAAATTTGAACAAAGGTGCCTCTGAAAAATAAAAATCGACATGCCACAGCGTCTGTAAGGATTTTATTTCATCACAGAAGCATCTCATCTTGCAAGCATAAAAATATTCCATCATTTCAACGTCTAGAAACTTTTTCTTCTCAGACGACGTTTCAGCAACATGTGTTCGATAAAAGCTCAATTACGTGTCTTAAGAGTAATTTGCAGCATATATTTCCATTTATAATTTATATGTGTAATTATAATATAGCCAGTACTTAAAGGAAGGTCGCCAACTATGCAAATTTCAATTTTCAACAAATGTGTATGGTATGACGGTGTGTAATAATAACAGTGAATATTGATATTCTTTCAAATAATCATGGCTCTATTAATCCAACTACTTACGAACAAAATACATAATTTAAACAAACATACATTCTTGAACTACAAACTTACTTTCATTCCAGATGCTAAGAATTCTTTAACAATCGCCGCTCCGATTCCGGCACTAGCACCTGTCACTACCGCGATTTTGTCGGTTAAGTCAGTCATTCTGGCAAAAATTTAGGACACGATCTGGTTACAGATTTGACGCATCTGCAGTTCCAAATTAATCCTATATCTTTATAAATGCGATAAAAACATCTTGGGCGTGATAAAAGAAGTGGTAGGAGTACGCCGAGACTTTGCGCCATCATCACATCGTATATGTATTATTAATAAAATTTGGTGACTACGTGAGAGCATTTGACCAACCTTCGGATTATGTAGATTTTTATGCTGCTTAACTCTACTTTTTAATCTTAGTATGAGCGCCGTGTTGTCGCTCGCATGTTACCTAAAGCGCCTGTACACTTGAAATTGAATAAAAATTGACTGCCATGACAAACATGCCGCAAACTCGTTTTTGATTAGGGTAAATGGAATTCTTTATTTTACAATGCAGACTTTTTGAAAGTGCTTAACAAACAAGAATACTCTTTGCTACTTTGGTACTACTATCCTCCTCAGTAGAGAAGAATCGAATCGCTATTAGTAGACAAGACAACCCATCAAAAAGTTACTTGTGTCTTTTATTGATATCGATTTCACAGGTTTGACAAAATGGCAGTGGCGATTTATGACATTTTGACTAGGGGAGCGCAATTGTAAAAAATATTATGAAATCATACCTTCAACTTACAATGATCTTTGAAAAAAGCAATGAGTACAGGGCGCACAAGGATAATTATTTTTAACACCGCCCATCCTTAATTCATTTAAACCCCCAAAAGTACTCATAAATTCTGCCATTAAAGATATACCTAAATATAATTACCATCTGGACCAATTTGTTACATTTGTAGTTACGTCACACAATAAATCAGAATTTTTAATTTGACTTGAAATTTCTATTCTTCAAACGGCAAGCATAGAATCTAAAATTTTATTTGCAGTTCCTTTAAAAACGCTAGCATTATTAAATGTTCTCGAAGCGTGAGATCCAACTTGGCAGAAAAATTAACTAATTCCATAAATATACCACGTAATTCCGATTTTTCGCTGCCATCATGATCTGTAAGAGTCAGTTCAAAAACACAACAAAACTTAATACAACATATTAAACGTTTTAATATATCGGTCGGTGGGAAACAACCGTAGTGCCACGGTTGAATGCTACACTGCGAGGCTGCCACATGCAGTATTTTTCTATATATTTAGATGTGAGAGAGTTAACAAATAAGGATTATTCGAACTAATGATTTCTAAAATTGTTCATTTTTATCTTTATAGTTATTTATTTCGAATTAAGAAAGTTACTTATTTATGGAACATAAGAATCCAAATTATAATATTAGTGCTAATGTTGTTTTTTAGTCATTCGGTTGCGATTGAGTAACTATAAAACAAATGACCATATAAATATTGTACGTACCCGATCGAGTCGTCTCCACATGGTATTTCTCCCAAAATTCTTGTTATAATGGACAATATGTCGGTAAGCAGAACTGAGCTATATCGGAATATTTGTTTTACCAAGTAAGGCAAATGCCATGCAAGCATTAATGTGACCACGAGAGTCTTCATGTTTCTTTATTTTGGTGTATAGATGATGTAGATCTTTCACGCCATTCCTAACCCAACATAATAAATTTAAAACTTCACATCCACATATCCAATTATTTCTTTTATAAACTTCCATTGAAGAACATTGTGCGAACGTTCTATTTTCAGTTCTTCCTTCCATTCTTTGTTCTAATTTTAGTTCAGGTAATGGCCTACCTACCTTTTCTTTCAATTTTTTCTTCCAAAGGAGGTCTATTAAAGTGACTTTTTAAAATTACGCTAATACTGTTCATTTTTAAGGTTGTTACAAAAACGCAGGAAAAATCTATACACACTCCTTCTCAAAGCTACAATAAGATTGGACGCTAAAATTCTGCGTGTCAAATGCATATACACCGGCTAGACTGTGATTGTCAAGCGTCATACCGTATATACCATATATTTCATTCCAACCTATTATACGTTGTAAGTATGAGGTATAAAATATGATTCAGTTCACAATGTTGACCATGGAATAAATAAGAAGCCGCGGGAAATTCATACTGTATTTCCGCAATAATTACGTAATATGAATTTGAATCATTTTGTTTATGCAACCTGTTACACCACAAACACTGAATCCAGATATCATTCATTCTAATTTGAAGTTAGTATCTGGTTCTACAGGTTCTCTCGAATCATTAATTAAGAATGCGAAGCCAAGGATTGCACTTGAGTTTAATTCCTAAAGTGATTAGCAAATTCTTCTTTGACATTTGCACTCAGAAGAACCTATCTATTCTTTTCATATTGTTTGTTTTTACTCCATATTTCAATGTAGTTTTGAAAATACCTAAACTACTACCTTTTACCTTTGACCACTAACTTCGATGTTTGTGTGATGTGTTGATGTTTTGGACTTGCATAAATATGCGTGATATAAATATCTAAATCAATCAAAACATAGGATCACCTCACCTTTATGTCACTTCGCTAAGAGGAGGAAAGCATATAATGTCACCAATTGAAGTTAGGGACTTTTGGCCGTATTATTGTTTGATTGATTGGAATTTTCAGAACACTGAAACTGTTTTAATAAAAAAACAATTCGACAAATATACACCCTCCACGATATGACGTAATGTGATGCAGTACTACAAAAACTCTAAGTTTTGGAGGTAATGATTGGCTCAATATACGTACCGATGCATGATACAATAACGCAATTCTATTCCTGAGTTTTTTCTTACTGTTTCCCACATTTTATAAAATGCAATGCAGAAATACAGGAAAGATAATATAGTTCACTTAACTTATTTGGCTCTTCTACAATGTTTGATTCAGTATAAGATTGAATAGCAAAATTTTTATTTTTTCCCGGATAATTTTATTTAATGTTCTTTTACTCAAGTATTAGGAATTAAACTACCTTTTATTAATTTTGGCTAGTTGTTTGATGAAAATTACTCTTTGAAGATGGCGCAGCTTTCTACAATTTCATGAATTTTCAATACAAAATCACGTCTATCATTGATCAAGATTTTTTTCTATGTAGGGTTTATTTAAGCAATATAGAAGTGGAAGAAAACGCGGGACTTGCATGGTAATACACAACTACCGAACAAGTGAAACCTTGAAATTATAACTTGCATGCATACCAATTGTATTAAGTCAGTCCAGGCAGTTCATATTAATGTATTATACTTGTGTAGAATAATTTTGGGCATAGCATGTATTGTGTACAGGTTGTCCTCCTACCGTAGGTGAAAGATAATTTGAGGAACAATTTGAACAATTTGAGGAAGAAGTATCTAACCCAAAATTATTTAAAGCATAACATAAAATTATATTCAAATATACAGGATGTTCAGTTTTAATTCATGTTAATTTTCTTTAGCATTTCCTGTACCCATCTTGCTTATTTTAATAAAATAATTGAGATAATTTGGGACTCTTGAGATATTTTTTAACCCACTACATGCTAGAGTGATGATTAAAGCTGCCCACGAGCGGTACCGCGCAGTAGCGTAGAGTCGACCAGGCCTCGCGTTCCACTAGAGTTATTCTGCTAATAGAGATGTTTGCTGCCGCAAATAATTTCGCTCATCTTTTAAATACAAATTAAATAACACGTGCTCAAACACTTGCCATTTTAAGAGCCCTCCGTGAAATCACAAAGTGAATAATGTCTGTTAAATATCTGCAACATTAGATATGTTTCAACTGTTGTTTCGGCAAAACTAGTACGGCATGAGGAAAAAATACGTTTATATGCAGAGAACGAACGTTCTACATCTAGTGACGTAATATTTGCGTAAGTAAAATAATCTTTCAAATAACTTAACGATTCTGTTGACGCACCTTCACAAATGTGTCTTAATGTGCCAAAATCAGACTTTTTCTCAAAAACATTTTCAAATTTTTCTAGAACAGAAACATTTTTTGCGTCTTCAATCGCGCATAGCTGTGCGTGAACATGTTGCACTATTTGTAGGGATTCTTTTAACGGCACCGCAGGATTTTGTAATTTTTCTATTGCATCTGCTAGCCCGAAGTAATTGTCGTGAATGACTTTTAAATCCATTTTAACCTGACTATCTTGAAATTTCGACTGGCTTTTCTGGATAGCGGCAGCTTCCTTTGTATCGAATTGTAAAACCACGTTCTTAATATTGTCAAAATATTTATAATAATAAAACGCGGCCTGCAACCATGTTCCCCAACGAGTTACAATAGGTTCTGGTGGCTCTGGTATACGGGGGCACAGTCTGTGAAATTCGCGAATACGTTTCGGTGATTTGACAAATACTGCTTTGGTATGCGCTATTAAAGCGTCTACCTCAGGATAACATTTTCTGATACTATCCTCCACAAGATTGAGAGCATGAATTTTACACGTAATGTGTAACAAATTAGCAGAATGCTTTTTAAGAGACCGGCCTACAGAAAGCATGTTTGCAGCACCATCACTCACTAACATCAAGAGTTGGTTTGTTGAAAGTTCAAACATGTCCAATGTATTTAACACTAACTTTGAAATTACTTCGGCAGTACACTGTTGTATTCGTTTGGAGACTAATAGAATTGAAGGTGCCGATTGATGAGGTTCCAATTTGCGTGCCATTACATTAAGAACAGAATGTTTCTTCCGATCTGTTGTTTCGTAGACACATAACCACAATTTTTGATCTTTCAACTCCGATTTTATTTTTTGTTCAATATGTTCGCGCGCAGATGGCACAATTCTTCGTAACGATGTTCGACTTGGTAATTTGCACTCCGAATAGTTATTCCAAAAGCAGATAAATGGTTCCTTGTCTAGTAAATTAAACGGTATATTACATGCGATAAACGTAACGCATAAATTAAATATACATTTTTCATTGTCTCGTGCGCAATTTCTTTTTGAGACATGCTTTTCACTATTTACGTGTCGTAGACAATGTTGTCTGGACCAACACATTAACGGGATTTTACAGATTACACATTTAATTTTAGCACCTTCATATATTAAGTCTAGAATTTCTGCAATAAATTTTCGAAGTTTGTCCGACCGCGGTCGTTTTGCTGACGAAATCATATTTCGTCAGCAAAACTTTTTCTAGGACAGATAAACAATTGCGCAAATGACCGGCAGCGAAAATGTCCGTACTGCTCCGCAGACGAAGTAATACTACCGTTCCTCTCGGTCCGAACTGATTCTACGCCGATGCGCTGTACCGCTCGTGGCCAGCGTTAGTGATGATTCAAATCTTGTTCGATTAAACATCTCTTAGTGTTTTCAGCAAAATATCCAATTTTCGATCGAAATATATCTTTTTTGATAAATTAAAAATAAAATTATACAGATAAGATAAACATTATCCTATGCGCACAATTGTAACATCCGCTCAAAATGACCACCTTTTTGCTGGATACAAGTTACATTTGCATTTTGTAGAACACATAAACATGAGTTATACATTGCTTCAGGCCATTAGTATGGTGCTGATACTCTCTGTATGCCTGACTTTTCATAAAAATCGACATAAAAATAAATCAGATAGCTAGTTTAGAACATCTTTTGTAGATGATTTTCTGAACGCAATGAATAACTGAGATCCTGCTCGTAATATTGCTCTCGAAAATGTAGTCAACGTTCAACAAAATACAATAAATCGTATTACAGCTTATTGGTTGTCTCTTCAGGCGGATATTGGAATTATGCACATAAAATAATTCTGAACGTTTTATTCCTAATGAATATCTTTGGAGTAATAAAGGTTATATAATAGAATTTCATCGCAGCAATCTATGGATTGAAAAGAAAAATATTGAATTTCATAAAGGAGAGCTCATATTAGGTGCAGGGAAAATATTGAATGTAAAAAAACTGGATTTCTTTATGAAATTCTAGAAAAATATATAGCATGTTTAATTAAAAACAAACAATTTTGATAGCCATCTCGTAGAATTTAATCGATTTAATAGAAATCGACATACGTTAAGAAAAAATTGCCATTTCGCAAAAAATCTCAAGCTATAATCCATTCACTTTAAGAATATAGTAGATAGCGCTGCAATAAGCGTCTGTATAACACTGCCAAAATTTAACTCGATTAAATAATGGCGGGTAATTTGAAAGTAAAATGTCAGTTCTATTATAACCTTCGTCAATTTCTTTGAAAGTAACTCTAAATACCAATGACAAATGTTTCAGTAAAATGTACAAATATATGTTTACGTTTATTTCAGTTTATTTAATTAAAACTGAAGAAATTGAAACAATTTTATTTCAGATATAGTCTATATTTTATTATAATTCTGAATAAAATAATGTCTACGAGATACTTTAATAGTTCTGTTTCAAAATAGCTACAATAATCATAATTTTATAGACATATACAAATTACTTCAATTACACATTACAAAACGTAGCGATCAGTAATATTTAATTTTATCCAACATAAATTTCGTATGCATAGACACCTTCTTTCGTCGTGTGTAATTTTGCCTAAGGTATTTTCCAATAACAAACGTCTATTCGTCTATTCTATATTCTTAAAGTAAATGAACTATAGGTAGGTACAGGAAATTTTAAAACGAATTGACATACCCAGATGGTATGAGCAGTACCCGTGTTTGGGGACAGATGGCGCTTTGTAAACATCTGCAATACCGACTGCGAGTGCTATTCTTTAGTCGACGTGTACGAGATAGACGCCATAAATTCTCGGCCTGATAGGCTTATGTAGGTTTGAGCGTGTTCAAACTCCGTTGCGTTATAGTTGCGCATATGCGAGGCCTACACTATATATATTACGACTCGAAGAACAGTAGTTTTTAGTAGCCAGCTAGATAACGTGACTAGTGCATGAAAATCACGTTAAACAACGTTTAGACGGCGTTTATGGGAATTTAGCTCCTTCATATTCCACTGTAAAAATGTGGGCAAAATGTTTCCGTTTGGGGCAAGAATCCCTTGAAGACGATGAACGCTCCGGTCGGCCAATTGAACTGATAACGCCTCAAAACATTTCAATTATTGGAGAAATGGTATCGCCGTTTGAATGTGAAGAAATTAACAGTGATGTCTAACATTTCTGAAGCAAGTATGCGCCCTGCTGTCCAACGTGAACGTCGAATCGAATGTGCGCACTCGTTTTTAAACATGTGCGAAGACGACCCGAAACCGATTTTCAAGTCCATTGTCACAGGAGATGAGAGTATTTTACCCACTAACTTTAAAGAGCGCAATACAACTGTCAACAGCACATATTATGCGTCTTTGTTTCTTAAATTGAGGGACAATATTCGTGCAAAACATCGAAGAAGATAATTGGCAAAAGGTATTCGATTATTGCATGACAATGCATCCGTCCATACTGCCGCCATTTCACAAGCTGTCATCTGCGAATGCGGCTTTCAAGAATTGTAAAATCTACTGGATGGTCCGGACATGGCTCCAGATGGTTATTATTTATTTTCTCACTTAAAGAAAGACCTCAGAGGACGTCGTTTTAAGGACGATACTGTGTTGCAAGCAGCTGTAATACAACATTTTGAGGGAAAAACTTTAAATTATTTTTAAAGGGGTATAGAATTATTAATTGATCGTTGTAATAAATGTATTGAAGTTAGGGGAGATTATATTGAAAAATAAAAATTGTTTTATTTTGCCAAGTTTCTTTTTTCTAAGAATTTATGGCGCCTACTTTGCATTGCTGGAATCATAGAAAAAGAACACTACCAGTCAGTGACACGATTTCTTTTTTTGGATGGGAAAACGTGTGCAGAAATCAAAGAGAAAGTGGATGCAGTTTATAAGGACCTTAGATGACTACCATCAAATACTAGTTTGATTAATTTAAACGTGGCCGAACGTCCGTTTTTGATAAAGAGCGGCCAATTCGTCCCACTACAGATCGCCAAATGAAGATCAAAGAGATTGCCAATATGGTAAACATCTCAATTAAACGTGTAAACATCGTTCTCGACGAATTCAGTATGAGAAAGCTATCGGTGAGATGCGTGCGGCATCTGCTCATGAATGATCAAAAACGAAAACGCGTGATAACTTCAAAGCAATGCTTAGACGTGTTGAAGCGCAATACGAGTGAGCTTTTGTGGCGTTATGTGACCACAGGTGAGATATAGATACATCACTACACGTCAGAAACCGAAGGTCAGTTGGCAAAATGTACACCAGAGAAGGCAACGACGATTTTCTAGGATTCGCAAGGTTAATTGATTTATTGGACCGATTTGACGTTGGACTAAAGAGAAAAAGGTCCCACCTAGCGAAGAAAAAAATTCTCCCACCTTTCGTCAATTACGACAGCAAAATTAATCCAGTTGCAGTACGAATTGGTGCCCCGTTCACCATATTCGCCAGATTTGGCACCCGTGACTTCTTGCTTTTTCCAAACTTGAAAAAATAGCGGAAAGCGGTTCATGTCAAATGAAGAGGTCATTGCCGAAACAGAGGCCTATTTTGTAGAGTTCGACAAATCCTATTATTTGGATGGTTTAGAAAAGTTGAAGCATCGCTGGACTAAGTATATAGAACTACAAGGAGATTATGAAGGTACAAATACAATTTAACAAGAGAAAAAAATTACATCTAGTTTCTTAGATCCTATCGTCAACTTTATTTAATTAGGTAGTAGTGCAGTGAATGAATTAAAGCTGGAGGAAAGTGAGAGAAATTACTCATCTTTTATTTGTCTTTTCCTAGCTGCTTCGTTCATTGCTTATAAATGAATAACAGCGATCGATAGCTTCTGATACTGAATTTCTTCTCTGTAAGTTGCGGAAACGGACTTCATGAAGCATCAGTTCACGATCAGCTTGAAATAAATATCTAAACGGTACAATACACAAGTGTTTTATTTTTAAAAGATCAACGTGGTTGTAGACTCTGTAGATAATCATATTGTGAAGCTAAAATATTTCTATTTTAATTTTGTCTTTATTTGAAAAATAAATGAACTTTACTAAAACGTACCCTATACATTAATATCGCTTAAAGTAATGCAACGTCTAGTTGGTTTATTTGCTCCACTTTCACTAATAAATAAAACACCCTTTTCTACCGTCTTCTATACAACCAAAGGCGCTGCACGAATAGAACAAAAACCGAAGATATCATTTGTCTAGTTCACTGTTTGTTCATGCGTTTGTTTCGGGTTCGTTTCATCTTCGCAACGCGAGGTCGAAATGAAGATTGTCTGTAAAACAATATAACTAAACGGTTCTCTTTAATAGAAAGCCTCTCGGGCGGAATGAAAACTAATTGTTTGGGATTTAACGGAAGTGAACTCATAAAAAGAAATCCAGCCAGACGTTTCGTTTTTTTTTCTCTTAGAGAGAAAGTTAAGAAATGAACTAAATCATAAATATTATTATTTTTCATTGCCTAAATACCTACAGGATAGTATGAGAAATCTCGCGCCTTTCGAAAACGGTAAGATTTTAAAAAACGGCTTTTTCCCTATTATGTATGTGTGTCTGATTTTGAACATGGTTTAAAATTATATTGACACATACTTTAAATGGAACATGTTATATATTATTGCATTCTTTGAATCATCGTTAAATTCTGAGACAAAATATAATAAGGCACTATTGTCTTAAAAATAAGCTTTTCAGAGTTGTTAGGGTTTCCTTGAAAAAGTCGACATTTGCAAAAATCGTTATTTCTCCGAAAATGCGCATTGGAGAGATAAGATTTTTGGTACCCAGATTAGGTATAAAAGGATCTAAAACACACACACTGATACCGATTAACTTCTTGTTAAATGTTATAAAACAAAAATTAATCATCACAATTTTTTTTTTTGTCATTTTTTTATTTTCAAAATAAAGTTTACAAACGTTTATTGTTCTTACATTATTCCCACTTACATTCTAAAATCACAATTATATAAACACATACGTATTTAAAATTTGCTAAAATACATACTTAGACACTACATATTATTATTACTAAACAATTTACAATTAAATGCTTTTCTAAATTTTCTAATGAAAAATTATGTCGCCTATCTGTGAGAATGCATTTATATATCGAAAAACTTCTTTCAACATCAACGGAAGTTATTGGTGCGTACTTTAATGCATTCATAATCTCAGGACTTAATTCTATACTTGTTTCTGTTTCATCCATTTTTAATTCACCAGTTAAAATCAAACTTGCTAAACTTTTGTATCCTTTGTTATTAATTATTTCTTTAAACTTTTGACTTCCTGAGTTTCCTATTCTACTGGGAATATTTGAAACACTATTTTCTAAATCATTGATTAATTTAACTGATTCAATTAGTGGCAGCGATTCTTTTCAGTTTTGTTATTGTCAAAGAAACAAATTCATAATTAGCTTTAATAAATATCAATTCATTAGGCAGAGTTTTTCAAAATTTCTTGACATTTTGCAATAGAATTGCAGTTGTCAGTAGAGAATTCTGAAATAATGTTTTTGATCTCTAGATAATGGTTTGCATAAAATATTGCGGCATTTAACCAAATACCCCATCGGGTAATGACTGATTCAGGTGGTAAAGGAGTATCCGGCAGCTTTTCTCTATAAATCTGAACTCTCAATGGTGACTTCAAGAAAATTTTCTTAACGGTACTGATTAATGTATTTACCGCTGGAAATTGCTGCCGGATTTCCTCAGCCACTCTATTTAATCCATGAGCCAAACAAGTAACATGTGTTAAATTAGGGTACAAAAGTTTAAGCTGTTGACCCGCTTTAATCATATATGCCGCTGCATCGGACAACAAATTTTTCCTGTAGAAACAACATCGGGAAGAAAAAAATTCATGAAACTTTCATTAATATTGTGAGATGGTTTGTTTTTTCTAATTGTTTACAAGCAATTAAATACGATCTGCCAAGCTGTTTATTATTTAAATGACCAATTAGTAAATTTGGTATACAGCGGCCACAGGAATTTGTCGTTTCATCAACGGTAAAATATATACACTCGTTTTTAACAATTTCCCTAATGCTATTGATCGTTTCAGAATAAATATCGGTTACGTAACATTTTCTGAGCAAACTTTCATCCGGAATACTCTTTTGGCAGTACATTTCTAAAAATTGCCGAAAACACGGATTTTGCAGCTTTTTGAGCGGTATATTGACAGTAACCATCGCTTTGCACAAACCTGCGTTAAATATTTGTTGCTCACTTTGTTTTGAAATTCCGGCAAAAGATTGTGTCAAAGGCACTTGGCTAAGTTTTGAAACTTGAAGTTTCCGACAGTTTCTTTTATGCATTTCAGTTGCAACATGTTGGGTGACTTGAAATTTGCGTTCACATGGCACCTGTAAAGAAAACAAATATCACCAAATACTTACATGAAAGTCGTATATGGCTGTACAATTCTAAATACACAAAACAAAACTTACCATTTTCCCACATGCTTTGCAAAAAACTCTTTCATCCGTTAGAATAAGTTCAGGAACATTTTTGATCCACGAAACAATTAAACTTATACTCACTTTTGGCATTCTTCACTACTGCACCAATCTACTTCAACGTCTGGTTACAATGAATAAGAAACATTTTGGTAAATACTTAGACTCCTCTGAATCAGACAGTTGCCGGTATGGGGGTTGTTGAAAATTATAGATAATTTTATCTAGTGAATTTGCACAGCCCACCACCTGAAGGATGGCGGCTCTTTGCGAAGTAGGCTCTTGTCGGTGAGGGAGGTCCAAGCGACAGAAGAGCCGACTCCGCATCTAATACACACGTGTCCGATAAAATGTTCGTTGGTAAAAGTTTTGTTGTATTACAGGAAAACGCTAATAAAGTTCAAAGAAAAAATTATTTTTGTTCTAAATTTGCTAAAAAATGCACGAATATGCTCTAGTGTGCAAAAATATGCAATAATCGCTGAAATATGAAAAAATTACTAAAATATGCGAAATATGCAATAATTAATCTACGTCAATCGATTCGAAAAGTTGTTATTCGCATATATACAGAAGCATTTGCTTGTCATATAAAATATATGAGATATACACATTGCATAAATTCCGCTCTCTATAAATTACTAATAAGATGCAGGTAACATTGCGATAAATTGGTATGACGTATTCTTGTTAAAATGTCATTTTTTTAATGGAGTAGCCTGTGCATTACTTTTGAGTTTAAGACAAAATTTTAGACAAAAATGTACTAAAACATTAGTAGTTTAAATTCACATAAACCATTTTATCGTTATAGAAATTTTCGAAACTGAACTACTGCCAATAATTATTTTATCAGTGTGCCATGACAGAAACATGTCAAATTATTGCATTATAATGAAATTAATTTATCCATCAGATCTTTATCATTCGAAACGATAACGATTAACTATTCATTATATCTAAGACATTAAATAATTGACACAAATTGCAAAGTATTATCTTTTAAACCAGCGGATTAACGGCACGTATATAATTTTATTTTATAATACTTTGCGCAACAGAAATTTGGTCCATACAACAAAACCGAACTTTGTAAACGAAGTAAATATTAATAAACTGTAGGTGTAAATACATAAATTGCAATAAATAGAAGGAGAAATAAGACATGTGCTACAGAAAATAGAGCTATTTTAAGAAATGTTCAAATGCCATTCTCTTCTAAACACTTACTTCTGAATTCGAAGATAATAGTATGTAGTTTTGTTGTGAATACAATTATTATTAAATAATATTTAGTAGGTAATTCCAATGTTTCTATCATGTTACACTGATAAAATAAGTATTGTATTGTGACGAACCAACGAAGTCCGTCCGATTTAAAAACTGTTTGATCTGGAAAAGGATATAAAATTATATTTTTTACCTTTTGTAAGCAGTCGTTAAAACATGCATCAACTTTATATTTTATTAATTATTTTTTTCCAATACCACTTTATTAATTATTTTTTTCAAGTACAAATACATAATATATATATTATGGAAATTCAATCATGACGAAACTTATGCAACGATGTATTTTCTTAAATGGTTTTGCTTTTACGCGTCACGTGCAAGGTCGCAATGCATCATTAACAAAAAGTGCTACATCACTCCAGATACGGATATATAAACCGTGCAAAATTTCATAGCGAGGTCTCTACTGCAGCGGCCTCCAACTGGGCAGAAGGAACCCTTCTGAGCGACGCAATTGGGCGGCAAAAGCCGACTTTGCAACAGCTGACGGTGATTCATCCATACCATAGACAATTGGTCGGCCTTTGCCGATTTTTGCGAAGTTGAATTGGAAAATGCTCCACAATTGAGTGGTCTTTGGCAGGCTTTTGTGAAGCACTGATATCCGAACAACGTACAAGTCCGTGCACCGCTAACCAAAAGTATTAAAATACGTAATGCGTAACTTATCTGTTGTTTGATAATTTTAAATAAATTAGAAATCCGTTAAATCCTTGCACAGAGTCCGAATCTGATGTTAGAGTAACTATCCAAAATTATAATATTAGTGAACATCTAAAAGTTTGTCAGTTTTCTTTCCGCTTTCAATCCAAACACCAAAATCAGGCTTAGTTTATTTTCTTTCCGACCCGAGACACTTGTAAACTTTTGACAATTTTAATGCAAACACCGAAAGGTATATTGTTTTACTGTTTAAAGAATTTTATTTGTATTAAATATTTGTAAATAGAATTGGTTATCATTACTTACTTCCTTTGTTTCTTTGTTGAAACTCTGGACATAGGAGCTACCACAGGTAAATTTGTCAGTGTATGCCCCGCTTAATTAAGATCACAAGTCACTAAATTTTTTAGCCACAGAACCCGTAAACATCTTTTGTTTTGACTAGAAATCACGTGTTGATTATTCATTTCACAACAGCTGTGTTTATTCCGATAGACAGGTATATTCATGATACACGTAGCGACATCCAGAGGCGGAAGACGCAACTATATTATAAAACTAATAATATAAGGTTCCAGACATCTACAAACGTGAGAATATATCATTTAAAATAAGGAAAGACAAGTAGTTTATTTACATTTTTGTTACAAATTCAAAATAAGTTGGTTAAGAAAATGTTTAATAAGGTCGTTGCTTCACATTCAATGCGTTGATGTTTCCATCACTAAAATACATACCTGCATATTATCATAAATTTAGTGTTCGAAAAACCCGCTTATAAAAAAATCGTCATCAACGGGCACCTCTTGCTAGCCTAAAAATGGTATACCAACCAGTATATATACTACAAATGTTTACGGATTTGATGGTCAAAATCGTGTTATATTTTTAGAAAGCAGCAAGCAGAATTGGCTTTAACAAAGTTGTTCATTCTGCAGGTCTTCCAACGGTATATGACGCACAGATTATTTCTCAACATCGGGTTGTAATTCTTGCGCTTTTCGGTTCGAGCAAAAGCTGAACCTTCCGCTCTGGTTTAATGAAAGAGAGCTTTATTTTATTTAATTATAAAGTTTGGGGTCGGTCGGTATAAAACATAAACAGAGAGGTGGGCAAACCGGAAAGTTTAATTTGCAATAAATAATAGCGGACCGCGACCCTCTTCGTTCGCGGTTCGCCCTGGCCTTAAAATAAAAATATTTTACCGCAAACTATCCAACCGCTGCCATTATTCTCATAAACAGTAAAATAGTTGCAGCATACAGCAAATATGCGTTTATTTCGGTTTTGATTCGATAACGAATCGTTTTAGAACACGTGAAATTACGGATTACTGTTTCGTTCTCCATTAAACTGACGTTAACTTTTTTTAGTTCAAATTTATAGCGCCCTCTGCATGAAAAACATGCGCAATTACAAATGAAAGGTATTGAATTGGATTGGGTATCTGCAATTAACTATAGTAATTACCAATAATGTTCCGATTTGTGAACTTATGGCGATAATTAGTTGCCATGGTGGAAAGTACAAGGGTGCTAGGTCTGTGTTTTTAATTTAACAATACAGGGTGAGTCATATTTCTACATATGTGAAATAACTCGTTTAATACTAGAGATACAAGAAAATAGCATTAAGAATCTTTGAATGATAGTTACACGGTTACAAATCTGTTTAATGAGATGTTTCCGAGCTCCAACTGTTTCGGCGTGGCTACACCCTCTTATTTTTTTTTAAATTGCATGACACCTATTTTCTCACACTATTTGCTAGAGAATTATTTTCTCTTTCTGGTAGGTTAAACATTTCAACATCTCACATGACAAAAATTTCGAGAAAGATGCAAACTAAATTTCCATCGCGGTAAGCCCTGGACATGATATGAAAATCGTACATCTGTAGATTTTTTCAACAAATTAGTTTTAGAATTTGCCGTATTGCATTACCTAGGGGTATTAAACTACAGTAAGGAAATGAGAATTTGTGGAGGAATTGTCGCAAATGCATCTCTTATTCTAATCTTCATATTCTCGATGGCTATTGGAATCCCTCTATGAACGCAGTCTTTCACATAGCTTCATAAAAAATAGTCAAGTGGTGTAAGTCCGGGGATCTGGGCGGCCACTAGACTGTACCACCTCTTCCTATCCATGTAGCGAAGAATTCCCTTACTATTCTTGCATTGTAGGGTGATGCACCATCACCATCATTATTTCTCGTCATAACTGCAGTTGCACATTTTCTAATAATAGTGGTAATTCATTTCGCAGGAAGTTTTGATAAATGTCTCCACGTAAGCGTTCTTCCAGGAAGAAGGAGCCAATCACATGTTCGTCCACGATACCACCCCAAACATTTAAAGACCATAACGTTTGGTTATCTATTTCCCTCATGCAATGGAGATCTCCACTTGCATGATAATGGATATTATGGCGATTTAACACACTGTTAGTAATCAAGCCGCAGCTGTTCTAGCACCCAATTGCAAAAATTTGTACAATTGATAAAATCGTCTCCGTGATGCTATTGGTTTAAAAAAATATGGTAATCGTAGCGTTTGTATTTTCATAATATTCTGCCCACAGTGCTTTAGCTAATGTCGTGCATCTTAGATAACTTTCTCTGACTAACATGTGGGTTCTCCTTTACAGCAGCCAGCACTAGGAATTCATTGTTATTTCTGTTTGGATTTCGTAGACATTTACGATAATTAACCGGTTGCTGAAAATCTGTCCAATAATTTCTGAAACGTTGATGTTTGGGGATGTGTACGGTTCGGATATCGGTTGGCACACAATGCTGTAGCTACAGCTAAATTTCTCTGAGACCCTCCAAGAATAAACGCCATAAAAACTAACTCCTCTTTAAAATAATTCATTTTACAAAACTGAACTGTTCGTTACTGACAAGAATGTGTCAAAGCGAATGACAGTATTCCATACGCTTTAGTTTTTGTGATCACTTTTTAATGTTTTAGATACATTATCAGAAATCATAAGTAAATTATTAATGCGGAAAGTAAATAAATATCACTCTGTAATAAACACCTTCATTTCAATATGCCATGTTTTAAATGTGATTTATTGAAAAAATCCACAGATCTACGATTTTTATATCATGTCCACGGCTTACCGTGATGGAAACTTTGCTTGATTTTGAATTACAGATTGTAAGTGAAGAAGTTCAATCTATTTAAATACGCATGGTATAAAGGTGGATATGTTGCCCAGCAGCTACCACATTTCGAAAATCCTGTAAGGCTCTGCTTCCCGAAGGATACACAAGGTACGCCACAATGCAGGTCAATCAGGAGGCTAAGTTCTTGGGTGTAACCTTGGACTCTAAACTGAACTGGACTCACATTTACAAAAAATGACCGACAAACATGGGGACTCAAACCACATATGACGTACTGGCTGTACACTATGGTGGTAAGACCCATGATAACTTATGGCTGCCTGGTTTGGTGGCCTAAGATCACACAGAAGCATGCGATAACTAGTCTCTCGAAAATTCAGAGACTGGCATGTCTATGTATAACAGGAGCTATTAAAAGCACTCCAACAGCTGCTATGGAAACCATGCTAAACCTACCTCCTCTTGAGATTTATATCAAGGGAGAAGCCAGAATGGGGGCATACCGACTAAAAAATACTAGCAACTGGAGATCCCACAGTGGATCTGGGCACACCAGAATAGAAGCAGTAGTAACAAACCCTATCTATGATACAACAACCTCCAGGATCTCCTATGACAAACCTTTCAAAGTTTTCTTGAATTGGGAAGAATGGAGGGATGGAGAGGGGAGAAAACCGAGAACACTAGTTTGGTACACAGATGGGTCCAAAACGGGCACTACATCTGGCGTTGGTGTATATGAGGAAAACCAAGGATACAAAGTATGTGTATCACGTGGGCGATACACCACGGTATTTCAAACAGAAATATATGGTATACAAACCTGCGCGTGGGAGAGTCTGCGTCGGCGACCGCAGGGTGAGACGATTTGCATTCTCTCTGACAGTCAGGCAGCCTTAAAGGCACTAGCATCTTATCGCATAATCTCCAAACTAGTATGGGAGTGCCTGCAAACCCTAATGGCTCTGTTTAAACACAACAAGGTTACACTGGTGTGGGTGCCAGGGCACAGGGGCACAGCGGGCAATGGAATTGCAGACCAGCTAGCGAGGGAAGGTTCAAAAATGAATTATATAGGCCCTGAACCGGGTCTAGGTACTACCAACAGTGCAGTGCGTGGTGCAATTAATGAGTGGATCATAACACAACACCAATTAAATTGGAAACATGCAGCTGGACAAAAGCACAGCAAACGGATGATGGGAAGACCGTCGCAACATCTGACTGCTGACCTGCTTGAATTAAGCAAGATACAGTTTAGAGCAGCAACATGTCTATCAACAGGACATGGCTGTTTGAGAGGCCACTTGCATAAGATGGGGATCTACAAAGATGAGCCCTTATGTAGACTTTGCAATGAGGAGGAGGAAACAGCCTCTCATATTATTTTCGAATGTGCAGCGTTAGCTCAACGCAGATTCGCTATGCGAAGCACAATTGAACTACCAATGGAGAAAGATTTACTACATAGGCTCTTAAACCTGATTGCGGGAACTAACCTGTTCAAGTAAAACAAAACCGAAGCAGGAATAATACAATAAGCTACTAAGCTTCAGTGTTAGAGATGTAAAGACCAGCCCTGCTCTGGTAGAAAAATCAATCAATCAAAATCAAAACCCCACAATGCGGTATTTGTGGCATGCCTACATTTATTCGCATTGCGTGGTGTAAACAATTCCTTTGTTTCCAACATCCCTACATAGATTACCGTTATTGCAGTAACTATGTAGCGTAGACTATTATAAGCACTCGATTTATGAAATATGCTCCACACTGCACCATCTATCATTCTTATTATCACTATAGTACAAAATGTACATGCAATACGCACTATAATATATTACTTAACTTGACCCAGCAATTCTGCATGATTCGTGCCGAAGCCATCATAAAAGTAACAACACAAAAAAACCTAAAAAACGGACATATTGCCTATCAAAAACTAACACATTTAAAGAAACTTACGATAATTAATTAATTGCAGTAAAGTAAAGAAATAACAATTAACAAAACGAGTTAAAATGAGGGAAAATAATAATGAGAACAAAGAAGGAAGGTATAACAAATGCAGGACAATAACAATAAGCAACAAGAATAATTTTCACTTTTGGAATTGAGATTTGACAGTTTGACAATTGTTAATTGATTACTTTGCTTAGCAACGAGCTATCTGGATCGGTCTGGCGTCACAATAAACAATTTGGCGCTTTTCTAGCCAACTTTGCGTAACAATAAAAACAGATTATCAAAACCTTTAGTGCTGCATATCGTCATATTTCTTAAGTTTAAGTATGGCATATGGTATTCCTGGATTTGTCTTTCAATTACCTTTCCAAAAACGTAAAAATATATAGGGTGTTTAAAAAAAGAAAGTTGACGTCACTTCCCGCGAACCTGGAAATACAGTTGAAACGCCGATAACGGCGAAAGTTAGTTCACAAAAAATAGAAATCGACCTATTTTTTCTAGCTTCTGTTGTTCAAAAGTTAGCACGAGAGAGGGACACTTTAGGACCACACTGTACAATGCTCATAATCAACAAGTAAACATTTAATAAACACTCACTTATGAATAAATATAAAAGGTGGAAACGAAGAAATTATTATGGTTGGGTGCTAAAAAGGTGTTAGGTATGATGACAAAAAGCGTAAGAAATAGAACAACAGGTACCTCAACGGACTTATGCAAGCATGTCTTATCACTTGCCTTTGCTGAAATACCTGTTATATCAAAAAAGGAGGAAATATACTAAAAATTAGTTACAAAATAAGAAAACTAAAAAATCAAAGCGTTGTTAAATGTGTAGTGAATTGAATCGCAAATTATTTAAACTGCTAACATTGGTGTTACTGGCCTTGAAAACGATAGATTTTTGTAATTTTCGCTAATCTCCAATATAAACAGGAATTCTGATATTCGCCAACCTGTGGCAAATATTTTATTATTTTTTTTTATGCAGAAACTTAGTTATCCAATGGTAAAAGTATATTGTTCTTGACTTCCATTTGCCACAAATATGTGATAAGTAGGTACAGATACAAGCACGGCAATTACATCAATTAACGCATGATTATAATAACGCTCTAAACACCAAATCACAGATACCTAGGAATTCATTTAATCCATTTGCTTAAAACTGTTTAGTAAACTGTTGGCGATTAATCACATTCTTATTTCTAATACGAACATGTAGACATTATTAAATCCATCCTACTTACCTATTATTTTCTTCATTTACATCTCACCCCTTATGAACCACCATCTTACATAACCTAAACTAGGATTAAGATTGCGATTGTACTGCGTTCACGCAACGGGAATTGCCGACGACGCGCGAAGCGCACGATTCTAACATATTTGTTTGATTCAGCAAAATTACGTCAAATAAAAAAAATTGTACATTCAAACAAATTCAATCTGTTGTTCTTAAAGATGTGCTTTGACTCAAATAAGCCTTTGTTGAATTAAATAAATGATTTCAAAGATATATATTTGTTTGATTCAAGAACTTTTTTTCTCTGTGTGCTATCTGTATTCTAAAAATAACAACTTTATCTTGCAAAATACAGAAAGAAATTGAAAATCGGGCGAGAAATAATTAATAATAATCCAAACACACAAAAACGATATTAACCTACATTTGGCAACTGACAACAAACAGCAAGAAGCGTCCTCCTTTTACAAAATAACTACAGGTCTCGCGTTGTAGGATGGCGAGTTCCGGCGCTGTCCGAAGGTACTGTCGGACATCGTTCGGGAAAATTCAAGTTTCAATGCAACATGTAGTGGCGTAGCTCGACTTATTTTTTAAATTATGTTAGCATAATAAAAAACAACTATAAAATAAAGTCTTGTATTTCCACCGCGCATCTGAAGCGTTCGCCATCCTATAACGCACAAACTGTAACTGATTGTAAACTGAAATGATTTACAAGTGATTAAAAAGTGAACCAATTCAACTGAAAATGAAGTGATCAAATGTTAGGAAAAGGAACACATAAATGATTACGATTTGAACTTGTTCAGTATCATAGCAATTGCACCGAAACTGAATGTTTGTAAATGGAACGCTATCAACGCTGCGGTTAGGCAACCCACTCCACACCGAAAATGTTATTTAGTTAGTTTAGTTAGTTATAAGTTGGTGGCATTGGTTTTTCTTCATTCACTACATAGATGTTCGTGTTAATATGGTGGGTAAGACTTTGTTTTTGTTATTGTTAATTAATAAATATTAAAATCCGGATCCATCGTCGTCTCGTTTAAAATACTCTCAGAAACAATCAAACAAACTTTAATAGAATTAAATGTAGATCTCTGCCTGTGAGACAAGAGCAAATCTTGCTTCCTTTTTCAGCAGCAGTACTTGAGAAAAATTGTCAAATTAATAGATCGTCTTTACTCTTACCACAAAACAATGACGCGCGTCTAAAGTTAAAATAGATGAAGTGTAATTAGTATCAACATGCAGTTCCATTAAATTTACACTCCAATCTAATTAGTCGACACAAATTAAATACCCCCACAAAATCATTAAAATTTAAAGAGAGTGAGCATTTTGAAATCATATTAAACTTTGACGGGCATCGTTCCGTCTACTGGGGTTAATTCGTACGTGAAAGCGAATATATATGAAAGACCAGGCAACAGCGGCAGGCAATTCTTTCTATCGGCAGTAATGTAGAAGAGTACAGCATAATATGCAGCAATTAGCGACGTTTCAGCTAACGAGTAAATAACACATCCGCCATTAAAACGAACGGTGTATAATAGTGTCGTTCGCATTCGAACGTAAATGTAAACACGCAACCATTCACAATGCGTCGTAATTGATGCATGTATATTTAAACGCTATTTTACGTTCCGCTATATAATATGAACGGCTCCATTTTGCATATACCCTCGGTACTACTACACATGCACTCGAATTCGTCTAGTAACGAATGCGTAGGAATTCGACAACGTATTTATTTCGTTTTAGTTATAAATTTCGTTCGTCTACCTGTATTAGGTTAAATTCAACGTATAGCGCTGCATTTCGTGCGCGTACTAGAGTTATTTATGTACTAAATAAAACACGCTTGCCTATATGCATATACAACTAATACATATACAGGTATGCGCATATATCATCTCTGTTTCAGCTATTTTATCTATCCTCATATTGTGGAGCAATGGCGCTGGAATGTAAACGGCAACGACATGGAAATCCGTTTGTTGTGATGAAATTCGGTTAATTAAAAGTTAGCGTAATCCTACAAATACGTATTACATATTTCGCATGCTCAAAACAGTTTTATTTCGGTAATAAATTCTATTATTGATGTGCAGAGTTGTTGTATCTACCACTAAAGCTACCACTAAAGCTTACATAAAGGAAACATAATTCAGAAATTTGACGCCTACAAGGATTGTTTATTTTACAGGCCAGAGGAGAAGGGGGTGCAGCCGACACTTGGCTAGTCTTTGACACAATTTTTTGCCGGAACCTCAAAGTGAGCAACAAATATTTAACGCAGATTTGTGCAAAGCGATGGTTACTACTAATATACCGCTCAAAAAGCTGCAAAATCCGTGTTTTCGGCAATTTTTAGAAAAGTACTTCCAAAAGAGTATTCCGGATGAAAGTTTGCTCAGAAAATGTTACGTAACCGATATTTTTCTGAAACGATCAATAGCATTAGGGAAATTGTTAAAAACGAGTGTATATATTGATGAAGCGTTGATGAAGCGACAGATTCCTGTGGCCGCTATATAGCAAATTTATTAATTGGTCATCTAAATAATAAACAGCCTGATAGATCGTATTTAATTCCTTATAAACAATTAGAAAAAACAAACCATCTCACAATATTAAGATTTGTTAATGAAAGTTTCATAAATTTTTTTCTTCCCGATGTTGTTCCCACTGGAAAAATTTTAGTCATATTGTCCGATGCAGCGGCATATAAGATTAAAGCGGGTCAACAGCTTAAACTTTTGTACCCTAATTTAATACAAGTTACTTGTTTGGCTCATGGATTAAATAGGGTGGCTGAGGAAATTCGGCAACAATTTCCAGCAGTAAATACATTAGTCAGTAACGTTAAGAACATTTCCTTAAAGTCACCATTGAGAGTTCAGATTTATAGAGAAAAGCTGCCGGATACTCCTTCACCACCTGAACCCGTCATTACCCGATGGGGTACTTGGTTAAATGCCGCAATATTTTATGCAAACCATTATCTAAAGATCAAAAACATTATTTCAGAATACTCTACTGACAACTGCAATTCTATTGCAAAATGTCAAGAAATTTTGGAAACTTCTTGCCTAATGAATTGATATTTATTAAAGCCAATTATGAATTTGTTTCTTTGACAATAACAAAACTTGAAAAAGAATCGCTGCATTATAATGTAAATTGTGTTTAAAATGAAATAATGTTTTTAGAAATTTGAAGTTAAGTATGTGTTTTAATATAAATATGTATTTTACAAATTAAGTACGGAATAATTGGTAAGAAATAAACGTTTGTAAAATGCTTCGTTGTGATTATTCTTGTTTTATAACATTTAACAATAAGTTAATCGGTATCAGAAGCATATGAACATAAAACTGCATATTTAGCAAAAATTTTGCATATTTCGAAGAATTTTTCTGCATGTATATGCGCATATTTTGTCGATTTCCGGTGCATATAATGTCGCTGTCTAATAATAACTGATGAAACACATACACAAAAAAAAAGTATCAGTGGTTACAAATTGAAATATTCATCAAGGTTGTAAATCAAATTACCTATGAGATATTTTTTTAATGAGTGCTTAAAACTGCTGACATTTTTAGATTCCTTCCTGTTTATAGGTAATTTATTATACAACCGAAGACCCATAATATTTGGGGACTTCATTCCAACCTCATATCTACAAGTGTCTATATGATAATCATTTTTCTGTCTAGTATTAATATTGTGGACCTGGGTGTTAGTTATATATTTACGTTTATTTCTATATACATATAAACACAGTTCAAATATGAAAATACCACACAAAGTCAACAAATCAAAGTTTCTTTGCAATTGTAGCTTATTGGAACATTAGCAATCGTTCTTAAAATCCTCTTTTGACGAAGAAATAACTTATTTGACAATGATACCCTACCCCAGAAACAAACACCATATGTCAAACGCGACACAACTTGAGCGTAGTACAAGTTTATCAGTTGCTCCCATGTCAAGACACAGCAAAGATTTTTAAATAAATATGCAACAGAATTTAATTTAATTATAAGTTTGGCACAATGCGACCTCCAGAGCAAATGTTGATCTACGCTAATTCCCAAAAATCGTGCCTGTGAGGCTCTGGTAATGTCACCAGAACCCATCCTTAATTTTGAAACATCACAATGCCACTGATAGTTATGAAAAACAAGAAATTTAGTCTTACTAGCGTTGAAATAAAGATCCGAACTGCCAAGAAAATCATTTAATTTAGTTAAAAAAGTATTACTTAGATTTTCAATCTCAATAGTATTATTGCCAGAGATTATTACAGTGATATCATCGGCATAAGATGTTATATGTATGTGAAAATAATTTATCAATATTATTGATGTAAATAAGAAACAATATAGGTCCCAGTACAGAACCCTGAGGGACACCCATACTATTATCTAGGGTGCGATACAATTTGCCACGTGTGCAAGGTACAGTAAAGGAATATATAAATGACGAGTTGAGAAATAAGAAAATCTGCCTATATGTGGATGAAACAACTGATGCTCAGAAACAGAGCGTCATTCATGTTGTAGCGCGTCCTTTAAGACGTGATGGTCCACCAGCTTCATTGTTGTTATCCAGTAAAAGGATTCAGAAAACTAATGCAGAAGCCGTTGTCAAGATAATAAAAGATTCGTTGAGAGAATTTTGTATCACAGGAACCCAAGTAACAATGTTCGTTACTGACGGAGCCGCAACAATGCTGAGTGTTGGTAGGATGTTGAAAATATGCTTTCCGATACTTCTTCACATAACATGCCTCATACACGCATGTCACCTCGTAGCAGAAACCATTCGAAAGAAGTATCCGATGGTAGATAAGTTATCTACCACAGCATCTACCAAAAAAGTGTTCATCAAATCTCCCAAACACATCCATGTATTCAAACAATTGTGTCCGAAATTACCACCATCACCTTAGCCTGTAATAACGCGATGGGGAACATGGCCCCAGGCAGTATCTTACTATCAAAAATATTTTTCACAAGTGAAAAATGTCATCCTGAAACTTGATTCAAATGATTCTGCAGCAGTTCGAGATAGTCAGCAACTTTTTTCCAATTCGGACGTTCAACAACAAATAGATGAAATTTCCATGAACTATTCTGAAGTTACACAAGCTATTGAACAATTAGAAAACAGTCACTTATCGCTCTAGAAAACTTGACGAACACTATAGGAGTCGATGTTGCTCAAAAATTTGGTGCAATTTTAACGGAAAATCCCGATTTACAAAAGGTTCGGTTTATAACTGAAAATTAAGAGTGCCCAGATGAGGAAAAGGAATATCTGACATTTGCAAATCTTACTTCACTGGATGTCGAACGATCATTTTCGTAGTATACGAGAACGTATTCACAACACCGTAGACGGCTGAATTAATCGACAATGGAAGCGTTGCTGATGTTGCAATTCTACGCAGCTTACCTGGGCGGTTGCCAATTGCCACAGTGGGCATCAAGACGACAGGAAAAGGTAACAATATTATTTTCAACTAATATTGTATAACACGTACCTACTTTTATGCGGTGCGCCACTGCCGGTACCACCTTTTTAACAAACTCTACTTATCCGAGGAAGCTCCGGTGTAACAGGTAACAAGTGTAACAGGGCTGGAATTTTTTAAAAAACGAGTTCCGTTTATATTTGATACACCCTCGTAATTCGCTAAACCAATTGAAATCAATGACCTTGAGCGTGTTAAATACAAAGTAGAGCATTTAAACTTGGGCTTTCCACATCACATGCGTAAATTCGCTTTATGAAAATAATTCTTCATATTTCCTACAATTTAACCTTTAAAAAGTGATTTGCAACGACAGAAGAACAGAACCGACAGGAACAAATAAAGAAGCTACTTGTCCAGGAACAATTTCGTAGCGGATTAGGCCTAATTATAGATAAACCTCGACAAACAAAACGGTTCCTCGCTAATTCTAGTTATACATCTGCAATTGCTGGAGACGACGAGAATTTAATATATAGACTTCATATCATTTTACAAATCTTATTCGTGGTAGAATGGTTAACTCTCAGAAACTTGGAGAATTCGCATTTAAAATGCGGAACTTTATGTAAATAAATATAGTTAGTATTATATGCCTTCATCTGTTCACAAAATGCTAATTCATGATGCAAATATGCGTTACAACACAATTTTGCCCATTTGACAACTTTCTGAAGATATCCAGGAATCATGCAATAAAAATTACCGGTAGTACAGATTACATCAACCTTAAACCAACCAAAAATGTTCAAGAGCTGCTACAAATGTGGATATTCTCCATTCTCTACTTTATACTTCAGATCTATACATATTCAGTTTGAGCATGACCTCGCTAAGAAAAATATTGGAACTTGATGATGAAGCTGAAGAATTGCTAGAATATATTTTTGGAAATTAAATTAATAATATGAATTTAGAAGTATTTTATTGTATTATTAGATAACATTTGAATTCAATAATCGGCCATCATTAGTAATCTAAAGTAAAATAAACGCTTTTAACATACGACAGTAATCATGCATGTTCCGCCACTGGTGAAAAATCACTTAATTTTGTAGCAAATCGATGCTGCTTCTATTACTCTAACTTCTTTGAGCAGTCACAATTAGCGGTTTCGCTGCTCTTGTGCAAGCAGGCTTAAAGTATCTGATCTACCATAGCAAATGAGTTTTCTAATGCATCTGTTACACACAAATAAAAAGGATTTAAAGAAATAAAACATACATTAATTTTTTTTTATTTCGCTTTGCCACTAATTTACGCGGACAAAATCCTAACAATAATAGTAAACATTAGCCTAAAAACCACAACTATTGAACAATGAATAACATCCTCATAACACGCCATTCTAGGAACAACACGTAATCGCCTAGCAAAACGCAAACATTTGATTGTGTAAAGTTACAAGGTTAATCTAATTATATCTTCAATGATTTCATATCGCCAGTATTATGTGTCACTTCGCACGATAAGTTTGACTCTGCAAGTGCGGTTGATTTACATTTCGTACGTTATAAATAATGTCTCCAGTGGAAATCCGAAATTTGCAAGAGCTTATCACTCCAATCTTAAAACCGGGACAACAGTTTGCGTCCTACGAAGTTGCTAATCTTCTATCAGCTGGTGAAAACTACGGAAGCGTTATGTTAAAGATCGAAGTGAAAGTACGTAATAGCAACGGCCATCGGGAAATATTACATTACGTCGGAAAAACATGCCCACCCTCGCCGCTCTTGTGGGAGATCTTCAACACTAAAGTGTCGTTCAAGAAGGAAATCGCTGTTTACACAACTATAGTACCTACGCTCAACAACTTCGCCGAGGAGAAAGGAATCGATAACCTAATGAATTTCTTCGCAAAACCGATTTGCGCACGAATATCGTTAGACCCCGAATCAAAGGAGGTCGACAAAGACGCTGTAATTTTACTCGAGAATTTAAAGGTGCAAGGATATGATACGGGGGACAGATTCATCGGATTCGACGAGGACACAACGAAATATCTCCTTCGTGATTTAGCGGTAATGCATGCGACACCAATTGCTTATAGAGCTGCTCAACCTGAAGGATTTAAGTCCAAAATTTTACCCTATTTGACAAAGAACTCTCATTTCAAGGGGAACGATGATCTCGTCACTAGCTTAATCAAACGCTGTCAAGATGCCGTTGGTCAAAATCTTAAATGCATACCATATGTCCCAAAAATAGAGGCAGCACTGCGTGAAATGAACGAACTAATGAATAATCCGCCGGTAACTAATAATTTATTCACGACAATCACTCATAACGATTATTGGGTTAACAACACCATGCTGAAATACGAAGGCACTAAACCGATTGCTAACAAAATGGTTGATTTTCAAATAATAGAATATAGTTCTCTAGCGAACGATGTAATCTTCTTCCTCTACACCAGTGTCGATTTACGTGTATTAGAAGAAAAAGTTGATGAGTTAATAAAATTCTATTACGATCGATTTATAGAAACTCTAGTACAACTTAAACATGACGTTAGCGCTTATAGTTACAAGGTAATGCTTGAAGATTTTGCTATTATCGCGAAAAGAATGCAATTCACACATGTCTCTTTTATGTTAACGCCCATAATGACCTTGAAAGGGAAAGCTGTTGAGCTTTCAGAGTTGAAAGAAGATGATTTACTAACGGATGAAAGTGCTTTGCATGAAAACTATTATAAGAAGATGCAATTTCTGCTGCTGGATTTCGTGAGAAAGGGTTGGATATGATCCTAAATTTAATTCCAGCACCAAAACGCAATTTGAATAGAATTAGTTGCAGCTTCCGATAGAGCACCCTGAATTGTTTTAGTGTAAATTCTAACTTTTAGTGAATTGTATTTACTACGTTTGCTTAATGTATTAATATTGTATTCATTATACAAATTGTAGCAACCTCGCATATTTTAAATTGGTAATATTTCAGTTGGTAGCAAACAAAATTTGAAAAAATAGCTTATCAACTACGAGTACATTTTTGAGGTACTTGCAGTAACCTTAACATAATATGTATATTCTTGACAAACCATTAATAAATTAATGTAAGTTATTTTCGCCCGAAATACTTTTTGTTTTACGTTTTTACATTTTACTAGTTGTTGTATAGTGAGCGCATGTATAACTTAAATTAGTATTTCTATTTACTTGCTAATGACAGAGAATCCTAAAATAATATATAATCTTGAATTAAGTGATTATAATTGCGATATATTAACACAATTAGAAAAGAGCGCCATATGCACGAGGTCAGACACTAAAACCGCAGAATAGTATAAAAAGCTATAGATAATATCATGTGATCTTAACGAGACATATGTAATAAAGTTTAAGCAAGGGAAACGCCATAGCTGATAATGACAGACAATAAAAGTCATTACCGCTAATTCTGTGTGCGGTTTCTTCCACCTACTTTGGTATATTGTTATTTAATCACGAATTAATGATATCCTAAAATAACTACCATTTTAATACACGGTTCTATTTGTAAATTTTTTTTTAACAGAACTTGTATCGCATCCTGTTTGTAACTTTTAAAGTCAAACCAGAATGTTCGTGAAATATTGATACATGTTTGCTTCTTATATAAAAAATTTTAAACGAATGCGGTAATAAAACAAGTTTTATATTCCAACTACAATTTAATTCAACTGTGGAAAGGATTAGATGCGAGGCATCATAATATTTAGGACAGTGTTAGGTAGTGCTCACCACCAATAATTAATAATAATAGTAATAATAGAACTTTATTCATAAAGCCAAAACAGTTTGGATTGATACGTTAAATCTTAATTCCAATTAAATATAAATACAGTCCTTGGCCATGGAAATAGGATCACTTGAAAAGTATTAAATTTATAAGAATATTTATTACATATAATTTTAATTGTGTCCTTTATTAGTTCGTTAGTATCATTGCAAATGTAAATGAAAACGGTATTTTCACCGATTTTCCAAAGAACATATTTCAAAGAGTTTTAATTTTATTTGTATGCGTCTATTTTCGTGGTCAACTATTATTATAAAGGGAAAGAAGAAGGATATAACCACAGACAAAAAAACACGAATTTCTATAAGAGATGACCGTCCTAAGTAAAAATGGCTACAAAACATTGTTTTTTATCCATTAAAGGTGTTCATAAAATGCTTAGTAGAGAAGGTATACAAATATCAGCCCGAACACTCCGTAAACGTCTTCATGAAGCAGGCTTGAAATGCGGACGTACGGCAAAGAAGCCAAGGCTAACATCTAAAATAAAAGTGGCACGATTTCAATGGGCTGAAGAATATAAAAAACATACAGTTGAAGATTGGGGAAAGGTAAGTTTCATTTATCATCTCTATTTTTGGTCAAATTCACCCTCGTACTTCGCTTAATGGTTATTTACTTTTTCCTAGATTATTTATAGCGACGAATCACGGTTGGAAGTGCTAACGGAGAGAAGCCAATTTGTTGATCAAATCTAACTTGGTCGTGTATTACAACAGAAGGACCGGGACCACTATATTTCGTTAACGGAACAATAGAACAAAAATAATATAAAAAAGTTTTACAAAACTATTATTATACCTTAAATCTAAAAATCTGCGTGTACTACCTTGGCCAGGCAATTCACCAACATAAAACTGAATTGAAAATGTGTGGAATGTCTTGAAAAACACCGTAAATACACGAAACTCAACCACAAAGGAAGAATTACAACAATGTATGGCATAATAGCAACGAAGTTAAAAAAACAATAAAAAGTTGCATTGGCAGTATACCAAAAAGGATTGAGGAAATAATAAAACACAGAAGAGGAACAAGTAAATATTAGTAAATATATGGTCAGATCATACTTACTTACATGTTATATGTAATTAAATAATAGTATTGCCAACATTACCAACTGTTTTTTTTAAATCATACCCCAAAATCATAATATTTATAAAATAGAGAAAATCCTATAATAATATAGATCTACATACTAAGGTATTCGTTCACGCTATAAAAAGCATGCAATGACAAATAATGCCTTACACTTCCCATAACATATGAATTGATGGATAGGTTTTATACCGCGTTGGTAAGGATTCATTTATAGGCGCCAATCCCATACATATAGCAAATGACGTTGGCGCCTGTGTAGGCATGCGCTCCCCACTCTTCAGTTATCCTAGACGATTCCACACACTTGCAGCAAGTCGGTCGCCTACCATACGTACTCGAGCTATAAGCTGGACATTACTGCAGATTTTGGGAAATACGTGACACATCTTATTTGATTTTTATCCTATAATGACACACAAACGATTATTGTTTTTTTAATAATAAAAAAGGAAATAGCAAATTCCCAAAGTGATCGGTTTCAATACAAATCCTTACTCGTTGTTTCACGTTGTTAAATACACTAACGAGGTACTGACGCGTTATCGTGTCACAAACATTTTGAATTACTTCGGTAACTTATTGTATTGTATTTAGTGTATTTTTAAAAGCCGTATTTTTTAGGCGTGGAAAGATAACATAATCTAAAATAGTTAGATCAGGAGAACCTGAAGGAAAATATACTACACCATTATCAAAATATTCATGGATGAGATTCAGCATTGTCTTGTTCGATCCCTTAATTCGTCATCAGGTAACTGGTTTAGGGAAGATTGCAATAAGTTATTGCGATATCTTTCTGGGTTTACCGTTTAATGAAAAATTAATGGACCAATAATTTTTGCAGTGGTTTCTGTATCATGACCTAAGGGTATTCACTAGTATAGTTTATTTTTTAATAAAACTATTAAAGTGGAACCAAGCTTCGTCTGAGAGGGGTTTTACTTTTCTGTTTTAATTGGAAGAAAAGTGCAGCTGAAGCACATAGAATGCTTGTGGAAGTTTACGATGCCAATGCTCCAACTGATAAATCATGTCGGGAATGGTTTCGACGTTTCAAGGATGGTGATTTTAGTGTTGAAGACAAGCCTCGCCCTGGACAGCCAAAAAAATTCGAAAACAAAGAATTGGAGACATTACTCGATGAAGATCCGAGTCAAACGCAAGAGGAGCTTGTGGAGTCATTGGGAGTGACACGACAAGCAGTTTCAGTACGACTAAAATCCATGGTAATGATTCACAAGCAAGGCAATTGGGTGCCTTAAGAACTGAAACCGAGAGACGCTGAAAGGCAACTTTTCACTTGCGAGCAGCTGCTTCAAAGGCAAAAAAGAAAGGGTTTTTTGCATCGGATTGTGACTGGGGATGAGAAGTGGATATTCTATGATAATCCCAAGCAGAAAAAATACTACGCTAAGCCCGGTCAAACATTGCCATCGACCTCAACATCAACACCAAAGCCGAATATTCATGGTTCGAAGGTCATGTTGTGTATCTGGTGGGACCAAAGGGGTGTTGTATATTATGAGCTGCTAAAACCTAGTGATTCCAGTACGGGCGCTCGGTATAGACTACAATTGATTCGTTTAAGCCGGGCATTACGAGAAAAAAGGCCAGAATACGAGGAAAGACACGACAAAGTTATTCTTTTCCATGATAACGCTTGGCCTCATGTCGCATAAGTCGTGAAAAATATTTTAAAACGCTCAAGTTGGATATTTTACCGCACCCGCCGTATTCGCCGGACATTCCTCCTTCCGATTACTGGTTGTTCCGACAGATGCAGCACGATTTGGCAGGTCACCGGTTCACTTCTTTCGACGAAATCGAAAATTGGCTCCAAACGTGGATCGCCTCAAAAGACGAGATATTTTTTCGAATTCGAAAATTGCCTGAGAGGTGGGAAAATGTAGTAGCCAGCAATGGACAATAATTCGATTAAACTGTTTATTTATATTGTTTTGAAATAAATGCATTTTTTACACCAAAAAAACGGACCTTATAAATTTGTACTCCCATACTTTCTTTCTACAAAGCGTCCGATGAGTAATATATAACTTAACAATTTTTAATCAAATAGATAAAATATTAGCAAAAACAATATAAATTAGATTAGTAGATAATTTATTAAATGTAATTGTTTTGCTAATTTTTGTCTGAATACAAATGGCGATCAAAATGTTTATAGATTTAATACCACGTGTAATAATGCGACCAAATAAATGTTATCTTCTAGCCCTCTTTCTAGCCTCAGAATTTGTTTTCGAAAATAATTCAGATTAGCAATATATATATATAATAATAATATAATATATCATTTCCTAATGGATATACCGTAAAACTCGTAATGTATAAAATTGTATAAAAAATCAAATAAATACAGCTTATAACAGAATACACAAAAAAGTGAGTATTGTATACAATTAACAATCCAATACACCAAAGAACAACATATAATGCGTTATTTATATTAAATTGTTATTCTTTCTGCAAAGAAATCGTTAACATTATAATAAACTTGTTCATATAAATAATTTTTCAACTTGTACTTGAATTTAACTTCAGGCAAAGCCTTTATATGTTGTGGCAAGTGATTATATATTTGTAAACATTGAAACAAACTCGACTATTGTATTTTAGTCAACTGAGTTTTTGGTGGAAGAAGGTAAAACAGCTCTGTACCTCTTGTATGACACTTATGTGTCAATTTTTGGGCTACGAACGCACTATCCGCATTTATAGATTGCCCCCAGAACACTACTCCATATTGCAAAAGCGAATGAACATGTGCGTAGTATACTTTGATAGCAACACTTGGTCCAACACTATTCGCAACAGCTCTCAGATCCCAGCACAAAGCACTCAATCTCGACGTCAGGGAATCAGGACGACAGCCGAGCATTCAGCTTGAGTCCCAGGAACGCTACTTCTTCAGCACAGGTAAGAACTTCTTTTTGAAATTGTAGGGTGATATTGAAGACCATTAAATTTGTTTTGTTGATATTTAAATTTAAATTATTATTTGTAAACCACTCATTCAAATGAATTAGGACCAATTCAAGGTATTGTGTTGCTTTTTTCATTGTGTCAGCCTTAAATACTGCTGAAGAATCATCCGCAAACAGTACCATCAGACAGTCCACCACACCAGGCAAATCATTAATATACAACAAGAATAAAAGCGGTCCAAGAATAGATCCCTGTGCTACACCATACACTACAGTCCTCCATTCTGACCTAACATCTCTACCTGTATGATCATGCGTTAGTACACTTTGTTTCCTATCCGTTAGAAAGGACCGAATCCAAGCATTGATGATTCCACGAAAACCCATCCTTTTCAATTTAGCCAACAAAACCTCATGGTGGACACAATCGAAAGCCCGAGACAAATCCATGAAAACCCCGACCGTGGTGTTTCCGTCATTTAATCCACGAATAATTTCTTCCATTAGTTGAAAGATGGCTCGTGTTGTTGATCTGCCTTTTACTTATCCATTTTGATTTTTGTTTAATATATTATGTTTTTGGATAAATTTCATTATTCTACCTTGGACTATTTTTTCTATAACTTTTCGAAATTGTTGAAGTCAGTGCGATTGGCCTATAGTTGGCAAAATCTGATCTGTTACCTTTCTTATGGGTAGGTTTTATGATTGTACGTTTCAAGGCGTCAGGAAACGTTCTACTTCCAAATGACAGGTTTATTATGTGTGTAAGTGGCTTGGCCAGACTGTCAGAACACACTTTCAATCAATTAGATGGTATTTCATCTATACACACCGCCTACGGGTTGCTCAAAGTGGCAATAGCAGTCCTCACCTCATCCTCCGTGGTGAGGTATAAGGAAAATGTTTCATGTATATACGTCACCCCTGCTGTGGGAAGACTGTTATCAGCCTTTGTACTATGACATGCATTTATAAAATAATTATTGATGTTCGCTACAATTTCTTCATTGCTCTCGTACTGGCTGATAAAATCTTCTACATTAAATGGTTGTTTTCCTTTAATTCCCCGAAGTTTGCTAACTAGTTGCCATGTAGCTTTACTCTTATTACTGGACATTTCTATTAATTCTGTGTATTTAGCGATACTCTCGTTACTCTACCAATAAGTACACACTCATAAAGTTGCCTTTTTACGGCAGACATTGTCCGTATTCTATTCGTAATCCATTCTTTCCCACTATTTGTGACGTTAGACCGATATTTCGTTTATTATTGACGTTATTGTAGTGATAAAGGCAACTGCCTTCCACCTCACAGGAGTCTGTAATAGATTCCCAATCTATACATAATCATCTAACAATTTCCGCAAGTCAGCTTGTTTCAAGTTATATATCCAAACGTTGCTCGTAGACGTCATCGTTTTGCAAAACAAATTACAAGTCCTACAAAGTGAATATTCCATGAATGGCAAAGCGAATTGTATGTTTGCTTTATATGCCAACCCCACGCGGATTACGAAATACTTGTTCCGTGAAGGCAGACATTGAGAGCAAGGTATGCAATGCTCTACCTGGAGATTTCTCGTATGCTGCAACAACTTCGAATGACGCCAGCATTAAATGACAACGTCGCATGTAATAATAGTTCAAAAAGAAGTAAACTTGAAGTGTATTACATACACCAAAGCAACAAGCATTCCACGGCGAAATCCACTAAAAACACTAATTAGATACAAAGGGAAGCATTCATCGCACGGACACACTTACACGTTTGTATACACGATTCAAAATAATACAGTCACCAGTAAAACACGAGCCATTATGTTCTATACATTTTAGACGGCCACACTTTGATACTCTATCCATCAATCTGTAACTACAAGGTCCTTAATTATATCCCACGCCCTGTTATTTCTATTCCCAACCGTATTTTACCGCATGTTCATTCCATTGGAAATTAGAAAAGGAAACATTGCTGTACAACTATATGATATAAAAAGTGTAATGCAATAGTTATGTTTAGGAAAGAAGATGCATATCATCAATATTGTTATCTTCTTTCATCTACATACATATAACACTAATAAATTAAATGTGTTTATTTGGGAAATAATATTGAGAATCTCCTAAGGAACCTATGAAGCATCAGTTATCGACCCTTGAATATTAAGGAATAAGTTTTAATTTATTTTACATTTAACTAAGGCACCATAGTCAATTAATATTCCAAATTGCAAAGCAAATTTTTACTTCAAAGTAACTACTTGGGCTTAAATTGTAACAATTTTATTGTTACGCGGTTTGTTTATTTTGAACAGCGCTGTATACGCGGGAATATATATTTCGATGTGTTGCTATATTAAGAGTTTCTTTTATGTTTTTTATTGCGTATGATTTTTACGCATATCTTCGACCGAATGAAATTTTCCTTCTCTCGCGAACTCTGATTAAGATCAGAGGTGAGGTCTCTTTGTGAAGGTGCTTAATTACCTTCAATGGATGAGTACTTCTGAACGATCTTTTTCTAACATATCTTATTTAATGATTTTTGTGATAATATTTCTTCACAGCATAAATTTTCTTATCGCTTTTGCCGAATTCCATCTTTACCTTATCGCATGTGTTCCTTTTCGTCGAGCCTCGTGCACGTGTTGCATATGCTTTATTACCAAGGTTCGACAAACGAGTGTAACGTCAGAGGCGTATCGCGCAAAAGTAGGTACGTGAGATACAGTAATATTAAAAAATAATATATTCTTACCTGTTATTGATGTCTTGATGTCCAAAATGACAAAATACTACTGCCCTGGTAAGCCGCGCAAAAATACAACATGAAGAACGCTTCCACTGGCTTCGCATTGACCTAAATCCCCTCTCGGCGCTTCTGCCGTAGCACGCGTTTCTCGAACCTTATTTATTACTTCGTGTACTATTTAGAATTAACAACTTATTTTAAAAGCCTTTATATATTATATAATTTTGGTGAATTACTGGGGATCTCTTTTTTTGCATTGAACATTAAATCTTTAACTTTTACATGTTCTCTAATCACTAATAATGTCGAAATTAATAACTACATATATCGACCTCTACAGAAGTGAGCAATTCGTAATGCTCCACTTTTCTGTGAGGATAGCAACTCGACTAATGGCTTAACCTGCGAGAGGTAATTAAATAATAATGAAACAACCTACCAACAATCACTATTGAATTAACTGCTATTAATGTCGACATTTTCTGTGATTAGAGGATCTTTAATTAGATACTCTCATCCATAGTAGTATTCTCTATCTTCGTATATACACGACAATTTCAAAATACATCTACCAACTTCCACAGAGGTACGCTGACGAGCCGTAAGGTGGCGAAACACGCGTCCGTATATGGTGGTTGTTTGCAGTTGGTTTCATTGTTACTAGTTAAATAATTTTTTTCTCTTCTCCCGATTTCACTTTTTTTTCTTTCTCGATATTCATTGAACACATGTTACTTTGTTGTTTCTTTTTTGTACTTTTAGGTACTTATAAAGTCAGTAGCAATTACTCTGACTGTAGTGACAAACCGTTACAGAACGTCGATCTGAATGCGGGTGCTGGGCGTCGGGAACATCCACTACACCTGCCTGAGGACGACGCCCAAATATTCAAAGAAAAAATATCTTGCAGTAGCAACATTTTTTCTTTAAAAAAAAAAACTACTTACAACTAAAAATTTTTGTTCTATAAATTGTTGCCAACATTTTAAATCACGTGTTATATTTCAACACATCAAGAAGAGGTGCAACAACGTTTTTGACGCTTTTCTTAAAAAAGCTCCTGACGCCCTTATTTATACCTATTGTACATCTGAACTTTAATGAAGCTCTGCCATACCCCGCCCTGATTTTTTGTTATAAAATTTTGAATATATGTGTTATTTGTTTACTGTTGTCATGCTAACCAAACAATACTGACATCAGAAACCACTTGGATGCAGTATCCAAATGTAGGACTCGAGTTTAACTGCAAAAACCAGTTTTACTTTCAATGTTAAACTTATGCGTTATTATATAAAAACGTTAGAGATATAAATTTCCTATGTAGTGGGTACAAAAAAATATATAATAATAAATGGCTTAGACACCCCTCCTGGGGATTTCGCCACTTCAGATGAAGGTTTCTAGATCCCTCATTGAGGGGAGGATCAGTCCCTGTTCCTACCTATTCCACTCTTTCACATATCCTTCTCCACTCCGTTCTATCTTTAGCTTTTTCTTTTGCCTTATCAATCCTTATCCTCTTCAAGTCTTCTCTCACTTCACTCATCCAGCAAGACCTAGGTCTTCCCCTCCTTCTTTTTCCCGATGGGTTCCAATTTGTTATTATATTTAATATCTTGTCCTCTCCCGCTCTCCACATATGCCCCAACCACTTTGCTCTTTGCTGTTTTATCTTCTTAACTATATCTAGTCCACATTCCTTCGTTACTTCCTCATTTGTTCTTATCCTATATTCCAAATTTTTCATTCTAACTGGTCCAAGTATTGATCTCAGTATTCTTCTCTCCGCGACTCTTAAATTTTCTTCATCCCTTTTTGTCATTATCAGTGTTTCCGCTGCGTACATTATCACTGGTCTTATGGTTGTTCTATAAATTTTTATCTTTGAAAGATTTTTGCTTCTTAGTAGGTGTTTATTTATATGTACAGCTTTGTTGGCTACCATTGTTTTCTCTTTTATTTCCATTTCTCTATTACCATCATGTATAATGGTGACTCCCAAATATTTGAACTTGTCTACTTCCTCAAAGGTATACTTCCCCACTCTAATTTTTCTGTTGCTCAGCTCTTTTCCTATTCTCATTATTTTTGTCTTGTTCTCATTTATTTTCAATCCCATCCTCTTACCTTCATCTACTATTCCTTTTAAGATGTTATTCATTAAAAAAATATATAGTGCTATTTAAAAAAATTACATCTTTGATGCTTGAACTTGGCGGAGTTTGGTGTTGAATATTGAACACCCTGTATATTTCGAACAGGTCCTAATGCAATGTCTAGATAGAGGCATGACAATTTAATCTTCCCAAAATTTACACTAAAATGTATTTGCATTTCGGATTTTTTGAAGGAAAGAAATACATTTTAGTGATTGAGGAGAAAATTATAAATATCTCGAAATCTGTTAGAAGTAGATGTATGAAATATATATCACATTAGCTAATTTCTAGATGTAGAAACTAAATACGTAAAATATACGATGTTCCATTTAAAATAATAAAGTTAGTGACTGGTTCGCTGCTTATGGATGATCCTCCATATATGGAAATATTTTTGAAAGATATTTCATTCTACTTTGTCAGCGGACAATTTTTGTTTCTTAGTATTTACACAGTAGGCGCAATTTTACACTTGCCGAGGGTTAGGACAGCCCGTACGAACTTCAAATAGCTGGACATAATAAAAATTGCACTTTGAGATATTGTTCTAACTACTAAATTCAAAAATTATACTACTTTTGAATACAACTCACTTCAAAACACGTTTTTTTTTACTACTACAGCTAACACTAAAATGCCTCGATTGTCTTATGGTTCTTTCGCTCATCTGTTATCGATAGCTTGTATTAATTTTCGACCAATAGTAACTTACGATACGCTTTGTAAATTAAAATATTTACTATTTAATTTCCTTCCAGCCTGTAATGTTATGCTAGAAATTACCGTCTAGCGTCATTGCGAAGTATCATTGTAGAGTATCTGCAACCTTGCAATGTGCACGCTCCCTAGCGACTCTGATGACTCATTAAACAGCCGTATTTAATTTTAGGAAATAATTCTAATATTAAATAGAATTATTCTACACCACTTTAAAATTTTAAAATTACGGATCGAAAGATTACAGTGCCAAGATGAGTTATGCTTTCGTTTCCTCGGGATCATTGTTGGCTGGATATATATTTACTGAATGAAACGTGTGGGATAGAGAGAGGGGACCAAAAACAGGGAAGTCCCCTGTATAAGCCGATGAAGCTTCGCCTTAGGCGTCGAAACAGTGTCACTCTGACAGTTGTCGTATCCGAAGCGAACGCATGTACATGGCTGAATAACGTTACTCATGGCACTAATGTTATACTTATACTAACGTTTAAAATTGCAATATATTAAAAAATTTAAAGCTGAAACTAAAAAACGGATACTCTATAACTGTGGCACTGGAACACTGAAACAGTTCACTAAAACCCTTACCACAACACTTAATTCGTACTGGACGCACGTTTCGATAGCCAAGCTATCATCATCAGCAGCAAGACTGAACTAACAAGCTAAGTGAAAAACTAACCTTATAAGGAAAATAAATTATGCAATATGTAAATTTAAAATCGTAAAATTTAATGAGCCGCTTCATTGCACAGGACTATAAATAGCCTAAAGGTAAATGAGCCGAATGACGTGAGTAAATAAATCCTAGATTACAATGAAGCGGTTCATTGCACATGGTTAAAATTACAACTATAAAAGATTAAACATGATGTAACAAAGGGTAAAGGCTGGAATTTAGTGGTCCTAAATCTGAATTCATTAAGTGAGTTTTGTTTTTGTAAATTTCCATGCCTTCATAACAATTTAATTGAGAAGTACTCCTTACATTTTTAATTAACTTTATATTATCAACATTATGGTTATTTTCAAGCATATGTAGGGCAACGCTAGATTTATCAAACCTTCTGAATTTGAGATGAGCCAAATGTTCTTTGTACCTAATTTTGATTGATCTTTTTGTCTGCCCAATATACACTTGATCACAATCTTTACATGAAATTTTGTAAATTCCTGATTTATCCATGTTATCCACTGGGTCTTTGGAATTTCCTAAAAGGTTTTTAAGGTTATTGCTCGAAGAGAAAACAATCTTGCGGTCAATCTTAGAAAAGATTTTTTGAAGACCCTTGGTGTAACATGGATAAAAGGGTAATTTAACATATTTCTTATTATTAATAATAATTATAATAATATATATAATTACCCTTTTATCCATGTTACACCAAGGGTCTTCAAAAAATCTTTTCTAAGATTGACCGCAAGATTGTTTTCTCTTCGAGCAATAACCTTAAAAACCTTTTAGGAAATTCCAAAGACCCAGTGGATAACATGGATAAATCAGGAATTTACAAAATTTCATGTAAAGATTGTGATCAAGTGTATATTGGGCAGACAAAAAGATCAATCAAAATTAGGTACAAAGAACATTTGGCTCATCTCAAATTCAGAAGGTTTGATAAATCTAGCGTTGCCCTACATATGCTTGAAAATAACCATAATGTTGATAATATAAAGTTAATTAAAAATGTAAGGAGTACTTCTCAATTAAATTGTTATGAAGGCATGGAAATTTACAAAAACAAAACTCACTTAATGAATTCAGATTTAGGACCACTAAATTCCAGCCTTTACCCTTTGTTACATCATGTTTAATCTTTTATAGTTGTAATTTTAACCATGTGCAATGAACCGCTTCATTGTAATCTAGGATTTATTTACTCACGTCATTCGGCTCATTTACCTTTAGGCTATTTATAGTCCTGTGCAATGAAGCGGCTCATTAAATTTTACGATTTTAAATTTACATATTGCATAATTTATTTTCCTTATAAGGTTAGTTTTTCACTTAGCTTGTTAGTTCAGTCTTGCTGCTGATGATGATAGCTTGGCTATCGAAACGTGCGTCCAGTACGAATTAAGTGTTGTGGTAAGGGTTTTAGTGAACTGTTTCACTGAAACTAAAAAATTCGTTCTAATTTACCAAAACTAACCTTCTCTCAAGAAAAAGCTTTCCCTGCAGAAATTTTCCATTGTTATTTACAATCGTCATTCACAAAACATTTTCTTAACCACTAGGGAACAACGGCTACTTCCGTCGCGACAAATCAAAAAATAATACGTCCTGAAAATGTTTTAAAACATTTAGAACGTCGCTTATTCAAATATTCATGGAGTTCAAAAGTGATATTCGACGGTCGTTTTTTTTTCACTCGAAAATCTTCAACCGCTTCGCTTTTTGCCGGAGCTTTTTTCCTTGTCATAGCACTACTTATCGGAGTCCTCGGTAACAATTTCGAAGCTCCTATTTATGCAACCAACGCCGTTAATTCAACGAGCGCACATGCGGTTTCCGGATTGATTAGTTAAACGTAAACATAATTTATAATTCTTCCAATTTAAATAATTCCACTCGATTGAAGCGACCCTTTTTTAAATTACCGAAACCTATTACGGTGAAGACATGCTAATTAGAAGCAAGCTTCGTACTTCGAATTAATGAACTCGGCGCTCATTAAATTAACTGAATCTGCATTATTATTGCTACTAGGGGAAGTTTCTATTTTTTTTTTATGAAATATTTCATTACTTTTGGGTTCAAGTTTTTATAACTTTATCATAATTCTATAACCGGAAGAGCTACAACATCAACCATGGATTCTAATAGAAACAGTAGTAACAAACCCTATCTTCGATATGGGTAGCGACATAGCAATCTTCAGGATCTCCTATGATAAACCTTTCAAAATGTTCTTGAATTGGGAACAATGGAGAAACGGAGAGGGGAGAAAAGGGTCAAGAACGGGCACTAGTTCTAGCGTTGGTGTTTATGAGGAAAACCAGGGATACAAAGTATGTGCATCGCTTGAGTGATGCACCACGGTATTCCAAATAGAAATATATGCTATACAAACCTGCACGTGGGAGAGTCTGCGTCGACAACCACGAGCATTTTCTCTGACAGTCAGACAGCCTTAAAGGCACTAACATCTTATCATATAGCCTCCAAACTAGTATGAGAGTGCCTGCAAAACCTAATTTTGGTTCTGTCCAAACACAACAAGGTTATTCTGGTGTGAGTGCCAGATCGCAAAGATACAGCGGGCAATGAAATTACAAACCGGCAAGCGAGAGGAGGTTTAAAAAAGATCTGAATCGAGTCTAGGTATTACCAAGAATGCAGTGCGTGATGCAATTAATGAATGGATCATAAAACAACACCAATTAAATTGGAACCATGTAGTTGAACAAAAACACAGCAAACGAATGATGGGAAGACCGTCGCAACATCTGCCTGGTGACCTGCTTGCACTAAACAAGAGTCAGCTTGAGAGGCCACTTGCACAAGATGGGGATCTACAAAGGTGAACTCATATAAACTTTGTAATAAAGAGGAGGAAACAGCTTTTCATATTATTTTCGAATGTGCAGCGCTAACTCAACACAAATTCGCTATGTAAAGCGCAATTAATCTACCAATGGAAAAAGATTTTCTACATAAGATCTTGAACCTGATCGAAGGAACTAACCTATTTAAGTAATAGGCCCATTGGGCCGCAATGTTAAGGATGTAAAGACTAATCCTGCTTATGGAAACGATCAATCAATCAATCGATGGATTCTAACTAAAGCTTTCCACGAACATTTTACAACAAAAACCGTGCAGCTCTCCGTCTCTAACCCTCCCAACGCTAGAGCATATCAAAGCTGCGAAAGATTTTTCACTTTTTCGAACTCCAAAGCACCACAGCTATCAAACAAAAGAAAAAAATAAAATGAATTAAAAGGAATCCTCTAAAAACGGAGTAATACATAGATTGTTTCATTAAAAAAAACTTGTATCATGTGCAGCGAAAACTAAACACCATGTATACTTGAAAATAATTTTTGCTTGATAACTTCGCCTCTAAATTGACCGATCAGAGAATAATCATCTTCCAGCCACGCACTGAGTGGATTAGTTGAGGTAATTTTAGAAAAATTGTTTGGTAGTAAAAAATAAGAGACAGCACTTTATTAACATGTTACAGATTTCAATCATTTTCCAGAACGATTGAAACTATCACTTAAACGCTAAGTACTTATTGTTAGAAATAGGACATTAATTTGTTCTGTAGAAGACTACGTAGTAAACCGCAAACAAGCATTATTACCACTATATCTAAAATTAAATCATGTCTTCATTTCCTCTTTAATGTTACCGTAACTTTGGAAGATACTTAATTTTCTTTGCGAATCAAGATAACCTAATTAGATAAGAAATCCTTTACTTTTGGTATAATCGAAATTAGAGCCCAATTCTTCCCAGGCGCTAACGCAGGTATTAACTTGTCATGTTTAATAGAACACACCGATTTCGCAATGTAATGCATTTCCTTCGTGTAATCGGTAATTTATTCAGCCGATCAACGGCGAGCTTCCATTCTATTTTAATATTCGCTTTGTGTATTATTTATAAGCTGTCGACCGCGGTGCCGGCGATGTAGAAGTTTAAGTGGCAAAGTTTCTCCGCACTTCTGCGTTTCTTCAGCGCGTTTGATATTTATCAAGAAACGAACCCCAAATTTCATAGCTACAATGTAACAGATGTTTAGCTCGAACCTCGAAGATGGTTCCCGCTTCGGTGTCTGATGTTTACTTTTTTTGGAGAGGATGAAAAATTGCACATGTGTGCCTGTGGAGCTAAAGAAATTCTTTTAATAGTTGGGTTGGATGGTCTGATAAAACGTTCGAAGTAAAAGGCGAAATATCCATACTAATGGAAGGGTGATTTAATTCACCACGTATTGTTCATTAATTTAATTAAGGTAAAAATTAAAAAAAAATCTAAAACCCTATTAAATTCTCTCACTCTTTAGTTCCCCCTAAAATTTCCTAAGAAACCAGAGAAAAAAATCGTTGAAAAATCAAAGGAAGAGAGCATTTCTAGGCCATCAGGGTTAGCACGCCTACCCGGCAAGCGGGAGATTATAGATTTGATCCCTTACCGTGGACGAGATTTTTTCAGTAATTAATTACGTCGGAAATTCCAAGAAAAATTATAGATTTTCATAATTCACCAGCGGAAGACAAAATATATTAATTAAAATAGTCTACCGAAGAACGAAAAAAACGAAGGATTTAATAAGAATAGCTAACAATAATAATTTTCGTTTTTAAAATTGAGATTTGATAAATTGGCAATTGTTGTGCCAATGTGTGTTGCCTTTGAACGAACCTGGCGTCACAGGAGGCAATTTAGTGCTTTTTCTTTGCCAACATTGCATAAAAACAAAAAGACAATGACATAATCAAAACCTTCATTACTACATAACATGATATGTTTTAAGTTAAAGTGTAACGTATGTATGTGATATTGTTGAAATTGTTTTTCCAATACCTTTCCGAAAACGCCTCTGTCATTTATAGGATAGCATGGGAGGAAGACGGTGGGCGTGGGGGATCCTTTAGAACGTTACTGTATCTTTATAAATTCGAGCTTACCATCATACTGATTTGGAAATAATTATGTTAAAACTTATTTTGTACTTCCGAAAGAAAGGTTACAATTTTTGTCATCTGCTTAAAAATTGATCGAAATAAAATATTCATTCCTTCCTCCTCTACAGACGGTCATTAAACAACGACACTTAAAGAAGCAGCAAACGGAGAGAAAAAAGTTTGATTATTCAAATTACTCTGGATAGAAATACCGTAAGGAGAACCGGCAAAAATTTATGAAAGTTTACTTCATCCGGAATTTTCCACCAACAAGTTATGTTTGTACCTCCACACTTCACGAATAGTCCTCCTCCTTTGCCCATTTAAAGTTTCCAATACTGTTAGATTAGAAGTTTACAACAATTTATTGGAAAAATTGGGAATTTCACGAAAACTACGTTCCCATTTTTCCTTCTTATTTACATGGAACGCTGGTTCAAGTAGCGTGAATACTATTCCGTCTCCATTCTTATACACGTGCATAAGACCTACTACGTTTTAACGGCAAATACAACATAAGGATCGATATTGCAAAGTAGACTATGGTTCTCTTTAAGAGTTTCCAACTACTGTAAGGGGGCAGTTGTTTTCTTTGATTTTTCTACAGTCTAGCGGACATTGCTTGTTTTACGTAGCACAATAATGCTTTCGTGAGGTATAAACGATAGTCGGAAATAGTTCTACAAAGACTAACTGTTGTCGAGCCGGAGAATCGTCCGTCGCCAAAGATTAAAATTGGAAGGATTGATGACGTAGTGAACCTAGAATTTCAAGAACTAAACCCAGATGAGAGGCACGCAATCACCCACCTCGATTATTGTTGTTTACAAATTCTAGAAGCGTGGAGAAGCTGCATACGAGTGATTAAGGAGCTTAAAGACATCAATCTAGCTCCAAGAAGAGGAGTAGACCATCGGCAGTTCTGTCCGGGTGAGAAGTCTACTAAATTACTGACATCAGAGTTAAACATCAACGTATTAAATAAACTTATTAAGCTGTAGTTTGTAACAATTTTTGTACTGCTTATAATTATTGCCTGAGTATGTGCTTTTAGCGGAGGCTATCGAACTTAGTGGCCTCAGGAAGCTGTTTTCGCTTCGCAGATACTTGATTTCCTTATGCAGCCCAAAATACACGACTGAAAGCACAAAAAAAATTATTTTGGCTGGTATCTGAGTGGATCAGCGCTTGATTCCCGCGGCCGTTTTCAAGTATATAGGCCACGTGAGTCACAAGATGATTCTCAGTTGAAAACTACGGAAAAATACGTTTTTTGTCGTTATTACTTGCTAAATCTGTCGACGCCCTATTAAAACATAAAACGATCGCGACCAGAAGGGATCCATTCTTAGTTTTTATTACGGTAGCCAACGTGTTAATAGAGAATTTGTGAGAACCACACCAATTTTTTTCTACTTTCTTGATTATTAATCTACTCACACAGAGTCGTTATGGATTATTTACAATAAATTTGATTAAAGTTACAAAAGCAATTCCACTTTTCAAGTAAATTTAGGAGTGCAGTTTTTTAATAAAGCTAGAAAACTTCTACAAAAGCAATCTATCATACACTCCTAAAAAACAAATTCTTTTAATAAAGCGAAATTGTAGCAAAAACGTTGTAATTTCTACAAATAAAATTGCTATTGACTTTATAGATTCACAAAATTAAGTAAGCAAGAAATCATAGTTTCAGAACCTGTAATCCTTTCATTTTTTAGAGATGGGTTTTGAGCAAAACGGCAAGAAAATAATCGCAGTACGTATTTCCGAATGAAGAGATTCTCAATTAATTCTCGCAAAAACCATGTTGCTGTTGGAATTGTGCCGATACATATTGAATCAGCGATCATCTGGGCAGGTTGGAGAGCTGCGGTTAGTAGCTTGTTTAACCGCAACGTGAATCTGGTCAATTTGTATTACTAAAACGAAAACCGATCGTACATTGCGAAAGTAATCCGCGTATTTTATGATCGAAATGCTCTAATGAAATACCAGCGAGTTTAACACGATATACGGTTTGTTCGGTTTAAATTTCCCTAACCCACCTATGCATATGTTGATTGTTGATTGTTTAGCGAATGTTAAATTCAGATGCATAAATTTTGTTGCATTGAAATATTCGTAATATACATCAACCAAACCACCAATTATTCCAATGAAAATACAAAATCCTCTTTTACACCTTACAATTTATTTACCAATTATTCTTAAATTTTTATTGTCAATTTGCGAACCACAATCAAAAGTTATATGAATAAAAAGTGATAATCTGGACCTAGAAACAGCATTAATAGCTAGGGATTATTGGTAGCTATAACTGGCTTGAAGCATAGTGTAAAAATATAATGTTTCAAGTTGTTCCGCCATACATGAAGCAGGACAACGGTTTTTCTATAATTTACTGAAACTTGTGATACAAATCTATCGAACTATATCGAGAAATTCTGAAGCAGACGGACTGATTGCGAATCAATTCATCTATTAATAAGTTAGTGACTCTTAATGATCTTTCAAACTGCACTCAAAAAATAAATAATACCAGGTATGAGAAATATAATACCTTTTAATAATAATAATAGTAATAATAAAAATAATAATAATAATAATAATAATAATAATAATAATAATAATAATAGTAATAATAATAATAATAACTGCTGTTACGTCAAGTACATGGATACATACATACTTTCCATACATTATGTTATTTCTTCTTGGAAAAGTCTCTTATATCATACAAACATTTTTTGATTAAATATAATTTGAAGTTATACTTAAACGTCTTTAAGTTTTGAGTTTTGTAGTGCTGAGAACGATGATTGTATATTTTTAAAGTTTGGGTAACCGCACTTTTGTACACTGTCGCGAAACTTGTTTGCGGAATTCGAACTTTTAAACACTCGCGGGTGCTGTATCCGTGGTTTCTCTCGTATGATTTTATTAAGTCATTGTAGTGCTTTTTCGCAAAAGCACATTCGTATATATAAACACTAGGTAAGGTAAGTATATCGAATTTTTTGAAAATTTCTGTGCATGTTTCTCTTTTCTTCAGATAGAAGGTGCTTCTTAAACACGATTTTTGTAGAGTAAAAATACGTTTGGCATCCACAAAATTCCCCTAAAATACGATTCCGTACGCTAACCTTGAACCAACGTGCTGCCAAGGCTGCTTTAATTTGGACCTCTGAAGAGATAACCCTCAGAGCGTATACTATTCCAGCAATTTTTTTGGTAAGTACATTGACATGTTCCTTCCAGTTTTGTGTGCTGTCCAATTGTAAACCTAAAAACTTTACGTGCGATACAGATGCAACTTGTTCATTCTCATATTTTAGTGTTATGCTTTCAAATTCTCTAAGCCCAAATTTCAATATATATATTTGTTTTTTATATATATAATTTGAGGTTATTAGCACTAAACCAATCTTACGTTGAGTGTAACACATTAATTACCTCTTCCTCAATGTTTGTGTTCTTTGCTATGACTATCGAGGTGTCACCTGCAAACATATTGATACTATGCTAAGTTACGTTTAGTAAGTCATTCGTGTACAAGAGAAAAAGGAGTGGCCCTAGAATGGAACCCTGTGGTATTCCTCTTTCTGATTTTAACCACGTTGACTGAATAAACTCGCCATTGTCGGCTGCCCTTGCAGCTTGCAACCGATCTGTTAGATATGATTTCAAGAGGTCATGTATCTTACCTCTGAATCCCATAAGCCACAGATTCGTCAGTAGAACTGAATGATCATCACGAAAACACCCACTGCATGCTCTTTTCGAGAAAGTGCTTCATTTATTTTGCATAGTGCCATATATATTGCTCGCATGGTAAAACGTCCCTTCATATACGCATTTTGCCGCTCTGTAAGTATATTACTAGCCGCAGCAAATTGCACTAGTCTTGTTAAAATTACTTTCTCAACTACTTTTGCTATAATAGATGTTAGAGCAATTGGTCTGTAATTCTCTATATCGTTTTTGTCCCCGGCCTTATAAATTGGTTTGATAATAGTCGTTTTTAGGAGTTCCGGAAATTTGCCAATGGTAAAACACTGCAATATATTATGTATTATCTGTTTCATTATCTAGTGATGGTCAAATTTTTTCATACTAAGCTGAAAATATTATATTACAAATAATAATAATAATAATAGTATATTGCCCAACAGATAAAATCCAGTTATAGGACAAGTATATTACAACATATGTATGTATGTATACTCTAACTCTATTATAGATTAAAACTAAAAGCATAATATTATCTATAACAAACAGTATTACTTAAATGTAATGAAAAGTGATAGTACATTTTCTTAGAAGTGATGTTATAGGGGAGAAATTAATATCAGTGGAGGCATCCGACAACGAATTAAAGTTAGTGCAAACCCTGTAAATTGGTGATTTGATCATGACGTTTGTGTTAGGTCTGATGCAGTAGAACGCATTGGATGATCTGGACGCTGGACGAGGAATAAAAAAATTAATATTTTCCAAGAGCTTAGGTGAGTCAATACCGTTATTTAGCAAATTGTATAAACATTTAAAATCTGCGTAATTACGACGAAGCTCCAAAGAATCGATGTTATATAGATTTAGCAGTAACCTGTGACTGAAGCCCTGCTCCGGATAGTGTGCATGTTCTTTGAAGAACATGTACTTGAAAGAACGTCTCTGAACTTGTTCTAATAGATTTATTTGATATTTGTATATAGGAGACCAAATCAACGACGCGTATTCCAATTTGGAACGTACAAAAGAAAAGTATAGACATAAGATGGAATCAACGGAAGAGAATTTGCGAGTGGTCCTTATGATAAAACCCAACATCCGTAAAGCAGAGTTCGCAATGGTATTGATATGGTCACTAAAAGTGAATTTGGAATCGAAGGTAACGCCTAAATCTTTTATCAAATTCGTACGCTCCAGAACAAGTCTATCAATACAATAATCATAAACTAGGGTAGTAGTTTTACGAGAGAAAGTTACAACTCTGCACTTGGAAACATTTACGCTTAATCTATTGTCGGCGCACCAAGTTAGAAGGATGTCAATTTGATTTTGGAGGAATATACAGTCATCAATACTGTCAACTGATGTATAGAGTTTTAGATCATCTGCAAATAATAATGTAGGTAGATCGAGCTGGAGAGGTAAATCATCAATAAATAATAGAAATAAGAGAGGGCCTAAATTTGTTCCTTGTGGTACGCCTGATGATGAAATAAAATATTGTGATACATGACCTTTATAAGCTACATAGTGTTTTCTATTAGCAATATAAGACTTGAAAAGAGAAATTAGGAATGTAGAGAAGCCAATAGCATCAAGTTTGCTAAGAAGCAAAGAGTGGTCGATACGGTCAAAGGCTTTAGTCATATCAGTATAAATAACATCGACTTGTTTGTTATTATCAAGATTGTCAGATAAATATTATGTTAAAACTGCTAAATTTGAGACAGTAGAGCGCTTGGCCTTAAGGCCATGTTAGTCAATGGACATTAATGATTTAATCTGAGAATAAATAGATTTATATAGACATGATTCAAAAATTTTTGCTAGATTGTTTATTATGGCTATAGGCCTGTAATTTTCAATAGAATGGCGATCACCTTTCTTATAAACAGGAGTTACTCTAGCAATTTTCCAAATGTCAGGGAATGTGGATGTGGAAAGAGACAAATTGAAGAGGTAGCACAATGGAGATGCAAATACATTGGCACAGTCTTTTAAAACAAAAGCTGAATGCTACTTTCGATGTGAGAGATACCGGCAGCTGAAAATATTTTGGCTGAAGTAGTATTAAAGGATAATTTGTGTATGTAAATTTTCAAATTTCTATTTTACTCTCTTCTTCATATACTTTTAACCGACGCTCATCGTAACATGCCCTGTATATTGCTCTGTGGCATAGAGAGAGGTAAAAGTTCTTTTCATTCCCAAACCAGGGAAAAACGACTACAGCTCCTTCAAATCTTACCACCCAATTAGTATCACATCCTTGTTGTTGAATGTGGTCGAGAAGCTGTGCGAGCGATACATTGAGGAGCAAATTCTGAGCAGCCATCCGCTCCACAAAAATCAACACGTTTACACTCCGAGAAGATCCACAGATTCTGCCTTAAACTTTGTCTCTGGCAGGATTCAGCGATCGCTGGATACACAGCAATTCCCCTTGGGTGCATTCGTCGACGTGGAGTGGGCCTTTGATAAAATCACCTTCTCGAAAATTACTACAGCACTAGAGAAACGTGGAGTTCCACATACACCGACAGCCTGGATTTACAACATGCTTACCAAACTAGCTGTCACTGTCAGACTGGCGCCAGACAGACGCCCCGGGGCGTGGTAGCTAATGATCCACAAGGAGGTGTCACCACTATTGTGGAATCTAGTCGTAGATACCCTGATCTGCCGCCTGGAAGCTTCCACACGGCTGCATACACTCACGACTTGGCGATATTGGTAAGCAATAAGTATGAAAGCATACTTTGTGAGCGTGCAAATGGCACTAAGAAGTGTTGAATTCTGGTGTAAGGACCACGAACTATCTGTCAATCCAACCAAGACGGAGGTGGTCCTATTCACAAGGAAAAAAAAGATAAGCAAGGCGCAAGCACCTTTACTTATGGACATACCGTTTAGCTTCAACTTCGGAAGTCAAGTACCTTGGTATCATCGTCGACAAAAAGCTATCCTGGATCCTGCATATTGTCCATAAGGTCAACAAAGTCAGCATCACGTTTGGACAACGCCGCAAAATGCTGGAAAGGATCTGGGGTCTCTCCCAGAGCAACGATGAGGATTTACACTGCGGTCATCAGACCAATACTAACATTCGGCTCGGTCGCTTGGTGGCCTAGCCCTGGAAACGCGGTCGCAGCCTAAAGACTAACGCAAATACAGAGCGCATTTTGTAGTCGAAGAGGTGGCGTTGGCTACCATGTTCCAGCTACTATACAATGGCATAAAAAAGAACAACGTTGTAAGACATGGTGAAATGCACCGCAAGCTCTGGGAGAGCGCTTGCAATGAATTGCCGATCCTGAGGGGTGAGGTCGATAACATTCCACTCCCCTTTGTCTATGACAAACTACAGCCAAATACAAAGGACAGCTTGCCTAAGTATCACGAGCGCATTAAGATCTACGCCAACAGCAGCTACAGAGATCATGCTTTGCCTGCTGCCTCTTCACTTAATAGTCGAAGAGGCGGCGTTGGTTGTCATGATCCGACTGCTATGCAATGGCACAAAGCAGGACGACGTTGTAAGACATTGTGGGCACCGCAAGTTCTGGGAGAGCGCTAACAATAAATTGCCGATCCTGCCAATAACGTTCCACCAATCTTTGTCTACGATAAACTCTACAAACTCTTGACACATCAACAGACCAATAGCATTGAAGGCAGCGTATGTCTCTGCGTAGATGGATCAAAAACCAACAAAAGAACTGAAGCAGAAGTATTTTCTGAGGAGCTCCACTCAAAAGGAACATGGCCGCTAGGGAAGCGGATCATCGCTTTCCAGGCGGAAATCTCGGCGCTTATCCTAACAGCTCACTATCTAACTGACCTTAACATTTTAAGCAGAAGAATCAACCATCTTACTGACAGCAAGCAAATAGCATCAGCTTCGAATCGACCAATAACATCGAATCTGCTACTAAAGTGCCATAAAGCACTATCTTTAGTCTTTGAAACAAACAATATTAATATAAAATGACTGAAGGGTGTACGGTAATCCCGGCAATGGTAATCCAAGTAATGGAGGAGCGGGCGAGCTGGCCAGAAGGGGTTCCAGCATATACACGGCCCAGAACTCACTATTCGATGGCCTGTATGACAGTTCTTACACCCATGAAAAATTCTTGAAAAGTTGGAATGAAATTAGTTCCCGCTGCACCGCCAAAGTCACTTTGACGTATCCCAAAAGGCGGACAGCATTAAGATACCGGAGACTATCCAGAATAGTCCTTCGCATGGCTATTGAGATTTTAACTGGACATTGCCGACTAAAAGGTCACCTCCACAAGATGGAATTAGCAGCAGACTTGTCACGTAAGGACTCCCAAGCTGAAAACGAAACACTTCTGCCACGGGAGTGAGTTGATGGACAGCGTAGAGAGAGCTCCCCGGCATGGAGAGGATAATAATGGGCCTATTCTGGCCTAAATGCTGTGAGATCTATCTCACCATCTCATTGTCCATAACCATAACCATAGTCTAGAATCTCGTACGGTATGGAGCCTTACAAAATTGGACTTACACAACACAACTCACCTCTTGTAACTTTTTTATATAAATTACCATTTTCGTTACAATACATTTTCCTCAATACGTACGCATGATTATTCGTTAGAAGTTCTCCCTTGTAAGCAACTCATATTCCGATTATATCTATTTTTAAGGAATGGAGGTACGTACGTAATATTTATTACTATTTATTTCGAAATATGAAATCTCCGCTACTAAGTCTTAAATTCTAAAATAACACCTATACATAACAATTTAAGTAACACTTACACCTCTATTCACTATCCGCGTCTACCTTTTACGATATTAATAACGGCTCTACATCAACATCACACTGGAGCCAGGTATACCCTCGCTTCCATCAACTACAATATTGTAGCAATACATCAAGCTGGCTGATAATACCACAACTCTGACTGCAGCATTAAATGAATGAATATTATGGATTTATGTATGTATATACTGTATATATGTAGATACTTTTCAGACCTAAAAATATGTTTACGTATGTATATATTGTACAAAAATGAGATTTATCTGTTAAAATTACTTACAGTTAATGTTGTGATGGGTGTTTGATGTGTGTATGTATAAAATCCTTATGGTTCCTTCTTTCCTCTTCTCAGCAATATTGATATCCGAAATCCTCTTGTTTTAGACCCCTTTTGATCGTCTTCTTGAATGAAATTTCTTTGGATTACTTCTTAAAATTTCTTGATAATTGTTCGTGATTGTTTATACTTTACTTTAACAGCTTTTCAATACATTTGAATTAATAATTTCGGCGAGATTTAATTTTTATAGTACAATTTCTAAGTACATCAGTCAAAAGATGTTTGTTTTGGTCAGAATGTTTACGTTGCTAACTTCTGTTTCTTTTAGTCGCCCCTGGCATTACCAATCTAACGACTTGAAATATCAAGTCATTAGAGAAGAATTTTCATGTTTTCAAGATCGAACTTGGTGTCGCAGGTGACGTAAGGGATTTTGACGGTTATTTCCAAATACAGTATGTTTTTGTGTGTGTACGTGTCATTTTTGCAAATAATGTTTTCAAAATGTAAATAACTTAAAATAACCTGGAATTTTGATTATCCCCTGTAACATATCATTAACTGAGTCTTTTCTTTAAGAATAAAAGATTAATAATATGAATAATCAAAATATCAGAACTCGAATATTAATCTAAAATAATTCAAGTTCCGCATAAAACTCTATTAAAATCTAGTATCAGCGAATTTTGATATAATATTGATTAGAATGAATTTAGTAACGTATAAACACACGCTTTTCACATTGGAACATCCCACTACAATATATATGTAAGCTCCTCGCGTGAAATAAATTTCGAACTTGCGTTCGGGCGTCATTAAAGAACTTTTCAATTAGTCAACCTACCGCATGAGTAGTAGTCGATGTAATTAGAAAATTCCAATTTCTGCGGTAACTCAAAACGTGAATAGTGTTTTTAATTCTGTAACTACCTATCAACCGTTCAGGAAGATATTAGCGAGTACCAAAACTAATGGTTTTCGTTCGAGAAACTATTTAGGAAATTTCATAGGTTGGCTGCATTGATATCCATTTCTAATTTCTTTCGAGCCAATCTTTCTGGTCACTTCGTTTACTTAATAGTTTAAGTATTTGTTGCTAGTGCAACTAATGAACAAATTCTGTAAAAAAGGATAATACCACTAAATTTAAAGCACAAATGTTATTATTGTGAATATACCTTTGAACTAACATACATATATGGATGTGGCCAAAAGGATGACGTCTGAACCTGCTCTTATCAAAATTCAAGGCCTAAGTTGCTATTTCTGACAAAATCGGGATTTTTCAATTAAAAAGATAAAATGTTACTGCTATATAATATTCTTAATAATGTCGAAGACATAAGTATATTGTATTTATAATTGAATGTCCAAACATAGGTTACATTTCAACAATAACTACAAGCAGTACATATAAAAACCAAAAATTTCATATGTATTTCCATTAAAGTTTTTTAAATTAAAAACTGTTGTTTGTGATTAATAAACACAGTAATCCCAGCAAATCCTTTTATTCAAGTGTTTGGCAGAAATAATTTTTGTTTATGTCTTATCTCGTTTATGATCTTAAATAATGCTTTGTAATGGCCTTTAAAATGTTTTATTATAACTAAAAATAATTATACCACAAACTGACATGACTAACTTTTACATACTAACGTTAAGTTAGTCTATTGTTGTCAACCTCATAAACGCAAATAGACAAGATACATACACTACATGCACCTTTTTTTTAAATAAAAAATAATCTAATAAAACTATATTGAACACTATTATTGTTTTACATTCTAAATCGACCACCGCAAACTGAATTAACCAAAAAATAACGTTATTTGTAGTCTGTTTGCTTTTTTATGTTTGACCTTAAACTCTTAAATTTCGAGTGTTTTGTTTATTTGGGCTTTTATGCCTTTTTGGGAAAGAAAACAAGAAAATTTCGTTTCCTTGGTTTTTATTTCACTTTGCTGCGTTTCGTCGCTCCTTTTTGTCAATATTTTCAAGCACATTTATTAGTTTTTTCTTGCTTTTACTGTGTATTATATATAGTCTTCTTTCTCTTTCTTTTGATTTCCTTAATTTTATTTTTGAATTGTTATTTCTTTATATTTTAAATAAATTAATTTTGACACATCTATTTTCTTATTAACCCTTATTTAAAAGTTATGTCAACTATTACAAAATACTAAAATTATTTACAAAAGTGAGTAACAAACGTGTAATTTTAAAGACAAACACGACGTAAAATGTCAAAATTAATTAACAACAACAATCTCAGGAATTGTACACTTACAGAAGGCAGAACCGGATTATTGGTTGAAATAGTGGACTTGCGGAATACACTGCTAATGCCCTGCTTCGATTCATTTTTAAATTGACATATTTCAAATTGACAACTAGTCATACCAAAAAAAGGCAATAAAATACGTTTTCTTTATTGATTTAGACTGAGGCAAGTACATGAAACAAAGAATAACGTAAAGAAAAAAGGGCAGACCACGGAAAAGATGGATACAGCAAATAGTAGAGGTGGAAAAAGTAAGAGAAAAGACACTGGAGGAGATGAAAGAAAATAAAAAAGAACGGGAGAGATTGGTGAATGAAAACCTATAAAGCCAACCCAAATACGACGCCTGAAAGGACAAGTAGAAGTGGAGAAAGATTGAGGCAATTTAGCATGCATCCAAATATGTGGTATAGTTAATCACTCGCAACACATCTTTGTGTCAAATATTACATAATATAGATTTCTTAACCTCAAAATTTGTTTCGGGCGAAAACCAAACAAAGCCCTTAAAACTGCGAATATCGCATGCAGCAGAGGTCCAACTGCGGTTATCTCGATAGCAATACGCGCAAAGTACCATACCAGCTACGGTAGTCTAATGAAGCAAGAATTAACATACGTCAGGTTAACTAGCGAGGGACGACACTATGCGCATAGTCTTGTGTGTGTACAAACAAGATAAGACCGGCGCGCACACCACTACAATATATACGGTTTTATGAAACAACAAAACTAGGCACTCATTACGGAGTCAAACAAAAGCTTAAATAATCAAATTTACCAGAACTGACCCCATACATGGTCGTGTGTAAATTAAATTTCAGCAGTTATGCCGTGCACGACGGCAAGCGAATAATAAACAAAAGGAGGATGTATATGCATGTATGTGTGTGATACGTCCACCACTAACTGTGTCCGTTTGTTGGACAAATCTATGTGTTAGATCTTAAGCCGGGTAATTGGATTATCAATGCTAAGAATAGAATGAAAAGGATATATGTATATATTGCACATCTATTTAACGACCGTTTTATCCATCCGTCCGCTTTCCAACACAGAACAAAACGATTAATACCTGTTGTGTAGTAGAACGTTGGTAACACTGAGAGCAGAGACAAGTAGTCAGTAGTTCATATATAAGTCGTTTTACCTGTTATGTATTAACCGATATTGTAATTCAGTATTTTGATTAAAGTGCTTAACAGTACATATGTTTTATTACAACAATAAAACAACAAGTAATATAACAATACCATACAATAATTTATAATAATAAAAATAAACGAATTTATTGGCCTTTATAACTATTACATAAGATATAGCACAAAATGTAACACAAATGTATGCCAACAAGACTACATCGCCACTGCAAATTCACAAGAATATGCAGGAGGCGTTCTACCTATAGCCTATTAATACGCAACTAATTTACAGAATATGTGCATGCCTAAGAAAAATAAAAAATAAAAATAAAAATAAGAAAAAAATAAACAGAATACACTATTAGAAGTGTGTACAGAATCAGTACATGCAATCTACTGCAGTGCAATGTGTGATTGGATTCCGATCTTAATACACGATTTGATCTTTTCGCGACAGCTTTGTGGACCGAAAAGGATTAGTTGTGTTTTTCCTGGGTTATTAATTTGTAATTGATGTTGTTGCGAAAATTGACCCATCCTATCTAAGCCGTCATTAATGAGTTTTTCAGCAATGGCATACTCTAGGGCGTTGAACGAGAGGTATATTTGGTTATCGTCTGCGTAAAGATCATATTGGCAATTTTGAATTGCAGCTGGTAGTCTAGAGGTGTATATATACCACGTGGACCTTATGTCAGGAACGTTCACTCTTTTAATACCTAGTTGTTATTTTATCTGCAAATATATCATATATTTCGTCAGACAATTTTAATTCTTCCATGCCAAATACACTAACTACTGGATATTAAAAGAGTGAACGTTCCTAACATAAGGTCCCTGTGGTATAGTGGTTAACATGCCTGTTCAGCAAGCAGGCTCAATTCCTTACCGGGACGACATAATTTCAAGTACTTAATTACGTCGGAAATTCCAATGAAAGGATTTTCATAATTGGCCGACGGAAGCCAAAATATATTAATTAATTAGTGTACTTGACATGTAAGAACTAAAATTGTCTGTCGAAATATTATGATATATTTGCAGATAAAATAACAAGTAGGTATTAAAAGAGTAAACGTTCCCAACACAAGGTCCCCGTAGTGTAGTGGTTAACCCGTCCGGCAAGCGGGAGGTTTCAGGTTCAATTCCTTACTGGGCCGAGATTCTTCTTAAGCATTTAATTACATCGGAAATTCCAGAGAAATTACAGATTTTCATAATTTACCGACGGAAGCCAAAATATATTAATTCAAAAATATCTTTGCTATCTTGAGTACATGTTTATTATAAATAGAGTTGCTTACTAGCGCCAACGGGCAGTGGCGGAGGTTCGATACCAGCCTCAGTATAACTGCGAGTCTCAACCAGATCTGTTGTGTATACATGTATGCTGCCGTAAATACTATTTCGTAGTTCTACGATTGTTTTAAAAATGTTTCCTACGTCGCGAAAACGATCAATGTTGGACAAAGTTACAGATTTTATAGCAGAAATGCCCGACCTAAATTATGATGGCGTTAAAATTCAATGTGTAGTTTGCAATATCCCTTTATTGTGTTGGTCCAAAAGGGATTGTCTGCGTCACGTAAATAGTAAACAGCATTCTTCAAAAAAAAATTGAACACGACACTATGACAAATTTAAATATAAGTTATGTGTTACCTTTATTGCATGTAATCTACCATTTAATTTACTAGACACGGAAGCATATCTCTTCTTTTGGAATAAATATTCGGACAGCAAATTACCAAGTCGGGTATCGTTACAAAGAATTGTGCCATCTGCTCGTGAACATGTTTAAAAAAGAATTAAATCGGAGTTGAAAGATAAAAAACTGTGGTTATGTGTGGACGAAACAACAAATCGTAAAAAACATTCTGTGGTTAATGTTATGGTACCTACAATGGAACCACATCAATCGTCACCTTCAATTCTATTAGCTTCCAGACGAGTACAGCAATATACTGCCGAAATAATTTCAAAGTTAGCGTTAAATACATTGGACAAGTTTGAACTTTCAACAAACCAACTGTTGATGTTTATGAGTGATAGTGCCGCAAACATACTTTCTGTAGGCCGGTCTCTTAAAAAACATTGTGCTAACTTGTTACATATTACGTGTAAAATTCATGCTTTCAGTCATGTGGCAGATAGTATTAAAAAATGTTATCCTGAGGTAGACGCTTTAATAGTGCATACAAAAGCAGTGTTCGTCAAATCCCCAAAACGTATTCGCAAATTTCACAGACTGTCCCCCTGTATGCCTGAGCCACCAGAACCTATTCTTACACGTTGGGGAACATGGCCGCGTTTTATTATCATAAATATTTTGAGAATATTAAGAACGTGGTTTTACAATTCGATCCAAAGGAAGCTGCGGCTATCAAAGAAAGCCAGTCGAAACTTCAAGAAGTCACGGATTTAAAAACTATTCAGAACAATTACTTCGGTCTAGTGGAGGCAATAGAAAAATTACAAAATCCTACAGTGTCGTTAGTGAAATCTCTGCAAATAGTGCAACATGTTCACGCACAACTATGCGTGGCAGAAGACGCAAAAAATGTCTATGTTCTAGAAAGGTTTGAGTGTTTTAGAGAATGATTCTGATTTTGGCACATTAAGACAAATTTGTAAAGGTGCGTCAACAGAACCGTTAAGTTGTTCCAAATATTATTTTAATTACGCAAATATAACGTCGCTAGATGTAGAACGTTCGTTTTCTGCATATAAACACACGTTTTCCTCACGCCGCACTCGGTTTGCCGAAACAACTGTGGAAACATATCTAATGTTCCAGATATTTAACAGACATTATTCACTTTGTGATTTCACGGAAAACTCTCAACACGGTAAGTGTTTGAGCACGTATTATATTTTATTTCTGACCATTTACTTTGTGTAAACTTTTATGCACCCGCCACTGGCTGTTGGCGCAAATTGAGCAACTCTAATTATACTCAATTATAATCAATGGTATTCAAATCAACACATTGTCATTGTACAATTAAAATTCATGTTATGTTATACCCCTTATTACTGTTGCAGTAAAGTTGAACAAAAGTCTGTGAGTGGAGTGATAAATTTTACTCCAGGCGAATAGAAGCCCCAATCACCAAGCACTAGTGAATGACTTACTCAATTGTTATACAGGATGACACCCGAGAGTCGGATGGTTTTCAAATGAGCACTACTCAGCTTTTAAAAAAGAAGCTTATATTTGTAAACAAACGAAAGCTTAAACAGCACCATTTAAGAAAATTATTGGGTCTCAAAAATGATGTCTCTAAGATGACGATGGATACAATTCTCCAGCCTAGTTCTCGAACACACTTGTTAAAATCTCTTCATTGATTTCCGAAATTTCTTGACGAATAGCGGTCTTCAAACCATTGAGTGTACGAGGCCTGTCGACGTATACTCGTGACTTGAGAAATCTCCACAGATAAATGTCACAAGGCAGACAGATCAGGTGACTGGAAGCGCCAGGGCACATTGCCGAAATGGGATATCAGCATTGTACACGAAAACAAATGTTGTAGATTTCAAGTATCCATTGCAAGTGAAATGGCACCAAACACACACTCTCCGTTCCATAAACGTCCGACTCCCGTGTCTCACCCTATTATAATACCGGTGCGGCAAAGTAGACTTACGCAAAGCGATTGTCAGCATGTGAGCTTGTATGTATCCACATGGACGTAGCATTGCCAATTATGGAATTCAGTATTTCCAAACAAGTGTCAAGTTTGATTGACAGACCTCATGTGTATTTGAAATAAGAAGACCAATCAATTGTGCATCAAACATATACACTTACATTTCTACTCTAGAATACTAGTAATCCACTCATTCCACAGCAATTACCGCATTGACATCCATTATAACCTCTACATGCACGTATAATCGTATTTCGTTGTATCAGTACACAAAGGATGTTAATTACATTTACCCAGGCATAATTAGAACTGAGATTGTAAGGCTACCATAACGACATAAATATGCAGCAGTGAAAGGCGATATTGTACAATGTTAGTTATTTGCGAATATAGAGTGGACAAAATTGTGCCAAAATTAGGCTATTGTTCTTAAGCTTACATACATTACATTACATACTTACTATTCTGATAAGAAATAAATTTTTCGCTTTTGGTGGAGGAGCCGGCAAAATTAAAACCACTACGACAAGTGTCTTTGAATCAATTTAGTCATAATAACTTTATGTCCTTACAAACCCTACGAATTTTCCAAGTAAAGTTTGCACCACTTTGCTCTATCTGATACATTTTTAGATAGTCATACACCTTTTAAACGAGGTGTTACCTTTATATAGTTCATAAATTTTTAAGTAAGTTATTCCATTTGTTGACGTCTAAGACCGAATTTATTGCATTACCATGCGTGTATATGCGCGTCCCTGGTGCTGCGGCGGCTTCCTGTAATCGTACTTGTCACGCAAACCGCCGTAAAAAAGAAATTTAAAGTACTTATTCGCAAAATTCTCGGGTATCAGCCGGGCGTACGGGTTGAAACGGACGCGAATAACGCTTTTATAGACCGAGACGACTGCAGAGGCGTGTGCGGTGCTATGCAGCGTGTTCCTCGGGTTTTTGCTTGAATTTTTAATCTAACAGCAGAAACGGCACATATCTATGCAAATCTAAGTAACTTTACTCGCGTAATGCGTTCATTTTTTTCCAGTTTTATGACGTCGGAAGCAGCCGGAATATCGGCAGAAATGGTATTATGAGTTTAGTACGTATATGGCCTAAAATAATTAAAAAAGTTTTCCGCTGACGCTGAGTATTAAATTTTTAGCAGAAAAGACACGAATTCGGATTAACATGGAACTATTTAATATTTTGCATTCTTAATTAGGAAATACTAATCATTTCTTCAAAACTTTTTCTTCAAAAAGATGCGCAACAACCACTTCAACGGCTAAGATCTTTTAAGTCGGTAACGTTTTTTAGAAACTTATTTTGGTAATTTGGTCCGTAGGCTTCCGCGGTCGTCAACAATACTATACTCATAGTTTCCGGGTTGGAACCGCGTCGTTGTCGTAGCTTTGGCTGACGTTTCGTCCACACTCTTATGAGACATTTTCAGGACTGTTACCACACACTGACTGGGGATTTATTAATTCCGGAGAGGTTTATATAGGGCTTGTTTTGGATCAATGGAACAGAAATGTTATGCGTCGATGAAGAGGACATGTTATGCGTAGATAAAGCGGAAATATTATGCGTCGATGAGGCGGAAATATTATACACCAATGGAACGGAAACGTTATGAATCGATAAGCGTAGCGGTTGCTAGGAGGTTTAATCAGTTGGAATTTCCACGTATGATGTAAGGGGTATCCATCTTCGCGATTTAAATTATTGGGATGTTTGAAAATCTCTATTGATTCACAGATTTTTCTACTATAATAGTGAGAATTGCGAGATAAGATGCAGGTAGAGTTAAATTGGATTTCGTGCCCAGTTTCCAGTCTATGCTATGAATAAAATTCTTAATGGAGAAGGTATACAAATATCAGACCGATCAGTCCATAGACATCTTCGTGAAGCAGACTTAAAATGCAAACGTCCGGCAAAGAAGCCAAGACTAACATCTAAAATGAAAGTGACACGATTTCAATGTGCTAAAGAATATAAAAAATATACAGTTAAAGTTAGGGAAGGGTAAGTTTCATTTATCATCTGTATTTTTGGTCAAATTCATCCACATAGTTCGCTTAATGGTTCTCTGCACTTTTATTTTCTCCTAGATTATTTATAGCGACGAATCACGACTAGAAGTGCTAGAAGTGTGACATATTTTGTATAAAAAAGCAATGTCTTTTATGTTAAATGGATGCTTGTGTGTTCTTATCTCATGTATGTAATCGGTTATTTATTTGTACTTAAAAGTTCTGAATAGAACGATTTATACAATTATAAACAATTTAACAGAAAATATAATAAAACTACGACGATGAGGACTCTTGACAGTTGATAGTACAAATACTTAACTGAAAATAAGGATAGCGTTATTGATAGGATAGTACAAGACACACTGTTGCTATTAAATCTCATACCACATACGAAGATTGAGACGCTCAGACACCAATCTCTCAGTAATACCAACTTGATATATATTGTTATGTTATGTTCAACGTTGTATTTACGACGACAACAACTGCTCTTGGTTGTCACTTCGGTACTGACCAAATGTCAGGCTGGCCACTCGTTGGCAACCAAATATCCCTCTTGCGGGGATAATTGGAAATTTGTTCATTACAATCCCCCCTCAGCTAACCGTCCTTGGGGCGAGGACGGTAGAATTTAATTATAAGTCCAGATAATGACGAGTGTGGCGTATCGTGGACAAATCTACTCGTTTATTAAATTTTCTATTCACTTATTTCTTCCAAATTAATGTAAAAATCGTCTGGAATAAGGAACATTATAAATTGCAAAGCACAACAGATAAGATTTCGTCAGTTAAATCTTTATCTGAAAGGTTTCTATAAATTAGCAGTGGATTTTCTCTTTTAAAGCTTGTTGGTGACAGTTCGGATCACAGAATCATCAATAAACAACCTCCCAGTTAAGTCACTGCATTCGTTCTCGTATACTAATATCATTTAATAGAAAGTCATCGAAAAGTTAGTTTCTATTTGGGTAAATTATCAACATTGGCTGTGAAAGAAAACAATCGCCGGTCTTTCGCGATTTAAAATAAAAAAAAGAGAACGATGCCCTACATTTTCATCAATCTTTATTCGGCCTTGGTTGAATCAAAGTTTGTCTGGAATCCAATCCAAAGATAAGTGTTCGTTGTGTATTCAAAGTCATTATTAGAGAAGTAATTAGGGTTGATTATCCAGAGCAGGCAGTTCCTGTGGTGGGTATATAAACAGAGGGTTTATATACAGTGGCGTCGTTCGTAAGTTTAGAGGTTAGTTAATTTTAAAAATCTTAAAATTCGTTAATTTGATTTTATTAAGTTAGAAATTCGTTCAAAATTGCCGCAAGGGTATCTAGGGATACCCCCGAACCTACAAAAATCATTTATTATTGTTAAATTAGAAAATTTAACAAAATCTGAGTAAAAACCTTGAGAAAGATATTTCAATATATATATATAAAATCACGTTGTTTTCACCGTAAGTTCTTTTATATTGTGCATATTTATTTTCTTATTGTTCGAGATTTTCATTTCATGTAGAAGTTGGTCTTTTCATCTCAGATTTTGCTAAAATAAGTGGATATTCGAAACCTCATTTTTGCGAACGGTATGTTAAATTTACAAAGAACGAAAGCAATTCGGAGCAATTTTGTAACACTGCCGTGGATAAAAATTAATTTCGGTTTTTTAAAGATTAAAACACAACGAAGAGAAAACGAGTTTCCGTTTCTTCTTGCCGACGCGAATAGAAAGCGATCTCAAGGAAGGAGACGCGAACGAAATAAAAATGCAAATCGCGAATAAGATGATTCACCACCGCGTCCGAAATTGGATACCAGCCCTGTGCCACATCCGGATGTATATATGTGCAAATTGTGCAATACATTTGTAATGTCCCGCCGTCATTTTACATTTACATATATTTCGTAAAGGGCGACAAGTGCGTGGATGAGATGGGAGGGGAATGGCGTCGAAACAATTCCATTCGTCCAACGTACTATCGGTCTGGGATCTGGGACTGGGACTCTACTTTGATGTCACCGGGCGACATTCTATTATCCGCACATATGCAAGCTTTGTGTACACGTATTTTCCACCTTGCAGTTTCCAGTTTGAAACCGTCGTCGGTTAACATTCCAAACACATATATATTAGAATTTGAATGTTGATAAATGTATGCATGTGTATGTAGAAGGGTAGGCTGGTAGTACTCCTATTTGCATATACGTATCGTCGAACTGCTGAGCGAGTCGAAATTACGTTTTGTAATTTTCCGTAAAGTAAACTATTTTAAAAGTACTTAACTCTAGAGTTTCAAGCTTCTATAGACTTCGTTGCAACAGTGCATTAGGTATTCAAATATCGTGCATACGGAAAGTTGACAGCGCGTTGAAAACCTACATACGCGGGCTTTTTTGCGTAAATTGTCCATTAAAATTATTTACCTACTTATACTTTCGACTTAAAATTAAGTTTAAATATTCTGAAATTTAAAATTTTTTTCCATTTGTTTTGCAGTATTTGGTAATAACATACTCAGTAATAGTGGCAGTTTCTCCATTGATGTAATTGTTCTGTGAACATCTAACAAAACTACATTAAATAACATTGTTTAGATTCCATATACGCATCATAATATGTCTCCAAAATTTTTTCTACTATTATTTTCAGAAATATTTCCATTAGGCTCGTATAGTATACAACCACTACCCAGTGCAACTTCGAGATTGAAAGCCAACCATAACCTAAGTATTCGCGACCTGTTGTATTAGGAAGAGAAAGAAGTCGAACGTGAGACAGACAACGCGCTATCTGAAGCTGTGCTAATTTTAGCATCGTCCTGTGCAGTGCTCTCGCCTCCGTTGATAGTATTACACATCAGATGGTGCCCGATTAGTTTTGTTTTCTTACGTATAAGATAATAATAGGTCGGTTTTGACTACATTGAAGGAAATAGAAAGCGATAGCTACTAGATACGATGGACTTCTTCATTCGAGACTATGCAACCGTTTTGTTTACACCTTTAACTACTATTTTTAACTTGAGCCATTTAGGACACCACCTCGTAACTCGAGATTTATAGTAGATTTTTAATTTTGTTTACTATAGTATAGTTTAGTTTAATTACTGACAACACCGCTCAACAGAATGTCATCTGTCATTTCGTTTAGTTGTCAAAGTCACATGCGATTGATGGTTTCTTGAGTGCCAATGTAAATATTTTGTTGCGATTTCGAAGCAAATAACAAAGCAATCTGCGTTTCTTTGTTTACGTCTAATTCTATGTTTATCAAAGATTATATTAACCTGTAAATTGAGGTAGAACGTTTGACAAAAAAAACATATTCAAGTTTATTTGGAAAATGAGTGTATAGGGCGCATTGGGCACTGATTTTGAAGGGTGGTTTGGGCATACCCAATGCTCCAACCGTTACTGTGTGTTTTGGTATAATACTTTTGTGGTTTTATGTTTGCTTTACTGATTATTTTAATAATTTAGTTTTAGGAAAATGCCATTTGCATTCAAAAAGAAGAACAAGCGACGCGAAATCCCTAAAGACATTATCTTGCGTGCCATAGAGGAGGTTTCAAAGAGAGGAAAAATTAAAACTACTGCAAGTAAATATGATATACGCAGATCTAACCTTCAACGATATTTAAAACAGGGTGGCACCGTTAAAGATGTTTCTTCCAAACTCATATCCAGTCAAATATTTACCAACGATGTAGAAAGAAAAATGTCAAAGTATCTCACAACATCTTCAAAACTAAATTATGGATTGTTAAAAGTGTAGACGCGTCAATTGGCTTTTGACTATGCTTGTGCAATAAAGAAAAAAATATCAGAAAATTGGACTAAAAATAAAATTGCATCAAAAGACTAGCTAAGAGGGTTTCTCAAACGACAACCACAGCTATCGATACGGAACCAGAAGCTAGCAGTCTGTCACGGGCTACAAGCTTTAATAGAAAGAATGGAACTCAAAAAGTAATTGCTCCTAAAGGAACCAAACAAGTTGAACAAGCAACATCTGCAGAAAGAGGCACGCTTGTCACGGTGTGTTCGGGAATAAATAATACTACCTATTATTATTATTACTGACATTCAGTGCGGTCCTAAAGTGCCCCCTCCCCTCCCATGCTAACTTTTGAACGACAGAAGCTAGCGTTTTAAAAAAAATAACTTTTGCCGTTATCAGCATTTCAATTGTATTTCCGAATTCACCGGAAGTGACGTCAACTTTCTTTTTTTAAATAGAACACCCTATATATTTTTACATTTTGGAAAGGTGATCGAATGACGAATCCAACGATATGACATATGTTACGCTTTAACTTAAGAAATATGACGATATGCAGCAATAAACGTTTTGGTAACCTGTTTTTGTTGTTAGGCAAAGTTGGCTAGGAAGGAGCGCCAAACTATTCTTGTGACGCCAGACTGATTTAAAGAACTCGTCGCTAAGTAATCGTAACAATTGCCAAACTGTCAAATCTCAATTTCAAAAGTGTAAATTATTCTTGTTATTTATTCTTATTATAACCTGCATTTGTTATACTTTCGTTCTTTGTGCTCGTTATTATTTCCTCTTATTTTAATTTGTTTTGTTAATTGTTGTTTCTCCTTTGTGTTCCAACGTGCTTAAGTCTCAGTTTTTTTATGTTGTTATTTCACAATCGCCTCCGCATGGACCACGTAATATAACCATCATATACCTAAACGGATACTAAAACTGTGGCACTGGAACACTGAAACAGTTCACTAAAACCCTTACCACAACACTAGTGTTGTGGTAAGGGTTTTAGTGAACTGTTTCAGCATCATATACCTAATTTTTATATTCGGTAAATTTGACAACAATGACCACAAAGTGTAACATAACCAATATTGCATTTGGTCAGCCGGAAATACTTGAACTTTGCGCTAAGTAAGCATAGATAGTATAAAATTTACAGGGCGAACTGTTCTAACAGAAGATAATATGATTTAAATTATCGTACAATTTGTTGCACAATTTAGATATTAAAATTGACCCAACAATTTTGCATGGTTCGTGCCGAAGCCATCATAAGTAAGTAACAAAAAGCCTAAAAACAGACATATTGTCTATCAAAAACTAACATATTTAAACAAACTTACCAATTAATTAACTGCAATAAAGTTCGATAAAGTAAAGAAATAACAACAATTAACAGAACAAGTTAAAATGAGGGAAAATAATAACGAGAACAAAGAAGGAACATGTGACAAATGCAGGTCATAATGACAATAAATAACAAGAATAATTTACGCTTTTGGAATTGATATTTGACGATTTGGCAATTGTTATGATTACATTGCTTAGCAACGAACTCTTTAGATTAATCTGGGGTCACAAGAAACAATTTAGTGCTCTTTCCTAGCCAACTTTGCGTAATAACAAAAACAGATTATCAAAACCTTTATTGCTGTACATCGTCATATTTCTTCAATTAAAGTATAACATATATGATATCGTTGTATTCGCCTTTCGATCACCTTTCCAAAAACGTAAGAATATGCAGGATGTTCTTTTTAAAATAAGAACGTTGACGTCACTTCCCGTGAAACCGGAAATACAATTGAAGTGCTGATAACGGCAAAAGTTAGTTCACAAAAAATAGAAATCGATCTTTTTTTTTTGAGAGCGCTAGCATCTGTTGTTCAAAAGTTAGCATAGGGAGGACACTTTAAGACCGCACTGTACAACTGTATCTGTTAGATAATAAAGATCATAACTACTATCATTATTAACTTTCCAACCCGTAAAACTAAAAAAATACTGTACTGAAATTGAGGAGCTGATTTAATTTAACTTTTATCATTAACTGTGAAAATAAATATAACATACTATACACAACTAAAAATGTAAAATATTGAAATATTTGGAACATTCCCAAACTATATCGTTTAAAACTTCTTACAATGAAAAAAGTAAAACCATTAACTGTAATTAAGTTGACGCAACAATATAATTCAGATGCGTCTTAATAAATGAAGCGCACAGGTGAACGCAATACGAGTCAAAGTAACTTTGATTTCCTTCGGGACTGCTTCCGGGCGCCGAAACTGAATTAGGAAAACACTGCGAACAGATTTTATCATAGCAACTTTACTGCAGCCATATGTTCCAAGTTTCGGCAAGTTTGTACATAACATTTATTCAGCAACGAATGACGGTAGGGAAGGAACCATGTTTTCCTTTTCTATAATTTCGGTTAAAAAAAATATGATAAAATACTTACTACTACGAGGTAGATCGTCTGTTTTAGCACACCTGTAATTGAATTCGTTAAAGATTTTATTATTTATTTTATAGCGAATTCGATTTATTTGCACCCAGAGTAAATTAAAAACACTAAAGCTAAATCGAATACATGAGGTGACGTACGCATGACACAGGCAACGTGAAAGTTGTTTATATAATTGTCAGTTGTCAATTACAAACGCATTAAAATTATCATCTGTGTCGTGCTAGGGTTTTTTTGTCATGACAATGTGGCGAATTGATTTAGAAATAAATAATAGTCCAGAGAAATAACTTCAATACTAGTTCCTAGTTCAGAAAATTAAATTATTTTTGAACAGAAACATTTGCATACAATACAAACCGTAATGACTCTTCTCTTCTCGATTATTTAGCTATAATTGTTCGCAGAACGATTTTTTTTTGTCAATATGTGGGAAGATGTTTAAAAAGGCTAAAAAGGAACAATAATTTTAAAATACATAAAATTTTGCACGTAGTTTTCTAGGCACCCTAGAAACTGGGAAAGTTATTAGCTCTATTCTTTTTCAATTAACTCAAACGTTTTTATTTCAATTTTTTGTTTATCTACTAAACATTTTTCAGCCTCCATAATTAAAGTGGTTACTTACAAAAAAAGCTTATAGTTACAATCTGCGGCGCTTCTCCATTAGGTCAATTGATCAATGTCCTCCAAAAAATATTGTCAAACAAATGACAAAATATATTTTCATAACTTTATATCTTTCATAAAATTTAATATGTTTGCGATCGATTGTGTACGAATGTAAGATAATTTATACATATTTTAAGAAAAAAATAAGACGATACACGGCACATGTACAATCATCACATGTACATACATATGTAGTAGTGTATTCGCTAGACGCGGTTGGTTTCCCAGTATAAGCCCATTGTTTTAAATGGGACGAAGGTTTTCCGAACTTGCACGCTTATAAACAATGAATTTCAGTTACACATAAAGAGCATCTTTGGTCAAGAACCCAGTTCAGTAAAGCACGTGTTTGTTGTTTGGTATGTTTTTCGTATTCGGGTTTCGGTTTCGTTTCACCGGTTATCAGTTTTTTTAAGTTTTGAATTTGAAGTATTTGTTATCAATTTTTATTTTGTTAGAGTGTGTTTATAGTGAAGCTGTGATAGTCGATAAGAGGTGTCATAAGAGCGACGATACTAGCAGCGATAAAAGCGTCGAAAAATATCCATCGCGGATGACGTTTTTGAAGCTTCGGCAAGCAGGTCACTTTGACAATTGTGAAAATATTTTCATTGGCGCCTTTTGATTTGGGTGTTTTTGGTCCCGTAATGGGGGCCTAAGGTAAATTTCGCTTATTAAATTCTCGATGTCCATTAAAACTAAATCTGATGAAAGCAGACAAGATTTGACAGTTCGGTTATAAATGCTCTTATCTTTGCTCACCATCGCTATCCATAGATGTCGCGTAGTTCCAACATAAACACCCGCATACGAACAATGTATCTCATCGCTTCGCTATTATCGCCACTCTTATCGAGTATCACAGCTCGCTTCTGTAACCGTGATTACGCAAAGTTACAGCGTTCACTAATTGGCCCGTTTTGCTAACGCATTGCTCTTATCGACTATTACAGCTTCACTATAAACACACCCTTATTAATTACTGTTTACAAATTATTCTTTGCAAATACATTTTGGGCTGATTTATTTCGTGATTAACTAATTAGAATTAAAATGACATTTAAGACTATCGGCAGCACAGAAATATGCTAAAGTGTGTTAACGACAATACTTAGATAATTATTTGTTCTATTTTAAAGAAGTTCTTGTTAAATTTGTGCAAATAATAGCAATTTCCTTGGTATTTTACTTTTTTCACGACCTCATTGGTAGATATCAAAGTGACCTTAATTTTAATCACGAATTAATTAGTCTTTGATTCAAGTTGTTTAATCGTGATTAGTAATGTCACAAAATTAAGTTAATCAGAGATTAACGTGCTAATCCGTGATTAAATATTTAATTCATTTTTTGTAAACCGGGGCCTATTGAACTAAATTTTTACAATCGCTTATATAGAACTGAAATTAAATGGTCTTTTTGCCAGAACTTAAAAATAGGCAAACTAGTAAAGATAAAAATAAAGAGGTGCATTGCAGTTTCCGTAGATGTATGATTTACATATGTATGATTTGGCTAATTGGATTTGTAACGTAAGTAATGCGTTTTAATCCTTTGTGTGCATAATACAGGGTTATTACAAAAGAATCATCTGGTTTTAAAAATATATATTTCAGAAAGTATGACAGATATAATAATAAATGACGTCAGTAAAAAGGGATAATATGTTCGATGTGGGCTCCTCGCCTCACACGGCATACGTCCAAACGATAGTCCAGTTCAGTCCATACACGCTGCAATGTGTCTCGATCGATACTGTTTACAGCAGTAGTAATGCCTGCTCGTAGTTCATCCAGTGTTGTTGGCAGTGGTGGTACGTAAACCCTATCTTTAATGCACTCCCAAAGAGAAAAATCGTACGGTGTAAGATTGGGAGACCTGGGAGCCCACGTGAACAATGTCAAATCTTATTCAGCACATTGGCCAATCCAACGGTGAGAAGAAAATCCATTTATAACATCAAGTCAGTTAGTAGCTGACTTCCATCTCTATATTAACAGCTCGACAGTAAGAAGGCGATTAATAACACAAAATCTTCGAGCTAGAAGGCCAAGAAGAGTACCTTTATTAAAACCAAAGTATATTAAATCGATTACGCTTTGCCAATGAACATCTGCTTTGGCCATGATGGCGCTGTGTATTGTGAAATGATGAGACAATTTTGTTTTATAAAATAATTTTTGCGATAAACAATTTGTCCGACGTCCCGAAGGTACAGCGCTTCTACCAAAATATACAAAACCAACTATCGAACATGGACATTTAAGTGTAATGGTTTGGGGTTGTTTTTCTTAGAGAGGGATTGGTCCAATTTTCAAAATTGACGAAATAATGACGCAAGATGTTTATTTGAATATATTGCGGAATGTAATGTTACCTTATGCTGAGAAAGAAATGCCTCTACGGTGGACCTATCAACAAGATAACGACCTTAAGCATACTGCTAGAAGAGTAAAGCAGTGGTTTGAGGAGAATAGATTTCTTCAATAACATGGCCAGCTCAATCACCTGACCTCAATCCCATTGAAAATCTTTGGGTTTAGGTTAAGAAAGATGTTACAGCTGCTCAACCCAAAAATATTAGTGAATTATGGGAAGCAGTTCAGTGATCATGGACGTCAATTTCTCCTGAATTATGTTTAGATACCGACGCACCCCATGTTGCCAGTGAGGCGGAGCTCCATAGTTGTTAGAATCTTTTGTCAGTTGCGAAAATAACCACAACTGCAATAGATCTAGGTAGTATGTACCTGTCACAGTGGTCCCATGAAAGAAAAAAGGTCCGTACACATTTGTTTTGGATACTGCACAGAACACATTCAATTTTGGAGAATCCCTTTCATGTTGCACAGTGACATGAGGATTTTCCGCACCATATCCGAATATTGTGACGGTTCACCATTCCTTAAATGAAATGTTGCTTCGTCGCTGAATACCAGCCGGTTAGCAAATTCGTCGTCCTTCATTGCTTCCTGAATGGTAGAACAAAAATTAGTTCGCTTTACGTGGTCGTCGGGTCGTAACCTTTGCACCATCTGTAGACGGTACGGTGTGAATCGTAGTCGCTTCCGCAAAATTTTCCATACAGTTGGCTGCGGAATACCAAGTTCACGGCCTACTCTGGTAGTGGACTGTTGTGCAAGACGCACGTAACTTTGTCGAACTGCGTCCACTATTTCGTGAGGAACTCGTGGTCTTCCGGTGCTTTTACGTTTTGTAATGGAACTGTGTTCTTGAATTGTCGATACCATCGTAGAATACTCTGATGACCTGGAGAATCAGTTTCGTATTGCTGTCGGAATACACGTTGCACCATAACAACTGATAAACATCGCGCGTATTCTAACACACAAAACGCTTTCTGCTGCATAGTCGCCATTTTGCATACTGAGGTCGTGGCGCTACCTGGACGTGTAAAGCGACGTTCGCAGACGCTCGTTTTAAACTTGGACATTTTCCCTTTCTAGCGACATATCACTTGATGTATCTGTAATACTTTCTGAAATATATATTTTTAAAACCCGATGATGAAATTATTCTTCATGATATTTTTTGCTTGCTTCGAAAGTACCAGTAATGTTTTTATTGTAAGTTATCATTCTATATTATAATGAAGATAGCGATGATAAATTGTTTTCCTCAAACTCACATTTAGGTTACAGCAAAGAATTTATTTAGTTAAATCTTACGGTATTGGCGATGTATCATATCAGTACGTAATTAATTTTTTTCATCAAAAGTATCCAGATGTAGCTGTAACAAAAATGGCTCTTAAGAAGTGAATTGCAAAATTCGACGAAACAGGATCGGTGGTTGACAAAAAGAAGATATGAAAGATGTACAATGAGGATGATGCGGTAACTATTATGGCATTGCAGTCCGTTGAAGACAATCCACGTTTATCATTAAGACGGAGGGCAGCGGAGCTTAATGTCAGTCACACCTTATTACAAGCAATTTTTAAAAGAAATAAAATGTTTCCATTTAAGCCAAAATTTAGACATACCCTTGAAATTCACGATCATGCTTTTAGACTGGATCTCTGCTTATGGATTAGTGAGAAGCTTATGGAAAACAGAAACTTTCATAAACGCGTATTGTTATCCGATGAATGTACTTTTTCCACAAACGGTGTTGTGTCTTCACAAAATTGAAGATTTTGGTCGCGACACAATCTCAATTTTAAAATCAACACGAGAAATCATCGTTATGAAAGAGTTAGTGTTTGGTGCGGAATGTTAATTAATAAAATTATTGGGCCCTACTTTTTTGACGAAAATTTGAATAAACATAGTTATTTAAATACGCTACGAAATTTTATGATTCCATCACTACAAGACGTGAACTTAGAGAAAATTTATTATCAACAAGATGGATGTCCAGCTCACAGCACTTTATTAGTTTGCACATTGTTAGACCAGCAATTGCCTGGGAATTGGATTAGACGTTATAGTCCAATACATTGGCCTGCCAGATCGCCAGATTTATCTCCCATGGACTTCTTCCTCTGAGGATATCTTAAACAAAAAGTATACCAAGAACCTGTAGGAAACAATGTAGAAATATTGAAACAACGAATAACTTCAGCGGTTAGAGAAGTTAACTTGGAAACTTTAGGGAATGTTTACAAGGAATTCAGGACTAGAGAGGAAAGGTGTGTAGAAAACGGAGGAGATTATGTAGAATGACAGTTTATAATAAATAAAATAGTTTTTAATTTTTTAATTTATTTATTTATTTATTTATTTATCATCGCTATCTTCATTATAATGTAGAATGGTAACAATAAAAAAAAATAGTTTTTTATTTTTACAGATTACTAGAAATAAATTTTAGATTTTCGAAACATTACTGGTACTTTCAAAACAAGCAAAAAATATCATGAAGAATAATTTTTTTTTCAAAAATCAATATTAAAAAAATTTTCCCCCCATCGCTTTACACACTGTATATGCACAAATTATATAAATGAGTATGATATAACCTCAAAGGGTTTCTTTGACTCACCACCTGTTTTTCCTTGCGCTAGATTTAATTATTACTACCAACGGAACTTAAATTCTTAAGAAAAATGAGAGCAAGTAATGATAATTGAGAAACTGAGTGGTACGTAAACAACATATACAGTCATAAGGAAGCGAATTGCGCAGTCTTTACTCAATGCAAAACATATGCAGCATATTTTCCGAATCTCGTAAAGAGTATATCCTCAACTTAGTAGATTCTATCGAACAAAGATATTCCGTATGTTTTATTCAAAAGGTGTCGCGCATTCGCCATACCAAATGCACGCATTACTCTTTGTATACACAGAAGTCTGTTAAATTGAATCAAAGGAACTCCCACCCTCAGATCACTGTATATACCTACATATACAGTGTGTTTCACATTACACGGCACCACCCCAGCTTTTTTTTATATATTATCAATTTAAAAAAAATTCTTTTTTCTGATTATACCCCTCACTAAATTGTACTTTTAGGCTATGTTACTTTCCCTTCACAGTACAGTGCTAGTCTACTACGATTTAAAATACACAGCAAAATTGAAGAAGTCGTATTAGGGATTTTTTTTATCAAAAAAATCTTTTTATTAAGTTCGGAATTGTTCAAATAAGCTAAATCCGAAAATTTCATTAAAAACAAAAAATTTTGAAAATCTTTCTCAAAAAATGTTTAAGTTCAGAAAATTCGAATAATATTACAAGTTGATGATGATTTTTCATTAATACGTCAGAAATAATGTATTGCTGATCTAACCACATGTCATTTATCAAATTATGTATAATTAATTGAAATCGTTAAAAATAAAATAATATAGTCGCAAATTTAATTTTCGCTGATAAAACTGAGATAATAAGATTAATGGGTGATAACGTTCGTTTAACATGGGAAGCTGCCCATGAATTTAATATCAGACATCCAGACCGTCCTCCCGTTACACATACGACTGTGCTAAGAATTAACAATTTATTTAATCATACTGGAAATGTGACAAAATCAATTACAAGGATTTATCATCATCCTGAAGATTATTAATTCCGTTTTCATTCTTTCTTCTATATGTTCACGAGCAAATGGCACTACATTTCGTTTCGATGTCCGACTAGGTAATTTACAGTCCGCATATTTGTTCCAGAAGGAGACAAATGCTTCTTTGTCTAGTAAACGAAACGATAGATTACATAAAATAAGAGTAACACATACATCAAATGTAAATTTTTCTTGGTCACGTATACCACTTTTTGCAGAAGAATGCTGTTTGCTTTCGATGTGACGTTGACAATGGCTTCTGGACCAACACATTAAAGGGATTTTACAAACTAGACATTGAATTTTAGCGCCATTAAGAATTAAGTCCGGCATGTCCACTATAAATTTTTTAACTGTGTCTGCCATTGGCCGTTTTCGCGACATACCTAACTGCGACATTTTAAAAGCAAACATAAGCGTACAATACGGCATCGATTTAGTACTGATGCTGCGAACGCGTGAAATAAATAATCGCCGACTCCGCACCACATATCTACTACACTGACTGTTACCGCTGTTTGCCCAGACTAGTCATGACATTCAATTAAAATGACATTATTTGAATTGCGCCCTTTGATGGGCTGTGGTTGGTTCGTAAGAGGAACTGACATGATCAACTTTTCATTCTATATACTACTGTTGGGCGATTATGAATGATATATTCGAAATATATCGATTATACCCGAATAATCGATCATTCGATTATGATTCAGAAATCATTCATTATTCGTTTCAACTACGCAGGAGCACACAAACGGATTACGATTCGAGATCTGTATTCGAAACATCGTGGTTTCGAATTTCGAAATAATTCACTCGGATTCTGTCAAATAATCGTGGAAAATAATCGAAATCGTTAGTAAATTTCGAATGATCATTCGATTATTTTAAGCGATTATTTTGATTCATTCAATTATTGAAATATATCGATTATGCCCAACACTACTATATATGATATTATGTTATTTTGGTGAAATATTGAAACCACTAAAAAGTCACTAGAGAAGCCGCCATTTTGGGGCAAAAATATGGTTTTCTCTTTTTAACACATTGGCCTCATAAATTGCGGTACTTTATATATCTAGTAACTTTAGGTTGCTGTACCTACTAGAGCCATCTTACGGTAAATAAATATATTGTTGCAACAATTTATGTAGATTTCTGTAATTTTATATAGATTCCTGTCTCGATAGCCTCCTATATTAAGGCTGCATTTCCAGACATCAATTTCCACAACAGGAACTAAAACGTATTTTTCTTAAGAAAATACTTATCAGATGCCGCTACATGTTGCTTAGTCATATTAAAAGTAAAGTAATATTCAAGGCTCCGCAAACCGTACTGGATGACTCACACGCAGCTGGCGAATATTTATAGATATTTATAGATTTATTCGCTGGGGCTGCACTTTTTACCTGGTGTAGTGTGAAATGACGTCACTGGAGTGGTGAGTGCAAGCAGATGTATGGTTATGTACAGCTGCACGCAGGCCCAACAAACGTATATTTTTTACGCTGGTTATTTGTAGTTAATGTAGGCCGAGCGAACAAAGCTAATAAGATACGTTATTTTTTGCACTTCCGTAGACGTGCGAAGCAATAGGTTTTATCATTCTGGTTTTAGAACCTGTCGTTACTTATTTACGACATTAATCAGAAACATCTTTAAATAAGTAATTATCTATGATTACGCGGTATTAGACTTGGTAAACATAGATGCACTAAAATAGTATTAACATTTGTAATTGATGGAAGTAAGGGTTGAATTAATCTTTACTGGAAGCGACTGTTTTAAGTTTTCAGCTGTAAAGCTTGTCAATATTTCTTAAGCTGAAAATGTTCTTTCAATATCGCAACTTAGTGGAGCAAATTTTAAATGTGGTATAAAATATAAATATATATACATATGTGGCATAAATCTGAGTTTCTGTTGAATGCTGACACTAACTTCTGATTGGACTTGTTTCCAAATTTTCGGGGAAAATGTTTTGATCGATTTATTGTATCATTTAAGATATTTTAGAGCTTCCAATAATGTTATATTTCTCTTTTCAAAAATGCTATTATGTTTATAAAATGATTATTTATAAACTGTAATTCGTTTAGCAAGATGTTATTTTCTAAAATTAATTTATATTCAACAATACTGCTGGCATCGTCTGGTAAATAAAAAGTAAGCTCTGGAGAAATAAACTAAATACAGATATTGTAAACTATATTTATTTACTAAATATTTATTCAAAATAAATTGAATTCAAATAAAATAATAAAAAAAATTTATTCAAAATAAATTGAATTCAAAGATAATAAAAAAAATTAGTAGCTATAACGTAAAGAAATTAAACAATTCCTGTAATTTAAAAATAATAATCGTTTTACCATAGCTGCACCCCTGTTTATACATCTATGTATGTATGCATAAACAAGGGCTAAATTTAATCTGCTTCTTCTATGTGATAAAATTTTACCAATTTTTGTAAAAATATTCGTCATAGATCTTAAATTACAGTGTGTCTGATATATAAAGAGATCAACCAGCGTAATAAGCGACCATTTCATATCGGATATATTATATCGTTCCAAAGTAACGGTATTTTGTCGCGGTATTTTTATGTCGCGGTCGCGAAAGGAACGTTCCATGAGTGGAGCGGTATTTCCCATCTCTAATTTCTACATGCACCCGAAACTCACTGGAGGGAATATAAAATAAATATTATTGCAATCGAATAAATTTGTGTTAGGTGTTAGTTATTATTATTATCTATTTATCCTAAATTATGGTTGTCAGTTTCGAAGAAAAGTAAGCATTCATAAAGCTATAAACGACTCCGATGGCATCCAAACACAATATTTTTATGTGTAGCCTCTATATATGCAACCTCACCAGCATTTTCACTTGAAAATTTTAAATTGGGAAAACAAATCCTAACTAGGTAGGCAACTCATTAAACTTACGTTCCTACCCAACATTTTTTCTTAAGCACTGTTAGCGACATCTATATTCAAAAAGATTTCTAAATTTCCGCAATATTGGATGTAATGAAATTTTGTTTTAAGCCCCCCTTAATTAAAACATATTAGATAGCGCCAACGATTCATAAATATATAAAACACATATTTTAATTTTGGTAAGAATTAAAACTTACTTGTTATTAACTTCAGATTTCAATAGGTATACCAAAAATTAAACAAAAATACGTGGGTTCATTTATTTTATTGACAATATACAAAATGTTGACAGGTGACTTCATCACACCGTCGTTTCTTACGAAAAAAAGATGTCCTGCTATCACGATACTAAAGTTTAAAACTTTGTTTTGTCTGCAATGTTTCAACTTTAATGTCGTAGCTTTAAATAAAACAGAGTTAAACCGATACACAATCTAATACAATTTTCGTAACAATAAAGAGAAACAAGAATAAACTATGGAAAAAACAAAACAAAATGCTTGATGTAAACATTGGGCAGTACACCAACGAGAATGTATATTTTGTGTTGTTTCTTAAATAAAAAGGGTAATTGCGAATTGAATATCGTACTGATCTGTACTACAACTACACATTCTTTGTATCTAAAATGTAAAAAAGAAATAACCCTAAGGAAGGAATTTTTAACGATTCATTGTAATACACACATTTTCAAGCACAACTGTTACTATTTTTTATACGGTAATTTCTTTTAGTGCCTCTTTTAATTTAACAAATCTTCTTTTGAATTCCAACCCACAACCCTTTGATAGTCTGAAGTCTAGTAATAGTTTGGAATCCATATGGAACAAATTTGCTTTTATGACTAGTTCCAACTTTCTTCTATCCATAGTAGATATCGTTATCTAAAATGGATAAAATAATTATGCTTGTATTACAAAAAAGGTCCAGTTACTTACAACACCAGATGGATCAATATTCCAAGTGTAGTGAAAGTGATCTAAAGCCCGGCATAGAGTGGTAATGGTTTCTTCGTATGAAGTACTTACGAAGAATCTAGTTAATCTCTTAACTAATTTATGGAACGTCGACTGTAAATAGTTAAATGAATAAATTCAGAAACTTACCAAAATATCTTAATACTAACCGGCGTTACATAACTTTGAGTGAATTTCACCTGAGATCCTAGAATGAGGTCATCATTATGTGTCGGTTGTGAGAAACACATAGGTTTTGGATCTGTCGAATTCTGCAGTAAAGATTTCAGGTTATCTGGTGCAGTTGTTGCAGTCACTGGTTGCGAGAGAGCTATAATTTGCAGATCTACTTCATCTATTTCGGGACTAGCATGTCGTTTGGCAGAACATTCATTATCACAGTCAATAGTTTCTATGCCTGCAAAAAGGAATCATAATTCAAACAAAATTTTATTAGCAACGAATTACTATTGACGGGCAATATCAAACAAATTCATTCGACTATTAAAACATGTGGATTATCTCGAACGATACTGAAAACTCCTTTGTTTAAAATTAATAATCCATAAAACTACCGAACAAAAACAGTCTTCATATACCATAGTTTTTGTTTAGTCGAATGTTTTCGTAAACATTCGATGAAAAGTAATATAAATGATAAAACCATCAAATGAAATTAATAGTGGATAAAACTCCATGATTTCTTTTGTATTTCCGACGTAATTAAATATTTGAAAAAATGTCAACCCCGGTAAGGGATCGAACCTGACATCTCCCGTGTGCTGGGCAGGCGCGCTAACCACTACTACAAATGTTTAATTACGTCGAAAATACCAAGGAAATCAGGGATCTTTACATTTCACCGATGGAAGCCAATATACCGATGGTGTTATAAACTTCTGGGGATAGGAATTAACTGTAGCAATGGCGATAGTCCCCACTTCAATATATACGAGGCCGATTCGTAAAGTAAGTTCCGTTTCACAAAGGCGTCCTTTTTGTAGACATTATGGAAGGAAGGACCACATTAAACGCTGAAATCTCCTGTGAAACTTTGAAGAAGTTCAGAAGAACTATTTAGAACAAGCGACGTGGATTATTGAGTTCGGGCATCGTTTTTCTTCATGACAACGCCCGCCCACATACCGCCGCTCGCACGGTAGGCCTACTGGGCAGTTTTAAGTGAGAAGTGTTTAAGCATCCTCCCTACAGCCCTGATTTGGGTCCTAGCGATTACTATCTCTTCCCTAACATGAAGAAATGGCTTGGATCGCAACGGTTTGAGATCGATGAAACGCTGCAGGACAGTGTTATAGCATGACCTAATTCACAGGCGGCAGAGTTTTATGAAGAGCGCATTAAAAAACTGGCTCATCGCTATGACAAATATCTCAATCTTAATGGCAACTATGTAGAAGAATAGCTGAAAGTGGTAGCTTTAAGTTGTATATAATAAAAACCTCTTCACGTATTGGTGTTTTTTTTTAAATAACCAAACGATTGAACCGATTCAGAACCGTTCAAACCAGTTACTCTAGTAAGTATACAAAAAATCAATCAAATCAAGTATACAGACTTTAATATCATACGCAGCTATACAATGATTTGCATTGGTGAACCATTTTGGATGGTTCGGAATCGGTTCAAATGTAGAAGAAAAACAAACCCATTGTCATAAGAGAAGACGCGCTTCATAAAAGGAATATTTGCAAGACGAAAATGTCGTTTCAAAATAATATAGCAACGAATGCAAGAGCTGTATTAAGCCGCGTGTACTGCGTAAGTCGAAAATAAAAGTCTAGTTCTAATGAAACCAAAAAATAAACTTTAACAAATCAAATAGTTTATTCTTTCAAGAAAAAATAAATAGAATTCTATACAAGAGGCTCACAAATCCCTCCTTCCACAAAAAGGCATTGTCTGTTATAAAAACTTTCTCGCACAGTTCGAAGCATGTGGATTATCACGGAATTAACAGCCTCTATTATTCTTGTTCTCAAAACATTTACATTATCAGGCCCGCCAGCTTCTGCAATGTATACTTTCTGTTTGATGTATCCCCACAAAAAGAAATTACTTAAAGACGGTTGGGAAAAGTATTCAATAAGAATTGCTTCACTCTGAGTACAGGACAGCCATCCTTTTGGAACCACACAATTTCCCGATCCATTCCAGTATTTTCAATAGCGGGAACTATTTGATTTTGCAGCAAATCTAGATATTTGTTGGCATTTAAAGAACCATCAATAAAGATAGAACCGTTCTTTATTGATGGTATAAATGGTCACCTAGGTTGCCTGCCCAGACGTTCAGTTTCTGAGCATATTGGGTGTGGTTAGCAAGATATTAGCCCTGTTTATCTAAAATCACTTTCTTCCGCCATAATTTCCACGTATTGAATTGTTGGTCAACAAACATACCGCATAACGCAGACAACCATGCCTTTTTGCACTTTTTTGACAATTCAAATTAAAATTAAAAACGTGACATCTAAACTATTATTTCATTGGTTTATATGGCGACGATTTTTTGGGATTCGCAAGACATCATCTTAATTGATTATTTGAAGAAGAGAAGGGCAATCACGAGACAGTACTATGCTGATTTGTTATACCGATTCGACAGCAAAACTAGCCCAATTACGGTACGAGTTAGTGTGCCACCCACTATAATAGCCAGATCCCTCCCGCGATTTCTTTCTTTTTCCAAACATGAAAAATGGCTTAGCGGAAGCGGTCCAGGTCAAATAAAAAGGTCATTGCCGAAAGAAAGGCCTACTTGCAGAGTTCGACAAATCCTATTATTTATCTTATTGTAAATCCTACTTTAAAATACTCACGTAAGTCGTTGAAGTTAGTTCGCATCCATGGGTGATTGAGAATTTGGTCTATCGTTGGCCTACTGCTAGGTTCGATTGCTAGGATCTTCCTAGCTAAACTTAAGGCGATTGTGTCCAATTTGCTCCATGGGGTGCTAAGTAGTCTGGGCTCCTTTTGCCATGTTACGAACTCCAATGAGTTTTTTGTAGGTTCATCCCATGGCAACTCTAAAAAAGGAACAGTGAATACGTTATTTTATATTTTTTAGTATGAAGTTAAAGAAATACATTAGAGATATATTTAAAGTGTCTAAAATGATGCTTATTTGCTAAATTGTAAGGTGTAAAAGAAGCAGTTGTGAAAGAAATATTAAATATTGAACGGCCCAACTTCACTGTAAACAACAGGTTGCTATATTATATATTGCAGAGATATGCAAAAATATTGCCAGCTTTCTGAGGCCCGCTTGTGACGATGCAAGAATTTACACATTATTTTGCAGAATCTTTTCAGAACAGAAAATTGCACTGTAGTAAGTGTATAAAGTGGGCTAAATTTCTTGTGCAATACAAAATAATTTAGAACCGACTCTATTTTTCTTGTAAATTTTGCGGGAATACTCGGACAACAATTCGATTTCCTCGTGTATTTCCATTACATAGTACAAAATGTACACAATATGCAATGGAAATACACGAGGAAATCGAATTGTTGTCCGCGCCCTCCCATTTACATCATCACCCACCGCTACTGGGAACAATATAACATAACCGATATGAAATGGTGTTATCGCTTATTATCTGGTTGATCTCTTTACACATCTACATGAGACACTGTAATTTGAGATCTATAATAAGTATTTTTTAAAACTGGTCAAATTTTATCAGATAGAAATAACAGATTAAATTCAGGTAAGGTAAAACTATTATTATTTTGAAATTACAACAAAGACATAGTTTAATTTCTTTACTACTTTTATATAATCTATTTGTTCTACTTTGTTTAATGAATCTGTGTTCTTTTTTACGAATCTGTTTTGTTTTTAATATTCAATCTGTTTTTTTTTATTCTTTTATTAGAGTACAATTTATTTAGAAATACTTAGTAAATAAATGTAGTTAAATATTTATTTTATGCTGCTGTAATTGTTAAAAGAGTTATGTAACAAATTTGTGGTAAGGTATTAATTACGCTACATAGAGTATCTAGCATTTGAAGAATATGCACGCGTACCATGTTTATCAATCGGTTATATGAGATCGCGACGGACGATGTCTATTGTTTAAGCGAACGTTCCACAGTAACGTCCCGAACGTAAACCGCTACCGTTCCCGGGTCGCGCGACAGCCCATCGTTCCAAAGTAACGAGTAATTTTGCGGAGCGGAGCGGAGCGCGACACGCCGCGACAACAAAATACCGATCCACCACTAGGGATAATACTGTCGCTATTACAGAACCGCAAGTTAAAATTACTGATTGCACAACAAACATTCCATGCTCCCCATCAGTATATTTAAACAGCTGGTTAAATTTGCTACATAACTATGACAGTGCATACTTGGGTTTCCATTCAAAAAATGGTAATAACGTGTTACAGAAAATTTTGTGAAATTATTGACAGATGTAATTTGTCACTAAATTCTGCCAAAAAACTGCCTCAAAAGTATTAAATTTACGTTTCAAACTTTAAAAAAAAAGTAAAAAAATAGAAATACATTAGGTTTGTTTCTGCAACGATTTAAAATCGTTTGAAATCGTTAGAGCATGCGCATCACAAAAATAGTATTCGTGCAGTTAAAACGGCAAACTCTGACTACTAGTTTGACGTAATTTGGCGTTCGTGTAGGTCTCCAAATTAATTTCTAACCGTTTGCTGATAGTTGCTCCAGTTTGAAGATTATCGTCCAGTGATCCATCAGACGCATGCGCATTGTTATATTGTGAAGTGAAAAGTTGTGTTATAGGTTTTTTTGTATATGTTCACACTTCACGCGTGTTTTATTCATGTCTGTGGTTTTGTTAGGAATTAACACTTCATTTAAGGTTGTAATAAATTTGTAATTCTGTCTAAACATTTCGCGTTTATTTCGGTTTCGCTTACCTCTTTTTGTAATATTTGAATGTAAGATAAATCTATTGTTTTCATCTGCATATTTGAGTATATTTTCTCTCTTAAATCTATTAAATACGCTTGTAACTTATACAAGCGCCTGATAATTGTAAAAAAAGCGTTCGTGCAGTTAAATTGTTAAATCAGTTTCAAATCAGTTGTAGTTCGCGCATGCGTAGATTAATCCAAATTAACCTCTGATCAAACTATCACAAATCGGCTGTAGAAACAAACCTATTAGCTCCGAAAATCGGCCATTTTTGTCTACATCGAATTTGGGTCACCTGAACATTGCTACCAAAAATTCAAGAAATATCTGCCTACCCCCTGCTAACATAGCAACGAATACAATTCCACATGACCAAATATCGGCTGGTTCAGCAGCATATGGACCTTGTAATACTTCCGGAGCAAGATAGGGCATTGTTCCGCATCTGAAACAATTTAAAGAAAATTCAGGCTTATATAGCATTAAATACTGTTTTGGAAGCGCCAGTGAAAATGTAGATAAAGACGAACAATTATCCGCTTAGTTTTGTCGTGACTTTGTCAAATTTTAAACTGTCATTGTACCGAGCGTGTCAATTGCGCACATCATGAAAAATTATGTTCAAAGTAAGAGAGATAAATACAAAATTGCTCCAAAACGGTTTCGATATCTTCACTAAGCCAATCCGTCTCCTAGCGGATTATAGTGACACGGCAAAGAATTTGTTAGTAGGTAAAGGTACAAGGATTATTTGTCAAGGGATAACCGGAAAACATGGTACGATCCAGACGAAGATCGCGTTAGAGTACGGTTCCAATATCGTTGGTGGTATAAGTAAAAATCTAAAAATAAAGACACACCTAAAATTGCCGGTATTTAGTTCGGTAAGAGAAGCTAAAGAAGTTGCTAACCCCGATGCTACGATCATATTCGTACCTGCACCGTTAGCGAAAAACGCGCTTTTAGAAGCCATACACGAGGAAATAAAGTTAGTGGTATGCGTAACTAAGGGAATCCCCTATCACGACATGGTAAAAGTGTATCAGGCGCTTATGATACAAAGTACAACCAGATTGTTGGGTCCGCACAGTAGCGGTATTATAGTGCCAGAAAAGTGTAAAATAGGAGTGATACCGCATAATATCGTCCAAAAAGGTGATGTCGGTGTAATATCTCGATCAGGAACTTATTCGTACGATATCATTTCACAGATTACGAAAAAAAATCTAGGTCAATCGATCTGCGTAAATATCGGAGGAGATGCGTTGCTTGGTACGAACTATATAGACTGCCTAAAAGTATTTCTGGCACATCCAAAAACTAAAGCAATAGTTATTGTAGGAGAAATCGGAGGGGACTTTGAAGAAGAAGCTGCTAAATATTTACGGCAACAAAATGTTGGACCTAACAAAAAAGTTGTAATTGCAACCATTGTTGGAGTCACTGCCCTGCCAAATAGAAAGTACGGACATGCTTCGGCAATCGTAACAAGCAAGTACGGTTCAGCAAAGTCAAAGATTGAACAGTTAGAAGCATCCGGCGTAATAGTTGTGAAGAATCCATCCCGTGTTGGTGACAAGGTCTTTGAAGAGATGAAAAAACGTCGTTTAATTGGAACATCATAATACATTTATTTATTTATTTATCATAGTACATAAACCGATATAGCACTCACCTTTTCTCAAGCTTTCTTTGTTTTCCACGCAATCTAAACACAGTTGCCATTCCAAAGTCACTTATCTTAACAATTCCATTCTCATCCAATAAGATATTCTCGGGTTTAATGTCCCGATGTGCAATGCCTTTTAAGTGAAGATAACTTACAGCTGCCATCAATTGCTTCATATATAGTTGCGCTTCTTTGCAAGGCATCCCAATATCAGGTTCTGCAACATTCCTATAGAAAAAAGGTCACCCACATTAGCTTATTAGGTTACCTATTTTATTAAACAATTCTCCACCAGCAGCGTATTCCAAAAATATATAGACTTTATCCTGCTCCTCTCGTTTACCAAATAAGCGTATTATATTTGGATGTACCAACAATCTGTGTAAGCGTTCCTCTCTCTTAACACAATCTGCAGCATCTCTATGCTTCTTTAGATCTACTACCTTCATAGCTACTGCTTGCGAAGTGATTTTATGGACCAACAACATTACCCTGCAATTTAATCATTTATACAATGAAATAGTATAATCACTAAACTTACTCTCCATAAGCTCCTTCACCTAGAGTCTGAATTATGTTCCAGTCTTCAACAAATTCTTTTGGATTGTCCATCATTTTTCTATTCTAATATATAATACTTCTTTATACACTAAGTTTACGCAAAGACTAAGTATTTTAATTGCCACTTATGTATATGATTTAATTATGTATACTAACTGCTTCAACGTAAATTGTCTTCTTTACATTCTTAACATTTAATTCGAAATTTAAAATGAGAAAAGGAATTAAACATGTTTAAAATAGCATTGAAGTTAGCCGATAACGCATCTAAACCGGAAGGTTGATTATTGGTTGTGTCTAAAGCATATATAACATATACAAGGAGGATTAATACTTTGCATCCAAATAAGAAATATTTAGGTAATTATAAAAGGTCGTATGCCGTGCAACCATATTCAATATTCTTGTCTAAAGCGTATTTGTTATCAGATAACAAATTTTTAAATTCACAATCTACAAGAGTGAAGTTAGTTTTAGCGAGACCTTAAGCTACAATATTATGATAACAATAACAATATGTGATCATTTGATCATTCATTAGCTACTTAAGTGTCTTATAGTTTAACAGCAAATGCAATTTTAGTTTCCGTTCAAGTTAATAGCTTGGTTAGGTGCAATTTACTTTAAAAACAGGTAGGTATAAAGTTAGGTTAAGTCTTTATTTCGGGGATAATTTAGGCAATCATAATGCCTTTTTTGGCCGCGAAAGCAAAATTTTTTAATCGGTATCGATATTAGTGTATCTTCGTTTTAATCAATTATAATCTTTTATTTGAAATACTTAATACAAAAAAATCAGAGGTATAGACAGAAATTCTCCAATTCGAGCGTAAAACAAGTTAATACCTACATATATAAGCACATCATCAATCATCATTCTTGATATTCAAATGGAGATTTGTTTACATTTTTGCGGTTTTTAGTAACAATCATTTGATTCTTTAAATTGCCGCTTAATGACTCTTATCCTGTAAAAATAAATTGTACAAAATATGTTAAAACTTTTTGTGTCAATTAGAATACAGAATTTCCCATGAGATATCAACCGAATACCCGCCAAGTTGTGGAAAATTGTAAGATATTGCAAATAGAAATAGGTATATAATGTTTAAACAATGATGTGATAAACCGGGAAATATATAATACATTTCATGAGTTTTTTTAGTGTAGAATTTCCGTGTTGCAAGATACCTTATCAATAAATTTCAAAAAAATAGAAATGATTTGAGACGTGAAATATGATGTTTTGCATTTATTTATAAACCGCTTATTACTTTCTTAAATGAGTGAAACGCCATTTTAATGGTAGCATCAGTATTAACAGATGGATGAACCCAAAGAAATTGGAGAGTGGTTGATGATATGCGTGCTAGGAGCAGGTGGTTTCGGCAAAGTCACTTTATGGAGAAACGAAGTAAATGACGAATATATTGGTAAGTATATATATTTGACTATTATTTTAAATGTTATAAAAAAGCAAAGTAAGGATGAAGTGCAAACCGGCGATAGGGTACAATGCGCGTATTATATTATAAGGATTTCCTTGAGCTGTACGAATTTACAAATGTCGCTAATTTGTTGGGTAATAGTTGAAAATAAAACTGATATGGGTCCTGTATTTTATATTCGTAAACTCAATCGCTTGATTTATGCCAGGAACAGACGACATGGAAAACGCAGTGGTTTTTTTTTCTGGTTTGGGATTGTTAGCGCCAGTGTTGCCAGATTTGGTTATTTCCCACTTAGTGATTTTGGAACTAATCTAGATATTTAGTTAAAACTTTTGCCAAAATAAGATTTTCTAGTGATTTTTCGTAACAATTACTGATTTTCTTTTTATTCTCGTGATACAAAGGTTAATAGTATCAGAAACTTATATTGTAGGTATCTAAATTCAATTATATATTCAAATTACATTGATGTGTGTAACTTTAAGGCCGGGAACTTCGGAAGATTGGGCCTTTCTGAACGGAGATGTTTTAAAACGGTTTTTTTTTCTTGTTGCGTCTGATTGTGGGCATGTTTTAAAATTATATTGAAACCTGCAGGATGCATCATAAGGTCGTAACTACCCAAAGTGTTTTTGTTTCAATTTTTGTCAGCAGAAAATGCTTGATATTACTGCATTTTTGGAATTCTTGCTAAATTCTCAGGCAAAATGCAACAAGGTATTATTACCTTAAAACAAAGGGTTTCGAAGTTATTAGGGTTTTTTTTTTTCGAGAAAATCGACATTTACTGAAATCTGTATTTCTCCGGAAGTGCGCATTAGACAGATGCAATTTTTTGTACCTATATTAAACATAACGATGGGTTAGTGGCAGTAACACGAATTAATATTTTTCTAGGATTTCATAAAACAAAAATCTGTATGTAATCTAGTTTTGATTATTAAATTGTTTTCTTTCGTAAATATTAAAAGGTTTTGAGTACCCATTAAGCTATTAGGGCAGTTACTGTGGAAAAATATTTTGTTAATATATTTGATACGTGTTACTGCAAAAAAAAAGAAAATTTACTGGTCGATACATGGTGTTACTATCACATTAAAATAAAATATTTCTATTGGTCCAAGCGTCACATGTTCGTGCAGAATGTTGCTACCCAGATAACCATAAAAAATCCTGATTTCCCCAAATTTGATGATATGTGTTATTACTAGGGTTGCTCAATTTGCGCCAACAGCCAGTGGCGGGCGCATAAAAGATTACACAAAATAAATGGTCAGAAATAAAATATAATACGTGCTCAAACACTTACTGTCTTAAGAGTCTTCCGTGAAATCATAAAGTGAATAATGTCTGTTAAATATCTGCAACATTAGATATGTTTCCACAGTTGTTTCGGCAAACCGAGTGCGGCGTGAGGAAAAAGTGTGTTTATATGCAGAAAACGTTCTGCATCTAGTGACGTTAAATATTTTGCGTAATTAAAATAATCTTTGGAACAACTTAATGGTTCTGTTGACGCTTCTTCACAAATTCGTCTTAATGTGCCAAAATCAGAATCTTTTTCTAAATACTTTCAAACCTTTCTAGAACACAAACATTTTTTGCGTCTTCTACCGCGCATAGTTGTGCGTGAACATGTTGCACTATTGCAGAGATTCCACTAACGACACCGAAGGATTTTGTAATTTTTCTATTGCCTCCACTAGTCCAAAGTAATTGTTCTGAGTTTTTAAATCCGTTTTAACCTGACCATCTTGAAATTTCGACTGACTTTCCTTGATAGCCGCAGCTTCCTTTGGATCGAATTGTAAAACCACGTTCTTCATATTCTAAAAATATTTATGATAATAAAACGCGGCCTGTAACCATGTTCCTCAACGTGTAAGAGTAGGTTCTGGTGGCTCAGGCATACGGGGGCAGAGTCTGTGAAATTTGCGAATACATTTTGGGGATTTGACAAACATTGCTTCTGTATACGCTATTAAAGCGTCTACCTCAGGATAACATTTTCTAATACTACCTGCCACATGACTGAAAGCATGAATTTTACACGTAATATGTAACAAGTTAGCACAATGTTTTTTAAGAGACCGGCCTACAGAAAGCATGTTTGCGGCAACATCACTCATAAACATCAACAGTTGGTTTGTTGAAAGTTCAAACTTTTCCAATGTATTTAACACTAACTTTGAAAACTGCACTTACGTCCCTTGTGACAAATAACTAGTTCATTCCCTAAAACCAATTTTAGGAGACAAACTATATTGATATTATTTTCTATCGATCAATCTGTAGGGGGGCGAGTAAAACTCAAAAAGTCTCTTTTTTTACTTTTATTCTCTTTACATTAACTATAGTTCTCTATGTTTATACAATACATTCTATGACAACCGTTATTTCACCATCTTCTTTCTGTCTTCTCCCTCTGAATGCCACTACTCAGTGCTGCCAACCTTGATTGTATACTCATGTTCTCCCACAAATCAATATTTATCCACACTGTGATCATTCTTGTTTTGCGTTAAAACTGCTTATGCCACTTACCTCGCGCATCAACATTATCTGTAAATGAAAATTAACGTGTAAAATTCTGTGTACTATTCCAAACTAAACCAAACGTTAAGTAATTAGGATTGTAGGAGGATATTAATATTTGTGGGTAATTTTTAACTATAAATATATTGACAAATTTCGCAATTGTCAAATTTGACAAACTTTGCAAGCCAAATATAATAAGCGCTATCTAGCAACTGAGACTGGAAGCTTATAACACAACGTAGGGGAAAACGTTTAGATTGTTCCGAATAAAGTTGAACGGCCCCGCACACGCGTTTATGTGGTTCTGAATTGCAAATGTACCGTCAAACGGGGTGAAACTGATCAGGTTAGGTGAAGTGCATCAAGGTTACGATATTTACTTAATTTTGATGTTATGCAAATGTTACGCCACTGAGTATCTCGAGCGTCTGCTCCGATAGCTCAGTAGCGTTTTAGTGTTTAATAAGTAGTGAATGTTTTGTTTGAGGGTGGTCAAGTGTTTTGTAAGCTAATTAATAAAACTAATTGGAAATATTAAATATTTTACTAAATATTAAAACAAACTGTTCCACATATGAATTGAAAGTATTTAAACGTTTCATCAAAACGTGTATTAATGTGTTTAACAGCTTTAAAAAATATCCATAACAACTTTGTTTGAATAGGATGCATTTTTAGGTTTATCACTCGGGCTGCACTTTTTACTCGGCGTAGTATAAAATGACTGTCACTAAAGTGGTCACTGCAAGTAGCTGTATGGTTGTGTCCTTGTTTATTATACCTTGTAAACAAGGTTTGTGTCGTTACCTACGATATAACAAGGTCTGAGCGCTCTTCGATGACGTCACGTTGAGTTGGTGATGTATCACCGTATTACCCTAAGCGCTAAAGGAATCGTCTTTTTTTGCAATTCTTTTTTTAAGTTTTGAAGGGTTTCCGGTTTAAAGAAGAAGCCAGTCGTCAACTGAGTCCTTCTTCGCATCCCATTCGATTTTATTTTAGAAAAACGAAGCAAAAAGCAAACACGTAACCAAGCACCATTTTCGTGAAAGATGTATTTGTGGTCGATATTTAATCTACTAATTATTATTATTTAAAATTGTACATGTATTTGGACGAAACTAAGGTTGAAATGATACAGTAATTGCAATTTTGTTTCAATTTCACGAGAAAATTTACAGACAAGCTATTTAACCGAGGTCTTTAATTTCGTATTGTGTATCTATCATTACATTTCCCACAATCATTTTTTAAGTAGGGTATTTGTAGACCAAGTTATTATAATTGTTGCAATATATTCACTGCTGTGAATATGACATTTACATGTATCAGTATCCAAATGGCTATGTTTGGTGATATAATTTAAAATATATTGTATTAAAACAGAACGTTTATTGCACACATTTAAAAACATCTCTTCGTGTTCAAAAATAATTTTGTTAAATATTAAGTAAGAATAAAAAACTATTTGAACAGTTAAATCTTCACGTTTTTTGTCAAATACAACGGACAGTTAGGGAATTGAGTTGGAATAGCATCTTCCTTGAATTTGTAGCTGTTAAAAAATAAATAATATCTTCTTTTACAAAGTGTAACTCACAAAACAAAACATACAAAACAGCCGACGCCACAGTTTTTAGGTTATCCCGTTTTTATCGTTTCAGAAAAGGTTTTATCGCTTATACAACACTAGAAAAACATTATAGGTATCACCAACAAGTACAGAAATATTACTATACAGTTTTTTTTTTTAATAAAACCAATATAATTTGGATAAACCAATTCAAAACGCAAGAAACGATCTAAACGTATGAATGATCGACGACCTACTTCAAATTAGGTCACAGCCTGCTGATGTCAAAGCGCTCAGACCTTATGTATCGGAGATAACGATTGTGTGTAACTGCCCAAGGCCCAACGAGCGCATACTTTTTACGTTGGTTACTCGGAATAGTTAGTGCAAGCCGAGCGAACAAGGCTCCTAAATACACATTTTTTCTTTGAAAAGTGTCATTTTACGGCGTAGCGGATCACATGAAGTTTATCATAGTAGACACCTGTCTTTTCAGGTATGCGACAAAATGATGAGTTTACCATTAACACCTTAAGAAAAAAATCGAATAATATAGAGGTTTCTTTGTATACCCGGATGTTTCCAATATATCTATCATAAAAAAATTGCAAATAGTAAAAAAGTTGTTGGACATGTTGTCAGATGGGGTGGATGTGTGTTCAAAGACATTTCCAATTATAATTTAGAGTAGGTTAGACACTTTTTGTTGTTCCCTTTTTGAAAAAAAAGTAACAATTCTCACAAAACTGACTTGTGATTTTTGGATGCAGTCTGCTTCTTTGAAGCGTTTTTATTTACTTTAGTTAAAATTTGTTTCTGTTACCAAAGATGTACCAAGTCTACTTGAAAAACAGACTATTTTTTAGAGTTAACTTTACCTCTTGTGGATCAAACAATTCTTTGTACTTGCCGCTTTTTTTTTGTTACACTACATTCGTATTAATCCCCTCTTTAAAATTGCAGTGATCCGTATCGTGCCGTTTAAGATTAAAACAGTTTTTTGGATTAATTATTTGTTGATCCGTTTCACTCCACACAATGGAATGAAACGGATCAACAAATAATAAAAAAACAGTAAAAAAAAACATGAGAAAAACAAAAACAATGTTAATCGATTGTGTAATAATTAATAATAATTTTTAAAAAATTGCGAAGAAATATATGTTATTCTGTACATTGTATATTTTTTCGCAATTTTTTTTAGGTAAATATCACTATCAGTAGTATCAAAAATATTAAAATTTTACTTGCTTCATCCCATTCTACGGTAATGCGCGTAATATTGTTTTAAGTTGGCGTGACATATTTTTGTTAAAAAGTATTTTCTTTAATTGGAACACCCTATAATCAGCGTGCATGACAGTAACAAGTAAGTCATTAGAACAATTATTGAATACGATAACATTTAATCATGTGAAATTATCGTGCGATAGTGAAGTTAATTTATCTTGCGAAGTTCGTTATAACACGATTAACAACGATTAAGTTCCCTATGGCAAATAATCTGGAAAGTGTTTATCTATTCTTTTTATGAACTGAAATATTATAATATACTAAATATTAGTAAATACTAAATAATAAACTGTAGGTATATATACATAAATTACGTGGTTTTATTGTCAATACAATTATTATTAAATATCATCATATTCAATAACTGCTCCAATATTTCTGTCATAGCATACTAATAAAATAACTATTGACAGTAGTTCAGTTTCAAAATTGGCTGTAACGAAACATGACTGATTTTAAACTATTAATATGTTAGTAATTTTTTGTCTAGAATTTTGCCAAAGCTCAAAACTAAAATAATATACAGTGTGTTCTATTAAAAAATTACTTTAACAAAAATATATTATAGCAACTTAACACAGTATTGCGCGTATTTCATGAGCAATTCAAAACTACATGAGCAGATTCTTTTATGGCTAATCTAGATATCAAAAATTACATCTGTCTAATACACACTTCCTGAGAAATAAGGGTTTCTATAAATATTGACTTTTTCAAAAACACCCTAATAACTCTGAAATCGTTAGTTTTAGGACAATAGTACCGTATTACTACTGCCAGGCTTTTTAAGTTTTCGACTCCCACCATACCCTACCACATACTAGGTTTGTTCGTTTGTCTTGCTCACGTTAGTTCAAGAGTGTGATAGGACTATGATTACGTGATCGTTTTGATTGCCCAGAGCTATTCTAAATGGATACAAACGAACAGTACAAATTGGCATTTGTATACATAACCTAAAAGATCGAGTATGATGGCAATTGGCAATCAAGATGACATTAAAAAAATCATTATTACTTATTAAGGAGGAAGACGAAACCCTGTTCATACATATCAAGCTCATCATCCTGCAATGATGATATAGAACTTGCGAAGTTGTTCATGTTTCTAATAAAAGAAAAAAGTAGATAATTTGTTTATTAAGGAAAAAACAAATTGATTGTTGAACTTGAGTAGCTGTATACAGTGCGGTCTTAAAGTGGCCCCTCCCCCCATGCTATTTGAACGACAAAATTTTTAGAAAATATAGATCGATTTCCATTTTTGTGAACTAACTTCAGTTCAGTTGTATTTTCGGTGTCACCGGAGGTGACGTCAACTTTCTTATTTTAAATAGAACACTATATTTTTTATGTTTTTGGGAAAGGTAATCGAAAAGCGAATCCAAAGATATGTTATACTTTAGCTTAAGAACTATTATGATATTCAGCAATAAAGTTTTGGTAATCTGTTTTTGTTGTTACGCAAAGTTGGCTAGGAGAGAGCGCCAAGTTGTTTCTTGTGACACCAGACTGATCTAAAGAGCTCGTTGCTAAGCAAAGTAACCATAACAATTGCCAAACTATAAAATCTCAATTCCAAAAGCGTAAATTATTCTTGTTATTTATTGTTATTATAACCTGCATTTGTCATACTCTCGTTCTTTGTGCTCGATATTACTTTGTGTCATTTTATTTTTGTAGGCAATGTGCTTAAGTTTCAGTTTTTTATGTTGTTGATTTTACAATGGCCTCCGCATGGATCACGTAAGATAAACAAGTACTTAATTTTAATATTCGGTGAATTTGGCAACAATTACCACGAAGTGGAACATAACGAACACTGCCCTTGTACAGCCGGAAATATTTGAACTTTGCGCTAAGTATGGATAGATAGTATAAAATTTACAGGGTGAACTCTTTAAAAAGAAGATAATATAATTGAAATCATTGTACAATTTATTGCGCAAGCATGGCAGATAAAGCGATAATTGTTGCCAGATTTACATACCTATTATTAAAATTGAACCAGCAATTTTGCATGGTTCGTGCTGAAGCCATCATTAAAGTAACAACACAAAAAAAACTTTAAAAAAGACATATTGTCTATCGGAAACTAACACATTTAAACAAACCTACCCCAATTAATTAATTACAATAAAGTTCGATAAAGTAAAGGAGAATCAATAGTTAACAGATTACCAAAACCTTTATTACTGCATATCGTCATATTTCTTAAGCTAAAGTATAACATATGTGGTATCGTTGGATTCGTCTTTCGATTACCTTTCCAGAAACGTAAAAATATATAAGGTGTTCTATTTAAAATAAGAAAGTTGACGTCACTTCCGGTGACACCGAAAATACAATTGAACTACCGATAATGGCAAAAGTTAGTTCACAAAAAAAATAGAAATCCGCCTATTTTTCCCAAAAATGCTAACTTCTGTCGCTCAAAAGTTAGCATGAGGAGGGGACACTTTAGGACCTCACTGTACATTCCACGACATTTAATTGAACGCAATACTTATAACTTTAAAAATAATAAGAACTAGTTCATTTTTTTGTACTTGTTGTTTATTATTTATCGTAATTTCAATAAAATATTCGTAATAATTTACGGAAATAAGGAAGTAACAAAAGAGACTGCCTTTCTCCAAAATTAGTGCGACACTTGATTGAACGCAGGATAATAAAACATTTCAAACTTGCTATAAAAAATTACTTAATAATGGGTATGGCCTATCATTGTTATTTATTACCTCAAACAATCTATTGGGTAAGGAATTGTATAAACTTTGTAGATAATTCAGTGGTATTTCGTTAAATTCGTTCCAGGCTTTCAAAATTGCTGATTTTAGTTGGTCCTGATTCCCAAATTGACTTCCGCTGCCATAGATTTTACGTGACAAATATCCCCATGCGTTTTCTATAATGTTTAAATCTGGGGATAACGCTGGGCATGGCAGCAAAGTCATCCCTAAGTCGGTAAACCAATGTTTTACAATACGGGCGCTATGCGTTGGCGCATTGTCCTGCTGGAAAATGTAATTTTGGGTTCCTATTTTCTCTTCGATTTTCACTCGTTCATTTTGAAGTAACTCCAAGTACATTTTAGCATTTAAGCTCCCATCTATAAAAACTATATCTATTGTCCCAGCGTAAGAAATTGCACCCCATACCATAGCACCTCCACCGCCTTGACGTCTTCTAGAAATAATTTTTTCTTCTTTCCTCAAATCATGCCAATAATACCGATTACTATCTGGCCCATCAATACAAAAGCGCTTTTCGTCGGTAAAAATCACTTCGCCATGTCTCATGCGTCCTGGAGAAGTTCAGTCGCTCATTTCTGTGCCTGACTGTTAAAACAGGTTTTTTCTTTAGTTTTCGCCGAACAATGTTTGGTGCCCTTTTAAGAATTTGTTGCACTGTTCTTACAGATGCCGACGTGCCTACAGCATCCCTAATTTCACTTGCTGATGCCGCTGAATTCGAAGCTACCTGTAAAATTTTACGTTTGTCACGCACGGTAGTTGCTGTGGCAACTCTTCCTTTACGTTTTTTACCGTAATTTTCTCCGTCTCGGAGATAATTACGAATGACACAATCACTCTGTCTCAATCATCTTGCTATTTCACGAATTAAATAGTTTTCTTCGCGTAAAATATTAATTTGCGCCCCTTCTGAATTTGTGAGTGTTTTTACCCCCCATGATCCCACAACTTAAAAGCGAACGTCAACACTGTCTATAAAACACTTACAGATAAAAATAACAAAGTAATTTTGGTTCTACCTCGAACAATACTAAAGTAAAACTAATGCCAGCCTGGTGCGTTCAATTAAATGTCGCAGCTGTTTAAACTGTAATAAAATTTTATTGCGGTTATCTCCGTATCCGCTATTTATTCCTGTCGTATACTTACTTGCTTCTATGAAATACAACATATAATTAATGAATTCTCAAAATAATTGAATTCCTAAGATATCTATACATGTTGCGTTCAATCAAGTGTCGCACAGTGTATATAAAAAAAATAACAATAATTCTCTTTATAACTTAAATGATCATGCACGTATAACAAATAAACAAAATATTGTTTCTATATTTGTACCAAAATGTAAATCTAAATCAAACAGCAGTCTAGTTTATTTAACAATAAAACCGCACTTGTTTTATGTAAATGATTCCAGCAAATTTTGAAGAAGTTGCTCCCTTCTTAATTCTTAATGCTTCTGTTAATTATTGTATTTCACTTTCAATGATTGCAAGGGATATGGATCCCACTGAACACTGTACATCGAACTGCGCAAACTTACTCCACCTCCTGAGGAGGTGTAAGTTTATGCAGTTCAAAACTGTTGGAAGCTGTCCAACATATACAAACGAACATCGGATTGCCAGTTTTTTTACAAACGAATGCGCAATTTAAAAACTCGAGCTACACCATATTACACTAATTGACAAACGAACAAGCTACTGTTTCCGTTGGTGGCCAGAACGGCGAGCGAGAGCGACCTACAATTCGCTGTACACATACAGGTCATTCCATGTCAAGTCACAGACAAAAGTATCTACTATCTGTTTCCTTGTCTGTGGTCAAATGAACGAAGGTCCCCACTCGACCCTTCAATTTTAATGAAATTTTTACCGGTTATATTAGATAGCAAAGATATTGCTCTTTAAATTGACAGTTGGAGCTGTCAAAATTTTCAGAGAAAAATGCGATATTATCTAACTTGTATTTTAGAGGAATATATAAAAAACCCATAATGTGCAGGGTGTAGAATAGTGATAGGAAAAATCGTTATTTGAAAATAACAGTTTCAACCGTTATTATTTTGAAATAACGGTTGCAAAATAACAGGTTTAGCGTTATTTCGTAGTCTACAGTTCTACACGAACGCATCATGATTCCACATAGCACATGTGCAACTGCTGATCTTGTAGCACGCAAAAATTTAAATTCAGAAGTTTTTTGTAATATAAATATTTTATTGCGTTTTTTTGCAGATAGATTATAAACTGGTTAATAGATTAAAATAAATTAAGTGATAAACTGTTCATTGTTGTACTATCAGATTCAATGCAATCATTGTTACAGCAGCGTTTAATTTCCATCATTTTCACTGATCCTACTGTTATTTTTCTTATATTTAACCTTAGTTAAACGTCCGGCGTTCGACTCGATGTCGGCTACCGCCGTAATAACCGTTCGGAGAGATATTTATATAGGTACGTGATAAGTTATTTTTCGAGGGGAGTTGTAACTATTATCTGCAATAAACAGCGACTTCGATCAGACAGTCGTAGCGCCACGCAGTTGAGTACACCGCAGCGGCGGTCGATGATATGTTCACAACAGTCCGAAAGCAACCGTGCTATACCTATTATTTTCCCAGCGAGATAACAGTTGCAACAGTTATTGGATCCATAACGGTTATAAAATAATAGATAGTTAAATAACGACCCATCCCTAGTATAGAAGCATTTGTGGTAACTACATACTTTGGGATTACAGCCATATGTTAAATCTAAAAGAACCACATTTTTTCTAAATCTTTGGTGGTCATCCCGACAGTTTTAACTACGTGTTAGTTCCTAATGACCTAAAGACCGCCTTGGTGTTAGTAAATTTTAAGACGTGTAGATTACTCTAGATACAGTGGCAGACTTTTTTGCGGGCCCGCGGCGGCCTCTAGTATTCGGCCCCTTATATAGGTTGGGATACTGATAGAATAAAAAAATAAAGTGTAATAGAATCTGTCTTTTTACCACCTAATTGCCATTTGCTTTAGTTAAATGTTGGTTACATTTTTTTTTATGAACTAAATTAATGTTGATATTAAGTCACGAAATTTAAAAAAATGTTAATTTCCAAAAAATGGATATTCAGCAATCGTACTTTGGAAGTTTAATCGATTCCTTACCCATTAATCGAAGCTCTTACAATTAATGGAGGAGTTTTGATTGTTAAAACTGAGTAATCGATTTTTCGATTAATCTACTTTTTTACAACACTACCACACAGGAAAATTTCTTGAAAAAAGAAATTATTATATACTAATCAATTGGTCGATAGACAAAGTTTCGACTTAAATACAACGGTCGAGTCGGTTATAAAGGTGGTTAATTAGTGGAAGATTTTAGAACTGAACCTTTGATTATCGCATTTTATTTTATTATTTAGTTATTTCGTTTTTTAAGCTGAAAATGGGCCCCGCCTTAATCCGCCACTGCCTAGATACATTATAATCTCTTACTATTACTCTCCTTTAGCTGTGAAAAAATGCAAATTTATGCTTCCAAATCATCTCACCGATCGACAAAGAGAAAGATGGATGAATGAAGTGGAAATAATGAAATCGTTAGACAACGAAAACATTGTCGCCTACAAAGAACTTCCGTCTATCCTAAACACGGCATTCGAAAGATACAACCCCACTCGTTTACCAATACTCTCCATGGAATATTGCACCAAAGGTAACCTAAGGAACTTCCTCATCCAAAAGAAAAATCTCATGGGCTGTGCCGAAGCGGACGTCAGATGCATTTTGAAAGATGTTTCGAACGCCGTCGCTTATCTGCATAAGAAAAACATAACGCATAGAGATATTAAGCCGGAAAATATCGTTATTCAAGATTGCGACGGAAAACATGTTTATAAGTTGATTGATTTGGGGTATGCTAAAGAGTTGGACACAATAGCCAGTTTCGTTGGAACCCTAGCGTATCTGGCGCCGGAAATCTTCTATAATAATTCGTACAATAGCAGCGTGGATTATTGGTCCCTCGGTATATTAGCTTACGAGATCATTACAGGGGTCCATCCGTTCTTATCCAATAAAACACCGATCGAAAGTTAAGTATTTCAAATTTATTTTGTCCAGTTAAGATTTTGCGGTACATTTAATGCGAGGCGTGTTTTTTTTTTTTGTTCTTAACAAAGGAAATCAAAATTGATGCACAAAATGAACAAGAAGCTTTATACTATGCTTCTGCTTCGTTTTTGATGTAGTCTTTAAACTATTGTTTTTATGCATTTGGTTAACAAGTTTATATATACACACATAAGAATTTGAAGTGAAATCTAGTACTTTTTCAACTCTTTTACGGTGTTGTTTCATGTCCATCTAGTTCTGATATTCAAATACAGGTAATTACGATGTTTAACTTTAAAAGGTATTAGTATTGTATTTAAGTGATGATGGATAATAGTTATTTCTGCCCTTCAGCAGTTATATTTTGCTTGGAAGATCTGTGAAGAAATTAAAATTATTCAGAAAAGTGCTATTGCGTAGAACCAATTATTACTCACCCATAACTGAAAATAATTAGCGATATAACAAGCATTATTTGTAGCGGTGAACTCGTGCTGTTAATAAAAAATACTTTTATTCAAATTTTTTGTAACTAAAGTCATCTCCAGAAGAAGGATTGATGTTACATTGTTAGCAACTAAAATATACACCATTTTTCTATGGAAGGTTTCATTTACTCGTAGATAGACTAATAAATAAGATACCATTATGCAAATTTTACCACCAATTTGGACTCCACTGCAATTTTTTTAGTTTTACATATTTGACGGCAAATACATTTGTATTTGTAAATGTATTTGCCGCCAAATATGTAACCTAACCTCGTTTTCGCATCGGGGGTTGAAGTGCAACCCCAGATGCTTCGAATTTTAACAAATTAATTCATTTAATGCCAATAACGTTATGTCTTATTATACTCTTGGTTTCCGGGTTGGAACCGCGTCGTTGTCGCAGCTTTTGCCGACGTTTCGTCCTCACTCTTATGGGACATCTTCACTCTTATGGGACACACTGACTGGGGACTATTCATTCCGGAAGGATTTATATAGGGCTTGTTTCGGGTCAACGAAGCGGAAATGTTATGGATCGAGCGTGGCGGTTGCTAGGAGATTTGATAAGTTGGTATTTCCACGTGTAATGTAAGGGATAGCCATCTTCGCGATTTAAGTTGTTAGGATATTTGAAAATCTCTGTTGTTTTACTGATTTTTCTGCTATAATAGTAACGGTTGCGAGATAAGATGCGAGTAGAGTTAAATTGGATTTGGTGGCCACTTTCCAGTCTATGCTCAGCCAGCGCGGATCCGGCTACACGCAACAACCGCGTTCAACACTCGTGCTCAGTAACACCAGTGCTGACCGATCGCTTTGTCTCACCGATGTACACACTACCGCACGAACATGGAATCTGGTAGACACCAGGGACTTCCAGATGATTGCGGTCTTTGACGGGAAAATAGTCTGAGGGCTTGAAATTGGGTTTGAAGATGGTTTTTATGTTGTTCCTGAAGATAATCTTGCTGATGCGATCGGTGACACCATGTAGATGCGCTTGCGAAAATTAGGGTTAGATCAGGGGACTTGCTGTGGAGAAGGATTGGTGTAGCGGTTAATGGTAGTTTGAATGTCTTTCCTAGAATAATTATTGCGGATCAGAGTTTCAGTGATGTGGTTCAGTTCATGAGGAAGCGAATTGGGTTCAGACAGGGGAACGGCCCTTTGGATAAGAAAATTGATGACACCGCGTTTTTGAGCTGGATGATGGTGTGAGAGGCCATTGAGATAACTATCCGTGTGCGTGAGTTTTCGGTAAACGGAATGTCCCAGCGCACTGTCAGGACGAGAACATCTAGGAAAGGAAGGCAACCGCCCGATTCGATATCCATGGTGAAGCGTATGGAATCATATTGGGAATTCAGAAACGATAGGAAATTGTTTAAGAATTCGTGTCCACGAGCCCAGATGACAAAAGTATCATTTACGTACCTGTACCAACACTTTGGTACACAGCAACCTCATCAGAAGATAGAGGTCGACTGGAAAGGTTTATGACAGTGTGTGACAAGGTGTAGGAATCTTGGGTGGTTTAGGGATTAGGGAATCGAATTTTCGGGTTTGTCGTGCGGTAGAAAGTGAATGGGTTTTTCGGCTTGATGATAAGTGATGCGATTTATGGTAAGGAGCTGCTTCCTGGCAAGACTTCCGCAATGAATCATCAAATTACAACTCACAATTGAAGAACTACAGTGAATAGTTACAAAATTCATTATTTAGCCAAATAAAATTTCAATCACTCAAATAAGTTTCAAAGAAATAAAGAAATTTAAAAACAGCTTTAATTAAAATTGTTAGGAATCTGCTAAATTTTCAAAATTTATTAAAAAGAAATATAATTTTTTGAGATTCAATAAATCTGTGAACCCTTGGGCATTAAAAATTGTTTAATTTTCATTCAATTCTATTCGCAAGATAAAATTAAGCTAGATCCCATACATTTTAATATTTTATGTAACTTTTATCCCTGAGAAGTTAAATTTTACTATGAAGAATTCTGGCGCCCAACGTGGGGCGCTTAGAATTTTGTTACTTCCTTTCATCAGTATTTTACTTTGATTTAACTATTAATCATGGTCAAGACGAGAAAATTACTCGTACTCATGAGGAGGTCGTTGGTAAGTCGGAGACCACCAACACTGCTTCGACAAGCTTAAACGAATTAAAAACATACGTTGATTCACTTTCAAATAAAGTTAATGATTTGTTGCAAGAGCGTGACAATTATTTGATCAAATTTGACAACACCAGAATCGTATTATACAAAATTAGAACACCACTATTACAGGTTAGTAGTATACATATATGTTACAGGTTTAACAAAAAATAATATGAGTAGATAAGAATAATTACATTGATTATACATAATACAGAAAAAGACACAAAGTTATAATTTACATAAAAATTGTAATACCATCACTAGAAATATGTGTATATTAGTGTAATGTATGACAGCTTATGTAGAATGTCACTAAGAACAGTAAAGAGAGATTAAGAAAATACACCGTATATATACAAAAATTCGTATTTGTACATCGGTAGACAACCTCCAAGAAAAAAATAAAGTTACACATACCAAACATATCCTCAATGAAACCCAACAAAAATTTCTTGAAGCTGGAAGCATAGTATGTAATACCTGTACAGAAAACGTACAGCCGTATTTCGATATAAGAACAGAAACGCATGCATTAAGTTGAGTAAATCCGTGTTTTAATATGATGAATGCCCTTTTCTAACTATATTGAGACGCGGTTTTATGTCTATTATATATTTACACGTGCAATAAATGTAACACTTACTTAAAACTTTCCAATCATCTCGTAAATTTTATTCTTTTCCCTACCTTACTACTAGTTGCCATAGCATTTCATGTTCAAAATCAACCTTGTTCTTATAATATACAGATGGCTGTTAATTGTATAGAAGAAATTATGTCAATGTTTATTTACCTTAAAAAACACTGATTCAGTTTTCAAAACCTCATTTGGTTAACAAATTCCTCATTACCTTAATTTTCTAACTAAATTCACTATCACCTGGACCACTCATATAACAGTTTAGTTGGTGCAACACAATTTTCAAATTGTAATAGTATAGATATCTTATAAAAACTCGCATTTTATTGGAATAAATTTGCAAAAACAAAACAAATTTTTCGTATACTTTTTGAGATAATATTATACTAATTCAAGGAAACAAAGAAGTAAAGTCAATCAATCAAAATGTCAATTCAAAATAAAGTTTGCTATGCAACCTATGGAATAGTAATAAATATTAACAGTTAATTATAAGGTCATGCTGGACACCAATTATATCCAAATGAGGCATCAAAATGTGTTAGATGTTGTACGTGTTGTAGCTGCTATCCAGAATGGCACTAGTATTCGGGAAGCGACGAGAAATCGACTGCCCAAAATAGCAGCGTTCTAACTCCACTGTTACTAAAACGGAATTAAGATAATATTATTTTAGACATACGAAATGTTACCGTTAGCTTTTCTGTCATCCATGTGGAATCGTTGCCTATAAATCGGAGGATATAAAAAACGTATTGGATAATGTTCTAAGAGGAAAACAACTTAAATACATGGCCAATTTTTAGCACTACTTGCGACCTAACAGTTAGGAATAGATTGAGACAAGCAAACCTGAGACCAAGAAAAGCCATGCGAAAACCTGTTTTAAGTTCGAATCACATAAGGTGACGTTTAAATTTCGCATGACTATTTCGACTTTGGAGGCCAATACTCCTCAGACGAGTCACGATTTCGTTTGACTCGTGATGATCGAATACACGCACTCTACCATCACAATACCGATGTCCACATGAACGCAATTCTGCAGCTGCCTTAAAAGAAGTCGAAATATTTGGTGGTAGGTCTGTGATGGATTGGGGCGAAATTAGTCTTGATGAAAAAAAAACTAACAGTCCAACGCTACGTTACCAGCCGCTTATGGTGTAGGTGCAAATTTTGTGTTAATGAAAGATAACGCTAGGCTCCATACCGTGGCCATCACCAAAAGCTTCCTTCTGTACTCTGGGATTCAAACCATGGATTGGCTTTCACAAAGTCCCGATATGAATCAAATTCAACATCTTTGGGATTTGTTAGACAGACTTATTCGAAGGCGCCCAGACCCACCTTAGACTTTCCGATAGCTAGCAAATGTCCTAATTGAAGAATGGGAGAATATACTCCAAGAAGACATTCGTAGACTCGTGCGAAGGAATCTCAGAGGTGTCAAGAAATAATTCATGCTGATGGAAGACACATGCGTTATCAATGACCCACAATTCTCTAAAAGAGCTTTACGTTATACAAGCAGAATACTTGTTATGCGCTTTATTTTCAGTTGTATTGGAACAAAATTGTAAGATAAAATTTCTATTTTATTACAACTAAAAAGTAATTGGGATGAAAACACGTGTTCCTCTAATTATTTTGAGCAGTGTATTTTTAACAAAATGTTAAATCTTGATTGAACAATAAATATCAGTTGAGTGATTTTGGACACAATTAAATTTGGTTAACTATGGATATTTTGATTGAGTCAAAGCATTTGCTTCCCTTAGTGTATCTTTCTGTTAAACTTCTGCGGATTTATAATAACGCTGCACAAGACCAATTTTAACTTGTAAAAATATCAAATTGTTAATAAATGAAGAATTCAATATTATCAATAAAATGGTTTTTGGAAAATTAAACGTTATTGAAAAAGCACGCCTCGTACAGAATACAGTTTTTATTTAATAGTTTAAAATGTAGTCGATTTCATATCTCGTTTCTTCCCCTTTCTTCCGCGTTGAAATCTTTCCGAATCAAAAGATTCAATATTTACGGACATTCCCTTACACATACCTAAAAAGGTATTTTTTATTTTATTATAAGGATTCGTAATCCTAATCAGCATCTTATCAAAACATATCAAATAGACAATATTCCTTCCTAAATATCATCTCTCGGAGTTTTCATCATTATACAATCGGACATTGTATAATCTTTTAAATCTTGGGAAAACCCCGTGAATCATTCATACCAAAATTAGAGTTAATCTTATCGAGAACGCTATAACGGCCATAATCCCAGGCCGCCTGCAAATTGCTGGAGCACCGTATTACGTATCAGCGTTGCCGCTTATGTATATATGAAATATAAACGTCCATGCACAAATACTGATAAGGCCATTTCTAAGTAGGCTTGCTATCTGTTTTCGCGAAACTACTCCGCACGGTGCCGGCGAATCTTATTTCTTCCTTTAACTCCAATAGATTCAACTATCTGAAAGAAAAATCGGACGCGGACATCAGTATTTCCATAACTAAAGATGGTAACGTTATGTTTTTGAAAGAAATTTTGCTGAACAATCGTCTATCTCCGCTCTTCAAACCGTATATTGAAGATTGGTTGCGATTACTGCTAAGGTACGACGGTAGAACGCGCGGACTTCGAAACGGGGAGAAGGTGGTTTTCACGGAACTGGAAGCGATACTAAATCGAAGGATGCTGAAGATTTTTTCTGTTTTCAATTATCGCGAACTAGTCTACGAAGTAACAGAAAACATGACACTGTCAGACGTAAAGGCGTTGGTTGAGGAGGACACAAAAATTCCTGCTAACAACCAGATGTACACAGCAGATGAAAGAGTTATTATTCGTGATGACAGCTTTAGCGAATTTTTACAGGTAAGTTAAGCAATTTTTCTATGCACGAGAAGTTGGGGTAAGTCCATACACGTGTTCATAAGTGTGACGTATTGGCAAGCGCAGTTGATAATAAAATAGTAGAAAATTTTTACTAATCTAACACCATTAATGCTTCAATTGGCTTGTGTCCATTGAGAAATACACAATATTCCTAGCTCTGTCTTCGGCTTACTGAAGCATATCTCATTTAAGAACATAAAAATCTTAACAAACACTTCTAATAGATTCTGTGAACAAGAAAATATGATCCAATAAAGATTTGTATAATACACAGTTTTATTTCATTTACATATGTATAAGGAATGAATTAATTCACCAATTTCACAAGAATTTGTTCAAATATGCCGTAGAAAGGTCAATATTTACTTCCAAGTAGAATTACGTTGCTTTGCCACTACGGCGTATCTGTAAGTAATAACTACTTAGATTATGTTTATCATGTCCCAGTAATCCTTAAGTGACGCTATCTTAAAAGTTCAGCTAAAGGCACAAATTGTTTTTTATTGTCTTATTGAATTATATTCTAATTCACTTTAATAATGTCTAAGGACCAAATACAAAAGTGCTACTAAAGTAGCGCTCATCCTTACCTCATCTAATGTTCATCTATGTACTGGAGGAAAACTTATTCTCATCTCAAATTTGAAATTCATAATAAACCTGAGTCTTGCTAGGTTGGGGAACAGATGAGAAGCCGTCGAATTATTACGTTAACATTTGAACGATGTATTTACGACTTTCTCATTTGTTAACAAAATAATTACATTTGATTGCAGTAATTATCTCTAGTTTTACATATTTTACCAGAAATGACCATTCAAGTATCAGTAATAATCGTGTGCAGAGCAAATTCTATAAATTCTGGCAACATGTGTAGCAATGGTCCCACTTATCAATTCAAATGAGCACTAAGAATCTCTCCCTCCTTATGTGGGATAAAATTCCACGGGACACGGCATATTAACCATTAGCACACAAAGATGTGATCAAGCTTTAATTAGAAGCAAAGAGCAAGGATAGAAATACACCTTCCTAAACAACATAATACAATGTAAAATTCAGCAAACACAATGTAGTTAATTATTGATTTTGTTTTTTTTTTCTTTTTGGTTTCTTTTATTCAAATAAATAATGGAAATTACTTACTTACTTACTCGAAAAGATTTAAACCAAAACTTAGACATAACAAATACATTACATCTGCCAACACTATACCATTTATCGATTACTAGAATTTGCGAAAAATTTCACAGATTCAATGTTAGAATAAATTTTGAAGAAAGTACATTTTTATCTGATGAAATAACATTGTGGCTACAAAATCACAAAAGAAGTGTTTCTAAATCCCCACAGAAAGTGAAAGAAATTGAAAATATTTCAAGACCTAAAAGTTCAAATGAATTATGGGTATTTTTGATCAATTACTATTCGCTTTATTAAGAATTTAAGTGACATTACTTGCCCATTAAACCGCTTAATCAAGAATGATGTTGAATGGGTTTGGAGTTCTGAGTATGAGAAAGCAGTTATGCAAGTAAAGCAAGAAATGAATTCGGAAGAGGTATTAATCCAAAATTACCACTTGTTTTAGCAACGGACAGCAGCCAATTCGCCGTAGGGGTTGTGTTATCGCATTTACTATCTCAACAAAAAGACCAATACAGTTTGCCCCACAAACATTAACTGAGACCCAGCGCAAATATTCCAACATCAATCATGAAGCATAATATTTTGGGTTAGGAAATTTTATCAATATCTGTACGGTTGATGATGTAATCATTTTCATTTGATCACATCATCAACCGCTAGCGCAAATGTTACATTAGGATCTTCCCATTTATTAGCAGAGATGAACAATTATTGGATATGCTCAATCGGCGCAGTTACAATAATGTCATGAAAAAATTTGGCCAATTCGTCTATACCTTGCAATATCTGCTCCAACATTTTTTACCAAATAGTAGGAGCAAACGCTACTCAATACATAAGTCTAGTTGGTTGTAATAGACCAACACTAGTATTTAATGTTTGAAATTCCCTATCATCTGGATGTACTCCTAGATGTAAACAAGCCTCCTGTACGTCTATTTTGGAGAATTTCTCCCCTCCTGACATGTTTGCAAAAAGTTGGGGTGATCGTCAACGATTGTATTTGGATTTAAAGTTAGGATATTCTCATGTGACCAGTAGCTTTAACTTCAGACACGATAGCAGTAACGCTGTTAGTAGGTACGAACACTCCTTTACTTTGTCTTATACAGTAGTCTCAAATAGAGAAGTACATATTATGTCATACGCGCAGATGGCAGATTATCGCTTGTCAAGGGGTGGACCGTACTTCAATAGCTAACCGTTACCATTTCCGAAGAGGTTAGATGTGTTTAGATTAATTGTTTGGCGTTTCATTTTTCTGTATTCCTTATCGTTTTACGAATTGCCGTATTTTTCAAAACATTTGAGAGCTTTTAATTTTTGTTCAGGTAAAAACACAATTTGTATTGTTTTTTTTTTTATTTTTGAACACCCCATACTGTGACGTAATACTGCTTCTCTAAGTGGGACTACTTTAATGCTAATGGAAGAGGCCTGTTTTTAACAAATACGGATTAAGCATTAGATTTGAATCGAAGTTTAGCTTGAATATCTTCAATTTTCCCAACTCGTTTTTCAAATAAAGGTTTGTACTTTGCAAGAACTAAATTTATATCTGTAGTGTTTGAGCTAATGATTGTATTAATATTGCTTACATTCGTTTATAACAATCCTGCTAAATTCAACTGTCTAATCCAGTCGTGAGCGGCACCGAAGAGTCATCACCTCCATTTATTTTGTATAAATCTAAAACTTCATGATTTCCTGATTCTGAAATAACAGATATTTGATTAGAACTATTATTACTATGCAATAGCAATTTGACCCATTTTCTTACAAAAATTGCATAAGCTATTCACATGTTTACATTTGTTCGCAACATGATGTACACTATTACACCGGCAGCACCGTCTAGATGGCTTTCCTTCTGGAACTTTTACCTCTTCTTCTTATTGACTACTCTTGCTCCTTGGTTACTTCTTTTCCTATCTTTGTATGTAATAGCGCCAACTGTTCCCATATTTATCACTGCATTTTTCATCTTAGTAATCTGAGTCTCTGTAGCCTCAAATGCTTTAGCAATATCACTCACTTCTTGTACCTTAATATCTCTCTTTTGCAGTAACTTTTTTTCTAACGTTGACGATAAACATTATTTTATCACCTGGTTCCTTATTTGATCTTCCAAATCAGCGAAATTATATACTTTACCGACCGTCTCGGTGGTCGAACGGTTAGCATACTTGCCTTTCGATCCGAACGACACAGGTTGAAATCCGGCCGGGGCAGTTGATTTTTAATTAAGGATAAAAATCGGAGTATGCCTTCTCGAATAAGGAAATAAAACCGTAGGGTCCATGTCAATGCGACGTTTGACACGTTAAAAATCCCTACCAAAGGTTGGAACACCTTTAGATTCGGTAAAATTCTAGTAGAATTGGGCTCACAGTAATCGATGTCTAGAAGTGCGTGTATTTCGTAACCTGACGCTATACTATTTTATATTTTATGGCTTACAATTATTATTTTTCTATGTTTTGTATTTGTACCTACAATATGTAATTTGCTGTTTATTATATACAGCACTGGTCAAATATACGAAATATACATACATACAACAACATATTTCACCTTGCTCTTTTAGTTTTGTTTCGCTTTGATTTTGTTTCAAACTGCGAAAAACGTAACATTCATATGCTATATTAATTTTCGGGGCGAAATAATAACCTAATTCCTTCATCGTCACTGCATGCAGTATATCTTCTAATACTGGTAGGGTGAAGTAAATGTCTTAAGAATTCCCTTCGCCTCAAAGAATATTTCTAATTACCGGTTCCATTTCGTCCATTTTGTACCCACCAACTTGATACTTCTTCATTGTAATGAAAAGGAAGTAACGATAATTACTCGTCCCCACTGCTGTATTTTCGTACAGCCCGCAATAAAACACAGCAACAATTTTGTAAACCTTTAATTGGTACTAAATTATTGAAAGTTATAATTCTAAAAGATTATACCCTAGAACATGAACATGCAGCGCTTGCATTATTTAGGCTTAAAAGGTCACTACACAGTGTAACATAAATGTAGTACAGAATTTTTTGTTAATAAAACTGCGTTACTTTCACAGATTTACAAACAGTACTGACGTTGTACCAAACACACGTCTTCTCTAAAAAATAGTGAACACAGAAAAAATGCGTATACCTAATCTAATTGGACAGTTTCAATCAGCCAGAAATTTTAAACCGATTTTGAAATAATTTGAATTAATTTTTATTCGTGAAAATAGTATTAACATATTGCAAAGCATTTTTATCTTGTCTTTTAGGCAAATCCTCAGAAAACTCTTTACGTTTTCAATAAAGCGGACGATTTCGAAAAACGCACAGTGCCTTTACCCCGGCACGTACAGAAGTTGTTCCGATTGGCAGAACTTCCGGCCGAAACACAATTAAAAACTATATTTTCTCACACGATAGTTTTCATCCGCCGAGAATCGGAATTGCTCTCACTATTCGATGCAGCCCTTATCCTACAAATTGACCATGTCTTGTTCATGTTCGCCCAACTAAAGCAAGAGTACAGCGAAACACATAACGGTATAATTCGACTAAACGCTCAAATAGATTACTACAATCGTTATAACGAAAGACAACGTAGTTTACCTGCGATTAGACATAGAAGGTATTTCAATTACTTGACCGAGGAACGGAAGGCGTTACAACAAGCAAAGGAATTAACGGAAAACTTTAACTCTCTCACCGACAGGTTTTTGAAAGTGCACAGGATGGAAGCCGTAACAAAACATGCTGTGAATTTAAAGAAGGCGCTTGCTTCGACTGAGGATGATATGGCACAAAAGTAAGTTATGTATATTTGTATATAATCAATTGATCTAGAAACGTTATTATGTCATTTGTCTTGTTACTAGGGAACTAGGTTGATACATTTATTTTGTTTCACGGACTACCCCAGACGACGCACTCCTTGCAAATTTGGAGACCAAGTTATGGAAAATTACAGTAGAGGGCGCATTATACAATTGCTGCCATATTTCAAATAATTCTGTTACTAAGTTATTAGAATTGTAATGTCTTTAATGATTTCACAATATTGTAAAAATAATAAAAAAAAAAATGAGAAAAAAAAGAGAAGAAAATTTTTCTGCTAAAGAATAATAATAATTATTAATAATGAGCATTATGCTATTTATTTATTAGAACAATAACAAAATGAACTTTAAGTCAATGATTTTTAGACATATCTTATAATATCTAACAATTTAAAACTACCTTTAAACGATCAATATTAGTGAGAATAATTATTGATGAAAACACAATTGGCAAAGTATGATCACTAGAAAGCCTATTATTCACGATTGACACACTGGTTCTTCAATGCCGAGTATAAAATACCGTATTATGTGGATCTTTATGATTTTTGATTCTCTACTAGCTTCTTGATCATTGACTTACACTAAAACGTCGGCTGCAAACTCGAATATGTCCTAGCAGTATACCTCCATACGCCATTCACATTGCGCGTTGCCATAACTAAATGAAATTAAAGTGAAAAGGAACAAATGAAACCAGGGGGTAGGGAGTCTTGAAATCCAATAAGAAGCCAATTTTTGACCCTCTCGTAGATATACCGTAACTAACCTATACCTATCTCTTTCATAATTGGTTTGTAACTAGGGTTTCCAACTTCCTAACATGTTTGAATGTTTGTAGCCATAGTAACTGTGGTGAAAATGTCAAGCTCATACCGCGCCGCGTTCCTATTCAGTTTTGCAGGCTTGTCTGTAGTTTTCAATGAATTATAATGGATTTGTTCATTTTAAACTCGTTTAGTTCTGTTGCTTGAAATTTTCGTTTAAAAATCGGTCTCTTCAAACCTACCTGTACGGACAAATTTAACAATTACAAATATTACAACTACAACAGTAGGTGCATTTATTATTTTTAACCTTCTACGGAAATTCGCAATGCAATATTTTTGCTTTAACGTGGACGCGTATTTTCTTTAATTGAAAAACGCATCGAAGGACACTCACACACCCTCTAATATTTATATCAAATACAGAATTTGACAAAAATTGAAGAAAATTAAAAATAAATAGGCTACATATTCTGCTGATAGTTTTTGGTATGTGTACGAGACGCGCCAAAATACGGGTCCACGTCCATGGTCAGAATTGCCTTTTTATTATGTTATTCCATGCACGAAACTAAACTAGCAGGAATTATTTGCAACAGTCATTTATTTAGAAGACATATTTTGTTGTCAGGGAGACCGCCAACATTATTAAAGATAGCGCCATCTCTAGTTTATATCTTGAATATCATCATTTCTGCGAACCGTCTACGAATAGATTTCTGGAATAAATGTCACATCCATATGCGCCTCTACAATAATTTTCTGACAATTCAAAAAAGGATAGCTTTATACCTACTTTTATTGATTAGACAAAATTCGAAGAAATGGTACATACTGCAATCTCAGTGCTGTGTCTGTGGCTGTCTGGGGTAGTCTGTGTTTTGTTTATAACACTACTTGTCAGATTCACTTCATATTTTGTCGTGTTTCTTTTACAAACCTATTTTTTGTTTATATGCCACATTATAGTTTTCTTTTACATTTAAAGTTGTTTATGTAAAATCGTTTTACTGTACCTAAGGGTTGTCCAGAATAACCTATACTATTTCTAATGCCACATCGAAAGTTTGTTCGCTTGGGCTGCACTTTTTACTTGGTGTAGTGTAAAATGACGTCACTAGAGTAGTCAGTGCAAACAGGTGTATGGTATGGTCGCGTCAAGCAGATGCGAACGAACGAGTTCCTGTCATTTTTCATCACAGTACCGAGGAATTTTTTCCCACATTTTGTTCATGGTTTTCATTTTTTGGTTTCCTTATTTAACTAACGTTTTGTTATCTTTGTAGAACTGTCACTACACTGTCACAGAGCAGCAGTGATGCCAGACTTCACGATAAATCGTGAGATTTCAGGATTTTATACAAAATCTCACGATGGATTCGGACCTCAAATCTCACGATTTTCAATATTCAAAAGAAAATTATTCCATTATAGGGCAAATATTTTTTGAAACTTACATTAATAATCTGAATTATGGTGTTATGAATATTATTTATCTTAAATTTACCTTTTCTTTGTACATGCGTAAATGTACCAATACCTACATGTTGCATTTCTATTTAATAGCCGATGTAAAAAGAGAATGGCAAGCGATGAAGGAGGGTGGGTGTGATGTTACTGACATCTAGAAAAAAATTCTGTAGTTAGGAAATAAATTTCCTAACTTAAGTACATTCGTATTTAATTTACTATGTTTGCGGCACCCCAGTGCTGCCGTAGAAAATTTTCTCACAAATCAATCTATAGAAAGCTCGGACAATGATTTTAAAATTAATTCAAACCTTACAGAAAAACTTAATTAATTTCAATTAATGTATACGTTAAAAGAAGACACCGATACAGATTCTGAATAAAATATTTTTTTGTCGAAGTTGCTAACAGCTAATTGCCTATATTTATGTGTATTCGTAACTACATTTTGTACAATTTGTGTTTATTATAAAGTACTAAAATATTGTTTTTACAAACTTCCTTAGTTTTCCTATTACTAAAACGAATTAAATTTATATGTAAAAAATCATTTCTCACGATTTCTCATTTCTAATCTGGCAACACTGCAGAGCAGTTGTATTCTCTCCCTTGTTGTCGGCCAGAAGGGTAATACTTATTTTCGAGCGGCAGGACTATATTTTTCTTTTTGATTTACTAATTTACTCAACCATTAATTTATACACAAAGTAATTTCCTATTATCATGAGATTACCACTATCGTCCCTCAAAATACCAGCATTTGTTGTCAAAGATGTTCATCCACATTTATTTCGGTGTATACACTTTTTACTCATACTCTAGACTGCGTGTAAGAAGTGTAGACTCCAACTTCGCCAGTGCAGCTGCACGGGTCCCGACGAACAACTTTCGTGCAACTGCAAGCAGGCTCAGCGAACGCATATTTTTACACTGGTTACACGGAGCAGTAGTGTAGGCCGAGCAAACAAACATCGAGACGAAATGTTCATTATTTAAAATAACCGTTTTACTGTAAATTTGGCTTTGGCAACTGAATAACATAGACTATAATAAATCTATTGGTCATATTAGGAATTCACATCTATCTTAATTCACTGATTGAACTGAAATTTTCGCACAAGTGAACAAACAACGAATGTGTTTTGGTAGCAATTTGTAATATCGAGCGATCCAGTATGGTTATCAGAAAAATACTGATTGCCTAAAGGCAACAGCCTAATATTTGCTACTATTTATAAATGTGAAATTAGCAACTAGAAAGTGGATAGAACTGATATACGAGGGGGTGCCCAAAAAAAATCGAACTAATGTGGTGGGCGGAGCTTTTATAGATAACCGCGTTCTGCCGCTAGGAGCGCATAGAGCTACCATTCCCGAGTCAGTAAGCCAAGCGTCGTCGCTAAAGAAGGTTCCGTTCGGCTTGTGTAAATTTGTTAGTTACACTTGTTTTGTGTGCTCGTCGTTTTTGCAATAGCTGATTCTCGTGAACAGCGCGCGGCGATAAAGTTTTACTTCTTACTCGGAGAAACTAGCACAGAAACTCTTGAAATGTTTTCTTGTTTCAAAAGAGGTGAAATGTCAATTGATGACAATCCTCGCTCTGGTCGTCCTTCCACGACCTGAACCGGTGAAAATGTTGAAAAAATTCGCGAAATCATCCTGGAAGATCGACGACGGACCGTTGAAGAAGTTGTGGAGCTGTCTGGAGTGACTTGGAGTTCAGTTCAGCGAATTTTAACGAAAGATTTGGGGATGAAAAGGGTGGCTGTCAAATTCGTGCCTCGACTGCTGACTGCTGAACAAACACAAAATCTTTGAAAGAAGAGTTCCGAAACGATCCAAACTTTTTTTCCAAGGTCATCACAGATGACAAATCGTGGTGCTACGGTTACGACCCTAAAACGAAGCAACAATCAAGCCAGTGGAAGACTTCAAGTTTGCTTCGCCCCAAAAAAGCTCGTCAAGTGAAAGCAAGCGTCAAAACAATACTGATTTGTTTTTTCGATGTGAGAGGAGTCGCCCATTCAGAATTGTTCCACAAGGTCAGACAGTTAACCAGGCTTCCTATCTGGAAGTTTTGAAAAGATCGCGCAACAGTTTGCGGCGGAAGAGGCCTGATTTGTGGCAGTCGGGCGACTGGTTTTTCCATCATGATGACGCTCCTGCTCACACAGACCTCTCTGTGCGGCAATTTTTTACCAAAAATGCCATAACCTCTGTGCCTCTTCCCCCCTATTCACCCAACCTTGCCCCCTACGACTTTTTTTTATTTCCCCGCATGAAAAGAGACATGAAAGGAAAGCGTTTTGCTGACGTTGCTGAAGTGAAGAAAAAAACGACGGAGGCGCTGTCAGACACCACAGAAGACGAATTTAAAACATGTTTTCAACGATAGAAGAAAAGATTGGACAAGTGTATTAGCTCCAATGGAGAGCAGTTTGAAGGGGATTGAAAGATTTTTGTTAAAAAATTAAATAAATATTTTTTTTTTTAAATGAGTTTGGTTTCTTTTGGGTACCCCCTCGTATGTGTCATTTCCACAATCATTTTCGTACTCGTGCACATTAGTGCTACGTTTAGGTTTTCATTTTTATTTTTTTTTTTTTTCATTTCTTTTGCCTGTTGTCCCCAAAAACTTCATCGTGGCCTGCTTACTGTTATTCATTTTATTATTGTTCGTTTACGAAGCAGCAGTTTTTTTTTAATAGGAAAACTTGCGTTACGTGAAATTAGACATTTTTTATTAAAATAAATTGGAAGCAAAACGAAATATATGTTCTTCGTTAAAAAAAAAAAAAACTAATTTGAAAAGTAATTATTTCGTTTTGCAAATTTATTGAAACCTGTTTTTTGTTTCAAATATGTAGATATTATCTAGCCATCCTATACGATGTATTGAGTACGCAAACGAAAACAGTTTCAATGGAGTGGCATTTAAAGATGACAATTTTCACGTGCTGGCGACATAGATAATAATTTTTATTCCTTCATTACAATAGATACAGATTGAGTAAATGTGTCGGAACACCTGATTTCTGGAAACGGAAGTTTCATAAATTTTTTTACAAATTTCTGAAGCTAATAACGCATGCAGGGTGAGTCGGGAGAAACGGAACGAACTCCATGAGTGTATTGTACAAGGGAAGATAACGTAAAAAGACTCATATGTGCCTATCCGATTTCCATTTGTTTTCTAGTTATATCGTAATTAAAAAATTTTAACTAGCGGTCTTGTAAATGGTCAAAATTTTCGCTTGTTTTCGAGTTAATACGCCTTTAATGAAATAAAGATATCGTTGCATTGACTTCCCGTGTAAAACAAAAATTCAAGTCCGTTCGACGTTAAAAGTGTTTTTCGCTTCTTATCACATATGATCGGACGTACCGGCTATCAGAATCAATCCTTTCGAGACTCAAAATCATTTCAATACCAGAATAGTAACATATAAGGAAAAGGGGCTTGGTGTTATGAGAAAATGTGGAGAAGAAACATTGAATAGAGATGGCAGAAGAATGATCGAGTTCTGCATAGAAAATGAATTATTAATAGGGAATTCATTTTGGGATCAAAAAATTGAAGACAGATATACTTTTGTATAGAAGGAAATACGAGGAGCATTATTGGCTTTATAACCTTCCCAGCAAACCTACATCATGAAATGAAGGACATCATGACAATCCCCGAAACAGAAATCCGATCAAACCACAGGCTAGTAATAGCAAACGTGCAAAGTGAGGAAATAGAGAAAGAAAAAAATGAGGAATACACAAGAATAAAAATACATAAGCTCAGAAATGAAGAAACAAGGAGAGCATAGCAAATAGAGACCGATAATACACTTAGCAAATTTGAAAAAACAAAAGAAAAATGGAAAATACTGAAAGAAGCTCTCGTTCAAAAAGCAGAGATTACGTGCGGAAAGAAAAAAATAAGCACAGGAAAGAAAAGAACAGATTGGTGGACACAGGAAATTAAAGAAAAAATTAAAAGAAAGAAATAAGCGTGGCAAAGGTACAATAAAACGAAGGAGGAGACAAATAGACTGGAGTACATAGAAAGTAGAAATGAAGCTAAGGTAATGATAAGGGAAGCAAAAAGAAAAAGCTGGGAAAAGTTTGGCAGAGAACTGGGTGAGAACTACAAAATCAACAATAGGCAGTTTTGGAATAGAGTAAGAAATATGAAGGGAGGAGCAAGAAAAGAAATAAATGGAATTAAAAATATAGAAGGAGAAATAAAAATAGAAAAACCTGAAATATTAAAGATATGGGAAAGCCACTATGCTGACAAATTTAAACGAAGACAAGAAACTCCAAATGAAAAAGGTGTAGAAGTGGATGAAGAAATCGAAGAGAATGAAATTGAAGAAATAATATGAAGTCGAGTATGCGCTTAGAAATATTAAAGTGGGAAAAACAGGTGGAGAAGATAATATTACCCCAGAGATGATGAAATGAATGGGCAAGGAAGGTATAAGATATAGGCATAGAATATGCAATAAAGCGTTGAAAACGGAAAAAATCCCCAAAGATTGTGAAAATAATCTAATCCTCCCTATACATAAAAAAGGAGATTCGACACGATGTAAGAATTTCAGAGCGATCTGTCTGTCCTCCGTAGGATTTAGAATTTATACCCGAATTTTAGAGAAAAAATTAAGGAAAAATATAGAAGGAAAACTAGAGGACGAGCAAGCTGCATTTAGTACAAACAAGCAAATAAATGACAATATAAGTATTATAGGAAATATAATTGAAAGAGCTATAGACAGTGGGAAACGACTTTACCTGGCTTTCATTGATCTAAAGGCAATTTTTGATATGGTAGAAAGAAAATCAGTTTGGAGATGCTTACATGAGTTGCAAGTAAATAAAAAAATAATAAATGTAATAGGAAGCACCTACCAGAAAGTGAATGGAAAAGTACAGATCGGGAACTTTCCAAATGGACAGAGGAGTGAAGCAAGGGGATAGTATGAGCCCACTATTATTTATCATATTGATGGATAGAATTATGAAAAGCACTAGAAGAAAAACTGAGAAAACCACAATTGGATACAGAAACCTTACTCCCATAAAACTGGATGGTCTGATGTACGCCGATGACATAATACTGATTGCTGATAAAAGTAAAATACAGTCAATAATAGACATATGAACAACTGAATTAAAATACCTGAATATGGAAGTAAACATAGAAAAAGGTAATGATAATAAATTATGTAATATTAACAGAAGAACAATGCAATCAACAAAAACTAGAGGTAGTAACGGTCTATGAATATTTAGACAGCGTCATCTCAAATGATGAAAAACTTGATTTGAAAATAGCAAAAAGAAAATAGAAGACTACAAATATTTACCATGCATTGAATAAAACAATACTCAGTAAAAAGGAAATAGACATAAACATAAAAACTAAGGTATATAATACCATCGCTCTACAATCAATATTATATGCAGGTGAGACACCACCAACAAATAAATACGATGGAAATGAAATACCTCAGAAGGATAGCCGGGAAAACAAAATACGACAGAATAAGGAACATACAAATAAGACAGATGACAAAGCAAGAACCAATTGGAATCAAACTAGAAAATAGGCAATTAAATTGGTTTGGCCACATAACAAGAATGGATCGAGACAGACTGGTGCGAAGGGTGTTTGAGGCAGGAATAAAAGAAATAAGTGCAGGTCGCGGAAAAACCCTGGGTGTAATGAAAATATGTGCAAGGAACTGGAAGGGATGGAAAGCATAAGGAAGACGAGTAATATGCAATTCGATCCGACGCTCTAAAGGGCGTAAGGAATACGGAGAAGAAGAAGATCTGTGTCAATATCAATTTATTGCGACAGTGATTTGACGTTTATTTTCGAGTTTATACATGATTTAGCTAGAAAATGCTACACGCTTATTCGAATTTAGAATTTGCAAATATGGTGTTTGTTTATGGTTTTTGTAATGGGAATGCGACAGCTGCTAAAAAATATCGTCACCAGTTTCCACAGAGAAATCCTGGCAAAAACATATTTATCAGAGATTTCTATAATCTGTGCGATACTGGAATACTACAAGGTTTAGAAGAAGTAGAAAATATTCTGGGTTTAATAGAAGAAGGTGCAACGACCAGCTCGCGAAGAATTGGTACTCAATTGGGCATTTCGCAAGAAAGAGTAATAATCACACTCCACGAGCAAGGCTTATATCCATACAGCATCCGTGACGGCATTAATAATACTCGGAACTCTGATGTATGGTCAGACGATAATCCCCACGCAACAATCGAAAGTAATTTTCACCACAAGTTTTCGGTAAATGCGTAGTATGGTCCATAGTTATTTAATTGACCCTTTCATTTTGGAGAATCGCCTCACAGGAGAACGTTACCTTAATTTTTTTACTACAAGTACAATTAGAGAATGTTCCTTTAAACATCAGAATGCAAATGTATTATCAGCATGATGGAGCTCCTGCACATTTCGCTCGTCAGGTCAAACATTTGGACGGTTTCGATGATCTGCTCCTCTTTCTAGAGCCAGTCCTTGGCCTTTAGGCTCTCCAATCACTAAGTGACAGGCTACTCCACTCTGTCCAGGGGGTTTTCTTGGTTTTGTCACTTTTTAGGGTCCATGTGGTTAATCTCCAGGAGAAGTCGGCATCCTAGGAGAAGATTCTGTCCACGACTCTGACCACCGCACATCGAGGGGGAGGACGGTCTTGTAGTTCGACTGCCACCTGCTCCAGGAGAGAGTTTGAGGACGCCCGCACTCTCTCCAGCGTATTTCGTGCCACCTGGTGTAGGTATTCCTTTATCGACGGTATTTTCTAAGTCCTCTTGTAGCTGATTGTTTCGCACGAACCATAGAGCATTTGTGATGATCCTCAGGATTTTATTCTGACGGACTTCCACTCTTCGCAGGTTGCTGGCGGCAGCCGTGATCCACGCCAGAGCACCATAGGTTAGCATTGGTCGTAAGCATATTTTATAAATCAGCATATTCGTCCTCAGATCAAGCACAGAGTGCCGTCCGAGGAGAGCAATCAACGAACTCTTGGCACGGTGATATTTTCCCCTGATGTAGTCGATGTGGGCTCTCCAGGTCAGCCACTGCTCGAAAACGACTCCCAGATATATCGCCGACGAACTCCATGGAATCTCGGCGCCTTCTAACTCCACCGTTTCCGGCGCCGGTCCGGGGCTTTGGATTGGTCACGGTGGTCCTATTAGTTGGCCTCCAAGATCTCTAGACCTCACACCAATAGACTATTGTTTATGGGGCAGATTCAAAAATGATGTTTACAAAGTAAGAGTCGACACTCAAGATGCACTAATTCGACGTATTAGAAATACTGCAGCCGATATTAAAGAAAGACATAAAGCACTCAGGAGAGCAACAGACATCCTTTGACGGGTGCTTAAGCGAAGCATAAAATGTTTAGAGGTCAATGGCGCTATTTTTGAACAGTCATTAAAAGAACGCTATAATTAAAAAAATGTTAATGTGTGTAATTTTGTGTACTTGTAATTACGCTATAACTTGAAAACAAATGAAAATCGCATAAGAACATATGAGTTTTTTTAGATTATTTTCACGTATACAATACACTCCTGGAGTTTGGTTCGTTCCTTCCTACTCACCCTGTATTGATTTTTGACAAGTCCCATATTTGTTCAATTATAACATCGCCAACTTTTTCTAAATGTCATGATTTGTACATAATTTCGGTCAACAATTTTTAGTGATATTGCAATTGTATAGGATTTAAATATTTTATATTTTCAGTTTAAAAATATTCAGTAAAGCAATGAGGTGAGGGGGATCGCGTAGCTTCTGTTCAAATTTAATAAAAACCTTGATTTTTCACTTAATTATTAGAAGGAAAACATTTTTACAGAGATTCCCATTTTTGGATTTTAGAGCAAAAGGAAATCATAAAATGTCAAGTGAAATCATAGCAGGTCAGCAAATTTGCATTTTTGCATAATGCTGTAAAAATATGTTTTTCTTTCAATATTAATCCTTTCCCGTATGTCCCGAATTGACCAAACATTTTCCACATTCATTAATAAATGACGTCAATTTCCTAGCAGAAAGAGTTGCTGGCAGAGGACTATCTTTTCAAAAATCTTCTCTTTGTTATCGTTAAAAAATGTTAAAGCAGCAAGTATTAAATACATACATGTACTACCTAATCTCCTTACCCCTCTTTTCCATGTAAATATTTTTTATTCGAAAAAAAACTTGCATTGCCATACACTTCACAATAACTTCTTTAAGATACAACGACGCCATATCACTCTTACAAAGGATCAATAGTGACACCAATTCGACAACGGAAATGATCAAGGTTCTCGACGTAATCTTGGAAATATCATGGAAAGCTATATTTGTCAATAAGGACCTAAAAATATATCTAAGGTATGATATACAGTGGCTGCAGTCAGTTTTCCAACCTCTTCCTCTAACATTTTCTCCTTTTCAGATAAAATTCGGTCACAATTAATCCCTACTTTACCGTGTTAAAAGAGTTGCTATAATTTATTTGAAAAAAAATAACAATAGCATTGAATTTGATAAGAACTAACACTTTTTCAAGTAAAACTTGTTCAAATTGTAACACCCTTTCGAAGAGTAATAATGTTTATTCCAAAAAAATTTATGCGTGTATACAGCATGTGCACCTGGTGCATGGGCGGAAAATTTTCCTTTTCTGGCCAAATTAGAGACAAAGTTTTCAGAGACAAATCCTGCACAACACAAAATTATGTTCAAGTGTACAGGCTGTTCAATTTCCGCTACACACGATACAAATTCCGTTTTTAAACGGAGCATCTATATATTTTTGCGTCTCTTCAATTCATCTCAAAAAGCCAAAATTAAATTAAGAAAATACACAACAAAATGACAAACACGTACTTCACTTCATTGTGATTGGATTTGATCCTTATCTCAGTTATCCCTTTTCTCTTTCTTCTCTTTTAAAGTTGTTTTTGAGACCACAACAGTGGTGGGCGTAGGTTGTTAAATACCTACGCTGATGTTGATGGATTAATTAATGTAACAGATCATTAGCGTTCAGGATCATTAGTGGCCTTTTATAAGACCAGACAATATTTCTGTCGTAGTTCAGAGAGCTGCTAATCAGGATGTTCCTGTGTCGGATAGCGGGATGTAATCCATGATATAGAGAATCCCCAGGTAGTTGTGGAGCGTTGCGCTCCTCACGTACCAGGAAGCGTTCACACGCTCCCTGGTACGTGAGGAGCGCAACGCTGTTCGAGGAGCTGTTCGAAGAACCCGGTTCTGGATGACTCGAAGTTTGACAATGTGGCGTTTAGCAGCTGCCGCGTAAGTTAAAGTAGGACGGATCATCGAAAGGTAGAGGTGGACTCTACTATTAGAGGAGAGCTTGCTTCGACGATTCATAATCGGATTTAAAGCCTCCAGAGCTTGTCGGGCTTTACTGACGACGTGATCGATATATTTGCCCAAAATTAACTTTCTATTCAGGATGACCCCGAGGTACTTCACTTGCCTGTCCCATGGGATCGCTTCATCCAGGACGAGGAGATCTGCCGGATCACCATCTCTTTTCTTACGGCGGCCGAATCTGGTGAATAACACGGCCGATCTCTTGGCCGCGTTGATGGTGATCCGCCATCTGGAGTACCACTCTTTCAGGGCTTAGAGGAAGTCTTGCAGTCTAGCGTTCACTGTACGCGCGCGCGCCGACCTGTAGTGAAGATGCAGACGTCATCGGCATATAAGGCGCAACCTACTGAGACGTCTGTCGGGATGTAACTGATGAAGATTGAAGGTCCTCTTGCTGAAGAGCGTTGCCTATCCATCCGCACTCGAAACTTCCGATATAAGAGGAACGACGATATCATTCTAATTATGCCGGTAGGCATACCTGCAATTTGCATCTTAAAGAGAAGACCCTCGTGCCAAACATTATCGTAGGCTTTCGCAACATCCAAAAATACTGCTACTATGTATTGATGTTTGATATATTCCACTACCTTAAGGATTGTGGTACTATGTTCCCTGCCAAAGCCAAACTGTTCATCTGGAAATGAACGAGAGATCTTCAACTTCAGCTTGCAACCTGCTGAGAATTAACCGTTCAGCAATCTTGCCTAGCACGGGAAGGAGGCTAATAGGCTTATAATTCTGAGGCCACATCCTCGCCTGTACAGACTTCGGAAGAAGTACCACTTTTGCAATCTTCCACTGCGCAGGATAACATTAGCCAAATACGCAAATAATGCGATGGCCTAGTCGGGAGGAACTTCAAGGCTTTGTTGGTAATACCGTCTCTACTAGGAGCCTTACCAGTATGTAGCGTTGAAATAATTGACTTTACTGCCCGCTGCAAAACCACTCTTAACGGCACCTCTTCCACCGGCTTGATCAGGATCCCTTAGCCAACGTAAACCATCCTCAACACGATCGACATGATCATTACCTATGTTATCATAGACCGGGCTGCACTGTCCTTCCAACGAGTCTGCAAAGACTTCAACTTTGTCCTCAAGAGTGAGTGCTATGCCGCCAGAGCCATGAATAGGCGGAATTGCAGACTTCTTTTTTATAATTTTTACGGCCTTTCACAACGTTTGCGCAGAACCGGACGCCCTGTTCATCAGTTGTTACCAGCGGCTCTCGCGAAAGTCGCTCAGCGCCACCTTCACGTCCTCATTACTTCGTCGTATTCCTCCTCATCCGCAGGGTCAAACGTTATTTGCCAGCGTTTCCTAAGCCGGTTTTTACGTCAAATAATCGTCCTTGTATCCATGGGTAAAAATGGTTTGTTAACATTCACTCTGACCGTGTTCGTGGCGTAGTCAAGACTGTGTTCCACGGACTCCGTCAACCTACTAACTGCCGCGTCCAACTGGGCAAGGTTGTCCATTATAGTGATCGGCTCGATCGTGTGAGTCAAATGGGCCCAGAAAGCCGGCCTCTCGAAAGTGTAGTCTGAGGACAGGATCTCGTCACCAAGGTACAAGAGGACGGGGTTATGATCCAAAGATAGCTCATTGCAAACCTCAAGACGATGGGCGAGGCACACATCCTACATCACTATAATGTCTAACACATCTGGTCTGTCATTATATGGATAGGTAGTAGAGTCGTAATAACTTGTATCGTTCACGGCAGAAACTGAACACCCTGTGTACTTGAACATAAATCTATATTGTAAGAGACTTTCCTTCGAATATTTTGATTTGAACACTTTTTCTCTAAATTACTCGGGCAAGAAGTATATTCCACCCACACGCTAGGTGGATACGTTGTATTATATGATTATTTGCAACGACTTGAAAAATAACGACCGATGTTTTTAAATTTTCAGGTCTGCTTTGTTGGTCCAAAGAAAATTGGAAAGGCTATTGATCTGGTGCAATGCACTAAATAAAGAGGTTATTGAAGTTTCGTCGTCTATACAGCACTGTGAAATTGAAAAGTGCATCTGCCTTCAGACTGCTTCAGCTCAATCGAATCAGATATCCTTAGTATTTCCAAGAGATTTGCAACCTATGCTAGGCGCAAATGAAGTTATACGAAACAATATCGATCTTCGATATCAGTAAGAGCTTTTCTTGATGTCTGTATTTTAAGTTTAGTTCATTTATTTTCTTTGTTTCTTGATAGAATTCAAGAAGTATCGAATGAAGGCTCGGCCTATCTGCGCAATATCCAAAAGGATATGATTTGTTTATTGAATGGCATTATTTTGCCGGCTAGTCAAAGTGATGTCTAAAGTGCCAGATTATTATTTTTTAAACATTATTTATGTATTTTATCAAGACTTAAAATAAATATATATATATATATTCTTGTTCATGCTGTCTTTTTTTTCAAAAATTCAAAGAAATAGCTTTATCCTACAAGAATGTCAAGAAAGTCTGCGAGAATCTATTGAAACAATTTAAGCAGTTATAAAGTTTAATTCAAAAAACTTGTTTAGTAAAGGTCTACAAAAAAGTATTCTTATTGAGGAACTAAAATTAAATGCTGGTGCAATACGGGGAGCGTTCTGTGATTTAATAATAAAAAATATCTCAATCTTTATCCTAACACAAGATCTCAGAATCCATAGAACATAAGTGTGTGAGTGTTGTATTGGGCACCATAATAATGAGACCTCTCTCTGTACAGAAAAATCGATATCTTTGACAAAAGCAGATTAAGCTCTAAACTAGACGGTGTCCGATTATGAACATAGCAGTACTCCAGCACACTGTTCTTTAGAAAAAAATCGTTTAAATGCATCATAATCGCATGGGCACTGTGGAATCGAACGTGTAGGTTCTATTGGATGGCCAGCTCGGTCGGAGTTAATGCCATTAGATATTTGTAAAGGGCTTACCTTAAGTCTACAGTCTACAATGGAGTTGAAATTCTTCACTTCAATGGATTAAAAGTAAGACTAATGTTGAAATCGCTTAAAATGACGCAAAATGCAATAACGAATGTGTTAAATAATTTTTATCATCGTTTACTGTTATAAATTTAATTTTTTTAATTTTTTTGTAATTCTTGTATTGTTATGTCTCAAATCGTTACAATATTTTTTTTTTTGTAGTAACTAATATTTGACGTACAACAATTCATTTTATCGCTTCACGCTGGAATTAACACAATAAATGATGTTAGGCATTTTGTGTACGTCCCAGGAACGCAAGGATCGCGGGGTCGTATATATCTCTGCGAGGGAGAAATTCAACAACGAAATTGTCACCGCCAACCCAATAATTCAGACTTAAATAAAACTGTAAGTTTATAGGCTGATTTTATGTAAGAATAATCAGTCGACCACTGTACGTACCCGACATCACAATTTAAAAGGGCGATGAATTCTAAAAATAAATAGAACCGCTCCACTACTAACTAAATTACATTTTTTACATTTCCAGTTATCCAATATATTAAATGTTCAAATAATAGTAAGTGAATAAAAAAAAACGTTTTCTAAATCTAATTAACGAAAGTTTATGTCAAAATGAATCGTATTTGTACGTGTAAAAATTTACCTGAACCTATTGCAATAGATGTCCAAATAGACCGTCATTTGTCCTGGTTTATCATAACATAATTCAAAATAGTATGATTACAAAGCAAATCACAAATAACAGAGGAACAAAAGATGGAGATAAGCAAGGATAAATAATAAAACAAAAAACTGCGGTATAATGCGTGACCAAAGTCTGGTGCGACCCTCTCGTGGCAGCGGCTAGATTATTAGTGATTGATTCCTTATGCCAACGCACTTTTAATGCGGGTAAATTTTGTAATATCCATTTATTTTAGCAACCATTACAATACGAAACTTTCTATCAAGGCATAATACGTAACGTTGAATAACTTAAAAGAGATGTTTTCATAGGATACCTATTGAATTTGACGAATATTGAAATTTAAAATGAAAATACAAATTTGTTACCAAAAATATTTTCCACCGATCATCTGCAATAAATGATTCGGTTAGTTCTCAACGTTTATCCCTAAGTTCTGTTCTTTTTCTTAGATAGTCTGACAAAACTGTTCAAGAATCAGCGCCTATTTTTCAACAAACAAAAAACGTTCTCTATTGTTATTTGTAGACGCTTATTTGACGTTAGCCGTTGTCAATTAAATGTCATTGTAGATGCATTTTAGTAAAAACAATACACGTAGCAAAAAAAGAAATGATAATTTTCTTAATGATCTTAAGCACTTGCATGAAACTTATTGCAAGCATCGACCAACAAACTTGTCTAGCCGAAGCTGAATTCGAGTATTGGTAAAAATTTTCGAAAGAAAGATCGTATATTTTTAATCAGAGGAAAACTATCGTTGTAGTAGAGCTGATAAGTCCAGCGAGAATTTACTTTGGAATTTGTACACTGGTCATAATCTTTTCTTCAAGATTTTATTGCCGGAAAACTGTTTAAGTTATGGATTCCTTTACTTCTGGGAGCTGAGATTACTATGTAACAGTATTCCTTTCTTTCTATTAAACTGACCAAATATTAAGTAGTACAAACTTTTAGCAACAGGGAAGGTAATTAAAATATTTGATAATTTTATCAATAGAGCGGTTCTGACGATCAGAAAAGGAGTCCTTTCTTGCAATGAATACAATCTGCAAGTTATAATAAAAGGAACGAGAAAGAATATTAGGACTTTAAACGTACTTAGCTGATATAAACATTCAGAAAACCAATTTATTCCATCAAAATCGTACTTTAGTGCTGGTTTAAGATCAATACAGCTGGTGTTGTGCCTATCATAACAGGTGGTCAATATAGAAATGCGATGAGTAGTGATAAGGTAATCTTAGATGCCACTTCTACGGATGAAGCTGGTGTACCAGGCTTGAAGTACAACTGGAAATGTACCAGTAACCCACCCAAACCGCTTTGCAAAGAATTTAGTTCGAAGGGTAGGTATATCTTTCTGTTTCGGCCAGTTTAAAGGCTATTTTCAATGATTACATCGAAATCTTACCGCAATTTTCAGAGAAACAAACTCAGATAGATGTTGAAGGAAGCCCTGGTACAGTTTTTAATGTCATGCTAACTATTTCTGCTAAGGATATTATGAAAACAACTTACCAGCATATACGCATCGTATCAAATAATATTCCTTTGGTACATATCAGGTAAGAAATTTACGTAGAGTATTCCTATTTTTAACCCTGGAACCCTAATCTTATTTTTTATACGTTAAGACTAATCCTTAGTCGAATCGACTAATACACATATAAGAGCCATTTTTTCGATACATATATAGCAAGCATAAAAAATATTTTACCAGTTGGTATTTTAATCTATTTGAAATATAAATAAAGCAAAATTTTTAACTTTTTATAATTAAATTTATTTTAATAATATATTTTTTCACAGATTCGTTTTTAAGGAACATTTTTGAGAACAATTGTAAAATTAATAGAAAAAGAATAATTTTAAAAATTAAATAACGAAATTCATTGTAAATACAAGAAAATTAATTGGAAAAGTAATTCAGGATAACAAATTATATAGGTTATTGATTTTGAGAGTAATTGCTACAAGCTCAATTTTGTGTTCTCCGCAACATAACTCAGCATAACTCAAATATGACAATACTTACTATTGTAACACGAAAGCTCATGATAAGAGAACATCGACGTCTGAGTATACACGACTGTTACAAGCGATCGGTAAAGCGAGCAAGAAACAGTGTTAGGAAATGTAAGCGATGTTAATCGAATCGACTAACATTAGCGTTGCAGGGTTAAAATCTGGTTTGGACTTCCCACTTTCGAGTAGGAAATATTGACGCACATCCAGGCACATTTTTACTATTAATTCTTCTAGCAAATAAATAGTGTGCAATGTGTAGACAAATTGGTGCATGGATGTAGCTCCAAGAAAAATTTCGAAGGAAATTTTGCAGATTTATTGAGTAGAATAGTGCAAACCATTAAATTAACAAAGTATGCGAACATAAAAAGCTAGAGCTCCTCAATAGTGTGTGGCTCCTCCTCTGGTTACAATGATTGCTCCTATGCTTCTTAACATTTTGTTGAAGTATGAATGTGTGATGTATTGAGAGATTTTAATCCATTCATTATTCACATCCATACCACGTAAAAATCCACTATTATTGCTTTAAGGCAGTCCACTGCCCTATCTTCGGAATGGGAATACCGCCTTTGTGTAAGCACGGCCTAACATTGTTGTACAGCAGATGACAGGCTGACAACCACTCAGCGCTGTCCATTTGACACGGGATCGTCATGTTATCGTCGATTTGACCGTAAATTCAACAAATTTACAAAAAAAAATGTTAAAAACGGTATGTGCGGTTGAATCAACTGAGACGCGACTGCTCCCGGAATAAGAGGAAACTACCTTCTTGCATCTCATTTAGAAGAAATCATACTATCAGTTCTCAGACAGTTTTAAACGTTTTCTAATTTACAGAGTGACAATAAAAAAAATACAATGCATAGTATTATTAGCTCAAAGTAAGAAAAAGTGTCTATAAACATTGGTCCAAATGCTATTGCCATATAGCCATAAATTATAAACAATAATAGTAGTAAATTATTAAAGAGGGTTCGCAAATTGGTCGCCATTTTCTTGTATACACAATTCCAACCTTCTGATCATTGATTGGCGACAGCTCTGGAATATTCCTGGATTATTTCGGAACCCATCAACAGCTTCTAAAATCCTGTTCCAACGCTCCTCACTATTTATTTCTTCGGAATATAGGTCATTTTTCATGAACACCCGAAAATCGAGGGGATTGAGCGCGGCACTTCTTGTTGGCCTTGCAATTGATTCGCCTATTTCCAAAACGTCTATTTAAATAGCCTCTTGCTAATCCAGAACAATTTGTTGGTTCTAGTAATATTTAGCGGTAGATCCTCTAACAGAATTTTTTCTTTTAAGTTCTAAAAAATGTCGAGAGATTTCGCTAGTTAAACGAATTGGCAATCGATATGGCCCGATTAAAACATCATCGATCATCCCACACATTCAAGGAAAACCCATATTGGTGGTTTCTTATTATGGCTTTATTTTTCGTCACACCAATAGTGCATATTTAGAATACTGTTGCGACTGAAACCTGCTTCATCCCTAAACATAAGTAACGACAATAAATTTTCGTTTTGGACTTGGATTTGCAGCCATTCGCAGTATTGCACACGAAGTATATGATATTCTTCTAATAAAAGTTGAACTTTCTCGTAATGGAAAGGGCCAAGAAACTGTTCTCTCGGGACTTGCCTTACAGACTCACGGTTTACGACTTGTATAGTGGAGCTTATTTTCCTAGTGCTAATTCTTGAATCAACCATACGCAAAATAGCTTCCTTATTATGAATGGTGCGACAGTTCTTTGGACTCCATTGTCAACTTTCCCCTTTTTAAAGCAGCCATCTTCTCCTAATCGTCGCTAAACGTCAATAAATGTTCTTATATTTGGAATTTGCCCTGTAGGGTACTTTTCTCAATAAAGTCCCTGAACTTCACTGGAATTTGAACACATAGTCATGTTCCTGTACTCTAAAAATGTATACATCACCATCGGGTAGGGAGTCTAATGAGAAAACTATGTTTGGCCCTCTCGTAGACATTCCACAACTGACTTACAGTCAGTCACAAAGGTGTTCGTACACCTGTCTAATGTTAAAGAACATTAAATCTAAACATTCCATTATGATTTAACAAAGTTAGAAACACTAATTACAACATGTAAGCAGTTATTTAAAACTATGACGGAATATAATAGATAGATATATATATATAACAAAGTTGTTAGGAATTCGGCAAATCCCCTTTACAGGCCCGCGTACTTGCGAGAAACGCATTCAATTCGTTTGCAAAGATGGATCATGTTTTCGTTTAAAAATCGGTTTCTTCGAAGCTGCCTGTACGGACAAATTTAACAATTACAAGTATTACAACTACAGCAATAGGTACGTTTATTATTTATGGCATTTGTAAATTATGCTATTTAGAAATATGTTTATTTGTAACACTATCATCATAGACCCCGATTTAATTGGCCAGTATGTTTTTTAGCCTTCTGCGAAAATTCACAATGCAATATCTTTACTTTAACATGGACAATGTATTTTCTGTATTGAAAAACGCATTACATGGAAGGACACCCATACACCCTATGAGTACTGTGCCATATCTAGTCTTGAATTCCACTAATAAACGTATATGTAAATGAAAACGCGTTTTGTGCTCTAATATTTGTATCAAATACAGAATTTGACAAAAACTGAAGAAAATTTAAAATAAATAGACCACGTATTCTGCTAACAGTTTCCGGTATGTCTACGAGGGGCACCAAAATATGAATTTACATACATGATCAGAGTTGCCTTTCTATTATGTTATTCTATGATCACTAGTCTGGGCAAACAGCGGTAACAGCCAGTGTAGTAGCTATGTGGTGCGGAGTCGGCGATTATTTATTTCACGCGTTCACAGCGTCAGTACTAAATCGATGCTGTATGCGAGTAGTTCTGTGTATATGTAGGCTGTCGTAACTTATTTCGTAATTGTACGCTTATGTTTGCTTTAAAAATGTCGCAGTTAGGTACGTCGCGAAAACGACCAATGGCAGACACAGTTAAAAACTTTATAGTGGACATGCCGGACTTAATTTTTGATGGCGCTAAAATTCAATGTCTAGTTTGTAAAATCTCTTTAATGTGTTGGTCCAAAAGCCATTGTCAACGTCACATCGAAAGTAAATAGCATTCTTACTCTTATTTTATGTAATCTATCGTTTCGTTTACTAAACAATGAAGCATTTGTCTCCTTCTGGAATAAATATGCGGACTGTAAATTACCTAATCGGACATCGATACGAAATGTAGTGCCATTTGCTCGTGAACATATAGAAAAAAGAATGAAAACGGAATTGAAAGATAAAAACTGTGGTTGTGTGATCGTTAAAAACATTCTGTGGTTAATGTAATGGTACGTACAATGGAACTACATCGACCGATCCTCCTTCTTACTTGCTTCCAAAAGAGTTATAAATTGTACTGCCGATGAGATTTCAAAGGTGGTGTTGAACTCATTGAACAAATTTGAAGTTTCAACTAAGCAACTTTTAATGTTTAGTGAGTTGAGTAGTTGAGTGATGGTACCGCAAACATACGTTCTTTGGGCCGATCTCTTAGAACACAGTGGTAACTTCTTACAAATAACGTGTAAAATCCATACCCTAAATCTTGTGGCACAAACGATTCCTACATGTTTTCCACTAGTAATTGTGTGTTTCTAAAGTTCCCGAAACGTACCCGACTATTTCACAAACTGTGTCCTGATTTACCTGAACCACCACAGCCGATTGTTATACATTGGGGAACATGGTTGCAGGCTGCGTTTTACTACAACAAATATTTTGATTAAGTAAAGAAGGTAGTTTTAAAATTCAATCCGACAGAGGCTGCAGCAATCAAGAAAAGCCAGGAAATATTTCAAGATAGTCAGGCTAAAAGAGATTTACAAACTATTCACAACAATTACTTCAGACTAGCGGAGGGAATAAAAAAATTATATGTTTCGATGTCGCTAGTGGATTCTGTTCAAATTGTGAATGATGTTCACGCAGTTATGCGCTGTAGAAGGCGAAACAAATTGGTGTGTAATACGAAAATTTGAATGTATTTTAGAGAAAGACTCCGATTTTCTTAAATTAAGACAAATTTGTGAAGGTGCTGTGAAGATGCACTAAGTTGTTTCAAAGATTATTTTAAAAATGCAAACATAAAATCGCTAGATATCGAACGGTCGTTTTTGGCATTAAAAAACATTTATTCCGCACGTCGTACTCACTTGACTGAAACAGTTGTGGGAACATATCTAATGATTCAAATATTTAACAGATGTTACCCAGTTTGTGATTTCACGGAAGACTTTTAAAACGGTAAGTGTTTCAGCACGTTTTATAATTTATTTCTTACCTTCTGTTTTATGTGTAAACTTTTATGCGTTCGCCACGCCTCTGGCTGTTACCGCATATTTGCCCAGGTTAATGATCACCTTTCTAACGCGAAACCAATCGAACGACGAAAAACTACAGTCCTTGGCCATCGAATTAGGGCCACTTAAAAATATTATGATTTTGGGGTAAGATTTAAAAAAATAGTTGGTAATGTTGGTAATATTATTATTTAATTACATATAACATGCAAGTGACTATAATTTAACAAATATTTATTAATATTTGCTTGTTCCTCCTCTGTGTTTTATCGTTTCCTCAATCCTTTTTGGCATACTGCCAATGCAGCTTGTTATTGTTTTTTTTTTAATTCGTTACTATTATGCCATACATCTTAAATATGTTGTTGTAATTCTTCCTTTGTGGTTAAGTTTCGTGTACTTACAATGTTTTTCAAGGCATTCCACACATTTTCAATTGAGTTTATCTCTGGTGAATTACCTGGCCAAGGTAGTATACGCAGATTTTTAAATTCAAGGTATCGCATTACACTTTTTGCCTTATAATACGGTGGTGCAATGTCTTGCATGAAAGTATATAGTCCCTAGTCGAATCCAATGAACCAATATAAGGCATTAAATAGTTTTGTAACACTTTTTTATGTTGTTTTTGTGCTATTGTTCCGTTAACGAAATATAGTGGTAGCGGTCCTTCTGTTGTAATACACGACCGAACAATTCGAGATGGGGGGTGTTTAATAGATTTGATCGTACATGCTTATTTATAATGCTCTGAAGGACGTCAGCGAACAAATTGACTTCTCTCCGTTAGCACTTCTAGCTGTTATTCGTCGCTATAAATAATCTAGGAAAAATTAAAAAATGTAGAGAACTATTAAACGTACTATGAGAATAAATTTGACCAAAAATACAGATGATAAATGAAACTTACCTTTGCCCAATCTTCAACTGTATATTTTTTATATTCTTTAGCCCATTGAAATCGTGTCAGTTTCATTTTAGGTGTTAGTCTTGGCTTCTTTTCCGTACGTCCGCATTTCAATCCTGCTTCATGAAGACGTTTACGGACTGTTCGGGGTGATATTTGTATACCTTCTCTACTAAGAATTTTATGAACACCTTTAGTGGATAAAAAACGATGTTCTGTAGCCACTTTTACTTACGACGATCATCTCTTACAGTTGTTTTGCGTTTGCCGGCATAGTATGTTCTGCCGCTACTTGTACTAGCAATATTCTCCTTAATTAATTTCGCGATTCTCAGAACAGTTTGATGTGATGCATCCTCTTTTTGTGCAACTTCACGTTGAGAGAACTCTCCGGTCTCTAGAAGAGCAGAAATTCGTGTTTTTTTCTCTGTGGTTATATCCTTCTTCTTTCCCATTATGATAATAATTGACCGCAAAAATAGACGCACACAAATAAAATTAATACTCTGAAATATAATTGAAAATGTGTGGGAAACATCGTAAGTATACGAAACTCAACTACAAAGGAAGAATTACCACAACATATTGAAGATATAGGGCATAATAGCGACGAAATTTAAAAAAAAACAATAAAAAACTGCATTGGCAGTATGCCAAAAAGAATTGAGGAAATAATAAAACACAGAGGAGGAACAAGCAAATATTAGTAAATATATATTCAAATTATACTTACTTGCATGTTATATGTAATTAAATAATAATATTGCCAACATTACCAACTGTTTTTTTTTTTTTAATTTAACAACATGCGTAATTTGTTTTGAATGGTGCTGCAGTTTCAATAAACAGTACTGCACTTCAAAATTCTATACCAAATCAACTTATCCCAATCACTCAATAGAATCCAATAACATCTTCTTTTCTTTTGCATTTTGAGATAAAAATTGTAATTTCTGGAATTAGCATTTGTAAATATTTTAACATTTAAAGAAAACTTTTTTAGCTGCGAAAAAAATTGTCTAGGGAAAGGACATATTGACACTGATCCAAGCGTGGTTCTTTTCCTAAAAGCAACATGTACCAAAAACTGCGACGGCGTTTCGTTCTTCTGGTCCGTACCCGAAGATCTGGGAGATGAAGATACAATATTCGGACTGTCGGACCATAGATTAGTTACAATGCCCGGTTCTCTTGCGCCGGATACGGTTTACGAGATGATGGTGCAGGCTACAAGTGTGTAAATGAACATTAAGTATCAAGTCATAATACAAATATCCATTGTTTTCTATATTCTTCAAAAGGAGATGGTAGCACGACAGGAGCGAAGGCTAAATGGTCTCTACGAACTGCATCAATACCGAGCCAAACGTGTACAGTCAGTCCACAATTGGGTAAAAGTATCAAAACCATATTTGAAGTGAAATGCCTCGCCTCAGGCCATAAAAGACCAGTGATGTATACTGTTGACCAGCTGTACATGAAAGAAACGGTAGCAGGTGGCTTAACCCCAAAATACTTCCAAAGCATTGTCTCAAAAAGATTTATTTATTAAACGGTGTACCCTTGGAATAGTCCTAGAAATGTAAACATTCCGGTTCAAAATCCCAATTCAAGTTCTCGTTCTTGGACAGTATTTTCAATTTTGTAAATTAATCTTTTTACAGATCGTTTCTGTTTTATACAGTTGTTATGCAAAGAACTTAGAGTTTTAGAAACAGTTATATGCAGTAGTGAAGCCAACATAACGTCGATTTCATACAAAAATATTGCCTTACCTCTACAACTCAGCAGCGTATTATTTTTGCTATAAAATTATGAGTTACAAAAAACGTACACAGGACAATAAATTAAGAAAATAAACACAAATAAATGAGAAGTATCCTACTCCATTATACTACAGTACTTTTTACACAAATTGGTCGTGTTTACCATTTTAATCCGTTCAAATGCGCAATATGCGATATCGAGGTTCTAACCGCCAGGCCGAGATTAAAATTACTAGTTACGAGTACAAACGACAAAGTTCGACCTGGGAATTTATTTTGACTGTGGGTTCGTAACCAGAAACTCTAGATCAGTGGTTCTCAAGGTGCAGGTCGCGTTAAAGAACTGAGGGGGTCGCGATAGGATTTCCAAAATAAAAGAAAACGCCTTACTAAGACATTTATTTCCATCTTTCAAAACGTAAATGAAAACATATAAAAAAATAATGCATTAACACTTAACTATCCTAAGTTTTATCGTATTTTCAGGAACATAAACATGACTACTCGTGCACCTTGTGGAACATAAACGAAAACATTAACACTTTTATACATAAAAAAATTACAAAGTAAAAGAATCTTAATGCGACGTGTGTGCCTGTTTTTTAAAAACTAGCATCTCAAATCTGGGCTCTGTATTTGATACACACACAATGATATTATTTTCAAGTTCGAGGCGATTTCTTACTTTTGTTTTGATGACTCGTAGACGAGAAACTCAACTCGCATAAATATGATGTTGCAAATAGAACCAAACACTTTACAGCTTCGTTTGCGAGCTTACCCCCAACTTCTTGCATCCTTTTGGTCTAAAACTGATCTGGGTTCTGCGAAAAAAATTCTAGTTTTAACATTCCATCACTTGATATCTCGATAAGTTGTTCCTTCATGTTTGTTGCAATCTCAGCGTGCTGAAAAGAATTGTCTAAAAACGGATTCAGTATCCATCTGTAACTACCATAGCTGTTTTGAATTTCTTTGGGGAAATAGTCGCAGAGCTGTTGCTTCAAGTTGTGCAAACTGATTTGCATATCTGCAAAAACGTGCTCAGAATTTATCGCACTATACTTAGTTAAATCTTCCATGAGTTCTTGAATGCACTGGAATGAATTAAACTTCTTTTTCCCAATTGAAGTCGACCATAAATCAAGTTTTCTTATAAATCCGTTAATTTTATCCGTGGCTGTTATTATATTAACATCGCAGCCTTGCAAGCTATTATTCAAAGTATTTAAGTGTTCGAAAATATCAGCAAGGAAAGCCAGTCTAAGAAGCCGAAGAGGACTGGAAAATAGGTTCTCATACTCCGATGTTTCATCATGCAAGTACATCAAAAGTTCTGATTTTAACTGGAAAATTCTTTTCAAGACGTTACCCCTCGAAACCCATCTTACTTCTGTGTGATAAAGAAGATTTACATATGAGGAACCCAGGTCTTCACAAATTTTTCTAAAAATACGAGTCTGTAACGCTTTTCCTTTGATGGAATTGACAACTTTAATAACACTTTTCATAACACAATCCATTTCAGGAGGTAAAGATTTTGACGTAAGAACTTCTCAATGTAAAAAACAGTGTACCCATGTAGCATTTGGCATTACTTCTTGTAATTTGACAATTAGACCAGATCGATGTCCTGTCATAGCCTTGGCGCCATCGGTGCATATAGCAACGCATTTCGGCCAGACAATATTGTACTTATCAGTACTTTGCATAAAAGTGTCAAATAAACATTTTCCGGTCGTATTGGTCTCTAATGGCGTACAAAATAAAATATCTTCTGTAATACCATTTTTCGTATCGTATCTTACAAATGCTACAAACTGGGCACAGTTAGAAATATATGTAGATTCGTCTATCTGTAGGGAGAAGTACGTGCACTTCTTAATATTTTCAACAATTTGTGTTCGAATATCTTCTGCCATGTCACTTATTCGTCTTTGGACAGTACTGTTGGACAGCGGTATTGTTTTTAACTTTGCAGCCCCTTTTTCACCAACCATTATTTGCACCATTTCACCAGCTGCTGGTAAGATCAGATCTTCAGCAATTGTATGTGGCTTACTGGATTTTGCAATGCGAAATGCAACTTGATAACTTGCTAGTAATGCTTTTTCGTTATGGGTGGTTGTTGATGTCAAAGTGGCTTGCTCCTTGTGTGTGTTTAGCTTTCTTTCAAAAAATGTTTGCTATTTAAATGTCGAAGTAGCTTTGATGGCTTCATACTTTCTTTTGACAAGACCTCTCCACATACAACACACTGTGGTTTATTGGAAATAACGGTAAAACCATATTTAATATGATCGTAAAATAAGGTTCCCAACGACCTACAGCAGCAATAAGACGTGTTAGGCGAAATCCGACAACATTGGCGTATGCAACAGCTCTCCCACTCTATATACGTACCACTTCCGTCTCGCTACGCCGCTCGGTGTTGGCTAAGCAGCCGTCCGAGATGGAACTCCCGATCGCCGCTACTGCCAGGTGCGAAATTCGTGCTGTGATACGTTTTTTAAACGCAAAAGAGGTATCACCTATAGACATTCATCGTCAATTAACCGAAGTTTATGGAGAAAAGTCTATAGCTGTTCAAAACGTCCGCAAATGGTGTAGGGAATTCACTGGAGGTCGGACGGAAATTCACGACGAAGAGCGGAGCGGAAGACTATCAGTTTCAGAGGAAATCGTTGAAAAGGTCGAGAGCATACTGCTTGAAGATCGAAGGGTCACCATTCATCAATTCGCTCTTCGGATTCCTTAGATTTCCAACACCACAATTGAAAAGATTCTTGAAAGGGCTGGCGGTAGAATTTTACGACATGGGAATACAGAAGTTGAAGCACCGTCTGCAAAAATGCTTGGCGATTATGTCGAAAAATAGCTTAAGTTTTTACCTTTAAAACGATGTTAAGGAAATAAAGAATTCTGTCTATTTTTAACAAATATGAGAATCTTATTTTACGATCATCCCTCGTACTTTTACCTTAATGAAATTCTTGTAACAGCTTCCACGTTTTTTACCTTAACAATTTTCTAATATTACTAAGCACATTGTATTGTATAAATTCAATTGTTCTTGGCTACTTTGTAAAATATACCTACTGCTAGTACTATTTAGTTATATATTGTATATTTTCTTTTTTTATTTTGTCCTTTGTACGGAGCAATCTGTTGGGCAATAAAGATTTATTATTATTCTTTTGCTCCGCATCCTTTGTTGTTATAATAAAACTAATGATTCATCAATAGGTACTACTTTTTTTTATGTTAATCTTCATCTGGTATCATCTTTTTAAGAGTACGTAAATGATCGGGTTTTTTTCGACCTATAATACCAGTTGAAGGTTAATGTGGATAACCTCTTATAGGCTTCAAGTTTTTGAAGTATTATAATTAGAGATTATTCAAACTTTCCAGGTACCTTCTTAGCTCAAAGTATGATACCGAAGTTATCCGTAGTGCTTGCACCAGAAGGAACATTTGATAAAATAATAGCTTACTCGCGTGATGACAAGTATATATACGCGCAGGATGTTCAAAATGTTGAAGTAAGTTTAGATATACAAATCATCCAAACATTTCCTTTGTCTGTTGTACAATGTCTTTCTTATCATATTTTAACTTCAAAGAACGTTTAGTGTTTAGTGACATAAGCAATCTAAAATTTCTTTCAGGTGAAATCGCTGTACTCGTACCTACCCGGCGAACATTTAATCAAGGAAATCGTAAGACTCTACAACGGTGGAACTGGCCTAGTTCCATCAGTGAAAAGTTTAGCCAAACATGGTTGGCTTGAGAGAGCTGTACAGGTAATCAACTGCATAATATGGGAAATGGAATACATCAGACCGGATAGCTTGAAAAGGGAGTTCTCTCACAAGTTCAAGTTCAAATTGCTTAAGGATATGCTGATGGTAACATAATTTATCTTACAATGGAAGATTCCAAGGTGTCAATCACCGATCGGATTGAAACTTGACAGATTTGTATCCCTGAAATTTCGATAATTCCCAGATTTTTGCAAGATATGCCATTATTATGAAAAAAAAATTACATATCACCAAATCTTTTGACTCCCTTATTGGTATCCCCACCCTCTTACGGAATGAGGGTTGAACGGAAAAGGGCAAAATATACACACAAGTGATCCGTTGGAATTACTCATACACTTATATACATACTTGCTCCCCCCTCACCCCTAGCTACCGTGAAAGAAAAGTAACTTGTATAGCATACAATAAATCCAATAATAGAAGCAATCTTATCTCTTTATTCGATCTGGGGCGAGCCTGCTTTTGTAAAATGTGCGCACTGTAATGAATATTTTTGTTTTAAACATTTCTTTGATAACTTTCATTACCATGAGTTAGAATAATACATAACGAATGAATGTATACTGGTGACAATTTGTAACATACTAGATTTAATTATAAATATAGCTACATGTTGCATGTACAGTCTTCTATCGTTTCATTGCATTTTTTTCAGAACGTTTTACATTCGCCAACTTAACACCAATTTTCGAACTCTACCTGGTATTTTTTACACCACTCACTTTTATCGTCATTGCAACGATGGGACCAAAACTTATATTAAAAAATCTACATTGTTACAGTAAGTAACTTTTGCATGGGCTTCTAATGCATATTGTTTTATGAAAATTACACGTACGTACATTACAATAGATTGCTGTCTGAAGTAAACCACTTTTCGCCGGTCTTATAAATCTGACAAGTTTCAATCAGATCGGTGATTGACACCTTGAAATCTTTCCCTGTTACTATATAACATATTTTGGCAATAAAGAATATACAGATTATTATCTATTTGGTTTCCAACTTATATGAACAAGCAAAGATGACATTGTGAAACATTGGACAATATTTTAACATTCTCCTTTTCCATACCTTTCGTACTGACAGAAAATATATATTTTCTGTTAGTACGTTTTGAGATTTGCGAGGTAATGCTGAAGTAGATGCTTTAGTTTCCATCAGATAGCGGTATAAATGGCATGATATCATTGGTGCCCGTTCTAATCGATCGTACGAAGCCAAAAAAGATACATTACGCCGTCATGTTGTCCAAACTCTGTAAAAGGCTATCGAAAGGTGTCAAGGCTTTCGTTGCCGACTCGAAGTTCCCAATGCTACAAATCAAGAGCGCCCAACAATACACATCGTACGTATATATTCACTGTTATCAGTCCATTTGGATGTTGAAAATTAAGTAGTAAAAACAGCACTTTGTAGAATTCTAATAAATTGCGCCGATTATTTATTAGACGGTAAATTCGAAAGAACCATAGGCTATGATATAACAACTGAGCTCCCCATAGATATACATCAAGTAATTGAAGAAGACTATCCCAGCTACAAAGATATAGTTGATACCCAATTACGAGAGAAGGTAAGCATTTGATTTGGGCGTTTAGCAATAACCTAGAATGGAAAGCTTGCCTTTTATTACTTACACTTTAAGGGATAACGGTTTGCGTTTTGCAAAAGAAATAAGAAAAGGAAAATTATGTGGCTACATTCTATTAAAAACCTGATCTGCTTTTCACTATTGGTTTTGATCACTGCCTCGTTTTAAGAATATTCTTTTTTCATTTTAATGTCTTCAGTAAATTCATTACTGGTTTTCTATTATTCTATATCTTATCGGCCGGTCTTGAATTTATGGATAGCCGCTCTTTAACCACGGCAGCAAGCATTGTTGTCCTTATGAAATAGAGGAAGTTGTCGGTTCGCAGTCTACTTATTACTAGAGCCCGGTAACAGGGAGCCGTGTCATAGCCGTACCTGCCTAGTATACAAAAACAATAGTAAGAAAATAGAAAAAAAAATAACAGAACTAATACATAATTATAATATGTGAAAAGTAGTGAAACACTCACCCTTTTAAGCAGCCTACGGAACAGTAAAACTAGAAGCACCATTATCAGTATTAACATCATATGGATAAGGGTGGCAAAAAGTTGACACCATTAGATGTGTTTCCACAGTTGTCTCGGTGAGCGATGTTCGCCGTGGTGAGAAGATGAGTTTATATTTTGAAAAAGAGCGTTCAACATCTAAAATTAAAACATTAATTAAACATTAAAATACTCTTTGTACTTACAATTAGTCAGTAAATTATTCGATACACCATCACAAATTTGTTTTAGTGTGCTAAAATCGGGATCTTTCTATAGCACACTCTCGAACTTTTCTAAAATGCGATTATATTTTGCGTCATGTATAGTCAGTAGCTGTGTATGCACTCCGTCCATAATTTGCAGAGACTCCAATAATGATAACGATCTATTTTGTAATTGGTATATTGCGTCAGCTAATCCTTTATAGTAGCTACGAATATTTTTTAAATCTGTTTCAACGGAAATATCTTGAAATTTCGACTGGCTCTCCTTAATAGCTGCAGCAAATGTTCAGCATAATAAAAAGCTGCCTGCAACCATGTTCCCCAACGTGTAAGAATTGGCTCCGGTGGTTGACGAATACCAGGACACTCTGTGTGAAATGATCATAGGCGTTTGGGAGATTTAAAAAATACTTTTTTTTGTGCTTGCTATTAATGCATCTACCTCGGGAAAGCATTGTCGAATGGTTTCTGCCACAAGATGTAAAGCATGCACTTTACACGTAACATGCATGTTCAAGAAGAGACCGGCCTACTGAACGCATTATCGCTGCGCCATCGCTATAAACATCAACACTTATCTTTGAGAATTGAATTTTCCAAACGTACTATGTACAACTTCGTAATGCTGCAGCAATACAAACTCTGTAACCTTCGGCTAGCTAGTAAAAATGGTAAGTGGTTTACTAGGGTTAGTAGCGTACCATAATATTTAAAATGAATTTTTAGTCTGTTGTCTCGTCAAACATAACCAAAGAAACTGTTTTTCATATGCGTTTCATCAAATGCACATTGCTTACGTGCCGTTTTCTCCGTGGCACCGCAATCGGGATGTATTTGTCCCAAAAGTCCTTAAACGGTTGTTTATCGAGTAAGCATGTGCAATACAGTTATCAACATAAGAGTTACATTAAAAAAATGCACTTCTCGGTGGCATGCCCAATTTTCGTTTTCTATGCTGTGCGGAATTTACGTGTCTTGTACAGTTCCACTTCTTATTTGACATCAAATGTATTTTGCACACTTTACAAACTATCTTACTCCCGTTGTAAAACAAATCGGGAAAGTCAGAAATAAACTTATTTATTATGTCTTGAATGGGTCGTTTTTTAGCCTTCGACATGTTCACTAAAAACTACAATTAATAACTAGGTCTGTATCAATAAAATCAAAACGCACTACACTAAATGATAACTACAATTAATAACTGCGTCTATATCAATAAAATCAACACGCCCTATCCGCTATCCAATGCTAAACTGAACTGAATGATGATGATTTGTCGTGTCGTATCATAATCGATCAGCCCTCCCCGCCCACCTAAACACAGTCACACCGCCGCTGTGATTGCTCTCCAGTTACCGGGCTCTAGTAATTAATAACAGTTACATTTACATGTGTGTTGCTTAGTTATGTTAGTGAAAATTAATTGAATTGTCAATATATTCTTTTTGTTACAATATATTATAATTTAACTTGAAAATTGTACAACTGTAAGGCTAGAGTAGAAACAGTAGATTTATTTTTTAAACAGTAGAACAACAAAGCCCAGGTCAAAACAGTAGATCTACTGTTAATACAGTAGACCTGGCAGCACTATCTTAGTCGGTGTCCCTGTTGTGTAGCGTCCGTCTGTCGGGTAAGAGAGTCGCCTCTAATTGGTCGACGTCAGGCTGAGTCTTGTTCATATCACATAAGTGCGATAATAAATTAGTATCCCACCTGTACCGTACAAAACTTGATCTACAATCATTAAAAATGTTGAAAATATATATTGAAAGTAGTTATTCAAATATTAAAAGGTACATAGGTATGTATGTTCTAAATAATGATGTGTTACTGCGAAATTGTTTGACGCTGTGGAGCTACGTAGCAAATTGCATACACATTTTTCAAGTATAGTTCAATAGTTAAAATATGTCTAATCAATGCGTTATTGAAATTTGTAATAAATAAAAACCAATTTGTGTAAAGGAGCACTGATTGCTAATATATTAAATATTCTTCAATTCAATTCAATTTACAATATACTCAAAATCCGTTTGATTGTTCATTAAAAACATTGAGGACAAATATTCAAAATCGTGTTTCTAAACGATTTCTTCGGATTATATGATTCCATGTTCCACAATTGCGTTTCTGCTTTGTATAATCGATTTATTTTAGTTTGTGGATATCACTAACAACGCAATGGAAATCTTAGAGGTTTGCACGGACACGGTATCCCTGAGCTTAGCCTATGGCGAACACGTGAAAATTGGCTACACCACCAAGATTGTCATGCAATTAGGAACAACCGATGAAATCGATCACGTGATACATTCGAGTCCGGGGGTGGAAATCGCGTTACCAAAGGAGTTGGGCTTCAAAACGGAAGATAACATAAGACTCCTTGTGCGGCTAATTGATTTTTTCTTGTTCTCTGCAAGTTTTTCAGTTGACATTTTTTAGTTTCTCTCATATGATAGCAACATTTACTTTTGGGATAGTATTGGGAAAGACATATCAACGAGAATTGTTGAGTTAGACATGTATGACGAAAAGAACAATGAAATCGATAGGCTTCCCGATTATATCGATGCCTACTTGGACATCGTAGACAACAAGACCAACTTAACTCAACTTACTGGAAAATCGATAGCGTGGGGTGAAAGTTCCGAATGGACCGAGTTTGATATCACCGTTTATCGTATTGACGTTACGAGACAATCGAAATTGTTCGCCGAATTTGAAATAGCTACAGGCGCTGTACAGGTAACCTAGCAGATCGTAGAGAGCAGGTTTAATAACAAGCTTTTTGAACAGGTAATAATAACGGAAGGAAGGAGACCACGCTTGGATGATTTTAAAAAGGCCCTGATGTTCACCGATGTCGGGCATTTGCAGTTTCCGACGGTTGACTACGATACTTGGTGTTACGTTGGGATATTGCCATATAAACCAGCGGTAATATTTTTTGCGATAACAATGAGATTCAACAGCTTGTAGTATATAAGACAAATTCCAAGTGAATAAATCTCTAAGTTCGCTATCATTAAATATGGCTTCCATAATGGCCTTCCATCGTTCACAGGTGTAATATAGGTACTCAACTTCTTGGGAAGTGAAATCTGAAATTTTAGTGAAGGTATCGGTTTTATGAAATTTATTTTAATTGATTTATTTTGTTCGACGGCAATATCGAGCGATGATTATTCATTACCTTACAGAAGTATCGAATCCTGATGCAAGGAGCACAAATTATCTGTCAACTCAACTAACAAGGTCTAACAACATCCCGAACCCGGAAATTCAAAAAAATTTGAAACTTTGTGAACAAGTAGTCCACACCCAAGTATTTTCCTTATCGGACCAATCTCGTTTTAAGAGGATGAAACTACCCCTGAAAGTTTAGTAGATTTTCGGTTTTCTTAAAATTAATCTTTGTGGGACTAACGTGCAACCAGAATATAATTCTCGATTGAATCCACTTTCATCAGCGTTGATCGTGTTACTAGGGCCTACTTTCGCAATATAAGGTTTTACTTCTTGTATGAAATCCGACGAAATGCGATTTAACACTGCCGTGTCTTTACCATATGAACGAGTAACGAACTTGGTATTTTTTCTAGAAACTGTCCTGTAAACCTTTTTTTAATTTCCATAACCAATATGGAGATGCTTTGAAATTTGTTAACCCTATTTCTTCATTGGCCTCCAAGGCCCATTTACGGAGATCTAGGTCGTGGATTATGGCGCCCGCTTCGGTGTTAATAACAAATTTATTAAAAACGTATTCAGACATTTTTAACAATTACTCTCTTCTTGTACCTCCTTTTTGTAATGATGCCTCCCATCAAAAAAGTAAAAAAAAATATATATGAAAACAAAAATGTATGAAAGTTGGCCTGCGATTTCTTACCTGTATAATTGATGTAAAGACTTTACTCTCTTAAAACTAAACAGCTTCATATGAGCGTCATTTTTTTCAATTTTTCCAGAAGGCAACGGCTTTTTCCTTATATTCTAAGGAGACAATATCTTCTCCCTCAGGCGCACATTCTAATTCTTCTTCAAATTGTAAAGCTTCTGTGAAGGTGGATATCTGTCATCGACAAATTCTGTAGAATGTGGTCTAAATTCTTGCAAGAATTCTAGTATTACGTCATTATCTACCACAAATGTTGTGTCGTCTCCAGATCTAATTAATATACCCCTTAATAAGTCGTCATCAAATTTGGTTAATAAGCTGTACATCTAAAACATCATCAACCTTTTTAACTGTATAGGTATGATAATCTATAAAGTTGGTAGCAATCGGATGAAGTAGATAACTCAACAAACACTTTTACACAATTAATTTATTTACAATTAAATTTATTTATAATCAGTGGTGGGCGATGGTGACGTCAAGGACAAGGTTTCGATTCGCTCGTGTATTTTCGTTGCATATCGTGTACATTGTGCTTGACAAAAAAGCATACGAGAAAAGTGAAGCGTTGTCCTTGTGTGTTATACCGTCGCTATTTATAATTATTTCACGTTAAGCATTATTTTGTTTTCAATTACTACCAACTAAATAAAGTTCACTCCTAAATCTTACCCCACAGCAAATCTTTCACACTAGAAATAAGAATCTTAAACATTATTTAAACAAATAGATTTTCATTTTCAGACTCTTCAGACCACAGAGATTTCGCCTTTAGTATCCGCCTTGAAATCCGCGTGGAACTTTATTAGTCCAGTTGGTATGAAGCCTTAATTACACGTCGAAGATTGATAAATTTGTTTTGCAGCTCAGATCTAGCGAAGTGGTCAACTTCAATTACATGTATAGATCACAGAGTTGTCTAGAATGGTCTGGTGGTAAATGGACAACAAAGGATTGTAAGGTAGATTATTCTAGTTAATTGTACTTAATAGGCAGTCTGAAAACTCATAACAGTGCAATTAACTTATATAACCATAACTCTTATTACAATGAAAGGTAGAAATGAAACAATGGACCAGATCTCACAAAATTCTATCAAGAGATTAGGCGACCGGTTTCACGTTTAACAAAAAGACTCAAGAGTCTCCTAATCCGTTATGTGTGTGTCCCATTTTACGTCGTATTGCAAAATCACAGATTTTACTTCTTGGAAATGTTCAGGTATCTAATAGAAAGCCGCTTGCAACCATGTTCTCCAACGAGTAAGAATCGGCTGTGGTGATTCGTGAACACCGGGACAAAGCCTGTGAAGTGCTCGAATTCGTTTGGGAGATTTGAGAAACACTTTTTTGTATTTGCTATTAATGCATCCACCTCGGGGTAACATTCTCGAATAGTTTGTGCACCAAGATGTAAAGCACGTAACATGTAAATGTCCCTCACACTTTTCTTTAAGAGAACGGCCTACAACACACATTGTCGCTGCTCCATCGCTCATAAACATCAACAGTTGACTAGTTTACACTTGAAATAGTGTAACGTATCGAGCACTACGCCCGTAATTGCTTCGCCAGTGCACTTTTTTAGTCTTTTGCTAGCCAATAAGATTGCAAATTTCGGTATAACAGGATCAAGTACTCGTAGAATAGATTTTTTTTACAATCTGTCGTCTCATCCAGACATAGCCACAGCTATTTATCTTTTAATTATGCTTTGATCCTATTTTCTATATTTTTACGTATACTTGGTAGCTCTTTCCGTAACCCTGTCTGTGATGGTAAGTTGCACTCGGGATTGTATGTACGCTAAAACTGTCGAAACGGTTCTTTACCGAGTAAGCGAAGCGGTAGACCACAAACAACAAACAGCATAAGTAAATCCAACTTAAAGTGGGTTTGAAGTGGCATGCCATTTTTCTCATTTTTATGCTGTACACTATTTATGTCTTTTATATTCGCCTATCCAGCACATTAAGATATTGAATTACACATCTTTAGTCCATATAGTTCAAATCAGAATTCACTGATAAATTAGGACTTTATTACCCAACGTCGTTGCTTCCTGCAGTTACAAGATCACGTACGAAGGGTTGATGAGAACTGTAGCGATATCGAAAATATTCGTAAGCCCGTGTCGATTCATCTGTATACATACGTCGCGTCGTGGACGCGGCACCCTCACTTCTAACCTAGCGCGAAGCTCTCTGTGCTCGGCTTATATACCGTAAGAGCGAGCGTACTATGATCAGCCAACAAAATCGTGTAAAATCGGGTGATCATAGTACGCTCGCTCGTACGATATAAGGCATTCAGGGTGAGCGAGAAATTTATAAGATCCTTCACATCGTAGTTGGACGCTTACGAAGACGTGGCTGTAGATCAATATGTAAATTTCTAAGCGGAAAGCAAAACTTGTAGTCCTATTTTCTAGCTTGGCAGATATACGACAACCACACGTGTTCATTGTCGCTGTACTGGTCTAACAGCGGTTGCTGGAATCACTCACGTTCCCCTTAGCAAAGTAGATGATATTACTACGACAGGCTACCAACTCAAATTCGTCTACACCTACTTTGTTTTTATAATGACAGCAGGCATTATATTGTGCTATTTGATTGCAATGTGTTTTGTTCTCATCAGGACACTTTCCAATACGGTAAATTACCAACAATAAAGTAAAACCAATGATATATCAAAAATAAACCATAAGAGAATAGAGAAAAATTTCAGAAATGAATCTCACAAATTCTTTATTAAAAAACAGGATAAGCGGCCGGTTTCGTGCTAAACGCACACTTTCAGGCCAGCTACAAACAAGCCATCCATCAGATCAAATGAACAACTACATGTGTAGGATTTAATACAAAAAAATAGTAAGACCTCGGTATTTTCTCTGCTCTCTTATGGTTTGACTTAATTCAAAGTCAGTATGGATTATTTAAATCAAAAAGAACTTCCATCTCCGTATTTTAGACTAGCCTTTACTTCTTAGGAGATAATATAAAGAACGAAAGATATGCCTATCTCGTGATTGTGAAAACGGGGAAAAAGAATAATACTGGAACATCTTCAAATATCATGATTAAATTGATGGGAGAGAAAAGCACAAGCAAAGTAGGTTCCTCGCCAAATGCTATTGTTTTGGTTAACTAAATTAATTTTCAGGCGCACGTGCTGAACTACCCGGATCCTAATCGCAGATTATTGCAACAGGCTGACGAAGATTGGTTCGTTCTCACAACCAGCTTGCATCTTGGTGAATTGACTTCGATATGTCTTTGGTATGATTCGCTTGGAAATAGACCTACATGGTTAGTGTAAGGAATTAAAACATATTTATTTTATTTGAGAGATTGTCGAAATGGCGGACAAGATATTTTAATCTCTTTATTTTTTTAGGTATTGCCACTCTGTTCGAGTGTGCGATTTGCAATTGAAAAAATGGTGGTCATTCGACGTACATAGATGGTTTACTGTAACAGACTGCAATCAACATTATCATGAAATACCAATAGATGACCCAACTAAGAGTAAAAAGAGGAAACGACTTGTTGTAAATGATTTCGGTTTTCATTTTGGAGGTGATCATACGTGGAACATATTCACATCGTAAATATTTGCATGTACAACGTGATAGTAAAGCATGGAACAAAATTAATAATTGTTGTATATAGGATGCTTAGGAAAACGTAAATCTTTTAACGCAAAAATAAATCTGATGACGTCATCATTTTTTTAGTTGTACCACTTTCCTCTTATTTTTGATAAATATACAAGTGTTAATAAAAAAAACTAGACACTTTCTTCAAAATAAATCTTTAGCCCTCGAAGCGAAAGAGAATCACATTTATTAACAAAAAAATAGAAATTCAAATTGCGCGAACTCTGCTTAAAGATAAGTGATCCCAGAAACAAAATTCGATTGAGTTTAAGTCCAGATCGCGCTGACCATTAAATTGGTCCGCGTCACGCTGCGAACTTGCCGTGCTTTCTTTGGCCTCGGAGGTGTTAGATATTTCCATTGGGAAGACTGCGACTTTGTTTCAGGGTCGTACCCATAAATTCACGACTCATACCAGTGATAACAGTCTTCATGAGGTCTGGGTCATCATTTGCCGCGTCCAGCATGTCCTGCGCAATTTCTGCGCGCAGTTCCTTATGCTCCGCCGTTAGCAACGTCGGCACGAATTTTACGGACACTCTCCGGAAATCCAAATCATCATTCAGAATGGCATGCACGGAACCAATGCTTATCCCTACCTCGTCTAACAATTCTCTAATAGTGATACGACGGTCCTGTAGGACCAAGATGTTAACCTTTTGAATGGTTTCGTCGTTTCGGTTTCTTAAGGGTCTGCCAGAATGTGCGTCACTGTCGGCCATCTTTGAATCGATTGTATCAGTCCTTGATTTGTGTAGTATCCATGGCATCATCGCCGAAAGCTTCTGAATCTTCCGAATGGTGTCAACTTGAGTATCACCAAGCTTTTGGCAAAATTTGATGCAGTAGCGCTGCTCCAATCGTTCCGTCATTTCATGAAATCTGCAAACACGACGAGCCGCCAGCACACTACCGCACTCACGTACTTGCCGCTGTCGAGGATCACGAGCTGCGAACGGGATATTTTACACACATGCGCACGAGGGTACTCCACAACGCATTATCACTTTCGCGGGAAACATGTCAGGTCGGAGACATTTTGAACAGACCTCGTATATGGTTTTTACTTGAAAAACACAAAATCCCACTTTCAACATCATGGTTAAAAAGTCAAAAAAGGGCAAACCAAATACTACTAAGATCAGCAATACAAAATAATTAAAAATAAGCTATACATACAACAAAATAAAATACTGAAAATATTATACAATATGCACAAAACACCGAAATTGAACATAAAACAACTTATACAAATGAAAAATCTACTATTAATATGTAAAATAGAAAACAAAGTAATAAAAACCAGTAGTAAACTATCCGAAAACACAGAAATACACGAGAGCCGGAAAATCCCCGACAATTCTTCGACGAGAAATTACCCAACAGTTTAACAATAGAATTTTTCGATTCACCGAATGGAAAAATTTCCGAAAATGATAAACTTCATTGTACACTTTATCTCCGCTTAGAACGAGTGTTTAAAAGTTTTTTTTATTATTTTCTTTTTTATTTTTTTTTGTTTTTTTCACTGATTCTTTTTAATGTGTTTAGTAGGGTGGCTATGCCACGCAAATAATCGGAAAGGGTTCTCTCGTCATAATTCCTTACAAGGGCTGCTACTCGTTCAGCACAATCTCGGTGCTTTTTGCGACCAGATGGGGGGCTTCAATGGCCCCTAAGTATTGTAGACCTTGTTCTCGTTGGCTTTGATGAACTGCCATACATTGGGATGGTCTACAGAAACTTGCGTCTCAAACGCTCGATGCCATCTTTCTATTATTGTTTTATTGTGGTGTATTCTGCTACCACAGCCTCCTAACAATTCCACATATCATAGGGAAATCCTAGCGAGCGGCGATATTTGCGCAAGGTCGCAAATATCCCCGCGGGGGTTCAATTTAGATGTCCTCGAAGTAGTCCACAATTGGCTGGGCATCCTCGGGTAGCATATTCTCCTCACAGAGGATTTCAAACGCATCACTTACATTTGCTGTGGGCACAAATGTTAACGTTGCTAGTAGCTTCAGTTTCAATGCAAATTCCCTATCGATTTAGTACTGGACGTTCAAATCGATTTTTTTCTAAGGATGCACTGTGAAATATGGAAGATGCATCCACGATGCCTTGAAGATAGCAATTCTACGGCAAAAGCACGTACCATGCCAGTTTTAAAATCCATTGGGGTGTTAGTTGATAAAATCCCAGGCATAAATTCTTTTAACTTTTGCAGCAAACAATTGTAAGTGCATATATTTGTTTTTTCTAGTAATAGCACATACACTAATTGCATTGAAATATTTTCTTCGGCCCATGTACCGTGAACAGTTGTCAAAACAACTGTGGCGTTCGATTTTGGTATTCCTTCTATCACAATCTTGCAACAATTCCACATATCAAGGGGAAATTCCCCAAAAATTATCATGTAAATTTCAGAAAACCATTTAAACCAGCAAGCAACCATGAGAATCACCCCTATCGGCGTTCTCGATTCCGCTAGTCCGAGACGAAACAATTCCGGTCTTACTACCTTAAACCACCTCAATTTACTTAAAAAGAATTAATACAAGAATTTAAAATTTCGTTCCACACTTGTATTTCTTATCAGTGTACCATCGATAAAATAAGTGAAAATCCTTCTTAATTTCCAGTGAGAATGACGTCCGTTTTACTTACTTGGAGCGAATAACTGTTGTTCTTTCGAATATTTTACTAACGTACTCTCTGGGGCTTCTTATTTGCGTTACGCCAGAAATGAGACTTCGTGACGGCTTCCACGGCCACTTCTTCAATTCCTACATACGGATTTTTGGTTGCGCACTTGGCATATCGATATTATCTTCTGGTTGCAACACATTCTTCGTATTTTGTTTCAGGTAATGGCTGCCTAATTGAAACTATTTTTAATCTATTTTGTTTTTAGGAATTCCACCCGGAAACGTTACACTTTCGAGCAAACGATATCGATATTTCCTAGCTCTCGAATTAAACTGACGTGGTAGGTAAAACTGTATAGTAAAGAAGAAAGTTTAATTCTGATTTAAATAAGAAGTTTGAAAAATGGCGGTAACGCTGGTTATTCTTGCCATCATCACGGAATTCAAATCTTTAATGGAATTAACTTAAACTAGATATTTTTAGGTTAATCCTGAGCGGTACAATCCTACTTGAAATCGTTTACTTATCAGCGTTTGGATTCTGGGGTTCGCGCATTTCTTGCAAAGTATGGTTTATGATGACGACTGTTTCAATTTTAATAAGCGTATTTATATGGGAAAATTTCTATATTTCGCTCGCTGTAATACTCGAAAAGCAAATGGCAAAGGTAAATTGCTGCTAGTAGTCTTAATTTCTTGGCGCCACTCTAAACCTTCTTGCCTGTTTTACAGACTAGGTTGGTTACGAAATATGATTACCAGGCAATAATTTATGAGGCCGAACAGCAACGTAAAGCACTATATGAAATTGTTGGATTCTATGGACTCAGGCCTTACTTAAAGCACCTATATAAGCCTTTGGACGATGAAGGATGTCAGGTTTGATATTGCCCTTAGTCTTTAGTAGAAAGCGATATAATTGTCATAAAAGTTAGGTTAGCGTCCATATTGCATTTAACATTATCTTTACTGGTTGTTCTGTGCTTTCGTTCTCTGTACTATCTTCTTCCATTCCTTTCTGTCGTTCACTTTGTTCCGCCAATCTCCTACTCGCATTCCTCTTGACCTAATCTTCCCATCTCTTCCCTTTCTCTATTTCTGTGGCAGCATGGATTCCATTCAGTTATTCTTTTCACTGTTGAGTCACTAGGCATTCTATTTATGTGCCCGAACCATCTTATTCTCATTGCTTTCATTACTTTTTCCCGTTTTAACTCTTAGCTCCTCCTTTCAACTCTTCATCTATCTCGTTGTTATACATTCTCCTGTATCATTTTCATTTACTCTGACTGGTCCACAAATCTTTCTAACGATTTTCCTCTCAAAAATGTTTGTTCTTTTCACCTCTTTCTTCGTTAGACACATTATCTCTGCTGCGTAGGTTACCATCGGCCTTATCGCTGCTTTATAAATTGTTAGTTTTAGCCTCTTACTGATTTTTCTGTTTTTCATAAACATTTTGTACCTGTTAAGTACTCTATATCCCATTTGTATTTTTTGTTCTACTTCAGCAATTTTTTGGTTTTTCCTGTTTGTATCGTTGCTAGATATTTGAAATTCTCCTGAACTCTCCTACTTTTGCATTTTCATTCTTCTCTGTTGACTCATATATTTTGTCTTCTCTTGGTTTGTGGCTAGTCCTCTTTTTCGTGCCTCTGATGTAATTGTTTGTAGCTTCTGTGCTAATATTTTCTTGTTTTTCGCAATTAATGATTTTTATCCATAATCAAAAACTAATCGTCGCGGTCGGGATATGAACCCGTGCCATTCGGATCGAAGGACAAGTATGCTAACCATTTGACCAACCGAGACGGTCAATATTGCTTTTACATTGAACCTGGGACACCCGGTATACAACACAAATGACCCTGAATAATTTATATTGTATAATTTACATATTTTTCTTTTCTGTTTGTACTTCATCGATACCTGACATATTCAACGTTTCATCCTTTTTCTTTGGCTATGATAAAATGAAGGTACATAATTATTATTTTAGAGAAGGAAGGAAAAACTACTCGACAGGATGTTATTATCAAAAACTCTACGCGACATGCTTCTCTTTGCTTTGTACCTTCTATGCCTATTCATCTTAGCCTACGAAAATATGGACCACATGACCGTCCTTCACAATAACCACATGAGAGATATGATGGAAGCGGATGATGGTGAGCCAGCGTTGGATGAAATTCGTTCATTAGAAGAGTATATTCCATAAAATATCATTCGCATGGAACAACACGTATACAGCATTTTTTCAGTATTTATGGTTACTTGAACGATTCTTTAGTGCCAACAATTCACGGCTTAAATTGGTATGGCGATTGGAATGTTATAGATCCGGGATTGATGGCCGACTTTAACACCAAAGTCTTGGGTGTAGGGAGGATTCGTCAGAAACGCGTTAGAGCAAATAGTTGCGCGCTAAGTGCCTTCGCTCGAGCGATGAATTTCACACACTGCAATCCAGAACTGACGACACAAACTGCAGATAAAAGAAGTTCCGGCGGTCAAACGATATGGACCTATTGGCAGCCATTACAAACAGGATTGACTATCACGTATGGTATGTATATTAATTAATACGAGGGCCAAGCCGATATTATTGAGAATAAAAAAATCCAGTTGGCCATGAAAAACAAAACGTACATTGTTGTTTAGGGCAACTCTCTGTCTGTTATTTGAGGTTTAGTTGTTATATTTGCATTAGTTAGAACCGAAGATTTTATTTGTTTTATCTGCTAACATAAGTGAAAAGATGGAATTACCTAGGGAGCATTTTTGAATCATAATTTATTATTTTGAAAAAAGATTTAAGTGCTTGTGAGTGCAAGGAAAATTAGATTCGACCTTTAATGCAGCACATTCCTCCACTACAACTTACCTATGGTATAAAGACTTTAAGCGGGAAAGAAGTTCTGTTCGGTCATCAGAAAGGAACAGGACGTCCTTGTACGGCCATCACCAAAGAAAATATTTCTGCTGTTAAGAAAATAATTGAAGAGGGCAAGCGGGCCACATATGCTGTAATAGAGCATCCGCTTAAAATTGGATCCTCAGCTTTAAGGCAAACATACACGATCACCTGCATCGAAGAAAAGTTCTCAGTCGTTTTATGCTGCATCAACTCTCTGACTTTTGCCACGAAACTTGTACTCTTTTGAAGAATGGCGCACACCGTTTTCTTTTCTAAAATTGTGACAAGTGACAAAAGGTATTCCGTTTTTCGATGTACCTGCCCGTCAAGAAAGTTGTGTATGGATCCATAAAGACGAAAGAAGTTATGTATGCGGTGTTCTTTAGAAGCAGGAGTATGTGCAGTTAAATTAGATAAACAGAAAATAGTTACAACTAAATGGTGCACCGAAAACTTTTTGCCTGATGAAGTATTCAGTAGAGTATCGTCCCATACCGCAGCTCCCGCTGTCCAATATTTGTCTAAAAAAAATATAAACGTAATAGAACATCCACCCTACTCACCTGATTGGGCAATATGTCTTTTGGCTGTTTAATGGGCTTAAAAACATTTGGAAAGTACGAGATTTTCGTCTGAAGAAGATTGATAAAGAATTGACACGACCATTCATCAGTATTTTGCAAGTACATGCTCCAAAAGAAGATTTGTTGGCGGCCTTTAAAAAGTGGAAGGAGAGCATGGTGAAATGTATTATTGCTGAAGGAAATTACTTTGAACATATTTAAAATAAAATTCTATAACGTGTTAACCATTTTCTTTTATTCTCAATAAGCTTGGCCCTCGTAGTTGTTTAACTGAATTATAAACTTGGAGACGTGCATCATCCTGTAAAAAGATTATGTTATGAATATCATGATCTCGTAAAGCATATTAAAATTGCGTTGATCTTTAGCTATAATTGTTTCCGATTTTCTTTAAAAAAAGGTTCATAAAACATTATCCAGTCGCTGCAGATTCATTTCAATTTCTGCCAGGACATAACTATTTTGTTTACCGTATTTTTTTAATTTCAAACATAAACTTGTATATTTTTGAATTTGATTTATTTGCTTTCAGAGTGAGCTAGAAATACTCTGCACTTTGTTAGTGCAACTGTTAATAACAGATGGTGTTGACATCTTTGCACTGAAAGCGATGATTTTCATAGAAAGCGAGGTGAAAAATCTACATTCGATGTATTTTTCGTGTTTTTCAAGTAAAACACAGTACGTCAATCCATCTAACAGTAGTTATAAAGTGAACACACAAATTGCAAATTGCACGCAGTTGTTTTTAGTGCGGAACTCGTGCAGTGGATTCTTCCAAATATTCGCCAAATATTAATTAGTACTGCTATTGCGATTTCCAAAATATAGCTTGCTCATGAATAATCTTATAAAGGCTGAGTCATATTCGCAGATTAGGAAGATTGTGCCTTTGTGAATGGAGATTTTTCAAAATAGGTTTTCTTTCTGGTTATAGGCCCGATTGCAAATCATATGGAACATGCAAGATATTGTTGCATTTTTTGAAATCCTCGTTAAATTCTGCCGCAAAAAGTAGTAAAGTATTATTGTTCTAAAATTAAAGGTATAAGTAGGTACGCTATCTGTGTACGGGCTCACTTTAATCGAAGTTTGATTAGCGGCTCGCGCTTTTAATCTGCGGGTAATTTCGCGGATTCGAAGTTTGATTAGCGGCTCGGGCTTTTAATCGCGCTTTTTAATCCGCGGATTAAAAATGAGGCACTGGGCGTATAGCTGATGGTAAACTAGGATACTCTGTTTTACATTTGTTTTTCTTGTTATATCCTGACGTTTTCATTATACAAAAGTAACAATCACTTGAATGATCTCTGGGCTTTCGCCAAATCATAGGTATACCAAATGGAAGTTTATCACGTGTTCTCTTGGTCCACATCCGTAAACCCTCAACACACTGCTTACACACTTTGTGAGGGGCCCATGATTTATCTTGATCACTAACTTTCACTTTAAAATAGGCAAAATAGACTTGCATGACAAATGTACTGATGTTTGTCCTTTGACTGGGAATGGTAAAACTGCCACATATGTAACAAAACGAATCGGGGCAGTTTAAGCACTTACGACGTAAACTAGCAGAGGTAGACATAAGGAAAAGTTTTAGTTTATATACGATATACATAAACACCAAACACTGCTAACCTTGTATACAAACAAGAACTCAGACTCCACGTCGGAATGGGCTGCACCGTTTCAAAGCGACACACAACGTCTCACTACAGTATCTCAGGCGTAACTGAACAAGTCCAAACAAGTATAAACCTCTCGCTGTTCTCCTATGCGTCATTCACTCGGCGCCCATCGGAGAAGGTTTGTGTCAGCCAATAGGAGAGCAATAGTGCTTCCTATGATCCATGCTCGATTTCGCGGAGAGTGATCACATTCTCATAAGGTGTAGAGATAAAACTTGACGTGGTAGAAGAAAACTACAGTTTTGAAACCAGCATGCCTAATTAACTATAAAACAACTCAAAAATCAAACTCAACAGAAATTGTGATACAAATTGTTTCCCAGTGTAATGTAACGGTTCCCATAAATGCCGAAAAAACGCTAATAGCACTGAAACCCTAAATTTTGGAACAATAGTACCTTATTACTTTTTGCTTAGAGATTAACGACGATTCTAGAAATGCAATATATGCATCCTCTATTCAAAAAACATACAACTTTAAGTAGCTATGAACTTACAAGACACCCTGGAGATTTCAATATAATTTTAAACCATGACCCCGTCGAACCTTAAAATAAGAAAAAAATCTCCATTCACAAAAGAACAATCTTCCGAACCCACGGATATTACTCACCTTGTATAGATGTAGACATCTCTAAGAATATTTCCACGGATTACAGGTCAAATTAGAAGCTATAGCGGCGGTGGATACATGTCAACGCTAGCTAGAAAACTCGAGAATGCCTATTACACTATAGAACGTTTGCAAATGGAAAAATGGATCGATAGCATGACAAGAGTACTGTTTGTGGAATTTTGGACGTATAATGCTAATAGAAATTTATTTAATACTGTCAAAGTTGTTATCGAGATCAGCGCCACAAGATCCATATCCACAAGTACAGAAGTAAGTTCCTAAAGATTAATTCTAAAATATTCGGAGCTTTTGTAAATAAATAACAGTTGCGTTGTTTGCACAGTTGCGCATACGATACTACACTAAGTAAATTGTTTGAACGAAAACTTAGGACTCAAGTAACCAAGTTACCTAGGTGGCAATATAAGACCTAATAAAATTGGAAAAAGACATATGCATAAATTGAAGGTGTGGTATCCTACACAGTACATTTCTTACAGTAGGAAATACGTATTCATTTATTTCAAACGATCCTTATTTCCTTATAATCAAATAATAAACAATTAATAATATTGTTTCGAGATTTCATTTCCTACATCGTACGTAATTTTGCTGGAATATGGCAAACATCGATACTGAGATGAAACCGAGACGAGACCAAAATTATATGACCGACACCGACACCGAGACTTTCTCATCCGAGACCGAGACCACCTCTAGTCTCGCCTCGTCTCGACGAAACCGAAGCACTAGCAAACATTTCAACGTAACTGTTCCAGTACTCCTCTAGTGCTCATTTCATTTAATCACATGTAACTAAAAACAATAATATAGAATATATTATAATAATACATTCAATACATATTAATGATATAGTGATATAGTCGATAAGTTCATTATTTTGAATGATAGAATACTTTCCAATCAAATATAAAGGTACACTCGCCGACATGCCGAATGACCGCTCATACCAAGACCTGATCGCAGTCTACCGCTCGTGCCGACAATGCCCGCATATCCCCAAGCGATAGACTGTGATCAGATGCTCGGTCTTTCTGCTTGTCGACGACTACATACGTACATATATAATGATCTTTTATTTCCAGGTTTATACCAGCAGACTCATCCACGTCGACATCTCATCAGAATTGATACCGGTAATCGCATTTACCGTATTTTTAATAGTCGTATTCTATCAAATCTGCGATTGTGCAACGAGAATGATACAACAAAGATTAAGGTTCTTCAAAGGTTTCTGGAACGTTGTCGATCTCGTTATTCTAATCCTGAACATTTCGATGATCATTCTTTCCGTACTAAAAGCGGAATTCGTAGGCCACGTGCTAAATAAGCTGGAGCGAGTCAAAAAGAACCAATTCATCAACTATTACAACGTGATTTATTATGATAGAACATTAACCCTGATGTACGCCTTCCTGATTTGCATCGCGACGTTGAGAATATGGAAGTATCTGAGATTCGGCGTCATGTTTAGGGTATTCGAAAGGACTTTGATTAGGCAGCTGAGACCAATCAGTGGTGTCTTGGTTTACAACATGGTGATACTCACTATGTTTTCATTAACTGGTTTTATCACCTTTTCGAGTTTCTCAGAAAATTTTAGAAATCTCGGAGAAACATATACCTGCATGATGTTGATTTCATTAAATTTCAACACGGAAAATTTTGATTTCGAAATCTTGGAGCAGTATGTCCCAGTTGAAGGATATATATTCTACACGGGCTTCACTTTAGCTATGCTCTTAATAGTTAACGTCTACATTACCGTTATAATCATCTATTACGAGGAAAGCTTACGATATTATACGGAAAAGGTACTGAAATATTCGGTAATAGACTACGCAAGAGATGAATTTCAATATTTGTCTCGATACTTCGCAAGGTACCTTAGAAGTTTAAGGCTGAAAGGTGGTCAAGAAGCTACGCAAAAGATCACACCTAAAATTCACAGATATCAAGACGCTCATGTAATCGACGATTGGACGCTGCGTAAGATGGCTGCTGTAGCAACGGGAATTGTGCAAAATTACCTTCACCGACAAGATGCCCGTTCCGTTTTAAAGGAAGTCGATTTTCAAATAATGGCCAGGATTGCTTACTATACTACTAAACCGCATAAGCAAAATAAAAAGCACATTTTTTTCTGTAGTGAGGACGAAGCATGCTCGAGATTCATTCCCGATGAAAGATTATTGAAGATGGAGAGCATAGTGAGAAAGATACTCAAGGAAGAGGTTGTCAAAATCGATAAAAAGAAAAAATATCCGATTGACCGCCTCACGCTCAAAAAATTGGAGAATATAAATAAGTTTTTGAATGTGGTGGATCGTTTTATAGGAAACGTACATTTTGTTAGCACTAGAAAGAGTTAAAAGGGTTTTCTATTCATATTTTCAACAAAAATATTTTGATATGTATTTGCTACTCACCAAAGGTTGCTATTTTGATTATGTTAATTTTATTTTTGAAGACTTACTTGGATCGTTTTAGCTGTTAACGAAATGTGACAGCAAATTTTTGAAGCCAGAAAAACGAAGACTGCAGGAATAATTATTATTTGTATCGATCAAGTACTGTCAAATATATACCTTTTCTAAAAATTTACAAAATTCATTTACGCATTTGTATACCGCTCTATTTAGTATTCCGACATAAATTGTTCGCTCCTGTAGCTAGAATTAAGAGCGTAAATTTAGTTGTTAGCTAGGCCACAGATGGCGCATTAGTAGCTAATTTTGTAAGTTGGTAATAATGCATACAATGTCCTAAAGCCCTGGAATCCTAGAGTCCTAAAGAAAGGCGAATCCAATGATACCTCATCTGTTATACTTTAACTTAAGAAATATGACGATATGCAGCAATAAGGGTTTCGGTAATTTGTCAAATTGTTTCTTGTGACGCCAGACTGATCTAAAGAGCTTGTTGCTAAGCAAGGCAATCATAACAATTGCCAAACTGTCAAATCTCAATTCCAAAAGCGTAAATCATCTTGTTATTTATTGTTATTATAACTTGCATTTGTCATACTTTTGTTCTTTGTGCTCGTTATCATTTTATGTCATTTTAACTTGTTTTGTTAATTGTTGTTTCTGTTTTACTTGATCGAACTTTATTCTAATTAATTAATTGTGGTAGGTTTGTTTAAATTTGTTAGTTTTTGATAGGCAATGTGCTTAAGTTTCAGTTTTTTAAGTTGTTGATTTTACAATGGCCTCCGCATGGACCACGTAAGATAAACAACAACTACCTAATTCATTCGGTGAATTTGGCAACAATTACCTACCACGAAGTGAAACATAATGAACACTGCCCTTCTACAGCCGGAAATATTTGAACTTAGCGCTAAGTAAGGATAAATAGTATAAAGTTTACAGGGCCAACTGCTTTAACAGAATATAATATGATTTAAAGCATTGTACATTTTGTTGCGCAACCATGACAAATAAGGTGATAATTGCTGCCAGATTTAGAGTATTAAAATTGACGCATGGTTCGTGCCGAAGCCATCATAAAAGTAACAACACAAAAAACCTAAAAAAACATATTTTTGATAGACACAAAAGCTAACACATTTAAACAACTTACTATAATTAATTAATTACAATAAGTAAAAGTTCGACGAAGCAAAGAAATAACAATTAACAAAACAAGTTAAAGTGAGAGAAAATAATAACGAGAAGAAAGAGGGAACATGACAAATGCAGGATACAATAATATACAACAAGAATAATTTACGCTTTTGGAATTGAGATTTGACAGTTTGGCAATTATTATGATTACTATGCTTAGCAACGATCTGGAGATCAGACCGATCGCCAGATCAGTCTGGCGTCACAAGAAATAGTTTGGTGCTCTTTCCTAGCTAACTTTGCGTAACAACAAAAACAGATTACCAAAACCTGTATTGCTGCATATCATCATATTTCTTAAGTTAAAGTATAACATGCAGATCAGTCCGCTCAACTAGATACACCCCCGTGTTGCGAAATCATCCGACTGCATTCGACGAATTCCTAGTAGGTGCGCGAGTAGTTTCAAATTTGACAGTTCGTAATAATGAATTACTCTAATTTAAATAAAACGTTAGAATTGAACAATTACATACGTATCATTAACGTTTTAACGTCATTATTACAAACTGTCAAATTCAAAACTATTCGCGCACCTACTCGGATTTTGTCGATTGTCGTCGGGTGCTGTCGGATGATTTCGCAACACGGGGGGTGTATCTAGTTGAGCGAACTGATCTGTATGTAGTATCGTTGGATTCGCCATGTAGGGTATTCTATTGAAAATAAGAAAGTTGATGTCACTTCCGGTGAAACCGGAAATTCAATTGAACTGCCGATAACGGCAAATGTTGGTTCACAAAAAATAGGAATCCACCTATTTTTTCTGAAAACGCTGGCTTCTGTCGTGCAAAGGTTAGCATGGAGGGACACCTTAGGACGTAACTGTATATGAACTGCAAGAATTGCTCAAGCCCCATCTTGCAATGTAATTAGTCACGTTACGGTGCGACGTCAGTTGCGTTCCACATAGCTAACATGCTATGGAATGTCCCATATAACGAATTAAGCAGATTCATATCTTACCTATCAGTTCCACTCCGAGTTGCAGAGGGATTTGCGAGGGATAATAGCGTTAGGGGTGGGAGTACAGCTTTGATTTTTTTTTGTGTGCTGTCTAGCCGGTTTGGGGCAACTTTTTCCTTTAACATTTTTTTGTATGTTACTTGCTAACAATATTTTCGGCTTCCCTTGTGGATACATTCATTAAATAGTAACTTGTCTCTACTGTTTAAGATTATGAGTAGAATAATGGTAGCACAGATTCAGTTGATGCACGATGTTCGTGTACGATAGGAATTTGACAAGCATTTCGCATGTGAAAGTGAATTTGAATTGGATTTCAGCAAGTTGTTTTTCACGTTGATTTCAAATTTAGCCAATTTCCCTTGGATCATGGCGTCCGATGCAATTTCGTTCGACTTCGGATTTGTCCGATTCTATTCTACGCAAGTCTATTTAACGTATAAACCGAAGCGATGGCCTTACCGAAAGCTAGTGATGGGAAACACGGTTCTACTCGTGGAACGTTCCTTTCGCGACCGTGACAAAATACCGTTACTTTGGAACAATTAAAAATATAATATTACCTATATGAAATGGTGTTATCGCTTAATGTCACTTAACTTCAAATCCCATGCTTTTTCCCAGTTCACCTTCTCCTGGATTCCTATTTTATTTGTAACATATACAAAACTACTTTCAGAAAGCGATATTTATTAAGGGACTCAACATTATGAGTAGTGACATGTGGTGAATCGTATCAAACATGATATCAAAGAAAATAATATGTATCAACTGGATATCTTTGAAAATATGATGTATCACACCAGCAAATACATCATTATTAGACTTGTTATCAGAATCTGATTTTGAATAATCGTTCACGTGTATTAAGTTAATAGCACTTGCATAATAAATTGTGATAATGTTTAATTAGCATATTTGATATTTTATTATAATCTTAAATATGCCTGCAATGATTTATTGACTATTGTTGAGAACACAGATATCAAAATATATACTTTCCTTATCGTTATGTAAAGAGATTTTATTACGGTCTGGATATAATAGGATAAGTGCACTTAAAATGGAAACAGTTTCCTTCTCCCTTTATAACTGATGTATACATACATCAATGACAACAATCCAGATTATATAACATTTAGATATCTTCCTGTCTTCTATTTAGTCGCATGTTAACATATATTCTGAATCCGTGCAAAGTGCTTGGACATAGTTTCGTTGAGACCATTATATATGATTCAGCAATGTTAAGTATGGTTTCCTGTTTGGCTTTATCTTATTATATGTGGAATTGCTTACTCTTCATTACTCTTCAACCACACCATTGAAACTTCCATGTTTTAAAATTTACCCCATGACAAATTATTGATATGCCCTGTTGTGATACCATCACTTATTGAAGGTGTGCTTTCTGTGACAAATTATTGATTCGAGTTTTATTATTTGTAATTTGTTATTTTAAGTTTATCGTATAACCTTCGTGTTCTCTTCAATTAACCCCAAATACAATAAAATTCATTTACTAATACATGACTAATATAATTAAATAAGCTTCAACTGTTGTCAACAGATCAAACAAGTAACTGAAAGATTATATATTCATATTGAGATGGATTTCAGAAATGTATTCATTTTTACTTTATTATAGCTGTATTATGTCATCATGTCATAATATAACTATAAACATATTGTATATAAAATACGAAAAACAATAATTACATCCGATATTGTACTTCGCTATTACTACAAAATGTTGATAACCACACTTTTATGCTTACAACGCGATTACTTTACAATTTGAATTCGCTGCTAGTCTTCCATTGGGTAAATTTCGCCGGTGTAATATGGAGGTCGATTGTAACGCTATCTACTGCAACTTAACGTGAATGAACTATAATAAGTACTAAGTACCATAGGAAAGTACATACCTAGTAGGGGCGCGTTCTGATTTAGGGAATGTTGTTGGTGTGAGGGTTAAATGACGTCATCAGAAATTATCCTTCATTTATGAACGACCGGGATGTTCAACTTTTTTTTAGGTTATGCTGTTTTCGAGTTTTAACCTATAAACTATAAAGAATTAATAGTTGATTACAGCTTCTATTGTATTTGCCCTTAAATAAAAAAAAAATAGAAATAAATAATTAATATAAATATTGTATTGGTTGACATAAGATTAGAAAATTTATCAATACTGTGGCTAAACTTGTCTAAAGAATGGAATAATTTATTAAAGCATCAACAAAGTTTGCCATATTTTATTGCTTTTCGTTTGTAACTGAATCAACGATACATATATTTTCTACATTTGCATTATTCCGCGAAAAACATGCAACAATTTTCTTTTGCTTGTGAAATATTTAATTACTTAGATTTTTATAGGCTATCCCTAAGTTTTGAAGTTAGTGCGCAAGTCGCCTAACTTTCGTCCAGCTATCAACCGGGGCGAAGGGTTGTCGTCCGAGCGATAAATATGCACGCTATGAATGTCTTAACCGGACAAAACAACTTTGAAATCTGAACAAAAATTGAAGCTGTGTGCGCACGGTGTGTAAATCTGAACGCAGCCTAGGGTATATCTGAAAAATTGTATCATAATTTCTATAATATTGGCAACACTGAGCATAGGAACTTTTCATTTAATAACGTTGTTTTGTAGCATTGAAATGGTAGTGGCTGTCACGCAAAACATAACCTTATTATTACATATTTATTTTTGTGATTGCCACGGTTTCTGCCAGCAATAATATAAACATGGATAACTCCTGGATGTCAGATTCTTCGAGCACAGGTTTCGTATACTTCAAAATAGATACGACGCCTACAAAAGTAGACCAACCCAGAACGGAGACGTCCGACTTTGTTTCTTTTACGGATCATAATTCGTCCCCCCAAATACATCGTTTTAACCCAATCAGTTACAGCAGTCCGCAGAATTTCAGAAGAGGTAGCCCTAGAAATTACCATAAACGAGGTTGGAAGCAGAATTATGGCAATAGATCTTATAGTCCAAACACAAGTTATAATTCAAGTTATAATAGTCCGAGGAATAGAAGTAAAGAGTCTCATCAAAGTTTTAATGTAGGTGTGGTTAATTTGAATGCATTTCATAATCCTAATTTTGTAAATATGTTTTAGTTAAGTGGAAGTTTCAATAGATTCACTTATTCATCCTTTTTGGAAGATCCTTGGGCAAACTTAGAGAGACAATTAGAACAGAAGAAACAAAGTGAAAGTACTAGTTGTAGTAAAATTGAACCGAATAGTGAGACGTCAATTTGTGATACTCCTCAGAAAAAAGAACAGACGACATGATAGAGGTTAGGTATATCATACTCGTATTCAAATCATTTTGCTGTCCACAATGGTAAATTTATATTTGATACAATTAAGATGATTAAATTATGTACAAATTAGTAAATAAAATTCATACCAAGTATGGTATGAAAGATTCATATTTGTGTGCGATTGAAAGATTAAAAATTTAAAATTAATATTAAATTTACTCTAGGATTACATTTTTCATTTTATTATGTTTAATAAATTAATTCTTGGCAAAACAACACATTTACTTTTGCATATCAAAATTGTTTACATTGTTGTTAGGTTTTTATCAAAATAATCATGCAGCAAACCATTCTTTATATTATTACAGTAAACAATAGAAGATACTGGTAAAGATATCTTGTTAAATTAAGAAATAAATTACCTTTATGTTATACACAAATTTTAGCAGAGCGATAATAATTTTCTGTCGTCCTATCCAACTGAAATATAATATTAGGAAGAAAAGATTCTTTACAATAAAAATCAAAAAGTTAATTTCAAGTATCTTTCAATATTACTTAATTAATTTAAATTAATAATTCTACTACTACCTTTATAATAATCTTATTGGTTTGATTGTTTTCTGAGAATAAAAGGGTTTTTTTTTTATAAAATAATAGCTTTAAATCTATTGTTGGGTGTTGTGGTAACAAATTTTTTCAAACAAAAAAGAGTTTACACCTAGTAACACTTTAATTATTATACCTCTTCCTTAAAGTATGTTCAAACAATATAGGTTGTTTCAGAATGAATTTCAAATATTTTATCATTTTGAGTAAAAATGTTTATGGAAGCGTTATCAAATCAATGTTATCATTAAGTAGTGTTGCACTTTTCTTTAATAATGCGTTTGTTATTGCTTAATGCAATACCCATAATTTGTTTGGTATACAGAACAAATGCAGAACGTTACATTGGTGTTGCACTTCCTACACTATCTGATGAGGTAATGCGAGGTTACTTTTACATCTTGCGAATGGTCATGTAACAGTCACCCTAAAGATGTTGCAGAAGTATTGAAAGCGTGTCGTTTTGTGTTTATTGTCATTATTAGCTTTTCATAATTATATAAGTGTATGCATTTAATATACAGTATACATTACGACCATTTGTCATCTTTATTAAAAACTAAACTGCTGTTACCGCACTTGTCTACAATTGTGCACTTTCTAGTGGATCTGCACTTAGTTGCATCACTTAATGGTACCAAACTAAACTATAAATGTGTATCCTATTCTGAATAATTACGGAGATACAGCATCAACTAGTCAACTAATTTAGTTAAATAACAACCGTTAAATATATTCAGTTTGAAACTGTGACCGCACCAAATATTTATCCTATAAATCTAAACAGCTGTTTCTCCATAACCATTAAGAATTAGGCATATGATTATATGAACCTTTTTACTCAAAATTGTCGCTGCTATCACTTCCTAAAGTATTTACAATTTGTTCTGAAACATTCTGTAAAATTCTGAATAGATACCTAACTTCTTTTTTTTAAATCTCCGCTTGAATTTTTTTTTTAAGTTTGACATTTTTGAGGTACGTACAGTAGCGGTGGATGACGACATAAATGGGAGGACGCGGACAGCCATTCGATTTCCTCGTGTATTTTCCTTGCATATTGTGCAAATTGTACTATGCAACGGAAATACACGAGGGAATTGAATCGTTGTCCGCGCCCTCCCGTTTACATCATCCACCGCTACTAGGTCGGTAGAGCAGTCCCAGCTGGAGAAGTACACATTACGTCATAATTTTGTGCGCGAACAAATTTTGTCATTCCCACAGATATTTTGAATTGAATGGGGTGCTCAAAATTTAAAAAAAAACATTTTAAACTTTTGTAATATATAGAATGTAGGGAAAACAAATATATAACAATTTAGTATATATACAACGATAAAAGATGTTAAATTTCGGTATTTTATACTTCCTCTGTCCGAGAATAGTTGCTACATTTCAATTTAATGTAAAGATTATTGCAAGTATATGAGGTATATTAATTTGTTCGATGTAGTAGGTAGATTATGTGTAAATCTAAGCGTGCGATGATCAAAACGTCACGTAGCAATTGCACTCTTGCTTTGAGATGCAGTTGTCAAACGTCAAATTTTAGTGTATTTGTAATTTAACCGCTGTGATTGCAAAATGGCTAAAAGTATTTTACAAAATACTCCAGCAGGTGGAAAAAAGTGTGGAGAATTTAATAATAATGACAAATTTTACATTATTTATTGCAAAACTTCAAAGACGAAAAACGTAATAGAGGTGCGATAAATGCCGCCGCGCGTAAGTTTTGCTGTTCTCGTTCAACAATTTCTAAACTATGGAAAGAGGCTCAAGAATGCCATATTAACAATTTGACCATTAATGTTGATTTTCGTAAAAAGAAATGTGGTCGTAAGGAAAAAGATTATAGTCAACAAATTAAAAATATTGCTACTATTCGTCTCTGTAAAAGAAGCATGTTAAGATCATTGGCTTACGCATGTAAAGTTCTGTCTTTCCAGAAAACTATGGAAAATACATTATAATATAAAGGTTGTAACACCTACAAATTTCAACACAAATAAAACGATATTAAGACGAAATGCTTCATAAATTGCATTCATTAAATGCGACGAAAATGTCATTAAAACCGGACAAGAATTTTTAAATAACCGAGTATAAATGTAGTGCAAAGTTAATAATGTTTGTTTTTAGTTGGAACAATAAAGTCTTGTTTGGTAATTTCTTGTTTCTTTATTTAATTTCACATAAAACAAAATGTAGCAACTATTTTGGAACAAATATTAAATTGTAATGTAGCAACTATTCTCGGACAGAGGAAGTAATAATTGTTTAATTACAACTATATCCAATTTCTTTAAACACTTCTAACCTCCTCGGAAACAGTAACGGCTACTGAAGTACGGTTCATCCGGTGATAATTGACTCATCTGATTACAAAAGGCCTTCTGCGCATGTGACGTAGTATGTACTTCTCTAATTGGGACAGCTTGATTGTGATAGGCAAGTGTTAATATTAAAAATTTGTAGGTCAAAGAAAAGAATCCATGTTATCTCTAATTTTCATTAAAAATACATTTCCTAAAAACGTCATTAAAACGAATCGCAATTTACTGTCAGGAAAGTCATATCTAGGTTCATAAGTTGTACATAATGAAGGAATAGTACAATTTTTATAAATAAGATGTAAATTATGTAAAATTAATAAAGCATCTGTTTTATAATTTGCCTCTTATTTTTATTTCTCAGTAATTTAAATCTTTTACTGCAGAAAGAAAGACATCAAATTTAAAAACAATAGGATATATTAAAAGAAGAAACAAATCCTTTGAAATTTAGTCTGTGTTTCTTAAGTACAGTTCTCTTTTAACATTTTAGTTTCACTTTCTTTCGAAAGATGGCAGAATATGTAGGCTCTTCAATTAACCTTTTCCATTTCAAGTTTGGTTTATAAAAGAATTAAATATTATTTTATTTATAATACATTTTATGCCAGCTTTAGGGGAAGAACAAATTTATGTTCTAATCGAAACAAATAATTCGTGTACAAACCCCATCTTGTTTGATTTCAATCATGCGCGCCAAATTCCCTATTGAAGAGTTCTTGTAATTCAGTTGAGTGGTGAATGCCAGACTGGTGTTGTGTGCTATTCTCTTTATGAACGCGACTGAACATACTCGAAAAACCTGTTGCATTTCAATGTCCAAGCGTAACAAATTATTGACGAAATGATAATTTTATCGCTTTCAGTCGCAGTTTTCATTGTAAATCGTGTTAAAGTGTTACTAATAGTGCGCTAGTAAGCCATGGGATTATCCATCTCAAAGGAGGAACAACCTTCACCACAACAAGGACCGCCAGAAAGTGTTATTTCGTCCAAACATCATGCACGACAAGCCAGTATTAGGGTTAAATCTAAACAACCTATGCCTGACCCTAATGAACTCGAAAGAAGGTTCACTAAAGTCCTGGTAAGCAGAGTTTCTTTGACTTTGTCTTTTTATTAGATTTATATAGCAATACACGGCGGTCTTAAAAAAAATGCATGAATTCATACTGCTAGATGTGAAAAAAATGTTAGTTTAAAGATTAGTAATTAATTTATATTTTATGTATGAAACAGGTAATATCGTGTGTTAATATTCTTAGCCAGTGTTATGAATTCGCATTTCATTTACATTTTATGTTTTCCTTCCTGGGTCTGGGCAAGTTTTTATAGCTAAATGAAAGTTTTTATTCCAAAAATTACAAAAAGAGCAGCAATAGTATTGTAAACAAATTAACAACAATTATGAAATATTCAATCCATTGGCACACATTATCGCTCTTAATCCTAAATTAGTGGATTAACTTAAATTTTACTAACACACTATTATATGATTTTAAATAGCTTTAAAAATATACATAACCTCAATGTATTGAAAAATGTTTATTTAAATTATGTGTGTAGAAGAAACAATGTTTAAAAGTCTTTGGTTCAACATCATTGATGGCTGCAATTTGACACTCATGCAGAAATTGATACTGAAAACTGTAATCTTAAACCGCATGCATGCTTACAAATGAGGTTGTAATAGTTGTGGTATCTGAGAAAAATTAAATGCACACATGTAGTATTCTGTATTAGTTCAGTAAGCTACCTTAAATATATTTATTTGCAGTTTAAATAATCAAATACTGTTAAAAAACATCATATAGTCCACGGGAAAGGGTAATTTTGCACAAATTACTAAAACACTAATTATTATATTCATTGCACAAAGCTAAAGTAATTAATACTGCGGACCTAGTTTATTAGATACTTACAACTTCGTTATTTTCTTTAATATTTCAGCTATATAATTTCAAGCAATTTCAAACGAACTTTACAAATAGGTGTACGACCTCGGGCGTAGTTCAATAAACACGGTTGAAAACTATTTTTACGAACATAGGAATCATGCCAAACTGTAATCTGTACGATCCGAAATGCCGTTAATTCCAGATAAACGACAGCCTTAAGCTGTGTTAGGAGAGAAATCTTTTGCTTTTCTACTGTAATGCCCTGTATATTGCGAATATCATATCGCGTGTTTATAGTTGGTGAATATTTCATAAACATCAACAGGATGTCGTTCTCTCCTATGTTTAATCATAAATACCAATAAACATAAAACAAGAAGAAACCTATGTGTCCACTTCTGATTCGAACTATTAAAGAATTATATTCAGTGTGTATCGATCTATATTTATTTGCAAACTATCCCACATCGAATGCTGTTTATAGATTAGAGTTATCTACCCCTTAAACATCTGTCAACCCTGATTGAAGTCAATATAATTTTCGTACATGCTTTCTAGCGAACTGAAATTAATTATAAATTTAATAGGACTATCTGCTTGAGCATCTGTGAGCTGTAAAACACTCTCCATATCATAACGAAATATTCTAAGCAGGATGTGAGCTCATTTATTAGCTTCTTGATAATCGTAAATATACTCGAATTACATTTCTCATTGTTTGCGTAAGGATTGCTTTGATGCGAATAATCTAGACCATATATGGGCAACTCCCGGCCCCCCACTAGCTTCAATCCGGCGCGCGAGAGAAATTCAAATAACGCGCCAAAAAAATTAAAGATTTAGCACACATAGTTTATTTGTAATTACCGTCAACCAACCTAAAACTGTATTTATTCAAATCATAAAGACTAAAATCGATAAATAATATTATTAAGCGTACGCAATGGAACGCCATAGATCGAGTCAGAAATAGTCGTTAGAAAGAGACAAACAGATAAACATTCGGGAAGCCGCCCGATGACCTCGAAACGCTCCAGAGCCGACTGTTATTCATAACGCGGCTAGCATTGCATATTCGCGTACGATCGAGAGTATTCTAGTTGCTTATTGCCGGTAATATATAAACCGCTCAGCGCGCGTGTCAACTCATTTCTTCTTAACAACTGATAAGAAAAGACGCGGGAAATATTCAAGCAAATTCAGCTCAGAAGAAAAAAAATCTATCAAGATGTCTGGTTTAAAAAGCGGAAAGTGGACACAGAATGTCGTCAATTCCAAAACAAATGAACTGAAGAATACTTTTTTATCATGCACAGTGGTAAACCTATGTGTTTGCTGTGCAATGAAACAATTTCTGTTTTAAAAGAATACAATATGAAGCGGCATTACTCCAGCAAGCATTTCTCTCATTATAAATTACTTACGGGCCAGTTAAGAAAGGATACAATTAAAAAACTCATTACCGATTTAGGGAAACAGCAAGAAATGTTCCATTCACAAAGATTAAATCTAGACAGTGTTGTTAAAGCTAGTTTTATAGTTAGTTCCAAAATAGCGAAAACATCGAAGTCATATTCTAAAGGAGAGTTTGTTAAAGAGTGCCTAGTAGATGTTGCAGAACTTTTGTGTCCAGAAAAGAAAAAAAAGTTTGAGAAAGTGAGCTTATCGCGACGTACTGTTGTTCGACGTATAGATATGATGGCTAGTGATATCAAAAAAACAATGACTGATAGACTGGCTGGTTTTCAAGCATTTTCGATTGCTTTGGATGAGAGTACAGATTTATCTGACACAGCCCAGTTAGCTATTTTTATACGAGGTGTTGATGAAGAATTTGTAGTGACAGAGGAATTACTGGCTTTACGGCCGCTACAAGGGACCACTATTGGAAAAGATATTTTTGCCGAGGTGCAAAGTACTTTTGAGCAATATGGTTTGCAGTGGTGTAAATTAGTTGGAGTGTGCACAGATGGTGCGCCTTCAATGGTCGGTCCACGAAAAGGTTTTATCGGAATTCTGAAGGAAAGAGCAACCGCTATAAATGTGCAAGAATGTGATTTAATAATTCTGCATTGCATTATTCACCAACAAAACTTGTGCTTTAAGTCCATTCGACTGAAGAACGTAATGGATGTGGTAGTAAATACCATCAATTTTATTAGATCCCGCGGTCTTAACCATCGCCAGTTTAAAGCATTTTTGGATGAACTCTCTTCAGAACACGATGATGTGACATACTATTGCGAAGTAAGGTGGCTAAGCAAAGGCAAAATGCTAAAAAGATTTTATGACCTTAGAAAAGAAATAGCTGATTTTATGGAAATGAAAGAGAAAACATTCCCGCAAATTTGTGATCCAACATGGCTTTGTGACTTGGCATTTCTGGTAGACACTTAAACGACCTGAACTTGAAGGTTCAAAAACAAGGGCAATTGGTAAATCAGCTGTACAGTCATCTTAAAGCTTTTCAAAACAAAATTTGCTTGTGGGAAACGCAAATGAGAAGTAAAAACTGTTTTCATTTTGTAACATTATCCAGCCACGAGAACATTGATTACGGTCGCTATGCTGAAGAACTGAAACTACTGTCAGAGCAATTCACTGATCGGTTTTCCGATTTTAGGAATATGGATAGCACTTTCAATATTTTTGCAAATCCGTGTAAGTGTAATGTGGAAGATGCTCCGCTTCACCTACAAATGGAGTTGATCGAGTTTCAAGCAGCTAAATTTGATGATGTGGAACTAAGCGAATTTTACAGAACATACCTTTCCGAAGAAAAGTATCCACAGCTGAGAGTTTTCGCAAGAAAAATAATTTGCACATTCGGAAGCACGTATAAATGTGAGCAGTTTTTTTCAATCATAAAAATTAATAAAAATAAGCCTCGTACTCGGCTTACAGATGTTAATTTAGAAAACACTTTGCGCCTATGTACTAATGATATTGACCCCAATATTGATCATCTTGTTTCTCAGCTTCAAACTCAAGTCTCTCATCGATTTTCATTTGATTTGTCTATCTTTTTTTGTTAATTTGTTTGTTTGATTATGCTATTATAATTCTAATAAATAACAAAATGTGTGAATTTTTATCGCCTTTTTATTCACTACTACCTACTTATTTTTTACCTACGGCCCGCGACCTGATTAAGTCCCGAAATTACGCCCTCAGCTAAGCAAAGGTTGCCCATACCTGATCTAGACTTACATCTAATAGAGTACAATTTACCATTTCAATTTTTACCACTAACACAAAGGTGTTTGTATATTATTTCTGAGTATATTTATAACGAACTTGTGAGGGTAAATAAATTATTTTGTTGAAAATTGGAAGTATTAAGTCGTGTTAATTATTATTAAATGACGATATTTTGACACCAAATTCAGGTTTAATCAACACTTGCAATTTTCTAATAGTTCTAAGACATAAAAATGTTGTATTTTACGATATTATGTTAATTTAGCGATGAAACGATGCTACAAATATTGTTGTGTACCCCATACGCTCCATTACCATTGTATCAACACCATACAAAATTATTTTCTCTATCACAAGGCATGAGAAGTATTTTTGACTTAAATGACAATAATGTGATAATCGTTTAAGGGTACAATGAAGAATAAAATCACGACTTAATCTTCATTGTCAAAGGAAAGGAAGTTGGCAACCGAATGACATCGCACCATTCTGCGCTTTTACAAATAAATTTTCCAACGCTTTTTCTCTTCCTAAATTAAATTTTAATGTAAATTCTTGAAAATCATTTATCTACAGTATATTCCTAAATAATCATTACATACACCTTCTAAAACAAATACAATTTCTTGCAACTCATTGTCTAATCGAAGACATTAGGATTATTTCTAATGGAAAGAAAAAAAGCTGCATTTCAAGGTCAAGAAGCAAGTTAATTGAATTTCGAATGCATCAAAAGGACTTATAATAATGCAAAAAAAACTGATATAAATATTTTGTGGAAAACTTGGTGACAAGTCAACTTTTATTTTTTAGAGGATCTTTTTTTACAATTCTGTGCAATTTTACAGTCAATTCTTTTTGGCTTGTAATGTCATCATCGATCTTTTTTTTTTTAATAGCAACCACCATTTTTTCGACAAAATATGTATAATAGTTTTCTTTTGGAGTACGCTGATACCTCATGTAGAGTTGCTCAATTTGCGCCAACAGCCAGTGGCGGGCGCATATTGTACGTACCATTACATTAACCACATAATGTTTTTTAAGATCTGTTGTTTCGTCCACACATAACCACAGTTTTTTATCTTTCAACTCTGATTTAATTCTTTTTTCAACATGTTCACGAGCAGATGGCACAATTCTTTGTAACGATGCCCGACTTGGTAATTTGCAGTCCGAATATTTATTCAAAAAGAAGACATATGCCTCCTTGTCTAGTAAATTAAACGGAAGATTACATGCAATAAAGGTAACACTAATTAAATTTTAATTTGTCATAGTGCCGTGTGCAATTTTTTTTTAAGAATGCTGTTTACTATTTACGTGACGTAGACAATCCCTTTTGGACCAATACATTAAAGGGATATTACAAACTACACATTGAATTTTAACGCCATCATAATTTAGGTCAGACATTTCTGCTATAAATTCTGTAACTTTGTCCAACATTGGTCGTTTTCGCGGCGTAGGCAACATTTTTAAAACAAACGTAGAACTACGAAATAGTGCTTACGGCAGCGTACATGTATACACAACAGATCTGGTTGAGATTCGCAGTTATATTGAGGGTTGTATCGAACCTCCGCCACTGCCCGTTGGCGCTAGTGAGCAACTCTACATAAGTGGAATCTGTTAGTTACCATTTAGAAATTATTCAGTGATTTTCCTCAGAAACCCTTTTTCTTCTAAGACCAGGATCAACATTTAAAGGAAAACTCAATTCTCTAACGAAACTACATCCACATACTTTCATATTACTTATTGCTGATACAACCTATTAGTAGCAATCGTTGGACGCTTTTCCTAATTTATAGACTGGATGAGGGTATTTAAAAGGCAAAGTTTACTAGTGCCGCTTGTTTTTCTAAAATTTCAACGTTATTACAAGCAGAGAAATGGTTTCTTGCATCAAGAAAATAGATTTTCTTGCAAAAATCAGTCTCCATTCAAGAAAATATTTTTATTTCAAGACTAAAAATGTATAATATAAGAAAATTTTCTTGAAATTTTATTTGGATTAAATAAATACTTTCTTACGGTTAGAAAATCGAAGACAGAAAAATGTTTCTTCCAAGTAAATCATTTAGTTTTAAACAACAATATTTTCGGCACACTCCGCACCACACAAATTATTAATTAACTCGGAAAGACCGTTTCGAAGACGCGTCAGGTCCTCGAATTGCCATACTGCCCCACAGTCCTTGCTATCATTATTCATTTAATATTAGGTTAAGTAAATATTCGTATTAAGGGTAGGAATGAAAAAATGGTCCAGATCTCACAGAGTCCTATTGAGAAATTATGCGACCAGTTTCCTGTTCAAAAAACACATCATCGGGTCAGCTACAAGGATATCCAATAAAAGAAAAATTACAATAATGGAAAAAAAACCTAAAGTTAATAATTAAAATTAGCGGCAAGTGAATGAGCTAATGAAAAAGCTTTTTTTATAGGTTACGATATAATTAAATTATTAGTGGCATAAACTGAGAGATGTAAGAGCAAGTAGCCAGGAGCAAAAAGCTTTTAATGCTTTTCTCTTCTCATATTGTTTTTGCCGGTGATGATTCCATCAATACCAGGAACTATTTATTAGCATTATATTGGTTATTGTTTCTAGGCATTTTTTTCATGTGTACTCCTACATTATGCTCACGTTTGCTTGAACATTATTCTGTAGATAAAATCCTCTATTTTAAGCCTTTTTAAAATCACAAGAAATCTGAATAATTCACTGCCTTATGTACGGATATGTCGTACTACTTTAAATAAGGTAAGCGCAATTAATAATGTGCATATAAGTAATATGTTTTTCCAGAATTTTAAGTAAAAAATGCGTTATTTTAAGAAAATGAAACTATTGATTTATGAACAATACCTAAACGCTTTCTGGAATTAAGAAAGCTATTTACTATCCTTAAGAAAATATTGTTTTGTGTTATAATGGCCATTTACTTATACTAAGAATTGCTTTCTTCAAACTTTCTGCAAGATTTTCTTGAATCAAGTTAACAAATGTCTTAAACAAGGAAATACAATTATTTCATTATAAGTACATACCTCTCTTAATAAGAAAATATTTCTTTTAAAACAGTTATTGTATTGCGGGTAATTGAAACAGTAATTGCCTTGAATTAGGGCGGACAGCTTTGATACAAGTAAACGTTTCTCTGCATGTAGTCTGTTCTTACAAAAAGAGGAGGTTTCTGGTAACAGACCCCACTTCTAGGGGGGTATTAGAACACACCAAATTGAATATATCGAATTTGGTCGAAAACATAGTGGGTTATTTAAAAGTTGATAATGATGGCATGCGCCACAGCTCAAAAACAATTGATTTTTATTACATTAACAGAACTGCGCTCATTTAATATAGAATTGTATAGTATATGTATTGCTTTATAGTGAAAAAAAAAGAAGAAAACAAAATAAATATTATTGTTTGAGATTAAATTATTTCCTATCTTTATCTTAGCATCAAAGATGCACAATACCTACACATGCGTAAGTCTAGGAACTCGTTAAAGTGAAGTAGGGAAACTACTTCGAGTTTGGAGCGCTGTTCCTGTATATAGAATAATAGAATCTTACCGGTTCGTATTTATACCTACGATGTGACCAATTCTGGTATCTATATTCTCCGCAAGATATATCTAAACAGTATCTATAAAGGTTCTTATTTAGACGTGAGAAATATAGCAATTAATGACTCCTTTCTATATACGTCCCAAGAAATACAATTGAGAAATAAACCATTGTTTTTGTTTATTATTCCTAATATGGGGATTATATGTTGCAGTCACCAAAAAAAGTTTTAAGACTACTTTTAAACATAGAGAATTTTAAGCTAGTTTTATATTTGTTATTTAAAATTAGTCTAACTAATATTGCACTCGTTAACAAATTTATGAAACATTTCTTTATTGAAAAATTTGGAGCAATTCCAATTTTTGTAGTATTCTACGTTTCAATTCTCTTGCAATCACTGAGTTAGTTTAGGTATATTTTAAACAATTTCGTTGTTATTTTGAGTTTTTGAATGCTTCACTTTCTTTCAAATATCACATATTAATACACGCAGTCTATTCAAGAAAATATTTTTATTTCAAGACTAAAAATATATAATATAAAAAAATAATTTTGTTGAAATTTTATTTGGATTAAACAAATATTTTCTTAGGATTAGAAAATCCAAGACAGAAAAATGTTTCTTCCAAGTAAATCATTTGGTTTTAAGTTAAGAAAATATTCATATTAAGGTAGGAATGAAAAAATAGTCCAGATCTCACAAAGGTCTATTGAGAAATTAGGCGACCAGTTTCGTGTTCAAAAAATACATCATCAATAATTGAAAAAAAAACCTAAAGTTAATAATTATAGTGAAAGAACTAATGAAAAAGTCTTTTTATAGGTTATTAAATTATTTCTTTAATAATGTAATTAAATAGAGATTATGTTTATGTAGTTTAATAATTAATGATTTTATATTTAAGTTTATTTATCCCTTTTTTTATTGTTGTTTATTATATATTAAGAGCAATGTAGCCAAGAGCAAGAAGCTTTAATGCCTTTTCTCTTTTCATATCGTTTTTGCCGGTAGTGATGCCATAAATACCGGGAGCTATTTATTAGCATTATCTATCTTAGTTATTGTTTCTAGGCATTTTTTTCACCTGTACTTCTACATTAAGTTCACTTTTGTTTGAATATTATTCTGTAGCCTTTTAAAAATTCACAAGCAATGTGAATAATTTGCTGCATTATGTACGTATATGTCGTACTGTTTTAAATAAGGTAAGCGCAATTAATAATATGCACATAAATAATATGCATTTCAAGAATTCTAAGTAAAAAATGCTTTATTTTAAGAAAATCGAACTATTGATTTATGAACAATACCTAAACGCTTTCTGGAATTAAGAAAACTACTTACTATCCTTAAGAAAATATTGTTTTGTGTTATAATGGCTTTTTACTTATACTAAGAATCGTTTTCTTCAAATTTTCTGCAAGATTTTCCTGAATCAAGTTAACAAATGTCTTAAACGAAGAAATACAATTATTTCATTACAAGTGTATACTTCTCTTAAGCGGAGAAAGAGATGCTAAGAATTTTTTGTTTAATTTAAAACAGTTATTGTATTGCGGATAATTGCAATAGTAGTTGTTTGAATTAAGGCGGACAGCTTTGATACAAGTAAACGTTTCTCTGCGTGTAGAAGTTTTATCATAACATTATTTGGGTTTGTAAATTCAATATTTAAATTCTTATTGGTAACGAAATACAGAATTGTAAATAATAATTATTTCCAAGCTTTGTCTAAGAAATGCGAATATATGATATTCAAATTGAAATAGTCCCCTTGTTTCTTTCGAGTAGGTATTGATGGAAGATACCCGCCAACGTTTTTTCTCTTTTTACATTTATTTTTATTTATATTTGTTTGTCATGGTTATTGCAGAAACTGTTAATAAGCAGAGTATATATATAACATTTCTGTATCATTCCATCCGTTACAAAAGAACTCATTAACAGGTAAATTAAGGTTATAATACGACAAAGCCAACGGAGATGTCAGTTATCATTATGTCACAAAATTATTTTAAAAATTACAGAATATTGCAAATAATTTCGCGCTCATCCTACCGATAATTTCACGCTATTCTATGCGGCCGCACCTTAAGTCTGTCATAGTTAAAGGGCTCTTACTACTGGCCCACCTAACCGTTTTGTATGCTAATAAATAATGATGTCTTTCTAAATAAATACTGAATCGTAGAAATTGTTAATTTTCATTTTGTATTTGAATTAGGGTAAAAAAATGAATGCAAAATGCATCTAAATGTCCCTGTTTTTTTTTATAATTGACGTTAACCTCAACCATTGCTAAGTTAGGCAGTATTTGTAATATGTAGCTCTTATTTTATTCTTCTTGGAATATATTGGTAATGGTAGTCTCACGCTGATAGCTTCTGTTTGATAAACGCACGCTTCAACATATCGCTTAAATGGCACCTCGCTTATCGGTCTCGCATTTAAACAAATATGTGGAGGAGCCTATTTGTGGATACAATTATCAATCCCTTATAATGTAACGTTTCCTGTACGTTACGATACTGTTAAAATGAACTATTTCGTGTCGCTCTACACGACGAGGGGATTTAACAGGTTTCTGCCCTACATTTTTTACACTGAAAATTGCTTAAGCGTATTTCTTGGCGGTTTTACAACGTCCCCTCTTACGGAAATAAATTACATAGTCATAATGTACGTATAATTATTCTATAAATAATGAAGTTGATTTCTTGTAAACATGTTACGTATTATCAATTCCACTTTCTATAAATCATAAGTAGAATTCATTGATAAAATTTTATTAAGAGGTCTGCAAATAAGACCTATTTATTCAGAGATATGACTAAGATATATGTTTTAAGAACAATTATTAGTCATTTGAGTATAGAACTTCTGATTCATTTCATACGTCACGAAGTTTTTAGTTCCTTGGACTTTTTTAGATAAAAAAAAAAATAAAGAAAAAGTAGAAATTCAGTTTTTAATGTAGCTTCCTTTTTTTGCGAAGACTATTTTTAGGCTAAACCAAAATTTATTTAATTTCCCAAAATTATTAACACTTGCTTTAAATATCAGGATTCCTTTCTTCAGTTCATATCAATAATCGTAAAACTTTTGATGAAATTCATTGAGTAATACCTATTTGGTTTTATAATTTCCAGAAATATAGTGCACAATGCATATGATGTAACATTGTAATTATTCCTTGCATTTCGCAATAATACCATCAATTTTTTCCGTTGAAGAAACCAAATTTGTCGCATAAATTTTCAACTTATTGCTTAGATTTTTTCATTAGAAAAATTAGTCATATTACTTCAGACATTGCTTTAATGTGTTTTATTAAATTTATTTCCTTCTACAGCTTTTTACGATTTCTGCGCTTCGTTTTTGAAATTTGTTCTTCTAGTTTTAGAATGTTTCAAAATCATATAAGATTTGGGAGTTAATTCTAACACGTTTTCAACTCTTTCTCTTTAACTTCAAAAAGCATTGATAATAATGCCTTCATAAATGATGAGTTTACAGTTCTTATGGTAGGTGTTTCCATGCTTCAGGAGTTACACCTTCTTTCGGGGGTCGCTGGTATCTTTGAAAGACTTAAAGTTATTCAGAAAAGTGCTATTGTGTGGAATCAATTATTTGTCATTTATCACAATTAGATAAATAATTTAGTAGACATTAGTTGTAAAGGTGAATTCCTCATGTTAATTAAACATATTTCCGTTTCAATTATTTAGCCAGATACACAAATAGGGTACCATATACTAATAATTATTCAAAAGCTACATACCAACATCCACCATGTATACAAGCGCGTTTCGTCGTTTACGGCTCATCGGTGTACCTTTGTGGAAGGTAGTGGCTATATTTAAAATTGTCGTATCTATACGAAGTTAGTGGCTATACGTATGGATGAGAGTATCTAATGAAAGATACTCTAATCATTGAAAATGTCGAAATTAGTTGCTATATAGACCTCTACAGAAGTGAGCAATGAGTGTCATTATTATTTATTTCCCTTGATGTGATAGCCACTAGTTGATCCTTGTTACCCTCGCAGAACGTGGGGCGTTACTCATTGCTCACTTCTGAAGGGATAGACATAACAGTGAATTTCGACATATTCGGTGATATCATTAGATACTCTCATTCATACGTATAGCCACTAACTTCGTATAGATACGAAAATTTCAAATATAATTATATTATATAAAAATTGCACTTACTTTGATTAAAACAGTACGACCTAGCCGTACATAACGCAGGAAATTATTTTCATGCTTGTAGCAAAATAATGTTCAAACAAAAGTGAACTTAATGTAGAAGTACACATGAAAAATGCGCCTAGAAACAATAACCAAGATAATGCTGATATATAAAAGCTCATGGTATTGATGGAATCACTCCCGGCAAAAACAATATGAGAAGAAAAGGCACTAACGCCGTTTCCTCGTACCTTCATTTCTATTCGCGTCTCAATTTATGCCCGAATCTCCAAAAACAGCATTGAAATATTTCCTAGCGTCACCTAGTGGTAAGAGTTATAGTCATACCGTCCTAGAGAGTAGCGAATACAGAAACCGGAATATAGATGCCATACTTACCCATACAATTATATAACCTTTAACGTACAACGTTTCATAAACATTTTCAAAAGATGCTGGTTAATGTAATATTTTTAAGGTAGGAATAAAAAAACAATAGTCCAATTTCTCATAAAAATCTATTAAAGATATCAGGTGACCGGTTTCGTGTTTTTACCCACACATCCTCAGGCCAGCTAAGAGGGTATCCAAACAAAAGAAAACGTAATAGAATAAACGTAATACAAGCTATCAAACAATATGAAACAGTGAAAGGGAGAAGAAAAATGATCTTCAAATTCTACTTACAATTATATATAAGCAGTAGGAAGTGATGTCAAATATTAAAATTAAAATTTAAAACTGTGTAAACTACATTCATGGGACAATAAAATCCATTTAAATCGAAGTACAAAAGTATAAATAAAATTGTAGGAAGGACACATACACAACAAGTTAAAAACTGATCTATTGTAATAAAACTAGATGTGTCAAATTCTATTCTTTTTTACATGATATATTATAATCCTTCTTAAATGTTAATAACAAATAAGGAGACAACTTCTAAAAAACGTTTTCATTAGCTCATTCACTTGCTCCTAATTTTAATTATTAACTTTTTTTTCCATTGGATATCCTTGTAGCTGGCCTGATGTATTTTTTGAACACGAAACTGGTCGCCTAATTTCCCAATAGAACTTTGTGAGATCTGAACCATTTTTTCATTCCTACCTTTAATATAAATATTTACTTAACTTAAAATTAAATGATTTACTTGGGAGAAATATTTTTCTGTCATGGATTTTCTAACCCTAAGAAAATATATATTTAATCCAAATAAAATTTCAAGAAAATTATTTTCTTATATTATACATTTTTATTAAATCTATTTTCTTGATCCAAAGAACCATTTCTCTGCGTGTACCTTCCCTAATCGACATTGTAGATAAGTATAGTTAAGTACGTGATACAAACGGCATAATTGAGCAATTATAGAAGCTTAAGTATTGCAATCTTGAAATTGCATAACTTAAGATAAATGTTCACAGCAAAGAAAAACTATGTATGTATGTAAGTATATGTTGTATGCAGGCTTGCGAAAACTAAGCAGATGTGTATATGTCTGTCAGTACAGCTGTTACAACTTATCGCAAGGTGTCTTTTTCCGGTCTTTGCCGTTGGTTTCCTGGGTTCACATTGCAATTTAGCGACAGCGACAGTATATATTCTAATAGTGTATGTGTATTTTATCACATCTAGCGTAGCAATTCATATAAAAAGGAATATGTGTATTGGGGATACGATAATGCTCCTGCTGTTATAAATTATTTTAGACTCACAATCTTTCAAAACAAAACTTTTTCCGTCTCCAAAAGTATTATTCTATTTCTGTAACAATTCAACAGTTGGGAAAATATGAGGACTCAAACCACATATGACATGCTGGCTGTACATTACGGTGGTAAGACCCATAACTTATGGCTGCCACAGAAGCATGCGATAACCAATCTCTCGAGAATTATAACTGGAGCCATTAAAAGGACCCCAACGGCTGCTATGCAAACGATGCTAAATCTACCTCCTCTAGACTTCCATATCAGTGGAGAGTCTAGAATGGGAGCATACAGACTGAAGAACACTAGTAACTGGAGAACCCACAGTCAGGGCACACCAGAATAGAAACAGTAGTAACAAATTTATATCTGTATCTTTGATATGGGTAGCGATATAACAATCTCCGGGATCTCCTATAATAAACCTTTCAAAGTTTTCTTGAATTGGGAAGAACGGAGAAATGGACAGGGTACGCAGATGGGTCAAGAACGGGTACTAGATCTGGTATTGGTGTTTATGAGGAAAATCAGAGATATAAAGTATGTGAATCACTTGGGCGATACACCACGATATTTCAGATAGAAATGTACCCTATACAAACCTGCGTGTGGAGAAGTCCGCGTCGACAACCACGAGGGGGGACGATCCGCATTTTCTCTGGCAGTCAGGCAGTCTTAAAGGCACTAGGAGCTTATCATATAGCCTCCAAACTAGTATGGGAGTGCCTGCAAAACTTAATGGTCCTATCTAAACACAACAAGGTTATCTTGGTGTGGGTGCCAGGACACAATGGCAATGAAGTTGCAGACCAACTAATGAGGGAAAGTTCAAAAATCAATTTTACAGGACCTGGGTCCTGGCGAGACCGGTACTAGGTATTACCAAGAGTGCATGGTGTAATTAATGAATGGATCATAAAACAACACCAATTACATTGGAGCCATGCAGCTGGACAAAAGCACAGCAAACGAATGAAGAGAAGACCGTCGCAACATTTGACTGCTGACCTGCTTGCACTAAACAGGATTCAGCTTAAGGCAGCAACATGTCTATTAACAGGACATGGCTACTTCCACAAGAAGGGGATCTACAAAGATGAACTCATATGTAGATTTTGTAACGTTGAGGAGAAAACATCCTCTCATATTATTTTCGAATGTGCAGCGCTAAGTCGACGCAGATTCGCTATGCAAAGCGCAATTGATTGAATTAACCTGTTTAAGTAAAATGAAACTAAAGCAGGAATAATACAATAGGTGCATTGGGCCGCAGTGTTGAGGATGCAAAGATTAATCCTGCTTATGGCAACAATCAATCAACAATTCATCTACATCACTAAAAATTTTTAAATTTCGCCGCCAATTTAACCCTTTCATTGCATAATTATGTACCTGTGGAGGGACACTTTTATAAACGCAAATATACTTGTATTTGACAACATTATCGCTGAAGTGTCGTTGTACCTATTTAGACACACTTGCTGGACATACTCTATTAGTTAGCGCGATCTATGTCTCTCTAGGAGGGCAGACCATGAAAGCAAATGTGGAGGGAGCATATTTTTCTTTCGTTTGTAAATATGCGTTTACATATTGATATAATCATTTTATTTTTTCTCGGTTGTTTTGTCTATTGTACACTGAAATGGCTAAGTTAGCTCCGCTAATTTCTTGGCGTACATGTAGATTTGATCTTTATTGTCGGAACTAGCCACTTAAATTATCTGCGAATTTTAAAAATTTCTGCTTGAGTAAGTTCGAAAATAAAGAATAGGTTTCCACTTTACACTAAATACGAAATTCAAAACATAAGTGATGTTTCTTAAAGACTTAATTTTAAATGTGTGTGGTAGACAGTTTTAGAAAAAGTTGGCACCTAAAACTATGTATGTTACCATGATATTATGATCTCTCTAATTTACCGTACATTGACCTCACGTTAAACTCCAAGTTCTAATCGAAATAACATTACGTGTAAAACATCTATATTTTTAATCATGTTTCATTTTCGTAATTGTTTTTCTAGAAACGTTAGTCGGTTTTGTTGTAAAAGCTATGCATTTCAGATTGCTTTCTATCAATTTACTTATTTTAAATAAGGGTTTTAAAGAGGATTAGAATCAATCTCAATTAAAAAAACTATTTGATCGGATTGATTATATACTTATCTTAATTACTTGTTAAGATTGTTTGTACTTCATCCTAATCTAAAAAAATATCAGCAGGATCAAGTAATAAAAAAAATGGTTAAAATTTTAGACACCTCTAATGATGACAATACTTACATCACACTATTAACCCACATAGATTGTAATCTCCTTTTGTAATAATAAATTTTCCGTATCCCCACTCTGTGAGGTAATAATTCGAAAGTCAAATAAACTAACCGGAATATTATCTTGATAAATTTTTAATTCTTTCAATGGAGAAAATGTGCTAATATCAGCCTTATTATTCGCTATAGCCACTGATGATGTCAAATATACCACATGTAATAATCGTACTCAGGAAGCGGTATGAATATAACGGAAATGATGTAATGTACGTAAATTGTAGGCTGCCCGATTTGACGAAATGAACGAACCGAATCAAGCCCGTGATTCAAGGGTTTTTGGTTTTTTTTTTTCCAGTTGTATTAGTTATTTGCCGCAAAATTACCCAGAATAAAGTTGATGCCTGTATTGGCCGCGTTATTTAGAAATTCTTTTTTCCTTGTTATTTGATGTAGACTTAATTATTTACACTGGAAACAAAAATATTTACATTAGATATTTCGAAAGTTCTTCAAATATCAGATAAAGAAAGATGACGGAAATACGTATATGCGTGGTGCCGAGCCTAGCAAACATATTAACTTATAATCATAGTATTGATCTAATTTATCATTTGACCTAAAAAAACCAAATTATTAAGTTTATATAAAATCTCGAAACACGTAAAAGTTACATAGATTTCATTACTAATGTCAAAATACTACTTCGATATCTTTTACAGAAAATGAGCTGTATAAACGACCACATTGTCTCTTCTTAGTTTTTTTTTCTATAGCGTACATCATTTATTAAAAAGAGAAATAGATGTTGACGTCTCTAAACAAAATATAGTCTTCCAAGTTCATCACCAGTACAAGTATATACGAGGAAAGATTTTTATATTATCTACCTAGCCATGGAAAAAATAATTAACGTAATAGCAACTCTTTGCTGTCAAATAGCTATGACAAGCTGACCAAGTTTGTTCATGTTCAAAAGATTGTGTTGTTTTTATGAAGGTTCAATCAACAAAAATTGAATGAAATTCAGCTAGAACACAGGTGTTATCACGTTCTTAACGAAGGAGGGAAGTGGACCCAAGGATATTTATGACAGGATGATTAATGTTTATGGGAAAGATGCGCAGTTAAATTTTACGGTAAAGTTTTAGTGTAAACTATTTCGATGGGGCAGGGAATCGATTCTAGGTGATTTCAGGCGGAAGGCCTGTTGAAGCAAGAATCAACGAAAACATCAAGAAAGTTGAGGAACTGGTCTTAGCAAATTGAATAATAAGTCTTTCAATGAGTGCTGCTGAAAACTTGGCGTCATCGGATGACTACAAAGATCTTTTAAAAAAAATTGTAACGGGATGATGAGACGTAGATGGATTACTGGAACCCATTGACAAAAAAAGCAAGAACGGAGTCTTCGTCAGGAAAACTGATGGTTACGCTGTTTTTGGTTGCAGAAAAGATATTGTTAATTGAATATGTGGAGAAAGGCACTACTACAATTCAATAAAAATCTAATTTTTATTGAATTAATCATACTATTTGCGTAAAATTTTTATAATTAACAATAAGAAAAGTTTACATCTATATATGTTTTAAAATATTAAAAATTTTATGCAAATAATATGATTAATTCAATAAAAATTAGGTTTTTTGGTATGATCCCATTTTGGGAAAGTTCGCGATTAAGAGGTGAAGTCAAATAAAAGACAAAGAAGAATATATTTGTTTCAAACTGACGAAGTTCTTTAAAATAAAAAATTCTATTGTTGAATCAAACATAAACTCTTGGACAAAATTAACGTATCGCTAACATTTCTTAAAAACATTCAGAAATAATGATAACTTTTAACCTATTGTCTTACAAGTAGGCTTTAGATTTCCCCCGACATTTCAAGCACATCCTGTTTTGTTTTAAAATTGCAAATGTCAATGAGTCACGCTTGACTACAGTTGATTTCAAAACCGTTAAGAAACTGCTGATTAGGTTATTAAGCTAATTTTTGTTCTCGATTGTATCACGTACGTGTTTGAAAGTTCATCTACGAGTGTTTCAAAGTAAAAAAATGAATCGCCAAAGAAATTTATCGGTGGAGTTGGTAGTACGGACATCAATTCTGTTGAATGAGGAGTACTCGATGCGTTATGTTGCCAGTGTGTTAGGAAAAAGTCATTCTAGCATATGTAAGTTGCATGGTTAGGCGATTTGATGAAACAGTATCTCACATTCGAAGGTCAGGGCAAAGACGAAAACGATGTACTAATCAAAGGGATGACCGTTTTCTTATCAGTCATAATGTTGTAATAACATATCGAACAATCAGAAGACGTTTAAATGAAACCGAATTAAGGAGCAGACGATCGGCAAAAAACCGTTACTTACCAGAAAGCACAAAGTTCAAAGATAGCGTTTTGCTAGAAATCATTAACATTGGCGTGGTAATGATTGGAAAAAGGTTTTATTCTCTAACGAAACGAGGGTTAGCTTAAAATCTTTTGATGGACGTGAACGTATCTGGCGAAGGGAAGGAGAGAGATTTGCAAGTTGCAACATTTTTCCAAGGGTCCTGTTTGGTGGCGACTCTGTAATGTTTTTAGGAGGTATCTGTTTCGGTGCTCATACAAAGCTGGCCCCTACACGTGTGAGGTCTATGAATGCGGATTATTACCTGGAAAACATCGTACTTAAACACGTAATGCCATTTGCTCCTTTTGTGGATCCTAATTTTTTATTCATGCAAGGCAATGCACGTCCCAACGTGGCTGGACAGCCTATTGACTAGCAGCATGCTGTTGATATTCCGTTAATGGAATGGCCACTTCACAGTCCCGACCTCAACCCCATTGAGCATTTATGGGACCATCTTAAAAAAAAAGGTACGAGGTCGTGGACTTCCACCTGCCAATCACAATCAACTGGAGGATGCAGTAATTGAAGAATGGGAGAATATTTCCCAGGATTACATTGAAAATTTAATCGCTAGGGGGCTAAGGTGTATGAGTGCGGTAATTAGGAGTAGAGGAGGACCGATAAGGTACTAACGTCATATTGGATCCATTAATTCTATTGCTTTCGATTTTTAAAATGTTTTTCATTTTCATATCTCACTCATTTTCAATAAAAGAAGTGCTTAATGATTTAAAGTCAGGTCATGTTTCTCTGATTTCTTTCTCAAATGATTGTATAAACCCTATTTGTAAGTTTTCATTACAATTTAGTTTAATTTTATTTTCATTAATGTAATTATTTAAGTTTAATAAAGTGGTGCGTTAATTTTGTCCAGGAGCTTATTATGTATATTAAATCAAACGGATGTATTTTCAAAACAAGCTTGAGGTTATTTGTTTCAAGAGATCATATGTTTGAATCAAATTATGATGTCACGATTACGTTGACTGAATGCATATTTGTTTGGATCAAGAACTTTTTTTTCTCGTGTATATGTACATACAGTGAGCGAAATAAGTCTTCGTACACCAACATAAATCACAAAGTTATTATATTAGTAATTCTTGAAAATTGAACAAAATAATTGTAAGTTGTACACTGAAATGTTGTAAAGTATGTTTACTTTCAAGAAATGTTAATATTTCTCTTAAAATTAAAAAATTAAAACTAAAACAAAGTGTTCGTACAGTCAGCATACTCTCATAACTAAAAAGTACAAAAAATAAACTAATAATTTGTGGGATACCCTTTAGAGTCCATATCCAGATATTAAACTTACATAAGTTTAATTCTGGGGATCTGATGGTCGAAAGTTAATACGGAGAAAGCGAGGAGAAGCTCAAAATCCCAAAAATTTAAGACCGACCGTCAAGCACGGTGGAGGGTGTGTAATGGTGTGGGGGTGTATGGCGGCTAATGGCGTCAGATATTTGCACATCATTGAAGGTATAATGACGAATGAAGTTTACTTAGACATTTTAAAACATAACTTGGGAGTAAGTGCTCAGAATTTGGGGCTAGAGGGTCGTTATTATTTACAACAAGATAACAATCCTAAGCACACTTTCTATTTGGCCAGAGAATGGCTGCTCTATAAAATGCCCCATACGCTGAAAACTCCACCACAGTCCCCAGACATTAATCCCATAGAACGTATTTGGGACGAGCTGGATAGTCGTATTCGAAAATTCGAAATGAGTCGAGAAGAACTGAAGCGTATTTTAGTTGCAGAATGGTCCAAAATATGTCTGTTACAAGTAACTCAGTATATTCGATGCCTAGGCGATTACAAGCCGTTATAGACTCTAAAGGGTATCCCACAAATTATTAGTTTATTTTTTCTACTTTTTAGTTATGAGAATATGCAGACTGTACGAACACTTTCTTCCCGGTACCTTTTGTTAGTGGTAGACATATATATGTTTTTGCTATAAATATTGTTTTAATTTTAAGAGAAATACTAACATTTCTTGAAAGTAACTATACTTTACAATTATTTTATTCAATTTTCAAGCATTACTAATATATTAACGCTTATACTTTGTGATTTATGTTGATGTACGAAGACTTATTTCGCTCACTGTATATGTAGTTATCTAGACAAGCGCATACTGTACTAATTAATAAAACAGAACCGCGTTAGCGCTTATCGTGGCCGATGAACTTTTAACGTAAATGAGAGGGTGAATACATGCAAACAGGGTGTGGTACCCTGCGTTTTATAGCAGGTATATATTTACAACCTGACATCTAGTCTAGGCTCCATTAGTGAATTGCACAGAGTGATAATTTACTATAGTATATCTATTCTACTACAGCTAAAACCTGCTAAAATAGTCACGCGAACTATTTCGGGTTAATATAATTTAACTTAATTGTATATATTCCATGTTTTCCTTTTCATTCAGAAAATGCAATTAATAGAAAGGGAAAGTGCATCAAAATTACTTCACGTATACAAGGTAGCATTGAGAGCGATGTTAGTCAGTTAGTCAGTTAGTGTAAAAATATGTCTGTGGACATGAAAAAGTATTATCTTTACGGTGGACATTTATGTACATACACTACCGTTCATGGAAGTTCGGGCAAGCAAAAAAATGTACGGAAGTCAGTCCGGGCAAGCAAAAAAATGTACGGAAGTCAAAGAAAATAAGAGGAATATTAAATGGCCATGTATTTAATACTTACTTACATGATTTTACATATTCTCAAACACAAATTTATTAAAAAGAAAAAGTTAATGTACTATTCTCGGCATCCAATTCACTAATTTTGCTAATGTTTCATTGGGCAAGCTTGTACATACCTCCTGGAGAATGGTCCACAAATGTTCCTTCGATTTTGGACACTTTTTCCTAACACATCGGTCTAATTCTTCCCATAACAACTTTATCGGGTTCAGATCGGGGGACTGTGGCGGCCATCCCATAATTTTTAGGGTTCTTTCATTTTCTTCTTGCTGCAGGCAATCTGTACACAATTTAGATTTATGTTTGGGGTCATTGTCCTGCATAAATTCGAATCCACGACCAATTAATCGGACCCCTGACGGTATGACATTTTCCTCCAGGATTTTCCGATATTCTTCTTTTTTCATTATGCCCTCAATTTTGAGCAAGTCCCCTGTTCCGATTAAGGAAAAACAACCCCAAACCATTACAGATCCGCCTCCATACTTCACCGTAGGAACTATACACCCCCGTAACATTCTTTCCCCTCTTGATCTGCGTACGAAAACTCTCCGTCTATTTCCAAAAACCTCAAACTTGGATTCGTCAGTCCACAAAACGTCCACTGTCCAATCTCTATGAGCTTGTACCTATTTCAGTCGTTTCAGCGTATTTCCTCTTCGGAGTAACGGTTTTCGACAAGCCACTCGCTCATGCAACCCAGCCTCTTTCAGCCGACGTTTCACAGTACTCACAGAAACTTTGGAATCTCGCTCATTATTGAATTCTGCAGCAATTTCTGATGCTGTTAGTCTTCTGTTGCGCTTACTAATTATTTTTATTCGTAAATCTTCCGCAGGAGTCGTTTTTCTTGATGGTCCTGGCCGATTACGATCTTGCACGTCACCGGTTGTCTTAAATCGAACTATAGTATCATGTACTGTTGATTTTTTTATTTTTAATTTATCTGCAATCCGTCTTTCTGCGTACCCGTCCTGATGCAAGGTAATAATAGCAGATCGTTTTGAAACAGCTAGAGGCTTTCCACGGGACATTTTAAGCAGTCAAACCGAAATTATTTTATTTTTCACTTGCACAACCACAGATACTTTCACAATAACAATCTCTTCAGAACTACTGCGTTTACAAATGTTATAATATTTTATAAAGGGTATACGAATATTTCCAGGTAACACGAGTGAATCAGCTAACCCTCCTAGGGATTATTATAAAGCTTTATTGTCACTGTAATTATTGGAGATTTCCAACATAATTATATATTTTATGATAACGGTCTTATAATTAGAGTAACCAAAACTTGCGGACTCGCATAGGTGTCGGTATTAGGGGTTAATATAAGAATACGAAAAATTCATAAATAAACTTGCTTGCTAATTATTCAACAAATTAGAGGCATCAGGATGTGAACTACTGTAAACTTGCATCATTGCATATGTTTCCACAGTTAGTTCTTTAAAACCTTGTGCGTCGACAAGAAAAAATATTCTTATACATAGAAAACGATCTCCCCACATCTAAGGAAGTTACATTTGCATGTAGAAACTGTTTTTCAAAATCACTTAAAAGTTCACTATTCTTACACTTATATAAACGGCCTCTAAAGTATTAAAATCGGGATTTTCCTTAAAACATCTGCCAACTTTTGACTAGCGCATAATCCTGGCGTATCATTTAATGTGTGTAATTTATTTTTTTACACTCTCCACTATGTCTAATGATTCCTGCAATGGCAATTCAGTACATTGTAGTTTTCTGATGGCATCTAGTAATACTGTATAATTGGTACATATTGTTGTTAAATCTTCTAAAAGTTGAGGAATTTGAAATTGTCTTTGACTTTCTCTAATTGCTTTAGATTCCTTCCGATTAAATCGCATTATAACTGATTGAATTTGTTGAAAATGGATCAAATAGTAAGAAGCTGCTGTTAGCCAAGTACCCCATCGCTTTAAAATTGGTTCAGGAGGTTCTAGAATACCTGGACAAAATTTACGAAATTCTTTTAAACGTTTAGGAGATTTACGAAACACTGCTTTAGTACTTCCAATCATCCGATGAACGTTTCCGTAATGTTGTCGAACAACTTCACCAACTAAATGCAAAGCATGCAGCACGCAGGTTATATGTATTAAGTTAGGAAATATATGTTTTAAGGATCGCCCAAACCTTAACATCGTTGCTGCACTATCTGTCACAATCATCACAACTTGATCTTGGGCAATTTTAAATTTTTTCAAAGCGTTCATTATCCCTTTTTGAATATTGTCCGCGGTACATTGTTGAACACGTTTGCAAGCTAACAAATATCGAGATGCTGTGTTCTCGCTAGATAAAACGCGAGCTATTACATTCACAATACTGTTTTTCTTTATATCGGTCGTCTCATCCACGGTAATCCATATTTTTTTGGAACACAAATCACGTTTACACATATTTTCTAGCATCTCTTTCATTCGCGGCAAATGATTCTGTAATTGTGTTTGTGAGGGTAATGGGTACTTTGGAACGTATTGTCACCAAAACGTTTTAAAAGCTGCTTTTCTCACCAACGACAACGGAAGATTACAAGAGGTAAACATAATTAATAAATGTATGAGGAATAGTGTATAAGGTATTTTAGTTCTTGCATTTCTCACATGCTTAATACCATTGACATGCTTCTGGCAATCAGTTCTGTCCAATGCAGCCAAACGAACATTGCATATTAAGCAAAAAACTGCACTACCGTCATATTTTAAATGGGGAAAAAGTGACACATACTTATGTACATTAGTAGCAAATCTATGACGAGCATTGTTTTCTTAGGTATGTAAATATTAGTTTCTATATGAAAACGATACACTAATTATGTACTTGGTATAATACTACAACACACAAAAAACACCAGCTATATTTTCAAAAGCGACACGTAAGTACATAACCTGACCGTTCGACTAATCTCTGCAACAGCTCAACCGGTACTAAAACGAAATCTCTCTCAGCGCGGTTTAACATGATTTATATTCAAGGTCGACACTACATGCCTGCTTCTCTACCGGTTTAGTTTATTTATGAATTTTTCGTATTCTTATATTAACCCGTAATACCGACGCCTATGCGAGTCCGCAAGTTTAGGTTACTCTACTTATAATAGATAAATACTACCTGGAAATTGGTAAAAGGCTTCCAGAAAAGGTTAGTTTTAATAATTCCTCACAGAAATGTATATTATATAATTTTTTTCCTAAACAGTTAATATAATTTGTCAGCTTGCCCGAACTTCCATGAACGGTACTGTATGTACCTATATTTAAAAAATGGCATTTATGTATACCAGGCGAATACGTGGAGTACGGAAGATCGAGCAGAAATCAGTACGAAAAAATGTGAAATATTTAAAGGTGAGATTTTTCTCTCTTAAAGGAATTGATATGCTGATAAGAATAGAAAATACCAACTGCAGGAAATTGATTTTTTTTTAATTTAATAGATGCAAAAACACGTATTTAATTTATCATTTGCAAAATATCCCGTTGATTTTCATTTAAATTCCTTATTAATGGTGGTTTTATTTAAATTCGTGTTAACATAAACGTTAAACGATCCATTCTCGAACAAGTTTCTTTCGGGATCTAGTAAAATGATACGATGTAGCTGTTATCATTCTGGATACAATTGTAAATATCTTGTACTGGCTATAATTGTATTTCGATTCGAAGATTAAAAAGTACTTAACATATGTATATCTCGTTTCTCTTCGTTGGTTTAGGACATTTTTCTGTAATTAATGAATGGTAATTGAAATGTTTGGAAGTTTGAAATTTTATAGCAATCTTATTTAATCTCAAAATGTCTTCTTCGTCAAATAAAGCATAAAATCGAAAACTTTTGTCAGCATGTTGTACATAGATGTTTGGTGATTCCGTGTGAGTTATTCATAATGGAAGATTAAGTAAAAGGTCTACTATTCACAAAAATTCTTTAATATAAAATCACAAAGCTACAGGTTTCGGTACCAGAGAACAAATTACAAATTGTATAAATCTTAACTTATTTGTAAAATTATTTTAAAAATTATGGTGGTACCATAATTTTACAATAGATAACTTTACCATTTACATGTAGCCAACAAGGGTAGTTTCTTGAATAATCTCGAGTCTCTTGAGATTATGAGAGAACAACATAATAACCCAAACAATTGTCAAAACATGCAATTGCAATTTGAATCCACTCCCACTTAATTAAAGTTTTCTGCCATGGGTGATCTTCCTTTTCTGTACTTGGGAATACCACTAATAGAGGTCACCAATAGAAACAATTTTTACTTTTAAATTTTATATTAATTAAAAAAATATATTTCTTATATTCTATTACATTGACAATTGAAATTTTAACGTGTTTGTGTTAGTCCCATTTACAAACATTTTAATCATTTCATACATCTTACATTTTATTATGATAATCTAGTACAGTGTACCTGATAAGTTTATTCTATTACGACAAATTATACTGTAATTAAATAATGGTACTAGAGGTAAAAGAAGAAAATGAACATTTTTCGTTTTTTAAAAAGATCCTGAACGTCATTTGTCACAGGTCAATTTTCTCCTCGGGTTTATAATAAACACAAAATTTAACAACTGCCAAATTTGAACCTACCCTCTATCTCATGGTGAGAGTCGAAAATAACTCAGTCTGTATACTCTACTGTGCTTTCTGATCAATCTGAAAACAATATGTTTTCCCCAAGCCTAGTTTTCGCTTACGAGACAAGAAAAGCGAACTAGACTTGGCAATCTTGTGGCAGTTACTTTGGCGAAGTAAATGAAAATGTAATTTAGATTTACAAATTTGCCTTCCCTTTCACACTTTTTTAAGTGAATAGTTTATTTTAATATTAATAGATCAAGATCATTGAAATTAATATTAATAAAAGGTATAGCTTCAGAGATGAACTAATTCTTAGGTTTTTTTTATTGAGGAGACACGAAAATACGGCTACCTGAAATTTTAGTGGAAATTCGGAAAAATATTCAGAGCAGATCTGATCAAATTGTGTAGTAGTAATAGATGGCATTTGGTTAGGACGGTTTTATTTGATTTCTGTTTGTAATTTATCTGTAGAGCCGGCCAAGAGCGCCACGCGCCAGGTTCGCAATCAGGCTGCCGGGCGCATATATGTATGTAAACATAGGTAATTTAAATATGTAATTATTACGACGAGGACCAAAACCACTGTCTATTACATCGTGGAAGACGCGCAAATTAACACTGCAGTTTGGGTTGTTCGTTGATAAATAGGCGTTTGTTCACAGTGTGCCACTACAAAAAAAAAGTTCATTCATTCGACGCTACGAACTAACAGCGCGCGCTATTCCATTTACGGATGACGCGCTCTATTCATCAACAAATGACGAGTCTGCAGATTTACGTTTGCACCACTTCGTGGCATACTAGAAACAAGCGTCGTGTGCTCGCTTTAGTGATTATGTCTAACGTAACTATTAAAATAAACGGCCATTACCTACGAAGTTAATAAATTTCTTAGTGAATTTGTGGATTTACACTACAATGGGAGTACATAAATTTTCTGTAAGTTTTTAAAAGAAACTACTGTGCTGATGCAAAACGTGATTTGTGAAAGACATAAATAGCGCACACCAAGAAATAAAGAAATGGTTTGTGTCACAACAACGCAATTTCAATTAGAATTGCTTTTAAACGTTTATGGTATGTGGTCTACACACTTCGTTATACTTGATTAAAAAAGCTTTCGAAAATTTCTGGGTACATAACAATACCGAGTGGATACTACCATCTCGGACAGCGTTACGGAGATTTCCACGAATACGTGAGGACATTGAAAAATCGAATTAAAGCCGATAAAGATAAACAGCTGTGGCTATGTCTTGATGACGACAGATTGCAAAAAATTCTATTTTGAATATAATAGTGCGCGTATTAGATCCTATTAAAAACCAAATTTTGCAATTCTATTAGCCAGCAGAAGATAAAACAGTGTACTAGTAAAGCAATTACGGCCGTAGTTCTCGAACGTTACAAAAATTTCAAAGTGTCAACGCAGTAACTGTTGTTGTTCTGAGCGATGGTGCAACACATGTGTAGTGTAGGCCGTTCCCTTAAAAAAAGTGTGAAGGACTTTTACATGTTTACGTGTAAAGTCCATGCTTTACATCTTGTGGCACAAACTTCGAGAGTGCTACCCGAGTGGATGTCATTATAGCAACAAAAAAAGTGTTTCTCAAAAGTCCTAAAGGACTAGGGCATTCACAGGTTATTGCCCTGGTATTCGAGAGACCACCACAGCCCATTCTTACGCGTTGGGGAACGTGGTTAAAAGCGCTTTTTATTATAATGAACATTTTCAAGAAGTCAAATCCGTTATTTTTGCAATTCGTCCCTGCCGAAACTAGAGCTATTAGATGAGCCAGAAGGGATTTCTCGATATTTTCCGTTGAAACACATCTAAATAATATTAGCAACAATTACAAAGGGTTAGTAGACGCATAGAAAATTGCAAAATTTGGATTGTCGTTGGTAGAAATCAGTGCAAGTCGTGGACGAAGTTTAGTACAATTGTTACCAGTATAAACATGCAACAAGTGGACGAGTTTTAAGCTAAGTTCGAGTGTTTTAAAAAGACCGGAACTACCACGAATTAAGACAAATGTGCGATGGGGCATCTGCAGATTCCCTTGACTAAGTCTAAAGATTATTTTGAATTACCCTGTCTTACTTCGGTAACGTGAACGGTCGTTTTTCGAAATATATATAAAACATTTTTCGTCTCGGCGACATCCTTCACCGAGGCAAATGTGGAAACTTATCTAGTGGTTGCAACTTTTTAAACAAAGCCTATCCGCATTAATTAAGAAGGATAGAATTTATTTATTATATCTTTATTTACAGTTACATTATTAAGTACACAGAATAAAAAAAGCGTTTCAGTTTCTCAGTTATTTCCTTTTACATCCCATTTACAACGCATACCGTTTTTCAATCAATAAAAAATCATAATGAAAATAAAACACCTCAGCGTGTACATATATAAATATAATAATATTATCCGCTCTAATTACTAAACATTATTATTGCGTCAGCTTTCATTTTTTTTAACTCTTGTGTATTAATTTCGAAATATCACATATCTGCTGTGACTCACATATACGCTATTTGCAATAAGCGGCCGTTGCGCCTGATTCCGATTCTGTTGGATGGCGCAATTTGGCCCGCTCTATTTATCTGCTTTCAATAACATTGTAGCCATTTATTGCATCAAGTGCAAATATTTTTACTGCCGTCATAAAATTTTTTATTAGCTGTAAAGAACTGCGTATACAATTTAGCAGTAATAAATATAATTATGTAGGAATTTAATGTGTTTATGTTCTCCAAACGAATGTATTTTTCTCTTTTTTCCTTTGAATTGTGGAATATCCTGTATATACGTGTGTATTTCTAAGCCACAAAGTTGATTATTGTTCCGCATTTATGACAAAACAATATTGTTACTATACAATAAAAGTTTAAAGTTTTGATATTTAAAGAAAAAAGAAAGTTTATTGTCACATTTACCTAATAATGACCAAGCAACTAAATAATAAAAAAATGAAATTGGTTTATGTCTCTCCTAATAGGCTTTATTTAAATAATATTTTGTGTATTACAAATAAATAATACAGTTCCAAGTCCAATACGTACGCAATATCGATAATTTTTGTGGAATACCCTCTATTATTCCTTTTTGTATATACTACTTTCCCGTGTTCTAATGGTCAACACGGTAAATGATTTTCTAGTGTTATAGCTATAAAATAACCCTTTTCCTTCAAAATACACAAAATAATGTAGATAGAGAAAAAGTTACCAAAAAATAGCCTGTATTGTGCTTAAAGGATGTTGCGATTTGTGTACTTCAGCAAATACTCCTCCATAAGAGAGAAATTGATATAAGCAAGGAAAGGCACCAAATTTTACATACAAACCGCACAGGTTTTCATTTGATGAACATTTTAGCCAAGCCTGTCAACACAAGAAAATATACCAATTTGTAAATATTTTCGATCAATAGGGAACCAAATGTTTTGTTTTATTTTCGTCTTTTCCTTTTCTATTTGTACTTGGTTGTAGTACATCTTCAACGAATGACTCTTAAATTTCTTATGTGAGTGTATTGTTCCGGCAATATACCACATCAATCGTCACCTTTAATTCTATTAGTTTCCAGACGAGTACAACAACGTACTGCCGAAGTAATTTCAAAGTTAGTGTTAAATACATTGGAAAAGTTTAAACTTTCAACAAACCAACTGTTGATGTTTATGAGTGATGGTTGCCGCAAACATGCTTTCTGTAGGCCGGTACTCTTAAAAACATTGTGCTAACTTGTTACATATTACGTGTAAAATTCATGCTTTTCATCATGTGGCAGATAGTATTAGAAAATGTTTATCCTGAGGTAGAAACGCTTTAATACCGCATACAGAACCCAGTGTTTGTCAAATCCCCAAAACGTATTCGCAATTTCACAGGACTGTGCCCGCCGTATGCTTGACCACCAGTAATCTATTCTTACACGTTGAGGAACATGGTTTTACAGGCCAGTCGTTAATTATTATAATAAATATTTAGAATATTAAGAACGTGGTTATTACAAAATCAATCCAAAGGAAGCTGCGGCATCAAGGAAAACCAGTCGAAATTTCAGATAGTTTAACAACGGATTTAAAAACTATTCAGAACAGTTACTTCGGACTAGTGCAGGCAATAGAAAAATTACAACATCCTTCGATGTCGTTAGTGGAATCTCTGCCAATAGTGCAACATGTTCATGCGCGGTAGAAGACGCAAAAAATGTTTGTGTTCTAGAAAGGTTTGAAAGTGTTTTAGAGAAAGATTCTGATTTTGGCACATTAAGACAAATTTGTGAAGATGCGTCAGCAGAACCGTTAAGTTGTTCCAAAGATTATTTTAATTACGCAAATATAACCTCACTAGATGTCTAACGTTCGTTTTCTGCATATAAACACATTTTCCTCACGCCACACTCGATTTGCCGAAACAACTGTGGAAACATAATATTGCAGATATTTAATAGACATTATTCACTTTGTGATTTCACGGAAAACTCTTAAGACGATAAGTGTTTGAGCACGTATTATATTTTATTCCTGACCATTTATTTTGTGTAAACATTTATGCGCCCGCCACTGGCTGTTGGCGCAAATTGAGCAACTCTAGTTATAGTATTTGTTTTGTTTTAGAATATAGAAAGCTTGCAACAGTTCATAGATAATGAATGAATCTTTTACTCAAGCTAAAATATTTCACATAAATTAAATCAACTTTCAAAAATATTTGTTCAGTTAAGAATGCGAAATTTTGAATTTTCTGCACAATGCAATTGTTTTCTTTTTATTCTATCATCATTAACATTGAAAACTAACTACTTTCCTAATGTAATCGAAATTGTAGGACCGCAAGGTGCATACTTAATTTCACTTTGAAAAATGTTTTATTATTTTTCCTTTTTATTTTCACACGCAACTAAAATAGTTGAAATAATTGTAAAATATATGGGATAAAAGGAATTATGTGAGATAAAAAGAAACATATTTTCGATACTTGTTTCGTCGCTTATTCAATCTCACTAAAATCTCAACAACCTAAGACAATTCAGCGATATGGGATTATCAACAATATCGAGCAATATTGACAATATTTATAATATGGTTGACAATCTCGACAATCTCAACAATCTTCGACTAAATATTAAAACATTCCACAGTCTTGACAATATTCAATCTGGTGTACACTTTTTTCTGAAGTGATTCACCCCTCGGTCGATTATGAAACGTTAAGTTCGCAGTGTTCTAATTGTTATCGTTAACGATAGAAGGTACTTCCAATAGAGTAATAAAAATATTTTGTACATGGTAATTGTGTATGAGACATTTTACAATATTTAGTAGATATTTTTAGAAAGCGATGCAGACTGACATGAAATTATCAATATGTAAACAATAGTTATAAAGACCTTTGATTTTAAAACTGCATTTTCTATGTCGAAAAGTTTAATCTGTATCTAATGTAAATATATAATATGAGATCAATAATATACGATATAGGGCGTTTTCACATTTACTGACACGATAGCAGCACGACATCGACAACGATACCGGTGGACATCAAATAGCATATAAATAAAGGAAATCCTTTCCCACTTACTGACATGTCGGTGTCGCGTCATTGCAGTTGCCGATTTGTTGTTGGGTATCAGTCATCCCGTCGTTGTTGTTTCTAAGCTTGTCCATTATTTCACCTTATAAGCTCAAGCAGATCATTTGTTATAGCTAACGCTGGCCACGAGCGGTACCGCGCATCGGCGTAGAATCAGTTCGGACCGAGAGGAACGGTAGTATTACTTCGTCTGCGGAGCAGTACGGACATTTTCGCTGCCGGTCATTTGCGCAATTGTTTATCTGTCCTAGAAAAATTATGATTTCGTCAGCAAAACGACCGCGGTCGGACAAACTTCGAAAATTTAATGCAGAAATTCCAGACTTAATATATGAAGGTGCTAAAATTAAATGTATAATCTGTAAAATCCCGTTAACGTGTTGGTCCAGACAACATTGTCTACGACACGAAAATAGTGAAAAGCATGTCTCAAAAAGAAATTGCGCACGAGACAATGAAAAATTTATATTTAATTTATGCGTTAAGTTTATCACATGTAATATACCGTTTAATACTAGACAGGAACCATTTATCTGCTTTTGGAATAACTATTCGGAGTACAAATTATCAAGTCGAACATCGTTACGAAGAATTGTGCCATCTGCGCGCGAACATATTGAACAAAAAATAAAATCGGAGTTGAAAGATCAAAAATTGTGGTTATGTGTCGACGAAACAACAGATAGGAAGAAACATTCTGTTCTTAATGTAATGACACGCAAATTGGAACCTCATCAATCGGCACCTTCAATTCTGTTAGTCTCCAAACGAATACAACAGTGTACTGCCGAAGTAATTTCAAAGTTAGTATTAAATACATTGGACAAGTTTGAACTTTCAACAAACCAACTCTTGATGTTAGTGAGTGATGGTGCTGCAAACATGCTTTCTGTAGGCCGGTCTCTTAAAAAGCATTCTGCTAACTTGTTACACATTACGTGTAAAATTCATGCTCTCAATCTTGTGGCGAATAGTATCAGAAAATGTTATCCTGAGGTAGACGCTTTAATAGCGCATACCAAAGCAGTATTTGTCAAATCACCGAAACGTATTCGCGAATTTCACAGACTGTGCCCCCGTATACCAGAGCCACCAGAACCTATTCTAACTCGTTGGGGAACATGGTTGCAGGCCGCGTTTTATTATCATAAATATTTTGACAATATTAAGAACGTGGTTTTACAATTCGATACAAAGGAAGCTGCCGCTATCCAGAAAAGCCAGTCGAAATTTCAAGATAGTCAGGTTAAAATGGATTTAAAAATCATTCACGACAATTACTTCGGGCTAGCAGATGCAATAGAAAAATTACAAAATCCTGCGGTGCCGTTAGAAGAATCTCTACAAATAGTGCAACATGTTCACGCACAGCTATGCGCGATTGAAGACGCAAAAATGTTTCTGTTCTAGAAAAATTTGAAAGTGTTTTTGAGAAAAATTCTGATTTTGGCACATTAAGACACATTTGTGAAGGTGCGTCAACAGAATCGTTAAGTTATTTGAAAAATTATTTTACTTACGCAAATATTACGTCACTAGATGTAGAACGTTCGTTCTCTGCATATAAACGCATTTTTTCCTCATGCCGTACTAGTTTTGCCGAAACAACAGTTGAAACATATCTAATGTTGCAGATATTTAACAGACATTATTCACTTTGTGATTTCACGGAGGACTCTTAAAATGGTAAGTGTTTGAGCACATGTTATTTAATTTTTATTTAAAAGATGAGCGAAATTATTTGCGGCAGCAAACATCTCTATTAGCAGAATAACTCTAGTGGAACGCGAGGCCTGGTCGACTCTACGCTACTGCGCGGTACCGCTCGTGGCCAGCTTTAGTTATAGCATTAAAAATAACTGCGTTTAAGTACGTTGTTATAACATTAATAGAATTAATGTCTTTGGGAAAAAACCAATGAAAATAATAAAAACAAAATACTCGGCACTGAAATCGATTGACGATTGGTCGGGAAGTGTGAATGATGTGTTAGTATCGGTGTCGTCGTAATCGTGTCGGTGCTACTACGGTCCGTAAATATGGAAACGCCCATACAAGGGTGTGAAAAATATACACTATACACAATGTTTTGTTTACAATACGTTGGCCATTAATGGGTTTTAAACAGTGTTACTTAATGTACCTACTTGGCGATGATCTAAACATGCAGTAATACATTTACATACAAACTATGTGGTACATAATACAAATGAGAATTGTAAAGATTCCTTCATCAAGGTTGTGAATGTTTTTTATTTATTATTTCAGCGTAATGCCGATTTCTAACTGAATTATATCTTTGTTTTAGGCATCAATGGATTTGCCCCCGGATAAAGCGAAACTCCTCAAGAACTATGATTACGAAAAGAAATGGGACATCATCTGTGACCAGGTTAGTAAAGAAACAGGACATTCAGTTTACTTTAATTGCGCTTTAATAATAATTAGCCGCGGATAATTACACCTTACAGCAAAATTAGCGCAATTTTTATAATTTTACCTTCGTTACCGGCAATCGTTCTTAATTACTGATAAATTGCTTGGTGTCGCTAATGTTATTGGTTAGGTTTTCATATAAAACTGGTGCGACTACTAGCGAGATATTAATTGCTGTCGCACAAGGACGCTGCAAATCGATGTTATTTATTGCAAATTGCAATTGTAATATTTGATTCCAATCGTCACGAATCTATTTATTATTCAGCTAGTGAATGGAAAAAATGCGCCTTTCTAATTGACGTGTGCTCGTTCAAAATAAGTAGAAGTTTTCTTGGATGAGGAACGACGACCATTGCTGTTAATAATTTTAAATATTAAAAAAAGGTTTTTCCTTTACACAACATTCCTTACACATACTAGGTATCCTAATATTTATAAGCATTAATCATAGTTAGAGGACATTTTTTTTTACTGTGGTTACTTTATTGACAGTTTGTTACACATTAGAAAGTTAAAAAACAAATTGTCAGAGTAACCAAATATACAGTGTTATCGTAATATCTGATGTTTTCGTCGTCTTCAACAGTTAAAAACGTCAAACACCCGTAGCTCGCAGATCGGTCATTTTCGAGCTTTTTTAATTTTTTAAATTCGACCAAATATGTTTATGGTTCCATCGGGATCACTAGGTGCCCATTGCAAGGATCTGGATGATGAGTATTTTTAAATGCTGGAAAGATCGATTTTCTAACTTTAACTGTTTAGGTGTTACGGTGCTTCAAAGTTTGGAAATTGAGTGTATCTTAGACTTCCATTAAAGGCCGGTTTAGACGCAGCCAGTAGTTTAGTAGTGTACAGTAATTAACCGAGTGGATAATGCTGTTCACTCAAGGTAAGTAATTTAATATAGTTGGTCGAGTTAAAGCAACTGTTTACATGCAGCCATTAATTTAGTTTAGTTGATTAGTATCATCGAGCGTTTTATTGTGAAACAATAGAATTCTTTTAACAAAACGTTTTTGTTAATTTTTATATTTTTAATTTTTTAGGTCCCAAAGACATTCGTGTTTAATATATTCGGCCACTAATTTATAAGTGGTATTTTCGAGCCACCTTGCAATTTTTATTAGAGTACTTCTATACAAATCTTTTTTCTATACTTTTGCACCACAAAAATTTTAAAACAGTAAATAAAGTTTTCAATTTACGAACCCAATTATTCGATACTAAATACACGAACAGGGGAAGTTCTTTCCAAAATTTCTTCGTTTGGCTTTACATCTGAAATTACAAATTTCATTGCTTCCTATTTAGAAAATAGATCCGCATACGTCTGCTATAACGGCTTTACCTTTTTCGCTTATAGCTTTTTCTGGAATGTTTAATCTGTGGACATTCTCGCTTGATGCTCCAACAATAGTCAGCCATCATATGCACATCCCATCTACCTTGATACCGTGCCTCCATGACCTTCAAATCCTGGTGAAATCGCTCATCCTGCTCATCACATACGTCTGCTATAACGGCTTTATCTCTAATGCATACACTGCTTCTTCGGGAATTCCACAGGGTTCCAATTTGGGTCCCCTTTTATTTAATATTTTTAATATATTTAATATTAACGATCTATCCTGTTTTGATTGTGGAGTTCTCGCAAACGCAGATGACTTAAAACTACTTTCTGAGATATCGTCTACCGCTAACTCAGTAAAATTACAAACAAACAACAATAAGGTTTGTCTCAATGTTAGTAAATGTGCTGTTGTTACATACTTCAAAACTAAAAATCCTATGCTTTTTGGCTACACGGTGGAGAACGTCGCCATACCAAGATCAACGCAGTTTAAAGGCTTGGGTGTTCTATTTGATTCACAACTTTAATTTTCTGAGCACATAATTGCTATTTGCAATTCTGTCTCTCGATCGCTAGGTTTTCTTATAAGAACATGTCGAGGATTTTTGAATCCTCAAACTTTTAAAACCTTGTTTTTTAGCCTGGTGGTCCCTAGATTGGAATATGCTTGTGTTGTTTGGTACCCAATATATCTTTACCAACAACTTGCAATTGAGAGGACACAAAAGAGGTTCCTAAAATACTTAACCTTTAAAATCACTGGTACATATCCACCACGCGGAACAGATTATGACAGCCTATTGGAACAACATAACATGCAAACTATAACTACTCGTCGGGAGGTAACCAGTGCTACATTTCTGGCTAAAATAATTACTAATAAAATTGATGCCCCGAACATACTTGCGGCAGTTAGGTTTCTTGTACGTCAGTACAAAACTAGACAAACGGAAACGTTCTTTGTTCCCACAGCGAAGATTAATATTTTAGTTAAAGCCCCAATAACGCACATGTCGAAGAATGCTAATAAACTTTATGACAATCTTTTTTCTTAATTAAGTACTGGAACTCTGGCACTGAATTGGTTCAGTATCTTTTTTTCTTAATCAATGTTATTTTTGTTTTTGTTATTAAAGTTATGTCTGTTTTATAAACTGGCGTTTGTGTATGTGTACGCTGAATATTATGTCCAGAAGTGCTCTGCACCTTTTTCTTTTTTTTTTCTTTATTATTATTAGATAAGGGTTTCGTCACCAGGAGAGAATTGTTTGAAATATGGCGAAATGTAACAGATAAAACACTTCATTTATAAGATCATAAAGGAAATGTTACCGAGAAATTAAATAAAAACGTTGATAGCATTGCCAAACAGTGTTTCGCTAGGTGGAGAAAACCATTATTCTATTCAAAGTTTTTACTTGTTTCAAATATTGAAGCCACTTAATTAAATGACAATAATGTATCAATCCTTAATTAAATTATTTCGTTTTACTAATTAGTATTTTATTATTTCTTACCTTGAAAAATGTTCTGTTAATCGAAATAATTTCGATTGCCGGTACGATATAACTTTGATCTTCCCAGTGCTAGCCTAAACATCTTAGGGTGAAACAAAGAATGCTAAAGAATACTTTTGCTTCTTCTGCTAATAAAGTCAAGCACCAGTTCATCTTAAGATGGAACGTATTATATTCTTATACTGTGTTGGCTGACTCTTTTTGGACATTATTATTTTGAAATTCTAAAGTTCAAATATTTATACATATTTCAAGCAGTTGCAGCAATGGTTAAATGTCGAAGACCACTAGACCATCTCTCTAGCTGCGTCGTTTTAATTCCATAATTTTGTTACTTACCTAACAAGAACGGCATTTTGAACTAACTTAACGTATAATAAAATAAATATACCACAGAATGCCAGAACATTGCCATATGAGGATATTTGTCGTCTATTGTATATTTCAAGAACCATATGTTTGAAAACCCACCTATACGTAAAGTACCTAAAAATATCGATTCAGCTTCGCTTTTAACTGTATGCTTATGTATATGGTGATACTCTGCAGTACATCTGTATGTAGTACCTTTCCAGGATGTTCTCGTAAGGGTAGTTTATTATTGGGGATCGAGGTCTAGACACCCTTCACCATAACGGTGTAGAGACTCTTAACTTTAAATGACAGTGGAAAATACACCGCTTTTATATTTCGAGTTGTGCTTAGGGGGAGATGAATAATCATCGTAAAGTAAGGTCTACCGCACTCGATCGTTTTCCTCAAAAACGTAGAAAATCACGCTACCATGGAGGGTTTCCGAACTCCGCCCTTTTCTGATTGTATGTATTAGTCTCGATATATAAATAATGTAATAAGTTTATCAGGTTTCTGATTTCAGAATAAACAAAGGTATTTATCAATTTCAAAATTGATCTATTCGATGGGATTTTTATTGATAAATTAAATCTTGAGATTGTTCTTGATTTACTTTTTCTTGATTAGTGTCGTATTAATATAGTTCTGCATACATTTACCAATACTTTCTATTGTGCAATAAATTTTCGGAATCTTTCTTAATATCAACCGGCTTGCTTATAACTGTTTGATGCATTATTGATACTACTTCATTAAGTTTTTCAGTTACAGAAGTAACTATATTCAAATATGGTACCATATATACAGTACGGTCCTTAAGTGCCCCATGCTAAACTAGCTAACGTTTAAAAAAAAAAAATAGGTCGATTTCTATTTTTTGTGAACTAATTTTTGCCGTTATCGGCATTTCAATTGCATTTCTGGTTTCACCAGAAACGACGTCCACTTTCTTTTTTTTTTTAATAGAACAGCCTGTATATTTTTACGCTTTTGGAAAGGTAATCGAAAGGCAAATCCAACGATACCACATATGTTATACTTTAACCTAAGAAGTATACGCAGCAATGAACATTTTGGTAATCTGTTTTTGTTGTTACGCAAAGTTGGCTAGGAAAGAGCGCCAAATTATATGTTGGGACGCCAGACTGATTTAAAGAACTCGTTGTTAAACAAAATAATCAATTGCCAAACTGTCAAATCTCAATTCCAAAACCTTAAATTATTTTTATTATTTATTATTATAACCCGCATTTGTCATACTTTCGTTCTTTGTGCTCGTTATTACTGTATGTAATTTTAACTTGTTTTGTTAATTGTTGTTTCTCCTTTAGTTTATCGAATATTATTGTAATCAATTAATTGTGGTAAGTTTGTTTAAATTTGTTAGTTTTTGACCGGCAATGTGCTTAAGTTTCAGTTTTTTATATTGTTGATTTTGCAGTGGCTCCCGTAAGCTAAAATCAAGTACCTGATTTTAATATTCGGTAAATTTGGCAACAATTACTACGAAGTGGAGCATAATGAACACTGCCCTTGTACAGCCGGAAATATTTGAACTTTGCGCTAAGTAACCATAGATAGTATAAAATTTACAGGGTCTACTTTAACAGAAGATAATATGGTTTAAATTATTGTACAATTATGCAACTATGGCAAATAAGGTGATAATTGTTGCCAGATTGCATAATATTAAAATTGACCCAGCAATTTTGCATGGTTCGTGCCAAAACCATCATAAAAGTAACAACACAAAAAGCATAAAAAACAGACATATTGTCTATCAAAAGCTAACATATTTAAACAAACTTACCATAACTAGTTAATTGTAATAAAGTTCGATAAAGTAAAGAAATAACAACAATTAACAGAACAAGTTAAAATGAGAGACTACAACATTTTCCCCCCTGGTGCTTGAATTAATTGCTTCTATCGCCGACTACAATTCTATCGCTGACTACAATTGCTTTGATGTTCAGCATCTTTTTAATCTTGCAGTTGCATAAAAATGTGTTAGCAATTTCTCAAACATTTAAAATTCAAACTGACCTGGACTTAGGTCCATTATACCTTCATGCTATTAGTATATAGTGTAAGTACCTTTCCACCATTCCTCTAGAGGAGGAGAGATGCTTCATATTTGAACGGTGCTTTATAATATCACCAGTTAAGGTTAAATTCACCGTAAGTTCGGAACCTGAGCCCATAAATAACTCTTGTATAAATTACACACCTGGTGTAAACTTAGATGTGTGCGCATGAACGATCGCTAATAAGACTACGTGAGACAGCATAGTATAGTACTACTAAATAAGATGGTCCCTCTCTACTGCTGATCTGACACTCGTGCCTTTATTTTAGCTCAGTGTTGAACATTCATAACTGTGTATCTCGAAAATTGTTGGAGAAAACAGTCGTAATGTACATACGGTAGGTAAACCGTAGTGCTCACGTCTCCACGTAAATATGGAAAAGGAAGAATATATGTAAGTGCGGTCTGCATCAGTTTATATGTAGACGCGACACCTGTTCTGCTCCCACCCGTATTCCCCGTTTCATATATTTACGTAACCGCTTGAGCAGTACGGTATATTAAAAAGTAAAACATATACAGGTATTTACCTAAAAGAAACAACAAATCTAAATAGATAGATAGATTATTTCGTAATGTACACGCATGCACACTTATGGCTTGCGAAAATTCACTGGTTGACCGCGTTTTCTATCCCCCCCCCAATCCTTAGCGCTGTACAAATCTTTCAGAACCACTTAGAACCATCTTTTTTCCCGCGCTTCTTTCTTACTTCTTCGCCGCTAGCTGTTTTCAGTATCTAGAGTGCGGGATTTTATTGAGCTAACTCAGCCATCTAGCTCTTTAACCCTTTATTATCTATAGATTACGCAGAGTTTTAAAATCCCCAATTTTAGTCTGTATTTTTATTAAGCATCCATACTTCACAACTGCGCATTACTTATGGTATGATAACTATTTAATAAGGCCTAATTTTTTTCTGGATATTGCTCAGAATGTCATTATTGTGTTTAAGCTACACATTGCTCTACATCCCTGTCTCAATCTCTTACTTATTTTTTTCTTCCCCATTCTTCATTGTTATTATCACACTCAGATATGTCGTCGACACCACACTATTGCTTTTTCCATTGGTTTGGTGTCAAAAAACAAATAGGAAAAATGAGAATATTTTGGTAATTGGAACTTGTTGATCATTATTAGCTAACTTACATAATGAAAAGGTACTTCTGAAACAGATTTAGAACATCGAGAAAAAGTGTTGACAATTGTGAAGCTCGAAACAAAATATGGTAAACCATAATTGTAACAGTAAATATGTGAATATTAGTTGGGATATTCTATTACCTTTGAGTACAATTTTTAATTATTCCTCGACTACATTTCAAACATTACGAACCTACAATAAACGATTGTTATTGTAATAATTTTGAACGAAACTGTATTATATCACCTTCCATAGGTAGCCCAATCAGGAAATTATCATGTAGATCGACAGGAACAAATCGATTCGAAAGTAATACGATGTAATTAAAGATTGCTACACTATCTCGTAAATACGACAGATGCATGAATACCTTTCGCGATTCTAACGAGAGAGTGTTCAGTACCTTTCCATCGTAAGTACAATACAAAACATTATCTCGATGACCGTTCGTCGTATCCATCAACTTATTGTGACTTGTTCCTTTTCTAATACCCTCCATGCATACCGGCTGCCATCGTCTGCATTTTTCAAGATATCACGCCGCGGTCTAAGCATATACACACAGAAACCAGTTATCCCTTGTTATGTCTCTGTCTTGTCTTCTGCCTTCCAAATTGAGAATGCGAACTAGCGCGTGGGCGGTTATTGTCCGATGTCTGGCATAGTTCATCCCCAAAGGTACGAAGTCGAACTAAGATAATCATTATAATTTAGTTCGGATTTTCGTATATTTTTTTGCTAAAACTTTTAACAGCACGCAACCTAAATCATATCCTTAATGTAAAGGATATTGAAATGATTGTCACTTGCCTATAGGATACTAAAAGCTCCCATTGTTCAGAGTAATATGATATATGCTAAGAAGAGTCATTGCATAAACTGATTGAATACGGGTTTAAATTCCCTGATGCAATAAGGTGAAGTAAGTCTAGTTTTATGTACACCGTATCTAAAATTATCTTGCTATTGTTGCTAATATCGTTATTATTGAAGTTACAAAGAAAACTAAGTTAGAGAATTGCTTGTATATAGCAATTTTTAGCTAATGAATTTGAAAGAAATATCGGGGCATGAGTCCCACTTTCTAACCGTTGTCTTTTAGTGACTACCTTAGTGCTTCAAATACATGAAAATCGCTTCTCGTAAAGCAAATAGAAAGACGTGATTAAAAAAAAATTGCGTGATCAGTTCACATTGTATAGGACGACGGCCTATTAAAAGTATCTCTGGAAATAATTATAGTATCTTCTTGAAATTTTGGTGAGCGATATGCGGATAATGATGTATTTCCTAAAAATATTTTCACCTTCATGGCACTCTTGATTAAACCGGAAACGGATATCAACTTTATTATTTCAAATAGTATACCCTGTCTCTTACGGATCCTTTCAAAGACAAGTTCAAACATACAGGAAAGAAAATGTCTAGCTATACGAAAAAGCGTACATGCGACAACGGTAAACGCGAATGGGTGATTCACGCGAAGGGGTTAGCGGCAGTCGACGGCTTACGATTACCGATGTGGTTAATTACGAGGTTTGTGTGGTCAAAAATTCAACAGCGATGAAGAGCTCAAAGAACATGTTACCACATGGTGGACAACACAGGTGGCAACTTTTTTTGAGGAAGGTATACAAAAAACTTGTGCCATGCTATGACAAGTGCCCACAAAATGGTTGGAGCTACGTAGAAAGATGGTTAAAGGTTTGTAGTTTTCTTTGCAATAAATATTTCTGTATCTGTACTTGTTTTGTTTTTATTACCAAACGGAACTTAGTTTCTACACTGGTTCGTATTTTTAGCAAATACATCATTATCCATTTATCCCTCACGAAAATTTCTAAAAGATACTTTAATCCATCGTCGTGAATGTACCTGTACAGCGTACTCCGCATGTAATTTTCATAGTGTTGAATTTTTTATGTAATACCAACTTAGATAATCTATAACAATAGAAAGGACTACGGTATAATCTGAGAGTCGAAGTATAGTTATGGCAGTTATTAATATTTTACACTGTATCTATTTGCTTTTTGATTATATTCAACTTTTGTTCCAATACAGATTGTTGCGACATATTGTGCGAATCGGGCTAGATGGAAGCAAAGTACCTTTTGCGAGGTTCCAAACACGTTTGTTCTGAGGAACTGCACTTTCTATTTGACGTATTATAAAATGATGTCATTCGAGTAGACAGCGTGCAAGGTGTATGGTCATGTATCTTACACCAAGCAGATGCATGAATACAATTTGCCACTGATTTCCGCATTACAAGGAACATATGAGTACTTAGTTGCTTTCGCCGTTGACAAATTGTTCCTAAATTTTTTCAGTGTTCTTAGCTTTTATTTTCAAGCTCATTTTTTTTCTCAGTAATTTTAAGGGATTCTCGCATTATTACGTGCCTCTGACCTCTCTCAATATCGCCAAAAGATTCACGTGTTTCTTGTTTTACAACGGTAATATGGGAACGTCAATTTCCTTTTAAATTTACAATATTCATAGGTGTATGAACGCTATTGCCAGATTAATCTGATTGACAGTATCAACATAACATTGGGTTAATATTATCATACAATTATGTTTTTTGCTGATTTGACCTAAGTATGGGGTGGTATCTAAAAGGTCTCAAAATTTGAATTACGCCCATGAATGGACGCAATCAAACGCCGCGACATGCAGTTGTGTGGTTTGCTGGTGAACAATTTTTCATTGTTGTGTTTGCAATTTTAAAATTGCCGATTTGAGGGAACGCTGTATCTGTATTAAACGAAGAAACACACAAAATGTTTGAGGAAGCATTTGGGAATAACGCTTTGGGTTAAACACAAACTTATGGCTGGTTTAAACGCCTTAAAAATAGCCGAACATATCGTTGCCGTTTGGGATATTGGTCAGACGATTAATGCAAAGTTTTATCGTAACGTCCAAAGGTGGCTAAGCGAAGATATGAGGAGAAAACGTCTAGAGAAGTGGCGCAGGAACCACTGGGTTCTCCATCATGATAACGCGAGGCCATATACCGCTTTCATCCTACAGCAGTTTTTCGGCGAAAAAAGTTTCCGTTGTTCCTCATCCAATATATTCGTCTGAACTGGCTCCTTAAGACTTTTTTGTCTTTCCAAAAATGATAATCAAGTTGAAGGGCCGAAGATTTGACACGATAGAGGAGACTGAAGCTAAATCGCGGACGGTGTTGAACATATTAACAAAACAGGTCTTCCAAAGTGCATTCCTGTCGTCGCGGAGGAACTAGGATCGGTGTTTACACTCCCAAAGGGACTACTTTGAAGGTGACGAAAGTGAATGAAATCCTGGTATTCTTCAATACTATTTACTGCTACATTTCAAGAACTTGGATACCATCTTGTGTACACATTTTCAATTTTGCACACTAGTTGTAACTCATTATACTATCAACTGGCGCAATTTAAAGAAAAAGTTTCCAAGTAAATTCGAAGACAAGTTCTGCTCAACACAAAACTATGTCCAAGTTCCCAGAGTGTTCAATTTTCGCCGCGTACGATATGTTTGGTTTTTTAATGAAACTCCCTGTATATTTTCCTTCACACAATCCGTGATGCAATTTCTTCAATTTAATGTAGCAGAGAGAATATCGCTAGCGCACGGACATGTTTCTGCCTACCCGGCGTTATCAGCGTGGCTACGACCGAGATCCTCCCTGCATAAATCGTGTTTGTTTCTCAGTTTATTTGCTAATTCCCAAAACGGACATTGAATATGTCTCCCGGCAGCACCTACCGCCAGGAGAAGAACCAGTTTGTCTTGCCACCTTCTGGGACTGTGGGACTGTGTCTCCTGGCGTTAGGTGCCGCCGGGAGACATATTGAATGTCCGTGTTGGGGATTAGCAGATAAACTGGGAGACAAAGACGATTTATGCAATGAGGATCTCGCTCGTAGCTACGCTGATGAAGTTGAGTAGGCAGAAACATGTCCGTGTGCTAGCGATATTCTCTCTGCTACATTGTCTTTGCTAGGAATGATTCCATCAATACCATGAGCTATATTAGCATTATTTTTTTGGTTACCAGCTTATTATTAACAAAAGTTGTACAAAAAGCGTTTAAGTTTGAATAAGATCACAGCAACTTTATACATTTACTTTTTATTATTAGGCCAGTAATGTATCAAACTTTATAAATTAATAATATAAACTATAAAATTCAGCCGGTAGTTTTTCTTGAAAATGATAGAGCATATCGTTGCCTTGGTGAGAAAAGCGCGTAACTACATTAAAAGGAAATTTACAGGAGATCGAAGAAACTGTTTTAATATGATCGGATCGCAATGTAAACTCTTATTTCTCTTTTAGAATCTATTCAGGAATAATTGTAACGATTTTTGGGAAAAAATAATTCTGAAAACCTTTACTCACAAGGAAACTATTCCAACCCGGAGACATAGATTTGAATGAAACTTGGCTAAAGTGAAGACCCTGTAGAACTATGGAAAACCTCGTTGTCCGTTTCTGCTAAAAAAGCCTTAAAGTTGGTAAAACGGGACACTAAAAATAGGGATGATTTTAGTTTTTTCTAAATTATTCCACAATTGCTGAGGATAAAAAATATTGGTGTGCGTGGATGTATTGCGTTATAAGAGCGCTATTGAAGTACGCACAAACGTCAGCATTCGAGGTGAGAAAAAGTCACCCCCTTCCCGCCGCTCCATCACCGAAACGGAGAAAATGTTTATTTCTTATCGGGTTTGAAGGCCTTATAAAGCTGTTTAAAAGATTATGCCCCGTTTCGACTAAAATACTTTTTAAGGAGGTAAAATGAACCACTGAAAATAAATGTAATATTTCATTTGCCTTTAAATTACAAAATGTATAATGCATATAAATATATTCTTGTTTGATATACCACCAATTGACACAATTTTTTTTTATCTACCATTTGTGGAATAATTTATAAAAAAACTAAAATCATCCCCATTTTCTGTGCTCCATTTTACCCCCTTAAAGGATTTTTTTAACAGAAACGGGAAACGGTGTTTTCTACAGTCCTACAGGTACGTCAAACCTGATAAGAAATAAACATTTTCTTCGTTACGATGACGGGGCGGCGAAAAGGGGGTGGCTTTTTCTCACCCCGAATGCTGATTTTTATGCGTACTACAATAGCGCTATTATAACGCAATACATCCGCACACACAAATATTTTTTATCTTCAGCAATTGTGAAATAATTTAGAAAAAAACAAAATCATCCATATTTTCAGTACCCCATTTTACCCCCTATAAGGCTTTTTTAGCAGAAACGGACAACGGGGTTTTCCATAGTTCTATAGGGTCTTCATTTTAGCCAAGTTTCATTCAAATCGATGTCTCCGAGTTGGAACAGTTTCCAGGTCAGTTATTATTGGATGGCAGTTAAAACTCTTTAGATAAAAAATTGAGCTACGTCTTTTTCCTATTAAGGCAACGATATCCAAAATATAAATGAGAACATTGTTTATTTTGTGTGGATATCGGACACAATAAATATACTTGTACACTTCTTACATATATTACAAAAGGCTAAAATATTTATCTTGCTTTGTCATAATTTTACGGTAGCTGTCGAGCAATTCAACAAACAAACGACAAACCGGAAGACATCGTGAGATGACGTCAGCATAAAGAGAGAACAAAAAAACGTAATTTTACGTATGTATACATACAGAAGCCAAAAATTTATTGGATAGCATTCAGAAAGAAGTTTATTAAACTCTATTGGTAAACGCTTCAAATGAAAGACGTGAATGAAATCTAAAATTAATCGCCAATAGAAAAAAAGAGGAAACAAAACACATCTTGTACTCGTTTCTACGTTCATCATCATCGTCATGTAAAAATAACGCATTAGATATCTTTAGTATGCATTTTAATTATACAGTAGCGCCATAAGTATTTATATCGAGAAAGAGATAGTAGTATGGTGGGTACGTATTCTTCGCTGCTCTATTATTAACGTTGGCGCCCGTTTCAAGAACGCTTTTGTAAATGAGTAAATTCAATTTTCGCTGGGTGAACTGTATTATTTCAACATCGGTTTCTATATGGTTGAGTTGTCACATTGTACATATACTTTTGCAGTCCCCCATAAAAAAGCTCGTCAAAAAGTGTTTTATGAAAAAAGTTAAAGCGTAAAAAGTTTTTCTGCAACACGTACATTCTGCGAAAAAATCATAACTTGACTTAATGTTAATAGTTTGAATAATTTTGAGAAAAACGTGTATTCATAAAAAGAAGTTTTCGAGCCTTTAATCGATTATAATTGTCTAACAATTTCTTGTGGTTGTCAACGACCACATTATTGGCAAGTAAATGAATGTGGAAGGGAATGTATTGTAGGCCTATGCGAAGGCGGTGTCTTACGGTAAACAGACCTTAGAATTGATCGTTACAGTAATACCGTAATACGAATTTGGAACTAGTGAATCGAAGAAGATACCCATTCACGAAGAGCAGAGCACAGCGCAAATCTACCAATCTTAAGGGTTGTCATCCTTAAAAGCTCGTGGTTATGGACCGTAATGTAACTTCGAGACCCGTAGTGCAACAACGGTAGACCATTACACGCTATCGATCTTCTATTAGCTTTGTTTGACATAGCAGCATTACTTGCAGTTGGATTAGTAAAAAGTCGATAAATGTTTCAACTACCACCTACTCCTGTGTCTGCAACGGAGAGTCCAATGGGCGACAGAAGGGCGATTATAATTGCAGGAACAGTAAAATCGTTTATTGACGAATCCAGGTTTAGTCTGAACCCAAATTACGGATAGATATTGACACCCTTGGGGAAACGAAACATAAAGACAGCACTATACCAGGCAGATTTCTTTGATTAAAGAACTTGTTGAGTGGTATGACAAATGTTTGAACAAAAATTGAAATTATGTAGAAAAGTAGATAAAATATGTAGAATATGGAAAAAAATATATTTTAATGATATTTACAGTATTTTTCTTCTTATTAAAAAACGGACCTTATTTTTAAAATACCCCTCGTAACTTTGTTACTAATTTACCCTTGTGGCCACTGCTATTTTCATGCACAGGTTTGTATAGGTGTAATTCCAAGAGTTCGTCTTGCCTTTTGATCTTCCGTAAATTTTATTTTGCCTTTAATAATTCTTATTTTTCTCGCTTTTCGGTTACTACTAGAGCCCGGTAACTAGAGAGCAATCGCAGCGGCGGTGGAACTGTGTTTAGGTGGGCGGGGAGGGCTGGTCGATTATGATGCGACACGACAAATCATCATCACTCAGTTCAGTTTAGCATTGGATAGCGGATAGGGCGTGTTGATTTTATTGATATAGACGTAGTTATTAATTGTAGTTATTATTTAGTGTAGTGCGTTTTGATTTTAATGATACAGACGTAGTTATTAATTGTAGTTTTTAGTGAACATATCCCCTTCAAGACATAGTAAATAAGTTTATTTTTGACTTTCCCGATTTGTTTTACAACGGGAGTAAGATAGTTCGTAAAGTGTGCAAAATACATTTGATGTCAAATAAGATGTGGAACTGTACAAGACACGTAAATTCCGCACAGCATAGAAAACGAAAATTGGGCATGCCACCGAGAAGTGCATTTCTTTTAATGTAATTCTTATGTTGATAAACTGTAATTTGCCACTAGGCTTACTCGATAAACAACCGTTTAAGGACTTTTGGTACAAATACAATCCCGAGTTACGGTTGCCAACGGAGAAAACAGCACGTAAGCATGTTGCATTTGTACGCAATGACGTGGAAAAGAAAATGAAACGCATATTGAAAAAACAATTTCTTTGGTTATGTGTTGACGAGACAACAGACTGTAAAACAAATTCAATTGTAAATATTATGGTACGCATACTAGACCCTAGTAAACCTACATTACCACTGTTACTAGCTAGCCGAAGACTACAAGAATGTATTGCTGCAGCAATTGCGAAGGTTGTACTTAGTACGTTGGAAAAATTTCAAATTTCAAAAGAAAAAGTGTTGATGTTTATGAGCGATGGCACAACGATAATGTGTTCGGTAGGTCGTTCTCTTCTTAAACATGGTTGCAAGTGTTTACATGCATGGAGTGCATACACAGCTACTGACTACACATGACGCAAAATATAATCGCGTTTTAGAAAAGTTCGAGAGTGTGCTACAGAAAGATCCCGATTTAAATTTTAGCACACTAAAACAAATTTGTGATGGTGTATCGAATAATCCACTGACTAAGTACAAAGAGTACTTTAATCATGCATGTATAACATCGGTAGTTGTTGAACGCTCTTTTTCAAAATATATACTCATTTTCTCACCGGCGAACATCGCTCACCGAGACAACTATGGAAACACATCTAATGGTGTCAACTTTTTGCCACTCTTTTCCATATGATGTTAATACTGATAATGGTGCTTCTAGTTTTACTGTTCCGTAGCCACGGCTGCTTAAAAGGGTGAGCGTTTCACTACTTTTCACATATTATAATTATATATTAGTTCTGTTATTTTTTTTCTATTTTCTTACTATTGTTTTTGTATACTAGGCACGGCTCCCTGTTACCGGGCTCTAGTTATTACATATTTCTAAGTTGCACTTTAGCGATGTTTTGCAACATACTGGCAATTTACTACTTTTAGCAGATATTTGTGGTGACGGTCATGTAAGTTTTTTCGCAGTGTGTAACTCCATATTTCCAACAAATAAAAACCTATAGCCTTTCTTCCACCACCATCTCGCAATGTATGTACCTACATTTATCCATTCGGCATGCTTGGCTTTGAACGCCTATAGATAAAACATATTTCATAGTTCATTGAATGCCCGCGCGTCAATAAAAAAATTCTCAAATACTTTGAAGAGGAAAACCGGTTGGACTGGTGGACGCATTGTGAGTTAACTAAATAATCTATGTATCTACATACATACACATACACGACAGTGACTCATAGGACGGTGTATTTACGTGTTCGTATGTGTACATGTATATTAAAATATTATCCTGACCTTAACGTGTTAGACACGTATAAAACGCGTAAGGTCACCATGCTTAATTATGATTAATTGCGAAGTATTTAAGGCTGATTGGAAGAGATTCCAAGAACAATGAGTAAATCTGTCTCGGGCTAAAAATAGCTTTTATCGGTATATGGAAAAGGAAACAAGGAATTATATGGTATAAACACCATCTACCTCCGCAAATCAATGCAACGGACATATTGTAATTACTATTTTTGTTATTACTCCAATATACATACAATCTATCCACAATTAAGGACAATAAGTACTTCTTGTTGCGTTGCATAACATGTAGGGTGGAATCCCCGTGGACTCTCCCTGCATTCTTACAGCTTTATGGTTTAAGGATTCAAATTTTTTATATACACACATAAACAAATATCGCTACGAGCATACAATAATAGTACAAATGCACCTAGCTGAACCTGGTTGGCAGGTCCGATGGTTTGTGGCGTTTCAAACGTCGTTCCACTGGATCTTCATCCATTAGCCTTTTTGGCAGTCTGAGTGACATTTTACTCGTTCACTATATCTAACACTGCTTTTTTTAACTTCTTCTTTTACACGTAACATTTGAAGGTCTCATGTTATTTCGCCATTGGGCACGTACCACGGTGCGTTGACTAATTGACCAAGCACTTTATTTTGGAAGCGTTGCAATATTTCGATATTGTTCCCCATAATTCGATACCGTACGTCCAGATGTGCTTAATTAACATTTTATATACAGTTAGTTTATTAAACAAGAATAATTGTGATTTTCTGTTGAGCATCCAGTAGTTTCCTGTGTAAGAAGACTTAGTTGTTTCTTCTTGGTGAATATATATTTTTGCCAGTTTAATTTCCTATCTAAGTGTAAGCCAAGGTACTTTACATTATCAGCATGTTAAATTACACAGTACAATCCTAAAGTGTCCCGCCCCCAAGCTACCTTTGGACGATAGAAGCCAGCGTTTTAGAAGAAATGGGCCAATTTCTGTTTTTTGTTTCTTTTTCCGCTATCGGCAGTTCAATTGTATTTTCGGTGTTACCGGAGGTGAGGTGAATTTTCTTATTTTAGATACAACACTGTATACATTTACGACATTTACGTTTTTGGAAAGATAATCGAAAGGCAAATCCACCGATATCACATATGTTATACTTTAACTTAAGAAATATGACAATATGCAGCAATAAAGGTTTTGGTGATCTGTTTTTGTCGTTACGCAAAAGTTGGCTAGGAAAGAGCGCCAAATTGTTTCTTGCGATGTCAGTCTGATCTAAAGAGGTCGTTGCTAAGCAAATTGATCATAACAATTGCCAAACTGTCAAATCTCAATTCCAAAAGCGTAAATTATTTTTGTTATTTATTGTTATTATAACCTCCATTTATCATATTTCGTTTTTTATGGTCGTTATTATTTTATGTAATTTAAACTTATTTTGCTAATTGTTATTTCTGCTTTACTTTATCGAACTTTACTGTAATTAATTAGTTGTGGTAGGTTTGTTTAAATTTGTTAGTTTTTGATAACAAATGTGCCTGTGTCAGTTTTTTTATGTTGATTTTACAATGGCCTCCGCATGGACCACATAAGATAAACATCAAGTATCTTATTTTAATATTCGGAAAATGTGGCAACAATTACCACGAAGTAGAATATAATGAACACTGCCCTTGTACAGCCGGAAATATTTGAACTTTGCGCTAAGTAAGGATAGATAGTAGGGCGAACTGCTTTAACAGAAGGTAATATGATTTAAATTATTGTAGAATTTGTCGCGCAAACACGGCAAGTAAGGTGATAATTGTTGCCAGATTTACATAGTATTAAAATTGACCCGGCGGTTTTGCATGGTTCGTGCCGAAGCCATCATAAAAGTAACAACACAAAAAAACCTAAAAAACAGACATATTGCCTATCAAAGAATAACACATTTAAACAAACTTACCATAATTAATAATTACAATAAAGCTCGATAAAGGAAAAAATAACAATTAACAAAATAGGTTAAAATGAGAGAAAACAATAACGAGAACAAAGAAGGAACGTATGACGAGTGCATGATATAATAACAGTAAACAACAAGAATTACTTACGCTTTCAGAATTGAGATTTGACAGTTTGGCAATTCTTATGACTACTTTGCCTATTAGTGAGCTCTTTAGATCAGTCTGACGTTGCAAGAAACAATTTGGCTCGTTTTCCTAACCAACTTTGCGTAACAACAAAAACAGATTGCCGAAATCTTTATTGCTGCGTATCGTCATATTTCCTAAGTTAAAGTATAACATATGTAGTATCGTTGGATTGGCCTTTAGGTTACATTTTCAAAAAAGTGAAAATATGCAGCGTGTTCTATTTAAAATAAGAAAGTTGGCGTCACTTCCAGTGACACCGGAAATGCAATTGAATTGCCGATAACGACAAAAGTTGGTTCGCAAAAAATAGAAATCGACCTATTTTCTCTTAAAACGCTAGCCTCTGTTCGAAAGTTAGCATGGTGTGTGGGAACTTTAGGACCTCACTATATGGTCGTTGTAAGTTCGTGTAGGGCAGTAGAATGATGTGGTTATGGTGAGAGGCCAATACCGTGGTATCGTCGGCAAGTGTGACGACGGTAGTAAAATTTATCTTGGGCATGTCAGCTGTGTACAATAAATAAATAGTTGGGCCCAGTACACTGCACTGTAGAACGGCAGTATTACTATTTAAAACAATTTTGATATAGTTCACAACTGCTTATACGTTCTTATATACCAAATTATTGTATGAGCAGTTGTAGAATTTAGAAACTAACCGTACTCGTTACTCACGTAGAGTTGAAATTTTGAGTTGATTTTAGTACTTTTTCCGAAGAAGAAGAAGATAACGAAGAAGATTGAAACTCCATTTCAATCTGTATAGTTACTTGTATCTCTAAATGAGTTAGAATTATTCGGAAAAGTGCTGTTGCACAACTAGAAATAATTAAGAACTTAATAAACACACAGCTGTTAAGTCAGTTTTGGTTTAATTGCATTACTGTAATTTTTCGAGGATAGTTAGATCCATTTTCAATTTGCACATAATCTAAGGTACTTTTTCACTTATTACTTATTACAAATACATGCATCCGTTTTTCCAACCCGTAACAAGTTTAAAATTCAGGTACATAGCAATGCTGACGAATTCTTCAAAATCCGAAAATTCGAAATTGAATTTGAGTTCGAATGTCAAAGCTTAACTTCGGATTTAAAATTCGAATTTAGACTTGGAACCAAATATTAATGCTCGCAGATGTACATATATATTGTGCATTTTTTATCTCTGAACGTACGCCTCTGCTTTGATGCATTTTTTCTTTAAACGGAAGGTAGACACACGAAAAGTGTTATCGTAACTTAAAAAAAAAACAAATTATCAATCTGTCAAATTTGACGAGAAATGTAGTTCTTGTGTACTATTAGCACCTCATGATATACTGTAAAAAATTCGAAAGATTGAAAGCATATTTATTTTGTTTATTTATTTTTATGTTACCATAATACCCGGGTCAACCTTATGTTCATGTTCAGTTTAAAAGAAGATGCATCATAGGATGGAATACTAGGTTCATACATTGCAAACTTGAGGAAAAGAAATGAAGGAAAGTGCGAAATTTTTTTTTTTTATTTATACTACTGTAGTATTTGCGTTATATCCGAAATTTGAATTTGAAATCCCAACAAAAAATAATGATAATATAACTCATGGTATTGGTGGAATCATTCCCGGCAAAGACAATGCGAGCAGAGAAAAGAAAGCACTAACACACGGACATGTTTCTGCCTACCCGGCGTTATCAGCGTGGTTACGAGCACTCCCTGTTCTGCTGTCTGCATTGTCTCTACCTCTCAGTTTATGCCCCCAAAGTCCACAACAGCACTGAAAATATCTCCTGGCGCCCTCTGGAACCAAGAACATGGAGTGCTCGTAACCACGCTGATGACGCCGAGTAGACAGAAACATGTCCGTGTATTAGTGCTTTTTTTCTCTGCTCGCATTGTCTTTGCCGGGAATGATTCCACCAATACCATGAGCTATATTAGCATAATTTTTGGTTTTGTTACTAGGCATTTTTTCATGTGTATTGAAATCCGAATTTCGAATGTTAAATTCAAGTTCACATTTGACTTTGGATTTCTTTCCAGTAAGAATTCGATATTTAGAATTCCAAAAAAATCGAAAATTAGAATTTGATCAATAGCTCTAGACATAGATTGAATCATTTGTTTGACATGTCATATTAATGTTATAGCTAAAAACCGTTTTTTTGTTATAAGCGAATGGGAAAGCAATTGTACTCTAGATGTGTTAGACGAACATTTTAAATTGCAAAACAAGAAACTATCCCTCGTGAATCAAAGAAATAACGTTAAATAAACAAACGATGGTAATAGCATTCTAAAATCAGGAAGCAGTTACTTGTTCGTAGAATATCCGCTGGCAGAAAGTGCAACGAGCAAATACCGGAAAATTTTTCGTTATTTATACAGGCGGCGGCGGCGGCGACTTGGTATAACAGTTTACGCGAAATACCCGTCGATAACTTTGGCATTTGTTTGCTTTGACGATGGTTATTAACAATTTCCTTGTGCCATATCCATAAGTATTCGGAGAGCGCGCGTAACATGTGCTGCAGCATGCACTTTCACTCCTCGGGTCAGACACCTTCAGACCGGGGCCAGAGCCTCGCCGAGTGTGAGATCATGGGCGAGGGGCACACCGCGTGACTCACGGTCGGTTTTGACCCGCTTCGGACTTCTACTGCATTTAAATAATGACTTGGAAAAAATAATGAGACTTCGCGTATCATCCAATGGTTTGTTGTAATCATTCTTCTGCGCTTACTAGGTGACATTTTCAAGAACGGAAGCAATTATGCAATTTAAATATCTGCGTCACTTTTTTGTCGTTTAAGTTGTTAAATTACAGATCTTCATTTATACAGCGTGTCCACCTACTGCGTGAGTAGAAGATAATTCCTTCCCTGAGTAATTTATAGAAATAGTTTTTAAATAAGGCAAGCCCTGCACAACTATTAAAGTATGCGGGGTGCTAAGTTTTCGCTGTACACGATGCAAGTTTGTTTTTTTAATGGAACAGCCTGTGTATTACTGCGTTTTTTATAAAATATATATAATATATTTAATATTTATTTATTTATTTCAAACATAATCGAAACATACAAACAGAAGTCAGGTACCATACACACTGGAGCTGCTGGTTTTGCACGTGAACAACCACATGTGTACACGTATGCACGAACTTTTTATACTCACGTGTTTATGCACGGATGACGAACTTTACGGGTACAGACACGGGCTTTGAAACACAAACTGTTCGCCTAGGTCGAACTTTCACGCGTCTTTCACGTACGCATTCCACATGAATTAACACTATACCTACATTGCGTGCCTTAAATACACGTGTAGTTTGCATACGTCGAGGTTCGGACTAGTTCGCGTACACCTATTACACATATTCACGCACATTAACAAGCTCTAATACACACCATCTTATAGCGATTATTAACGAAATGACAAGGTTGAATTCTTTTGTTGGCTGTGTAGATTTCTCTGTAGTCCCAACGGCAAATTTAATGGAATTGTTAAGCAATTGTTTGTTTTTTTTCAGAAAACGTTCTTGCTTATAATTCGCAGCTGCCTATTTTTGTTTAAAGTCAGACCTTCCATCTACCTTCTTACTCGGACATTCTTGAATTATATCATACAATGACTTTTTAGTCATTACCTTTAATATCCTAGAAGATCCTGAAATGAAAAAAGAACATATTTAAAATCAATAGAAAATACGAAAATAAATATCATTACTAACCTGGGCAAATATGCGGTAACAGCCAGAGGCGTGGCGAACGTATAGAAGTTTACACATAAAATAGAAGGTAAGAAATAAATTATAAAACGTGCTGAAACACTTACCGTTTTAAAAGTCTTCCGTGAAATCACAAACTGGGTAACATCTGTTAAATATTTGAACCATTAGATATGTTTCCACAGCTATTTCAGTCAAGTGAGTACGACGTGCGGAATAAATGTTTTTTAATCCCGAAAACGACCGTTCGACATCTAGCGATGTTATATTTGCATATTTAAAATAATCTTTGAAACAACTTAATGCATCTTCACACGCACCTTCACAAATTTGTCTTAATATAAGAAGATCGGAGTCTTTCTCTAAAACACTTTCAAATTTTCGTATTACACACCAATTTGTTTCGCCTTCTACAGCGCGTAGCTGTGCGTGAACATCATTCATAATTTGAACAGAATCCACTAGCGACATCGAAACATTTTGTAATTTTTCTATTCCCTCCGCTAGTCCGAAGTAATTGTTGTGAATAGTTTGTAAATCTCTTTTAACCTGACTATCTTGAAATATTTCCTGGCTTTTCTTGATTGCTGTAGCTTCTGTCGGATTGAATTTTAAAACGCAGCCTGCAACCATGTTCCCCAACGTGTAACAACCGGCTGTGGTGGTAAATCAGGACACAATTTGTGAAATAGTCGGGTACGTTTCGGGGACTTTAGAAACACTGCCTTTGTACTAGTAATCTTTGCATTTACTAGTGGAAAACATGTAGGAATCGTTTGTGCCGCAAGATTTAGAGTATGGATTTTACACGTTACATGTAAGAAGTTACCACTGTGTTCTTTAAGAGATCGGCCCAAAGAACGCATGTTTGCGGCACCATCACTCATAAACATTAAAAGTTGCTTAGTTGAAACTTCAAATTTGTTCAATGAGTTCAACACCACCTTTAAAATCTCATCGACAGTACAATTTATAACTGTTTTGGAAGCAAGTAAGAAGGAGGATGACGGTCGATGTGGTTCCATTGTACGTACCATTATATTAACCACAGAATGTTTTTGACGATCTGTTGTTTCGTCCACACACAACCACAGTTTTTTATCTTTCAATTCCGTTTTCATTCTTTTTTCTATATGTTCACGAGCAAATTGCACTACATTTCGTATCGATGTCCGACTAGGTAATTTACAGTCCGCATATTTATTCCAGAAGGGGACAAATGCTTCTTTGTCTAGTAAACGAAACGATAGATTACATAAAATAAGAGTAACACATAAATAAAATGTAAATTTTTCTTGGTCTCGTATGCCACTTTTTGCAGAAGAATGCTGTTTGCTTTCGAGGTGACGTTGACAATGGCTTCTGGACCAACACATTAAAGGGATTTTACAAACTAGACATTGAATTTTAGCGCCATCAAAAATTAAGTCCGGCATGTCCACTATAAAGTTTTTAACTATGTCTCGCATTGGTCGTTTTCGCGACGTACCTAACTGCGATATTTTTAAAGCAAACATAAGGGTACAATTAGGAAATAAGTTACGACAGCGTACATATACACAGAACCACTCGCATACAGCATCGATTTAGTACTGACGTTGTGAACGCATGAAATAAATAATCGCCGACTCCGCACCACATATCTACTACACTCACTGTTACCGCTGTTTGCCCAGACGAAGAAGGCGAACATTTTTCTTTTACTCTCATTGTAATGAAACGCTGAGTTTTTTTGATGAAGAAATAATAACTCGGAAGTCTCCAGAACACGGACGAAAACACTTTTGTTTAAAATTTTTAAGTCATTTATTGTTGTTTTAAATAATAAGAAAAATATTTTTTTAACTACAGGTTAAATTAAACGTGCTTCCTATTAAAGTACATACCTTCATCTCCATAACAGCTATTTTTTAACTCCACTAAAAACGAACTGAAAATACTGATTTAGTTTGTATAAAAATGAACTCACTCGAGTATAAAGCAGTGCGAATTAAATCAAGATAAGACTGAGTTTCGGCGCGAGGTACCAAGAATGGTGTATATCAATCAGTTATTCAGGTGTTAGAAAAGGACTGTTGGAGTGAAGTTTACCACACTTTACGTTTCCGACTTTGCCCAGATTTTTGGTACAAATATTCCTCTGTGCGACGGTTCAATTACATTTTCGGTGTCACAGAAAGTGATGTCAACTTTCTTATCTTAAACGGAGTTTTAGGTTTTTGGAATGGCAATTGAAAGTTGGATCTAACGATACCACATTATGTTATACTTTAACTTACGAATTAGATATGCAAAATAAAATTAAGTGAATTGTAATATTCCGTAAATCTGGCAACAATTACCAATTTGTTTGCCGTTTTCGGACAACAAATTGTTCGATGATTTCTGGCTAATTATCTTCTGTCAAAGTAGTTAACGCTGTAGATTTTATTTTATTTGTCCAGAAGCCGGTTACTTAGTACAAAGTTTTTTCAAATGAGTCCGGCTCTACATAATTAATGCAATGAAGTAAAAACAATGAAGTAAAAGTAACGAAAGTAATAATGGAAATGTACAATGAAAATATGAAAAACGCAAGATTTAATAATAATAAGAAACAAGATAATTTTTAGTCGAATCTGGCCTCACTGGAGACAATATGTTTGCCTTCAATAAACATATCTACTGCAATTTTTTGCTTAACCTTTGTTACGTTTTTGCTTTGGAGCACAGTGTATGTGCGTACTTTTCTTTCTGAGATCGTACAAGTGACCGTCTTATTTTGGAAAGTTTTGCATTTTATTTTTCTCTTAACCTATGTGACAAGCTCTTAAATTCCAGTCACACTGTATAGTTTCGCTTACTTCGCTTAATTTGTTAAATCTTTTTGTCTATGTTTCCCTTTAAAATGTATCGGTTTAACCTTCTTTCGCAGCCCTCGATAGGTTTTTGACATTTTAGTTTATTGCAATACTCATGTATGCTCCTGTTGTTGGAGATTTTATTTATTTATGGCATTTCCTTTTAGTTATTTATCGTTTTGTTATTCTTTCTGCTACTTTCCTTATCGGATACTTCAATGTATCTGCTTTTCGTATTCATGTTAATTTTCTTACAGCTAGAATAGAGGTAAAATTAGTCTTTTATTTTTCTCGAGGGTTTATACTTCCTCTGTTCCGTGTTTTAGTAACCCTTTGTGTCTTTTCTCTTACTATTTTCTGCTTTAATTGGAAGTGTTTACATTTAGTAGGGGGTTATGCGTCGATCATCTAATTTGCGAGATTGACAGATCTTAGGTGCGTTCTGTAAGTCCGTCGAGTAGCGCGTTTGTTCACATTGTGGGCATGCAGGCTTCTGTTGTTTTCAGTCATTTTACTGCTACCGGCTCTTTTGGTATGTTTGGTTTCCCTTTATTTGATCATTTATATTCATTCAACCTTATTTACGTATTGCTCCATTTTAAATCTTCAGTTTAGCATCTTTCGCTATCATAACTTAAGTGTTTGATCCACGTAGTTCTATGACGTATTTCCGAGTGGGGAAGAATTGTATTTTCCGCTGTATTTCCGGCCTTTTGGTCGTTGAATTTTATCACTTTGTGGCCCGATTGTTGAGACGTTAGTGTCACGGTAGTGCTTCCTATTTTGTAATATATGGAATCAATCACGTTGAGTGGATATTTTGTAAACCTAACTGTAATTTCCGTTGTCATTATTTGGTTTTGATTATTGGATTGGAAATATTTGAGAGGATGGCCACGAGTTGCTATTAAGTAGGATTTGAATACGACGTCTCTAACATCCATCTTGGATTTACCATGTGAGGTCAAGATCTTTATTCGTCCCCATCTTAATCGTTTTCCTCGTTAAAACAGTAAGCTTTTAATTTGTTTATATTTTACATTTTAATTTTGGGGTCCCGTTTCTTTCTTTTTAGGGAATTTTGGCTTAATGTTTTTTGGATCATAACCTTTTTGGATATACCTGTTTTTGGCTTAACGTTTTTATATCTGCCTTTTGTTGATACCACATTTTTGGATTATTATCTTTTTGGAAATTACCTTTTGGATCTACCTATTTTGGATTTACTTTCTGGAATTCCGTTGAGCTGGAAAGAATTTTGAAATAGGCACCGCTACCTTTGTTCAGTCAGCACCTTTCGTGGACCAGCTAAGTGTTCCTTGCTAAGTTTTTCTTTTTTTATTATTTTGGTAAACCATAATTTCGTAGATTATTTAATTCAAGTTCGTTTATATCCTTCTCACATTTCATAATTTAGTAGCCTATTTATTTCAAGATCTTTTTAACGTATTCACTTTTCAATGCTAGACAAGTTATTAGAGTTCAATTTTTCATTTGTCTTACTTATTTATTAACTTTGAATTTTAAGTGAAACAAACGTGTATTTATCTTTTGTATTTGAGAAATTTCCCTTGTTACCTTTTTTTTGTTGATCTAACTTAGGGGGTAATTTTATAGCTATTTGTGCTAATTAATTTTAATCTGGTCTTTTAAACCAGTTTTGCTTTGCAACTATACAACGTTTATTTTTAATTTAGTTTTTGACAATTTCATGTTGACGTTTTAGATTACAATTTTACTATTGTCACGATCATTGTGAATTGAAGCGTTGACCGTTCCTATTGGTAACACCGTACAAATTTAATTTGTTAATGTCATTATAAATTTTGGATACATATCAATATATTTTTTAACACTTATACAAATTTTATTTATTGATTTCGCTTAGATATTAAAGGAATTTCTTCATACGTTAAATTTATGAGTTTTTTTTATTTGAAGTAAATCATCTCGCAACGCCTTCTCTTCCCCTAATAATTTATTTTTATCACCATCTTCGCGGGTTCCTGTTTACCCCAATCACGTGACAAGGTTATTTCAAGAAGGTGTCGCCTTGTAAATTATCTGTTATTTTTATTGGTGAGTAGTACTGATCCACTCCCTCGCCGACGAGCAGGCTGGCACCCTAGATGAAGGTATCGCTTTTTGAGACATTTTGGGGAATAGTTGCTTGCGCGAACTTGACTATTTTAGTTTTCTTTTTTTACTTCAAGGCGTTAAAACGTAGCATCTTTTCAAAATGTTCACCATTTTAGAAACCAACTATTGTAACAATTATGAAATAAATGAGTATGTATTTAATAGAAAAGAGAAAATTGATGATAATGCATTTTTTATCGATTTATCACCTTCTCAAAATGGCGAAATTATTGGACTGAATTAAAATTCTTTCTGGAGGTAACTTGAAAATTTAAATAATGCACCTTCATCCCTGACGTCAATGTATGTAGATCGTTTATCGAATATAAACCTACTTTTATTACATACTTATATCTAAAAAAAAGCTAATCAGCTGTGCTATTTATAAGGATGAACATTGCGCTGAAGAGTGTTTGAAGCGCTTTGATTATTTTATCGCGGGGCACTTCTTTCTGCAGTCTTATTTCTAGACGGGCAATTGCACGACGCGATGCGCTGTCTTGGGAGAGAAGAGGGGTATTTTAAACTTCCTTCCTCTTTTAAGCGAGAATTTGGAGCGTGAAATGTATGCGGGAAAGGATATAAATATTTTTAAGATTGGGAAAGCTTCGGTTTCAACGCGTTATAAAAGAAAATTTACGATCGCGTTAACGGTAGGCCACTTTGTATATTAACAAGAAAGTATGTTTAGAGGATAGTATTTAACGTGTCCTAATTGGGTGGTAAAGTTTTCCCGACGAAATGTCGAAAGGATTCGATCAAAGACACGAAATTTCTCACGATTTGAAATACGGTTAAGAGTTGTTAAGCATAATAATTTACACCGAAACATTTCTAGAAGACGGGAAGTTAGATAAAAAGTAAAACGAATTTGAATGAAAAAGCCGCTAATACTGTTGTTATTTATAGAAAATGACTTACAGATAGAAGATCGTCTTTCAGATCAATTAAGGATCACTTTCAATAGAAAATAGAATTAATGTGCAATTGGACTTCTCAATAACGTACTAAAAACAGGCAATTCATATGTATATCCAGGACAGGGACAATGTGCTGGTGATAACTCACCGATTACATCATCAATGTAGTCATCCAATCAATGCTGTCTTCGGTATAAGGAGACACATGTTAGCTACTACGTATATCAGTAAACACATTTTATATACATAGAGTTTGTTACAATAAAAAAATTATACACAGCGTTCAAAACTATCTGCTTACCATTCTGAACTACGCTGTTATTGAAGCTTCGGAGATATTCAATTACCGAATTGAATGTGATGAATTTTCCTTGGTGTAAAGTAGTACAAACAGGAAAACCATTAAATATTTTGTTTCTAAGAAATTTACAAAAATAAAGTGTTTTAATTTCCAAACTACGTAGGTCATTCTATGGTCACCTATATTAGCATGCGTAATAATTTCTTGTTGCGTTTTGAATTGAATAAAATAAAAACTGATTGAGATTTTCTCTTATTTAAACGAATTGAATACATGTTTTGCTTCTTAGTATTGGTAATGTACGAGGGATGATCGTAAAATAAGATTCCCAAAGCTTTACAGCAGCAATAAGACGTGTTAGGCGAAATCCGACAACATTGGCGTGTGCAGCAGCTCTCTCACTATATACGTACCACTCCCGTCTCGTTACGCCGCTCAGTGCTGGCTAAAAGGAAATCGTTGAAAAGGTCGAGAGCATACTGCTTGAAGATCGGAGGATCACCATTCGTCAACTCGCTCTTCGGATTCCTGAGATTTCCAACACCACAATTGAAAAGATTCTTGAAAGAACTGGCGGCAGAATTTTACGACATGGGGATACAGAAGTTGGAGCACCGTCTGCAAAAATGCTTCGATAGAAATGGCGATTATGTCGAAAAATAGCTTAAGTTTTTACCTTTAAAACGATGTGTAATGTTAAGGAAATAAAGAATGCTGTCTATTTTTTAAAAATATTTTTTACCTTATTTTACGACCATCCCTCGTAATAGCTCCGTTGCTTGTTGCTTTTACAAGTAAGTAAAGTTTTTGAATACAGAATTTTGTTCAATAAACGGCTCAGTGGCGCAGTGGTAAGAGGGCCTGCTCCTGCCTGTGGCAGAGTTGGAGTCCTAACAGGGTCTGTGGCAGATTTTTCTGGTGGATCTGGTACTACACGTAAAAAATACTACACCACATCGCGCGTACAAGTTTGTGTAACATAAGTATACACCAATGTCAGTATCTCTCTCAAAATATGTGCATATGTATTTAGCACTCTAGGAAAAACGCAGTATTATTGATTTATCGAGTTCCAGGGAAACCGATATGAGGAAGATGTTTTAAAGAAGTTTTCTCACTCTTGCTAAATACAACTTAATCACCTTAAACCCTGGCTACAATTTTCGCCCTAAACAGGTCATAATTTTTGATGGTCTACCAATATACCAAGTTTCATCGAAATCGGAGAGTCACAGTTCTGTCAGTTTGCTTGTTAGTCCAGCAATGTTCCAAATTTCTAAAGTCATCCAACTAGTAGGATTTGTCTAACTCTGTAAAATAGGCCCCTGTTTCGGCAATGACTTCATGACAGGGGGTCAAATCTGGCAAGTATGGTGGATGGGGCACCAATTCGTACCGTAACAGAACTAGTTTTGCTGTCGCTATTGCCGATGAGTGGGCCGGGGTGTTATCATGATGGTTGAGAATTTTTCTTTTCGCTCGGTGGAGCTCTTTTTTCTTTAGATCAGCGTTGAATCGGTCCAATAAATCCATAATACTGTCTCGTAATTGTCCTTCCCTTCTGCAAATAATCATTTAAAATTATGCCTTTGCAAATCCTGAAACATGGAATCGTCTTCGTTTACTTTGGTGCACATTTGCAGGGGAAAACCCATTTTGCCGACTGTTCTCCAAAAAAACGTCCAAGAGGAAGGATCGTCTTACACTAAAATAACGCTCGAGTGCACTCGCTGCTGCTGAAACATTATCTGTTCCCAGATAACTGTGGAAGCATAGCTTTAACTGACTACTGTAAAACTACTGGACATTGTTTCAACTTCAATATGTTAGCTACGGAACAGTTTACAAACAAGAGGCTCTTCATGGAAATGCAAATTCTAACGCTGTTAAATTCCGAAACGATGAAGTAATTTGAGTAGCATTTATTCATATTAGAATATAATAAGACGTGATTGACCACAACACGTAACCTCTCTAGCGTCCTCGGTCACAGATCGGTCGTCCGTAGGCGCGAGAGAGACGGGAAAGAGCGTCAAATGGAAGCAAATTGCACGGGACTTGTGAAAAAGAGCGAACCCGCTGAAGGGTTGTAATCTAGCTAGATAAAAAGAGGGCTATTTTTCCTATAAAATAGGCGTAATTTCATTCGAAACGGCCACCAGCAATTTGTTTGATATTGACTGTAGACTTCATAATAAGTAGTTAATAGTTAAAAAAAAAACGCTCTTCTCCAGTATTATTATTGCACCTATCACTAGCCTGGATTATATGAACGGACCTGTATGTTGTTTGGTTCCTCTGCGTCTAGTAACGTTTTGATTTCCAACTGTCGCCGCATAGCCTCTTGGTATTATGTTCACGGGCTTTTGCCGCCGTTCTCCGCGCTTTAAGTCATGTGAACTTCTCTTTAATGTGAACGTTTTAATTAACGAATTTTAACATGTAAATACGTTAGTTTTTAATTTAATGTCTAGTTTTCTTATTATTTATGTCTGTGACACTTACATGTAAGTGATTTTGTTTATTCTACAACTTTTATTAATTGTAATGCTCACATTTCCCGTTTGGTTTCTTTGATGAAGTAATAAAGAAATTGCGAGGGCATGGGACTGATCAATTTAGTATATTGTTTTATTTTTGACTACCTCACCCAGTATTCTATCCTCGTGGACCTAACGAGTATAGCCGGTACTTCTTTTCAACAATTTGTCACCGGTCATTTCTTGTACAATTTTGCTCTAACACGTCAGAATTTCGAGATATTCTAACCTCAAAGTGCCATATAGACGGCTTTCGGTAATATTTGAGGTTATGTGATTTTTGTGCCCATTTCTACTTGTGCTATCATTTAGTACTACTCTTCTCCTTCAAAGTCCATTTTCGTTTGTTTCGATCCGACTTTGTTTTCTCGAGATATACCAATTTCAATTAGTACTGTAGATATCAGAAAAAAATGGGATCCGGATCCTCTGCCCGGTTCTCGGATCCAGAAACTTACGAATTTCATTTACGATAATTGATGTGTGCAAAAATTGGAATCCCGCATATGTTACTATTGTTAGGATTTTAAATTTATTCTTATATACGTGTTTTTTTTGCTAAAAAGAAATCTGTAATTCTAAATAAATGTCTAGTATTTATTTTTCTCAATATTTACAAGTATCGGCACATTCTTCAATCTCGGATTTTGTAAATGCCAGTATTACTAATTTTGCTTTGGGTCTATTTTAGAAAGGTGCTTGTCGAGGAAGTTTGACGACATCCTTGATGGTACGCAGAGTACATTCGTTGTGAGCGGTATAATAAACCTTGTTCAATACCTACATCCGTAATTACAATACAACTTTAGTTACCAAAACAATTTTATTACGATGATACGTCGCAGGTCGAACAGCGAAGGCAGACAAAAATGACCGGATGTGTTAGCTGACAGAGTGGTGCAAACAAGTTATTCGGCGAGGTTGGTAGATAAGTAAATAAAATTGGCGTCGCGAATCATTGTTGCTATATACGCTCCATGCAGTGCAATGCAATGACAGTCGGACAATCATTCAGTTCCTAACTATACAACCTCGTTTGTAAGTATAAAATGGATAATTGAGGCAGAGCGATGATGGCAATGAGAGAATTTCTCTTATCAATAGAAAAAGAAGGCGACAGTGTAGGGCAAAGTAGCGCTTTATGTTGTTCGGTGCTTCGAAATAATCCAAACATGTGTTTAACATTTGTCGAAGAGCACAACCGACTACTGGTATATGACGTACACCGCGCTAGTTCATTGAGGGCGTATTTATAGACGCGCGCTGCTACTGACTATGATGCTGAATGTGGGAAAGGAACCATGGGATAAATTGACAATTAGGATTTACCGGAAGATGCGCTAGGCTGGCTGCTGTTAGTTTTCTCTTTTTTTAACACCAAAATTAAATATGTACATATATAAATATGTACAGAGTGAACCAAGGTAGTGGAATATGAGTTTACAGTCACTCATTTACTTTAATAATTTCGTAATTTTATAGGCAACACGTTAGACTTTTATAAATTTTTACACATTTTTGTGTAATAATTAATCGTAATTATTAATTAAATGTAAATATAACATTTCTTCCATACTGGTTTTCTCAAGTTGAAAATTTATTTCGAAAGCGATAATATACTGCAAATTTTGATCATTACCATTTTTTTAACTGTGGTGACAGCCCAACGGGGTATATAAGCTTTTACAGCTTTTCATAGCCTCGGAAGCCTTTAGTACGTAAATTGTGTGAGGTGTTCCATGACTTTGTTACTTTCCGCCCCTCCCCTCTTAAATGGTGAAGCGCAGTTTATTGTTGCCCAACATATGATTAGGATTGTACCGGATCTACTAGGAAAATCTGACCCTTATGGGACTTGAATGCTCAGCGCCTAACGACACCTAGTCAGGCATAGGCCTTCTTACCGCTGGACCACCGAGCCTATTTCATTACCAGTTATATCTGAAGTCGTTTTTCACATGGATAAGTTTGTTGTTTAAAAAATGATTTTTTTAAGGCAGGTACTATTGTAAAAGAATGCTTAGATCTGCAAATACAACGCTAACCACATATTGTGTTATGTTATGGAATGGACAACACGAGAGTGAAATGGATGTCGCAGACCTTGGGGAACAACAGACCCATTATGCATTCTTCTCTATCCAGGAGAGTTCTTTAAGCTGTCAACCAACCCACTGCGTCGGTATAAGCTACGACGTTGACCAGAAGGACCACCTTAATGGCGGGAAAGCGTAGCTGTTGCTCACCGAGCATGGTTACATTTTAATCCTAAGGTTGAGTAAACCTGTCCTATAATATTTGTTAAAGTTCGCTAAAGTTGTATGACGTTTTGGAATGACATTATTATAAAACTTTATTGAACTTTCCCCATATTTTTACGGAATACGATGGTAGTCTGAACAGTTTCCAGCCTAACACAAAAAAGTATTTTTTTGTCAAATTCAGTTTTATTTCTCAACATAGTCTCTTTGTAAGTCTATACACTTTTCCTAGTGGTGCTCCCATCCCCTTAATCCGTCCCAATAGTAGTTGGCATCTTGTTCTGCAAAACTTCGAGCCTAGGTAACAGAAAAAAGTCGCTGGGAGCCAGATCTGGTGGTCTAGGATGGTCTATTAATTTGAATCCCAATTTGTGAATTTTTGCCATGGCGACCATTGAAGTGTAAAACGGTACGTTGTCTTGGTGGAATAAATCTTTTTTTCAAATGCGGCCGTCTTCCCGCAATTTCTGCTTTTAGCTTGTCAAGTAATGATGCGTAGTATGCCTTCGTCATTGTTTTTCCTTTTTCAAGATAGTCGATTAACACAACTCCATGACTATCCAAAAAAACAGTTGCCTTTTTGGGAGCCGATTCATCCTTCGCAGTCCGCTGTTTAAACTGCGCCACTTTCATCATTAATCGACGCCGAAACTCCGACTTATTTCGCTAAAACTGCTTCAACACGGCTTTGGAAATGTTCATTCGAATGCGTTTTTGGTCCTGAGTGGACAAGCGCGGCACCCAACACGCGGTTAGCTTTTTTTCATGTCCAAATCTTCAGTCAATATATGACAAACACGTTCTTTCGAAATGCTCACAGCCTGTGTTATCTCGCTAACCTGTTGTTTCCGCACACTCCGCGCATTCGATGTCGTCTAGCCACCATTTGGTGAACTTTTCCGTTGTTGTTAGTAGTGGTTGCAGTTTTTGACCGTCCTGAACGTTCATCGTCAAACAAACTGGTCCGACCGCGTTTAAATTCAGCTGCCCAAAATTTCAGAGCAGTGCAGTCTCCGTAAACAGCGTCCACCACGGCTTTAATTTGCGTAGGCGTATTGCCTTTCAATACGAAAGAGTTGAGGACGAAGGGGAACGAAGACTTCGGTCTATCCCAGCACATGAATCAAGATCCTGGGAATGTGACCAGGAGCAAGAAACTTTAATCCTTTTCCCTTCTCATATTGTTTTTGCCGGTAGTGATTCCATCAATACCAGGAGCTACTTATTAGCATTATCTTGGTTATTGTTTGTAGGCACCTTTTTCACTTTTGTTTGAACATTATTCTGTAGATAACCTCTGCTTTTAAGCCTTTTTAAAATCATAAGCAATGTTAATAATTTACTGTATTATGTACGGATATGTTGTACTGTTTTAAACAAGGTATGCACAATTAATAATGCGCATATAAATAATATGCATTTCAAGAATTCTAAGTAAAAAATGTTTTATTTTAAGAACATGAAATTATTGATTTATGAACAATACCTAAACGCTTTCTGGAATTAAGAAAACTATTTACTATCCTTAAGAAAATATTGTTTTGTGTTATAATGGCCATTTACTTATACTAAGAATCGCTCTCTTCAAGATTTTCTTGAATCAAGTTAGCAAATGTCTTAAACAGAGAAATACAATTATTTCATTACAAGAATTTATGTACTTCTCTTAAGCGGAGAAAGAAACGCTAAGAAAATATTTCTTTTGATTAAAACAGTTATTATATTGCGGATAATTGAAACAGTAATTGTCTTTAATTAAGGCGGATAGCTGTGATACAAGTAAACGTTTCTCTGCGTGTATGATTGATGTATTTTATTTCTTGCATATTGTGTTGTAGTTCATATTTTGTAAAAATTAAATGTCCTTATGATAGATGCATTAATGTAATAGGTAAGTTATTGATGCGCTAATCACTGCTTCAACGGAGCGAGCGTTTGTTTGTTTGTTTGTTCTAACTGGCAAATTACTAAATTCGTCAAATGTTTAATTTGACGTAACCTTAAAATATCGAAACAAACCAAACAAATCTCACGAACAAACAAACAACTTTTACTTTATTTCTAAATTCTGAACTGAGTATTCGTTCGTCGCAATACAGCGCTTCTAATAAAATCATAATTGCAACATTGTAGGGAACTGTGAACAAATCATTCGATCTAGAGCGCCTCGGCGTTAGTTAGCATGGCTACATTAATATAACTATACACAAAGTAAATAATCGGTGTTAGACCTGTGGGTAAATCGAAACTCTTGAGAAATAACGATAACCGCTACATAAATATCAGTATCGTATTTCTCAATGTCGGAGGTCAGCCGAGCACAAAGGAACAGATTGTTCTTTGTTTTTTTTCTCTCCGCGTATTGTGACATTTTCACCATCACGGAGTCGAATCTGGGCGAAGCGATGCTGTATTTCACCGATTCACGTCCGATTTCAAAGGTTCCTATGATTTGTCAAGCGTTATTGACTAGAAAACAAAGCAAAGTTTTTATTCATTAAGATGGAAGCAAGAGCGTGCCTGGAATTAATTATGTATCGACTATTATTAGTAATGATTAATGATTCACTTATCTGCATGGCCTTGCCCTGTCTACTTTGATTCAGAAAGGGCAGAGAAAATAGTGCGTAATTGTTTTTTTTTTCTTTTCTCAGTTTATGTAATATTGTGCTTTACTAATATGGAAGGCTCGGCAATTCGTACGGGAACACGTCATTGCTAGCATAGCCGTTCGTTCGCGCTTATCTTAGGAAATGAGAGAGTACAATAATATTCAGTATTGCGCAGATAATAGAAAGTATAACATCGTTTTGATACCAAATTCTATTTCTACACATTTGAAGCTTCCTTGTTTTATATATTGCTGCTTCTCTTTCAAATTATTCTTAGGTTTAGATATTTTTCATATACATAGTAGATACAGTAGTTTCAAACATATTTGCATTTAGTTTTTCTTCGCAGAGTTTACTTTTCATTTTCTCGACGACGTCAGAAGTATTGGTGAATGTATATGAATTTTAGAAAATAACACTAAACGAATTACGATTTATAAATAACCAATTTACAAAACATTAGAAAGCTTGCGGTAGCGCATTTTTTCGTTACGTTTTACAGCCATTTTTTTGGATTATAACGTAATATAACATGTTAAAAACACGTTTGCGGAACGTCGGAAGTAAACATCTTACTTTCGTGAAATTTTACAACGAATTCTGCATCGTTTGTATTCTAACCTCACACTGTGCATGCAAAATGTAACGGATAAACGGCAGTCAGCCGTACAGAATTGTTGTGCGCATGCGTAGTTACAAGAACTAAATTCTGATTAGGTCCGTTATTTCTAGAAATAACGTAATTTAATTCGGTATGCGGTATAAATTTTACGTTATATAGATCATAACGGCAATTTTTGTAAGGAAAAATGGTTAGCATACTTGCCCTTCGATCCGAACGGCGCGGGTTCATACTCCGGTCGAGACTGTTGTTTTTTAATTACGGATAAAAATCAAAGTATGCCTTCTTCTTAGGTAAGGAAGTGAAACCGTAGGCCCCGTGTCAATACGATGTTTGGCACGTTAAAAATATTTGGAGAACATAACATTAGTGGAAACTCCAAATATCTTAAATGATACAATAAACAATTCAAAGTTATTCCCAGGGAATTTGGACAGAAGTTCAATCAGAAAATTATGTCAGTGTTAATGCAAATCTAAATACCGATGTACTCACACTGGTTGCGATGTTGAAAGAACATTGCCTGCTTTAAAAAAATTACCGACATCAAGAAAAACCAGGTTTACAGTTGAAAACTTGGAACAGTCGCTTCTAGTAAAGATTAATTCAACCCTTATTTCTATAAATTAAAAATGTGAATACTATTTTACCTAGTTCATAAATGTTTGCAAAGCGTAATACATCATAAACAATGACTTTTACTTAAAGATTTTAATTGATATTGTAAATAAGTACCCACAGATTCTAAAACCAAAACGATAAAACCTATTGCATGGCACATCTATGGAAGCGACAAAAATAACGTATTTCATTCATATTTGCCAGCTGCGCGTAAATCATCCCGTACATTTTACCGAGGCTTTCTGACGACTAAACTGAGCAAATATGCGGTAACAGCCAGAAGCGTGGCGAGCGCATAAAAGTTTACACATAAAATAGAAGAAATAAATTATAAAACGTGCTGAAACACTTACCGTTTTAAAAGTCTTCCGTGAAATCACAAACTGGGTAACACCTGTTAAATATTTGAATCATTAGATATGTTTCCACAGCTGTTTCAGTCAAGTGAGTACGACGTGCGGAATAAATGTTTTTTAATGTCGAAAACGACCGTTCGACGTCTAGCGATGTTATATTTGCATATTTAAAATAATCTTTGAAACAATTTAATGCATCTTCACACGCACCTTCACAAATTTGTCTTAATATAAGAAAATCGGAATCTTTCTCTAAAACACTTTCAAATTTTCGTATTACACACCAATTTGTTTCGCCTTCTACAGCGCATAACTGTGCCTGAACATCATTCACGATTTGAACACAATCCACTAGCGACATCGAAGTAATTGTTGTGAATAGTTTGTAAATCTCTTTTAACCTGACTATCTTGAAATATTTCCTAGCTTTTCTTGATTGCTGTCGGATTGAATTTCAAAACTACCTTCTTTACTTGATCAAAATATTTGTTGTAGTAAAACGCAGCCTGCAACCATGTTCCCCAACGTGTAACAATCGGCTGTGGTGGTTCAGGTAAATCAGGATACAGTTTGTGAAATAGTCGGGTACGTTTCGGGGACTTTAGAAACACTGTCTTTGTACTAGCAATCAATGCATTTACTAGTGGAAAACATGTAGGATCGTTTGTGCCGCAAGATTTAGAGTATGGATTTTACACGTTACGTGTAAGAAGTTACCACTGTGTTCTTTAAGAGGTCGGCCCAAAGAACGCATGTTTGCGGCACCATCATTCATAAACATTAAAAGTTGCTTAGTTGAAACTTCAAATTTCTTCGATGAGTTCAACACCATCTTTAAAATCTCATCGGCAGTACAATTTATCTCTTTTGGTAGCAAGTAAGAAGGAGGATGACGGTCGATGTGGTTCCATTGTACGTACCGTTACATTAACCACGGAATGTTTTTGACGATCTGTTGTTTCGTCCACACACAACCACAGTTTTTTATCTTTCAATTCCGTTTTCATTTTTTACAGTCCGCATATTTATTCCAGAAGGAGACAAATGCTTCTTTGTCTAGTAAACGATACGATAGATTACAAAAATAAGAGTAACACATAAATCAAATGTACATTTTTCTTGGTCTCGTATGCCACGTTTTGCAGAAAAGTGCTGTTTGCTTTCGATGTGTCATTGACAGTGGCTTCTGGACCAACACATTAAAGGGATTTTACAAACTAGACATTGAATTTTAGCGCCATCAAAAATTAAGTCCGGTATGTCCACTATAAAGTTTTTAACTGTGTCTACCATTGGTCGTTTTCGCGACGAACCTAACTGCGACATTTTTAAAGCAAACATAAGCGTACAATTACGAAATAAGTTACTACTCGCATTCAGCATCGATTAAGTACTGACGCTGTGAACGCGTGAAATAAATAATCGTCGACTCCGCACCACCTATCTACTGCACTGACTGTTACCGCTGTTTGCCCAGACTACTGATGACTAGAGCCCGGTAACGTGACATAGCCGTACCTGCCTAGTATACAAAAACAACAGTAAGAAAATAGAAAAAAAATAACAGAACTAATACATAATTATAATATGTGAAAGGTAGTGAACACTCACCCTTTTAAGCAGCTTTGGTTACGGAACAGTAAAACTAGAAGCACCATTATCAGTATTAATATCATATGGATAAGAGTGGCAAAAAATTGACACCATTAGATGTGTTTCCACAGTTGTCTCGGTGAGCGATGTTCGCTGTGGTGAGAAAATGAGTATATATTTTGAAAAAGAGCGTTCAACATCTACCGATGTTATACACGCTTTGTACTTAGTCAGTGGATTATTCGATACACCATCACAAATTTGTTTTAGTATGCTAAAATCGGGATCTTTCTGTAGCACACTCTCGAACTTTTCTAAAACGCGATTACATTTTGCGTCATGTATAGTCAGTAACTGTGTATGCACCCCGTCCATAATTTGCAGAGACTCCAATAATGATAACGATCTATATTGTAATTGGTCTATTGCGTCAGCTAATCCTTTATAGTAGCTACGAATATTTTTTAAATCTGTTTCAACGGAAATATCTTGAAATTTCGACTGGCTCTCCTTTATAGCTGCAGCTTCGGCAGAATTGAATTGTACAACAACAGCTTTTACTATTTTGAAATGTCAGCATAATAAAAAGCTGCCTGCATCCATGTTCCCCAACGTGTAAGAATTGGCTCCGGTGGTTGAGGAATACCAGGACACTCTGTGTGAAATGATCACAGGCGTTTGGGAGATTTCAAAAATACTTTTTTTGTGCTTGCTATTAATACATCTACCTCGGGAGAGCATTGTCGAATGGTTTCTGCCACAAGATGTAAAGCATGCACTTTACGCGTAACATGTAGACACTTGCAACCATGTTCAAGAAGAGAACGGCCTACCGCTCATAAACATCAACACTTTATCTTTTGAAATTTGAAATTTTTCCAACGTACTAAGTACAACCTTCGTAATTGCTGCAACAGTACACTCTTGTAGTCTTCGGCTAGCTAGTAACAGTGGTAATGTAGGTTTACTAGGGTCTAGTATGCATACCATAATATTTACAATTGAATTGTTTTTTACAGTTTGTTGTCTCGTCAACACATTACCAAAGAAACTGTTTTTTCAATATGCGTTTCATTTTCTTTTCCACGTCATCGCGTACAAATGCACGTGCACGTGCCGTTTTCTCCATTGGCAACCGCAACTCGGGATTGTATTTGTCCCAAAAGTCCTTAAACAGTTGTTTATCGAGTAAGCCTAGTGGCAAATTACAGTTTATTAACATAAAAATTACATTTAAAAATGCACTTCTAGGGGGCATGCCCAATTTTCGTTTTCTATGCTGTGCGGAATTTACGTGTCTTGCACAGTTCCACTTCGTATTTGACATCAAATGTATTTTGCACACTTTACAAACTATCTTACTCCCGTTGTAAAACAAATCGGGAAAGTCAGAAATAAACTTATTTACTATGTCTTGAAAGGGTCGTTTCTTAGCCTTCGACATGTTCACTAAAAACTACAATTAATAACTACGTCTGTATCAATAAAATCAAAACGCACTACACTAAATAATAACTACAATTAATAACTACGTCTATATCAATAAAATCAACACGCCCTATCCGCTATCCAATGCTAAACTGAACTGAGTGATGATGATTTGTCGTGTCATATCATAATCAACCAGCCCTCCCTGCCCACCTAAACACAGTCACACCGCCGCTGCGATTGCTCTCCAGTTTCATTCTTATTCGCTAAGGCGAATTTTATCTAATGTTTATGTATTTAGCAGTGATGCTTGAGAACTACCTTTTTTGTTTTTGTAAATAGAAAAATATGTTTCGTCAATAATACGTTTAATAAAACCAAGGTATTTTTATCGGTTTTAAATTTTTTGTAATCGTTTTTTCTGTGTTGCCAAATAAATAGTTAAAATAGTTGTACTCCCTCATTGTATGTTAATTTTACTATAGTACTTTAAGCCACCAGTTTCGGACTTGCTGCGTCACATAGAGTAGTACGAAATTAGCGTATAATGGCCTTGTAATCAACGGAAAAACACTATAGCACCGGCAATTTAACCGGTACCCTAGAATCAAGTTAGCAATTCTGCGCTAATAACTTTGAATAACCAGTCTAAATAAATAAAGCTTGAAGAATTTAGCCTCAACAATCTGGTAGGAAAATTTCGGAACAAGCTTAAGCTAAAAGTTAAAAGTAGGCTATTAAGCATATATTAATTGAAGATATAATAAATTTGTGTGCGTGTGTGTTCATATGACGACGGGTGTACTTATTCATAGAAATATCAGGACCACAATGAGTCCTTTACTTTTCTTTTTTTTACAATCTACGTTAGCATACTTAAAGCTTTTTTTCTATGTCTGGTCTTAATACAATTGCTATACCGGTACATTATATTAAAAAAATTCATACAAAATCATTAGATTAATAGTATTTGGTAGTAATCTTTTCACTGAGGTATATGTCCATTGTTCAAGAAATTAATATTCTGTAGCATCGCCCTCTCGAATCTAAATTTTTTCATTATTTCCGAGGCGAAAACGGAAACGACATACAAATTTATGTTACTGTTGGGAAGCCGCGATCGCTATCGTACCATAAAATACGCGGTCAAAGGAAGGAAATGCGTCAAGATATTTTTTTTTGCTTTTTTGTTGGATTCTGCATTTTACACCAGGCAAATCATTACTGTATTTGTACTAAATTTTGGTAATTTTATGAATTTAGATTTTTATTATTAGCGTTGGTAACAGATTTTGTCTTTTTTTTTGTTTTAGGAAATGGTCCAAGCGAAAGATCCGCCTTCCTTTTACTTGAATAAACTGAGAACATATCTGGATCCAAAAGCTTCAAGGAGCCATAGGGTTGGTATAATTTGATTATTATGGTGGTTACAATAACATTAACTTCCCTTGTTCTAAAATTAAGCAACATTAATAAAATATTTTGGATTCATTATAATTGAATTTACCACATCTTGCCGAATTACTTTTTTCCAACAGACAACAATACATTATCTTTTAATAGTAAAAACAACTTCAACATTCTGTGTCAAAATTGTAACCTCCTAGTTTTTTTTAACAAATTTGTTACATCAGCATCAAAATAAAATACATATGTATATGAAAACCCAATATGGGGATTTGGACAAATATTTTGTTTGAATAGTATTCCTTTTCTTTTCAATAACTTGAAGTGTCCTATTTGGAGTAAAAATGTATTCAAATTTCAGTTGGGCAATGTACAGTCCCTGGTCAAATTACTTGAAACACTCAATATTTTGTAGTTTCTTCATAATAAAATATAAACTATACATATATTATATTTTTTATTTATAAAATATATTGTGAAAATATGTAACATATGTAAATATTAAATAAGTAATTAATATTTAGTCCATAACCCATGATTTTTAATAACACCCTTAATTCTTCGGGGCATATTTTCAATGCAAGATATGATTGTCTCTTTGATATCGTTCTCCCATACATCCTTTATATTCTTCATTAATATTTCCTTTGTAGGGTTTTCTCTTTCATATACCTTACTTTTTAGTTGATTCCATACGTTCTCGATGGGATTGAGGTCCGGTGAATTTCCGGGCCAACATAAAAGAGGTATGTGATTGTCTTCAAAGGATTTTTTAACCTTTTTTGCCACATGGAAAGGAGCATTGTCTTGCATAAGTATACGCCCTGTCGGTTTGCGAAGCATTGTACCTTCTACAAAATACAAAGGGCCGGGTCCGTCTCCACTCATCACTCCCCAAATCATTACCTGCGGAGGGTGTTTTACAGTTCGAAGAACCGTGGACTCTGTGAGACGTTCGCCAGGTCGTCTACGAACAAATTGTGCTCGCTGCACTAACACACAGAGCGAGCACTCGTCACTAAAGAAAACCTATTAAATAATGCAAACATTAATTCAGTAAAAATCATGTTGTTAAGTTATTCACCTTTTTCCAATTCTCGTCTGTGAAATGTCGATATTCTCTTGCAAAGTTGAGACGAGCAGATTTCATTTTTTCTGTTAAACGCGGCTTTTTTACAGGTCTTCGGCCCATTAGGCGATTTTCGCGCAATCGGCGCCTGACAGTTCTGCTCGAAATCTCTATTCCTCTCTCTTGAAAATTTTTTTGAATCATTTTAATTGTAGCAAATCTATTGCTCAAAGCCTGATGAACAATTTCACTGTCAGATCTCTTCGAAGTTTTTCTTTTCCGACCGCACTTTGCCCGTCTTTGTGTCGATCTGCTAGCTCCTTCGTTTAAGTTTCTAGCTAAACGCGATACAGAAGAAGGAGCTACTTTCTGTAATTTTGCAATTTCTCGTTGTGAATGTTTGTTTGATTGTAGAAGAGCTTGTATAGCAGCTTTTTGTTCACTTGTTAAATCTTTCCCGGGCATTTTCTACAAAAAACCCCAAATATTTCAATGTTTTTCAAATTCCAAATAATTATTAAGAGAGAGATAGAATAACAATTTTACCTTTGCAATAACGGTATATCAACACAAAACACTGAATGATACTCCACAACTTAGCTTCTATACGGTTTTGACGAAATATTTTTAAAAATATCGATGCATTCTCTAAACTGTGAACTCACTAAATGTAAGTTGATAACTCAAATATTTATATATACGTGCTTTACTCTTCTAAATATTATTTCTCTGGTATTTTTATTTATTGATACAATAATCTAGTTCTCCTATAAACGATCGGATTCAAAGCAAAAGAATATTACTATAATAGGATGGGAATTTCCAGGAAAAGGGTTGATTTATGACATGTTTCAAGTAATATGGTCAGGAACTGTAGTCGCACTGTTTGTTTCTATCTTAAGTACACCATACATTTTCTATTGTGTTCAAGTGTTATGATAACTGATCTTTCAATAACAAGATATACTTTTCAGAGTTGATTTCTATCATCTTGAAATGAAGATGCAGCTTATCAAAATGCTTTACACCCACCAGATTATAATCTACTTCTAAAGTTTCTATTAGAGAAAAATTAGCATGTAGCATTCTCTGCATTTTAGCAACAAATTTATCATCTATGGTTTCACATTTAATTTACTAGAGAAGGACGCATTTTAAGTATAGGGAAATGTTTATAAAAAAAAACAGTATCTCTATCAGATTCTGGTAAAATATTTTATTAAATAATAAAATAAAGTGAATCAACTTGGTTACGATTTCAATGGTTATCTTGTACAGTCTAGTTGATATAATTTTTTTTTATGTATTGCCGAAAACTCCAAGAACAATCGACTAAAATCGTAATCACCAGTCTAGAGCGTTAATTTTAAGATATCGGCCGTTAAAGAAAACGATATTTCGCGAAAATCTCAAATTATCTCAAAAACTAAGCTAGATTAGTATAGGTAATGTTAAAGAAAGTTGACATGAATTGAAGAGCTTTTCTCCGAATATTTTTTTTAACTTTTTCTCTAAATTACTCAGTAGTGGAATTGTCTTCCACCCACGAGTTGAAAACGCTACATATGCGGGCATAATTTTGAAACCAAGGATATAGCAAATTCTTCTTTTCAGCATGCTTGTATTATCGCTTACATATGATCTTTAAAAAGCAAACTAGATTATGTAACAAGTAGCTTTTCTCATACAAGATGTTTCAGGGATAATAGCAAATAGTTTAGGTGATGGTGATACGGACTATTTTGAATGAAACAGTTCATATAAACATGTGTCCAATTCTTAATGGTTACAGAAGTACAGGTGTTTGAAGTTGGCATGTGTATACCCGAAGCGCACGCACGTCTAAAATAGTCTGCACGTCCAAACCAGTCTGAAATGGTCACTTGGCATGTGACAGTTATGACCTGGCGCTGTTTGGTATGATAATGATAAATGATCTTTATTTGCGTTTAATGTACAATAAAATATTTACACATGTCAAATTTAGGTATATATTTTATATAAATATGTTACATTCAATGTATAAAGACGTAAAACACAATTACACCAAAACCAACAGCTAAGTTAATAAAAACAAATGTATACAAAACAAAAAAAATGCATAAATATTATAGATCAAACAGAGAGGCCGAAAGGCAACTGGTTACATGCAGAGAAACGTTTACTTGCATCAAAGCTGTCCGTCTTAATTCAAAACAATTACTATTTCAATTATCTGCAATACAATAACTGTTTTAAATCAAAAGAAATATTTTCTTGGCGTTCCCTTCTCCGCTTAAGAGAGGTATATACTTGTAATGAAATAATTGTATTTCTTTGTTTAAGACATTTGTCAACTTGATTCAAGAAAATCTTGCAAAAAATTTGAAGAAAGCGATTCTTGGTATAAGTAAATGGCCATTATAACACAAAACAATATTTTCTTACGGATAGGAAGTAGTTTTCTTATTTCCAGAAAGTGTATAGGTATTGTTCATAAATCAATAGTTTCATTTTCTTAAAATAGCGCATTTTTTACTTAGAATTCTTGAAGTGCACATTATTAATTGTACTTACCTTGTTTAAAACAGTACGACATATCCGTACATAATGCAGTAAATTATTCACATTGCTTGTGATTTTAAAAAAGCTAGTTATCTACAGAATAAATGTTCACACAAAAGTGAACTTAATGTAGAAGTACACCTGAAAAAAGCGCCTAGAAACAATAACCAAGATAATGCTAATAAATAGCTCATGGTATTGGTGGAATCACTACCGGTGAAAGCAATATGAGAAGAGAAAAGCATTAAAGCTCCTTGCTCCTGGCCGCATTGCTCTTACATCTCTCAGTTTATGCCACTAGTCTTCAAAAAGAGCAACTGAAATATTTCCTGTCGCTACCTAGTTCCAGTAGTTGTAGTCATGCCGTCCTAAATAATAGCGACGAAACCAAAATACAGATGCCATAGTTACCCATATAGTGATATTACGCACAACGTTTCATAAACATTTTCCAAAGATACGGTAATATTTTTTTTTGTTTTTATTACTATTTACCACGTGTACTAATTTAACTATAGTTTTTTTTAATAAATAATAAAAGAGATAAATAAGTTGAAATATCAATTCATTAATTATAAACTACATAAAAATAATCTCTATTTAATTTATTAAAGAAATAATTTAATTATACTGTAAGATATAAAAAAAACTTTTTCATTAGTTCATTCACTTGCTCCTAATTTTAATTATTAACTTTTTTCCATTATTGTATTTTTTCTTTTATTTGATATCCTTGTGATGTGTTTTTTGAACACGAAACCGCTCACCTAATTTCTCAAGAACTTTGTGAGATCTGGGCTATTTTTTCATTCCTGTCTTTAATATGAATATTTTCTTAACTTAAAACTAAATGATTTATTTGGGAGAAAACGTTTTTTTGTCTTGGATTTTCTTGATTTTCTAACCCTAAGAAGATATTTATTTAATACAAATAAAATTTCAAGAAAATTATTTTCTTGTATTATACATTTTTATAGTCTTGAAATAAAAATATTTTTTTGAATAGAGACTGATTTTGGCAAGAAAATCTATTTTCTTGATGCAAGAAATTATTTCTCTGCGTGTATTTACATAAGTTGAATATGCCGATATGATGTTTGTTTACTGGGTTTGTAATGGCAATGTTCTTGGTGCTTGTAGAGATTATCGCACACAATGTTCTAACCGTGCAATACTAGATTTCAGAGTGCTAACTAGTGTTTTGAGACCGGTGCAGTACTCGGCCGTCATATTTCTTTTGAACGTGCAAATGAAGAAAATATGTATGAAGTAGAAAGCATTATTCGGTCGGTAGAATGTAGTCCTTCAACAAGTACACGAAGAATTTCGACACGTATGGGTGTTGCATATACAAGAGTATGATGAACATTGTGTATGAACAGCTTTTATCATTACTATTTACAGCGGATTTAACACCTTCTTCGTAGGAGATGGAACTAGACGATCGGAACTATCAGTGTCTAATTGCCAATTGCCGAGTTATCCCATTAATACTGTTCACTGATGAAGCTACTTTCAGTCTTGATTATATCAATAACAGTCGTAATTCACATCGGTGGTCCGATGAAAACCCACATGCCATTGTGGAGATCAATTATTAACAACGCCTATCTGAAAATGTGTAGTATATTATAAGAAATCAGTCGATAGGGCCTACTGTGTTACTGCATTGTCTTAAAGAGCCCATTTATCTAGATTTTCTTGAAAAGATTGCAAGATGGATCGACGGAAATAGTCACATTCATTGGCCACAAAGGTCTCCAGGTCCTCTTTAGATCAATGTTTATGGAGATAGATGAGAGGCGACGTCTACAATGAAAAAATAAACACGCGACGAATTGCTCGTTCGCATTATGAATAGTGCTGCCCGCATAAAAGAATCCCAAGATGAAAAGCTACACGTGGTTGTCAACAGAGGTCGAATGTGCATTGAATTCGGTGGTGGTGTTTTTGAAAATTAATTATTTATTCGTGTATTTTATATAAATTAAGTAATTAATAAATATGCAATCTGTTCAGATTTCATTTATAAGGGCCGTTTTTGTTTCTGTACGTAATTTTAAATTACCACCTCATTGTACGCATGCTCGTTAAGAATGTTTATATGAACTTTTTATTCAAAATATTATCCGTACTATCTCCTCCTAAAATATTTATTATTCCTTCTGAAACATCCTGTATAAGAAACCTCCAAAAAGGGTTACCAAGAAAATGGCACTCTATCGTAAAATGATGTCTCATCTCATAAGCTGTTAACTTAAATTATCTGTTTCGGCTTTTCTTAACATTTTATGAGTTCTTGAAAATATCAATAAGTCACTTTTTTGGCATACCTATAACCGCTAAAAACAACATTTTTATCTGGGAATTACGTAATGGGATTTTTTTACTGGGAAGCTGTATTGATTTTATTCAGGAACTGGATATGACAATATCACCCTTCAAATGATTCCCTCGATATATGTAGATATTTATTTATAACAAACTCCGTTTGAAGTGCGTGAGTTATTTATATATTTTACGCTAATCGTATCTCGCGCACTTGAATCATCCTATTTATTTGTGTTTTTGGTATAAGATTCGAACGAAATCTGTTGGAAAAGGTAAACAATTCGTACAAGATACACCGCTGATGGAAATTATACAGAATATTTCGAAAAATCTATTAGAAGTTCGTCTAATTCCTTTTGATTAATTGAGTTGTTTATTTAGTCGTTTCTGCTCTTACTATTGCCTCGTAATAATTGAATTGCAATCGACATTGCAATCGTTTCTTGAAAAATATGTCACGAACGCACTTGGAATGCGTGCATTTATCTCATCGACATTGTCAGGTGCACTACCATTTACGTGTTATCGAATAAACTTCAACGTTTTGGTTATAACTTCTTTAAAAAATTGTTCAAGGACGAGTTAATATACAGTTGTGAAGAGAGATTAAGCATCGATGTATGTATGTTACATGAGGAATTTCAACAATAATCACTGGTTTTAGTCGTTGTAATAAATACAATATGATCATAGAAAAACGTAATCGAAAGAGCCATGTTTACTACAAATCACCAAATGTTTATTATTGAAAGCTATTTTCGTAATAGACAAAAGCAACAGAATGGGGAATGGTCTTATTCTATGGATCATCTTCAGCTTCCACATTTTGCAATATCATATCTTGATTTATATTAACAAATTGTTCGTTGAGTTGCTAAATTTCGTGAAACTGGTGCAGTAAGTTGCAAACCCGGTAGTGGCAGACTCAAAAAAACAATCACTGAAACTATTGCGGATGTGAGGAAGCGTCACCTAAAAAGTCAATTAGAGAGCTTTCACAGGAAACTCATTCGTCATACGGTATTTTTTAGTATATTCTTAGAAAAGATCTCGAAAAAATATAAAATTCGTGTTGTGTAAGAATTCAATCCCTTTGATCACGTAGTAAGAGTGCAATACTGCAATTGATTTGAAAATCGCATGAGTGATGATAATTTATAAACAAGCAGACCATGCGTATGTGGTTCAATGAAAACCCCTATGTCATGGTACATTCCGATGATACATTCTGAGGTCGGTGTTTGGATAGCAGCTTCACGGAAAGGAATTATATGACGAACTAAGGGATGGATACTTCCAACAAGACAGTGCCACAGATCATAAAACACTACAAATAATGAACCTCTTACATGAATATTTTGATAACCGTGTTGTATATTTTCCTCCACGTTCTTTTGATCTAACTACTTTAGACTATTTTATTTCGCCACACCTAAGAAATACAGTTTTTTTAAGATACACCACACACAATACAAGAACTTACAGGGGCAAATCAAAATGTTTGTGAGACGATAGCTACTCAACACCTCGTCAACGCATTTAAAAGCATGAAACGACAAGTACGAATTTTATATTGACACGGAAGATCACTCTGAGCATTGTTTGCTAAATTATTCTTTTACTTTTACTAGAAAATAAATTTCTTATTCTGCTAGCTTTGTGATTATTGACTTAGATTACGACATTAGCCATTTACGCTTTAGACAGAAACATATTTGCATCATTATTAACGCTGGCCACGAGCGGTACCGCGCATCGGCGTAGAATCAGCTCGGACCGAGAGGAACAGTAGTATTACTTCGTCTGCGGAGCAGTACGGACATTTTCGCTGCCGGTCATTTGCGCAATTGTTTATCTGTCCTAGAAAAATTATGATTTCGTCAGCAAAACGACCGCGGTCGGACAAACTTCGAAAATTTATTGCAGAAATTCCAGACTTAATATATGAAGGTGCTAAAATTAAATGTGTAATCTGTAAAATCCCGTTAATGTGTTGGTCCAGACAACATTGTCTACGACACGTAAATAGTGAAAAGCATGTCTCAAAAAGAAATTGCGCGCGAGACAATGAAAAATTTATATTTAATTTATGCGTTACGTTTATCGCATGTAATATACCGTTTAATTTACTAGACAAGGAAGGATCTATCTGCTTTTGGAATAACTATTCGGAGTGCAAATTACCAAGTCGAACATCGTTACGAAGAATTGTGCCATCTGCGCGCGAACATATTGAACAAAAAATAAAATCGGAGTTGAAAGATCAAAAATTGTGGTTATGTGTCGACGAAACAACAGATCGGAAGAAACATTCTGTTCTTAATGTAATGGCACGCAAATTGGAACCTCATCAATCGGCACCTTCCATTCTATTAATCTCCAAGCGAATACAACAGTGTACTGCCGAAGTAATTTCAAAGTTAGTGTTAAATACATTGGACAAGTTTGAACTTTCAACAAACCAACTCTTGATGTTAGTGAGTGATGGTGCTGCAAACATGCTTTCTGTAGGCCGGTCTCTTAAAAAGCATTCTGCTAATTTGTTACACATTACGTGTAAAATTCATGCTCTCAATCTTGTGGCGGATTGTATCAGAAAATGTTATCCTGAGGTAGACGCTTTAATAGCGCATACCAAAGCAGTATTTGCCAAATCACCGAACCGTATTCGCGAATTTCACAGACTGTGCCCCCGTATACCAGAGCCACCAGAACCTATTCTAACTCGTTGGGGAACATGGTTGCAGGCCGCGTTTTATTATCATAAATATTTTGACAATATTAAGAACGTGGTTTTACAATTCGATACAAAGGAAGCTGCCGCTATCCAGAAAAGCCAGTCGAAATTTCAAGATAGTCAGGTTAAAATGGATTTAAAAATCATTCACGACAATTACTTCGAGCTAGCAGATGCAATAGAAAAATTACAAAATCCTGCGGTGCCGTTAGAAGAATCTCTACAAATAGTGCAACATGTTCACGCACAGCTATGCGCGATTGAAGACGCAAAAAATGTTTCTAGAAAAATTTGAAAGTGTTTTTGAGAAAAATTCTGATTTTGGCACATTAAGACACATTTGTGAAGGTGCGTCAACAGAATCGTTAAGTTATTTGAAAGATTATTTTACTTACGCAAATATTACGTCACTAGATGTAGAACGTTCGTTCTCTGCATATAAACGCATTTTTTCCTCAGGCCGTACTAGTTTTGCCGAAACAACAGTTGAAACATATCTAATGTTGCAGATATTTAACAGACATTATTCACTTTGTGATTTCACGGAGGACTCTTAAAATGGTAAGTGTTTGAGCACGTGTTATCTAATTTTTATTTAAAAGATGAGCGAAATTATTTGCGGCAGCAAACATCTCTATTAGCAGAATAACTCTAGTGGAACGCGAGGCCTGGTCGACTCTACGCTACTGCGCGGTACCGCTCATGGCCAGCTTTAATCATTATTGTCAAATATATCAAGCGTAAGTTAGAGTTTCAATCTGTTTCAATCTCGATGTGATTTAAGCAAGATTTAATTGTCAGTTATAGTTGTAACCAATTTAAAAAATAATTCAAAAAAACATGACCCTCTCGATGACGTTTTTTATATTGAATAATAAAAAACTAAGATGCCTGTTGCCTAACATTGTTCAGAATTATCTACAAATTTCAGATTTAGTTCAAAAATAATATTCGTATTACATATTTTCATTTGAATGGTTGTTTTTTTAAACTGGTACACAAAATCGTCGCCCTATTGAAAAAGCTATTCAACTATAAGTGCCCAATTGGCCATTTTCTAGTCTTAATATTGTTCAACATGGATTTCTATTCCCAATAGCCTGAACGTTTATCCAATGATGTCATAGCGTGGTTGCGCAAACATTATCACACCATAGAGCTTTTTTTCTCTTGCATTCCTTTCGACATTTGCACAACGATATCGTTCTTTCAATTTGTACTTCTTTCCCGTGTTGTAAGAAGATGGAATTCCAATAAAATTACCAATATTAAATTAATATTTATCGTGTTGCAAATACCATCGATTCTCAAAGCCAAATATTTCTCAGAAATTTCAAATGGAACGACTTATTATACCATATTTGGAAAGTAGATAAAATTTCCATGAAAAAATGTTAAAGAAGCAATTTGATATATGTATTAGTGTTTGAATTATCGCCAAAAGAATAATTAATAACACGTTAATTCTCACATGATCAAGCATGTTGTGTGAAATTGAAATTTTTTGCAAACAACGATAGAAACAAGAACGATTTTAATATTATTAATCAAACGTTCAAAGCAAAAACAAAACAACAGGACATTTATAAATGTTGAAAGAGACCCCCGTTTTGCACAATGCAACGCTCACATCTGTTTGTAAAACTGAAAACAGCACTTTCAACTTTAGGTCGTGAAATCGTAGCAACGGCATCTCGATTTCTTTCAAACGTATTTTCCCGTGTAGTTGAATGTGTTTGATACACAATATCTTTTATTCTTCCTCACGTAAAAATCTAGCACGTTATGATCCGGAGATCTAGGAAGTCACCTAAACAAACTACCCCTTCCAATCCAACGATTTGGAAAAGCAACATCTAAAAAGTTGCGTACTCTTTGAGAAAAGTATCCCGGACATCCATCGTGTTGGAACCACAAGGATTTCCTTATGTCGAAAGGAACATCTTCTAAAAGAACAGGAAGTTTATTTCTTAAAAAGTAGGTATGTGTCGCCATTTAGACGATCATTGTAAATAAACGGTCCTATGTTTCTGTGTCCTAAAACTCCGCACCATACGTTGACACTCCATCTGTTTTGGTGATCAACTTCCCGCATCCAGCGAGGATTTGCTTCTGACCAATATTGCATGTTGTGTAAATTAACTCTGCCAAAATTAGTAAAAGTAGCTTCATCAGTCCATAAAATTTGAAAAGCAAATTGGCGAATTTCTCTGCACATATTTTTCAGCCAGTAGCAATAATCCAGCCTCCTGTCAAAATCAGTATCTGACAGAGCCTGATGCAAAAATAGATGATAAGGATGCAGCTTAAAATTCCTAAGAATTCTATTCACTGAACCGTAACTTACACGCACACTACCCGTTTGTCTAAAACGCATTGCTAACCGCCGAAACATAAACTTTTCTGCTATGATGTGTTCGTTCAGGATAGCTGGCAGCATATTCGCGTTCTGCAAGAAGCGCATTTTCAAAACTTTGAAAATATACGGCAAGCATATCGTAAGCTTCGGCATTAGAATAAGCCATTTTTGACGAATACGGAATAAATTTAACAAACGGTGAACACAAAAACTCAAAAAGAAACTCCGGATAAAAATAAATTTTTACAACATGACACCAAAGCTTCACTCATTTGACATTTCAATTTATTTCCATGGACGCCTATCACTTTTGTTTTATAGCTGCATTAAAGAATATTTAATACGACAAATAAGTAAACTTAACTTAAATGAATTAAGTAATCATAAAATTGAAGAAATAATTGAGGAAAATGTAAAAGATTAATACACGTATAAAAAAAATGCTTTAGCATGTAAGAATTAACGTGTTATTAATTATTCTTTTGGCGATAATCCAAACACTAATAGATCAAATTGCTTCTTTAACATTTTTTCTCGGTAATTTACTTTCCAAATATGGTATAATAATTAGGTCGTTCAATTTGAAATTTCTGAGAAAAAATTATAAAAACTGTGATTTTTTCCAAATAACGCCGACTAGCGATGGCTTTGAGAATGAATATGTCATGGTTATTTTTTTTATTTTAATCAGCAAAGCTTCCTTTTTCAAATGAGATCTTGTTCATCAAATTCTGTTAATTCAAAACCGAAATTACAGCCAATTTAATTATAAAACATTACGTCTCCCCTCGAGGATTCCAAATTCTACTAGCTCTACGACGATAAGATTTATTTGACAACTTATATGGGTGTATTCCCTAGAAATATCCTTTTTTTTATGACCATAGGAGTTACACCCCCTACCGGTAGAAATAGGAACTTAAAAATAATTTCCAGCATTTTTTCTTGGCCACTTTTCTTGTGAAGATTTTTTTCCCATAGCTATACGATTTTTAGTTCCTCATATATGGTACTTCGCCGCTCATCTTGGATCGCCTGGTATATTTAACTAAATTGATCACCGTTGTACATAGTTTTATTGATTTTAGTTATCGATATTACCTATATTTATTATAAATAATATACAATATTAGTGAAAAATAATATTGTTACTTTTTCCTGTCGTCTTGATGTCCACTGTGGCAATTGGCAACCGCCTGGTAAGCTGCGTAGAATTGCAACATCAGCAACGGGCACTCTTGGTTTTCAATTATAGACCGAACCTTTTGTAAATCAGGAATTTTCGTTAAAATTGCTCCAAATTTTTGAGCAACATCGACTCTTATAGTGCTCTAGAGCGGCTTGTAAATTGTTTATGCAATTTAATGCGTCTCGTGCAGATAAGTGATTGTTTTCTAATTGCACAATAGCTTGTGCAACTTCACAATAGATCATGGAAATTTCATCTATTTGTTGTTGAACGTCCGAATTGGAAAAAAGTTGCTGACTATCTCGAACTGCTGCAGAATCATTTGAATCAAGTTTTAATATGACAATTTTCACTTGTGAAAAATATTTCTGATAGTAAAATACTGCCTGGAGCCATGTTCCCCATCGCGTTATTACAGGCTGAGGTGGTGGTGGTAATTTCGAACACAATTGTTTGAATACACGGATCTGTTTGGGAGATTTGATGAACACCATCGGATACTTCTTTCGAATGGTTTCTGCTACGAGGTGACATGCATGTATAAGGCATGTTATGTGAAGAGCGAAGAGTCGGAAAGCATATTTTCAACATCCTACCAACTCTCAGCATTGTTGCGGCTCCGTCGGTAACGAACATTGTGACTTAGGTTCCTGTGATACAAAATTCTCTCAACGAATCTTTTATTATCTTACAACGGTTTCTGCATTAGTTTTCTGAATCCTTTTACTGGATAACAACAATGAAACTGGTTCACCATCACGTTTTAAAGGACGCGCTACAACATGAATGACGCTATGTTTCTGAGCATCAGTTGTTTCATTCACACATAGGCAGATTTTCTTATTTTTCAACTGGTCTTTTATACATTCCTTTACTGTACCTTGCACACGTGACAAATTGTATCGAGATTGCATAGATGTTGGCAGCTTCCATGAGGGAACGTACTTAGACCAAAAAAGACGAAAGTGTTCATTAGATACTAGATGTTGTGGGATGTTGCACACACTTAACATAAAAATAAAATCATATAAAAATTGCCAGTATGGAATGACGTTTACTTTTACAATGTTTTCTACATTCAAACCTATCGCGACTTAGCAATCCGCTATTGCATATTGTACAATAAATATGCGGACTTCTATATTCTAATCCAGGGAAATGCCTGAGATATTTATTCACATTCGAAGGGAACGTTACACCCTTTGGGCGTCCCATCTCCGCGTACTTATTTGGCATGCAGCGTGCAACGTACTGTCGCTTTGAACTCTCTCGCGGTACTGTCGAGATCGACTACGAGTTGAAAATTACCCCTACTCACGCCGGCCCATCCGGTACCACCTTTTTAACAAACTCTAATTATATGAAAACATCTGTTATCGCGTTACGCTACATTCGCGCTATAACATTTCCGTTCGGGATTGCTCACGCCTGAAACGAATTAACAGCTGAGAAGTCGTAAATTTTCATTAATATTTCTCTAATGAATGTAACTCGGACATTAAATGGTAACTCATCCTATTTGAATTAAGTATTGTCAACGATTTGAGAGGTTTTAAACATCGGACATTTTTGTTTATAAAACATTTTAGAGAAACTGCTCGCAAGAAAAAAGTAATGAAAATTAACGGCTTTTCAGCTGTTAGGTTCTGCCGTTACCATTAAATACGTATGTACGAGAAATGCAGCGAAACGTTTCAGGCGTGAGCTATCCCGAACAGAAACACATAGTAAATGCTGCGATGCATATGAAATCTTACGCTAGTTAGCGGACCTCTAATTCCGCACCTAGGATACAGCGCAGCCAATATATTATGCACGTTCGAAGCTAGTCGAATCTCATTTAATTATGCGCGAGCTATACGTACGCATACCATCGACTAACCAGTTGCGTAGTCGATTGATATTTTAGGGCTATTTGTTTAGGTTTGTTTTTAAGTTGGATTGAAATTTAAAGTGTACTTGCTGTTTATTGGATGCACCTAATAAACTCAATGTCTTCTTCCCTTTCTTCGACTATACGCACAAAGTAAAGTCCATCTTTTTGACAAACATCTTTCAAATCTGTCATCTTGACAGATCATGTGATGAGTTAAACGATTTAATACTATCGACAGTGTACGCACTCATTGCGACTAAACTATTTCGTTGTTTTAAAATCGTTTCCTTCATCAAATTCGACTAAACTATCCATAAATTATCGATTTTTGGATCCCCCGGTATCAACAATTTCTTAGCAGTTGCATACAATGATATAAAGCTTATATTTTTTGATTTAAAAATATTCAGTGTAGTGGGTCCAAGAAAATACATCGACTGGCTAGCTTGATCATCAAATTTAGTATCTTTTGACTATTTTGTTGTTGATAATATGTCAGTTCTATACGATGATGTTCGATTCTATAAATTAAAGGTCAAAAATTATAGAGATTGAAGATCGAATTGGGATGAATCTTTAATAAATATCTCTGCAAATAATTATAGCAAGGACTGTGGGGTACTATGGCAAACAACAATATTCTCGGCACACTCCGCACCACAAAAATTATTAATTAACTCGGAAAGGCCGTTTCGAAGATACTCGGGTCTTCATCTTCAGCGCCATGCCGAGCAGATGTGATGCGAGAGAACATATTAAACATATTGAATCTAACGAACCCGCTCTATCCCTACTCTTCAAGAAAAAATATATACAAGTACCTACTTTTTCCCCTTAGACCAAAAAGCAAGTTAAAATAAGGAGAAAAGGCGGAAAAGGGTCTTGTCAGCACGAAACGCAAGACATGTTGCCACATTACCCTAATACAAATAAAAATCGCGTGAGACAACGGTTACGTCCTTTCTATCCGTCAAATTTGTGTTCTTTCCGCCTATACCGCTCAACTAACTACTGAACATATGCGGAATATACGAAAGGATCGACGTCTCTTATTATAGCACAACCATAAATCAAATGACCTCTTTACCATAATAAATCGAAAAGACAGGAAAAGTGTAAAGGTCCCTTCTCTTTATTGATTAGGTTTGCATTCTTATTTATGTAAATAGTCTCATAGGCGTCCAGTTCACGCGGTTTTCTAATTTAATATTATGCCCGGTACGGTTTATGTGTTGTGCTACACTTAATGCTTCTATCTTCCTTGTAACACCTGATGTGTTCGTTGAATCTAGTACCTATCGCTCGTTTCGTTTGACCAATATAGGCCTTATCACAATCCCCACATGCAATTTTGTAAATTCCCGACTTTTCTCTCATGTCCGGTTTATCTTTTGGGTTGCTAAGAAGGTTTTTGAGTGTATTTCGCGAACTGAAACATACGTTCATCTCTTGTTCCTTAAAAACTTTACTAATACCTTTTGATACTCTATGGAAGGGAAGTTTCACAAATTTCTTATCGCGGGTTACTGTTGAGATAAAGGTCGTGGAATTACTGACATAAATCCTATATTTGACTTTCCCAAGCATGCGATCGATCTCTATAGAAAAGTAACCGTTGAAAATAGTTACATTTTTTATGAATTTTAGCTCATTATTGTACCTACTTTTACTCAAGGGGAACTTCACCAATCTATTAATTAAGAAGGCCATTTTGTGTTGCCCACAGTGGTTGGAGTCGGACATAATGTATGTATTAGTGTTTGTTTCCTTTCTATAGATGTCAACTTCCAGTTTTTTCTTATTTCTAATTACTAAACTATCTAAGAACGGGAATTGATTGTTCACTTCTTCTTCTACTGTGAATTTAATAGTTATAGAATTTTGAATTCGAGGAAAAGCATCGTCTACGTACCTAAGCCAAATTCTAGAGGAATACACGTTGTCCTTTTTCAAACTAGTTTCAAATTTACTCATTAACAAGTTGGCTATGAAAAGGGACTGCGGATTGCCCACTACCGTATCCTCTCGTTCATAATACTTGCCTTCAAGTTGAAAACGGTTTTGGTTCATGCAGAGCAAAGTTAGTCTTTTATTAAGTTTTAAGAACTCAGCTAAATATTCTGTGGTTTCTGAAATTGGCACGGTGGGGAAGAGTGAACAAACATTGAATGATACTAAAATTTCCCTATCTTCTAATCCAATATTATTTACCTTATTTACAAAATCTAATGAATTTTTTACTTCTAAACTATCTACTTTGATAGGTAAATTTTTGTATTCATTTACTAGCCATTTGGACAGATTATACGTAGGTGAGTTTATACCTAAAACTATTGGTCTCGTAGATTTTCCCGGTTTGTGGATTTTTGGTAGACAGCACATTTTGGAACTGCCGGGTTTGGGATTGGCACTTTTAACTTAAGGTTCGCGTTAATAACTTTTGGCCAATTTTTCGAAACCTCTTTTGTTTCTCTGATCATGGATGGTAACGGATTTTTTCTTAATTCTTTATACGGTCCTGACGAAAGCAAATTGTTGACGCGCTTGTCCAGAATGACTATTCTGATCCCTTTATCTACTTTTAAGTAAAAACAATTTTTGTTTTTGAGGCCTTTAATAGTCCTAAGATCACCTGTGTTGTTTCTCTTTTTGCCTTGTTCTGATTGTTTGAAAACGTGATTTTGCACGTGTTTCTTATATAATCTCTGCAAATGATTCTGAAATGTATGATAAATGATTTAAAAGTTATTCTTTCTTAATAAATGTTTAATGTTCCCTACTTTATTTATTTTATTAAATAACCAAAAGACGTAAAACATTCAAATCTTATATCATTGTACTTGTTGTCGATAGACAAATGAAATTATATACTAGTGTTCTGTTTATAGAGTTGATTACGTCGGACATAAAAAGGTAGAGACACCTATGAAAAATTACTGTACGTCATTGGCTATTCAATGACGAAATTCACTGAAAATCTAGAAACTTTTATTAAAGATATTTTTCTCGTATTTGTCCAACCCTGTATATGATTTAATGTTTATCAAAAAGTGCACGACCCAAGCGATAATATTAATCAAGTTAGCATTAGTTAGTTATAGTTACGTTGTATAAATTTATTATGTAATTATGTTGTTTTTCTTTTCTTTAAAAACTGCTTACTCAATTAATTATATCTGCGACTGTAAACATTTGTGTTTCAAATTTAAACGTCGTCTGCATCAATTTGTCCAAAATATTGACCCTGTCAATTAGCTGTATGATTTTAATACCATAATTTTCCTGTCGATTGTCATCTCTATATCAGCATCTTCAAATCTACATAGTTCGCCCATTCAAAACAACGTTAAAATAAAATTACAGCTTAAAACTTTATACGAAACTCCTAATTACATGATTAGTCTTCAATTATAAAACTTCTATAAATCACGGTGGTTTGAGTTGCGCATTATAGAGTAATTTAGCCGTAACAAGCGCTATTGAAAAGAATAACTGCGTCTATTTACATGTAAATGTTCCTTAATATCTGCGAATAACGATGATTCATAATGATTACGGTCCTTGAATTGTTACCATTATTAATTCAGCCCGTCTTATAATTTAAATTACAGAAACGCAAAATGGTCGGTGATTCAACGTCGACGCAAGTACTAAGAGATCTGGAAATTTCGCTAAGGACCAATCATATAGAGTAAGTAGACAAGCATTGTTGGTTGCATATGTTTTATGTTTTGAAAGTAAACAGTTTACTATTAGTTATTTTGCTAGTTTTTGACTCTTGACTATAATGATATTCCTACAATAGGCGAGTTTGAGTATTCGTTCGGAGTAACTCCATTTACTCCAAGTACCCTACTCGCGCTCTTTAACGTTCGGAAATGTCGTTGAGTTACTCCATCCATTCGTTTAGAAGTATGGCGTGAGTGATCCACTTTTGCTCTACTCCCGATCCACTCCACGTGCTCTAGTCTCTTGATCTGCTCCGAACGAATACCCGAACTCGGCTAATATTTTAAACGAACTTCAACAAGTCAATTGAAATTGTAAATTAATTAGACGAAATTTGCAAAAGAGAATATCTTAATTAGATGTTCCTCATGCGTACAAGTTATCTTCAACAAATCAATTTTTTTTTTACATGTACACTGTAGGTTAAAAGTTTGGAATCACTTTCCGGATTCTAACAAAGTCTTCTTTTTTGATTTCTCCGGGAAAACCTGTATTTTTACTATCTTACGTTTTAGTGTGACTTTTCAAATTGATTTTTCCTCTTTTATTTTCTTTTTTTCTACTCTTTTCAAAAGTTTATTTCAATTTATAGTTTTTCTGGTGTAGTTAGAATTGTGGATTTAGCTCTTTTTCTTCCGGAGAAACAACGGTGTCACTTGTTGAGAGCCCTGGGCACTTTATCAGTGCGGGACTTGAGGGGACAGTAGACCCAAGTTCATCTGTAGGAATAGTTACAAGTTGGTAGTAATTCATCGTCAGTGAAAATATTTTCGTTCAGAGGAACAATACCACTCACTTGAAATCCTTTGCACTGATGAAAACTAATGGATAGGCCTTACCTACTATTTCTGCTATATCATAAATAGATACAGGTCGTCCTGGATGTGTCAACAACCACTCATCAGCAGCAGTGTTGTAGTATCTTTTCAATGGCCCGTATACCGTCCTATCCAGTGGCTGTAATTTGTGGCTGGTATGTGGGGGAAAAGTGAGAAGTACAATACCATTATCTTTAGCTACATTTTTAAAAAACAATCTTTCATGTTTACCCTTAGGAAAACAAAAAAGGGAGGGATGGAATTGCCTATTGCATTTATTGTACAACATAAAGTAACTAAAACACCTCGTTCAGCTGAGGTTGTTTGGCTGACTTGTTTTTCTCCCTTCTTTGCCACAATCTTCCCAGGCTTTTGTACTGTCGTAACCCCTGTCTCATCTATGTTCCAAATAGTGTGTGACGATGCATTGTCGTGATGCAACATTAACCCGCGAATGTTGGCTGACTCAAGAACTGCAGGTAAACATTTTGTGGTGTACCAGTTTGCTGTGACTGTACGTTGATTTTCCAGCTTCATTGCTTTTACTAATCCGGTACTACGGAAGAAAACTGCGTACATAACTTTCTTGACAGCCATTTGCCTTTTGGCCATTGTTGGTGTTGGTGCATCTTCGTGGATCCACACGCGGCTTTCCTGGCGGGTAGGAATATCGTAAAATGGGATGTAAGTTTCATCACCTGTTACTATTTTTGATAGAATGCCATGTCCACCATTATTTAACATTCCAATGTTTTCCGAGCGATTCTTACTCGCTCTGCTTTTTGGAAATCGATAAGCGTGTGTGGCACCCAACGAGTAACAATTTTTTTCATCCGAAGATGATCATGTAAAATTGATGCGGATCCAACACCAAGAGTTGCCTCAATCACTTGATAGGTGCATCTTGGATCTTCGTCGATCATACGTCTCACACTCTCAATGTTTCCAGCGGTAACTAAAGAACAGGGCCTACCGGTACGTTCCTCATCACCAACCGATATCCGTCCTCTTTTAAATTCGCTATACCAGCGAAACACAGATGCACGTGAAGGACTTTCATCACCAAATGCGAGTTGCAATCATTCAAGACTTTGTTGTTCACTTAAACCGACCTTAAAATCGTAGTAAATCATTGCGCGTACATGTTCTCTTGACAAGTCCATGTTTCGATGACAAATCGTACCTACCACATTTACTCTATGACAGCAGCGACTCAACTGACAATCAGAGTTTACTACTTAAGGATGGTGGTATTTAGAAATGCAGTGTTGCCAGCTCTAACTTCTCTACTTTTGTGGCATCTCAAAATATATAACGTGTCCCTCGTATAACTTTTCTCTCCTTTGCACCATATTTCCATTTGTAAAACTGGGGCATTATCTGGAACAAAAGGTAGTAGCCTAAATAAATTGGCAATTTTAATAAGTACAACCATTATTCATGAAAATTATAAACTTAATTTCAAAGGTTCTTTACAATAAATATTGCATTTTAAGAGTGCAGTTTTAGATTACCAGTCCAAAATAATATTTTAGCAAAAGTTTGTTAATTAATTTAGGCCTAGGCCTATTTACAAAATAGGCTATTCAGAGTAATTTCTTATGGATAATATAAACATATTGTAATAAATGTTATAAAGCTTTTAATGTGAAACATAAAGATTGGATTACAAAACGTATGAATTTAATTTTAGTGTGGGGATAGTTGAGTCATGGCTCAACTATCCCCATTCTGTATGGCACAACTATCCCTATCTTTCATTTCATCATTGTTGTTCAAATGGCTGTTTCTAGGTTATGGATGCTGCTATTACACTGTTATAGGACAAAAATAAAGCTTAAACTGCAATTATTTCAGTAAATATGTCTCTTTATATTAGAAATAAAATGTAAATAAAACAAAAATTTGAAAACCACTTACCTAAATATTTACTTCAGAGAGCTGAAAAACAATAATTACACAGTATAACTTTAAACTTGCTCCAAGACAGCTGGTGTTTTTTTCTCAACTAACTGTTTACCATTACTAAATAGTGTTACCAACCGGGGAGAGATAAATTAACCCACAGATGAGAAAACCTAACTGGCTCAAGTATCCCATGTGCTGAAGTATCCCCACTCTCCCCTACATTAAGTTCACTTTTGTTTGAACATTACTCTATAGATAACCTATACCTTAGCCTTTTTAAAATCACAAGCAATGGGAATAATTTACTGCATTATGTACGGATATGTCGTACTGTTTTAAACAAGAAGCGCAATTAATAATGTGCATATAAAAAATATGCATTTCAAAAATTCTAAGTAAAAAATGCTTTATTTTAAGAAAATGAAACTTGATTTATGAACAATACCTAAACGTTTTCTGGAATTAAGAAAGCTATTTACCATCCTTAAGAAAATATTGTTTACTTTATACTAGGAATCGCTTTCTTCAAATTTTTTGCAAAATTTTCTTGAATCAAGTTAAATGACTTAAACAAGGAAATACAATTATTTCATTACAAGTATATACTTCTCTTAAGCGGAGAAAGAAACGCTAAGAAAATATTTCTTTTGATTTAAAACAGTTATTGTATTGCGGATAATTGAAAACAGTAATGTGAGCGTTAATACCAACTGCTACCAACTTACAATCGAAATCCTCTAAAATGAATTTAGCAACGCTATTGCTTAACACATATATATGTTAAATTTAGCACTATGCTAACTAATCAAGAATTTAGCATACATTTATGAAACAGAGCATAAGAGTTATAATTGTAAAAAATATTGAAGCCAATCATCTCTTTTCATTTAACAAAAAGCAATATTTTGCATAGGTAATGTTTACATTTTTAATACATGTACTTATATCTAACTAACACTTGTAGTTATTACTGAATTCTATTGGTTTTTCCTATTAATTTTGCTTTCCGCAGATGGGTACGCGAATTCTTGAACGAAGAAAACATGGGCTTAGATGTTCTCATAGACTACCTTAGCTTTCGACTGGGCATGATGCGGCACGAACAGCGCATTGCGGAGACACTCACCGAGTCCGAGGAGCGGCTGAATCCGCAGCCGGGTCTGAATTCGACGACGACGACCGAAAAACAGAACGGCTACGTACGGCCGCCGTTGGACATGTCGCATAGCAGTCCGAGCATGAAGAGGCGATCGAAACATGTCGCCAAACTAAACATGGGCGAATCGAAGAACGACATCCACGTGTGCATAATGTGCATGCGCGCTATTATGAACAATAAAGTTAGTATCTCTTCGGTATCTCTGGTCCATTGTAGCGTATCTAATAATTAGAATTATTATTAGTCGATCGATTTGTTTGCACAGTCGTGATAATGAGCTTGAAGCACGATAACAATGAATCTGTGTTGGTATAATGCAGGTTTATAAGTTCGAAATCGCCTTTAATATTTGTTTTTTTTTAAATCTTGGATTCTTATAGAATATATACAACAAATAATACTTAGTACCTAATCAAATATTACACTAATTGATGTAATTTTAGAATTTTTTTGGGACTATCAAATCCTTAATACGAAATTTGGGTTATTCTATTCTCATATCCTAAATAAGCAGGCACAACCAACATAAATAATGTCTATAAAATAAGCAAAATTTTATAATTTTGAATGGAATAAAATAGTACTTTCTTCATACATATGTATATGAGATCACATTGGATTAAGTTATTTGAAACAACGAATTTATTTTGTACATTCTTAGTTAATTGTCATTAACAAATCGAAAATACTTTCTTAAACTAGTTGCGTACACAATAAGAAAAAAAACTAGAGAAATATAGAGCAGTACCAATACTACTGTGAAATAGCTTTTTCCTGCGTGACAATTTAAACAATAACCTGGAACTATATTGCCTTGAATTACGTGTGCTGGCATAACTACTTCAGAAATATAAACAGATGACAGTAATCTTCATTAATCGTAGGATATATGTTCAAAAATGCTGAATATCCTACAATTCTTCTAGGCTCACAATATTACATAAAATACTCAAAACATATCTAATCAAACTCACACAATTACGATTATCAAAGAATGTAACCAAAAAGACACCGGTAGATGGATTACAAACATAACCCAGAACCAATTAAATATTCATTGTCCAATTAGGGGTTATATAGGTACGCATTGTAGGGCCAGTTGTTATTGACTGTTGAACATGTGACAAAATACAAACAAGAAAAACATTTAAAGCTCGGTGATCCAGTAAGAGGGTCTGTTCCTGACCGTGACGGAATTGGGAACTGTATGTCCTAATAGGGTTGGTGGCAGATTTTCTGCTGGATCCGGTACAATGTCGAGCCACTATTTCACATATTGGGGAATAATTAACTGCACTTCACCGTTTAGGGCGAGGGGTTATAGTAATAAAGTTTATATGGCTACGACAAGCGTAAATAGCTTATAAACCCCGTTGGACCTTCACCACATGTACAAAAAAATCATCATCTAACTGGGAAATAATCTAAATATCATTTCTTCCGCAACGTAATTAACCCACTTGATCCAATTTTCATTACCTATCGGAGAAAGCTACATATCTAAACAAACAAGACATACGTCTTTATCCTCAGAACAGTCTGAAAACAATTCTTTATGTTTGGTTTTCGGTAGGTAAATTCTTACAGTAATAGCTTGTCCTCCTATCTGATTTAGAGTTTACCTGCGTTTCAGAATTTAACGATGCAGCAAATGTTACCACCATATCCAGCTATCCGTTTCAGAATTCATGAAATCACAAAAAAAATGTGGTTTTTCAGATATTAGTATAACAAGGGATAGCACGTAGTTCATACGTCAGCTGTTTTTGTGGTTTGTACGAAGGAAGTAATATATACTTTTGTTGAAATTCCGTTAAAATATGGAAGAACAAATTCAAATAAATTTAAAGGAATGAATTTTTTGTCATTTGTAGATAGAAACGCATATAGTACATTGATAAATAGAAAATAAAAATATCTCATATTTATTCATATTTTCATTTAGAATGCGTGCACATTGAATACTTTTTGATTTTCCCTTTACAAAAATATCGATTTCGGATGATGATTCACTTGTATTACTTTTTGAGGAAGAAGTCACTACCAACACTTTTAAAGCAGATGCAGCTAAATAAATGCTAAAACTCGTAAATAAATTTAAATTCACATTAAATTATATATATGTACATTGTTGACCCCCAAAATATTTTCAATTTTCTACAACGCACCGATTGCAGCTGACGCTGCTTAAGTGATGTCAATTGTCATAATTTACTTGTCAACTTCAGCCAACATTATTCGTAGTCGTTTCAAAATTCAACTCAAATTTACCTCGAACATGAGATTCATCAGTACTTATGCCATCTAACCCATTTATTGAATTTTGAAACGTACGTTTTAGATGAATACCGTTAATAAGCAATGCAATTTGGATTAAAAATCGGTTCATGGAATATGTAACCAAAAATTAATGCTAATATAGCTCATGGTATTGATGGAATCATTCCCGGCAAAAACAATGTAGCAGAGAAAATTGCGCTAACACATGAACATGTTTCTGCCTACCCGGCGTCATCAGCATTTGTTCTGAGCACAATTTTCTGCTGTTACAATTGCGTTTGCCTCTTGGTTTATGCTGCTAATCTCCAAAACAGCACTGAATATGTCTTTCGGCGACACCTGCAGTGTAGATGTCCACCACCTATCGGGCAGTTCCTGGGCTGCCAAACGCAAGGGGGTGATAGGTGTCGCCGAAAGACATATTCAGTGCTGTTTTGGAGATTAGCAGCATAAACCGAGAGGCAAACGCAATTGTAACAGCAGAAAATTGTGCTCAGAACCACGCTGATGACGCCGGGTAGGCAGAAACATGTTCATGTGTTAGCGCTATTTTCTCTGCTACATTGTTTTTGCCGGGAATGATTCCACAAATACCATGAGCCATATTAGCAATAATTTTTGGCTATTGTTGCTAGGCATTCTTTCCACGTGTAAGGAATATGTACTTTCAAATTACTGTGTAGAGTTATAAACCATGACCTTTTTTTGAAATACGGAACGATTATAAAGATTTAGAGACCGATTCTGTAACTGTGCGGTTATATAACGATTTTTGAAAACTTGCCACTTTGAGTAACTCTTTAATTAGTAAAATTATCAAAAATCACTAAGCACGTCCATTTTGTTTAGGGGGCATTTAATAACCTATTCGAATCAGTTGGGGAACTTTCACCCCGGAAATCGGCGATCCAAAAATTCCCTCGCTGGTAACTGCCGTTGCCAAAAAAATTCAGAGCAGCTAAAATTCTTAGATGAAAAGGAACTCTCGTTCTTCTAATGCCCACTTGTATAAATAATGAACAAAATCTTTATTTAATCTATAAAATTCTTAAATATTTTATCCTCCAACAAACAAGGATTGCTTGCATCTCCCAAGTTCCTCCTAAAAACATTGAATCCGTTTCAAACATAGAAAGAAAACGGTATTCCTCATTCCATAACTAGGTATTCCATAACATTGCCGGAAAATGTTTCGTTTTGAATTTTATATTTTATCTTATCTTTCTTCAACTTCCTCCTGCAAACATTTACAAAACCAGCCATACGACAAAGAAAATTAACAAAATACAATAAATTATATAAGTATATATATATATTTTTAATTTAACGATCGCAAACGGCATTAAATAGAAGTCGTCTAGAAATTACAGTTTTAGCGATAGGATAACGATAAATACAACGATTTTGTCGTTAGCATTTGCTTACAGAATCCGCATAACGATGTTTTTACGTAACGACTTCTAAACGAGTCGTTAAAATTTTCTAGATCTCTTAGCCTGCGCTCGCCAAAACACTGATCGTATTTCTGCCTCTATTTATATAGCAACTAGATATTTTAGGTTACATCAATATGTGACTGATGGGTAATTGATTGTAAATATAAATAAGAAAGAAAGAAGTTTCGTAAATGAAATAAAAGTACACAGTCTTTTGTTTCGTTGATGAAATAAAAGTACACAGTCTTTTGTTTCGTTATTCTTTAAATTTAAAATTCATTTTATTTTATGCTCGGATAAATCTATTATCGCCATAAAGCAAACTGCTGTTAAAAGATATTGTTAGCGTGTAAAATCTCTAGTTTAGTTTGTCGTAAGCCATTTTTTGTTAATCTCGAGTTCTTTCTGAACTTACAACCTATAGAATATCTAGAATTGGATTGGTCCATTTGAAAACCTAGTCGTACATTATATTTTATGCTTTCTGATAATTTGATACTAGAAATTTTTAGTCACAGAAACTACTTTATTCATTAAAAAGAAAAAAGCTTTCAATTTGTGCCAATTCCAGCGCCAAACGCGATTAAAAGCGATCTAAATGTATGCGAAAGTGTTGGTATGTATCAATATCCAACACTATTTTTATTTAGTTTGATATGTATTATGTCGTACATGAATTATAAAGTCTGCTATCTTAATAGACGCCTGCAGATCTTAATTGCCACGAAAAGAAGCACAAGTGGCGTCGTTTTTTGCCGCAGCTCATAAAATTTACGCGACATAATATGATAACCTTTTATCCACTTCGTCGTTACAGTTAACAATATCTCTAATGCAAATAACATTTTGTGTGATGATTTAAGACAGTTATTCTTTATTAATTTATGGTAGATTTTTTTTCTAAAGAAAAGGAATTGAAAAACAAACAAACATCATAGGAAGGACAATACAAATGCAACAGTTGCAACAGCAACACACGGACGTAGAATATGACGAGCTGGTGAATGTTGTTTATTTCATAAATGGAAGACCGTATTTTTAAATTTTTTTTTAACGTGTGATGACAGCCCAACGGAGTATATAAGCTTAAAGCTATAACCTCAGGAGCCATTAGAGCGTAAATGGTGTAAGTAAAGTGTTCCATGGGTTTGTTACCATCACCTCCTCACCATAAAGAGTGAAGTGCAATTAGTTATTCCCCAACATACAAATGGTGACTCGGAATTGTTCCGAACCTACCAGAAAAACCTGACCCTGGTGGGACTCGAACGCGCAGAGCCTAACTCTGCCCAGTGGACCCATTCGAAACTACAATGCACATTTTATGTCACGTATTACCTACTTAATAATTGCTCTGAATAAATTTTTAGCTTTAATTGAAAATAATACCTGTTATTATTTAGACTACTTAAGAAATATATTTCAAAGGATTACGACAGTTCTAGAATTTTACGTCGAAATCTAATAATTCTTCTTCATTGGACTCATTTTCTTTACACACTAGAATTGATACATTTTTCTAATGAATTTGATAACGTTTTAAACTAGGGCAGCCCGCCTAGTAGAGCATAGTGTATTACTTTATTTACGCTACAGATGGTGCATAAAATATATGTCAGGAAGTAATTTAAGCCTAAATGATGTAATTAATGACAAACTGCGCTCGAGAGAGAGGAGAGCTCGTCGACTTCGGTATTCGAGAAAATATCCAAACAACTTGACTAATTCCTCCCACTGCGTTTCTTCTAACCTTATATAAAGTTGAAGATTTAACAAGCGAGAAAAAAAGTTGAGTGCGTGTTGAAATCGTGCACAAATTGGTCGTAAATAAGGCCAAGAGAAAGATAAATATTTAAGAGCGAGACTATTCCTTCCCAAAATTAATAGGTAAACGTATCTAAATCGGTTTGCGGGTTTGTGAAAGAAACTGCCGTTGGCCATTTTCCAGCCGCCAACTCTGCGCGACGAAGAAAACGTAAGGATACACGGCTTATATGCATACATAATAAGGATCTCTATTTTAATATAATGTAACGTTATCCTATGCTTTGTGCTATTAATAAAACGATAAAACGTTTCCTTGCTTCCTGCAATTTACGGTTACAACGCGAGAAGTGTTGCAATTGCCATTCTTCACGAGAGACGACGGCTAAAATAGTTTCACGTGATCGATACCTTTATCGCGTTCAGATATCGCATTAATCGGGCTGCATGATAAACTCTGCTATTGCCTAACTGTTCTACAGATATGCATCGAGCATATGCGAGAATATAAGCTTTATACATTAAGATACTAAAATTATTTACTGGTAATAACATCACTAGGTGACACTATTTTCTGAGAAGCTTAAAGACATTACATTTTCATAGGATTACCATTTTGCTTAAAGCAGTTAAAAATCGCAATATAAAGACTACGCCCAAAAATTTTTAGCTGTACAAAAACGTATTTGAACTTTAGCCACATGCACCCTACTATCTGACCTTGGTTCTTTGTTACCGCTTCCTCCTCGAACAATTAATAAAGCAAATGAATTGAGAATTTTGACACCATATTGAATAATCTCCAAAAGATTTGTTTTTGCAGCGTTTTAGTTTCAGAAAGAATTAACACATTTCTTCAAAATAGTTCATACTTTTTGTCGCCCTAAAATATTTCGGCGTGACCACAGATTATACAGACGCGAAGCTCTGTCGGTGCCTTTGATCTTTGTGGGTCAAATTTTATGACCCTGTAGTAAAAAAACGCAATGTTGTTAGTGGTGTGCGTGTACGAAATTCAAAATTGCAATATACATATGCAGTACATATTCGTTATTAAGAGTATTTGATAGTTTACGTACAAAAACCATTAAACAAAAAGGTAGACGTACCTATAAAGCAGGTAATTTAATGAAATGACACATTTCACAGAAATTTACACACACAAAAAACAATAAACTATCATCATTAAAACAAACACAAAGTGGCTACAATTTATTTATTTATAAATGTCTTAAGGTGGGTTTACCAAGATGTTCCCAAAAAATAAGCTCCTGGAGAGGTGGTCGATATCTCAAAGTCGTTGCATCTTAAAATACAAACACTTCATTACCTCGATATATTCGAAATTTAATTTACAGAAGTATATTTAAGACCACGATGATACTGCAGTGCATGTTAGATCTCCAATAACATATTCGAAGCATTTTTATTACGATGATTAAGGCAGACGATGAACCACGTTCATAAGTATTTGGACACCCGATTTTATTGTCAAAATCGTCGTTTGTCGTGGCCGTCTTGGTGGTCGAACTGTTAGTATACTTGCCTTTCGATCCGAACACGCGGTTTCATATTCCGGCCGGGACGATTGGTTTTTAATTACAGATAAAAATCAGAGTATGCCTTCTCGGATAAGGAAGTAAAACAGTAGCCCTCGTCAACGATGTTTGGCACGTTCAAAATCTCTACCAAAGATTGGAACACCTTTGGATTCGGCAAAATCTAGTGTGTTCGAACTGTGGTGTTGTTGGATCATAGTAATCGATGCCTAGAAGTGCGAAGTGTATTCCGTAACCCGACGCTTCTCCCAATAATACAACAATAACAACAACATATTTCATCAATAAAAATAACATATTTAAGTTTTTGTTTCATCTATGTAATCTCCTTTATTTTTGATAAAACCGGTGAACAATCAAGATATTCTTGCAATCAACGTTCATAAAGTTGCAGGTGTTATCCGGGTCCGTGCTTCTTTGAGCTTCTTCCACATATCAGCAGCCGATGTTCGTGTCGATGTTCACATCTCCCGGTCAAGTTCCTCCCACAACAGCTCAATGGGATTTAAATCTGGGCTCTGGGAAGGACACTCCGTAAATTTTAAAGATCCTTCTGCTTCTAAGTGTTGTAAAATTTTTTTAGAAATTTTAGATGCGTGTTCCCCGTCATTTTCATTTTGAAAAACAAAATTCTGACCCATAAGTCTTCTTCTTGAAGGCACAGCATTGTTTTGTAAAATATGTAGATATTGTTCTTTTCTTAATATGCCGCTGATATTTATAATCACCCATAACTATGCCGCCAAAACAGCCCTGGATGATATATCTGCTGTGCTGAACTGAAGGTACAATACATTGTTCTCTTGCACGCTCCCTTATAGATTTCACAAAAATACTTCGTGAACCAAAAATCTCAAATTTGATTCGTCGGTCCATAAAACTTACTCCAATCCTCCATAGTCAAATGTTTGTGCTCACAAACCCGTTTTAAAGATTTTTGTTTATTTTGGTAAGTAGCAGCGGCTTTTCCATCGCGATTCATCCATGCAGATCCGCTTTCCGTAAGCGTAGTTTTACAGTAGAAACTCTTACCTACTTCAAACGAACGACTTGATTTCTGTAGCGATTTCTAGGGCTGTGTTTCGCCTATTTCTCTTGCTAGTTACCGCTATTGCAAGATCTTCATGAGATGTTGCCCCCTTCGTCTCCCACTTCGTGTTTTGGTCACCAAACTGCCAGTTCATCGGTAAGTTTTTAAGTTATAATCCACAGTGGAGTAGTTTAACTTTAATTGGTCCGCCGCGATTAGGCTGTTGTGCAACACATTTGTGATCAGTAAGCTCGAGTATGACAGCATCGTATGGTATCCAATTTATACAACGCACTCTCACATGCTGGAGCAAATTCAGCGAAGGTTTTTGAAATTCATAATTTATAAAACAACTGGTAGCTACCCCGTACGCGGTTCTAATCTGGATGAAACTATGAACCAATTGCATATGCAGTCACTTACAACGAGAAGAAAGTTCCAGAGCGTACGACTTCTGAGTAAACTACTCAATAATAATATCGACTGCCCATATTTACTGTCCAAGATATGCTTCAATGTGCCAGTTTTTGCTACTCGTCATAGTGCGCCATTCTATATGCCTGCAGCCCGAACTAACGTATTGATGCGCTCACCAATTTATACGATGTGTCGTCACCGTAATAGGCTTATGGTGGACTGACTTTAAAATAGTGTTAATGTGTTAATTTTTTTTTGAATTATATTTAGGTATGGAAACCTACTTTATTATGTTATGAATTTATCATATATATTAGAACTTCTGTTGGACAATAAAGTTCTATTCTATTCTATTGTAATTGTTTAGCAATTTCGCGGTTACGTTTGCCAGCAGGATGACACGCAATAATAAAAGCACGCGTTTCTATTGGATCATCTCCGTGGTCGGATGGTTAGCATACTTGTCTTTCGATCCGATTGGCGCGGGTTCATATCCCGACCGCGACGGTTGGTTTTTAATTACGGATGAAAATCAAAGTATTTAAGAAAACGTTGTATATTGTAATGTGTTAAATTTGAGAAATTATTCAATAAAAATTAATTTTTCGAAATTTTGTTAATTATGTATACGATGAGGGTTCGGGAGTGTCCTAAACACACTCTTTCGGCAATTGAAATAAAACTAGATATCAATTAATGAAATTTAACGAGTATTAAAACTGAAAAATGAAAACTAACCTGGAATTATAACGATTTCATATAAACTATGTTTATATGTTGTCTATTGGAAAGCTGCCTATTCTTTAACCACCAAACTTGACTTCTACCTCGTATTTATGGTACGATTGAAAAGTTACACACTTAGAACTTGGGAACACAGCCAAACACCTGCTGTCAAAGTCAAAAATTAATTAGTATCCCGCTACTCTTTATTTTAATCGCAGTAGCGATTGTTTCAAACACAGCCGTATCTTAGAACATAGTCGCTTTCTGGATGTTACATTCGTTAAAAAGATCTGGACGTACTATTAACCTAAATTCAATGGCTCATTAATGAATATATAGAGTATTCTATTTGAAAAAGCGAAGTTAGACCTAGGAAGGATTGCAGTTGATACTTTGCTTGGAATGGTAAAAAAGTACTAAAATCGAATCATTGATAACAATGAATATTAATTTGATTGCGTAACATGAAATTAGTTTTTTTTTTTTTTACATTTTTCAGTACTTGTTTTATCTATTCCATGCGAAAGCAAATGTTACAATCGCTTTTAGAATAATATTTGTGGGTTGTTTACAACAACTATCGATACTGATCGTTACTTCTAAAACCGATCTATGAGTAGCACCGATACTTTTATTTCAATACTTCTTCGAGGGATAAATATCGATATGTTGATCATCCTAAGTTAGAACGCGTTGAAGTTAATGAAATTTGACACCAAACTGACATCTACAATATCATTGAGCGTTATAAAAATATTAACTTTTATTTTCTGGGAAAATGATTGATTTACAGGGCATTCATCAAATATTGAAATTTACGTGACTGAAGTCAAACTGAAATCATTCGTATTAAATCAAAGGAGGATGATGTCATGGGTGTATAATAAAATTTATAAATATTGTAATGTAATTTTATGATCCGTTTCGTTTAATTTGACGGTATCAATTTACCAAAATCGAAAACTTTTTGCCGAAGAAATCTATATTTGAATGCTTTTGAGTATCTATCTAACATTTTATTGAACAAATCATTTAAGTTTTACTCAGAAAGTCTCTTAAATAATGAATAATTCACTTATTAAGCCATAATCTCTTTCTTTTTCTTGAAACAGAATTGCTTAACTCAATTCTTGTTCAATAAAGAGCAGATCTGTATGGAAGCCCTATTACTCGTAGTTACTCCCATATAAGTGCGTGTTAGTAGAAAAATATATTATAGTCGAAAACTTTAGTAACTTTAAAGACAATATAAATTGTGATTCCACTTTCCATATAAAATTCTTACGACTTTATTTTTAATTGTCGTCTTCAGTTGATGTTGATATTAGTTTAAATTGTTTCTTTGTTTATAGTATGGATTCAACATGGTCATTCAACATCGAGAAGCCATTAACTGTATATCGCTCAGTCTCATACATAAAAGCCTTCGAACGAAGGCGCTAGTTCTGGAACTGCTGGCCGCAATATGCCTAGTAAAGGGAGGACATGAGATCATCCTGTCGGCGTTCGATAACTTCAAAGAGGTTTGCCACGAGAAGACCCGTTTTCAAACGCTGATGGAGTATTTTCTGAACTACGAAGCATTCCATATAGAGTTCATGGTAAGGACCAATTTGATTGGGTGTCACGATTTCTAAAATATCCCATTTCTAGGTGGCATGCATGCAATTCGTCAATATTGTCGTACATTCCGTGGAGGATATGAATTTTCGGGTCCATCTGCAATACGAGTTCACGGCGCTCGGCTTAGACGCGTATTTGGAGAGTTTAAGGCATACGGAAAGCGAAGAACTGCAGGTACAGATCTCCGCCTATCTGGATAACGTTTTTGACGTGGCCGCCTTGATGGAGGATAGCGAAACGAAGACGGCTGCCTTGGAAAAGGTCGCCGAGTTGGAGGACGAATTAGGACAAGTAAATATACTTCCCCTGTATTAGAAGAACTTATTCTTACAAAATACTGATTCAAAGATGTCTTGACAAAAGCCTTTGAACGTTTATGTCGAACTGACTTAACTGGTCTTAATCAGAAATTAATTTAATCGACGATTAAAGTTGCTTAATCGTGATTACTGATATCATAAAATCAAGTTAATCAGAAATTAACATACTAATTCGTGATTAACTATTTAATTCATTTTCTGTAAACCGGGCGCCAATGAACTAAATTTCCCGGAACGTTTAGAATTGAAAAGAAATGGTCGCCCTCTGCGAGAACCTAAAATCAAGCAAACTAATAAAAACAAAAGTAAAGAAGTGCATCACAATTTCCGTTGATCTATATATGATTTGGCCGATTGGATTTGTGGTTGTGATGTACATATGTAATGCGTTTTATTACTTTGTGTGCATTATATTTTCGAACGATTCCAAAGAAGGAAGAATTGCTCTGGAGTTCAAGTCTATATAAGGTTAGACATACATTTATTATTGCCAACATGTCCGCCCCGTAAATTTGACCACCAGCCACCACTGATTTGTATTGCCAGTAGTATTATATTATGCAATATAATAATAATAATAAACGGTGAAAACAAAGAAACAAGTAAACAAGAAAAAAGTACGAAGATAAGTTACTAGAAAACCGTGTAATCAAATCGTATTCACAATACAGCAACTTTACAAATAAGACAAAGATCATTTTGTATTTTAACTTATCCATGGATATTGAGGTAAACCCAATTAAATTAATAAAAAAATTGTTCCATCTGTTCCATTGCAGATATATATAACATATGGTTAATAAGAGTTCTTAGCAGTAGGGCAATTATCACGTATCCGTAGAAATATAGTGTCCCACTTAAAATAAACAAGTTATCATCGTTCGAATTTTATCCACTTTAGCAATTTATGTAGAACACTCTCTATAACGGCAGGCCATTTCCTTGTAGTAGTGACCTATCACATGCCCGACGCTATCATGATATATAAGTAAAGCGTGACAAACGGTTGCACCCGCTGTACATACAAGGAATCGAGTGGACGTTTGGTTATTATCGGTGATCGGTGTGCGTGTACTATTGTTCGTGTGTAATAGTACACGCATATCGATCAACCGATAATAACCGATCGTCCACTTGATTCCTTGTATGTACATAGTAAACACAGCGGGTGCAACCGATTGTTACGCTTTATATATAAGCAGATTTGTAAATAAGGGAATTGCAAATATCTCGAAAACTATTAGATTAAGGTATAATGTAATGTAATATTCTAAATGTAATGTAGAATACAAAATGATAATATACAGAATGTTCTTTAAAAAAGAAATTAACTTCGTTGTACCATTTTCTAGGTAATCGATAAAAATATTTTTAGGTTATGCACTGATAATTACTTTATATGTCAAATTTTAATGTTACATTCCTGTGGAGAATAAAAGGATTTTTTACTCACTCTGTATATTGCACCAACATGCTTAACACATGGTTTACTCTTATTCTAACATATTTTAGGTTCATGATCGTCTGCAAGAAATAGAATTAGAAGCATTGGCGAAGGTGGCTGAACTGGAAACTCTGCTGGCGCAAACGCGTTCTGAAAGAGACGAAATCTATGAAGCGAGTCGACTAGTCACGGAAGAAGTCACCACGTTACGAAGAGCCGTTCAGCACCACGAGGAAGAGTCTAAGAACCGACAGTCCATGCTCGAATCTAAGATTATTGAGCTCGAAAGTCTTACGAAGAGTCTTCCAAAAGGAGCTTCAAGTGAGTTTCTATATTTCTTACAACCTAGATGAATGTGATAAATAATAATAAATTTAAGACTTAAACTAAAATTCTGCGTGTGCCACCATCCAACATAGTGCTAATAGTTTAATAAAAAACACAATGCAAAGCAAAGAAACAAGAAAAATAACTCAATTTAAACAAAAAAAAAAACAGCATATGAAGCGGGAACAGCTTAGATCGGTATTTGCCCCTAAATCGACAACATTTCAATCGCTTCAGTTCCTGTGGTAATAAGCGATTGTATTTACTGTACACACAGTGAGTGAAGGATCTTTCAAAGGGCGACATTCTATGCAGCGGTGGAGAAATCGGCATTCTAAACCTAGTCGCGAGGTTGTATACGATGAAACAAAAGTTAACTTGGAGGAGTGGTAAGCGACGAGGTAGTATCGGCGGTATAAACAAGGCACTTTCTTACAGATTTTCTGCGTATCGTCCAGGTTTACTTTTGTGCCATTGTACATCAGTACGAAAACGAAGCTTTCAATAGAGATATGGTAGCGTTTTTGTTAATAGAATTTTGTGATAGAAGGCAGCTGTTTGTAATTCTCTTCTTTCATATTTACCCAATTTGTCTCTTGGTTTATGAGAGATGCGATCAAACTTTCTGATGCCATGAATGAATCTGATTTTGTACTATTTGTATGCGGTAAGATGTTACGCAATCTAGGCCAGAATGGTACACTTCGCAACAGTGTGTAAGATTAGGGAGAACAAGCGCATCACATAAGGTTTTCTCTGTTTTTTTTTTCAAATTCGCATAAAGCCTGTTTTACGCGGCGCGATTTATTGGCCAATTAATTGAACAAGTTTTTGACCAAGAAATCGGTTGAAATATGCTGCTTTACATTCTAAGAAATCGAACCGATTTTTGCTGTTTTACACGGTACGATAAAATCGAAGATCAACTTGTTCAATTAATTGACCAATAAATTGCGCCGTGTAAAACAGGCTTAAGATAATCGTATATAAGTATTAATTTGATCCCTAAAACTAAAAGAATTGTCAATGCTCAATCCCATACTTTTCACTTCAGTAGCAACTGACACACTGATATTGTTAATTTTAAAATTAACAACCTCACCCAGCCTCTCTATTGCCAAGAATCAACACCTAAGACTTTACACGATTTAGATGTAACGAATAAGAGAAAGAAATACCAGATAGCACGATCAAGTCCTCATCAACCTTTGCTAATGCCACGTCACTCTGTCACTTTAAAGGAGTAGTATAGCTGTACATCATCGGCATACATATGCGCTTTCATGTGGAACAGATCTTAAGGAATGAGGAAGTGTACAAGGAGAACAAGACCTGTATGTCTTTTGGATAAGGTGTCCGTTTTTAAGGGAGGTTTGTGGAAAATGTCTAAATATTTACGAAAATTTGTACTGTAGAGTACGTTGATTACTATCTCTAAGAGTTATGTGAGTGTGTTTTCTTAATTTTCAAAATTTTTTTCCGAAATAATATCGCATTTACGACAGAATTCCGTTTATAATAAAAATAAAGCTCAGATTAAATATAGTGATAATTACCTATCATCTGTGCAAAAACTATATATAATGTCCCCAGAATTTAATTTATAACTTTAAAAATAGAAAGAAACACATTCCTAAACCTACTCTGATGCTTTTATTGGCATATCAGTCAACACACTGTATAATTGCGGGTTTATAAATTTTTAGATATTTCACACAAGCCTCTTTAACCCTAGAACGGCCAAGTCAAACATCTTCTATATCGTGCTGAGGAAAAAATTTGTATTCCTCACGTATGATGTACCATATGGTGTTATAAGAATTTTTACAAAGTTATAATTTTGTTATTACTTGCATGAAGATGTTTTCTATCTACAAAAATTAAGCTAATCTATGGAAACGAATATGTCAGTTCTAATTCGTACGTTAAACTTCGTGATGCAGTTGGCTGTATAAATGCGCAAAGAGCGCGTGCGCAAAAGTTCGACCAAGTTCAACTTTGTACGCACAAGTTCGTTTATGTTTATGTGTCAAGCAAATGTCAAGTGCTAATATGTCAAGCAAATGTCAAGTCATGTTTATATGTTTTTTAGCGTTCGGTAATAATAACCCCTGTTCATGAGCCAATGTAGCTAACAGCAGTACTTTTATTTTGGTTTTTCGATTAATGATATGCATTTCATTAATAGGTACTTATATGTATACAAATCAGTACGCCTAGCTAGACACAAACGTGACATTAAAGTAACATTCGCAATTACGTGCGTATGACAAAAAACCGACATTGAAAATGCACTAATATATACGGCCAGTGGCGTTATTGTGCGTCATGCAGTTTTACGTACTTCTGCGTTATCGACATTCTACGTACGAGCGAGAACCCGCCTTTAGTGTTTCTAAAGCAACTTTTATTGGTTGTAATGCTGATATTCTATTAGAAAGCAAAGTAAGCTCGTTATCAGTAAAACTGATATCTGACTTCAAATCTGTGAGACTCTTTCTAACATAGTTTATAATCTTCGAAAAACGCTCTAGCATAATCAGTAAGCTATTCCAACGTGTTTTAGAATCCATTATTAACGAAAGTTCTCGACCAAATTCTTCTTTTACATGTTTTTGTAATATATCATTTTTTGTTGGCGATTTGCGAAAGGTTTTGACTACTTTTCGTACCTTTGTTATCAGAGAATTTAATTGTATATCCTGTATAGAATGTAATTGGGAGTCCGTAGATACGCTTTGTACTATTTGAAAAGTTTCACCATTGTTTTCAACGTCTTCGTCATCGAAATGATGTGTATCAGCTAACTCAACAAGTTCCTCATTATCACACTCAATTTCTTCTAAATTGTTTTTGCTATATAGCACTTCGGTTACAGCCAATTGTATACCATGTCCGAGACATAACTGATGGTTTGTACCGATCAGTTTTCCTACTTTCTTCATTATTAAAGCTCCATCTGTAGTAATTGATACTATATTTTTGGAAGAAATATCAAACTCCTTTATCGGCGGGCATAGATCCATGAATACGACATAATCCAAGGTTGAACACGTCTAAACCTGCTCACTGCACGCCACAACACGTTTGTAAGTGGTACATGGCTTCAAGTGCGGTTTTTAAAGAGTACCAAAAATTGTAAAACACATAAACACATGTTTTTTTTTTTACTTACCATCTGCGTGATATAATAACTAACAAACTAAGGTGTAAAATAAAGTATTTTCGTTTGAGTAACGTAAGGCTTTTACTAAATGCTTTAAAAACATAAAAAAATAATTATTTCTATACTTATTCTGTTTGTATATGTATTTAATATTCTTTCCAATTACCGGTAAAAGATCGCAAATTACCAGTAAAAATTTTGAAAGAATTTTCACAATTTACCGGTAAACCGGTATTGTAATCCCTAGGCTCGCCGGGCCCTCCGCTGGCTGTCCACGTAACATAAAATAGCTTGGACGTTCTAGGGTTAAAGTAGATACACATAAAAATATAGGGGTTTAGAACTAATGTGGCCACAGTTTCGATACAAGATAACCTTTCATAACACATGAGATTAAAACGCTTGAGATTAAAACCGAAACACTAGCGTTGTTTGGTATCATAAGCTAGTGTACACTTTTCTTGAAATAATAAATATAATGTCGGCGATTTTTGTTCGTATGAGTCAAATCAATAATCCCTAGTCAAATAAAATACCGTATTAACAAAACGTTGCGTGTGAATCATTTTGCTTTTATTCTAGGACTAAAAAGGCATTTGTATGTTAGTTGTGCTTGTTTTATATTAAAGGTCTGAGCACAAACATTTGTCATTTGCAATATTAGTCTTCACTGTACGTGCTTGCGTTACCTTGATAATACGTTTTCTTTAAACAAAATATTGTCGAAATACTTTCTTATGATTTAATTGAGAAATTATTTTGCACGCTTTATAGAGTTTTTCTAAAACCATTATTCATATTTTAGTTGCAGGCTTAGCAGATTTGCTCCACATAAACACCAACTCGTTCTCCTCACCGCACATATCGGGCGATCTTCCCCTACCGCCGCCACCCTCTCCAACTGTGATACCGCCACCCCCGCCGCCAGCTCCTTCACTTCCTCCACCACCACCTTGTCCGCCACCTCCACCGAGTAAGGTGAATGTTCCAATGGCGCCGCCTGCTCCCGGTCTAATGCCTGCCCCCGACGGTGCTATGACGATAAAGCGCAAAGTGCAAACGAAGTACAAACTACCAACAGTCAATTGGATCGCGCTGAAACCGAATCAAGTCCGCGGTACTATTTTCAACGAGCTGGACGATGATCGGCTGCACAACTCGATCGATTTCAACGACTTTGAGGAACGGTTCAAGATCGGTGCAGCCGGACCAATGTCGAACGGAAGCAATACGGTGACGGACGGTCTCAATACATTCCCGAGCAAGCGCTTTAAGAAGCCGGAAAATGTGTCCTTATTAGAACATACTAGGTTAAGAAATATAGGTAAGAATTTATAGCATATTGAGAAAAAACCTTAGAGGTATATATTTTAGAAGTTAAAAGTTTTCGGAATAAATGTGAATAAATGATGTCCCCTTTTGATTTGATAACTGCTCGAATACTGATGGCATACTTTTTACAAGCTTGTTGCACAATTCAGGTGTTAACGTGCCCTAGAGTTGTTTTAATGTGGATTGTTCCTTAGGTATTTTTTCATTTCGTCCATTCATTTTCGATGACAATAAGTTCGGGCTGCTTTGGGGGTCAAAACAAAACTTGTATATTCTGTTGGGCAAACCACTCTCTAGTAGAACGCACGCTATGATACGAGGCACCATCCATATCATTTGCCTTTTGGAAATTTAAGTCCTTTTGAGACAGTTTCTATGAAAAACCTCTCTTTTATTTCTGATCATTCGTTTTCTTTTACAACCAAAATGTTGTGTATATGTGCTTAATTTATTATTTTCAATTATTGTAACTCGTCCAACTCTTTTTATCATTTTCTCGGTTTTCTCGGTTATACATCATACACGATCAGATACTTGTTTCCGCCAACTTTCGAACGTTCTTATAAAGTAATCTGCTGCGTTATGTATATAAAATCCTATATTTTCGGTGCTTGATGTTAAGGACTTTTTAAGTGAAATGTTGACCACAGTAACAAAAATTTAAATGAAAACTTGTTTACAAATAAATGAATTAAACAAAAAAGTAATGTAATTAAGGAAAACTTGAAGTATTTAAAGTTTAGCGAGGATAACACCACTTAAATATGAATCAAGGTAGCACACAATTCGTCTAAAGAAAATAACTTGGTGAATATAACAATTTATTTTCAGTATAATCTCCTCTAACTTCAATACATTTATTACAACGATCAATTAATAATTCTATACCTTTGTCAAAATAATATAAAGTTTTGCCTCCAAAGGTTTTATTACAGCTGCTTGCAACTCCCTATTGTCCTTAAAACAACGTCCTCTAAGGTCTTTCTTTAAATGAGAAAATAAATAATAATCACTTGGCGCCAGGTCCGGACTATACGGTGGATGTTCGAATTCTCGCGGATGGCAGCTTGTGAAATGATGGTGGACGGGAGCATTGTCGTACAATAATCGAACACCTTTTGTCAATTGTCCTCGACGTTTTGCATGAATATTGTCCCTCAATTTATGCAGCAATGACGCATATTGTGCTGTTGACAGTTGTATTCCGCTCTTTAAAGTCAATGAGTAAAATAATACCCTCACAATCCCAAAATATCGTAGCCATCACCTTCTTCGTTGATTGAACGACTTTCGCCTTTCTGGGACATCGAGTCGTCACTACTCAATCGATTTCTTTTTAGATAGAGGATCATAATACAGAACTATTGTTTCATCTCCTGTGACAATGGACTCCAAAATCGGTTTCGGGTCGTCTCCACAGATGTTTAAAAACGAGCGCGCACATTCGACCCGACGTTCACGTTGAAGAGCATAAAGAAGCACGTTGTCTGGCTGGCTATTAAAAATCACTACTCTTCGAGCCGCAATATATAAAGTGTAGACCTCGCACATGTGCGACTATGACGCAATAGAGCTTAAACACGCCCGAATCTGTATAAGCTTGTCTGGCCGAGAATTTATGGCGCCTACTTCGTACATTTTACTAGGCTGAAGTAGCTTTATAACAACTTGGAAACTTCAGATCGGGACAGAGGTTATGACCCTGGCGCGCATTCTTGAAGTTCAACAGTTTGCAGTGTAGTTTTCGTTGGGCCTGTCTCCATTAATTACTCTCCCATTTTCTGTCTTTCAGTTTATACACTATTATAACCTATGTTTAGAATTATTATCGTGCTATTTCAAAATCTGATCTGAATTGTTTAAGCTAAACCAAATCTTTTTTGAATCATAGTAATATTTTCTGGTACGATTTTAGTAAAAGAAGAACATATTTCTTGTTTTCAGCCCGTTTTATACTAGATAATTTAATTTCAAAATTCACCTAATTCGTCTTCTTATATTTATTTGTGGCATAGTTACCCTGCATTTTTGATTATGTGTTTGATGTTTAATATAAATAAGAAGTGCACGTGAAAAAAAAAATGGCTAATAACAATAACCAAAAATTAATGCTAGTATAACTATATTGGTGGAAGCAGCACAATTTTCTGCTGCATACAATTGCGTTTGCCTCTCAGTTTATGTTGCTAACCTCCAAAAACAACACTGAATATATTTCCCGGCGACACCCAGTACCAAGGGACATGCCGTTCCAGAAGGTAGCAAGGTTCACCACCTATCGGGCAGCATTCGTGCATTCGTACCGATAGGGTGGTGGACATCTGCACTCCTGTTTGTCTTGCTACCTTGGGATATAAATTGAGAGCCAAACGCAATTCTACGCAGCAGAAAATTGTGCACGAAACTACGCTGATGATGTAGGCAGAAGCATGTCCGTGTGTTAATGCTATTTTCTCTGCTACATTGTTTTTTCCTGGAATGATTCTACCAATACCATGAGCTATATTAACATTAATTTTTGGTTATAAAAAAGAAAACTTACTTGCGTAATGAAATTCTTATCATATAAACGAAACCAAAATTAATTAAAATCCTCCATAAAGACAAACTTAAAGGATGCATTAAGTATACGGAAGCCTAAAAACTTCTAATTTTATTAATTTCTGTTGAATATAATGTTTATAATACTATTCAAAATGCTATTTTTTAATATGTTCTTTTGCGTTTCAGCAATATCAAGGCGAAAACTAGATATGCCAATAGAAAAAGTGATAAACGCAATAACAACCTTAGATTTAAAACAATTGCCTTTAGAGAATGTCGAACTCCTGCAACGGATGATTCCGACAGATCTCGAAACGAAATCTTATAGGGAGTACATAATTGAAAAGAAGAACGTTAATCTTCTAACCGAGGAAGATAAATTCCTTCTTCAACTTACGAAAGTTGAACGCCTTTCAGTCAAGTTATCCGTGATGAGTTACATTGGTAACTTCTTCGATAATCTGCACCTAATAACACCTGTAAGTTCCTTTCATATATGCGTTCGGGTAAAGTACTAATAAAATAATTTTGCATTTTAGCAAATACATGCAATAATATCTGCCTCAAGTTCTGTAAAGAATTCCAAAAAATTGAAATCCGTCTTAGAAATAATCCTCGCCTTTGGTAATTACTTGAATAGTAGCAAAAGAGGACCAGCATATGGTTTTAAGCTACAATCTTTAGATACCTTACTAGATACTAAATCTACCGATAAGAAAATGTGCCTTTTACACTACATCGTAGCGACAATAAGACAGAAATTTCCGGAATTGATCAATTTTGATTCGGATCTGTTGTATATCGAGAAAGCTGCTGTTGGTAAGTTTTTTTCTTTTGTTTTGCAAAATGACTTCGAATCAGGGTTTTCGGTTTTTTCCTTCCTCTTTCCTAAAACATTTCTTTCGCAGTATCTCTGGAAAATATCATAACAGACGTGCAAGAATTGGAGAAAGGCATGGATGCCGTTCGAAAAGAGGCCGACATTCGAGGCAAGGGGAGCCAAAGCTTAGTATTAAGAGATTTCCTCGCGAACGCTGAGGATAAGCTCAAGAAATTGAAGAGTGACGTTAAAACTGCTCAAGATACGTTTAGGGAATGCGTTGAGTATTTCGCCGAATCGCCAAGAACGACCGATGCGAACTCGTTCTTTTCGCTGCTGGTTAGGTTCACAAAATCTTTCAAGGTACGTAGGAAACATAAAAAATTAAGTTGTATTATCTTACAGATTACTAAAGCGGCAACTACATGGCAAAAACATATCTGAGAAGTTAGATAACACGGCAGAATGTAGTTACTCTTGTCATATTTTGAAAAAGCAGTGTGGTGGCATTACTAGAAATTGCTTTACATTTTAGCAAACAATAAATTTACAGAAGCCAGCATTATTTTTTCAATAGGTACATCAACCTGCACAAGTTTTATCAGTTTGTAAGAAATTCAACTAAAATATTACGTGCGACGTGAATTATACCAAAAAATTGTAGAGTATATGATAACATAGGTGTTATCATTAAAATTATTGCATCTTTTTGTGAAATCTATTTCTTTTTCAAACCCCGAAACCGAAGGACATTGTGACATAAATGACAAAATCAATAAATCAAAATTAAAAACGATTGCATCACTGGTTCCTAAGCAATTTTGTCAACACGTAGTGTCTTTATTCCGCACCTGAGTTACGGCTGTCGCAAGTTTCATCCGCTATATCTATATACTGAAGTTAGCTTTGTTACAACACACTCAGCTCTTTTTTTATATTGCGCATGTGTAGGATGGTAAATTTACGATTTTCTGAGGGTGTTGGAACAAGCCTCTGTATCGATGATTTGTCATAAGAAAGTGAACCAGCTCAACTGAGAATGAAGTGATTAGATGTCAAAAAAAAGAAACACATATTTTAATTAACGTTACTAACCAACAAACTAAATGATTGCCATGTGAACTTGTTCAATATCTTAGCAATTGCATATTTGTATATGGAACACTATCAGCGTCAAAGTGATTATATTATATTTTTGAATCAATAAATATTAATTATTTGAATCAATAAATATTAATTATTAGTTAATAGGGTAAGAGGAGGATGCTTTAGTATCTTAGCAATTGCGCCGAAACTGAATATTTGTAAATGGTCAAGGTGATTACGAGGATCGTTCGGAAACTACGTGGCCTAACAAAGAAAACGCAATTTTTTTTCGACAAAAACATTTTATTTTTCAATATAGTCTCCTGCTCGCTCAACACACTTATTCCAACGATATTCCAAATTAACAATACCTTCCTTGTAAGTCGATTACCTCGGAATTAGACGAAAATCTCTTACCGGCGAGCCATTTTTTCAGGTTTAGGAACAGATGATAATCACTGGGAGCCAAATCTGGGGAATAGGCCGAATGAGGTACTGATTCAAATCCCAATTCATGAATTTTGGCCATCGCAATCGCAGGTGCATTATCCTGATGGAAAAGCACTTTCTTCTTTACCAAATGAGGCCGTTCCTCTTTGATTTTGTCGCTAAGTTGTGCAACAAAGTGGCATAATACTCGCTATTTATTGTTTTTCCCTTTTCTAAGTAATCAACCAAGATAATTCCATGAGAATCCCAAAAAACAGTTGCCATAACCTTTCCTACTGACAAAACCGTTTTTGCCTTCTTTGGTGGTGGAGAACCTTTGTGTGTCTATTGTTTGGACTGTTCTTTGGTTTCGGGAGTATAATGGTGGATCCAGGATTCATCGAGGGTTATGAAACGGTGTAAAAAGTCCTTCAGATTGTGGCGAAAACGTGCCAAAAGGTCACGAGAAACACTCAAACGATTCAGTTTTTGCCCCGGTATGAGCAACCGCGGCACCCAACGCGCCGAGTATTTTTCCATTACCAATTCTTCAGTTAAAATTCTGCGCACACTGTCATTTGAGACACCCACTATGTCTGCTATCTCACGCACTTTTACTCGACGGTCATCCAATACGATACGGTGGACTTTTCCAATCATATCCGAGGCAGTTTTAGGACGTCTACTACGGGGTTCATCATTTGTGCTCGTACGACCACGCTTAAGTTCGGCAACTCAGTTTTTAACCATTGAAAACGAAGGAGCTGATTCCAATAGTGTTGAATCCAGCTCTGCTTTAATTTCGGTTGGTTCAAATGAAAGTACTTTATCACTGCTCTCAACTCAGTTTTTAACCATTGAAAACGAAGGAGCTGATTCCAATAGTGTTGAATCCAGCTCTGCTTTAATTTCGGTTGGTTCGAATGAAAGTACTTTATCACTGCTCTCAACTCAGTTTTTTCCATTGTTTACAAAATCACACGAGACGTTCACTTTGGCGTACTGTCAAAAACATACTAATTGACAGATTGCTCTGTGCTGTCATATTTAATCTATTAAAAGATGATTCTACAAAACGGTAATGAAAATTCCTTCGAATTCGCGCCATCTCTGTGTTAGGCCACGTAGTTTCCGAACAATCCTCGTATATGGTGATTGATGGTGGTTTTGGTTCAATATTTATTCAGTTAATAGGATAAAGGGGGACGCCCAGAGAGGGCGCCTCTGAACTGCTTTTTTTATAGGTTATGTTGCATTATGATTGCCATGTCACACGAAATGTATCTGATATCGGCGCATAAGTAGCGCTCCATTATCGTAAACGTCTCTAGTGTGGGTATACGTCACATAAACCCTACCCTTATATTATTTCGCGCAAATGCGTATTGTCTCTCGCATGTAACGTTTTAGGTTAACCTCGAAATCTGATGAAATTTTTCTTCAAATTTAAGTTGACAGATGGGAATGATAAAGTAAGATGTATTGGAAAGTAACTACCTGCAAACGTTTCTGTTGAAAAACTGATTGAACTTCGTGATTTTTCAACAGAAACGTTAAAAACAGCTACAATAAATGTTAATTTTCAATACACCGCGTCATATTTTATTCCGTGTTTTTGGCGGTATTTCTTAAATTTTTTGATATAATTATCCTCTAGACATCTTTGGTGAATTATTTTTGTTCTTCTATAAGGGCAATTTGTAAATATATGGTAAATGTCGTCTTTAGGATAGATAAATAAAATAGGATTGTCAAATTCGGAGATCGTAGTGCGATTGTCAAAGAATTCATATAATAATTCCATTTGAAAATCTGTCCGAAATTCTTATTTTCTTCTCTCTAGTGATTGTAGTAATGATTTAACATTTTTGAAATGTCAGTAAACAATGAAAGAACGAATGACTCTTATCAACTTTACTTTGTTTTTTCGACTTTGATTTTATCGATTATTACTTTTTAATTGATATTTTTTAACGACCATTATTTCTAACAAACGATTTTTATCAATTACTATTTTTGAAAGTGTGCTTTATTAATACCATCTTATTGGAATATTTGAATAATTAAATAGTTTCATTGAATGTTACTTATTACTAACCTGGGCAAATATGCGGTAACAGCCAGGGGCGTGGCGAGCGCATAAAAGTTTACACATAAATTAGAAGGTAAGAAGTAAATTATAAAATGTGCTGAAACACTTACCGTTTTAAGTCTTCTGTGAAATCACAAACTGGGTAACATCTGTTAACTATTTGAATCATTATATAAAACTACTTTCTTTACTTGATGAAAATATTTGTTGTAGTAAAACGCAGCCCGCAACCATGTTCCCCAACGTGTAACAATCGGCTGTGGTGGTTCAGATAAATCAGGACAGTTTGTGAAATAGTCGGGTACGTTTTGGGGACTTTAGAAATACTGTCTTTGTACTAGCAATCAGTGCATTTACTAGTGGAAAACATGTAGGAATCGTTCGTTCTGGACCAACACATTAGAGGGATTTTACAAACTAGACATTGAATTTTAGCGCCACCAAAGATTAAGTCCGGCATGTCCACTATAAAGTTTTTAACTGTGTCTGCCATTGGTCGTTTTCGCGACGTACCTAACTGCGACATTTTTACTGACGCTGTGAGCGCGTGAAATAAATAATCGCCGACTCCGCACCACTTATATACTACACTGACTGTTACCGCTGTTTGCCCAAACTACTCATTACTTCTCAGATTACACATTGCCAGAGATTTTCAAAAATAGTAGCCAGCAAAGAACTTTGAAGTAACGGAAAATATATTCATGAAAGGAATTAGAGAAATGTATACAGAAAAATATATTGTTAAGGATATAGAAAAGTGCGACCTTCAACTCTCCTTAAGTGCATTTTGATACAAATCTAGCGCACAAAACAAAGTTTCACATTTTCTGTCCCATTATATCATTCATTATGTAATAGTGCTTAATTGGTTAATTAATCAAGATATATTTCTAAATGTTTTTTTTTTGTGAATTAGATAGCACTTTCTTGAGTACAACGCATACACCACATTAAATGCATATTGCGGCATTGTATCAAATGATCTTACTATTAGTTTTCCAATTACTTTTGGATAAATAGTTTTATTGAGTACTATTTTTGAATTATTTTAATAATGGAAATAATAGAATGAATTCGTTTAATATTGCATTTAGCAGTGATGAAACAAGAAACTCTTTTGCAAACGTATCATTTGTATTTAAAATAATTTCCTTGAAAAATATTTGAATTTTGACAATTTTGTGCCAATAAGGAAGCCCACGAGAAGCAAGTTTATTAAGAATTACGAAATAATACTAATATTAATAATAATACAACCAACAATGAATGGTAAAATGACTTCTAATGAATTTATATGGGTCTTGTTTTCTCAAAAATTAAGTAATTCTTAAATCAAGTTACCCGATGTACTAAACCTTGAAAAAACATATCTTTTCGTACTCTTGGGTTGACAATCTGTACAATCTTTGCAAATTGACTGATACTAGCGCTAATAAACATTTTTTTCGAAAATATACCATTGTTTGTTTTGTTTGGTATTTAATAATTTAATAAAAACATACTTATGACTACAGGTAACAGATCAAGAAAACGAGCAACGGCGAAGGCTAGAATTAGCCGCGATGAACGCGAACAATAAGACGAACGAAGACGTTCTCAAAAAGAACAAGCTGAATCAGAAAAAGCAGCAGGTATGTGATCTTGAGACTTTGCTGGCTAACGAACTCATGAACCTCAACCTAACCACCACCACCACTTCATCTAGTCATTTCGCTTCTCGTACCACCACTAAAAAACGCATCATTTCAAACGAGGCGGCCGTTAAACTCGAAGCTTTGTTGCTAAAAAAACCTTTCACGAATTACTGCCCTGCTTAATAGCTACTGTCATGTTTCGTGAATGCATATTTATTTATCGTAATATGTGTTCTGTATGTAATTTTGTTACTTAATTGTAGAAATCGTAGTTGTAGCATTTGTCGATTGTGATAATTTATAGTGAATAGAAATATTCATTGTTTTCGGTGAAAATGGGGTGATATTAGTCGTAAAATAAAAGAGTTATAAATTATTAATTTATATTTTTGATAATTTTATTAATTTGGAGGTATTTTTTCATGTAACAGGGAATATTTGTAAATACTGATGTAAATTTGATCAATATGCCATTTATACATTTTGTAATTAAATTATAAACACACTTAAGACATGCATAATTATTGTAATAACACTGCATTTACTAACACCTTTTTACGAAAATGTTAACTCTTCGACTGAGGAAAGATGATATAAATTATGGGGTTATCTGAAATAGCTGAAGCATGACTATGAGAAGCATAAAAACATTTAATACAACTTATGTCTTAGCTCGCGAACATGTTGGAGCTGTAATAAACGATAAAAGCGACGAGTTAGCAAAACGGACCAATCGTTGAACGCGCATTTTTCTATAACGCGCGCCGATTGGTGGGTTTTGCTGACTCGTCGCTCTTATCGTTTATCGCAGCTCCATAAACTTATCCTTCGAGTGTGTTTAACGGGTCAATCGGTGAGCGTTGCACCTTTCTGTAACCATGGTTACAGAAGCGAGCTGCGATACTCGATAAGAACGACGACACTAGCGAAACAGAGAGATACATTGTTTGTATGCGGGAGTTTATGTTGGAACTACGCGACATCTATGACAGCGACGGTGAACAAAGACCCCTAATAGGGGACCAAAAAGATTAAAATCAAAAAAGAAAGAATGAGAATATTTTGGCAACTGTCAAAGTAACACGCTTGTCGGTTTCATAAACGCCATCATGGTTGTATGTATCTCGACGTTTTGTCGCTGCTAGTATTGTCGCTCGTATCAGTATCGCAGCTTCACTATAAACACACTTTCTTTCGAAAAATGTTTTACTTCAGATTTAAAAAGTGTTTTGTTTAAAACTGGTTTTACACTCAATTTTTTACTTGGACTACTTGTCGATATGTAAGGTGCCCGTCTAAATTTTAATATTTTGAAAAAAACAAACTAAAGGACTATTAGTTGTTTTAATACTGAAAAATGATGAAGACCTTAAATCATTAACGTAAAAAAGCGTGAGTCAGAGCAGAACAAAAACATTTTCTTGGCAAGAGATACCAAACTATATGTCTAAGCCTTAAAACCTGGCACTGCAGAGCATAAAGCCCACAATATAAAGCATTTCACTGTAGAAAAGAAAGCTCTGAACATAAAGGATGTAAAAATAAATCGGAAAAGAACTTTAGGGCATACAAGCGGGACGGAAGAAATCTTTAAAATCATCGACAGTTAGTCCCACAGTGTTCGCGGGCCCAATATTCACATTATGCGCACTGTCGCATATCAACTTGATAATCGTCATAGCAAACAACGCATCCCATTCAGGTTTATCAGTTTTGGTGAAAGTCCTTAGCTTCGAATTTGAAGGCTTTTTCCCCTTTTAGGGATTACGTTCAGAATTACTGCGTTCTTCGATTAAAAAGGCAATTTAATTTTTAATTTCCACGGCTTTACAATTTATAGCCTTTTGCCTTGTAACGCAAGTTTTCTTATCCAAATCAGGTATTGGCAAAACATTGGGCAAAGACAGGTGATCTGAATCATTATTCCTACTTACCTCATTAGGCAATTTATTGCATTCCGGCCACTGTATTAACAAATTTGGAGCAAATGCCTCAATTGGTAAAATATCTGTTGTAAGAACAAATACTGGTGACATTAAAACCACTGATCATATCTGAAACATCACCGAATCCCAGAAGCTTAACCATTGCATTAAGCTTCTGTGCTCTAGCTGGATTCATTATTTGCGACCTACGTTTAGAAATCCTTCGTTTTTTTTTTAAATTCTGAAACACCCCTGGCCCATTAGTTGAATACCTCACTTAAAGATAAGTTTTATACTTTCCTCAATATATCTCTACACAGATCTTCTTAAGGGCTCTGGAATAAGGAGAAAACTCTTATCCACCAATCTAATGATGTTATTCTTTTATTTAGTTAGGATTATCTTTCTGTCTAGTTCTCTTACAGATGATTGAGTTTTCATGTAATTTCTGAGCGTTCTTCTTGAAAATCCACATTTCTTATCAACAAATCTTTAAGACATTCCCTTTTTGAATAAATCCAATAGCTCGGACATTATATCATTTGTCCAGTTAGTACGTATGCCTTTATACTTTTTGCACATGTAATAACAAATAAATGTAAATTTTTAAAACGTCCAGAAATTAAGGCTCGGGCCTTATTACCATGTTGAATGGAAAATAAAGCCTGGGTCTTATTATCTGTTGCTTTGCATTGATTCCTAATTTGAGGTTATAACAAAAAAGAAATCGTAAAATAATAGAAATAGCCTGTGACTTGTTTTCTGTATTGTTGGGAGCTTATGACAAAATTAAAAAAAAAAATAGCGTTTAATATTTCGTTGTGTTGCTATCATGCTTTGAAAACTGTTATATTTTTGATACAAATCACATTTATCTTTTTTTAGGTTTCCGTTAATATGCCATTTAATGTTTAATGTTAACTTGAGGCCATATGAGTTTTAGTACCTTTTTACTCAGAATTGAGTGCCTTTTAAGAATTTGTCAGAAAATGTCATGTTCTATTTAAAAAAACTTAACTTGACCTTCCTGTGGTCTTGAAGCGCTCTCCTAGAACTGCGATAATGTCATCGCTACATGGATCAGTTCTTGTATTAAAACGTTCACTTGAAACTTTTTTTCATAAAACTAACCGCTTCCAAATTATTCGAGTGATTCAAGATAAATGGACCACCTGCGTATGCGATCAAGAAACGATTTCATAGCGAATTGGAAAGATCATACACAGGAATTCCATTAAAAAAAATCAATTTATTTCTAATTTTCAATACTTTTTCAAATATTTTGGCGTTATATTTGAAATATTAAAGAAAAATATTGCTTACGCCTTGGAAATTACACCTTTTTTTGTAAAATGAATATCATCAATAATAGCTATTGGCTTAAGATATAAGGGAACATTCTGAATATGAAAGCGAATCTATGTCACAGTTGAAGAGTTAACAATCTCTTACACACAAGTAACCAAAACTACCTGAAACCTAAACTAAAACTAAAGCAAATTTGAACCGAGTAATTTCCTCGTAGATACGCTAAGGTGCGTTTGTAGGGTATCAATCTGACAAGTGAAATTATTGTAAAATAAGATTGCATCATTTAAAAACTAATCGAAGTATATGTAGTTTTTACATACCACTAAATATGAAAAAAGAAACGTTTGATAATTTGTTTGGATACCTTTTATAGCATTAAATTTGATATTGACTATTTACAAAGAGGATGCCTAAAAATATGCAAGAAACGAGACCATTTCCATATCAATAAACATCTCGTCACTTCCCCTCCTTAACATAGAAATTCAAAAACATCCTTGATAATTGCACGCTTCACAGCTTCTTGTTATAAAGCATTTTGCTTCGCATGCATACAGATTTTTTAATTGTAATATTCAAACCTGTACCTAACGCTAAATACACAGTTTGTGGATATCCAAAACCAAAAAAAATAATAACGATGAATGTTATAAACAACCAACGCTTTTTCTAACTAAAATTTTACAGTCCTCTTGAAAATACCTCGTGACCTCTTTGTCCACGAACAGGACATATACTGTACACAACCTGCAATTCTATTCTGCAAAACGGCTTATTCTCTCGCTCGACTTGCCGAGATAATACACTGAAAATATCTTTTCCGTTTGTTTCGAACATGTAAGTAGGTCTGCTTCAATTCCAGGCATGATATACATATATAATGTGATTATGAGAGAGATGATTAGAGTGATTTGACTTAATTACGTTAACACATTACAAGTGAGATGTAATTTTACTTCCTTTAATATATTATAACCACACTGCGGATCGACGACCGCCTCTATCACTTCGCATAGACTTTGGTACAGAGTTATGTCCATCAGTCAACCCACTCCCTTCACCGCGCTCCGCGAATGTCAGTCGCCAATACTTTCCGTTCGATGCATCATCACTAAAGCTGGCCACGAGCGGTACCGCGCAGTAGCGTAGAGTCGACCAGGCCTCGCGTTCCACTAGAGTTATTCTGCTAATAGAGATGTTTGCTGCCGCAAATAATTTCGCTCATCTTTTAAATAAAAATTAAATAACACGTGCTCAAACACTTACCATTTTAAGAGTCCTCCGTGAAATCACAAAGTGAATAATGTCTGTTAAATATCTGCAACATTAGATATGTTTCAACTGTTGTTTCGGCAAAACTAGTACGGCATGAGGAAAAAATGCGTTTATATGCAGAGAACGAACGTTCTACATCTAGTGACGTAATATTTGCGTAAGTAAAATAATCTTTCAAATACTTAACGATTCTGTTGACGCACCTTCACAAATGTGTCTTAATGTGCCAAAATCAGAATTTTTCTCAAAAACACTCAAATTTTTCTAGAATAGAAACATTTTTTGCGTCTTCAATCGCGCATAGCTGTGCGTGAACATGTTGCATTATTTGTAGAGATTCTTCTAACGGCACCGCAGGATTTTGTAATTTTTCTATTGCATCTGCTAGCCCGAAGTAATTGTCGTTAATGATTTTTAAATCCATTTTAACCTGACTATCTTGAAATTTCGACTGGCTTTTCTGGATAGCGGCAGCTTCCTTTGTATCGAATTATAAAACCACGTTCTTAATATTGTCAAAATATTTATGATAATAAAACGCGGCCTGTAACCATGTTCCCCGAGTTAGAATAGGTTCTGGTGGCTCTGGTATACGGGGGCACAGTCTGAAATTCGCGAATACGTTTCGGTGATTTGACAAATACTGCTTTGGTATGCGCTATTAAAGCGTCTACCTCAGGATAACATTTTCTGATACTATCCGCCACAAGATTGAGAGCATGAATTTTACACGTAATGTGTAACAAATTAGCGGAATGCTTTTTAAGAAAGCATGTTTGCAGCACCATCACTCACTAACATCAAGAGTTGGTTTGTTGAAAGTTCAAACTTGTCCAATGTATTTAACACTAACTTTGAAATTACTTCGGCAGTACACTGTTGTATTCGTTTGGAGACTAATAGAATTTAAGGTGCCGATTGATGAGGTTCCAATTTGCGTGCCATTACATTAAGAACAGAATGTTTCTTCCGATCTGTTGTTTCGTCGACACATAACCACAATTTTTGATCTTTCAACTCCGATTTTATTTTTTGTTCAATATGTTCGCGCGCAGATGGCACAATTCTTCGTAACGATGTTCGACTTGGTAATTTGTACTTCGAATAGTTATTCCAAAAGCAGATAAATGGTTCCTTGTCTAGTAAATTAAACGGTATATTACATGGATAAACTTAACACATAAATTAAATATAAATTTTTCATTGTCTCGTGCGCAATTTCTTTTTGAGACATGCTTTTCACTATTTACGTGTCGTAGACAATGTTGTCTGGACACATTAACGGGATTTTACAGATTACACATTTAATTTTAGCACCTTCGTATATTAAGTCTGGAATTTCTGCAATAAATTTTCGAAGTTTGTCCGACCGCGGTCGTTTTGCTGACGAAATCATAATTTTTCTAGGACAGATAAACAATTGCGCAAATGACCGGCAGCGAAAATGTCCGTACTGCTCCGCAGACGAAGTAATACTACCGTTCCTCTCGGTCCGAACTGATTCTACGCCGATGCGCGGTACCGCTCGTGGCCAGCGTTAATCATCACCACTGATATTTTACATTTAGATTGAGCGCCTGTAGTCAGACAAACATACACAAGTAGTATCGTCCGACTGTGTACCGCTTTCCCTAATGCATATACATGCCGCGGTTGGACGAATGTATCGTGCCCCACTCTGTCTCAAGCGTCAGCGATAGAGACGGTCGCTGATCCGCAGTATGATTATAACTAAAGTAGATCAGAAATATTTTCTCTAAATATTGTTGTAGTACTAGTAATTGGTACCTAAAATTACGAACAAATTTACCAATTGCCAATGCTTTTATTTTCTTTTTTATTAAATTATGCACCATTTAAAGAATGAATAAGTAAACAGTTTTACAAAAGCGTTAAATTCTACAATTCCAGGGAATTGGGACACTGTATGAATTAAAAAAGTGGAAAACATCACAACACATTAGTGTGGGAAAAGGTCCCCCACACGAGTTTCTTATACTTTTTTTTCATTTGTATGTTAACGCGTTTTGAATAACAAATATAAATTACTTACGCAGAATATTAAATATTGACACTCACGTAAACAGAAAATGCAAAATTTAATAATGTATCTAATGTTGGCATTTTAATTACATTAAACTGGCAGTTGAAGTACACTACGAACATAACCTAATTAATGGAACTTCTGGCTGGAACATGGCGAAGGTTCGTGGTGCACTTGTGTGATCAAGCACAAGTTAAAATTAGTAACATAGCAAAACTTAAATGTTGTTAGTGTTGTACCTTATTTACTGAACACTGAACATTTGACTATTTTGTCATTAGTCCATTATTACTATCAAGAAGAAGAAAAAATAACCTAATTAACTAAATTCTCTAAATATTTCTTCACTAGACTAGCGTACTGTGTTGCGTTGTTTTATCTGTGGGAGCATATCAATATTTATAGTGCACTCACGACATCGCGAATTGACAGTATTAGTTATTTTTCTATTTATACCAACAATTTGAGCTTCATTTCACTTGCGTGGATGTCAATATTTAACGAATGCTCTTTCTTTAAAGAGAGTGGCAGATATATAGTGTGACCACCTTCTGCGTGGGTGGAAGATAATTCCCTGAGTAATTTAGAGAAAAAGTAAATATAACAAATATTCGGAGACAAGTATACATATGTTCAGTTTCCACAGTACACGATATAACTTTGATTTTTTAATGGAACACCTGGGGTGCTTCTGAAAATGCTGGGTAAAGGTATGGTACTGGTAATACAGGTAATGGCCACGTGACTTCTCTTACCCTTTTTATTCGAATGCAACTGGGTGATGGATGTTGGAGTGGGGTGAAGTTCGAAATATTGTTAGTTAGGTTAGATTTCAATATTTTGAAATTTGTTAATTGTATGTCCTCTATAATTTGCAAAGAAAAAAACGAGTTGTAATCATTGGCACATTGGTTGCATATTTTTTTCTGTTTCTATTAAAAGTATTTTTCTTGTATACCTCTATATTTATTTTTTTATTTAAATATTGCGTAATGCTTATCATATATATATTCTTATACGTAGGGACCTAAAAAAGTTTTGAGACTCGGGTTTAAAAATTATAATTTTTCAAAATACATTCCATTTTTTCTATACACTTATGCATTCTTGTGAACCATGTATTAAAAATTCCCTGCCAGACATCTTGTCATTGTTCCATACAGGCCTCCTCCCAAGCCGTAATTAATTCCTCATTGGCGAATCGACGTCCCTTTTGAATATTTTTGATACGAGGAAACAATCCAAAATCACAAGGTACAAGGTCAGGACTATAGGGTGGATGACCGATCAAAGGCAGTCCGATTTCATGCAGATAATCAGTGGTAGCAGCGGCATGATGTGCAGGTGCGTTATCATGATGCAACCTCCAAGTGTTTAATCGGGAGTTTGGTCGCGGTTTCTGAAGCTCCTGCAAGTTGTGGCAAACACCGCAAGCTATATCATTTAGCAATCACTGTAACTTGTTCTCGTAGTACTACGGTTTTAATTAATCCACGCTTTGCGAAGAACACCACAATCATTTTCTTCTTTACCGACCGTGATTGCTCGACATTCGTCCAAGCTTTCTCGTCTTCAAACAGCCACACTTTGTTTCGCGATTTGGAGGGTAAATCGTAATAATACAGCCAAGTTTCATCACCTGTTACAATATTGTTGACTGCAGCAGAAACACCATTTTCGTAATCTTTTAGCATTTTTCTGCACCACTGCACTCTGACTTCGCGTTGCTCGTCGGTAAGACGATGGGGTACCCACAAAGTGCACCGCAACGGCTATTCTACAACTGATCACTGGTGTATCGATGTAGAATACTTCCTTCAAATGCTGTTTATGTTTCTAGGAGAGGTTAGTCTGTCGACAAATCACGTGATTATTGCGGCACCTACTCAACTACCTGCTAATCTCAAAACTTGTTTAGGTCCCTACGTATAAACATGTATTTTATAACAAATACCCTTCCAATACATAACCATCAAAAGTTTTGTTTTAGCTTCTGAAGGGACGAAGTAACACTACGCATGACGGGTAATTCTTCCCCTACGTTCGGAGGTCGGTAACAATAGAGTATTTACCGGCATTCAAAAAATACTATAAACATTGTCCAGAGCAAATTATCCGCTATTTTCGAACGGATAGAGGAGTGCTTGGGAATTATCTACTGAATTTTCGAACGCGCCCCTGTATATTATTACGTTTTTGGATGTCTCTCTTTAATTCATGTTAACCATCATGAATATTTCTTATACTTATCTATTTTAGTTTTTGAGATAGTTGACAAAATTTGAGATTTTTGCGAAATTCCGCTATTTCTTTAACGGCCAATATTTTAAGCGCCTTTCGTGCTAGAGCGGTAATTCAAATTTTATTCGATTGAGTATTTCTTGGAGTTTTCGGCAATATATCAAAACATTTTTTTATATTAACTAGCGTTCAAATGTTTGATTCATGGTATTTCAATCATTTTAAATGGAACACCGTGCATATTTTTCAAGAATCTGAATTAGAAACTTATGGAAATTTTCTTACAAACATTTCGGCGTTTGAGATATCGGCCGTTGAAGAAATAGAGAAATTTTGCAAAAAATCAAAATATCTCAATTATCTCAAAAACTAGAAGATAAATCGGTATAGGGAATATTGGTGAAAGTTGACATGAATTGAAAAAGGACCTCTAAAAACGTAATAATATATAGGATGTTCCGCTTAAAAAACCAAACTTATATCATGCGCTGTGGAAGCTGAACATCCTCTATACTTGGACATAATTTTATATTATGCAGAATTCGTTTCCCAATATTTTTTATTTGGAAACGTTTTCTCTATATTTCTCAGGAAATGAATTATCTTCCGCCCACGCACCAGATGGACACGCTGTACATGTATATACCTATGTAACAAATACCGCCTGTGTCATAAACTTCTGCGGATAGGAATTAACTGCGGCAACGACGTCGATCCCCACTTCATTGTATACTAGCACTGTCATTGTCACAATATTCAAAAAACGTCAACATGATCTGAGTTGTGTGGTCGATCAGTCGCGTACACTTGTCCGACTTGTGTTGATCAATCTATGCATGACGCGCTCCATAAAAAGAATATTTACAGGACGAAAATGTCATTTCAAAATACTGGAGCAGCTAATGTAAGAGCTGTATTAAGCCGTGTGTACTGCGTAAGGCGAATATAATAGTCTAGTTCTAATGAAACCAAAAAATAAACTCTTAACAAATTAAATAAATAGTCTATTCTTAAAAAAAAATAAATAGAATTCTATACAAGAGGCTCAAAAATCCCTCTTTCACACATTTCGAAGCATGTCGATTGTCACGGCTCTCAGAAACCAGCTCAAAACATTACATTTTCAGACCTTCCAATCATATCTGACATATTTTGCTAGAGATATTGTAATGTGATGAGCATTACAGTAGTATTAATCAGGTCTATAAAAGAATAAATTTCTATTCATATACTTAAATACTTTCCCCAAGGTACAAGTATGCAAGTGCTTGTGTGAACGTTTCATGTAAAGTATTATGGAATGCACTAATTGTAAGTCCTGTTTCTCTAAAAATCACATCATAATTTCCGTGTATCGAATCGTTGAAACATACCACATAACCATGCTTTTTTTGCACTTTTTTGACAATACAAATTAAAATTATTACGTGACATGTAAACTATTATTTCATTGGTTTATTATTCAACGGCAACGAACTGGAATGATATACGTGTGTGATCGTGTGATCAAGCGGCCAACGCGCTGCTGCCAGATGTGTACCACACATGCATATGTACGTTCTACTATATTCTATACCCAGATATTTTTGGCACTACCGGTATGGTGTTATATTGGTGTAATGTGAATTAGAAATAAGTCTATATAATAATTGGTCATACTGGCACAAGCACTTTAAAACTTGTCGATAAACTAGGTCGTCATGGATTCAATTCAATTGCCTCAACTTTAAAATTTTCTATATTTCTAGAAATTGTAAATTATAATTTATTATATAAAATAGCTGAGAATGCAGTCATATATTATCTGTCAACTGTTGCACTGTTCAATTAATACAAAGCAAAAATTAAGTTTGTAATTCATTAAACGCAATGTTTAAGGCTTCGTTGTAATTTTCTCGTTGTAATGTGTTCATGTTTGCTTGTCTTAGTAGAGAATTGAATACTTAAAGTCACGAAACAAGTATTTAATGAAGAAATTAACGTAAGATTAATAATAGACTAATAACAAACGATTCCGCAAAATCACGTTTGAGTATTACAAAAATACCGACGCTTCTTCGCATGCTTTCAATAATAGTAGCTGTTCATACTGTTTTTAGTTTTTTTTTTTCTCTTTTTGTTTTAATTTTCCCGATGCATCAACATTGTCCTGCACCTAGAAGTAGAGATAAGCCAAAAAAACAAAAATGTTGAGATGTATATTATAATGTTGATGTATCACCATTAGGACGCCGTTATAAACGAATTGAAACACAAAACGAAGATGGTTCACGAAAAGAAATTGCTTCAACAAGACGAGGTGTACAATGGTGCTTTAGAAGACATACTGCTAGGTTTGAAAAGTGAACCTTACCGAAGGGCGGATGCTGTGAGAAGAAGTCAACGTAGAAGAATTGACAATAATAGACTGTCGAAAACGATGGAAGAATTAGAATTCTGAGAGTTGCTCCTTTTCATAATACTGAGTCTTATTTCTTGGAAAAAATGCTTCTCGAATAAGTGTGATTTTTTTTATTCTTTATCGGAATGTGATATTTTATGTTGACATATTTTTTGATATATCTGTTGAGTGATTTTTTTTCATTATTTATATTTCAATTGTCATATTATATATGTATATTTATACTATTCTATTATACAGATCCATTATACGTACATATCTTTTTATTCAAAAACATTTTCATGTAAGTAAAATAATTATGTTTACGTAGAAATTCAAAATACTCTTGCAAATTGTACTTGTACATATAATATATATGCTTTAATATGTATATAATATCTATAACGATAGTGTGTAAATTTTTTATACGGTAACGATGTTCAAAAAGAGTTTTTAAGTGTCTTTAAGCTTTTTTTACTAAATAAGATGTATAATATTTTTGTATAATTTCATAATCGCACAATATATATAAATATTAAAATACAGTTATTTATTTTTGTAAATAGGTGAAAAAATCTCTCTCTCTCTCTATCTTTCTCTTTAAATGTGCACAATTACACGAGACCAATGGGTGAATTTGTAAAATTTGATTGATCTCTCCAAAGTTAGCAAAGAAGAGGAACATTTGTATAACTTTTATATTTTAATAATAAATAATGCCTTGAAATATACAAGTTTTATTTCTTCCCTTATAAACAATGTGGTACTATGTCTGAAATTATCAACACACTAACCTAAGTATACATATGTATGTATTTTTGTTACATCTTATTAATAAATTCGGTCTTATCATTTTGTTGTTTATTCCAAACTCCAGTATAAAGTTTTATTATTCAGAAATTATAGAGCATCTAGTCATCTATAATGTGTCCTCGGATTAACGCATAGATAGGTAAGGCAAACAGAAAACTGCAGAGTTGAAATTTCATCTTTTGGTGTTCAGCCGTGCTTAAGTAGTAATGTATTACTTTGAACATTGTTTTTTAATAACGGTCTTATCGTATCCCCTATCGAAAATACACTACAAATTGAAAAAATTCCTTTTTTTTTGTAAATGTCCAAGATCTACTTGATTTTTCGGCAATAAAATTATGGGCATAAATAACTATTCAAGCATGGCTGAACCACAAAGGATGAAATCTCAACTCAATAATTCTATATCTGCCTTACCTACCCATGCATTGATCCGGGGACACAACTGTGTAAACTGCTTATTTAATCTGCATGTGGAATACATAAACTTCCATTGTAATGTCTTTCTTACGCGCACGGTATGAATGCATAAAAGCTACTTGAATCTTATACTTTCAAAACAAATTATAAGCGCCCTGAATCTTTTTACACCGTCCAAATTACTGACAGTCTAATTACAAAAAATGTTCTTACCTTTTTAAAAAGATAGTTGTAAATATTTTCTCTAAGATGATTAGTGATAAAAAAATGCTAAAAATATTGAACCATCGTATACAGTACTGTGCATAATTAAGAGATCACTATATCTTACATTTTTTTTCATTTATATTGATGGGAGATTCCATCTCAAAACTAATAATATCATTATCTGTAATTCTCTTTAGATAGGAAATAAACTAGTTCCAAGAATGATTCGCTTGTTATAAGTAATAGATTTAATAAACCCCCTTTAGCAAAAAGGAATCGCTGTGATATTTCCAACTTCGATAAGAAATATGAATTTTAATCGGCTCGTTTTTGGGTTTTATAGTGTACACGTTTAGTATTGTTTTCTCTTCGAACATAAACCTCTTTTTTTATAATTTAATAGTGTTTACATTAACTCTTGGTAAGCGATCGGTTTTTTAGTTTTTAATAATAAAAGTAAGAGCATTTTGTTAACTTTACAGTAAAATGCCTAAAATAACAATAGAGGATCATCAAAGTTGTTTTTTTTTTTAATAACAAGGCCGCAATGAATGTGAGATTGCTGGAGAACTGGGTTGTTCAAAAACCGCCGTTCAAAAGACCCTCAAAAAGTTTAGGGAAACGGGACAAGTTGAACATAAAAAGGGGTGCCAGTTCTAAAAAAATAAACGAAAAAGAAAGGCATTACTTACGTGTTACTTCATTAAGAAACCGCGGAGGGCCGCATACCCCGCAAAAGACCAAGGAAAGGTAACAAACAAAAGAGACTTCGGTATGCACAAGAACATAGGGATTGATTTTTAGAAGATCGGTGTCGTGTACTGTGGACGGATGAGTCCAAGTTGAAAATATTCAGAAGAAGACAACTTGTAAGAAAAGTGCAGTGTTTACAAATTATCCTCAAACATGATGTAGGATTAGTTCTTGTTTGAGGCTGCATAACATCAGTAGGAATCAAGGGACGTTTGGCTGTCGAACGATATTTGAATATCTTACGGGAGTATGTAATACCAATTGGAAGGCGACTTATCGGTGAGAGTTTCACTTTACAACAGGATAATTACGCAGATCTCACCATTATTGAGCATGTGTGGGATTATTTGGAAAGAGGTAAGTCCAAAGAACGCAAACGAATTGTTCAGAATCTTGGAGAAAGAATGGAATAAAGTTACACAGATCTTGATCAATAAATTAGTTGATAACCTGCCCCGAAGAGTACGAAACATTATCACTGCTGAAGGTGGCCATACAAAGTATTAGATCTTTTACTTTTGGTTTCCAGGTTGGAGCCGCGTCGTTGTAGGTTTTGCCGACATTTTGTCCGCGCTTTTATAAGACATCTTCAGGGCTGTTACTACACACTGACTGATCGGTTTTTTAGTTTTTGTCTGTAATCCTATTCAGTCTCCCAGTCAGTATATAGTAGTAGCCTTGAAAGATGTCCCATGTCCGGACAACATAAAAGCTACGACAACGATGCGGTTCCAATCCGGAAACCATAAGTATAGTGTCATTGACGACCGCGGAAACCTATATACTAGATATTAGATCTTTTGTTCTCCTTTTTTAAATATCTGACATATAGTTTAATTTTTATAATGTAGATTATTAAATGTACATATTTAAATTATATGTACATGATTCTTACAATTAATTAATAAAATGAAACAATAACGTAAAAAAGTTAAGTGATCTCTTATTGAAATTGAAGTAAGTTAACATTCGAGAGGAGTACTTTTGTATTCACGCACACATGGAAAAAAGTTGATATCAAACATGTTTATTTTAGTACCCAATACACACACAAAAAGTAATTTATTAATAGTTTAAAATATGATTATACAACATACGAAATCAATAAATAAAACTTTACTGTTGTGGCAATCCTGTTTTATTCTTATTTTTCTCTGCCGTAAGCAGCGCTCTCTATAATATACAAATATTGCTTAGATTTTTATAATAAACTGAGGTCTTGGCCACTTCAGCTAAATTTTTAACCACCAATGTTTTTCTAAATTTTACATTTTCACTGCGAACGAAAAAAAAATTACGCCAGAAACGAAAAGTTTAACGGTGTCATCTGTTTCTAGATTTTCCGTGACGTCATTTTTGACGGACGACAGATCGCTATGAATATGGCGTCTTGTTGAAAGGATCGGTCGCAATGAAATTTTAATCCTCTAATTTTTAATGATTTTATGCTAAATCAAATGCAGTATAACTATAAAAAATATAATAGAGATACTAAAATTGCTATCTATAGAGTTATTTTCTATAATAAGACGTAGCAAAATTAGAAGAGATGAAATCATTATCGGAATCGTCCGAGAGAACTGATTCTAAAAGAGTGTTGTGACTATGTGTGTGTATTTACCACAGGATTACAAGTTTTATCGATAGTCAGGTGAGTCCCTCGAATCTAAATTGTTGTGTTTCTTTGTGTTGCACTTGCTTATACAAATTATTTTGAGTGAAAATTGGAGTCCCACCCTAGTACACGTACTCCGTTTCGCCATTTTTGTTTACTCAAGGTCACGTCAACTATATTTTAAAATTATGTTTTGATTATTTTAAATATATTTTACTTACGTTTTTATCAAAAACTTAAAGTATACACAAACTAGACAATTAAGCTCACTCCATTTAACAATTTAACATAGCATGTTTAGCGAATGTAAACATAACCAATAAAAGTCTAAAGTATCTTAGGATGAGTTTTTACAGAGAATTACTACGAAGAGAACAAGTACTCAGTACTATGTACTGGAACGCTAAGTGGATAAAATAAAATGGAAAAGGGGCGTCATGGGAAACATAGTAAAGAAAAAAACAAGCGAACAGGCAAGAAATATAAGTCCCGAGAAGAAAACGGTAGTACATCCATTCCAGCAAACACGATAAAGCCTCTAGTAGAATATTCAGACGTTAGTTCAGAAGACTTATCAGAACCCGAAGCAGGTGAAATACAAAGTGGTGAGAGTGTTAGTTTTAGTGATGGTGAACTAAATGCAGCAATGCATCGCAACAGTCATTCTGGTCGATACGTCATCGATGGCGAGTATTACTTTCGTAAAATGATGGTTTCTTCACCCAGTAGAAGGCATCGACTCGATCCTTCTATGATACCCAGATCTCCTTCCCCAGTCCTAACTTCAAGAAGAGAACGCAAACATAGTGTGTCTTCACGATCATCAAGATCTAGTGATGTGAGACATGTAAGAAGGAAGTTTGATTCTCCTACGCAGGAGGTTAGACAAGTAGATGCCTCACCGATATATGAGTACGATGTTGATAGGAAAAAACGGAAGAAAAAAGAAAAGAAACATAAGAAAGATAAAAAATCTAGAAAAAGAAAAAAGAAAAAGCATCGATCTCGAAGTTCTAGTTTAAGCAGTGTGGATAGTGATTCTCCTTTATCAACATCGCACAGTCGTGTTTCCTGTAATATGGAAGAGAAAGAAGCCTTATCTGACTGGGAACCACCAAACGAGCTTCAAGTCTATAAACCCTCTGATGTTGCTAAGTTAGATCCAGATGCTTGTTCACCTGTATCGAATGATAGTCATATTGCCTCTCCTGATCCTTTAGATGACAAAATCAAAAGTCCCACACCTGATAGAAATACACCTCCATTACATCTTAAAATTACGGAATCACCGCATACACCACCGATTAAACAGACCAAAATGAATCATGATAGCTCATTTGAGGTTATTGATTTACGTGATAAAGATCATAGTAAATCGCCGATCGTTATCGACGGACCATCTAGAGACCATAGTATTTCCCCAGTTCGATCATCACCATATCGAAACCCTAGCCCTGACATGATTCCATCTTATAGCCACGGTCGTTCAAGCATGTCCCCGTCAAGAAGACGTAGATTGGAGAAGGAATCAAGCCATCGAAGGCATAGACGTGAAAAAGAAAGATTGAAAGAGAGGAGAAGGATATCGAGAAGTCGAAGTCCGGTCAGGAGAAGACTATCAAGATCGCCTAGCTGGGGTCGGCGACACTATAGCAGATCGCCGAGCCGTAGCAGATATAAAAAATACCGATCTAGAAGTCCGAAAAATACAAGGGAAAGATCCAGAACACCTCCTCGTAGAGATAAAGGTCCTAAGAGTCCTTCGCCTCATTCGATGAGGTCATCATTGTTGAAGAATAAGATTACCGACACTAGTTTGTTTGCTGAGCTTGTTAAAGATAAATATAAACGAGAACAAGAACTGAAGAAATTACTCGAGAAAAAAGAAACGCCTGCTGCTACGGTTATCGATACCGATGCAAAACGGTCAACTACTCCAACGCCAGTCCCAGTCGACCAAGTGGATCGAGCGCAACCTGAAGTCGCTGAACCTATGGATATAGACAATATTCCAATACCCTCGGAGCAGAAAACACCACCGCCTGTTAAGTTGGACGAGATAAATCTTCCGAATAAGGACGTCGAAAGTGTACCTCCACCTGAACCATCCCAAACTACTACGCCGGCACAACAACCTCCAAAACCGACAGTTTCATCGCCAGCAAAAACGGCAAAACCAAGTACGCCCAAGAAGAATAACATGGTTGAAACGAACAAGATCGTCAAATCAAAAAGCATTACTAAATTGCCTATGCCGCCAGGTATGAATCAGACTGATTTAGAAGCTATTGAATCGCCTCCAAGTCGATCACCAAGTCCTCTAGTACCGCCACCGCCTGCGAAACCAAAAACCCCACCGAGGAAAACCATTATGAATCTGCCAATGCCACCAGGTATTTTTATTTTTTTTTTATTATTTTTAAATTAGCTTTACAAACGTTTTACTACAGAAATATATATCTTTGTAACATACAGAGTGTTTCAGAACTTCTGAACAAAGAAATAAAGATGACTTCTAAAGCTTATTTTTAACAATATACCTTTAGATTATAGGTACAAATGTTTAAATTAAATAATTTACTACATGTAAAAAAAAACATTAGAGACAAACTCTTATAGGGTAAGAAGATTCATTTAAGTTAACACTAAAAGCATTCGATATAAATAAACACCTAGAAAATAACGAAATATGTTTAAGCGAGCAAATGCATTTAAGATTGAGTTCATTGTTCAAATATCCAGAACGATATTAAAATAATATGTTCACCGTTTCACTGATGTTTATATCTCAAATTTATGGGCCGGTCGGAAACAACCCGCACGCTATAGTTGAATGTTGCACTGCGAGATTGTTACCTGTATTTCTTTTTATTTAAACGCTAGAGCGTCATAAAATAAGAAGGATTATTCGAACTAATAATTGATTGAAGTGGAGTCTATTAATTTCTAAAAGACATTGTTGACTCTTGCATCTATAATGTATTTATTTCGAATGAACTGTTACTTGCTCATTGAACCTGGATATCATAGTTTATTTGTCCTAATGTTTTCTTCTTTCGGGTGCGACGGATTAACTACAAATGCACATATAATTATTTTGTATGTATCGTCTATTTCCACATTGAATAATTGTATAATTTCGTTGCATATGTATAAATTCAAATTAAAAAAAGCAATACTATACCTTCATTGATATCTCACATCAACTTGAGTTTTTCTCTGGTAATGCTTCTACAAAATTGAACGTTTCAATCAACATATTTACAACATTTTAATTATTCAGGGTGTCATGAGAAACTGCATCGATCGATATATGAAAGAGTATACGTATATAGGAAGTGCTTTTATATTATATTTAATGTGGTAGTCAATTTTTGAAATACCCGGTAAAAGAGATAAATATGCAAAAATTTTAATCTGACAATCATGTTAGTTTAAGCAATTAAAACGTGTGTTATAATTATAAAGACATTTTTATTTCGAAACTCAAAATTTTGTTTTTATAGTTACCAATGAAATGGCTGTTATTGATTTAACTTGCTGTTTTGCAATTAGTGTGGTTAATTTACTCTATTTTAATTAATTATGTGTTTACATTATTTAGTTTACCTTACCTGAATCCCCTGGCTCAATTACATTTTATTTATTCCATTAAAGTAACTGCAAGAGTGTTGCATGTTTATATTCCACCGTGTCTCGTAAACAAAAGCTAAGCCTCGAAAAAAAAATATTCTGACGTTTGTAGTTCAGAAAGCACATCAGAACATAGCTACTTAAATTTCTAGTGAAAATTCTTGAGTACTCTGTTGATACGAACAAATTAGTGAGAACTTAACATTCAAGGTTTATAAAAACAAAGAGAAACAAATAAAACAATTAGATTTAATTGTTTAACAATACCGTGCCTAACTTATATTAGTGGCAGAAAAAGAAACGTTAAACCTGACTTCAAACGTGCTCAATAACTGCATTACACAATGTGCAATCTCCTTCGCCATCAGATTAGACGGATCTAATCGATATATTATTTTAGAAATTTTCAGAAAATGTCTCAAAAATTCTGAAAAATTGGTTTTAAAAACACTAAAATAAAGAAAAATTCAAAATAAGAAACAGAAAATGTTTATGAGAACGTCTTTTTACTAGCAAATTCGAATTTCTAGAGTTTTTAGCTGGTATTGTACATGCAGTTTAATAACTGGAATTGGTGTAGTAACCAGTCCATTGGCAACTTAAAACAAAGTTCGTGAAATATTAGAAACAGTAATAGATATTTTTAATTATTTGATATAAAATTATGAATTTAAGCAATATATTATTATTCTGGACCCTTGTTAAGTTTTTTTCGAAAGTTCGGTGACTGCTAAAATAAAAAATATCCAAATGTGAAAGCCTTAATTAATATTGGAATCGAAGAACGAAATTGACACTTCCCCGTTATCTCTGATCTATCACCTTCAACAATTTTTAATAGTCGTTCCTGGTTCAGAAGACTTGAGCTGTGATGAGGATGCACCCAATACGCCGCCTCGTATCAATACTAGCGCGCTTGCCAAAGTTACGGAAAAGAGTAGACTCGGCCCGAAACCAAAACTGAAAAGGCCGAAAATCGTACGGCGTAGAGGTTCGAGAAGCAATCAAGTTAGCCAGAAAGATTGGGGCGAACGTTGCGTGGACGTGTTCGAGATTATCAATCAAATTGGAGAAGGTAATAATTTTTTCTCACTAAAATAATTGTTAATAAAAAACGTTTCTATTCCTATTAGGTACCTACGGACAAGTGTATAAAGCTAGGGATGTTCAAGCCGATCAGCTGGTGGCGTTAAAGAAAGTACGCTTAGAAAATGAAAAAGAAGGTTTTCCAATAACGGCGGTGCGAGAAATCAAAATCCTAAGGCAACTAAATCATAAGAATATAGTTAATTTACGTGAGGTGGTCACGGACAAGCAGGATGCTGTGGATTTTCGGAAAGTAAGTAACATGTATTCATTATAACTTTAAGGACTTTATAGTTTAATTCATTTTGTTAAGTTAATTGGATGATATCAGTATTTATTATTGAGCCAGTTTATTTATGGAAGACCTATTATTTGAACAACAAAGTGAATTTGCAGTAGCTACAGAATTGATGGTGATACTGTTTTTCATGTGTAATTTGTTTACCTGTTAATAACTAATAGCTTTGTTCTAGCAGAAAATTATAGAACGGTTTAAGATTGATTTAGAATTCATTTTTCCACATGACAATGCAAATAATCTGAATTAATTCTGAATTACGTGTGTTGGAGCGGTGTTATTCTAGAAATGTAAACATCGTTTATATGTATGGTTATACGTACACTACCAGCCGTAAATGGGGAATCACTTATACAGGGTGAGTCATCACTGCAAGCTCGGAATATTGTGCCTTTGTAAATGGAGGCCTAATTGAAAGCATGGTTTAAAATTACATTGGAACCTTACAGAATGTCTTATAAGTTCATAGCTACCCAAAGTTGCATTCTTTTCAATGGAACATGCTATATATTCTTGAATTTTTGGAATCACGGTTAAATTGGGAGAAGAAATTTAACAAGGTATGATTGTCCTAAAATTGAAGGTTTCAGAGTTATTAGGATTTTTTTTGAAAAAGTCGACAACGGAAACCGTTATTTCTCCAGAAGTGGACATTAGACAGATGTGATTTTTGGTATCTAAATTACTACTTCTAATACATACGCGCTTATGGTATTCTGAATTGCTAATCAGATGCACGTAATATTATATAAATATAATATACGGAGTGTTGCATAAAAAATTTCATACCAACTTATCGCAATATTATCTACATCTCATTAGCAATTCAAAGCTATAAGCGGGCGTGTATTAAAGCCTTTTATGCCTAACCTAGGCACCAAAAATCACATCTGTTTAATATGCACTTCCGAAGAAACGGCGGTTTCTGTAAATGTCGACGTTTTTAAGAAAACCTTAATAACTCTGAAACCTTTAGGTTAAGGACAATGGTACTTAATTAGATTTTGCCTCAGAATTTAACGAGAATCCGAAAAATGCGTTAATATACAGCATATTCCATTCAAAAAAAAACAAACTCGGGAGTACACGGACTTATGAGACATTCTGTAGGTTTCAATATAATTTGAACTTAATTACAACAAGAAGAAAAACCGTTTTGAAAAATTTCCATTCGTAAAGGCACGATTTTCCAAACCCGAGGAGATGATTCACTGTTCTTTTTTATTTATAGTATTGCTGCACGCATAAAAGAAAGCTCTTTTCATTGATATTCTCAAAATATTGGGTCTTATTTAAGAACATTGATCATGACTGAAGTGTGATAAACGGTTGCACCCGCTGTGTTTACTATGTACATACAAGGAATCGAATGGACGTTATTATCGGTTGATCGGTATGCGTGTACTATTACATCGATAGTACACGAACGTCCACTCGATTCCTTGTATATACAGCGGGTGCAATCGTTTGTTACGCTTTAATCATGGCGTTACCACTTCGGAAGTAAGAAAGAAAGGACAACAATTTCATACCTAAAGGATGCTAAATTAAAATTAAAAATTGATATATCCGAGCATTTTTCTCAAATCAGCCTCTTAAAGAAATGATGAATTTTATCTTTACGCTCACTGTATTTATGCCCAATGTTTTAATTCAAGTAAAATATAAACTTTTTTCATCAAAAATAAAACCGTTGGTGATGAAAATCAGTGAAACCATAAGTGAAAGTGCCTATATATCCAACTTGGATTAATATGTAAAACAATTGAAGTGTACAATAAAAAAAATATTCTAAATTGATAGTCATTTTCTATTCTACTAGCTTTACCCTCGAAATACCCACATGCGCCAATAACGTAATTAAAATTATTACACGTAAGAACTATTTAATGTCTCTGAAACCCACAAACAAAATAATTGATTTAACATGTGTATAAACTATCACATACAGCGTTTTAAATAAAAATAGTATGAGGTATATTTGGCAGCAGCAGCTTTCATTGTAACCCTTATAGCTCAATATACAGAAACACAATCGCTTACAGAAAAGCTCATCAACAAACAATTTAAAATCAAACAGTTTGACAATGTCGATGTTCTAATTCGATGACACTATACTATTATCATTAAATAAAGTTGGCGAACGGATAGATGTACATCTTAAAAGAAGTTCTGGGAACAACCAGTGATTATCCCGATCAACCAAGCTTCAACGATTACGATCAGTCAAGAGTAACTAGTACACAATATAATGTGGAAAAAAATGCTATCCAAAAGAAATGACGTCGCACAGTCCCACAAATTCTTGCGGTATTTAATGCAAGCGGTCAAAACCCGATATCACTGTCTACTGTAAAATAAGCGTCTGACAAGACCAGGTTTTTAGTTTAGTTGTAGGAGGCGATATTTTGTTCGAAAACGGGCGTGCGAAAGAACGATAAATGTATGTGTTGCATTGACAGTTAAACACGACGAGGTTTATGTGCTTGTTTGGTGGTTACTTCGATGGAGTTGGACCCAATTAAAGGCATTTTGAGAAAAGAAAGTTATTTAGGCCTAAGTTGTTAATTTAGTTGCTGCTTGATGGGTTGGATAGAATATCGACTTGTGGGACACTTAAGCGTTTGGCGCAATGTACCAGCAGATACTCTTAAAAAAATTAGGTTGTAGTGTCCAGAATTTGCAAGATGATTAAACGTAAAGGTGGGGACTTCGACGAGATTAAATTAAAATAAAAAATTAGGTTTAATTGTATTTCTAGTTGAATATATATTTTATTTTCTATACTGTGTCCTGATATTTCACCTAGTGATCTCTCATTAGTAGCCAGTAGTGTATCAATTTTATGAAAAATCTAGGCGAATATGTCTTTCAAAACGTATTTATACACATGATCGTTGCTAATAGCGTAAATCTGCTATATTCTAAAATTTCAATTTTAGGACAAAGGTTCGTTCTATCTGGTCTTCGAATACATGGATCACGATTTGATGGGTCTCCTCGAATCGGGCATGGTCGACTTCAACGAGCTAAATAATGCGTGTATCATGCGACAGCTCTTAGACGGCCTGAACTATTGCCACAAGAAGAACTTCCTGCATCGCGACATCAAATGCAGCAACATCCTGATGAACAACAAGTGAGATTTTCTGATCTTCCATTGGCGGTGAGATTTGACGTTTATAGTTTCTCTTCTTCAGGGGCGAAGTGAAATTGGCAGATTTCGGACTCGCACGGCTCTACAACGCCGAGGATCGGCAAAGACCGTATACGAATAAAGTGATAACGTTATGGTATCGACCTCCTGAGTTACTGCTCGGCGAAGAACGATACGGTCCCGCTATCGATGTTTGGAGTTGCGGATGCATATTAGGAGAATTGTTTTTGAAGAAGCCGCTATTTCCCGTAAGCATCATTTTATCACTTTTTCGATTTTAACATGAAAACAAGTTACTTTTTTCAGGCGAATGCAGAAATGATGCAATTAGAGATGATATCTAGGCTTTGCGGCACGCCGACACCAGCTGTTTGGCCTAGCGTAATCAAATTGCCCCTATTTTACACACTGAAACCGAAAAAATTACATAGGCGACGAATCCGAGAGGAATTCATGATGATGCCCTCGTCGGCGTTGGATTTACTCGACAAAATGTTGGAATTGGACCCCGAAAAACGGATCACCGCGGAGAACGCGTTAAAATCGAATTGGCTGAAAAATATTAATCCAGAACAGTAAGTGAGAGATTCTGTTTACGCAGGAGGTGCTGTTTAAAATCTACCAAATCACCCTCTCCGATATTACTAATTTGTTCAAAGAAGTATTTGTGGGATATCCTGTAATATAGTTTTAATTTTTGCTTACTATGTAGTATGTTTTTTAATTGAAAGGAGTGAAAAATCGTAATTGCTAGTTCTGAATTTTACGAAGACTAAATGATAAACAAAATTAATTCTTCAAGAAACACTGTTATAAAAACCTTAAACACAGACCGAATTACAACCAATGAGCAACTCTTACAGGGAGGTGGTAATTAATCAGGCTACGATATTATCAAACACCCTATAGCTTTCAATATAATTTTTAACCATGCCCACAATCAGACCTCATTACAAGAAAAATTAAATTGTCTTCTAAATGTAAAAATTTCTATTATACGATGGCGTATTGCAGCAGGACAATCTGTAATAATTCACTTTGATTGATAGTCATTTTACAAAGGCACTCGAATGTAAGCTTTCTTGCAGTTTATTTTAGTAATTTTTTCACAAAATTTACACAAAAAAACACTTGCAATGTAAGATAAACATTTCCGCAGAGATCGTGACGACATAAAATGTTGCTGTCTCCTAAGTTGGTTAGTTATGTAGTTATAAAAATCATTTTCATTGTTCAGGAAAGGCACTGAATTTATCTTTGGCATTTTTTTCAATTTTTAATGGCGTAATTTTAATTTTACAATTTATTTTCATTGTTCCTTGTTTGCAGAAGTGATATATATGTCACCATGTAAGGTTAGGTTTAATTTGAATAGGCTTTATCCATAATACTGTCCGTGCTGTCCGTAATTATGTGTATTTTTATTTAAGATATTAAAAATAAATCACAATCGTCTGAAGAAGCCGTTGTATGAACTATATATTTAAAATCTAAATATGTTGAAAAATTATAAAATGTGATAAGAAATACCTAGTGTAGCAAGTTGCCGAAAGTTGCATATTTTCACATTCACTTCATTTATTTAATCTTCTGCATGTGAAAGATTGCGCAGTGCAAGTTTGAATGCTAAGCTTACGTTGATTTATATTTAATAATATAAATTCTACAAATCAGCTTGTCTGTAGAATATGTAAAGAAAAACGACGGAGCATTTAAAGCACTACATCGTCGGTAAGTACTACAGCTACTATTCGGGATCTTGGTGTTATCCGGATCCGTTATCCGAAACTTCGAATCCGAATTCACTATTCAAAACGTCGATTCCGGATCCGTTATTCGAAACTTCAGATTTGGATCCGTTATCCGAAACCTCTATTATCCGATAACGGGTATCCAGCCCTGTTTTCTGATAACTTTTCCGAGCAAATAGTAAGTAGCGTAAAGTTTCGTAGTAAATTGTGAAAACCTGCAATAGGTCGTGTAATTACCAAACAATATAGCTGCAATAATCACAATTTATTGAACACCTATGTAATGGAAAGTAATTTTTAACTATTGCCCATGGAAATTCAATATTACTTTAAATGCACGGATTCTAAAAACTATTACACTTTTACACTATTTTCTCCATATAACATAAATTTGATGTTTTCTTTATTAAATACTTTCTGTATTGCAAAATAATAATGGATCCGGATTCTAGGATCCGGATATACGGATAGTTTTAGATCCGGATATCCTGATCTCAATTTCATCGGATATCTACAGCACTAGTAAGTATTTACCGTGTAAATGTGCTTCAGAATAGTTTTCAAATTTTGGATATTGTAAAGTATTTCCTGCTAATTTTTGACTAACCATAGAGCAAGGAAACTATATTAACTCATTCTGAAATTAATATATTTTGTATTTTTGTCTTAAGTGAATTCTTATGTCGCCAATAAATCCGTATTCAAAATACATCGTATATGTTTCTGGCAGATATTTTCCTTGACTCAAAATAAATACGCCGAAAATGTTTTGCCACAAAATTCATAAGGTAAAAAATCCTATCAAGGATTGAAGTTTTTCATTATACAGGGTGCAGTAATGATACTCGGGCTGTATGCTAGATAGCAATTTGATATTTTGTGGATGTAATGTAATGTTAATTGTGTATTTTTGGAAAATATATTTTGATATATTGGGTGTCATAAAACACGGTTTTAAGTGGAACACCCTGAATATTTTTGCATTATTAAAGATGCCTAACTACACCTATTTATCCTCCGATTATGAAAGTAACGTTTTGTGGTGTTCGATTTCCAATAGATTCTGTTAAAAAATTGAGAGATCTAAATTTTAAAATTTAGCAATAAAATTTGTTGTGCGAATTGGTTAGTTGGGCGAATTGGATGACCATGTCAGTAAATTGTTTTTATCACCGGATGCACAGGTGGTCATCAGAAAAGTATTGACTTTGCCAATATTAAAACGATTTTTCTCGATTTTGTTAAATGGAAATGGAAATTAATTTAATTGTAAGGATATGAAATATTGTCTATTTGAAACGTGTATCGTAATTGGCCATGATATTTGGCAAATGGTATCGGTAACAAAAGAGCGAAGAGACGCCATGACAATCTGCCCCTTTAGTTCAAATCTTGTAGTGTTCAAATTTTACTGCAAGTACAAATTTAATTTAAGTCAAAAGAATGCGGAATTTTTCTTACGTGACGCGTTAGCCGAGAGATTAACGTCAAATTTTGAGGTTAGTGTCTTTATTCCATTAATTTCTTTTTCAAAAGTGTTGTTATTTACAATTTACAATTTTTAAACTGCCGAAAGAACGTCTAGGTGACACTTTTGAGAAAACTATTTCTCAATATTTATAACATTCAAAAAAGTAATGTATACTTTAAATAAATCTAATCAGTCAAAAAAACAATATTTTCTAGGAATCCAATTAAGCATTTTAATAGAGTACTTATTCCATTAAAATTCTATTCAAAATTTATTAACAATTTTTCATATGCGACAGAATTTGTTATCTACTCTTTAGACGGATTTCAAGATTACTTCGTTTACAGCTGATATTAAAAATGTATACACATTAAAACAAATGAGCTATTAACTTTTTAGACCTCAAAATTATAACAAATAAATATTCTATATATGTTTGTTTCTACCCTTTAGGGTATGAGGTTCTTATGTCTACATGCTACTTCTTAAAAAATTTATTCCAGTCCTTTCTGTTTGCTGCTAATTTCTTAGATTCTAATCATGTTTTTTCCTTTCTTCTGTAGAACGTTCCCAATTGTACTATCCCGTGATTCCTTTGGTCGTCCTCTCTTTTTTTCCGGTCATTCTTGTTTCTCAAACTCTTTTGACAAGTCTATTAGTGTCCAATCATTGCAAGAGTCCCCACCATCCAACTTGCCTTTGCTTTATCAAATTGTCTACTGCTTCTACTTCCAATTCCTCTCTAATATGTTGGTTTCTAATTCTGTCTACTCTAATGACACCTTGTACTCTTCGTAAATACCTCATCTCTGCCGCACGAATCTTATTTTTTTCTTTTTGCGTTAGTACCCATGACTCGCACCCGGAAGTAAGTATAGGCCTGCAAACGGCTTTGTAAATTTTCATTTTCGTCTGTTTAGTCACTTTTTTTCTATATATATATAAAACATTTACTCAATGCGTGGAATGCTTTATTGGCCTTTTCTATTCTCTTGTTTAGTTCAATTTCATATCTTCCTGTTTCTTCTAGAGTTGTTCCTAAATATTCAAAACTTTTGATCTGTACTATTATTTCGTCATTGATCCTAATTTGAGTTTGTTCTTGTTCTCCTATAACCATAATCTTTGTTTTGGATCTATTCATTTTCATACCATTTCTTTCTAGAATGTCATTCCATACACTTAAGTTTAGTTCTGTCTTTTTCTTTCTCATAATGCGATACTCTGCAAATTGCTTGTGATGTGACTTCTAAGTTCGTACCGACATTAATGATTGTCATGTTGTTTTTTTATATTATCATAAAGTAATGAAAGAACGACTGACTTCCCTGTTGTACCTTTTTAATGCTGAACATTTCCGACATCATGTTTTAATCAATTTACTATTTACATTTCTCATACTTAAACTTTCCCATATTTTATTTCTGGGAACTTTGTCAAAAGTTCTTTCTCCATATCGATAAATCCCAAATATACTAGTTGCCCTCTTGTTATTCTTCTATTTATAATTTCTTTAATGGTAAAAATATGGTCGGGTACTTCTAGCTTTGCGGAATCCACTCTGTTCTTCGTCTAAGGTTGGTTCCATTTATTTTCTGAATCTTTTTTCTGCAATTTTCTCAAATAATTTCATTGCTGTGCTAATTAACGTTGTGCCTCTGTAGTTATTATTATTTTTGTTATCTCCTTTTTTATGAAGTGGTAGGATTAATCCGATCTCCCATTCCTGTGGTACTTGTTCTTCTTCCCAAACTTTATTAAATATTCTTAGTAAAAATCTTATACCCATTTCGCCCGGATTTTTCAACATTTCCGCGGTGATTTTATCTTCTTATGGCTTCTGTTATTTCTTCCAGCGTTATATTGTTGTCCTCATTAGTGATTTCAGTTATCTGTTCGTGCATCTCTAAGTTCTCATGTTTTTGTTCTATATCGTGTCCTTCACTATACAATTTTTGAAAATGTTCCCTCCACCTTTCCATAATTTCTTTTTCCTCTGTCAATATATCTCCTTGTTCATTTCTAATTGCCAAGTTATTGACTTTTTTACTTCTTTTATTTTTCAAAACTCTAAAAAATAACTTGATTGCTTTTGCTATCTTTCTCTAATTTGTCTTCGACTTCTTTCCATTTTTCTTGTTTACTTTAACTCTCTGTTCTTTATATTCGTTGTATATTCTATTTTCTTGTTTAAGTATACTTGCCATTTAATCTTTTTTATTTTTATTTGCTGTTTAATTTCTTCCGTCTACCATGCTGTTTAATTTTTATTTTTGTTATATATTCTGACACCACAGACACTTCTAACCGATTCAGTTAGGGTGGATCTGAATACTTCCCACATTTCTTCAACATTCATGTGCTCCGTATTATCTTGGTAATTTTGAAGTGTTTGTATCATTTGTTTTTTGGCTATTTTCTTATTCTTACATTTGTGCGAATTTATTACTTCCTGATGTGTTAAAAAAACAAACAAAAAATAAGCTTAAAGGTTCCATATATGGATACAATAAATCTGATACAATTTATAGAATTGCATGGAGCCACACAGCCACACATTACAAAGCCTTTCGTGTGATTTTTGCTCAGTTTGAGTTATTGACTTGGAAAGTGAACTACTCTGGTACGCTCCAATTAATTATATGAACAAAGTCACGGTTAATCAAAAGAAAATATGTATCGCATTATGAAGTTACTATTAGGTACACAAAAAATTGATCCTAAATGTTGGCGCAACTACATTGAGATTCCAATACTTCAAGTTGAATGGGATCGGAATCACCTCGAACTATCGAAGAAAAATTCACAGTATTAATTTACTTCATAACGTAATGCAAAAAACGGTAATTTGCTTGCATATTCTAGTAACTAAAGTGACAAATGCTGTCGGGTGCAAAGGAGCGAAGGAACGATACCACAATCTTTCTGTTTAGTTTAAATAGCCGTCAAGTGAAAATATGTTTTATTTTCGCAAATGCAAGTTTGCAAATTAAGTATTGCAGTGCACAAGATTTACTTCAATTAGAAGGTTACCCGCCGTTTATACAGGAAAGTATTACTGGAATTGGCAGAGACATGACAACGGCACCATCCTAACAATATTTTTACATTGTATTTACTGCAAGTGTCCGACTAAAGATCTTTAAGACGGCGTGAACCGGAAAACAAGTTAGGCTATCGCTACTTCACTAGCCATAACACTCCCCGGGCATAACACTTTTGTTTTAAATCCATCCTTTTGTAAAGATTACTCTTTATGTTTCATAAATACTCACATTTTCGGTATTTTTTAAATAAAATCAACAAGATGTTGCTCACAAAATTTGATTTCTGCCATTTTTATTTTAATAATAAGCTCAATAGCTGTCTTAAATCCTGTCATGAATATTTTCATGACAGCCAATGAGACAACTGTCACGTCAGCGATTGTTTAAAAGCAGTAGGCGTTTACACAGTACGGTTGAAAATTGGTGCCTTCCCGAGTGTCAGTAATACTTTCCCGTGTGAACGCCGGGTTAAGTCAAGTCTTGATTATTCAAAAATGCGCGGGATTTATTTTTTTTTTCATTCATTTAAACTGCCGAAAGAGTGTCTATGGGACACTCCCGGACATATCGACAGGGAAAATTAGTTTATTTAACTTAGGTAACTAAATTGCTCTGATATTTAGAATATGTTATATGAATTTCTTTGCACTGCTTATATGTAGATAATACAAAATTATCAATTAATTATTTTACATATGTCTTTGGGACAATTCTTTGTATCATTCAGCGGTTAAGTGTATGGATGGACGAGAAAGAGAGAATAAATATAAAGAAAGAATTTATCAAATCATTCCCAAAGCTTACGTATTGGCTCTTTCTGTCGTAACGAATGAACGCGACTCTACTAAAGCGAGCTTCTAATCCGATTCGATTTAAAGTTAGCCCCAGCATAAAAACAAACGAATCCAACTCGAGTCGAAAGTGGAAACCGATCGAGTTTTTGAGTTGGATGTTCAACTTGAGTTGGCGAATATCACAAATAGATAGTATAACATAAGACTAAACCCTGAAAACTGATCTATTAGTCGAACAAAAAAATCAGTGCACTGTTTATGAGTTTCTAAGCAAATGTTCAAATGCGATCGTCTACACCGCAAGTTAGATGAATATCTGTGTTTCAATTTGAATGCTTTTGGATAAATATCAATAGTTGTTGTTCCTGCACTTCTTGCTGAATTCAAAATTTACAGTATGTAATTCTCTTTTTTGTAGATAACTGTGTTTTGCATTTCAGAATTTCTGCTCCCGAACTTCCCACTTGGCAAGATTGTCACGAACTGTGGAGCAAAAAGCGGAAAAAACAGATGCGCGAACAACAAGAAGCCATTCAGAACCTACCACCCGGCAAACCATCTCTGATGCTAAGGGACGGCTCAGAATTCGGCGGGTGAGTCCATTCAAGCACCAAATCAAACTCTATACATATAAATAAGCGTGACGCGTGTGCTGGGCGAGGAAGGTATGAAGTAATTATAATATTGGTATGTGAATATTGTATAATGTTCCGTGTACATAGAAAATGATTATTTATGAAGCAAAACAGGGAATGAATGCTCACGAAACGTGATTGAAAAATAACGTTTATATATATACATAGTTACATGGAACGCCTCTTGGACAATAAAACAATTGAGAATGTATTTGTGATATGGAATGCTAGTACAAGTGCAAGAACATAGTACAGTATAATAATGGAGATGCGTTCATGATATCGTGTTATAATGAAATTATTGATATAATTTATATTTGTGAAGTATTTTATTATAAAAGTCCGACCTTTGGTTTTTCGCTCTTATTTTCCATGATCGACAAGGTTAAATAGATAAGTTTATTCCTTTAGAGAAAGAAATCACTTCATTTTGTCTTTGAAATAGGCATCAGTATACAGGGGATGGTCAAAACTTTTGGGACACCTTACAAAATAAAATGAAACCGTAATAAACAATAGAAAACTTCTGAATTTAGTTTAAATAAAAGGCAAATCAGTAATTAATTTTACATATAGCTTCTATTTGGAATATTGACTCTTTTTTATTAATATTGTTTTTTTTTTTTACTTACCATCCTAGATATTTGGACGTAAAATTTTGTCGAATATGTGTGTTCAGAAATATGTATTCTTGTGGCGCCCTCAGGGATTTTGCTTTTTTTATCTAAAAAAAAAGGAATTCAATTTTTCCGCAATATAAAATTCCAGTTCTAGAGTAATGACTTCGAGGATAATGTGGTTAAAAAGGTATTCAACGAAAATAAACTATGAATACCTTGCCTCAATAGTATTGACAATCTAAATAATGATAATACTATTATGCTATCAGGTTTATATTTTTGCATGATGACAACGCTGCTCGTTAGTATTGTATTAATATCTTTATGAAAACTAAACCAAACTAGTTGATTAAATTGCGCTATTATTTTTTAATCTTGAAAAGGCTAGTCTAAATTCCTTGTTAATTTTTAAAAACAATATTTCCTATGACATGAGCGACTATAGTGTTTTGATCTTCCTCTGTATATCACACGGGTTTTTGAAACATAGTAGATATTTAATTTCATGGAAATACATGTAATAAATGAAATTGATTGCTACTATATTTCTAAAACAAGTCGATTGCATGTTCTTTCATTGAAAGAGTGCACATAACATTATCCGATAGATTTTAAGCAGAAGTAGAAGATTGTTATCATTTTTCACTTCCGTTGTAACAAAAATTGCAAATAAAGAAAAATAGTGTAAATATAGTTGGATTAGAGAATTGAAAATTTATAAAATATTTTTCAGTACTGATATACAAAGAAATAATAAAATAAATAATATAATAATTAGAACACGTCTTTCCATTTTTTTCATAACTTTAGTGAATCCTTTCGTGTACATTTAATACTATAAATAATCTACTACTACTATTAACTATTACGGCTACTAAGCTCAGTATCTTTGTATATATGTAGCGATTAATTTTTAGACATTGTTATAGATTTAAAAAGCTCGTAAGTTGTTTATTTATAAGTTGTTGTATATATGTTTTATTTTTATTTTCATTTGTAAATAAATGGGATTTGAATTCAATTAGTTGGTTTTATTTCTTTTGATTTTTTACATTTTTGATTGAGGTTAATAATTGAATGCCACTTTATACCTCCGTACTAGAGATACTTTCCCTTTTTGTTTATGGATTAATTGATCTCCTCCTGTTTGTTTATTCCTAGTCAATGTTAGTTATTCTATAATGGCATGTCTGTTTTTGCATTTTGCACGGCATGTTTGTTTTAATATTACATTTGTGTATGTATCAATAATAGAAATTTGTTCTACTTTCTAACTTTGTTCACTAGTAACGTGTTGATCGGTGCCATTTTTGGGTAGTTGCATTGAGCAGTTTAACATATTGGAAGTAATCTGTTTCAAAAAAATTAACTTTCAAAACATTTCGAATTTTAAAAATAATACATATATAAAATTTCAATAAAGAAAGAAATAATATTTTCTTGATTAAATTACATTTTTTTTTTATATTCACAATATATTTTGTCACTCCCTTTTTTTTACATTGTCGACTCTTGTATTTCATTGACGCCATGCTATTTATTGGTCTATTTTCTATTGTTATGTGTATTATGCATATTGGACTTTAAAGATTAGTCAATTTATGAGAAATTAATGATATTATGTCAATAGTTTAGAAAACCAGCACGTTCAGCCAAGAATTCCTCATCATATACCAATAAATTACTTTGCGCAAAACGTACTTAACGTAGGGAACTGAAAGCAAATGAATAGTGGTACTGAAAGAGTACTAAATTCCTAAAACAAATAACTAATGGTAGGCATCCCATACTTTAACATCTGAAAGATCTTATAAGAGTGCGTTTATGTTGGAATTTGGACACCTGTACAAATTTTTTAATTTCGCGGACAATTTAAGTTGGTAGTACCGGTAATAAAGGACATTCGCTGATTTCTTGGCGTACTACATGGGAGTTTAATCTTTGTTGACTGAACTGCCAATTTCAATTTTCTGGGTATTTTAAAAATCGTGCTTGGGGATAAATGATATCGATTAAATGAAAACCTCGTCTCATATTTTTTCGAAAATTATGTTTTAACGGTTTTAGAACAATAAAAAACAGTTTTTTTGTCCCTCCTGTAAAGTTGCAATTTCTTGACTTACGAGATATTCACGCTAAGCCACCGATATATCGAAAACTGCCAAATGTAATTTTCAGGAAAAATGAGTTACGAGGTTTTCACTCTGAACCATCGATATTAGCATAATGGGTATTATTTAGTCAAGTAGTGTACGTACCTTTGTAACCATGGTTATGGACCCAGCCTCGATGCTCTTATCATTTGTCAAATATAAACGTACTCTTAAATATCGCTCAAAAACTTCTTAATTAGACAGATGCCATTTTCGCTTTCTGTTGCTGTTTTTTTTTTAGCGTACAGGAGTATTACTTAGTATGAAAACCCTTTTAATGCGGTGAATAAAAATTAAATCAAATTTTGTTTAAAATCAATCGTATTAACAAATTATGGAAATTATGATTTTTGACCGCCAAAATATCCGTGACGTCATGATATTTACTTAAACGTTTTTAATAAAAAGCACAACCTCAAAGTATTTTTGTATAAAAAAATTGGATAGATAAGGAAAATGAAACACAAAAGTTATTCTAAATATTGTATTGTACCACTTCAATTAAAGCGTCAGAAAGTATGTTCGTATCGTTGCCATTTGGGAAAAAAAATAAAAAGACGAATTTGTAGTTACAGGCTACGAGGCGTAATGAAACTGCTTTATGTAAAAATACAAGGGGATTTGTTTGTGAAGATCATTTTTATGTGAACATTTATGCAGGCTTACTGCAATACGTATGTTTATCTCAATATGCCCAGAACGTCGGATGTTCTGGGCATATTTGACATTTAATAAAATCCAAATTTTTAAAACAGATACAAATAATTGCATGGATGTAAACACGAGGTTAATCGGATGGAAATAAATATCGTGATGTCATGATGGCAATCGTGTATATTCGGCCTATCCGAATATGGTCGTTTTGCTAAGGTAATATTGGAATTTTAATTTATTTTTACACATTATTTAATAAGTCATGCGAAGTTTATTCGCTATTTAAGTATGTTTTATTCATGCTATTCATTAAAAATTATATTGAATATATATTTTTAATACGCATAGTGTACTCTATTGCTAATTTTTAATAAGCAAATATATAAGCGTGGCTTAATTTGAAATAAAAACTTCATGAATTAATGCTAGCATAGCTTATGGTATTGGTGGAATCATTCTCGGCAAAAACAATGTAGCAGAGAAAATAGCGCTAACACACGGACATGTTTCTGCCTACCCGGCGTCATCAGCGTGCTTCTGAGCACTATCTACTGCCGCTATCATTGAGTTTGCCTCTCAGTTTATGTTGCTAATCTCCAAAACAGCACTGAATATGTCCCTCGGCGACACCTGTCTCCAAGGGACACGGTCACGCCGTTCCAGAGGGTAGCAAGACAAACCAGAGTGTAGATGTCCACCACCTATCGGACAGCTCCTGGGCTGCCAAACGGGACGGCGCGACTGTGTCCCTTGGCGACAGAGTCGCGAGAGACATTTTCTTAGCTTATAGCTTATATTAACTTTAAATGATTTTACTCAAATACTAAAGATAAAACGTATATACACAACCTGATTAGAATTAACTGAAGAATTTAAAAAATGTAGATATGAAGAGTGTTTCATTTGCAAAAAGCGGGTTATATAATTTCAATAGAAACACGTATATATTGAAAATATGTTCAGAAGATAGCTTTCTTAAACAAAAAAACTTTGAATATATTCTGAAATATATTTAGGTATTTTAGTGCATTTGAGTAACACTATACCGATTAGGAAAATGCGAAATTAGCCATATCCCTACCCCCTCCTCGCTCTCTAGCGGAGGAATAAGCGGGCTCAAGGTTACCGAGATTATTCAGATTATTCAGTGGTATTTATCTGAACATAGCCGACAACAGACGATCGCTCTCTTCTCTGTAGAGTACATCAATCGGCCTATTCCAAGCGCATAGACGATTTCAAATATCGTCGATGCGTTTAAGAAATTTGGCTGTGTTGTCGGGTATTGCAGAAAATGCCACCAAATGGACGAACAGCCTCAAATCCCTCGAATTAATCCCGAATTATTTTGTATACATATTTTTCTAGAGTATTTATTTTTCTTTTCTTTCATTTCATCAGAATCTGCTTTTATTTTCGTCTTTAGAATTTCGTATTAATTTCGTCTAAACTTCGTAGCAACAACAAAATAAATATGCGAAACTTTCATTTCCAGGCGACCTTGACTTCAAATTATTACGTGCGCTTTTCGCACAGTAGGTCTACATCTCAACATCGTTCCAAGTCGACTAGCATGTCCCGCATGGAATTGCTGGGATATCACTCAGTCCCCTCCACGCTCTCTCGGATGTACGGCGAGAGAGCTCTTTCGCATGTACGGCGAGAGAGCTCTTTCGGATGTACGGCGAGAGAGCTCTTTCGCATGTACGGCGAGAGAGCTCTTTCGCATGTACGGCGAGAGAGTGAGACGGGGATACCGATATAGCTAATTTCTCATTTTCCCAATCTGTATAAGGTGCGCGACACCGGTCGTATTTGAAAGTATGTTTTTAGAATTGCCAGTTCTATCCAGTTCCTGTTCTGAAAGTGGACTTAAAATTTATTTTGGGTGGAGCATTTTGTGCATTAATTAATTTTTTAATTCCTCGTTTAATTCTAGATTAAATTTATATCACGTACCATGTGGTTAAAGCAAACCAAATAGGAGAGGTTTTTGTCAAAAATTGACACTTGCGAATATGAAAAAAAGGCATAATTTACTAAAACTTGAACTTGACAAAATAAAACTTTTGCAGGAAATAAGGAAAGCGAAGGAAAGGTTTAAATTTTGATGCACACCGGATTGAAAGGTAAGCGAGTACAGGAAGTTAAAAGTGTTTGAACTTCAAAATGAAGAGATGTTAAATTGTTAATTTTTTCAGCCCCATATTTTTTTATTTCATTATTATTTCTACCAATTCTTGACAAAAAAATAAAGCAACATTTATCGGTAGTATTAGGCGTTTTGCGTACGCTAAGGCAAGCAGGGAAGGGAAGTGCAGGGCCGTATGCAGTTATATCTCCGCGGGCCAGAGAAATGCAACAAGGGAGTAGTTAAGACTAGCGCGTGAATTTAGATTTAAATATAAGTTTATAAATTTGCCATGCGGCAATAACTCTGAAGCTACAAGAAATATACAGAACAAACTAAAAACCAAAAGCTTTTTAACGATCTTGAAAAGAACTAACGTTAACAACTAAATTTTTAAGGGTAGAATATCCCATTTCTCTAATTTAGTTTAGATTTTAAAACTTTTATTTGCCGAAAGTCCTTACTTTTAACAGTAGTACGAGGGATGATCGTAAAATAAGGTTCCCAAAGTCCTACAGCAGCAATAAGACTTGTTAGGCGAAATCCGACAACATTGGCGTGTGCAGCAGCTCTCCCGCTCTATATATGTACGTACCACTCCCGTCTCTCTACGCCGCTCAGTGTTGGCTAAGCAGCCGTCCGAGATGGAACTCCCGATCGCCGCTACCGCCAAGTGCAAAATTCGCGCTGTGATACGTTTTTTAAACGCAAAAGGGCTTACACCTATAGACATTCATCGTCAATTAACTGAAGTTTATGGAAAAACGTGTATAGCTGTTCAACACGTCCGCAAATGGTGTCAGGAATTCATTGGAGGTCGGACGGAAATTCACGATGAAGAGCGGAGCGGAAGACTATCAGTTTCAGAGGAAATTGTTGAAAAGATCGAGAGCATACTGCTTGAAGATCGAAAGGTCACCATTCGTCAACTCGCTTTTCGGATTCCTGAGATTTCCAACAGCACAATTGAAAAGATTTTGACCGAAAAACTGGGCTACCGCAAGGTGTGCGCGCGGTGGGTATCGCGAATGCTCACGGAAGACCATAAGCGGAAACGCTGCAAGTGTGCCCAGGCGTTTCTTCAACAATGTCAAGACAACAAGGAGGAACTTTTGGACTCCATTGTTACGGGCGACGAAACGTGAGTGTTTCATTTCACTCCCGAAAACAAACGACAATCATGCGAATGGTGCCACTCAACTTCGCCGAAGCCAAAGAAGTTTAAACAAACGCAGTCTGCTGGCAAAGTCACGGCAACCGTCTTTTAGGACAGGAAAGGGCTATTGCTGGTCGACTTTTTGCCTCCTGGGACGACAATAAACTCAAACAGGTATTGCGATACACTAAACCAAACCATCAGAACGCGAGGGTGATCCAGAACGCTTCCGATAGAGCTGGCCCGGTAGTCCCCCACGTCTCTCGTCAAACCCAGGAACTGCTGACAAAATTTGGCTGGACTGTCATGCCCCACCCCTCTACAGTCCGGACCTAGCTCCAAGCGATTACCACTTGTTTCCAAAATTAAAGGAACACTTGGGTGGCGTATGCTTCGGGACCGACGATGAAGTCAAAGAAGGGGTTATTCGATTCCTGAAAGGACTGGCGGCAGAATTTTACGACATGGGGATACAGAAGTTGGATCACCATCTGCAAAAATGCTTGGATAGAAAAGACGATTATGTCGAAAAATAGCTTAAGTTTTTACCTTTAAAACGATGTGTAATGTTAAGGAAATAAAGAATGCTGTCTATTTTTCAAAAATATGGGAACCTTATTTTACGATCATCCCTCGTAGTATTGAGGTGTGTGGTTTCTTTTGATTTTATCTTCAAATACGTAATTTTTTTTTAATAACCATGCAGAAAATGTTTCGAAATGCAACGAACTAACCCAGTTTCCACATTTCGCCTGACTAGAATAACGCTGTCTTAACTCCACTTATCTAACCTTTAACTATGGAGTTAGCACATTATTATTCTGGGTAGGCGATTTGCTTTATGTTAGTACAATTATCACAAATATAAACAATTCGATCAAAAGCTTGGAAAAAACTTGAGGTGTTAGAATTATTTTGTTGAAAATTTGATTTCTATCTAGTAGAAATGCTGATTTACATATTTTACAGAAATGTTAATTTATAATTACGATTAAAATACATTATTTTAATTTTGTTTAGTTTAGGAATGCTGTTAGCTATTTATTTATATCAATTAAATAAAGTACACCTACACATTGATCATATTAAATTAATAACGCTTTCCTATTACTTTTCAATGAATAGTCAATAGCGAAAAAGCAATTGAATTGTCTCAGCGCGGACCTCTGAAGAATTGCAATGCGCAGCTCCTGAAACCTGAGAAAAATTTGAAACATGGTGCAATAAAAAGAAAATAATTCAAAATAAACTAAAAACCAAATTAATTTTGACAATCATAAATTCTTGGAAATAACTGTAAGCAATAAATTAAATTGGTTTGAAAATATTGACGCTGTGTGTAGCCATGTGGGCAGAGTTCACTTCGCAATAATTGGATTGTGTTATTTATAATCAGAGATTGTTTGAAATTTGTATATACCGTACGAGCGAGCGTGCTATGCTCACCTAGCGTGGTCGGCACTTTTCGGAAATGCGGGAGCGAAGTCGACGCTATTTGCTATCTTTTATTGAATGATTATTTTCAAATGCGGTTGGTTTGATTAGTAAGGAGGGGTTATAAATTAATAATATACCGTACTAGCGAGCATGCAATAATCACCTTGCGTAATCGGCATTCTTGTGAACAAGGTGCTGAATTTACCTTCACGTAATTTTGACAAGCAAAATGACATTACGCGTTTGGATGCGCTGAGTTCGGGTAAAATCGGGTGAGCATAATACGCTCGCTCTTACTGTATATACTTTTTGTCTACCATTTAATCATACATAAGGTTTGTTCATTTGTCAATTAGTGCAATACGGAGTAGCTCGAATTTCTAAATTGCGCGTTCGTTTGTAAAAGAAAGCTGGCAATCCGATGTTCGTTTGTATATGTTAGACAGCTTCCGACAGTTTTGAATTGCACAAACTAACACCTCCTCAGGAGGTGGAGTAAGTTTGTGCAGTTCAGTGCAGCTGTCATTTCATTATTTGCCTAACCCAACTTTACTTGATATTCATACAAAATGGCATCCGTTGTAATCATTGAAAGTGAAATACAACAATTAATAAATAACAATTTTTGAATGCTATCGTGATTGCCAATTGCCACCATTCTCAATTTTTTAGGTTATGTGTACTATATAAATACCAATTTGTACTGTTCGTTTGTACCCGTTTAGAGTAGTTCTGAGCAATCAAAACGATCACGTGATCATAATCCTATCACACTCTAGAACTAACGCGAGCAAGACAAACGAACAAACCTATAGTATCCCAATCTTCTGGAATTGTAGAATTGTGTCTATTGTGTGGGATCATTTATACGTGCAGTTGCCTAAGCGCTTAGGCGTAACGGCACTTTGTGTTCAGCAGTCTATAAGCTGCTCGATAGGTGGCAGGTATCTGTACTCCAGTGTATGTCTCCCCGGTTTAGGACGGCATGACTGTGTTTCTTAGCGCTAGTCAGCGCCGGGAAGTATTTTCAGTGCTGTTGTGGACATTGGGGGCATAAACCGAGAGGTAGACACAATGCAGCCAGCAGAAAGATGAGTGCTCGTAGCCACGCTGATGACGTCGGGTAGGCAGAAACATGTCCGTGTGTTAGTACTCTCTTCTCTCTGCTCGCATTGTCTTTGCCGGGAATGATTCCACCAATACTATGAGCTATATTAGCATTATTTTTGGCTATGTATATAATGTAAATATACTATATTACTATATTCTTATATACATTAACAAAAATTTAACTATAAATTTAATTTGTATTTAATTTACATATTCAGATCTTTTTGTATTGTGTGGATTACTTTTTTAGCTGGTCCGAGGAACGCACGAAACCGATCGAATTTTTTAGATACTCAATTGAATAGAATTTTGTGACAAAAAGATAATTTCCACCTTCAATATGACACTAGAAAAAATTGAACGGCATTTTATGACAGATTCAGTTTTTACTATTATCGGCTCTAGAACTTCAAAATCGCAAGTAATAATAATCTCTTTACACCGATACTAAAATCTAACTTTGGTATTTGTAGTAGAATTATTTTACAAAAAAATGCAATTTAAAGAATGCAAAATAAAATAACATTTGCTGTAAACAATTTCCATCGTATATTACACTAGCGAGAATATAGTATGGCATTCTTCAATACCATGTTTTATCTGAAACTCAAAGTGAACATCTAGGTGTAGGAATTACTGATAAATGTTATTTTTTTTGGTTAAAATTGACTTGAATAAATTGAAAATTTGGTATATTTTGATTTTAAAGCTTTAAAACTTTTTTAAAACTCAGTATGTCGTTTACTTTTCAATCTTAGTAGAAGAGCGTTTAAGCCATTCCTTGTACACGTCAAAATTTTACATTGACAAAAAATAGTAAATTTTATAATTGCAATCTAATTATAAACACCTCTACTCCATAAAGCAAATTCTAATTCTATTAACCCTGGACGCACACATGTGTTGTAGAAATAGACACCCCACAGATGAGTAATCATTATGGACGCTAAAATAAGTGTGACTGTTCAGATTTAAATTAAATTCTTGGGGCTGTTAAAATAACCTACGCCGTTAGCAGGGTCTAGGACATTTGGGCGCCGCCGATGGGCGCGAGAATAAAAAAAGATAAAAAATATAAGGTCATGGATTTATTTCATAATTGTATGATATCCCGCGATAATGGGTACTGTTATGTGTTTGATAGACTCAGTCCGTGTGGTACAAAAGAATTTTGGAGGTGCGAAAATAAAAATAATGAATGTTAAAAGCGCATCCATTTGTCGTTAACAGATCGTGTCATCATCAAAGAAATACATCAGCATTCCCACGACAGTGATCCGGCGAAATTGGAAGTGAATAAACTTCGGAACCAAATTAAAAGTCGAGCTGCACAGACTATGGAGTCAAGTTCCCAAATTATTAACCTGTGTTTGAATGACTGTAATTTATCACAAGCAGCCCAAGCATCGCTATCCTCAAACTCTTCGCTGAAAAAGATGATACGAAGAACAAGAATTGAAGCAACAGCTGCTCCACAACCTCCATTGAAGAGAGAAGAAATCGTGTTTCCCCCAGAATACCAAATGTATTCAGTAAACGGGGTGGAAGAAATGTTCTTAATTGGGGACTGGATCAGAACCCAATAGAATATAAATATTTGGCCGTGTAAGAAACGTCCATGAGGTTAGTATTTTTTAATTTTTATATGGCAATAATATAGAAAGATTATAATATTATAATGTACATACGTATATGTTACATAAGGTTTACTTTTTAGATTTTATTGCAATGTGAACACTGGTTCGTCGATGGGACGATTTCGACTGCTCCACATTTGTTTCATCAAATTTATGTGATATTGGTAGAAAAATTTAGAGGAGTACAGTAGCCTACGCCTTATTGCCTGATAAGCAGACTCAGACATATTCTAAGATGATACGTTTATAACAAAATGTTGAGCCCAATTTAAATTCACGAATGATTTCATGTGATTTTGAGCTCGCGGCTATAAATGCTTTCAAGGAAGCATTTCCAAACGCCACGATACTAGCTTGTGGAGCTTGTTTCATTTAACAAGAAACCTTAGGAAGCATTTAGGGAAGCACCAATTGTTGGCAAACTATAATAATGATGCGGATTTTGCAGTGAAGGCACGCATGATTACTTCATTGGCGTTTGTACCAATAGACGATTTAGATGTAGCCATAGATCAATTATCTAATTCACTTCCTCAAAATCTGGAACCCATTCTTCAGCGGTTTGAAGATACTTATGTAGGACGCCCGAATCGCTGAGGGAATGACAGAAGACGGGCAATATTTCCTCCAGAAATATGGTCAGTCTACGAACGTGTTGTTTCTGATATTGACAGAACCAATAATCATGCCGAAGCAGCACATAGACGCCTACAAGAGGAATATGGAAGTTGACTAACAGCTTAAAAACAGTTCAGCGAGGGAGAGACTTATTTTTCGAACAGTTAGTAGCTGGAAATAATCCGCCAATTGAAAAACGAAAGTTCACAGCTGCAGACAACCGGATTAAACATTTAACGTATCACCGAAGAAATATTGTTGAATTTCTTCGCGGGATATTATACAATTATGAAATGACCTTATATTTTTTGTAATAATATAGGTTTATATATATTTGAATATATGTTCATGTATTTCTGAATCTCTTTTTATTCTTGCGCCCAAATGTCCTCGCGCCCATTCGGCGGCGCCCAGACGGTTGCGCCCTAATATCCGGCACCCCCACTAGCAATATGTTTTGTTCGCAAAGATAGTGATTGATGACCTAATAAGCGCTGTCCATTTTGGGTTTACCTCATATTAAACTTGTTCCAATAACTACCAGTTTCAATGAAACAAAGCCAAGCTTCAACATACCAAAGGCTATAGATACAATAAAGGTCTGTCATGAAATAAAACATATATCTTGTAATTTTTTAAAAATACATATAAAACGAATCAAATTGTGGTAAGTACGTATATTAACTCCACTAGAGGTCCCTTGTACAAACGAAATTTAATCTGAAAAACCACCAAACTATGTCCACGATTTATATTTTCTTATTAAAAGTGAAAAACTTTCATGAATTTTATTAAAAACATAAAATTGCGATTCGATGAATTTTAAGAACTAAATTAAGTAATTCTATCAAATATCTGTCCGTATACACAAAGGAAGATGCAAGTATTTGGGAGTTATGTAATTGCATGAATTATCTTGTAGTGTATTGACATCAAACAGACAGACGGTGACATTGCTTTTACGTATGTCGATGTAATGTCCTGTAAGTTGGTTGCCATCAGTTAAAAACCACCGTTCACTCACTGCAGCATTTCATGTATTTCACTTGGCGTTTCGAATATCAACAGCGATGAGCTCGTGATTTCTGACAAGTTTTCTTCGTATCTTGTGCATGATCTTCTTACATTGTCGACAGATAAAATATGTAATTAATGCAATGAGCACTAATAATAATATTCCAGTAACTTCCCAGGGATTTAATTTAATTTAATTTGAATTTGTTGTTGCGCCTCCACCTTGGCTAACAATCCGTTCTTGATTGGATAGTGCCCATGTTTATAAAATCAGCCCAAAACTTATTGATTCAATTTATTTTCTTATGTACTCGGCTCAAAGGCTAGTTCCCCTTGAAATTTTATTTTAATCGCCATAAAGTAAACTTGATTAAATTTTGCAGTTTAGCTTTTTAAAGAAAAGAGGGAGAGAACTTCTGTTTTAGCAGTAATTTTATCTATTTTAGCTGTTTGCTTATTACATGTCTGTTTATCGGCTACAACTTATCAACTATTGCAATATTCATCGATTTTCCTTCATCGCCTTTTTTAGGTACTGTTAGTACGGGAAGAGACCAGCTAGACCTACATTCTTTTATAATTCCAGTTTTTAACATTTTACCAATTTGCGTTTTTATTTTAGCTTTTTGACTGTACGGTAAGCGATACGGTTTTACGTATGCCGGTTGAGTATGATTTTTGAATGTAATCGTTTCATTAATACCATTTGTCACTAACCTGGGCAAATATGTGGTAACAGCCAGAGGCGTGGCGTGCGCATAAAAGTTCACACATAAAATAAAAGGTAAGAAATAAATTATAAAACGTGCTGAAACACTTACCGTTTGAAAAGTCTTCCGTGAAATCACAAACAGGGTAACATCTGTTAAATATTTGAATCATTAGATATGTTTCCACAGCTGTTTCAGTCAAGTGAGTACGACGTGCGGAATAAATGTTTTTTAATGCCGAAAACGACCGTTAGACATCTAGCGATGTTATATTTGCATATTTAAAATAATCTTTGAAACAACTTAATGATCTCTACGCACCTCACAATTTGTCTTATAAAATGGATCTTTCTCTAAAACACCTTCAAATTTTCGTATTACACACCAATTTGTTTTGCCTTCTACAGCGCATAACTGTGCGTGAACATCATTCACAATTTGAACAGAATCCACTAGCGACATTGAAACATTTTGTAATTTTTCTATTCCCTCTGCTAGTCCGAAGTAATTGCTGTGAATAGTTTGTACATCTCTTTTAACCTGACTATCTTGAAATATTTCCTGGCTTTTCTTGATTGCTGCAGCTTCTGTCGAATTGAATTTTAAAACTACCTTCTTTACTTGATCAAAAAATAATTGGCTGTGGTGGTTCAGGTAAATCAGGACGCAGTTTGTGAACTAGTCGGGTACGTTTTGGGGAATTTAGAAACACTGCCTTTGTACTAGCAATCAATGCATTTACTAGTGGAAAACGTGTAGGAATCGTTTGTACCGCAAGAGCAACATTGATAGCTTCTTTCAATGTTGCACAATTTCTTGCTAATTAATTACAATTTTCTCATTTACAGTTCTTAAAGATTTTAGTTAATTTTCGTCGCTATCTGCTTGTGCTAAAGTTACATCGCTAAAAAGTTGTTCAATTTCGCATCCAAAATCGTTTATTTATTTGTTTAATGTTGTCTAGCTTGATACAACTGTTTAGAAATTGTCGAGGCCGATTTTCTTGAAATGTAAGCGCGACTTCACTGTAGGCGAGAGATCTATTAGCATACATGCTTATGATGATTCAGTCCAATTATTTTCAAACTACGTTGAGGTGCGGTTCGATTTCAACGAGTTCGTAACTTAGACGAACTTTGTCAAAAAATTATCACCGCCGCAAACGGTATAATACCACCGACACGCTTTCAAACGTTCGACAGGAATTTTACTATCGACTAGGATACTATCAACAAGAAAAAAGGAACATTTTTGAGCATTTGCATTTAATTATAGTTTTGTGTATGAAGAAAATTCTCCTTTGTTTATTGGTTATTTAGAATAATAGTCCCAGTTATTATTTTTATTGGGTGAATGATATAGTTCGATTTAGATTTATTTTTTTTTATTTTAGAATTCAGTTTTTATTTGAAATATTTAGTTTCTTATTTTAGATGGTAAGATTAAGTAGTAACAAACGGTTGTTTACTTTATCGCTCTGTGTGTTTACTTCAAACATTTCAGTTTTTTATTTTAGGCAGTAGAATTCTTTAGCAGAATACAGTTGTTTATTTTATTATACTCAAATATATTACTTTCAGTTAGGTTATAGGTATTTTAAAGTTAACCCCTATATTCATTAAATTAAAGATTTTCTCTGTTATGTGAATTGTAAGAATAAATAGTTTCTTTGATTGCGAATTGGAATAATAATAATGATACCACTAGCTAGTGGCGCCTGACTTGTATCAAGGCCGATCGCAGTGGAACTTATGGATACGAATATGGAGACGGAAAGAATACAGTACCGCAGTTACGATTTGACAACTGTGTACGCTTAATACACTGCGTTGGGCTCCGAAGATATTTGGTTTCCATTCGTGTACATATAAATGTTAAGATATGAATGCAATTCAGTAGTCTAAATGTATGTCATTAGTATTGTTAATATTGGATGCACCAGAATATATCTGATAGAATTTCTTATTCTTTTTAGCTCTTCCAAAAGCTTGAAAATGGACGCATACGATACAGCCGTCTTATCTTACGCTTTGGCTACAGCCGCTAATAAACACAAACCTGGCATTCTTGGATTACCACCGAGCGCGAATATTCGTCCCGAAGATGTTTCTCTGACACCACCGACCAGAGCAAGTGACTGTAAAGTAGATGAAGAAGACAACGAATCGCGAAGCGTTTTCTATCAAGCCTTATGTAAAGTGGAACATAATATAGTCAACAAAACTCCGACACATTTTCAACAACTAATGGAATTATGTCTATTACGGCAAGTAAGATTATTTAAAACAAAATAATCATGCGAGATATTTTTTAAAAATAATTTTTAGTTCGATACTCAAACTATTGTGCTTCTTGATACCTTACAAAGCGAATTGCGACATGTTTGTAAGCAAGGAATCACAACTTTAAACATAGATGGTAATGTTTATTATATTCATACAATTTACTTCACCTTAACTACGCGTGCTATACGCCATTTTGTTTGTTTTAGATAATTCCAAAACTTCCCTACTATGTGAAGGCATATACAAAGTACTTTTGGAGCTGTGCAATAAATATGGTCTTACGGAAGGAGTTAGCATTTTAAAAACCCATTTTTCTTAACCAAAATCAGATACGTTAGTTGCTTTAGTTCCATCATCACGATGTTTGAAATTCGTCACTTAGAGTGTACCAAAGTGTAAGATATTTTTTGTATTATTCGAGTGTACTATAAATACTTTAAATATATTATATCCTAACGGTTTCATTTTGTCTTACTGCAAAATGCTAAATAAAAGATTATTAATCTTATTTTTGACTGACTTAGTTTTGAGAACCTTGAACGAAAAGATTTAGAACTTGGGCACCAAATTAACGAAAAGTTTTGCTTAAATAATATACAAGATGCGACGAGGGTGAGTATCTTCGATTGCACTTACTAATGAAAAAAAATCGCGTTATAAAAATCGTAAATATGTATGTATTAGCGAGACGTATACAGGTATAGTCCGTTTCATTTTATTTTAATTTGACTAATGGGCAGGTAAATACGTTATATATAAATATATAAAAAAAGTAATTATTTACTATTTAGTCAGATTAAAATAAAATGAAACGGACTATACAGTTTGTGCGTTATAGGATGGCGAACGCTTCGGATGCGCGGTGGAAATACAAGACCGCTCAATCTAAATGTTACCAGTGGCGTATTAAGGAGTTATGTTTACATATTATATACCTTTCTACTGAATTTCGAAGAATGTAACATTATTTATGCATCTATTTTTCCATTATTTGTATTGACCTCAAGGATTTTTGTACCTGCATCTTAAGTATGTTATTTACATATTGTATTAATGCTTTTTACTTAATACAAATGAAGATTTAAATTAACAGTAAATTGCTATTAGAAGAAAATTTTAGTGTTTTATCATTGCCATTTTGGCGAAAACATGCACTCAGTTACTCAGTTGTAATTTAGTTTCCGTAACGAAAACAGGGCGAAAACGCTAGCCTTAAGTTTCATTTTCGAATACGCTTGTTGCAAAGAAATGGCATCAACAGTCGCTGCAAATAAAGTGCTTCACAGTCAAGCTCGTGAAATTGTGTATAATGTTTTCAATTATTTCAAAATAGAAAGTGATAAAAGTTTGACGGAAATAAAAAACATTGTGTTTAGGGCTACAGGTGTATCAATAAGAACCATTGAAAGGATTGTGAAAGAAGGAAATAATCCACGACATGAAAATGAGCCTATTTTCAAAAGCCCGAACAAAAAACGTCTCCGCAAGTGTCCAATTACTGAACATCAAGATTATGAAAAAGTCGATTTTCGAAACATAATTTACAATTTTCATAAAATTGAAGGATGTCCAATTACACTTCGGGCTTTACGAGAAAAACTACGTGAAGATTTACAATGGACCGGTCAAATAACTTCGTTAAGGAAAATTGTCAAAGACTAAGAATTCAGGTTTCGAAAAACAAGAAACAATCGCAAATTGCTAATCGAAAAAAGTGATATTCGAGCACGTCGAATCGATTATCTACAAAAAATAACATACTTTCGAGAACAAAACCGTCCTATAATTTTTCTCGATGAAACGTATATCCATAGTGGACACACTATTTCCAAAAGCTGGAATGACGACACTAAAAATGGTCCACAAATATTTCTAAAGGGAACAGACTAATTATTATTCATGCAGGTGGACAGCAAGCTCTTTTGCCAGAATGTCTCCAAATCTTTAAGTCTGGTGCTGCATTAGGTGATTATCATTCAGATATGAACAGAACAAATTTTGAAAAATGGATGCGAGAAAAATTAATTCCAAATCTACCTCCTCAATCTGTTGTGGCGGTGGACAATGCGCCATACCATAATATTCAAATTAATCGTCCACCCAACAGTACTTCTCGAAAGGCGGAAATGATATCATGGTTAACAGAAAAACATATACCATTTACATCCACAATGCTTAAACCACAGCTTTACGAAAACATAAAAGTTCACAAAAAAAAAACCACGGGCAGTACAAATTTGATCAGATTTTTCAAGAAAACGGCCACACTATTTTAAGGCTTCCACCATATCATCCGGATTTAAATCCTATTGAATTAATATGGGCAACAGTAAAACAAAAAGTGGGAAAACGGAATACTACATTTAAAATAAACGATACATGGAAATTAGCCGAAGAAGAATTTAATGCAGTCACGGCTGAAGACCGGCAAAAAAGGTGCAAACACCTAATAAATATTGAAAAAAAGTATATCGAAAGTGAATATATAATTGACGTCAGAACCGAAGAATTAATAATTAATTTAAATTAGGATTCTAGTGAAGACGACTTCCATTTTAGTGACGATGGGGATGAAGATTTGTAAAATGATGCTAGTGCATTTCTTATAATTTTTTGTAACATAGATTGTTAATACACTTTATTTTATAGTCGTTTTTTATTATGCTAAAATAATATAAAAAATAAGTCGAGCTACGCCACTGCATGTTGCATTCAAACTTGAATTTTCCCGAACGATGTCCGACAGTACATTCGGACAGCGCCGGAACTCGCCATCCTACAACGCGAGACCTGTATGTAAACCAAACTGAGGCATGATGTGCAATTGGATGATTCACTGTTTACATAAATCGTACAGAGTCAAGTCTGTGACCGAGCGCCGCTGCGAGACTACTAATAGATCGGCAAAGTGACAGGATTAGATGGATTTAAAAACAGAGGTAGAGAGTGAATTCATTACATTTAAATTCATAATTGAATTATTGGTAAAAATAGGAGTAGGATTCAGAGGGATTCTATTGCCCTTACTACATAAACAAAAACACTGTTCTACTATTTATTTTTTATTGTAAAATGACAAAGAATAAATTCATTATAATTAATATATTATGTATATTAATAATATAGCTATAATATGTAATAGAGTATATGACATAGATTTTTTCAATAATAACTTAAAATATTTTAATTCAACAAAAAACAACTTGTACCAATTAGTACCCAACAAACTGAACTGGCCGTTCGTCGAAATATATTTTGTAATACTGTCCTTGGCACTTTGTTTGCTGTAGAATAAGAGCCAATTGTTTGCGTTCTTTTTTCTTTAAGTTTCAAAAATGAAAGGAGAAACAAGAGTAAATATGAAAAAAAATGAATAGGTGAAAGGTTACCCACTGTTTCAGACAGATTGTTCTTCGTGCGTATTCGGATTCGAAAGAGAAAGACTTTTTTGGGAAATTAGAATTAAAATTTTCGTTTAATACAGTTTCATTGTCAATCAATCATGTTCATCTCGTCTATGGTTAAAATCACATAGCTGTGCAAAGGATTTTTTAAATTTGTCGATTAAAAGATTTGTTTTGTGCCCATAGTTTAAGCTAATTTACACTAATTATTTCTATAGTTTAGATACCTATTATAGTTTATGTAAATAGTAGTAGTAGAGTACATTATGTGAATATAATAGATACATATTATCTATATATTTAGGTTGCTATGATGATATAATTATGCTTTTTTCATCTTTTTCTTCTCTTGATATAATATTAAATAGATATTTATTCTTGATTTGTTTATTACTTGATCCCACGGTTAGGCGCGAAGGCCATAGCGTTTTATATATCTTCATTATTTTGTTTTTATATAGATTACGCGTGTGCCAGTTCACGCTCATAAAAATCACAAAAAAGAGGGGTACAAGAGTACAACAAATAATTCCCTTAACCATTCAGGTGCTTACGCCATTAAAAAACGTCAGACTCCAATTTTAACTTATTACAGAGTGTGTATGAAATTTATCTATTACTATGATGATGTAAAATTATGACAAATAAATTGCGTTAAATATTCACTAAACAAGCTTAGGTAAAAGTCTGAAAAGGAACTCCAACGCACTTTGTTGTACTTAGAGTTTGTGTAATAACTGAATCAAATGAGATTATTTTTAGAACAGTCCTTCAACATTTCTTTGTTATCAAAGTTTTGAATTTTAAAATATTTCAAATTATAAAATTGTGTTTTATTGTAGATACAGTTTAGGCCTTCTAATATTACAGTATGAAATCATATAAAACATAAGTTTTAAAAAAGCAAACGAAAAATGTGTAACTTTTTAGATATAAAAATTCAAAAAATCACAGCCAATCACTTTTACAACCCTGTGTTCAAAAGCGTTAGGCCTTAGGTGTCATTTATGCTAATAATGTAGTAACATTTTGCTTAAACAAGTAGATGAGCAGCAAAATTAATTGCTTTTCATTCTCATTTGCAAAAGAAATTTTTCAATCAACAAAACAAGAAGTTTCTATCACAGTGAGAGCTTTAATTTTGTCCATTTCTGATTTTAAAACTATTTAAACTATGATGTAATAATATTTTTCTTTTTGGAACCTGACGTTTGATTACCTGGTACTGATGAAAAATATGAAAAAAGTATTTTAGAAATTACTAAAAAAGTGGATAATAGTTGTGATATGATTCATTCCTCAGATCTACACTTTCACCCTGAATAGTGCGGTCTTACGTCCAATTTATATCTTCCCGTACAGAATCAGCAGCAAAGTTAGACTTATATTGGAGTTAATAAAAATAAATTTTTTCTAACTAGCAGTTTAGATTAGTTCTGATCATCAAAACCAGGGGGGTTATTCTGTAAGGATCGAGAGTGTTGGTTTTTTCAGCATCATGTCGAAATGTCAAATTTGCAATAGTACATTTCTGATTCTATTATTTTGCGACAGTGCACATGTTAATGGTGTCGTGTCACTTCTGCTGCAATTATTTTCGACACGTTCCAAGGCATTGCTTTAGAGTGATATCGGTTTTGCTGTTTCGTGTCTAATCGTGTTTACGTCATTTGCCTATATTACTGTACTTAAGGTTATCAACACCCGACTGCGCCCGATAAAACCACATAAATACTACAACACAACACTATTCTATAAAGTGTGAAGTTAATGTCACAAATTTCCTTTTTGGACAACAGTGCATAAGCGACACGACAGCGCATGTGACAGTCGAAAATACGTCGATTCTTACAGAATAACCCCCCAGTTGGAATGGACTATTATTAGTGTTGCCAACTTCACTAGGTTGGCAACACTGTTCAAAACCACTGTTTTGAACATTAATTTCCGCAATATTCAGCGTAACGGCTAATGGATTTTTTAGGTGGTTTTCGTTTAAAATGAAATCCATGATTTAAATACAGACTGATGTACAACATGAAAGGAAATATTGTACGTATTATTTAAATAAATTTTATTAAGAAAACACACAATATTTATGTAGACTAACTTATTATCAACCTAAGTAATTAGCAATAAATAAATTTCCGTCATTAAAAATGAATATTTCTGTATATAAGCAAATATAAAATAATTGGAATCCTGCCAACTCCAATTTCGCACCGAATCAATTTTCATATAATCAGAATGTATCTTCATGCTTGGCATGCTGTTTGCAAACGATCCGTTTTTTAATTAGATCTTGATCAGATTGATCTAACACCAATGCGGAAGGCACCCATATTTAACTGGACTGCATTGCAGGTTGTTTAAAAATTTGCAAGACTGAAAAAATACTTTTCTACCTGTTATTTTTCTATAAATGAATAGCGGCCTCAAACATTTAGTCCGGTAGGAAATAGATGCTAATTGCTGCCAACATTGTTTGTTAGAACAAAGCTTATAAATAATATGTACATCAGTTCAATTTTTGTTTACAATCTATGTTTTAACGTAACACGAAATCAATATGTGATAAAATTTCCGATTCCTAATTTGAACTGTAAAATGCATACGTGAAATAGTTGCTTACTGCAATTATTTTAATATAATTACTAGTGTAAATGAAAATGGGCTAATACTGGTATACGTAACAATGGTAAGTGACTGCTAATTTATTGCAGGTGATGAGTGTATATTTAAAGAACAAACCTTTAAATTTCAACGAAACCATTTGTTGGTGATAACAGTCACGTCAAGATAGAATAACGGCCACAGTCACAATAACCCTATTTATTTTTTTCAAATTGCAGTTTTGTACTGATACTAATAATCAGTCAAGCACGATATTTTTGCCAGACTTTGAAAATTGTGTATTGTAATATGTATATGAAAAAGATTATTTATATATATAAAAAAAAAAAATGCAAATGAAAATTTATACTCGGTTATTATTATAACGTATTCCATTGATAATTCTAGAGCACTAGGAGCATGCTCGCAGCGGGGCTTGCATGTTCCATTAGGAAACTTTGAGCAATAACTTGTGCCCATTGGTAAAGTTAGAGCAGTCAAAGTTGCACCCAGAGCAATTGTTATCACTCTGGCTAGAGGAACAAGAGTCGGTCTAGAGTCTAGCTCAGCTGATGTTTACAAATACAACAAAGGCAATTATAACTGATGTACTTCATCTCTCCCAAGGAAACATGACGTGTAAAACCGCTCCGCGCAGGAGTTTTACGTTCCATTGGTACTTCTCGATCCAGAATTTCCGAACTAGAAATGTTACGAGTACGCTCTAGTGCAGTCCAACGGAATACGCTATTAGTATTCATTGATAACTTCCAATGTTAAAGATGTGCGACCATTATCTGTCATGATTTTTAAGTGACTGTCATTTCACATCACTTATTTCAAAATGATATTAATCAACAATAAACGCAAATAAGAAGGAGATTTGAACTGGAAAATGGCCCTTATAATTTGCAGATACCAAGAAAATTATTTGTTGTGTTGACCCTCAAATCTTGTTGAATCAGAGTAAGAGAAAACAAAGTATTAACATCTATGGAATAAGTAAAATAAAAACACAAGTACTTTAAAGAAAAATTATTTAATCATAATAATAATAGGCAAAAGGAAGAAAATACTGAGTAAACAAAATAAATGCGAATCAAAAAACCTAAACGTAAGATAATTATCTTAAATATGAGAGAAAGCTACGGAAAGAAAAGGATTGTAGCAATTAAAAACAAAATCTTACAAAAAACTGAGAAAATAAAGTCCAACTAAACTTAAAAATTATACAATGTTATAAGCAAATCGCAGTTCACGATGCAGAGATACCATGACGAAAATACAATAATACAAACATTGTGCGTAATAAAACCTTTAAAGTATTAAAAAAATAGATCTTTAAAACATCTTTTTATTTTTTACAGCGCATCAACATGCACCTTTTATCTTTTTTTGTTATAAGTAGTATAGATATTGACTTCGAATTTGGCAAATATACTTTTTTTATTACACGATATGTCAGAATAATAATAATCATAATAATATAGATTCATTTCTTTTTGTCACTAAAATCGAATCAACAGAATTTTTTTGAAAATTTGTTTAGCTTTTACAAATCGTCACATAGTATAATAATTATAGCATTTTCTTTTTTTTTGTTTAAAAGTTAAGTATTCTTTTTCATGATTGTCAAGTATATAGTATATAGCTACAGAGAAATATAAAGTATCAAATGCAATATAATGCCAAGATGTGGAGCTATATATATTATGTATATATATAATCCTAATAATATTATAGTTATTTAGATTCATTTACGCAAAAAACAAGTAAAAAACAATCGAACAAAGAAAGTAGTATCATTGATAAATAGCAGATATAGATCTCTTAAATACGCATCTTTGACCATTTAATTTTTCGCTTTGTATTTTATATTTTATTTATTTTAGTTACGCGCACTTACTAGATTAGAGACGGACCTGCGGAATGTTTAAAAATAGTATCTATTAATTTGCTACTATCATTAGGGAGATTCAAAACGCACTTGCCTACAATTGCAATACACAACGAGTACATTCGCAAGATCAGTTTCTATCTAGTAATATGTACAGTACATACAAATATAACAATACAGGATGTTTTTAGATTTCTATATTGTAAGAGAAGGATATCCGTATTTCCTTTAGCTTTCTTTTTCTTTTTAATTAATCAATTAATTTTAATTAATTAATTCTAGGGCACAACTACACCCTGTGATAATCCTATACTATTAACTGGCTACTTTTTTCATCTCTAACAATAACGCTAAACTTAGCTCCTAAAATTCTGCGACATCACTAAGAAATACTAACTGTATAGTAACGTTGTGTGTAGATTATGTTACGTCATCGCATCATCAAGAAAACCTTTTTAGCCGTATTTAGCCATATTCCATTGAATGTTTCGATACTTCGCGTTCTTAATTGCAAAAACACCGCAAAAAATCACTCGCGTGCGTCGTTTTTTTTTTTTGTATATATATATTATATAAATATGCGTGTAAACATGAAAACTCGTGACGAAAATACAACAACAATCATTTGTTTTTTGCGATGAAACCACAAAATCTCTACACTTCCACAAGTTAAAGGTGTTAATAATCATTAAAAGTAGTAAAATGCAATCTTTTACGTAAAATTACAAAAAAAGAAACAAAGTATTTCACGGCGTCGATTCCTTTACGCTTAAATATTAAAGCCATCCAATACTGAACGCAAAAAACTACGACCTAGGAAATATTGATACTTTGATGTAATAATAGTAATAATTATAATAGTAATAAGTAGTAGTAGAAGACATTGATCGATACAATCAGAGCTTAAAAAGTAAGATTTTCTCATCAGAATCAAAATACTAACTAATACATAATAGTAATATAATACGCGACAACGTTAAAGTTAAACGTAACAAAAAATTAGACGTAATACACAATAATAATAGTAATATAAAAAACTAGATCATACTGATTTGTCACCTTACATGAAATATAACCTGCCGAAAACATTGTTTATCTTTATCATTTATATTATATAATAATTATTTATAAATAAGCGCTGCTTCAACTAGCTACCGTCATCATTAATGTCGTAGCTGCTGGAATGAATACTGAGAGAAATGATTGTGTGTTTTTTTTTAATAATATTGAGGGTTTACGGGTACCATTATTATATGCTGGATTTCGAAAACGACACCCTCAAATGGTTAGACTCCGACAGTTGGAAGTTGTGCATCTTGATCAGTGCAACAACTGCTTCGTCCATGCTCGGTAATTGTATTAGCGCCATCTTTCTATCTTTTCTGTAATTAAAATCAGTGTCAACATGATTTTTAAAAGGAAATTTAAGGTTTGCTCGAACTCGCGATTCTGAGCAATTCTAGAACTTTTGCGCATGACTATTAGTTCTACAATTACGAATTCTGAGAAATGTTAGTTCACTGCCTAGACCTTGCGCAATCACTAATTCAATCGTTACTTAAGGCGAGGAAAATCTAGTCAATACAAACTGAACGTTTTCAAGTTTTCAGAGACATTCTTATAGTTGATATCTCTAATCACAAACTTCTTCAAAGAAGTGTAATATACCGGTTATTTGTGTTCTATTTGACTGCGAATTATAATTTAAGAGTATGAAAATATCTCAATATAAGTTGCATTTGACTTACAAATCTTAAAGGATACACAAAGCAAAGCTCAATTATCCCCAATATGTTGGAGAATAGTTACCCTAATTGTTTTAGTTTTACTGTATTTACACAATTTTCCTGTCACAAACGCGTTCGAATCTATTGTCCGGTATCGGATTCGAAGAAACCTTTATTGAAAATGTTCTGAAATTATTTTTTATACAACTTTTGCTTTGATTTTAATTATTTCGTTTTATAAATGTATAGTACTGCCAAAAGGGACCCGTAAATCACAGCACGTGAGAGCTCATTTAAATTAATGAATTCTTCACTGCGGTTTCTTGCAACGATGTTGATATTTTATAGAATACTTGCCAAAAGGCAAAAGCAGTTAGAAATAACGGTTAGAATATAAAAAAATGATCAATACATCCCCGATTGACGATATTTAAAAGTAATTACTTTTCTGATAAATTAACCATCAATCACTGTAATAATTTAATTCAGGGGCGCAAGATGGAACACAAAATTTATTGAACATTAAATAACGATTAAAATAAGAAACTAATGAAAAAGAGCAAATTAATATTTTATTGTGGCACCATCAGAATCTATGACCATTTGAAAAAGCTAATGAAAAAAAAAAACAATTATTTTATTGTAGCACCATCAGAATCTATGACCATTCGAATTTTATCACCGTCATCCGTCTCTGGTTTATCAAAAGTGACGCTTTGAATGACATTGATATTAAAGGAAAATTACAAAATGCAATTTTTGAAATCTTAAGAGAATGTATCAAAATCGCCTGTACGACTTTTCAATGACCGCGGCTGTACATATACGTAGGATGTTAATACGAGGGTGTATAAAATATAAACGGGACTGATTTTCTTAAAAATTCCGGAGGGCGTCTAGACCTGGAAGGGGTTGATGCGCAAGTAGCCTGTACCAATAGGGAGAGGGGAGAACCGACTGCAACTGTCTCGGGTCCCTTTAGTATCAAAAGAAACCATGCGCGAGAAAGAAGCACATGTGAGTAGATACACAGCAGGGGTTCTGGAGTGGAAGTGCCATATATGGAGTTGTAACCACCTCCTGGGCGTGGTTTGTGTGTGACGTAGGTCGTTGCGACAGCCGGTGGGGGGCATGAGTGTGTGTGATTGGTCGTGACGTGCCTGTGTGGTTGGCTGTGATAAGCGGCGGAGCTGCGATTGGCGCGTTCGTTGGCTGCGATAACATGAGGTGTGGTCTATGTGCATTTTGTGTTTGAAAATAAAATATAAAATACTTTAATTTAATTTAATAAGAATTAATTACCATCATAACGTAGGTGCGGTTTGTGGATAGGAGCTGCGACTCTCCTGCTATATGAGTACGTAATTAATGTTGAATGAATAGCTATGTTTCTAAACCCGTATTTGTTTTTCGTCGGCATCTTTACCGTTGTAATTTGTAGCGAATACGAATTTTTAATGAAAACCCACATTCAGTGCGAGTGCGATGCCCCGGAGGATAAAACCGAGTACGCAGAACTCTTCTGTATGGCGCGCACCCAAAATCTGCGGACAGAAGGACATGGAGCTTACTTGAGAAATTATGGAAGATGGCAGTTCTTCATAATAATACAGATGTTCATTGCTGCCATCTGCTGAATTGACTTGAAGATGTGAGAATTGTCAAAGGAGAAGGTATCTACCATAGGGAAACATTACGTTCTATCTACATGCGCCCTAACTTGTATAATAGTTTGTTGGGTTCTAACTTATTTCTCATTGGGGAGGTATTATAATACGTTCATTTTCCGGGTATTCTACCACGCGGTAGACAAGAACCCCATCCGTTCGCCCCTACAAGATGTCTTGCCGTTGTCAGCAGATTGCTTTATAGAAGCAATGGAGTCCAATGACACGTATTGGATGAACTGCAAGCTTCCCCTAAACGAAACCACACCATTATATTTCATTGCACTATTCATAGTATACATTTTGGGACTGGTGTGAACCGCAAATTTGATTTTGGAGTTGGCGTATGAGAAAATTATGGAAATCAGGAAGAATCGTCGAAATTTCAAAATTAATATCTTATACAGTAATGAATTGAATGGTGGGACAGCGAAGATCCTAGAATAAAGCGGTGGGGCGTGATTGACCATGACGTAGGTGTATGAGGTGTCTAATGGCGGCTGTGCGTTCATTGGTTGCGATAACATGAGGCGTGGTCTATGCACATTAATAATTGGATATAAGAATATAATTTAATAGTATGAGCTAGCGAAGAGGTAGCGTACGTGAACCGATATATCGATTTTTAGCCAAGAAGGTACACGAAATTTTGGGATGATTACAGATACAGTTCGGGGACACCCTGTCAAGAACCCGTGTGTTTGCATGGTACAAAAAATTTCTGGAGGGCGTGAAAAGGTCGAGAACGAGAGCCATGATTGCCGCCCAAGGACAAGTATGGCCGAGGCCAATTTTTTTTTTTTGGTCGGCAGGTGCTTTTCACGTTGATTTTCTCCACGATCGACGCACAATTAATGTGCAATATTATTGTGAAGTACTGGATGCCGCGAAATTGTCATTTCGAAGGAAAAGGAAAAAGCAATCGGCCAGAAGTGTCATTCTTCTGCATGACAATGCCATGCCTCTTGTGGCTAACGCCACGATGCAAAAAGTGGATGCATTGGGATGGGAAACGCTGGAACATCCACCCTATAGTCCAGACTTGTCACCTTATAACTTCCATCTGTTTGGACCCCTCAAAGAAACGCTTGGACGACAACGAAACGATGGAAACGTTTGTGCTCCAATGGCTACACGAACGTCCGAAGAGATTTTACGATGATGAAATAAAAAAGCTCCCAATCCGATGGGAAAAATGTATTTCAAGGGCGGGAGAGCATGTAGAAAAATAATATATATTTGTAAGCTTAGTTAAATAAAATTAGAATTTTTTAAAAAACGAGTCCCGTTTATATTTGATATACCCTCGTACTTATTGTGCTGTGATTACTCGTACCGTATTACAAATGCATCCTGTATACAACAGCAAAACTACTTTGCTTGTTACGAAATAAATCAATGAATTTTTTACTATTTTCTGACAAAGTTATACTTACGGGAAGAATTTGAATGCTTTCACAACGAAGCCGTTCTTAGTAAACGCGTCCTTAATATCCTCCTCGTTAACCGTTGCTGGAATATTGCTCAAATGTAACGTCGATGACGGCGGATAGATGTTCTGGTAGTTCTTCGAGCCCGGTTTCTTGAACCTATGGAGCGGACTCTGGCTGTAATCCTTTGTAAGTCCGGCGTCTGGCTGGCCTTCCTTCGGCATTTGCACCGACTGATGTTTGCTGAGCATTACGCGGATATTCTTCCCGAACACCCGTAACTTATCCATATGTGTTATAGCTGTAACGTAAAATGAACGAGAAACGTTAGTTTGATGTTTTGAAGAGAAAGCATAAAATCAAACCCGTGAAGGCAACCAGCACTCTTAACTATTCCGTATTTCTTTAACTAACAGTTTTCAAAGTGGTCTGTTACGAAACTTTTAGTTGTGGTCGCTTTACCCAGGTTACATTGTATTTACGGTCCATTGAACTAACCTAAATGAGCTTGGTGCGGTTCGGCTAACTGAACCAGAGCCGAGTCTTTTTTGTTGTATAGAATTTTTACCCTTTGCACATCACCGTAGACACCTAGAGAATTAAGAAAAGGAAAAAGATTAGCGCCTCGAAGATTAATATGAATACAAGCAAATATTAATTAAAACAATAATTTTCTATGTGCTTGTATTTTGGTATACGCAAATTGTGAATACTTAAATTGTAGTAGAGCAACGTATATACAAGTGTTAATAAGAAACGTGCAGAAATTTTCCTTGATTTAATTTTTTTGCTTAATTTACAACTCCTACATTCACAATCTGCGTATAGGATGATGAATTAATTACGAGTAGGTTAAAAGTTTAAAATCGTTATTACAAATAAGGCTATAAAAAGGGTATTTTAATTACAATAAAATAAAAATAGACCAGAATAAATTCGATTGTCGGAAAGTTTTGAAAAATAAAAACGAAAATGATGACGATACATGCAAAACTGAACGGAGAATCACATAGTATACGGATGTTTGGAATATAAGTAGATTCTACGTTTAGAAAATAAAAATAAAATAGACGTAAACAAAATAAAACGAATATCAAAATCAACATGACAAAGAATTCTAAGCAGTAAGCTCATTATATCAGGAAAACACAATATAAATGTAACATCACAATTAATATATAAAATAAATATATGTAAGTATGAATTGTAAAGAGTTGAATCTGCGCCATTCTCTTGTGCTTTAGAATGTTCTACTTCGAAATTGATATTCAATAAAATAGTATGCATTATTTGTCTTAGTTTAGTGTCCAAGTTCAGTTTCAGTGCAAAATATAACTTGCTCAAATAACGTTATACGATCTTTTTTCAAGAAGTAAAGAATATCGCAAAAATATTCAGTATTTTAGAAGTTGGTACTGAAAACAAACTCACTGTGAGAGTTGTTAATCTTGTCCGGTTAACAGATCCGTATTTAGGTTTGAATTGATCAAATTATATTCTATAGTTATAATGTTTTTGTAGGTCTAATAGGTAAATAAATTTTGCCTATCATATTGTTATTTCTGCTAATTTCATTTAGCCAAGTAATCAAATCCGTATCAAATATCGCTTGGAGAAGTTATCAGGACAAAATACTATCTTCGAAATTTGAAAAACGGTAAAGTTTTGGACTATGACTTTAATAAATAACAGTTTATAACGAATTGTTATCAAGGTCTTTTTAGAAAGTTTATATATATGTATATATATAACTAAAAAAAAGTAGTAACACTGTGTTTTTTAAAGTTTCTAAGTTGTAATTGTATTACTTAAGATGACTTTATAAATATAAAATAAACAATTGTATAATACCTTAAAGATGAAGCAAAATGTATGCTAAACATCGCACTGATACGATGTCTTTAGTTTTGTTTCTTATCTGAGAACAAAATATATTCCGGCTTCTATCCATCATTATCATTAACAACCAACCGCCAGGAACGGTTTTTGTTCGCCATTGGATTAAGTGGTTACATATTGTTTATTTATAAAGGGATGTGCCAAACTCTTTTGGCGCCATCGTACAAAATATTGATTGGGGCCTTTATGTGTATTGAGCCAAAATTACCTTGGCCACAACTTGTTTTCACGGCTCAAATCATTTAGATTGTTTCAGTATCAGTTATTTGCAGAAAGAAAGAATCATGCTACTCATAGACTTATACTTTGTAATAGTATCCGAAAGAAAGGTAGAGAGTGAAAAAATCCATAAAGAACTTGTGAATTGCTTATTGAAGCAAATAAACTTCCAATAACAACTCCTAGTGATCATGAGCAAATAACACGAATTAAGTACAAGGTGACCCAAAGTAAATTTCCCTTTTCAAAAAATTATAACAAAAACATGTGTCTGGAAAGATACATATGTGAATTTACTTTTTGAAAAGAATATTGTTCATATGCTGCTCATGTTGCTCGTAGCACTCTTCTATACAGGTGCATGGGTGTTGGAACATACGTTGGCATACAGCAGCTGGAATATTGTTGATCTCATCTTGAATTCGTTGTTTCAGCCCTTCGATGTTGACAGGGAGATTAACGTAAACGAGGCTTTTAAGGTACTTCCACAAAAAGAAACCCAAGGGGGTAATGCAGTTATTCTGCATTCTGCTTCTAAATTTACTCTGGGTCACCTTGTACTTTATGCCGAAGATATAGTGATTATGATAAATTTGGTGTACTGCTAGGAAAAATTGAATAAATTATTTTTAAGTAATTCCTTTAGTTTTATATTGTGATTTGTAAAATTGAAAGACACTTCCTAATAAAATTTGTTATTACATAAATAAAATATATGTATTATACAGGGTGTTTGGCACAACGATGTAAAGTTTTGAATAGCCGATTGGCGAGGACTTTAGGAACCATATTAACCACATTTACCTTAGTCCAAAGTTTAATGGACTTTAAGATATTTTAACTTTTAGTAAATTTTGATTTACCGGCAAAACATTAATTGTTGTCCGGCTCACTATCGTTTAACCGTGAGAAAATTTTTAAACAACGCTTTTCTGAATGCATGGATTGAAGAGATGGTCCTATTCCGTGGCCGCCACGCTCACCAGACTTGACTTCCCTCGATTTCTTTGTTTGAGGGCGTGCTAAGAGCCTCGTTTACATCTAGGAAATTCAAAATCGGGACCATCTAATTAGAAAGATCTATAGTGCATTCGATAGTATAAGGGAAGAAATGAGACTGAAAATTATCACGGTAGAGATGAGGAGAAGATTAAGATCTTGTATAAGGCATGAAGGAGGACACTTCGAGCAAGATATTTAAATAAATTGGCTATTAATTATTGTTGTTTTATTGGGTTTACACCTAACAATAATACGTTTTTATTACGTTTTTTAGCGTTCTTTACTAAGACTATCTGATTACCCTTGTAATATTAATGACTATCTAACGCATACCCTATTATTCAAAAGGGCACAAAGTAAGGAAATTTTAAGGTAATTTTAACATTCGAATTGTTTATTTAAAAAGAAGAAAATCCCCACAAACTTGAGAATTAAAAATTTTCTATCTCGTTAAGTGAGATATCTAAGCCTATATTTTATTCTAAATAACTTCGAACTTAAATTAATTGCCTCTTTTCAAAGGAAGATGCATTAAACTTCCATAAAAAACAACTTTTAGCGTGATCCCACAAAAAATAAGAAGAGTTATTAGTGTTTAATGGCGACTTTTTGCCGGAAAATCAAAATTTACTAAAAGTTCAAATATCTTAAAATCCATTAGACTTTGGACTAAGGTAAATGTGTTTAATATAGTTCCTAAAGACCTCGCCTACCGGCTGTTCAAAACTTTACATCGTTGTGTCAAACATCCTGTATAAATCATGTTGGCATTTATTGTCAATTTTTTTATTAATTCTTATAATTTTATGTAGAGGCTTTTTTAAATAGCTTGAGAAAACTACTTTCCCTCAGAGAACTAAATCTAATCTTAAGAAAATGATAATTACACCGGGCTAAATGCCATAGTATTTGTCTTTCCATTATACATTTTATACTATTTTGGAATTTATGCTCAATTAGATTACAAAATTGACTATTGGAAGGCATATTTTCTTAATTTGGTTAAGAAAGCAACGATAATTTTAGTAGATCTTTTAGTTTATCATTTCATAATCAATGAAATTGTATTTTCATATACTTTCTAAAAGATATTTAATAATTCGTTTTTATTTAAATTTTTTGTGGAGTTTCAAACAAAGTGTTACTAGGCGGAAGGTGGCGACTTTAAGCGCATGGTGCCAGTATGATCTTACACATATGGATGGCATGCTCCTGCATTTATACACATTTGTATATGGTCGCTTGAAACCGATTTGATTGTCATTTTTACATAAATAATATTTTTTAATATACTGAATACGGACCTGTTAGCTCCATAAGAAATCACAGCTCTATATATGATGAAAAATGATTTGTTTTAAAGAAGATGGAGATTTTTTCAGTTAAAAATAAAAATGGACACTAATTAAGCTCATTCTAATTTATGTATACACAAGCGTCCAAATATCTGCTCACTATTGTCAACTATATTATTACATATTAAGTTATAGAATTTATGGGAACTTTTCTTTAGATTAAAATTGTGAAAATATGAAAATAATTAAATGATTTCTTATCGAAATACGGTTTGTGCGTTATAGGATGGCGAACGCTTCAGATGCGCGGTGGAAATACAAGACTTTATTTTATAGTAGTTTTTTATTATGCTAATATAATTTAAAAAATAAGTCGTGCTACGCCACTACATGTTGCATTGAAACTTGAATTTTCTCGAACGATGTCCGACAGTACCTTCGGACAGCGCCGGAACTCGCCATCCTACAACGCGAGACCTGTACTTGTACAAAAACAATCCTCTTAAATGGATGCCCTGCATATTTTGAAACAAAAACCCTAAATGGAAACTTATTAAGGCACCACCAATCTAATATTAAAAATAAACGCATAAAAAAGTTATACGATATACAATTAAACGTAATAATGATATTGGTAATACTGAGCAAATTTTGTCATTTGGACATCTTGTAGATGTGTAGGTAGCGGTGGAATTCGCCTTGATTCCATTGGTATCATTTCGTTAATTCTTTAGAAAAAAGAAGTATTAGTTAAGGTATTATGATATGTATCTATCTATTTTAAAATACATCAGCGTTGCAGATTCAACTGTCTAAAACTCTGTTATTTTATCAATAGAATTAATAGAAAATTATTCGACCTGATGAACAAAAGAAATGTTCGCAAGAAGTTAATTGAATAGATTTATAAAAATAAGGTTAAAAGAACAGAGTTTTAAAAATGGCTAGGTGATATACTTAGTTTGATAGTAGCTGTGCACACGTACCAAATAGGGTAAAGAGAGCGTCAGGCGTGACCATCTACGAAAGAGAAAGATGACAGTAGTATGTAAACATAGCACACAGAAGAAGTATTTTAACCGCCAGCAAAACTACTGACAGTCTCGTCAAAATTATAAATACAAACAGTTACATTAGATATCTAATATTACAAAGTCGTTATCGTCAACTATAATAGCATAATACGATGAAACGTCATATTATATCGCGTTTGAAAATAACGAAAAAATAAATAACAAAAAAGAGCAAATAAAGTGGAGAAAATTCAAATTGCGGTTGATGAGTCGATAAACAGCTGTACACGTTCACATTGCACACACTCGTATGATCGGCAACAAAATGAGAAAGAAACAGAAATTCTAGCTACGATCTAAATTATTCAAACAATACAGAACAAAACTATTGTAAGGTTTACCAATCACACCAGCGTGGAGTAACTACATATTTCATTTTAAAATAGCGTATTTAAGCTTAACTTAAATATGGGCGAATTTAGTTGAAATTGTGTTGCACGAATTGAATTATACAATGTTAACAAAAGCCAAGAATATTGAATATGACAGGCTATGACATGTCGATCTTTTTCTACGAGTTTGTTCAATTTTACCTATTGTTTTTGAATCACTTTTTGTTAATAATAAACCCCATTTTTTTCGTCAAAATCCGGTTTATTTTTGCGCGGATTCGCGGTGCAATTGCGGAATATATACAACAGGCTTTTGATTTTTTTTCTGAAAAGAATCTGTAGTTGACGATTAAACAATTGGATTGGGGATAGAACCTGCATTGTTTAGGTCAGAGGAAGAATGGGTTAACCGTATAACGTAATCGAACTTACAATTGGCACAATTTTTCGGAATGATCTTGTTAACGATAATATGTCAAAAATACGTTAAATTTTTGAATAAACAGTAATAATAATTACCGTCAAATTCTCGGATTTTCATACGTATGCCCTGTATCTGTTGAAGCTGCCCAATTATCGGGATAAACTTTTTGTTTCAAGTGAGTCGAAAAGCGCTCTATAGGGCGTAGCTGCGGTACATCAGGTAGGTTTTCATCTTTGGTACATATTTCACGTTCAATTCTTGAAGTTTATCCATTGTTAATTTAGCATAATGGCAGCTTGCTCCATCAGGCCAGAAGATAATTAAGCCGTTTTATGCATTGGTAGGCGCATACTTGAGCATTTAATACAGAATTAGACAACAGGAATAGGTTTCCGAAACACCCTTTTGTGAAATGGCAATCCACAGAATCTTTTTTCAATTCTTTTTCGTAATTTAAATTTAATATCCGATGATGCGTTCTTTTTACTCGCAGTAAAATATAGAATGGCAGTTCACTGTTTTCACAGGAATAAGATTCATCATTTAATATAATGTCTTTTTTTCCACCAAGTGACCTAAAGTCAAAATTCTCAAATGATAAATTCGCCGTTCTTGTTGTTCCGGTATGGATTTGGGACCATTCGTTTTACAGAAGCGCTTTATATTGTTTTGCTTTGGCACTTTGGATATTGTTTTGTCTGATATATTAAACTTCCTTCCAATTTTTACCACTGTAGCACATTTCTTTTTGGCGACTTTTACAATTTGGTTTATTTTCCAATTATCTAGTTTTCTTTTTGTTATTTTCCAAATTACCTTATGTGTTTCTGTTCATAATATATACTAAACTGTTTTCCATATTTAATATTTGTTCAACCTATAACCTTTATTCTATTCAATCACAGAATTTTTAAATTTAATTCGTGGCTTGACATATCAATTTGACAATTCAAAGAGCAAGTGGATGAAGGGGTTAAGTCACATTTTTTTAAAACCTACTTTTTGTTGTAATGAATAAGTTTTATGAACACTCAAACGATTGATCGTATATTTTTGATCCATAATCTCTTCTTAGTAATCAAACAAACTGCATTAGAAAATAATCATACAATAAAAGATAGTAACTAGCCCTATTAAAAATCTAATTTATTCAGAAACAGTTTTTTGTAACATAACTTCTTCATCCACTTCGATCTACTTCCCCCTTCATTTATGACGTGGCGCCATCCAAGTATTTTTTTCAGAACTGAATGGTGCGAATTTTAAGTTCGAGTACCTTACTATTAATTAATAAATAGGACTTAGATTATATGATATGGCATTTCCTTCATGAAAATCGAAACAAAATGTTTGATTTGGCCAATTATAATATATCTTATAGCTAGAGAATTAAATATTATCTTCTTATGCAAGAAAAAAGAATATTTAAGTAAAAGCAATCCAGAAACGGACATTTGATAGACTTTTTGAATTTTCAATTTTAAAACTTGAAATAGGAATTAAAAAAAGGAACAAGTGGACTAACCAACTTTATGATAATTTTTCAAAAACGTTTTCTAGCTAGAGTAACTAGCTTTATTGTATGTATACACCCAACTAAGGAGCAAAGAGGTTGTTAATATCTTAGAATGTTTTTTGTTCCCAAATTGCCATCTACATTGTTTATGCTTATAAAATCATTCGAAAGGCTAACATTAATAGGAAGAAAAAACCTTCAAGATGTAGAATAAGAAAATGTATGAGGAATTTTTAATTTATGTTGTATTTAAATGTATCTTGAGAATTGGAAACTGTTAGGAGATTAAAGGTGATTTGGTGATAACAGTTTGTTAGTACTGCCAGCAAGTGTTCAGTAATTTCATTTGTTGAAAGCTTCAAATTTAAGACTTTAGATTAGGATCGTACTACAAAAATTATTGCAAAAAAACCTAAAAACGACCGAGAAAGCGGAGAATATTAAAACTACAATCTTCTATTCCCATTTCCTTTTATTATTATTGCACTAATTTCAAACTAACCGGCCCATTACAATTCAATATTAGAATAATCATCGGTAAAGTGCTGCGTTAAATGAATAATACGGAAATAATTATTGCTATAATATTCCCAAATACATAAGTATGTAAATTTATTGTGATTTAACCGGCCTTAATCAACCTAGTTACGCACACAATTATCGTTACTATACATACACGTTTTCCCGCTGAAATTATCATCGAATGCATTATCTTGATGAATTATTATTCTAATTTGAAACTGGGCAAATGAAATTATCGAAAATCTGGAGAATATCAATCGCACAATAGTAGTGATAATAATAACAATAAGTTATGTATTAACGTTAATGATAATACAGTTTACTTTGCTGTTGAATATAGATTAACCATATGTATGTATGTAAGCCGCGAAAGTATTAATAAATGGTTGGCTTCAAATTGTAAGGTGCTCTGTTATCATACAATTTTAAATCTGTATCAGTTACTGAATCGGAATATATAGGCTGATTCATTTTCGACCCTTACCATGAGGATCCCGCTTACTACTGGAGATGGAGAGTAGTTTTAAATTCGGGAAAGTTGCTATATTTTGGGTTTGCTATAAACCTGAAGATAAAATGAACCTGTGACAAATAACGTTCGAGATTAAAAAAAGAAAGCTCATTTTCTTCTTTTACCTCTAGCACCTCTAGTTGGCCTTGCAGAGAAAAACTAAGGCTACTTTTGTTAAGAACATTTAACATTTTATTTATTTTCTGTAAACTTATAATTGTATTTGTTTTATTTTATAAACTCGACATTTTATGTGCCTCACTTGTGAATCGTTAGTTTTATTTTCTTGTAAGTTTACTATTTCACTGGTTTTGTTTTTTATAACCTCATGTATTTCATACATATTCATATTCATTAAAACTAACGTGTACGCGTTTGATGTAAAAATATATTTAATTTCTTATAATATACGTAAATATTATCAAAATCCTGAACGCACAAATTAAAAATTGCCTAATAGTAATTTATATATCTGTCCGATGGAGCTACCACTAGCGTATATATTGGAAGGGAGCGCTCGATATGCATTTGGCGCCGAAGAGGAAATCATAGTACCATTATTGTCCTACGTCGCTCCTTCGTTTATGCATAACATAGCGTCTATTCATCATATAATCTTTGGTTTCCCGCTTTCTCACTTATGTATGGGAACAGCAGTAGGAGCAATAGGTACTAGAGGCGGTGTGTCATACAAATACATGAAATAACACGAGCGTCTGGGACGCCGTGAATTGTATAGCATATTTTTGCGGTAGTGATCGGCTTTTTCTCTGCTGCTGTCGCCCGACCAGACGCTCAGGCCCCGGAGGGTTGTGGTGGAGGACCGAGCATTTAGAAACGTTAAGTAATTAATATATTACACAACACTTATGTATTCACGTGTTCATGTTGCAAAGGGACTGTTTATTCAATAAATTTATGTTTTATACTTACATACTGTGTTTAATTTAGGGAGCAACCGAGTAAGCGAACAAATATATAAGCATTATTTACGAATACGCAAAAGTAATTGGTCCCCCCTCTTCATAAGGAAGATACACCGAAGCAGACGACTAGTGGCATTATTCCTCAAACCAGGAGAATGTAACAACTTTCGATCTATTATCTAACTCTAAATTTTTATACGACGTTTCGATTCTTTCTGACTATCTTTCTTCTTATCGGCGCCATATTGAATTTTGACACAGTCGGAGAGTTTTTCTTCTGATTTCAATCATATGCAACATGTTGATAAAAGTTTTTGATATTATACTCTAATTGGCGAAGAATACATTTTCAGAATAAATAAGGTAGCCAAGAAATTTCAAACTGTCAAACACTTTAATTATCGTTTATTAATAATTCCGGAAAACGTGCGCAATTGTGCATTAAGGAAAATGGCCAGTTATTTGAAAATTTACTAATTGTAAGACAACAATTGTAAGCTATTTTGTTTTCTATTAATATTACTGCTATTGTTATTTTCATTTATTGTTACAAATAAGGTGCAAAATTTCATAAACTTTGCAAAAACATACCTTTAATTTACCATTTGTAAAGTACCCCGTTGATTTTTATTCAAATTCCTGTTTACATTACATAAATAAACATTACGTGGCTTGATAAACGATCCATTCCCGACCAAGTTTCTATCAAGATCTAGAAAAATGTGGCTGTTGTCGTTCGGGATCCAATTGTATTCGCTATTGTTGTATTTCGGTTCGGTGAATAAAAAATACTTAAAATATCTCGTTTCTCTTCGTTGGTGTACGACATTTTTCTATTACTGATGAAAGTGACAGTTTGAAATTTCATGGCTCCCTTAAAATATACTCCTTGTCAAGTAAAGCATAATATCAAAAACTTTTGTCGTATATTATACACGGTTAAAATCAGGAAAGAAAATGGAAGATGTTAAAATATGGCGCCAATAAGAAATAAGAAAGTTGATAATAGCTGGAAAGAACCGAAATGTCGCAGCTTTGTGTATGTATTTTTAATTTTTCTCTGCAAGGCCAAATAAAGGTGCTAGAGGTAAAATAAAAATAGTTTTTTTCGTTTTCGAAAAAAATCTCGAAAGGCATTTGTTACAGGTCCATTTTTTCTTCGGGTTCATAACAAACACAAAATTTGGCAAGTTTGCCAAATTTAAATAATAATAAGCGAGATTCCCATAGTGAGCGACGAAAATAAATCAGCCTGTATATCGAAATATAGACATAATCTGCCGTAAAATTATGGTTTTATGCAAAGTCTGCACAAATTCGTGTTAAACCTTTGCGGAGCGTATTTCTTTTAACAAATTGGAACGAAAACATTCATTCAATTTTCCAATATAAAATTGTCATAGGTGGTAACACTTTAACTGTAAAGATGTATCACGTTATTTGACAATTCAGTTTAACTGTTAATAGTTACACAATTTAAATGATTTACATCATTAGTTGTATTCTTTTTATCAATTGTTTATCGTACTACAGAGAACAAATAAGATAGCATTAATTAAGGACGGGCCTAAAAAGAACATGCACAATTTGTTGGAACTTGAGATAAGCGCAAAACATAACATGTATTTGCAAATCTATTCTTTTGTATTAGTAAAAAACTTGATCTTACTTGTTCGCAATTCAAGAGCCAAAATTTTAATAAGCTTAGGTGGAGTGAAGGAGAAGAAATTTTCTCACCTAATTACCAGTTCAAGTTCATGTATTACAAGTAGTATTAAAAGAAAATTAATTTTACGAAGATGGTGCGATGAACTAAGAATCTTAGTTAATCTAATTTAAAAGTTGTAAAATTAATACAACTACCGCCCGATGAATACAAGATAAAGAACTTGGAATATTAGAAGCAGCATCGCACACTATTCACTGTATGTAACGGTAAATCCAACATAACGTCGATTTTGTACATATTTAAGTACGAGTTGCCACCATCACTCAGCAGCATATCGTTTTGCTATAAAATTACGGAATATTTCATCAGGTAACCAAACAGTACTAACACTAGAAATCATTTGCATGCAACATCCAAATGCAGAACTCGCGTTTAACTGTAAATATCTCTTCTACTTTTACTGTTAGATGTATCCATCATTATTAAAGCGTGACAGACGGTTGCACCCACTGCACATACGAGGAATCGAGTGGACGTTAGGCTATTATCGATTGATCGGTGTGCGTGTAACCGATCAACCGAACGTCCACTCGATTCCTTGTATGTACATACATAATAAACACAGCGGGTGCAACCGTTTGTCACGCTTTAATAGGCAAACGTGAGAGATATAAATTTCCTTTATGGTGGATACAGCAAAAATAGGTGGTGTTATTTAAAAAAATACGTTTCAAGTGTCTGAATTGGATTTGTTGGAAGCAAATAGATACGTCTAAATTTGGGCGATTGAGAAAAAAATTATAAATATCTCGAAATAGATATATGACGGAGAAACCAAAAACGTAATAATATACAGGTTTAAAATGACAACATTGGTTCACTACTTATGGATTAGTATGTATACACAGAAATATTTTTGAAGGATACCTTATGGTATTTATTACATTATCTGAAAATGTTGACCTTCTACCGTTTATACAGTAGACTCAATTCTATAATTCCAGAAGGTTGGTACACAATGAATGTATTCCTTGTTCAATAAAATTCTAATACCTTACGCGTTCCAATCGTGCTAATTTGTGTATTGAATACATATAAAATACGATCGCCTAAAATTAAAACAGGGTTAACATAGAACCTTATAATTTTATGTCAGAGATAGAACGTTCGAAAAAAATAATCATAATAATTGAGAACTGTACGATAAAATAATATTATTAGGTAAATCCGTAACTATAGCTAGAACTACATACATCTAAATTCGACGCCTTGCAAGTACTAACCTCCTCGTTCAGGTTGCTAACTAGTAGAACGGTTGCTAAAGGTAGGCCGGGAGCGGTTAGGCTTCGTAGACCGGGCGCCGTTTGGCCTAGGGCGAATCCGCCGAGGCCTGGAATTGCGCTGGCGACACCGCTGGCGTACGGAGCGGTCAATGGCGACGCCAGACTATGCATGAAGGGACTGCTCAGGACCCCTGGAGCACCTGCAAGCAACGAATCTGCACGTTTGCACGATATTAGAACAGTAAATCGTTGTAATTCAAAGGTTGGGATTCAGACAAATTATGTATGAACGTATGTATGTGTGCGTCCTAGTAGTAAATAGACTAGAGAATTTCGCTGAACATGTATGTTAAGTGTATTGTAAGGGATTTTCTGGGTCAGAGGATAATAATTGCTAAATAACTAAGGTTATAAGTAGAATACGAGGATATAACCGAAATATGTACAGATCAGTGCAAATAGATATACACAAGTTTCATTTATATTTAGCGACAAGGACTTGTATATCGCGCAAGCACGGGGATGCTTATACGTCTATAGCGATTGAAACTGTAATTTCTCAGCTCGGCGACTATATTTCCGTCAATAAAGAAAAGATAACGTGGCACCAGTGAGGCACCGTTTCTTTTCGTTCACGTTAATGAATTAGATATTACGTTAATAAAACGACTCTATTTACGATTATTACTATTACTTTTCTCAAATTTTCGTCTGTAAATCTGGTGCTCATCGATGTGAATACATCTTTAATGTGGAAAATGATCTCTCGACATTACCTGTGATAGGTGCCAAATTAAATATTATTATTTCTATAAAAAAAATCATTACTTTATCATAGGTTTTCGCGACCTGTCTGCGTAAAGTAGTTTCACTTGGAATAGAGTAACTAGCACACGCTATCTTTGCTAAAGATATGTTGACAGAGAACAAGGTTCGGTACTGAAATTATAAGGAGCTTCTGGATTTAATTTAGATTGGCCTTTCTGTGTTTGAACGTGCTGTGTCACGTGATTTCATGATGCAGTGCACTATTTGTTCACACACGTTACAATAAATATTATCTTCTAGAAGTGAAAAGAAGTCTGAGTAGTCCTGAATCCAGTTCCTTATTTTATTCTGACGGGAAGTCGCTTGTAGTTGTAAAATCACAAATAATTATAACAAGGAGAATTTAGAAACGTCATAACAACAAAAAATTAACTAGCGATTAGTTGAATAAACGATATTTGAAAATAAGTTTATATCACACGGATAGAAACACAACACATACGGATTAATTAGTGTATATCTGGGTGAAAACAAAAATGTAAATTAAATTACAGATGTACTGAGGGGAATATATTCAAAATCAATTTTATTACTACTAGCTAGTACTACGTAGTAGGCGCTATAAATTCTCGGCCTGATATAGAAAACATAAACTTGGTAAAATATGACAATTTTTATTTTTCAACATAATCTCCCCTAACTTCAATAAATTTATTACAACGATCAATTAATGATTCTATACTTTTCTAAAGTTTTTCCCACAAAGTTTTGTGTAATAGCTTTCTGGGACGAGGTTCATCGGGTCACCGCCATTCCATCGATTCCTTTTTGGATAGAGTATCATAATACTTCATCTCCTGTGTTAAATGAACTCCAAAATCGGTTCCGGGTCGTCTTCATTATATGTTTAAAAACGAGCGCACACATTCGACCCGACATTCACGTTGGAAAGCAGGGCGAGTACTTGTTTCAAAGACGTTAGACACCACTGCTAATTCCTTCACTTTCAAACAGCGATCCGCTAATAGCATTTCTTCAATAATTGACATGTTTTGGAGCGTTATCAGTTCAAATGGCCGACCGGGGCGCCCATCATCTTCAAGGGATTCTTGCCCCAAACGGAAACATTCTGCCTACTTTTTTACAGTGGAATATGAAGGAGATAAATTACCATAAACGCCGTATAAACGCTGTTTAATGTGATTAGGTGTATGCCTTTCTTTTGTTAAAAATTTAATGGCCGCGCGGTACTCAATTTTCGTTACCTAAGACATTTTCATGCATTTGTCATGTTGTCTGATTGGCTACTAAAAACTATTACTCTTCGAACCGTAATATATATTGCGTGGGCCTCGCACATGTGCAACTATGACGCAACGGAGTTTGAACACGTTCAAACCTGTATAAGCCTGTCAGGCCGAGAATTTATGGCGTCTACCTCGTAAATCAAATATAACGTGTACTATATTGTACAACTACACATACTTATGTAAAAAAGCGTGATTATGATGTCAACAAAATAATGAGAATGACAAAAAAATGTTCTCAGTCAACAAGAAATTATTATTTGCGTCTAATAGTGCTTTTCGTTTAATAAATATTTTTCTCCAAAAATGTATCATTTCAGAATTAAATGATGTAAAATTGGCACAATTCACGGAGCTTAAATAAAAAGCCAATCCAAATATAATTTCACATAACTATCTTTGTAATTGGAGACCAAGGAAAATATTGCTTTTAGGCACAGTATACCGGTAAGGCAATTTGCTGATTATAATTTATTTAGATAAAATTTGTACGCAGAGATTAAACGCTCACAATTATTTAAGCTTATATATACGCATATAAACATATTTTTATATTTTCCGCTTGAGAATATTATATTACAGTTCAGAATTAAGTTAGGCAATATTCCCTTGGCGATAAGCAAAATAATTTGAAAATGGTGGAGGCGCCTGTACAATACCCTAAATAATTATTTATGGTTCACAGCGTTCTGTGTAGGTTGTTTCGTATTGAGATTGAAATACTTTGTTGTTAAATACTTGGTCATATTTATTGTTTTGTTTAATTAATTTCCACTTTGCGAACCGCTCAACTTCCCTAAATTTAATACAATTTTGCGAATGTTATCCTGCTTATGGAATTGAACTTATTTATTATTTTTATTTATGTATGCACATACGATAACCTTGCTTCTGCGTATAATTCTGGCCGGGGAGGTTGACAATTAATCAATCAGCGCATTTGCACGTTGCAAATCTGCACTACTGCAGACGTCGGTCAGTTATATGCGAATATCAACCTCATAGGGGTTTATAATCGAAAAGCGGAATTGTGATCTTTGCTGTTTTCGAATCTACACAAACCACTTGCAATTACGCTTTACAATACCTTCAATCCAATGTAGCAATTGATATTACAAATTACAAAGGGAACGTTTATGGTAAGCAGATTAAGTGGTTTTCCTAGAATTCAACAGCCTCAGATCTACCTCAATTTAGAAAACAATATCTGGGCGCAATTTTCGCCATTTAGATCAAGCAAATACATCGAAAAACGAAATGGTGCTTTGCGTATTGAGGTCAATTCTTCAGAAACGAGTTTTAAATTCGTGTTACATCTGATGTAATTTTGTTCTTTATCGGTTGGCACGCTTTCAATTTTCTAATGACTGATCGGTATCATACGTATAAGATTTATTAATTTATTACCAAACACACAAAAATATGTTCGGAAAGTTCCAAGGCAGAAGTCGCTATTGTAGATAGAAGGGATAGAATGATTTGTGCTACAAATTCAATTTTACCAGAGGATTATGGTCAAACTGAAGGTATGTTAGTCCAGAAAAATCTAAATCCACTATTGTGTTCATACATTTAGCTAATTTAATTGATTCGTTTAAAATATAATATCTATGAAGATTTTCCTTTCTTAGTTTTTTTAGTGTATATTTAGATACATACCTGCTAATCGTTCTCTAGCTAGACGCGGTTGGGCAGCTAACAGCAGTAGGTCAGCACCGATACCGCCAGCTAGGCCGCTGCTGAGAGTAGCCAGCTGGTCGTTTGCGTCCCCTGTAGGTAGATTCGGGTTCGTGTAGTCCCGCGATTTATCATTATTGTACTTTACGTTCAAGGAGGACATTTTCGAGTAGTCTATTCGCAGTGTACAGCAACTGTTGTAGATGTTTTGGCCGTCGAGAGCCTGCTTGGCGGCTTGTGCCGATTGCGTGTCGGGATATTGTATCAGTGCTTGGAATGAGTCTGTAGAAGAAAAGAAAAATGATACAAAATTAATGTTTGCATTGGAAATGTTACTAGTTGTTAATATGTTCTGCTAGGTAAATTTCTATATTTTTTAGGTTCTCAGTTTAGACTGATAATACATTTAGTCAAATCAAATATATCATTATTCTGGAAATACTTTCTTTGTCATTGTCTTTGTGCATTGCAAAAATATATAGAACAGTTATTTACAATAGATTGACTCAGCTATTTCAACCCCAACATTTTTAATCGTATTTCTTTAACACAAAAGTGGTGCCCATTCGCAAAAACTGTTACCAAAATGTTATTACTTATCTCTAGCAAAAGCATATTTTCTATTTTAACATTCATTACGCTTTAGAAGGTGAAACATTGTCATAACAAGATCAAATTTCTGACAAAGTAGTTAAAATAAATTCGTATAGTTACAGTAGATATATGCAATAATTAATAACAATGCCATACCATAAATTTGCTATACTCGATCTTAGATTTGAAAATTATTCACCCACTAACTGGTAAAGATCGAGCTAGGTTTAATATACAGATTTGGGGGATGAAAGTAAAATCACTGACGGACGGATGTTTGAGCCCCTTTTTATTTTGATCAATGGTTTTCGTGTTCGTATTACAATGTTAGCTGCGCGACAAATAAACAAAACTGTTTGATTGTTGTAAAAGAAATAGGTTTCACAAAGATATGAAAGAATTTTCACATAAAGTATCGACAACATTAACTATGAATGTAAGTCAGACGCAAAGCGGTTATATGCACCTATCACTTTCTGACATGTACACGAGTCGCACGGAATTTTTGTCAAATCTGTATATGTCTTGTTTTCAAAGAATTCGGAGCATTGCCCTGTACACACGAGTGAAGCCAACATAAACGATGATTTTGTACACATATATGACTTCGCTACCGGTAGCGCATGGTTTTGTTTAAAATTACTTGATATTTCTGTAGCGACGTAACATTCTTAATAGGTTTAAGAAAACATACATATGCGTGAAACAATTTTATGTTATTCGAAAATTGGTGAAATAAACAATACATAGTTACAGTTTTAAAAAATATGGTACTGGAGAACTGAAATAGGGCCGTGCTTGTTTTCAATGAAATAAATATACACTACACTGAAATATTTTAAATGTGGTAAATTGGTAAAAAAATTTAAATTTTCGAAAATTAATTGATTAATTACATGAACTGAGGGTTTGGAAGTGTTCTTAAACACTTTTTCGGCAATTTAGAAAAACCTTAAGACCAACAAATGAGATCTTAACGAAATATAAGACTGAAAAATTAGAACTAACCTGAATTTTACGACGATGTTAATATAAACTCTATGTTTATATTACATTTAGAGAAACCTGCCTATCCTTAATCACCAATCTACACTTTTACCTAGAATTTATATTACTATTCGAAATATTTGCACTTAAAGTTGGGGGGCGCAGCCAAAATACGAGTTACCTCGATGCGAATTCGACTCAAAGTGAGAAATCGCGATAGCGATTGTTTTATCCACAGCAAAGTTTGATGATTCCTTTCCAAATGCAAATTGAGGATGATTTTTTGATGAATAACTAATATACCACTGACAACCCAACAATAAAACTTACTGACGTTTTTGACAAAAACATTACGAACAATATTTAATTTATGAAATTATGCTCGAAATACTTCTGAATTTACACAGTTTGTTGTAGGAACGTTTTTTATTAATTTTGAAGAGTTATGAAAATAGGAAAATGAACTGAAGAGGAATAACTTCACCGTTCCACCATGTTTGCCGTTGGCTGCAGTTAAAATAAATATTTAGTACCCCCGCTCCAAAGATCGGAGGCTCGGGGAGGAGTAGAGGCTACCGAAAAGAGCAAATATCCGCCAGAGGGAATTTCACATTGACCGAGTGGCCATACTGAATCCACTGTACGTTCTGCAATGACAACTGCGTTCGATGATGTACATTTTACAACACTTTAATATATTTTAATATAATTCATCTTCAGGTTTTAATGTGTTGGGTTGATATAACATAAAAAATTTATTATGAATACGAAACTTCCATTATTGCAACTTGTACCCGTTTAAAATCAGACGTCTACAAATTTTAGGTAAACAAAACGTGAAGAATGTTTAACTTGTGTAAAGAAGTGTTTATGACTGGGTAATACTACTATAGATGTAAATTTCCAATGATAATTTGTTTGTTATATACTATGAAAAACGTAAAAAGACTATTCAATTAGTTATGAGGAATTTTGTCTTCTCAATAATAGGTGGTCACGATGCGGGCCTAATTGATTTGCCCAGTACTGTGGGTATTACTCAAGATTTCAAATCTATCAAATTTGGACCAGTGGATATCAATATCACAAAACCAAACAAAAACTTAAGTGCATTTAGGCATCGATTGCAAGAGCGACAAAAAATCAATTCATTCTCGAAATTGCTCGCAAAGTAACAAAGCTTAATCATTTTGACCGACCGCATGCAATTTGACCACCGTAGGCGATCGCATGAACGCGCGCAAAATCCCACGCTCTGGATGCACTCTTTCGCTGTGTACAGGAATTTGCAAACTATAACGTCGAAAAAGTAGATTAAGCAACGAACGGTGAAAACAAAACACTACAATACGTCGGCTGTGACTAATTCGCTGCCTTAGAACAATAGTTTTTTCTCTTTGTATATTTTCCTTGCGCTAACAACTAATTATAATAGAATTACACGAAATCAAGTACAATGACCGCTAATTTTCTCCTATCGCATAAATAATTCGTTTATTTTAATTATGGCAATTTCAAGTGATTTTTGGAAATCATTTAGTCATTGTCACATAGCCTTTTTTTTCATTAGCTATAACCCCACTTCACGCCGCCTACCTAGAGAAAAATATACAGTGCGGTCCTAAAGGTAACCTTTTTTTGTTGTTACGCAAAGTTGGCTAGGAAAGAGCGCCAAATTGTTTCTTGTGACTGATCTGAAGAGCTCTTTACTAAGCAAAGTAATCATAACAATTGCCAAACTGTCAAATCTCAATTCCAAGGGGGTAAATTATTTTTATTGTTTATTGTTATTATATCCTACATTTGTTATAAATTCCTTTGTTGTACTCGTTATTATTTTTCCTCATTTTAACTTGTTGTGTTAAATGTTATTTCTTTACTTTATCGAACTTTATTGCAATTAATTAATTATGGTATGTTTGTTTAAATATGTTAGTTTTTGATAGACAATATGTCTATTTTTTAGGCTTTTTGTGCTGTTATGATGGCTTCGGCACGAACCATGCAAAATGGCTGGGTCAATTTTAATATTATGTAAATCTGGTAACAATTATCACCTTATTTGTCGTCGTTGCGCAACAAATTGTACAATAATTTAAATTATATTACCTTCTGTTAAGGCAGTTCGCCCTGTAAATTTTATGCTGTCTACGCTTACTTAGCGCAAAGTTCAAATATTTCCGGCTGTACAAGGGCAGTGTTCATTATGTTCCACTTTGTGATAAGTGTTGCTAAATTTACCGAATATTAAAATTAAGTACTTGATGGTTATCTAATGTGGTCCATGCGGAGGCCATTGTAACATTAAGAACATAAAAAAATGAAACTTAAGCACATTGCCTGTCAAAAACTAATAATTTTTTTCTACCCCCATATTTTAATTGACGCATATGTGTACTACCTGTACTTTAAGAAGGTTCATTAAGATACAAGTTCTCATTAAGATACAAGTTCATAACCAATAGAAATACAGCTGACACCCATAAAAGTTGCCATGCACATCCGAAAACAAAAAATTTATCAATCTGACAGTTTCGATAACATTTTCGCAACATTTCTCCTAATTTGTTCTATTAAAATAATTAAAATCAGTGAAAATGTCTCTTGATGAAAGCGATAGTGAAAATTTAACACCACCTGAAATTACCGAACACGCCAACAGGATGACAAACGACTTATTGCCGTCAAAATCCTGGAAGACGTATGAACAGTTTTATTCCCAATTCAACGACATCCACTCATAATATTACAAAATTGCCCATGCAATTGCATTTTAATAATTGTACAATCCAGAATGTCATTACTTACCAAAAAGAATAACATTTCTTTGTTACTGTTAAACTTCAAATATTTTGATATTTCAGTTCGTTTATTTCGTTTATTTCCTTGGGTATTTCTAGTTGTAACTTATGAATAATAAATTTTTAAAATAAAGGTCTTTCATTATTGTAATGTATACAACTCTCATTTAATGGCCATTAAGACACTCGCCAAGGCTCGTGTCGTAATTCTCATACTCGTGTCTTAATGGCTATCATTAAATGATCGTTGTTACTATAAACAAACCTAGCACAATTAATTAATTACAATAAAGTTCGATAAAGTAAATGAGAAACAACAATTAACAAAACAAATTAAAACGAGATAAAATAATAACGAGTATAAAGAACAAAAGTATGACAAATACAGGTTACAAGAATAATCCACGCTTTTAGTATTGAGATTTGACAGTTTGGCAATTATTATGACTACTTTGCTTAACAACGAGCTCCTCCTCTGGCATCACAAGAAACAATTTGGTGCTCTTTCCTAGCCAACTTTGCGTAACAACAAAACCAGATGACCAAAACCTTTATTGCTGCATATCATCATATTTCTTAAGTTAAAGTATAATATATGTGATATCGTTGAATTCGTCTTTCGATTACAAAAACATAAAAATATACAGGGTATTCTATTTAAAATAAGAAAGTTGACGTAATTTCCGGTAAAATCGGAAATAAAATTGAAATGCTGGTAACAGCAGAAGTTAGTTCACAAAAAATAAAAATCGACCTATTTTTTCAAAAAACGCTAGCTTCTGTCGTTCAAAAATATAGTAAAATATATGACACAATATCTTGTGTTTGCCACATTCAAGTGCCACTGTAGAAGGAATTTTCTCAGCTATATCTTTGAAAATAAAACAAAGATTCGAAATAGATTATCTACGGAGATTTTAAGTGCCATTTTACATACTAAGACATTGTTAAAAAATGAAAACTGTTTTAATTTTAATGTAGATTTTGATTTGTTAAAGAAATTCAACACTAAGATATTCTCATAAACTTATACATTTATCATTATTTATATACAGCAGACGCTCGATAACGTAAACACGGGATAATGAAAACATTGCGTTAATGTAAACACAAATTTCGTTCTATAGGATCAAACGGAACGCGCGATAACGTAAACAATGTGTACGCTCGATGACGTAAACAACTCTTGGCGACGGTGAAGCCCCGATTTATGTCGGGGAGTTGCCGATTTATGTAGGAGATTCACCTCTGCGATAAAGTACGACAAACTCGGTCAGTCGTATGAGGGTTTAGGATATGTTTATAGGTACGTATTTCATTTGTGAACTTAAGCGAATACATTGCACTCGTTGATACATTTTTACGACTATGGCATCCACATCCTACAAAAGAAAGTGTTTAAAATTGAGTGAGAAAGTAAAAATCATAGACGAAGTTGCACTAGGTGCGCGAGTGACACAGTTAGCAAAAAAATATGGAGTATCGAAAGCAACAATCTGTAAAATGAAGCGTATGAAAACACAAATTTTACAAAGAACGTGCAATACATTTGGAGGTCCGGGAAATAGAAAAACTGATATGGAATTCGACTGCTGTCTATATCTGGTGAGAAATTATCAGCACAACCATTCAAAGAAAAATTGATGGAAACAATTAAAGAGCTAGATTTAAGAATGGAACAAATTTACAATGCAGATGAAAGTGGTCTTTATTGGAAAATGTTACCAGAGAAAACCTATACAGCATCATTTGAAAAATCTGCTCCGGGCAGAAAGCCGGAGAAACAACGAATAACGTTTCTAGGCTGCACTAATGCTATTGGTTCACACAAAATAAAGCCATTGGTAATTGGAAAAGCAAAAAATCCGCGCTCATTTAAAAATTTTAATATCCCTGTTGATTATGACTGTTCAAAAACCGCTTGGATGACTAGCAGTATATTCCTGAAATGGTTCCACAAGCGCTTTGTCCCTCAGGTATGACAATCAATTATCACAAATGCTCTATTCATAATTTGAAGATGTGTTTCCAATTTATAGGTAAAAAATTTCCTAAAACAACAGAATGCACCAAGTCATCCTCTAGAGCAACAACTGAGGAGCGGGGATGGGTCAATTTTTGTCATGTACATGCCGCCCAACGTAACATCATTAATTCAACCCATTGGATCAGAATATAATAAGACTCACCAAACTATACTATGAAAGTTTCTACTTTCGTCTGTCTTATCAAAGAATCCTGAAAACATATCTGAGGCTTTAAAAAAAGTAACATTACGGAAGCTGTTTTAGATTTACATATGGCCTGGAATTAACTTAATCAGCAAACTATTCAAAAATGTTGGAACAATCTCTTTTGTACCAATGATGAAGATGATGAAGAAGACGATGTTCCCTTAAGCGTAATTAGAGAATGTTTGCGATCCAACGTTGATATTGTTATTAGTGCGTCATTGGATGTTGTTGATTTATTGAAAATAGTGAATCCCAACATTGTTTGTACTCCAACTGATATTAATTTTTGGAACGAAGATAAGCAGACGAATGATGCTAATAAGGAGGAAGATATGACAGTGAGAACGATGAGGACGATCCCATTGAAGTCAGAAGTGTAGTGACTGACGCGCAAGCTATACAAGTTTTTAACCAAGCTTTAGATTGGGCTGAAAGAAAAGAAGTATCATACATGGATATTTTAGTTCTTCGTAAATTACGGGCGCAGGCATTGGAAGACAATGCTAAGCGCAAATTTACGCAGACTAAAATTGTTAACTATTTTTCTTCTAATTAAACAATACTTATCGCTGTTAGAATATTTGTTTATTTTGTTATAAATATGTATGTATTAAACGTTTCTTTTAATAAATCATTTATAATTTAAATCACGTTCGCTAATGTAAACATTTCGATAATGTGAACCACACTTGGTTTGAATTAGTTCACATTATCGAGCGTCTGCTGTACTTATTATTATATTATATAATATGTATTATTTTATTAATTACTCATCATAAACTTATATATTTATCATTTATGATTATTTAATATTATTTATATACTTATTGTTGTATTATATAATATTATGCATTATTTTATTAATTACTTGCCTGTGTTGAATATTATATCTACCATGTAACTAACTGTTAAATCGACTATTGTTTAACTAAGTTTATTTCCTATTATTATGCACCCAGTAATACAGCATAAGATCGTTGGTTGCACATGAGAAAAAATCTGGGAATTTCTAGGGATTTTTACCAGCTCTATCTAGGGATGGAATAAAATTTCACCTGGCAACACTGCCTGTAGTAGAAGATGCCCCGTTTAAAATACTTGGAATTGAACAGGTTGCGTACATACTCGAATTTCTGAGTATAGTATAATAAAATGAATATATTAGGTAGGATTTATTCCTGAATACTCGTTATCTAACAATTCATTCTCTCAATTGATCAGCAAAAGAATTACCTTCCGCTCACGCATCAAATGGACATAGTATTGTCGTAAAAGGTAAGTTGCTAAATGTGATAACCACAAAAATCAGAATCAAAATCCTCTTAACAAATACGAAAATTTAATATTTAGCAAAAGCATTACAATTTGCAAAATGCCACAAGGAAAAGATCAAAAACTAACATTTACTATTCACAACGTACTTTTACGCTTTCACCTATTCTCATATCAAAAGATACGATATTTAAATCAAAATTTGTCATTGTAAAGAACTTAACAATACTAGCAGTCCCTTCTCTTGTCTTGTTTGCTCTATGCACTCTTTTTTATTTCTTTGTTTCGAGAAATGTATCTATCTGCATAATATATATAGTTCGAACGTGAAGTACATTTTAATTTAAAATCCGTATGCATCGCAAGACTCGTTAAATAGTTCAACCATTTATGAAGCGTAAAAGATTTTAATCCGGTTCCATTACCCGTCAGTATTTCGCCGCTGAGACAAACGCGTTTTCAAAGCTTAGTGCAAATAACGGAAGCGGAATACATACAGGAAGTGCTCCGTTATACTGGTGATTCATTATTCACTATTTGCACTTGAAATGAATTACCTACTGCAACGTTTACAATATCTACGGAGATGGATTCGCGTTGGCGTTGCATACGTTACACTTTAATCGTAGAATTACCGAGAAAAATGGAGTGTAGTTACAGGTGCATTTCAGTTTTGATGTTAATTAAATGGTATGGGATAAATAGAAATTAAAAGAGCACATAAAGGTGTCCAAATGATACATTTTATGAAGATAGTATATTTGAATAAAGCAAAATACACTACTGCTCATAAGTATTTGGGCACTCTTAGATTTTAAACTTTTGTATACAAAAAATGTATTAAGGCAATAACATTCCAGCATTATTGAATAGTATGCTAATAATCAGTAAGTCTATTTACTTCTTTTATCTGTATGAAAGGTAATACCGTATAAAAGCACAGGTAATAGCGACAACAAAGAGCGTATTTCTTGAAATTCCAGGAAAAATGTAACAGTTGGTAATTTTACTATGAATCGTGAAGCTATAATAAAGCCATTTGAAGTAATATTTTTAAATTACGGTCAGTTATCGTTATATGTTAGCAGCGACAATATCCCTTAACGAATAGTGTTTATAATTTCGTTTAAAATTTTAAAACATGCCGAAAAGGAAAGAAATTAGTGTTGAAACGCGTGCTCTGATAGCAGTAGCACAACATAACTTAGGCATAAGTAATCGTCAAATTGCTAGAAAATTACATTTAAATCCATCTACTATTTATTACATCAAAAAATATAGTGAAAGTGGCAGTTTTCTAAATAAAGTAAGAAGTGGTAGACCAAGGGCGACATCAGCTCAAGATATTGCAATCGTGGTGTCCAGCAAGCGAAAGAGAAGAAAAAGAGCTCCAGAAGTCGCCGCAGAAATCAATACTGTGCTTCCGAAGCCGATTAGCGTGTCCACGGTTAAACGCCGTCTGCAAAAATCCGGCCTTCACGGACGAATTGCGATGCGAAAGCCCTTGTTTCGCCAAATTAATAAGGAAAAGAGGTTACAATGGGCACGTGAACATCGAAATTGGATGGTAGAAGATTGGAGCAAGGTATTGTGGACCGTCGAATCCAAATTCGAGATTTTCGGTGAATGTTTGCAAGAAGATCTGTGGGCGAACGTGCACTAGAGCTATCCACAATCTCCACCATCAAACACGGCGGTGGTTCGGTAATAATTTGGGGTTGTTTTGCTGGTACATCCGCAGGTGATCTCGTAAGAATTCAAGGCATAATGAGAAAAGAGCAATATAAACGCATAAGATGCGTTTGTTCTTAGAGGAAAATGCAATACCCTATGGTGTAAGAATTTTGTATTCCAACAAGGCAATGACCCAAAACGCACTTCAAAATTATGCAAGCATAATTTAGAACAGTTGGAAGGAAAAGGGACACTAACAATCATGAAATGGCCACTCCAAAGCCCGGACTTGAATCCCACCGAGTTATTATGGGAAGAACTCGATTCGGAAGAAAAACTGCTCCAACTTCAGCAGATGACATGTGGAACAAACTACAGGCAGTATGAACTCGAATAACTCTGGAAACATTGTTAGAATTAATTGCAAAAATGCTCCGATTATGTGACGCAATCATTAAAAGTAAAGGAAGTCACATAGATGAATCTAAAATTTAGGTCAAATAAATAATTTTAATTGTTAAAGTTGTATATTTGTGTATACGTAAATACCAAGTACATATTTTAATATTTCCATATAAATATTTAAGGATTTACCCTGAAATGTGAGGTGCCCAAATACTGGGTAGTGTACTTTACACTAAATTATTCTAGCTCAATTCAAAAGAATTATCTTCTTGCAGTTGGGAGAATTTGCTAATAAATTTTGCATTGCAATCTCAGAATTAGAATTTTTCAGTCTATTTAACGCGATAAGACTTTTGACAACGGAAATCCTAATATTACTCTGAGAAATAACGGAATGTTTGATCAATTATTAACCAACACGTTTTCACAGTTATCGTTTTTGTGTGTATCGATGGATTGATGGTGAATCCACCAAATGTAATTTTTTTTTTCACGTGCTTTTAAAGTCGGAGGTAAGTGAGGAAGTTGTTAAATGTCCCTTTGATTATTATTATTGTGGATTTTTAATGTTGACATCATAAAACCATCATTGATGGAATCCATGAATCCAACATGTTGCACAAAAAAACGGGCCCGACACGTTTGTCATCCCGGCAAGTCTGTTTGTTTACTTATTTAGTCCGAATAAATAACTTAGATATACTAAAACATGACGAGGTTTGTCCTTCTTTTTGACAGGACTGCTTTACTTTAACGAAATACATTTTTTCGTACGAAATTATCGTTAATGAATTTATGATGCTTTTCAATGCAGTGTTTTTATTGCAAAATTTGAAAACATTACAATATTGTTCGGTTGACTTTTACGACTGGTATCATTACTGATACAATCATCCTTTGCAATATTAGCGAACATGTTGACTTAATAATAAAAGATAGAAAAAAAGAGAAAATGAGAAATCCCCTGCTGCCTTAAATGTGAAATATTTGTCGTTCTAAGTGAGCATATGAATTATATCTTTTTATTTTTCTTTTTTTATATTTTTCGGTATCAAATTATGAATGTACTTAACTTACACAATATTAAATTTAAAAACATGTAAGTACTAAGGTATTTATAGTTACTTCGACTTCTGAAAACAAAAGTTTGAGTAGAATAAGTTTGAATTTCAAAAAGGAATATTGAAAATTAACAGCGAACGGCCATGACGAGCTACCCGTCTCATTTGAAAAAAGCCGGCCTTAACTCGCATTCGAAATATTCGAATCCGACCCGGCCTATTCGCGCCCCTAGTTTGAATTTTATTGAACATCAGAAATTCATTAAATAACATTAGCGGTAAAATTATTGATAATATTAGGAGAAATGTTAAATTAGCAAGAATTTAAAATGTACTGGGAAAGAAGGTAATGCTACGTTTTTTGAATAGCAGCGTATTGCGCCTTATTTAAGCACATTAATGTCATTAATATTTGTTATTTCCAACCCTTGCTTGGATTTTCTTTCAATCTGTATTCTACAACGCAAGTATTTTTTGTGTTTATTTTCAATATTAGCCCATTATGTACCGGTGTCATATGTATAGTACCTCTACAAAAACACTTTTTTATTGCTTTTAAATAACAAAAATTTCGAATTTTGTTTATACCGAGTTAATTTTAGGACTTTGGAGCGTCAAATTGTATTTTTTGCTTTACAAGAATGTTTACTGTATATAAAATATGAATTGTTGAAAAAATGTCGTTTTAAGGCGTCGAGATAAGCAGCGAAGATGTCAATTTCCAAATTGTAAAAAAAAACCTCTGACATATTGCAGTAAATGCAATATCCACCTTATGTGTTGAATGCTTTGAACCGTATTATACTAAATAACGTAATTATGAAATAACGTATAAAATGGTATACACCTGGTACCAGTGTCATATATATAGGACAGGTATTTTCTTGTAGAAAAAAATAAATACAAAAAAATATTTTTTTCTATTTTATCTAAAATGCTTTTAAAATTAGAAATAAACATAACATTTTTAATTATTTTAAGTACCGGTACATACCGGGTTAGGATGAGGTTGAGAACAACAAACGAACTGAAAGTTGTTGAAACTTCAATTGCACTATGTCCCGGTTTTTCGCCATCCACAGTGTGTAAAGCCGTATAGGTAATGTGGATCACTTCTTCGGCAACAGTTAGTAGCAAAATTCCACTCAAAAAACACTAATTTTACACCTTTTTAAGCCTTTAATATAAGGAGCAGCAAGTCTGCATCAAGAAAGTCTACCTATAAAACAGCGATGATTTGAAAAATAAAGAAAACAAGATTGCAAACCAAAACGGTGAATATACAAACAAAGTTCTTTTAGAGAAACCTAAAATTACAAAAGAAATAAAATAATAATGTTTAAATAGAAAGCAATACAAAAGATGAAATGAAACAATTGCAAGAAATTTCCGTGACATCAAAAAGCTAATATACAATTATAACTCAAAATTTTAATGTACAATCATAACTTAAAATTTTGGGAAGACCTTAATTCGCAATGTGTTACACAACATTTCGAATAGAGCATGCGCATTCATTTAAACTGACAAAGTAGGTGACCCAAACATTTTAAATTAAAAGTATATACAGGCAAGGTAAAAAATTCAATTTATATATAGACATCGCAACAATTTTGAAACTATTATAAAAAATAAAATTAGAGGACTTTGCAGCGGTGAAGCAGATGATGGTGTATACAGAAGTTGCTGTTAAAAATTATTTAAACTTGTTTTTGTAAATATCTGGAAATAAAACGATATTTTATTTTTGTACCATTTTGATTTAGAGAAAAATTCTCAGAAACTTTCTAATTTAATCCTTTTTTCAGTTCCAATAATAACAAAATTAGGAACAATGGGCAAATAATGCTGTTGTAATGATGCGCCTTATTTAAAATTATGCTGTACTTTTAGCATTTACGCAATTGCAGGTGATATCGTGCAAATAATTAAAGAATGGTAATTATTAAGGTTCGACAGACGAGTGCAACGTCGGAGGCGAATCGCGTAAAAGTAGGTACGTGAGATACAGTATTATTAAAAAATAATATATTGTTACCTTTTATTGACATCCTGATGTCCACTGCGACAAACGCGGCTTACCGGGGCAGTAGTATTTTGTCGCCAATAAAAGGTACAAATATATTATATTTTAATAATACTCTATCTCACGTACGTACTTTTGCGCGATACGCCTCTGACGTTGCACTCGTTTGTTGAACCTTAGTTATTATCCATAAATTAATACTTATTTTATATCCCTTAAAGAAAATAACGCCCCAGAGTTCACTTAAATGCAAGTGGATCCGTTTTCAATTCCAGCAGTTGAATTGTAATTAAAGGCTTGAATAGCCCTAAGAACAGTGTCGAAAGTGTTAGCAGTATTAAATAGAAAAAAAAACACATAAAACCATTAATATTATGAAATAATGTTTCTTTCATACTTATATTAAATAATGTTGCTCATGTAAAAAATTTGACTTTGTTAGCAGATTGAAAGGAATGATTTTTCAATATTGAAGTTGTCGATCAATTTGAATAGGGCCAGTTTCACCGAAAGTGTTTTACTGGATTTTTAAATATAAAATCAATACAGAACTGTAAAATTACGCATTTGATCGATATTGTTATGCATGATGAATCTGTGTTGAATAACTAAGCAGTTCTTGTATCAAATTGTCAATTTTTCAACTAAGATAACAACTCGAAAATTTGCATGTAGGTATTCATAAATCTTGTGATAAAAGCTTTAGGTAATAAGATAAATAACACCAAAAATTCTAAATAAATACAGTATTACTTACTATTTTTCGTAAACGTCACGATTTTTAAAACTTTTCCGAATCTTTGAAATATCTGAAATAGAGAATATCCGAATTGCAGTGTAATCCATTTATTCACAAGGATAAAGTACGACTATACTCACCACATATAAAATATCTAAACTTATAGGATATATCATATGTTCAATGATTACTCGTAATACAGTATTGGGGCCACCTTGTATATCCTGACCATTCGTAATGGCCGGCGTTTGGGTTGCAGGCGTCGCCGCATTTGTACCGGTTAAAGCTTGCGCTGCTTGAAGAGCTGCCTGTGCCGATGCGTTCTGGAATAGAAAAAGAGGAATCATTTAAAACATTTATAAAAATAAAACATTTGCGACATTAAATTTACACATTTAAAGGTTATAGTCTCAACATAATTACTGCGATAAAACCTACCATGAGCCGAAAAGATAAAAAGAAAGTTTTTTCTAAACTAATTGACCTATCGAATAGTTACAGAAACTTTGGATGTACATACGTACGCCATTTTAACTGTTCAAAGTTAGACTTGTAATTGCTAGCAGGCGTAATGAAGATATGTACTTCAAACGCAGTGTTTACGCCGTTTATAAACACGTAGTTCTAAATGGGAAACGTTGCGTTAACTAGTTACTATAGTTCTTAGGGTTAAAAAGAGAACTAAAGAAAACACAGGCGCGGCAAAATACACGTACGTAATATATTTCCAAACGTATTCTTAGTGTATTCGTTAATTAACGTATTTGCTAACATCTGAAATTATTAACTTTTTACGAAGAATTAGAACAGTGTACAAAACTATATTGAAAAAATAACTCTACAACCCAACAGTATTTAAGTAAATGTGTATTGGCAAAAGCCTTGGTGAGCAGTGTTGCCAGAAAATAATAGCACTAGATAAAATCGTAGCATACTAACTTATTCAAAACTCCCATACATCACGCTTGGATCATTTTTTTATATTGTAACTCAATTGCATATAGAAAATAAAACAAACACAATATAATATAAGAATTAAAATTATTTCATATTTGCTCTACAAAATAAGTGACAAAATTAAAATTAGAAAACTGTGGTATAGTATAGTGTCTGCTTTACAATGATGTTAAAGGTAAACCTGCATAATCGGCACCTGAATACATAATAAAGTAACATCGCTCCAGCAGTGCACGCAGTCATCAATGATGTCATTATGACTTGGCAACGGTAATGGTATAAATACAAATTGTTCTAAGATATTTCTAATAAGCTGAGTCCTAATATTAACTTTTTCAAATCTTAACTATCTGTAATAAGTACATGTAATCATTTGATCCACTTTAAATATATTAATACTTTATAACTAGGGTTTCGAAGTTTGTAACATATTTGGATGTTTGTCACAATTAAAAAACATTTATTCCGCACGTCGTACTCACTTGACTGAAAAGGCTGTGGAAACATATCTAATGATTCAAATAGTTAACAGATGTTACCCAGTTTGTGATTTCACGGAAGACTTTTAAAACGGTAAGTGTTTCAGCACGTTTTACAATTTATTTCTTACTTTCTACTTTTTGTGTAAACTTTTATGTGCTCGCCACGCCTCTGGCTGTTACCGCATATTTGCCCAGGTTAGATATGTGTAAATGTCATATTCACAGCAGTGAACGTATTGCAACAATTATGATAACTTGTTCTACAAATACCCTACTTGAAAATTATTGTGGGAAAAGTCAGGATAGAATAGGTAAAACACCACGCAATAGGAAATTAAAGACCCTGGTTAAGAAACATGTCTGTAAATTTTCTCGTGAAATTGAACAAAATTTCGAATAAAATTACAATTACTGCATCATTTCAACCTTCATTTCGTCCAAATACATGTACAATTACAAATAATAATAATTAATCGATTAAATATCAACCACAAATACATCTTTCACGGAAACGGTGCTCGGTTACGTGTTTGGTTTTTGCTTTGAAACTTCGTTTTTCCAAAGTAAACTCGAATTGGATGCCAGTTAACGACTGGCATCATCTTTAAACATTGAAGCCTTTCAAAACTTAAAAAAGAAATGCAAAAAAACGATTCCTTTACCGCTTAAGCTAATATCGTGCATGGCGATACATCACCTAAACAGCGTGACGTCATCGAAGAGAGCCGAGGCCTTGTTATATCGGCGGTAACGCTATAGCCGTCAGGGATGAAAATGGTCAATATTTAAAAAAGTTGAAAGGTACATATCTTAAAAATGTTATGATTTTAATGCACAAACAAAGAAAAAAATTGATTTAGACTTGAACATTAAAAATATAGGTGTGAACACCCATCCAATGCTTACCTTCTGGTTTTGACAAGCGTTTAAAGAAAATGTTGAAAAATGGCTTAAAAATTTATCTTAATAACTGTATTTTTCGTGATACGGGTTTTCCAAGTTAAAGTCATTCCATGATTTTTTTTAACTCATTATAATGTTCTACCACAATTGTGGGTAAACGTAATTGAAAATAAATTTTTATGAAGTATAATGTACATTTATTTTTTTAATAATTAGAGGCCATAGTCACCCATTAGAAGTAGTTTACAATGGCTCTCAGTGAAATTAAATGACATGGCCACAGTGACCCCAAAATAAAGGGTGAATATGACCATCCAATTTTTTTTTCAAAAGTACGAAAAAATTTTTTTTTGGTCTTCGAGACCCAAAAAAACTAAGCGAACACATACGCTTCCTATATAATAATAATAATAGCCTTTCTTGTTAGCACAGAATTACAGAAGAACAATATGTGTGGGTACAGGTGCGAAATAAAAGGGCGAAAGCGCCACACAACCTCAGAGCGAGATTTAGCTGTAAGCTGTTTTTATTTAACCCTGTAGGTACTTGAAAGTGAGAAAAAATAGAGAGGTGCTTAAAAAAATAAAAACAAAATCTGTATGCACGTTCACATCGGGAACAAAACGGAGAAACGGAAAGGCATGTTCCATAGCAAACATAAACATAGTCTTTTAGTTTTTCGATATTTCTATTAAATTAAAGCACACATCAATGACACTGAGTTTCCAATGGAAAGGCACGTAACTTCCTTCTGAATAGACGAATTGAATATGATTTAAAATGCACGGGTAAGTTATTATATTTGAAGTAAATATTAAAAGAGAATACTCTCTCGAATAAGACAGTTTTGTGGGAAGGCGGCGATATTAGGCCACGAAAACGCGTGGTAATGTTATGCACGTCCGTCCTGAATTTGATTTTATTGTATAAATAAGGCGGATACTTTGAGGTAAGTATTTTGTGATAGAGCGTTAGACTCTGCAGGTCCCTCCTATTCCTCAAACTTAACTGCATGTAGACTGCTTTTTGAATGACTACACAATAATTTCGAAAAATTACAGGTAGGTGAAAATAGGAAGTAGATCACAGTCACCCCCGTTTAGGGTACTAGAGAACTATTTACCTGAATTTAATTTTAGTTTTTGTTTAAACATTTATTATGACAACTGTTGATAATATCAAATTAAAAATCGATTTTTACTACAAAAAATAGCAAAATTGTATCAATTAAAATGGTGATAATCTGATGACTAATTTAGACGATTTCAAAGTAATCATTAACCTGGGCAAATATGCGGTAACAGCCAGAGGCGTGGCGAGCGCATGAAAGTTTACACATAAAATAGAAGGTAAGAAATAAATTATAAAACGTGCTGAAACACTTACCGCTTTAAACGTCTTCCGTGACATCACAAACTGGGTAACATCTGTTAAATATTTGAATCATTAGATATGTCCCCACAGCTGTTTTACTCAAGTGAGTACGACGTGCGGAATAAATGTTTTTTAATGCCGAAAACGACCGTTCGACATCTGGCGATGTTATATTTGCATATTTAAAATAATATTTGAAACTTAATGCATCTTCACACGCACCTTCACAAATTTGTCTTAATATAAGAAAATCGGAGTCTTTCTCTAAAACACTTTCACATTTTCGCATTACACACCAATTTGTTTCGCCTTCTACAGCACATAACTGCGCGTGAACATCATTCACAATTTGAACAGAATCCACTAGCGACATCGAAACATCTTGTAATTTTTCTATTCCCTCCGCTAGTCCGAAGTAATTGTTGTGAATAGTTTGTAAATCTCTTTTAACCTGACTATCTTGAAATATTTCCTGGCTTTTCTTGATTGCTACAGCTTCTGTCGGATTGAATTTTAAAACTACTTTCTTTACTTGATCAAAATATTTGTTGTAGTAAAACGCAGCCTGCAACCATGTTCCCCAACGTGTAACAATCGGCTGGGGTGGTTCAGGTAAATCAGGACACAGTTTGTGAACTAGTTGGTTACGTTTCGGGGACTTTAGAAACACTGCCTTTGTACTAGGAATCAATGCATTTACTAGTGGAAAACATGTAGGAATCGTTTGTGCCGCAAGATTTAGAGTATGGATTTTACACGTTACATGTAAGTTACCACTGTGTTCTTTAAGAGATCGGCCCAAAGAACACTCATAAACATTAACATCACCTTTAAAATCTCATCGGCAGTATAATTTATAACTCTTTTGGAAGCAAGTAAGAAGGAGGATGACGTTCGATGTGGTTCCATTGTACGTACCATTACATTAACCAGAGAATGTTTTTGACGATCAGTTGTTTCGTCCTCACACAACCACAGTTTTTTATCTTTCAATTCCGTTTTCATTCTTTTTTGTGTTGTTCACGAGCAAATGGCACTACATTTCGTATCGATGTCAGACTAGGTAATTTATAGTCCCCATATCTATTCCAGAAGGAGACAAATGCTTTTTTGTCTAGTAAACGAAACGATAGATTACATAAAATAAGTGTAACACATAAATCAAATGTAAATTTTTCTTGGTCTCGTATGCCATTTTTTGCAGAAGAATGCTGTTTGCTTTCGATGTAACGTTGACAATGGCTTCTGGACCAACACATTAAAGGGATTTTACAAACTAGACATTGAATTTTAGCGCCATCGAAAATGAAGTCCGGCATGTCCACTATAGAGTTTTTAACTGTATCTGCCATTGGTCGTTTTCGCGACGTACCTAACTGCGACATTTTTAAAGCAAACATAAGCGTACAATTACGAAATAAGTTACGACAGCCTACATATACACAGAACTACTCGCATACAGCATCGATTTAATACTGACGCAGTAAACGCGTGAAATAAATAATCGCCGACACCGCACCACATATCTACAACACTGACTGTTACCGCTGTTTGCCCAGACTAGTAATCATTATCAACAAGGCTTTCCTGCAATACAATATTTAATATAGTATTCTTAACAAAGCAAATTCCATTATTCTTAAAATAGTCTCTTGATATGCATATGTTTTTATGTTTTGTATTTCCCCATCAAAACTGGACAAACATTGTTAAATTTAGAAATATAATCATAAGTTTATCTTAGAATTTATGTTAGAACATTATAAAGTTGTTTGGTATCGCATCGTACGAGCAATTGAAACTGTTTATGTTCTCGTAAAGTACTGACAGACAAAAGATCTCCAGGAAAACAACAGAAATATGCAATTGCAGTTGAATACAATACCTATTAGACGATTCGTGTAGTTAGGTGAAGTTGCAAGTTTAATTTCTAAACTAATTAAAACTTAAGTTGAAATTAAAGTTTGACTTTACACATAGGATGCTAACATAATCTCTTATTTAAAATTACCTCCTCTATTTCTATTAGAATAATAATAACAATAGTAAAAAAAGAGAAAGAAACTAAAACGACTTACAAAACAGAGTTTTATCGACTTAACATTAATTCATAAACGAGATCGTAACGTAAGCCTGGCAAAATTAGAAGTTACATCAAACAAATTCCGCATTCCACAACATCTGCAAACATAGCCCCTTCTCCTGTCCCGACGATTGTAAAAGATGTAGCAACTTGTATTGTAGATTACCTATTTGGATTACGGCTACTAATTAGCGGGGCCCTTGTGAGTTTAATAACGATATAGATTATGCCGAGAGTAACATCAAATATTTGCTCCTGGTGTAGCTTTTATCAGCGGCGTTAATGTTTTGAAAATCATCGTCGTTAAGCTTAATCCACAGCGTAATTGCTAAATTATCTTTGTGAAAATAAAACGCTTTCATCTGTACGCTCTCACAATATTATTATTGTATATGGAATGGAGTAAATTATTAATTAAGGTTAATAAAGCTGGTTTGCAATATATACGATTTGGAATCTACATACATACATAAACCATTTATTGGATTATCTAATAACGCAAATGCGGCTAATGTAATATAATGGAGTTTTATACTTATTTGCTTTCCGATATTGATAATACGTCTCTTGTAGGCTTTAATTATGATTGTTTTAATCAAATGCCTCTCCCGTTAAACGGAGAACATGTGGGCTATTTTAGTGAAAAACCAGAAACATATGTAGATTAAAAATAAAGACTAATCGTTTTTCGTGTAGTAGGCCGTTATTATCGAAACAATAGTCAGGCGTGTGTGTATTATATTTAAGCTTTTACGATTAAACTATGTGTGTATTTCGTTAGCATTATCAAGCTTGTTCATCTCCTCGAAATATAAATTAGTAGGTTACTCAATTAATGCGCACTGGGAATTATTTCAGCAGTTTATTTACGAGGATTGTAGAAACACGTTTGGTCAGCCACGTCATTTTTTTTCCTGTTCCGGCGGTCCTATGGAATGTAATGATATCTGTGTAAATAAAATTTAATATGAACTAAATGCATTAAATAAGTCAAATGAATCAAATTAATCTCAGGGCTAACGTTATTTGTTAATCGTGGGAAATCTCACTTAATGGTTTTTTGCAAATCAACAAATGATAAGAGAAATACTCTCGTCGTAACAATTTAGGAGTCTATGGAATACTTGAAGAAGCTGGTGAAAACACTGACAAAACTGTTTGCTGAGAAACTCGAAGTAACTATCCCGCCGGAATCTATAAATCGCAGTCATCGTCTAAGGGCAACGGAAAATGGTGTTAGACCCATATTAATAAAGTTTGTGAACCGCAATATTAAAAACAGAGTTTTTGCCAATAAGAGTAAGTTCAAAGGCACACAAATTATTCTGCGAGAAGATTTAACAAAAGCGAATTTAAAGCTAATAAATGATGTACCCAAAAAGTGCGGGACTGCACGGACGACTAACTTCTATTTTTACCAAAATTGATGGTAAGGTATACCGTATAAATAACTACAATGATTTAAATAATCTGTGTAAAAGCAAATAACTGCTTGAACTCACCGCCCGTCTATACTATTGAATTGGCTTTATAGCTTATCTTAATACATATAAAAGCATAGATACATAAACAGGGTGCGGCAGGGAAACGGGAAATTTTGATCATCGGTTTATTTCGGCTACGTTCGAGTAAACGATTTGAATGTAATGGGGTATTCGTAGTTTTGATGGGCTATTTAGTAAATATGGAACAGTGGTCAAGTCAGCAGCGTACATTTACTGTCAAAGCGTTTTATAAAAATAGCGAATCTGTCACAGCCGCATAACGTTTATTTCGTATTCAATTTAATATTCCGCGTCGTGGTAGTGTACCATCAGCCCATGCAAATAATACTTAAGTTAAGAATTTTGAAGAGACCGGTTCAGTCTTAAAACGTAAGCCGCCAGGTGCTCAAAGAAGTGCAAGAACCCCAGAAAACCGTGAAATGATCAGGGCTGCTATCCAACATCCAACGCTCTCTGCTCGTTGGCATGCCTTAGCCCTGCGTATTTCTGATAGATCACTTCATAGGATTTTACACAGTGATTTAAATTTCCATCCATACAAGGTGCAAATTGTTCAAAAATTGCAAGATAATGATTTAGTTTCTCGGTTGAACTTTTGTCGCCAAATGCTTGCACTTTTCCATGAGAACGAGAACATGATTCACAACAAAATTGTCGTTATTGGGCGGCAGAAAACCCACAAATTAAACACCAGAAGCCGTTGCACAGTGATAAAGTAACAGTGTGGTGTGCAATTTCATCGTTTGGAATAATCGGCCCATACTTTTTTAGGACAAAAATCAACACGTAGTAACAGTGACTTCCGCGCGCTGTGCATGATTGACACTTTCTTAACGCAGCACTTAACGAGATTTCCTGAAGCTAATCGTCACACATGGTTTCATTAGGATGAGGCAACATCCCATGCTGCTTGAGTGTCAATGGCTGCTGTACGTAACCGTTTTCCTAACCGTATCATATCAAGAAATGGAAATATTCCTTGGCCGGCAAGATCTCCCGATCTAACAGCATGTAATTTCTTTTTGTGGGGATACTTAAAGAAAGTGGTTTTCGGCAACATTCCACAAACAATTTTAGAACTCAAAAACAGAATTTCGGACGAGATAAGCACCATTCCAATGGAAATGTGTCGTTGTGTCATGGAAAATTGACGGTCAAGGTATGAGGAGTGCGTGCAACGTGAAGGTGCTCATCTCGATGACGTAATTTTTCACAAATAAAATGGACAATTATATACTTTTAAATGATGTATTTTGTTTTTGTTAATTATAAATATTTTCGAAATTACGAAGTTATTAAAATTTCCCGTTTCCCTGCCGCACCCTGTATATTTCTTCCTTCAGATTTTTTTGTTTAAGTATATTTTTACTTTTGTACATACAACAATACTACAATAGAATTTTTATCATTTAAAATTCAAATTCTACTATGAATTAATCTAAATCGAAATTATCCTTATATTACTTTATATACATATATTTTTAATTAGTAGTTGAAGCAATTTTGTTATTTTCTTTCTTTAATGTAGTTGAGTTATTGATTTTGATTTAGCGTTTTGTATATTTTGATTCTTTATTTTTATTTTAATGTAAACGATATTATTTATATGATTTATTTACTAGTAGATTTCGATATGATTGCAGCTTTCATTGCTAGTTGTGCATTTGAACGTTAGGTCTCTTTTGCCTAAACGATATGATGTTTCCTGTTTACTTCGTGATTACGAACTTGACATTTTCTGTGTATCTGCAACCTGATTGACAGGCGATATTAATGAACAAGCGATTGCAATTCCGGATTACATTTTATTCCGTAAGGATAGAGTTGATCGCGGGCGTGGTGTGGGAATATACGTCCGAAAGGTTTTGAGATGTCAATACATTGGGGCAAATGATTCTTTCGAGCAGGTGTGGATTAAAATACGGTGTGCACGTACATGGCATGCCTTTGTATTGTCCGGAGTCCCACAAGGGTCTCTCCTGGGACCGGGACTATTCCTCCTGTTCATGGGGGACCTTCCCCGATCGCACGGCACTATCGTTGCTATCTACGCAGATGACACAGTCATCTACGCTAGAAGCAGACGCGAGAAACTCGTCAGCCAGCGACTGCAAGCCGCTACTGACAGTTTCCTGGGCTGGGCAGCCCGGTGGAGGCTCGGCGTGAACGAATCTAAGTGCGTCGCGGCTAGATTCACGAGGAGAGTGCGCGACCTTGGAGTAACATCCACGTGGGACAGGTTCAGCTGCCGTGGAGCCCTGACGTTAAGTACCTATACGCATGGATAAGAAGCTCACCTTTGCCGCACACATGAGAGATCTTCGCTCCCGTTTCTCAGCTGCCCGCAGCTTGCTGCTCCCCCTCCTGGGTCAAAGGAGTCCCCTCCGCCTAGGAAGCAAGCTGCTACTCTACAAATCGACACTCCGACCGCTGCTGACCTACGGCGCCATGGCCTGGGCATCAGCAGCCCCGACGTACCTCAAGGGCCTGGAAGGTCTTCAAAACAGGACCCTGCGCATCATCGTCGACGCCCCGTGGTTTGTGAGGAGTGAACAGATTCTTCGAGATCTGGGCACTCCTACAATTCGTGAACACCTAGAGAAGACCCCCAACTCATCGTGGGCGAGGGCCCGTGAAAACGAAAACCCATGCGTCCAGATGGTCGTCGAACCCCAGGATAGGCCCCCTCCCCTAGTGCGAGTGCGTCGCCCAGACGGGTTTTCCAACCTTGGCCGCGCTTCGGCCCGAGACGACCGCACATGACCCCGGAATATGCCCTAGTTTCCCTTCCAAAATAAAGAGATAACCAGACATATGTACACCCCTTCTTTTCCCCCACATTCAATCACAAGCTGCGCGAAATGAGCCGGCTTTAGCATAAGGGGACAAAAGGGTTTAAGGTTCTTCAAACTGACCCTAGCATCGATTGCAGTTCCCAGGCCTTCGGGTGCATTTATAGGGTGTCTGGAACAAGTGTTGATGTGTTTGTTAATGAGTTTGAAGCACGCTTGTTAGATCTTGAGATGACCTAGGGAAATGTCATTTCTTTGGGTGACGCTAATATTAATTTGTTGAATACTGGGGACACTAATGTCAATAGATTTATCTCAGTAATTCACTCGTTAAACATGCAGCAAATAATAAGTGAGCCAACTAGAGTAACGGAGAATACTGCATCTCTTTTAGATTGCATCCGATAAGATACAAGTATTGGAGTCCGGTGTGTTGTACTCGGAACTGTCTGATCATGATATTGTTTATTGCGGGGTGGAATGGAATCTGAATAATAGGAGCAAGTCAGTATATCATACTTTTAGAAGTTTTGCATTCTTTGATTACAATAGTTTCCGTGGGGACCTTAGTAGTATACCTTTTAACTTGATATATCACATGGCGTTGGAAGACAAGGTGTCCTTTTTTAATAACGTTATCCTGAACTTGTTCGACTTACATGCACCTATAATAACTGCCAAAATAACTAGACCCAAGTGCCCTTGGATAACCGATAACATTAAATTGATGCAAAGACTCCGCGATAAAGCTAAAGCTAGATTTAAAAAGACGGGACTTACTATACATTGAGACTACTATGAGCAGCTACGAAATTTCACCATTTTATCAATTGGTCGTGAAAAAAATGCTTATTTTCAACAAATGTGCATCAGTAGAAATCAGGTTTAGGGTGAATTAAGAAAAATGGGCGTGGGTCGTGGTGGGACGACTGAAATACCCCATCAACTTGTTGACGTTGAAGCAATTAACACCACCTTTGCTAGCAATATCTCTAGCGCTAGTGCGTGTTCACCTTATGTTTTAAATTATTACTTAAACAATATTAGTGGGAATGTAGATTCTTCACTTCGTATAAATTATGTCGATGAGGATACTGTATTTAAGTGTTTTTGTTCAATTAAAAGTAACGCTATTGGTACTGATGGGATTAGCATCAATGTTTCGATTGATCTTGCCACATGCCCTGCCATATATCACGCACATAATAAATTCGTGCATTGAGTCCCACAGTTTTCCTGGACCTTGAAAATCTGCTATTGTACTACCCCTTCCCAAGGTTACATCTTCCACCTCCTTCTCCGAGTTGAGACCGATTAATATCCTGCCGGTTTTCAGTAAGGTTTTGGAAGCGATACTCAGTGATCAATTGAGACATTACTTCGACCTGTATCACTTACTGCCACCAAATCAGTCTGGCTTCAGGCAGGGCCATAGTTGTGTCACTACGCTACTGGATGTGACTGATATCATTCGCGCTAGGGATCATGGTGAATTAACAGCACTAATTTTGTTAGATTTTAGCAAGGCGTTTGATACCATTAGTCACGATCTAATGCTGGCCATTCTTCATCATATCGGTTGTGATTCTGACTCTGTTGACTTGTTTCGCAGTTTCTTAACAGGAAGAATTCAGTCGGTGAAGTTGTGTGGTAGCAGATCGAGTTCATTATCGGTGAGTCGCAGAGAGAGAGAACACTTAGTACTCAGAATGTATTTAGGATGCCAATCAAGAGCATCCTGCTCTAAATCAACTCCGTTAGATGCTTCTGTTATGTCATTGCTCCGCAGAATATAGACAAATATTAGGGTTTCATCTACATATTTAATGTTTTTTTTTTATTATTAATACTATTGTAACAATTTTTCTTTGAAACATTTCTGCATAAAACAGAAAAACATTCTCAACACTGTTATTTCGTGCCGAATTACCGATCTTCAAAATAAGAAGTTAAAGAATGATTACTACACATGTAAAGTTACTGGAAGTGATTGTAATTTTCGCAATTATTAACTTCGCTACAGTTTGAAATATGGATTGATTAGATTCGAGTTTTGATAAATCGACATTTTACCTAGGGAATGAATACAAACTATTTTTTCTATTACTGGCTACGTAAGTCAATCATTACTGCCTTGATTGGAGGGACGTAAGTATGATTTACAGGTTATGTAACCTTTACATAGGATGTAATAGAATTTTACGTCTCTAGGGATGTATAGTGATAATACATTAATATAGCAATAGGTGTCAACACATAACAGAAATTGATAACTTTGACAACTACATAAGTACATACAGGTCTCGCGTTGTAGGATGGCGAGTTCCGGCGCTGTCCGAAGGTACTGTCGGACATCGTTCTGGAAAATTCAAGTTTGAATGCAACATGCAGTCGCGTAGCTCGACTTATTTTGTAAATTATGTTAGCATAATAAAAAACGACTATAAAATAAAGTCTTGTATTTCCACCGCGCATCTGAAGAGTTCGCACAAACTGTAAGCAAATGTCAAATATGTTCGTAAAACGCAGATTTTTCGAAAATTTGGGCCAGTAGTAGGAAAAATATTGTATGCCACTCGGGCCGTAAGTGCTTTTGTGGTCTCGGATGTATTGCAGCAAACCATATCCTCGACCGCAAAACTGCACTTACATCCCTTGTGACATAAATATCTTTTTAATAATCATAGGGATTGGTTATTGGCTGAAATATAAGACGACATCCTTTACAGCGTTTTTGACTAATTTGATAACTCATTGTTTTAAATAAAAAACCAGTTTCCTTTTACATTTCATGAGGAGTTATTTGCGTAAAAAACATTTACTCACCGCATTTGAATGGGTCTGATCCGTCTTCAGTTCTTTGTGATTCGAATATTGTACGTAGACGGCCCGCCCTCGCAGCTGGGCCATGCAATTCGAGAAATAGCTGACCATTGACGTGGCGGAGGTCTCGTCGCCCATCTCGAGGAAGGCCTGGTTCTTGCCCTTAAGCACCAGAACATTAGTAACGCGTCCGAAGGGAATGCCTAAATGGATGATTTCCGCCTCCGTTACGTCGTTTGGAATGTTTCGGATATGGATAACTCTCGAGGGTTTACCTACGTTCTGCTCCAGCTTCACCTGGAATTAGAATGGAGAAACGAATCTCTTAGCATTGCTCGACTATGGATATTTTATCATTTTTATTCGAGAAGGCGGCGCCGCAGCGTTTATTTCGAACAGGCAGTAAAATTGCGCCGGTCATAAAGTCCGTTTTACGGCGAAGGGAAATTCGGAAATAATCCCCGGTATACACGATTTATAGGAAATTTATACTTTAACTTGGAATACTAATTGATTAGGCGTAGAAGAAAAAATCTATTCATAGAAACCTTTTGAAAGATCAAGAAAAGGACCTCACACTAATATTTCTCCTACTTCAAGCTGTATTTATCATTCGCGTTTCTTGTTTATAAGAAACCTCTATGGATAGATCGATTCTCACGAACCTATCGTGCTATAAATCTATTATTACCCTACTCGATTTTTTAAATATTTATCGATTTATTTCGACGAAACCAGTCGATCGAAGGCGGTTTATCGCTAGTTAGCAAAGGTATAACTGTTATAGCACGTAGAAATATCGACAATAGCTATTGAGTCCTGGGTTGCGGTTGTTGTTTTAAAATTAAACTTTGTTTGCCGTTCAAAAGTCTTTTTAGCAAAGGAACATACTTTTTTGACTGTGAATACGAAACAGAAATAAATAAATCATAGGTAAAAGACTTTGAGTTAGGCTTTGGAAATAGCAAAAGAGATTTTGATGTTAAAAGACCTTTTGCTAAAAAGCGTCGATCTTAATTTTCAATCGGATTGAATTCTGAATGAACACACGTATATTAGTAATATACTATGTACACTACCGCTCATAAGTATTTGGGCACCTCAAATTTCAGGGTAAGTTATAAAATATTTGAATGGAAATATTAAGATATGTATTTGGTATTTGAGTACGTAGGGACCTAAACAAGTTTTGAGATTAGCAGGTAGTTGAGTAGGTACCGCAATAATCACGTGATTTGTCGACAGACCAACCCCTCCTAGAAACATAAACGGCATTTGAAGGAAATATTTTACATCGATACACCAATAATCAGTTGTAGAGTAACCGGTGCGGTGAAATGTCGCATTTCAGTAAACGTGATCTTCGAGCCATCATGCTCTACAATTTTAAACGTGGTCTTACTCCTGAAGAGTGTGAGGCCCAAATTCGGTCTGTATTCGAAGATGAAGCTCCTAGTCGGAGTAGTGTGTACAGGTGGTATAAACAGTTTCAACGCGGTGTTTTCCAGCTAGAAGCCGATCCAAAAGCCAAACGCCCGGCAACAGTCGTAACTCAAAAAAGTGTGGACATGGTACGAGAGATGATAGAGAGAGAGACAGGCATGTCATTAGGGATTCATGCAACAAGCGTAAACACCATTCTTCACGATTACCTGCATGTGAAAAAGGTTTGTACTTTGTGGGTACCCCATCGTCTTACCGACGAGCAACGCGAAGCCAGAGTGCAGTGGTGCAGAGAAATGCTAAAAGATTACGAAAATGGTGCTTCTGCTGCAGTCAACAATATTGTAACAGGTGATGAAACTTGACTGTACTAATACGATTTACCCTCCAAATCGCGAAACAAAATGTGGTTGTTTGAAGGCGAGAAAACTCTGACGAATGTCAAGCAATCACGGTCAGTAAAGAAGAAAATTATTGTGGCGTTCTTCGCAAAGCGTGGATTAATTAAAACCGTGGTACTACGAGAACAAGCTACCGTGACTGCTAAATGGCTAATGGGCGAGCGGTGTTTGCCACAACTTGTAGGAGCTCTTCAGGAACTGCGACCAAACTCCCGATTAAACACTTGAAGGTTGCAGCATGATAACGCAAGATGCGTTTATATAATTTTTACGAGATCACCTGCGGATGCACCAGCAAAACAATCCCAAATCATTACCGAACCACCGCCGTGTTTGACGGTAGAGACTGGGCATTGCTCTAGTGCATGTTCACCCCCTTCAAGAACTGAAAATCTCGATTTTGGATTCGTCGGTCCACAATACCTTACTCCAGTCTTCTACCGTTCAATTTCGATGTTCACGTGCCCATTGTAACCTATTTTTCTTATTAATTTGACGAAGCAAGGGCTTTCGCATCGCAATTCGTCTGTGAAGGCCGGCTTCTTGCAGACGGCGTTTAACCGTGGGCACGCTAATTGATTTCGGAAGTACAGTATTGATTTCTGCGCCGATTTCGGGAGCTGTTTTTTCTTTTATTTCGCTTGCTGGACACCACGATTGTAATATCTTGAGCTGATATCGTCCTTGGTCTACCACTTCTTACTTTATTTAGAAAACTGACACTTTCGCTGTATTCTTTTATGTTATAGTCAACAGTAGATGGATTTAAATGTAACTTGGCGATTGCTTATGCCTAAGTTATGTTGTGCTACTATCAGAGCATGCGTTTCAATGCTAATTTCTTTCCGTTCGGCAAGTTTAAACATTTTAAATGGAATTCTAAACACTATTCGTTAAGAGGTGTTGTCGCTACTAACATGGAACGACGACTGACCGTAATTTAAAAATATTACTTCAAATGGTTTTATCAAAGCTTCATGATTCATAGTAAAATTACCAACAGTTACATTTTTCCTGGAATTTCAAAAAATACGCTCTTTGTTGTCGCTACTACCCGCTTTTTTATAACGGTATTACCTCTCATACAGATAAAAGAAGTAAATAAACCGATATTATTTATTGAATTTAAGTAAATCCTACTGATTATTAGCATACTATTCAATAATAATAATAATTTATTGGCCAAGTAAAATACAATTTGTACATATGGCAAGTCAACAACTAAACTTATTCTCTGACATCATAAAATGCCTTATCAATTAAAAAGATGTTGTGTAATTACGAAATTCTTTAAAACTTTCTAATAATTTTAGGTGGTTAGGCAATACATTATAAAATTTTAAACAATTATATTAAGGTGGAAATGCTGGAATGTATTTCCTAAATACATTCATGGTACACAAAAATCTAAAATCCAAGGGTGCCGAAATACTTATGAGCGGTAGTGTAGGTGCGCAAAGAAATGTTCTTTTATTCTAAATTGTCATAAGCAAACAACTTATTTAAATTTAAGTTACAGAATTGGTATGATTTTTCCTGAACTTCCTAAATATGATATTAAACCAATTAAAGCATTTTCAATTAAAATTTTTGATATAAATTGTAGATGGAGGTCTTTCTGTGTATTATGTTTTAGTTTGATACAGATTGTTTCCCAATTCTAAATATCTGTGTACATATTACGCCCATTCAGTTCAATAGTTTTTGAAATATATGCCTCTGCGTGTGCAATGCCACAAGCTGTATTAAATATATGTTTTGCGATACGTCGGTAGGTTTGAATAGTCCGCTCTAATGCTACGTAATGCTCTCACTGTTACCACTGCAGTGCAGAGGGCATTCTGAATCATATATCTCAAAAACTAGTGCTAATAATGGACATGATATGCATCTACTACAATTATGTAAACAATTCTACATCAAATTACAGAATAAAATGTAGAAAGTTGCATTAAAGAAAACTGCTACCTACAGAATAACTAGATTTGCAATTGCCTTAGTCTTCAATTCGTTCAAGCACGTGCTATCACTTTGTTAATAAAAAAGTTACCTTGTGGAGCTAATACAACGGAGCGAAGCTATTGATTAAAATATAAGAGGAGACTCTGTACATACGAAAATGGTATGATAAATACCTGTGTTAAGGAAGGCAACGCAATTGTTTTACATTTAGTAAATATATTTCTTGACATAATCTCCTTGTAGCTCTATACACTTAGTCCAGCATGTTCCAACTTTTTTAAGCCATCCAAATAACAGGATTTGTCGAACTCTCCAAAATATATCCATTACTACCGCTAATACAAGGCTTTGACGTCAGCAAGCTGTAACGTATTTTGAAGTAGGCCATAAATGCGTTTACACGTTGAGACCGTCTCTGCGTTTTGAATTGGTTTATCCAAATTATATTGATTTTATAAAAAAAAAAAATACTGTGTAGTGATATTTCCGTACTTTGTTGATGATACCTGCAATGCTTTTCTAGTGTTGTATAAGCGATAAAACCTTTTCTGAAACGATAAAAACGAAGTCGGTTGTTTTGTATGTTTTGTTTGTGAGTTACATTTTGTAAATAAAATAAGATATTATTTATTTTCAACAGCTACAGATTTAAGGACCCGTAAAACTATAACTGTAAGTTTAAAATATCCTAGGCTTAAAAAAGATGCTATTCCAACTCAATTCCTTAACTATCCGTTGTATTTGAAAAAAAAAAACGTTATTGTTTAAAAAGTTTTATATTTTTACGTTATATTTAACAAAATTACTTTTGAACACAAAGAGATGTTTTTAAATGTGTGTAATAAACGTTCTGTTTAATACAATATATTTTAAATTAAATCACCGAACATAGCCATTTTGGATACGGATATATGTATATGTCATATTCACAGCAGTGAACGTATTGCAACAATTATAATAACTTGTTCTACAAATACTCTACTTAAAAATGATTGTAGGAAAAGTAATGATAGATTAGGTAAAATACCACATAATAGGAAAGATAGATTAGGTAAAACACTACATAATAGGAAATTAAAGACCCTGGTTAAATAGCATGTCTATCAATTTTCTCGTGAAATTTAACAAAATTTCGAATAAAATTGCAATGTACAATTACAAATAATAATAATTAGTCGATTAAATATCAACCAGAATTCTTTCACGAAAACGGTGCTCGGTTACGTGTTTGGCTTTTGCTTTGAAACTTCGTTTTTCCAAAATGAAATCGAATGGGATGCGAAGAAGGGCTCAGTTGACGGCTGGCATCCTCTTTAAACCTGAAGCCCTTCAAAATCTATAAAGCAAATGCAAAAAAACCATTCCTTTACCACTTAAGCTAATATCGTGCATGGCGATACATCACCCAAACAGCGTAACATCATCGAAGAACGGTGGTAACGACCCATCTCGCCAATAGCTTTCTCATACTCAATTTTTTGTGAAGGATGTTTTGCACGCGTTCAATTGAGATGTTTACCATAATTAGCAAACTCTCTAATCTTCACCCAGCGGTCTGCTAACGCGATATAATGAACTTTATTGATCATATCGTCCGTAGTCACCTCATTGGGACGAACTGGCCGCTTCTCATTGAAGAGAGTTCGGCCAAACCTAAATTCATTAAACCAGTATCTGATGGTAGTCATCGAAGGTTCGTGACCCTTATAAACTGCATCCAACTTCTCTTTGATTTCTGCACACGTTCTCCTATCCAAAAAAAGAAATCGAATCACTGACCGGTATTGTTCTTTTTCCATGATTCCACAAACACATAAACTTGCTCACTTTCAACAGCTCTCAAAATAACACTACTCGATGAATCTTTCCGAAATTTTGACAAACGTCGACTAAAGAATAATACTCACAGTCTGTCTCCAAATAATCAGCGTAAAGTCCACACATCTTTAGCCATTCCAAATGCTTGTGCATTTGTGAATACGTACAGAATTTTTGGGCGCTACCAACTGCAAACCGAAAACTAAGACATGTGTCTTGCTACTACAACAATCCACCAGCGTACAAATTAAACTTAGAAAAGCTGGAGTTGGTAATTGCGGATCCGCAGAAGTGACCATCTTCAATTTAATTCTGAGGGAAAACCAAAAGAATACTTTTACAAGGGATTATTAAATTATTATATTGAAACATAAACTTATTCACACTTTTCGGAAATAAAAGTTTTATTAAAAGAACACCCCAGAAACATCCATATCAACTACTGCGCCTTATCGCGGCAAAAAAGAAAATGCTTTTCTAATTATTGCCTTCCGAAATGGCAGGCCACAAAGTAACGATACGCTTTTCCAAAAGGGAGTTGACTTTTGAATTATCGAGCAGGTTCTTAAATGTGAATACGACCCTATAATTACTTCTCGCATGTAATGAGGTGCTGCACAGAGATAATTAACTTACTAATTTGCGAGAAGTCGTTAGCGAGAACCGCTAGGAAACGTCTGATGGTTGTACAGCAGCCGTAACGCATAAGAAATTTCTGGTTGAAACGAAACATCCATTCGTGTAATATAATTCTTGTCGCAGTAAAAAAATTATCATTTGTAGCTTTTTTTTACTAACTAATACTTATATCACGTACAACGTGTCAATAAATCTTAAGTACATACATACACAAACTCGTAGGTTGAGTTGCAAGATCAAGAATGACGTCTGGAATCTGAATAGGTCGATTAAAAATTGCTGGCAAGGCGATGTATAGAAAATGACATAATTGGTAATATTACATGTGTCAATGGATGTTTGAAAAGGCTATTTTTAGCAATTAATTAATTGACGTCGCGCATTGTGATTTACTACAATACGAGAATCAAATAAAAACTCTTATGCAATATAACAGCGCGATTTCAAATAAACAAAGCTTGATTCACACATATGGTAGTATCATGTCGTGCATTTGAAGTGTTGTAATGGTGTTCTGGTTATTGCTAATAAAAATGAATCCAAATCTTATCCGAAAATATTAATACGATAATTGTTTTTAAGAGACACGTTTAGACTACATAGCTGCAACTTTATCGCCATGATAATGGAATTCTGTTGTTTATGTTGATTATTTTTCGGTGTTGTGATTGACTAGGAAAATGGTATTTATGCTAAAACGTCCGACCAAAGATAACACTGGTTAACAAAATTTAAACTTTTTCTTGTCCCGCAAATTAGTATATGTGAACCTTGCAGCATTTTTTATGCTGAATTCAAATCTTTTTTCAGAAATATTCCATCAGGCAGGGTTTCTAAGTGACAGCGCAATAAATAGTAGAACAACGTGTATAATGTGTTTATTTATAAAACAACTGAAAATGTTTCTAAAATGTACAAATGTATGATTTTCTGCTATATTTAGCGTCAGGAACGTCTCTCATCTGTGTCCAGCAATAGTTTGCCAGCATAGAGGGGCTCCACTTGCCTTGGTAGCGCTTTTCGATGTCCAACATATCTTGGTGAAATCTTTCCCCATGTTCGTCACTGACGGCTCCAAGATTGTCCGGGAGAAAAATCTAAATATGAGTCTAAAAAATAAATTTTTAGACTCATATTGCATCCCAATGTTTCATACGATGTCAGAAGATCTTTCACAATGTTCTTGTAGTCTTCGGATTTGCGATTGCCTAAAAAGTTCTCACAAATATTCTTAAATGACAGCCAGGCGAATTTTTCATTTTTGTTCAGCTCTATATCGAACTTTTCGTCTCGAAACAAGTCCCTGATCTGGGGTCCTACAAATATACCCTCCTTTACTTTAGCATCACTGATTCTGGGGAACTTATTCCTCAAATACGCGAATCCGCGACCGTTTTTGTCCATTGCTTTGACGAAATTTTTCATAAGTCCTAGTTTTATATGTAAAGGGGACAGATACATTTTCTGAGGGTCGACAAGAGGGGGGTTGATGACATTCTTAACTCCTGGAGTCAATGATGTTCATGTCGTCCACACTTTTTTTACATAATGATTTTTCTTGTCTCGACTGTCCCACTGACACAGAAAACAACAGTACTTCGCGTAGCCGACTTGCAATCCAACTAATAGCGCTACAACCTTTAGATCGCCGCAGATATTCCACTTAAATTCATCGTATTAGATTTTTTTCTAAAAGAATCTTCATGTTGTCGTATGTTTTCTTCATGTTGCCTGAGTGGGCCAGAGGAATTGAGGGCAATTTATTTCCATGTGAACTAAAACGGCTTTTGAGCTAGCTTTGGATGAATCAATGAACAAACGCCATTCATCAGTGTGATATTCATGTCCAAGTGCACTCATAACCGAGACAATATCATTGCAGAATACCAGATCATCTTCAAGGGAGAAGTAATCATTGAATTTGGCATAACGACTACGATAATACGAAATTTTTATGTCACTCTGAAGTAGATTCCAGCCCTTCCCGAAAGTTCGGCTTGCTTCTTAGATAGGTTTAAGTCGCGAACGAGGTCACTAAGGTCTCCTTGAGTCATTTGAAGAACATCCTGATTCAAATGTGGGATTCAAATTCAAATTTTCTTCTGCTACTTGATGTGCTTTCTCATCACTAGACTCATCATCACTCAAAGTCATGTTTTCTGCATGCTGGTACAGGTAACTCCTCGTTATGAAGTACTGGTCTCAGTGCAGATGGTAGATTAGGATATACAACAGTGTGTTTAGATTTTGATGTAATACCAGTTATATTTGTCAGACAGAAGTAGCAATCCGAAACGTGGTCTTTAGGTTCTCTCCATACCATAGGAACTGCAAAAGGCATACGACGTGAACCTTTTACCCATGCCAGAAGCCGAACACATGACACAGCAAATATGGGGGGCCCACCTTTTATCCTAATCGCCTACTTTACAACCAAAATAAAGTTTCGTAACATTTTCTAAGTAACGGTGTAAACGAACGTTTCTGAGTTTTAAAAGTCAACTCGCCGCAGACGTAGCAGAACGAATTTAGATTATTTTTACAATTTCTCGGCATTTCAGTGGCACTTTAAACACAACAGCACACTTTCTCAAGAGTTAGAACAAGGCAAATGTGGAGCTGCAATGTTCTCTAGCCGGTCAATTTACTGCAACTGCGCCCCCGGTCAAAGATCTTATATTGCTTCCGGCCAGCTTGTCGAGACCTGTTCTGCCTGTTCCGAATGACGCAAGATTACTTCGAATTACGCAATATTGTGTAACATTTTATTTCAAATGCCTAAATATCACCGGCATATTTATCGGCATTTAATTGTAAAGCACACAGTATTATGCTACGTGGATATACTGGAACTCAAAAACTGTGGGTGATGCAGTAATTTTGAAAGTGAATTTGAATTCAACGTGCAAAAATACATAGAAAACAGGCAATAGCCGAATAGAGGAAGTGAGCCAGCAGAAATTTATACGAAAATACAAGCTGGCTATAATAACAACAGAGGATCCACCCATTTCTCACATTTGAATCTATTAAAAATTTTTCCTAGCTTAAGATACAGCATCAGTTGAAAATATGAAAATGTAAAAATTGCTTCACGTGTAAATAAACATTTTCAAATGTTGGGCATCAGCGTGACTACTGTTTATTACATTATTCTTATTGGTCATTACAAAGTTGGTGCTCAGTGGATTCCATGGCTGTTTACTGATACGTTATCAACAACAAGGTGGCACTTTACACTAAAATGGTGCTGGTAATTGATCTTGACGTTATCATTACGCATGCGAAATTTTCAAAGACATCAAAATGCGGATGTGAACCTTCAACAGCAAAACATTCGTAACCGTATTTTTTGACTATAAAAGTTGAAGGTCTTGTTTTGTTAATGTGTTCAGCATGCCAGCAATTCAGTTTAAATCTCCTCCGTCGTGTCAAATTTTCCCTCCTTCAACTTCAGTTTCTGCAAAAAGGAACAAGTCCCAAGGAGCCAAGTCAGGCAAGTGCGGTGGATGGGGAACAACGGTTCCAACGGTTGAATTGTTTTGACGAAATACAAACGTTGTTTTTTGTAAAAAAAAATGCTGTACGATAAAAACAGTATGTTTCCTCGCGTTAGCATGCTAAAAACACAGTCGTTCTTGCGCCACTTCTCTGGAGGTTTCCTTCTTATATTGCCCATATCATGAAGTCCTAAGGCGGCCTTAGAACATCATGATAGTACTCTGCGATAATCGTCTGACCTGGAGGTATGAACTCTTTGTGATTAATCCTATCACTACTGAAAAAAAAACGGATCAGTAAGGATTTGAGGTTGCTTTTGACTTGACCGCTATTTTTGAAACGTTCAAAGCAGTCGTAAATTTGTGTTTAACCTAAAGCGTCGCTCCCTAATGGTTGCTTTAACATTTTGTGTGTTTTGCAGGAGTCTTACCGATTTTAAAACAGAACTTGAAGCAGATATGCTGCTCCCTCAAATCGGCTATTGAAAAATCGCAAATACAAGCAGACACAGCAATTAAAAATATTTTCGCCGACAAAGGACGTTTCTACTTACACCACTTGACGTACTGTCTCAGAAACAGTGTGCATAACTTCACATAGCGGCGTTTGATTATAGCTGCGTTCGTTCACGCGCGTAATTTAAATTTTGGGAACTTTTGGGCACCATTTCGTCTGTGTACTACTGTGTTTTTTATGTTATAGTTTTGTTGGGATAATAAATTCCACACGTTAACCAAAATGAAACATCATCCTACTAAATCACAACCTTGCAGAAATATATCGACATCCTTTTCAATATTAGTAGAACAACTAGCGTGCGTCGGCACGTTTGCAAACAAGCATTCTCTTATCATAATGAGCAAGATGAGACCTGCTCGTCGGCACTAATCTCCAGTTTCGGAGTTACGAATCGATAAAGTAGCAATGAGCTACTTTGCGGTCGTATGTTAAATGAGGTGCTCGAGTGGGTCTTCTAGTTTCCAACTTCTTCGACGCGTACCAAAGAATTTCAGCGGAATTTCCTTTCCGTTCAACTAATGCACGGTATGTGCAGCTACTTTGTTCTTTGGATCTTTTGTTTTCGAAGTATAATTACGAGAAGCGGAGGTGGCGCTAAAAAACGATTGAACTTGAACTTAATCGAGTTTACCCCTTCAAAGTTCTATGTACCAAACTCGTAAGAATTTATACAGAGCAAAATACAAATACGTGGATTATCTAAAATGTTTTGAGAACTTACAAAATCCATTTACTACTGCAGTTTTAAAGTAAATTTTAAGTATAGTTTAAAAGTTTAATGTTACTGGTACTTTTAAACACGTCTATAAAACATTTATTTACGCAGGTTGGTCTGTAAATATATTATTTATCTACGTATTTAGGTTTCAAGTTGAAGTACTATTAAAAAATTGAATTCATTTAATATTCACGTTGAAAAACTTGCACTGGCAGCGAAAGATACTTCAATCTTTTACTAATGCAATGTACTGTAATGTGCTTTATGTGTTTTTTATTGCGTAAACCAACAGTCGCACATAAACTTGCCAAAGTACTTTCTTTCGTTTTCATCTACATCGGTAGCGGGTAAAAAGTTCCTTAGATGCTTGCGATTCAGTTTTTGTGGAATAGATCCGATAAAAATCAGCAACTCATTTTAAATATTTTAATAATTGAAGAGAAACTGATAAATAATTAATATGTAGAAACATTATCAATATGAAATGACTGCAGCTTCTAAATTAAAAAATATATAACTATATTTCCGGCACCTCCACCATAATGTTGATAATTCATAACATTTGTATTTAAATACCATGTTTGTAACACTATTAAAGGAAATTCATTAAAAATACTTGGAAAGAATAGAGAATTTGCCACAAAAATAGCAAGATTAATCCTTGTAAATGGATTGGAATACTTCTGCGTATAGTAAAATGTCAGTGATTACAGCAATAGATGCCTTTGAAGTGTAAGATGTATATTATCGAAGCTATCTCAGCAAGAAAACAGGCTTAGTTTTGAGTGTTTGGCTATTTAAAAACTACAGTATTACAAGATAACATTTTTTTGGTCTTTATTTTTCATGCATTAGTATTATTTATTGTTATTCTAAGTGTGCCGTCTTTGGCTTGTAATCATTTGGAAATAAACTATTACTGTTATAATAAAATTTTCGTTTTCCGCATATTTTACCTTTGAAATTTTGTTTGCTTGAATCATATATCAAGTATTATTTTAGGCATTTTTAATTATGGGTGATATAATATTTAGTTCCAACCCACACTTTAATACAAAAATACCAATCTAACTCCGAAAGCAGTACTATTTGGTGGCATGTCGAAATGCACATAATTGGTATCTACTTCTCTACTATGAAGTTTTGCTATTTTACACACGATAGGTATTACAAATCTCATCTTTGTTCACACAGAAAAAAACCTAAAAAGCGAAACATCGTTAGAAAAATTGAATCTTAAATTGAATATAGAAAAAATTAAATATATGGCAATAAGTAACCAAGATTAATAAATCCAAATAGCGATGGAGGGAAATAGAGCAGTAGCGGCTGGTAGTGACGTAAATGGGAATTCAATGACAAAGCTTCGATTCCCTCGGGTACTTTCGATGCATACTACAATGTACACGATACGCAACGGAAATACACGAAGGAATCGAAGTCTTGTCCTTGCATTCCCATTTAAGTCACCACCAGCCGCTACTGATATAGCGTACATTAATAAACACAAATACCTAGGAACCACAATAAATAGCAAACGAAATCCCAACGACGAATTAAAGGGCAAAATACAGGTAGCAAACAGGGTTTACTACTCATTACAAAAGAAATTCCTTGGGCATAGACACTTGTTTATGTCCAAGGAATTTCCATCAAGAAAAATATCTGTCTACAAAATTATATATTTTAGTAGTTTGTAGTTTTACGTGAAGGAAAGAATTGGGTATCAATGGAAAAAGAACAACGGAGATTACAAGCAATAGAAATGAAATACCATGGAAAAGTTCTAGGAGCGGAGAGAATCAATAATAAAAGGAATGAAGACATAAGGAAAGAACTGGAAACAAAATTAGTAAAACAAATATTGGAAGAGAAAAAATTGTGATGGAGGAAGGAAGAGAATCTGGGAGGTGAGGTCAATAAGAACAAGCAAAAGAAGAAAACCGATGCAGAAATGGAATAGCACTGTTGAAATGATACTGAACAAGAAAGGAAAAGATTGAAACTCAGCAAAAGAGATTGCAAGAGATAGAAAAAGTGGAAGAGATTTAATCAAGGGATTATTGTAAATACGAGGGCATTCCAGAAAATAGTACCCGTTTAGTCATACAGATGGCGCTATTGATCCAATTAAAAGCAAAATGGCGCAGATGTCAACAATAACATCGTACCTTTGCGGGAAAAAAGAGTTGAAGTTCTTCCGGTGCGTGGTGTGAGTATTATGATTGTTTACAATGGCGTATAAGATAGAAAATCCCGTGAAATGCGAAGTGCGATCCGTGATCCGTTTTTTGAATGCAGACGTCCGTCCAAGCGAAATTCATCGCAGGATTACTGAAATGTATGGTACGGGAACAATGGATGAGTCATCTGTAAGGCGCTGGGTTCGAAATTTCAAAGAGGGAAGAGATAATGTGCACGATGAAGAGCGGTCAAGCCGCCCGTCCCTTATTACCGACGATCTGAAGAAAAAAAAACTGAAAAAAATGAGTAAGCAATTTCCTGAAATTTCACAATCATTGCTCCATGAAATCGTGACGAAAAGGTCTGTTGTTAGTTGATTTCATGCCCCAAGGGACGACCATCAATGCGGTCACATACTGTGAAACACTTCAGAAGCTGCGTAGGGCCATCCAAAACAAGAGGCGGGGAATGCTGACAAATTGCGTTGTTCTTCTGCATGACAATGCTCGTCCCCACTCCGCTCAAAAGACCACTGACCTTCTTCGGAAGTTCAAGTGGGAGGTTTCTGACCACCCTGCCTGCGTATAGACCCGACTTAGCTCAAAATTTAAACGTTAACTAAAAAATAATTTTTTTTTAATAGAAAAAAAAATATTTCTTTTTAGTTGAATATGTCCGTGTTTGGAGTAGATGGTTGGAACTTTAGTACGAGGGACATTCAGTAATTAACGAGACAAACGGCTGTGAAAAAAAAACAATTTATTCAATGACAATGAAATTCACACTACTTGTCAATGTAATTTCCACCAACATTTAGGCACTTCTCTCATCGCTTTGTGAGCTTTCTAATTCCCGTGGTGAAGAATTCTTGACCTTGGTGTCCGAACCACTTGTGTACAGCTTGTTTGGCCGCTTCGTAACTTGGTGCTGGATAAAAACTCTTTGAACGGGCCCAACAGATGAAAATCGGACGGTGTGAGGTCGGGACTGTAAGGAGGATGTGGCAACACCTCCCAACCCAAATTTTCGATCATCTCCCGCGTTTTCTGGGCAGTATGGGGGCGGGAATTATCGTGCAGCAGAATCACCCTTAGAGAGAGCACCCTGGCATTTTCTTCTTATCGCAGGCTTCATTTTATGTTGAAGCAAGTTAGAATAATACTCACTGTTCACAGTACGTTGTCCTTCTAAATAGTCACAAAAAATTGAGTCCCAGAAGACCGTTAACATCACTTTACCGACAGACGCGAGTTTTGAATTTTTACTTAGCGGGCGAATCGGGATGTTTTCATTCAAGACTTTGCCGTTTGGATTCAGGTTCATTGTGGTGAATCCATGTATCATCGCAGATTATAACACGGTTTAGAAAGTCATTACCTTCCGTTAAAAATCGTCGTTTGAGTTCAGAACAAATGCGAACACGGGTGTCTTTATGGACTTGAGTCAACTGTCTTGGAACACATCTCGAACGCGTTTTGTGATAATTCAGCTTATCATGAACGGTTGAATACACAGTTCCAACACTGACATTACACAAATCAGCTATTGTCACGATTTTTATACGCCTGTCATCAAGAATAGGGTCATTTATGGGATTTTGTAGCGCGTCGGTCGACACTTCAACCGGTCGTCCGGAGCGTTGAATATCGGTGACACTTGTTCTGCCCTATTTAAACTGTTCAATCCATTTATACACGTTTCCGCGGCTTAAACACTTTTCACCATACTGTTTCAACATTCTCGAGAAAATTTCGGCCGGCTTCACACCTTTGGATAACAAAAATCTTATTACTGAACGTTGCTTTTCCACCGTACACATTTCGAGAGGAGCCGAAATTTTTAAATGAACAAGAGGTTATGTTTGCTTTTATTTCTTTAAAACAGCTGACTTCAATTGTCCCCAAGGTTACTTAATCAGTTGCACTCCAGAAATTTCAAAAAAATATTCAAGTTGGTTTCCTGTAATGCATATATGAAATCTCGCTATTTTTGATATTTACTTACTAAGACAGTCATTTATATAGCCAGTTCCCACTCAGACATATTAAACTTTAAATTCAAGTTTGCACTTCTCAAAATTTTCAGAAAAAAATAATTTCTCAAAGTTGGTATGTCCTAGACACATGACATACTATGTTATTAAATTTTTTAAGTAATTACATTGTATGTTCCTCTTAAGCACACTTGTCAAAAGTACCACGAAAGTATAGTCTTACTATTAATAAACTAAACGGAATTAGTCAACAGAAGAAGGATCTCTCGTCTTGGTAATTGTTAATTACAAAATTAATTAAACGTTTTCCCAACACACGGCGCTCCGCAAATAATCGTTCATGTGCATACACTCGACTCGGTTCGCAATATGCGCAAGTATGCGGAATTAGATGAGGTAAGCATCTGCTATCATAGGTACCTAGTTCTAACTGCCGAACTGAATTCGCTCGTAACGGTTAAGTGTTAATTGCTGTGATTGTCCGATCCGTATGCAGCGGATTAACAAACGGTAAGGTATTTACCGTGCGGATTTCAGTGTTGAAAGCGGCCCCGTTCGTTTACACCATGAGGGTACGAGATACGTGACAATCGCGCCCGATTCTGTCTACACTTCCAATCTCCGATTCGCCTTTCACACGCCGTGATGCGATCGATGTCGACGATCCGTCAAATTGACGTCTTAAGTGATTAGCGAAGAGCACACGCCGGGTTTATTGGATGTGTGCGACACGCGATGATTTCGGACAAAGGTGCGTTGCTGATACGCTGTACCGAATGCGATTCTCCGATGATACGTGATTGCGTTGATACAAGATGTGATTCGTAATATGAACTGTTGATTAATTTTATAATAAAAGTGCTGTACATCGAAATTATTAAAAAAAATAGCAATAAACGTACACGTTCTTAAGAAATTGCTTCATAAGAATCTACTTGGATTCTAGTATGTGAGCCTGAATACTAAAAAGGTGATAAACCTACAAAACGGTCAGGTGTAAGCAAGTATAAGTAATTCAAGCCGTTATTTGTACATACATAACGTCACTATGTGGAGATTTTGGATCTACGAGCCCTATCAACTATATGTTGGGACGCAGTGTACGCTACTGAGATTTTTGGAGCAGTGACAGCACAGAAATTGGCCGAGCAGTTTGTTTACAGTGAGCATTTAATAAAAAGCATTTTTTTTGTATGATTTTTTACGAACTCGAAAAACGGGCATAGTGTTCTTAGAAAATTTAGATGAACTTTTAAAATTTTGTGTGGAAGTAGACTTTTTGATCCACTATCTATTCAAAAAAATTGATTTCAGTTTTAGTATAAAGTATATGTATTGGAATGCCTTCATTCCAAATGGGTCACACTGTATAAATACATTATTGTTCTTTTTCAAGTAACAATGTTTTGGTTTTCCTATTTTGTTTTTTCTTCCTAAGTAAGTTTTATAAATTTGCCATCTCACTAGTTTTCATAAGTTTCTATGCAGAATTTGATAATAAGTAATTAACACTTTTTGTAGGACACTTATGATGTATACGAGGTATGATCAAAATCTATCCGGATTGGCGGCATAAGTCTGGAGTCGAGTGACACATGTTGACCTTGGAATATACCGCGCATGTGCTGCGAATCACGACAACCTAACTCGTCTGGTTTGTTTACAACAGCGTTTCGTTGTTACGTCTGCATCGTTGTTAACACATTTGTCATGTCCGAAGAAACTGATCAACGAATTTGTATTAGATTTTGTAAAAAACTTGGTGAAACTTGCAAAGACACGTACTTAAAGTTACAGACCGTATATGGGGAGGAATGCATGAGCCGTACCCAGGTTTACGAGTGGTATAAACGCCTCAGAGATGGCCGAAAAAGTGTTGAAAGTGATGCGCGTTCTAGGAGGACACAATATGGTCTTAGCTTCGGTTCAGTACAGTCGATTCTGATGGATGATTTGGGCATGAGACGCATCTCAGCCAAATTTGTTCCAAAATTGCTCTCCGATGACCAGAAACAGGCCCGTATTTCAGCTGCTCGTGACCTGTTTGAATGCGTCGAAAACGACGAAAACTTTTTAAAAACTACGATTACTGGTGATGGGTCGCGGGTTTACGGGTATGATCCCGAAACTAAGTCTCAGTCTTCACAGTGGAAAACCACAAACTCATCCAGACCTACAAAAGAGAACGACAGAGCCGCAGCAATGTCAAGACGATGCTGACTGTGTTCTTCGATTATAGGGGAATTGTGTACCACGAATACGCTCCACCAGATCAAACCATAAATAAGGAGTACAGTGAAAGCTCTCGTAACGGGCAGCTCTAACAAGCGACCATCTCCTTTAAACGGCCAAATTTCTTGGAACCGAATTTATTCCCATATTTTTACACATAAAGCGTAATTTTTCCCATAAGCGAACGCTCCTATGGAGGGGCGCGGGCAGCATTTTTTTGTTCTCAAACTGACTAAAATCTCCTATAAACGACCACGACGTTCCAATAACCGCTCGAATTATATTTCAAAGCTAGGTGATTTACCTTGGTTTATGTACATATGGGCATTTTACTTTAGATTTACTGGTATGTTTGGTGGTTCCCCTTTTTATTTGATGCTACATCGGGATCAACTACTCTTTATGCGGTAGTTTTGTCTAGGAATCGGACACGTGTATAAACTCTTATGTACAACAATGGTCCCGAAAAAAAGAATGTTAACTCTGAAAGAGAAGATGGAAGTAGTGAACGTAATTGATAAAGAAAAACTGTCAACTCGGGCTCTGGCATTGAAGTTCAATATAGGAAAAACGCAAGCTACTACAATTGCAAAAAATAAAGAAGAAATCCGACGCCTGTCGCAGTCTGGCGTAAATGTGAACCAAAAAAAGGGCTTTTTGAAAACTGAAGGCTTAAACATAGATAAGGCAATGCTTTCAATGATTTGTGAGGGCTAGAAATTAAAGCATACCTATATCAGGAGGGCTAGTGAAAGCCAAGGCGGTTGAAATTGCAGAAAAGTAGGACTACAAAAATTTGAGTGCGTCTGATGGTTGGCTTCAAAAATGGCGTAGAAGACACGGCATTAGTTTCAAATGCATATCAGGTGAAGCGGCTGACGTAAAATAAGATACGGTTGATGCATTTATGGAGAAACCGTTTTTGTTGCTTGGGCACCAACCTGAAGATATCTACAATGCTGATGAGAGCGAACTTTTTTTTCGAGCGCTTACCGATAAAACGCTTGCCTTGAAATCCGACAAATGTTCAGAAGAAAAGCTGGGAAAAGAAAGACTAACCATTTTATTTTGTGCAAGCATGACAGGACAGAAAGACAAATTGTTAGTGATTGGAAAAACGGCTGGTAGAGAAAAAATGGTTGGTAGAGCTGGATCGAAAAATGGGGATTAAGAAGAGAAAAATGTTGCTGTTTTTAGAGAGAATTGAACCTAAAAAATGTGAAAATAATTTAGTTGCCTCCCAATACAACCTGCGTTTGTCAGCCTTTGGACCAGGGTATCATTCAAAATTTCAAATTTTATTACCGAAATCAGATTTTGAAGCACATTTTATCTAACATGGATAGCGTCAAATCAGCATCTGAACTTTTCAAGAAAATTAATGTTTTAGAGGCACTGTATTTCATAAAAACAGCGTTGCAAAAAGTGAATTCCACAACAATACAAAACTGTTTCAGAAAAGCTGGGTTCAGAAAAGCGAAAACGGAGTTCCCCGATTTTGACCGTGAAGACGATATACCGTTGTCCACACTGTTTAGAGCTGTTAAAGAGTTGGATATAACAACTGAAGATAATTTTGATTTTGGGAATCAAGTTGTTGAATCTAAAGACAATGAGGGGAAAAATGAAACAGAGGCCGAAATAGGGAACATACCAGAAGAAGGTAATCCAATAAAGAGCTACTATCAGGCCCTGAAATGCATTGTGGCTTTTGAACACATTAAGAATTTGGAATGTCATTTTCAGAATTGCTTTTTGGAGGAACAAAGAAAAAAGCTTAAACAATCAAGCATTTTAAGATTTTTTTCAAGCTGCTCTCAAATAAATTTTGTATTTCTATTTAGTGTTTTTGTTTCTGTTTTGTGCTTGCCTATATACAATATGTATATTTTTAAGATGGTTGAATGATAGGTATGTGGTATCTACGTATATATTGTGGTTCAAAAGAACAGGAAAAAAGTTGAAAAAGGAAATTTGCCAATTTTTCTTCTAACAAAGTTTAGTAAATTTCTGAAAAACATTACTATGTAGTATGTACATATAAATACATTTATCAATAGAAAATGAATGCAAACTGAACTTTTGCTTTTGAATGTAGTTTTCTCTTAAGCGGGCGCCTCCCATAAGCGGGCAAATTTGCTGGAACCGTGACTGCCCGCTTATGGGAGCTTTCACTGTACTATTGTCAAGTTTTGCGCCGTTTGAGGGACGCAGTACGTTGCAAAAGACCGGCATTGCATGGAAGTGGCAAGTGGAAAAGCCATCATGACAACGTGCCTGCACACTCATCTCAGCTTGTGCAGCAATTTCTTGCTAAACACCACATTCCACAGGTCCGACAGCCACCAGATCGCCAGATCTTGCAGCCTGTGATTTTTTTATCTTCCCAAAAATTAAATACTACTTGAAGAACGAAAATTTCAGGATGTTCAGGATATACAACAGAAGACTTCAAAAATTGCTTCGTGCAGTGGAAACAGCGCTGGTCTAAGTGTGTGGCTTTGGAAGGGGACTCTTTCGAAGGAGGCTAAGTAATACGCCTATAAACGTTGTATCTTTCTTTTAATACCTAATCTAGAGATTTTGATCATACCCCTTATATGTATAATAAAGCAAATGAATTTAGCGTGACACATTAATTCAAATTATTTCCATCTAGTGATAGAAGTAAAACGTCTAACACAGCATTAATAGCTATTGTAATTTGTTATCAATAAGAAGAAATATCTAAGACTAAAAATAATTAAGACTAAAAAATAATTATTACTTACTTTTTTAGCATTTTCTTGATTGTTGTTATCTGCATGAGGTGCAGATGGCGCCATTACTGATACGTTGGTCTGTGACAAGAGTTCGTCACTTCCTCTCTGAAACCAAAAGGTAACAGTTAACACAAGTACAACCAAAACACAGAAAAGCGTCATTGTTTCTCATTCTTAACATTAAGATTCTTACATACACATGCGGCTATAATAATACAGGCGGAAACCATCAGCAAATCTAATTAAAATCAGCATACATTTTCAGCCTACGCAAATATTGATTATACATTTCGCGAACAAAACGTAATACGGGCCCCGAAGTAGTGACACGCAATGAAAGAGAAAAACTTTTTCATTTTTGCGCTATGTAGAGCACCGCTCTGTTTATATTATACCTACTGCTATACAAAAATTCGTCGTAAAAAAATCTATATGTGAATGTAATATACGTATAAATGTATACCAGCCAGCAACTTTCAAAACAAACCAAGAAAACCTCATTTTCCCATTTTATCTTGGATATTTGATCTGCTGTATTATACATAAAAATGCTGCTATTCATTACATCTGACCGTGCTGCTTTTGAATTTATCTAGATTTCATCTGCAGTAAAGTAGATTTTGTACTAGTATTAAAGGCCAAAACATGCGATAAAAGCAAGTTATGAATACTAAAATCTACTTGTTTTTGCTTGTTTTAGAGCAACTCAAATGCTTAACATTTGGAATGTTTAGAATACGCATTTATACAGATGATTTTTGCTTGAAAAGGATTAGTAGATTTCATAATTTGCCATGGGGAAAATTACAAACTTGTTTTAATCTCTTTACTATAAAATATTTATTGAAAGAGTTTAGTATTATTGTTGATTTATGCTCCAGCAAACAGTTTATAATAAAACACAAATCATACTGAAGTTAATACTTATTTTACTTATATAGACGTTATCCACTCATTATATAAAGCTGTAATACAAAAATATACTCATAAATTATAACCTTATAGTTGCTTGGAAGCATTAACCATTATTATTTATAATTTCTTTGACCTGATTCCCCTAAATTTCCTATCGAATTTAATGCTGAATTCGTATTCATGAAAACTGACATCGCATGCATTGTTTGAAAATAAACAGTTTGAATGGAATTCTAACAGATCAATTCATACAGATTGTTGTTCTGTTGTGTAAAACTCAATTGATATCGCCGCATGCTAACAAACTCACCGATGATATCGACGAATGTTTATTTGATTGGCTCTGATGCGAGTATTTTACACCAAAACGATTGGCACGTGACAGAGTTGCGATAATGTATGAACTGAAAGAGTACTAATTCACCCTAATGGTGATTTGCCGCCAATATTTATTGACAGTCGATTCTCCAATTTAGGTTATGAAACCATGGTACATTATTTTAAATATTTCTGAGTATTGTGAATATTTTCTTTCGAATTTGTCGTTTCCAACTAGAGTAGAACCCATTGTTGTAACACATAGAATTATAAATCTAAACATTTTAAACTAAATAATCAGCTCTATTACTTAAAGTGAACGCTATGAAACTTAACCTTATAAAATATATTGTAATTACTTGCCTTAAAATGATAATGCCTTCGTAGCTTCATTTTTAAGATCAAATTCGTCTTCATAACTCTATAGATTTTCTATTTACTTGTCATTTTCCCGTGCTCTGTTATAAGGTAAATTATGATTAAATTGAAGAAAAAGAAACAAAAATTATAAGTATTTGGTTTCATGAACCAGAGTACATGTGCAAATGTCAATTTCAAATGAATAGGGGTGAAATTAGTTGTGATAAAGTTGTATTGTTTTTCTTATGTCAGATGCAACGGCTTAAAGAGCGAATACCCATACATGCCCGATGGAGCCGTCTATTTCCACAAGGTATAAGGAGTAAGTAAAATATTAATTTTATTAAATATATTTTATATGTGAGTAAATTGAACAATATTCGTTAGTTTTTAAGTGTAGATAAAAATGGGTATTTTGTTTGTCATGTCCCAACCACATGACAAACAACTCTTCCGTAAATTCGGTGTGCCAACGCTAATTTTCACCTATTTTGTATTTAAGTTGCGCAAATGGTAAACAAGAACATAAAATTTGGATTTCTATTAATTTTTTATACGATAAAACATGTAGATAACATAACCTCAATATTTCACTCTATCATTATAAATGACACTTAGCATTTCGATATCACTTGGTGTTTCTACGAAACTTAGGACTTATACTTTTTTGGTGTCTCCTGTATCTATGGTAAGATTCTTTTGTGTTGTAAAATCAACCATACCCCAATATATTGGGTGACATACTTATAACTCTTGTTGTTACCTTATCATTTTATAAATGTTTTTAAAAACACTAAGTACATCCTTATAGATTTATTTGGAGTTGTAGCTACGTGTAGCGATATAATTAAACAAGAACTGCTTGATTATTTCTATTATATTCTATTATTTCTTTTGTAATCAGTACTTGTCATCAAATGCATGCTATCAAATAAATAGTAAATATATTGAGTTGCTTTGATTAAGAAATCCCTTTTTATAACCATAAATTTAAATAAAAAATTACGCAATTTAATTATTGGGCTACCGCTTTAATTCAAAGTGCGGTACGAAAGCTTAGGTGTTGAAAAGAGGTACGGTTACGCGCGATATTTGCAGCGAAAAATAAAAAGCTAACCAACACCAGGTATGAACGCGCCCTGTTACAATCGATGAAAAATATTGATGAAAAAATTATAATCTCATTTTGCCGGACTCGACGTGCTAGCGCGGGGTTGGAAAGCGGTGCCGGAACGTTGGGGCACAATGAATGACTGCTGCACATTAACAAATCCATTACCCTCAAACAATACTTCTTCATAATAAAGGACTTATTCTTTGTTCTGCTAACCGTTTGAAAAATGGCAGGACATAATCATTAGTTGACGTAATTGTGCGGGGCTACAGAGTTCGGGGCTAATGAATTGTTAAAAAATGGGAAAATAGGACGGGTAAATGGGAATTTAATTGAATTAGCTGATCTTTTTTTATTGTATTGCACGTAGGTTATAATTAGTTACAGAGTGTATTTAGGTTATTTAGGAAATCAATGTAAATAGGAAAAAAAAACAACTAATTTATACAGCGTGTCCTACTAATGCGTTGATGGAAGATAAGGAATCATTGCTTTTCCAAGCGAGTTAAGCCAAATGCTATCTGTTTGTTTCAAAGTTTTACGAGCCAAGTATTATTCTATATTTTGGTGTACTATTTTTATATATACATATATATATTATATAACTCCTATCGATTAATTTATTTAGTTCCATCATGACTGTCTATTTCAGTATGTGTTAAAAACAAGGCTATTTCATGAAGTCTAAGTTTCTATGTTGAAAATACGTAAATACATAGGCATTGTATATGTTATACGTGCATGCGGGTAGCCAAGCATTCGGTGGACACTAACACAAATACGACCCACGCACATCGATGCACATCTAACCAAAGCGTTCGGTTCGGCACCAATCGACGCCTGGGGATTTCTATAAACAATGAGCATCTAACTAACGTGCACGCACATGGCCTGAGCGACTTGAACCTTACGTTTTTCCGACCCGACTATTGTACCAGGCGATCTCTCGTTGGGCGTTTCTGATCGGGTTAAAAGGTTTGTTCTTATTCGTATAAATACGATTGTGACCGCATGCATACCTAATACATAATGTTTTCAAAAAGCTTGGGAACCAAAGCTATTAACCCGTTATTTTTTTTTAGATATTTTATTAAACAAATAGTCAATAAATTCGTAATATAATGTACTAATGTTATTTACGGGATAAAGTTGCGGGTCCAAGCACCTGCACTGAATAGGAACAAAACCAAGTTCCTTATCTTTAATCAAAATAACAAACCCTACATTGGTTGTCAAAATAGAGCTTCAATGAACGCAATTTCTAAAAAACGTATTCAGCTAATTTGATGAATTTTAAAAATATTTTTTCCTCTTAGAAACCCAGCGGAATTGCTGGTTGTGAACGAACTTTACTTTGCTTGTGTAAATTTTGGAATAAAATACCTAGCATTAGCATGTGGTAAGTCTTTTATCAAATAAAGTTATAGCAGGTATTTCAAGTACTATTTGTAGGAGTTTTGTCGTTTCTTGATAGAGAACGTCTAGTTTATTGTCTTGATATCCAATAAAAGAAAAATTACAATAATGGAAAAAATACCTAAAGTTAAAAGTTATTAGGAGCAAATGAATGAACTAATGAAAAAGTTCTTTTTTTATATGTTACAGTATAATTAAATTATTTCTTTAATAATCTAACTAGGTAGGGATTATTTTTATGTAATTTAATAATTAATTTATCCCTTTTTTTATTATTTATTACATATTAAAAAAAGTAATAAAAAGAAAAAAGAATATTACATTAACCGGTATCTTTTGAAAATGTTTATGAAACGTTGTACGTTAAAGGTTATATGTATGGGTAAGTATGGTATCTGTATTCCGGTTCCGTAGCTGCTATCTAGGACGGCATGACTATATCTAGTGGCACTAGGTAGCGCTAAGAAATATTTCAGTTGCTGTTTTTAAATTATCATTAGGAAAAGTTTTGTTATATTCCAATACTACACTATATACTTATACTACACTAGAAACTAAAATGATGGTACTATAATTCCCATACATACAAATGACTGTAAAGACGGCAAGCCTAACACTAAACTAATGAGCCCGCATATTTGGCAGATGTTGCTTTATTTAAACCTATCCGCGCAAGGTATGTTGTATCCGCATGTATATAATTTACCTAGTAAGTAATTTTAAATATAATAAATAAATATAATAAATCCATTATTATTATTGAATTATTTTTAACTTCTGTAAATCCATCTATTTCGTGTTCTAGTTGTGGATTTCAATAAGCATGCTTGTTTATACAATTTATAAGATTTTAAATTGCTTCGTCTTTCATTATTAATGTGCACAGTTTTCCTTCTTCTGGTTCAGCACTCATCTGTTAACGTAGGAAGACCAATACTTTCATATAATGTTCAATAAATAGTGCTGGAAAAAATCGTCGAAATTTCAGGGGTAGCTTTCACCTCCTAAACGCGAGACTCCGCCGAAACGGAAAGCGGCGTTTTACAATACTCATTGGATTGTACAAATCTGCCAAGTTTTAATCTGATCGGTGTGTATCATATTGGGGTGTTTCCTTGTTAGTAGCTCAAGTCAGACTAGCTACGGAACATATCTCAGCTGTCAAATGAGCAGTCTAGTTGTTGCCAGTTATGGGCAAGATAGGGGAAATGAGCAGCGACTAGATACACTCGTGATTATTCGTCTCATAAGAACGAATTTGTGTTGTCTATCGATTTGCTTAAGAGTCGACAAAACACGAATCTTTCTAGTCGCTTTGAAAATTTAACCATTTTCTCATCAGTGGTTGTTGCTTGGTTCGAGCATGGTACTTTTCTGAAATTGAATTTAGAAAGTTCGTTAAAACATTCTTTTGTTTCAGCTCAATTTGAGAAGTTGGCAGAAATTAAATCTGACTAGTACAGGATGAATCTTTTCAACATTTTCGCTAAAAATGTTACAACATGCAAGGAAGGCAAGGGAGTGTTGGAATAATCTTGACTTCCTATAACAAGCTAACTATATATATATACACAAATGTGGAGCTACCTAAATAGAAACCTTTGGAACAGTCATGCAACTGTTAACAATTTTAATTTTAGAAGTAATTTAAAAATTTTCAAGGATATTTAGGAACCACAGACCTAGAATACCAAATAGTAATTCCACATCGTTGAAGCATAAACATTTTGACTTTATGGTTTATTGCGAAGGAAGACCATTCTCCTATTTAGTATTGTTCTATCCTGAGTCATGGCTGAAATTTGTGGTCGACCAAATCTTCTAACTGGAAGAATACGGCAACCATTGTTATGACTACAGCGAATACAAGATGAATTCAGGAAGTTTCTGAATGCACTATACAGCGTGTCATGATGTGAGTAAAATAAAAATTTGAAAATGTATACACACAAGTTATCCTTTAAAGCTAGCTTCTACATCGAAAGTGGCTATCAGCCTCCATATTTTAAATAGAATAGCACCATTTTTATGTCAGATTTGGATTCTGTCTTAAATTTTAAAATTAGTTTGTACAGTATACCCTACCCCTAAAATTTACTTTTAAAGAGATATTTCATCTTTTCGAAAAAGTTTGACATATGCGGTGCATTACAGGCTTACAATTGTAACACGCAAAAATATTCTGCTTGCTGCTAATGTTCATGTAACAATGTTTCCATAGTAATATATAGATAAATTCGCTACATAATACAGGGTGTGCCAGAAAATTAACTCTCATTTACTTATACTATGTATTATTATTTATAATTGAATATATTTAGTTTAACGAAAATCGCTTTCTGGGTTTCAGAAAATCCGCACGTGGCAAGAGAACGAAATCTTTAAGATTCTTGGAGCTTTAACACTTTGAAGTACGATAGAATTCTGTTTAGTTTTATACATACAAATTAATTGGAATACGTTACGAAAAAATTTTACATAACGTTATCCGTAGATCATTACGTCTTCGACGAGAAGAAGAAGCGCGAGATATGTGGCATCAAATGGACGAGGCTCACCCACGTAACACACGTGGTGCATCGATTATTCTTACTGAAATGTTCGACGATCGATGGATCGGTCGTTTTAAGTATCCACCACGATCTCCGGATTTAACCCCACTACATTTTTTCTTGTGGGGTTGTACTAAAAACGTTCTATAGAGCGATCCAGTTGGTATGAAAGATGACATGATTGTCAGAGCAAGAAGAACCTTCAACGAGCTGGCTGTAATATCTATTCAACGTGCTACTCATCAGCAATTAATGCGAAGAGTAACAGCATGCTTAGAACAAAATGGTGTGTTTCCGAGCAATTACTATAATACTGAGGTACGCATTAAATTTTAGTTTGTCGTTTGTGCATTTTGTTTGCTTTGTTTTTTTTCTTTTTGTTTACGAATAAAAGATTGGATTTTTAGATTAATATATACTACAATTAGGGTACTTGGAACGTAAGAATATATATCTGTCTGAGACATTATACTATATCTGCAGACAAATAACATCTAGGTATTAAAAAGTGATTTTGTTCACGGTATGATGGTGTAGTGGTTACCGCGCCTGTCCAACAAACGGGAAATGTCAAGTTCGATTCCTTACTGAGGTTGATATTTTTCAAAAATATAATGACGTCGGAAATACCAACGAAATCACGGATTTTGAAATTTTTAGATGTTTTAGTAAATTGTAGAGTTGTGCTACCACATAAGATGCATGCATACAAAATCGATACTTTGATTTACTTTACCATACTTTTACTGATTGTTGCTTAGTAATAAGTAGAGCGAGGTAATCGTCTCTGCGACACATAGGCGTTTCACCGGAGTAGCGGGCTGTGTGCAAAAACCGATTCTCGCTTTGTCAGCGTCCGCTTGTTTATTTTTCAGTTTAGAACAGGGGAGCGTGCGTTGTGTTTTGTGTTACGTATTATTCGTTACAAATATATAATTATTACTAGAGTAACCTAAACTTGCGGATTCGCATAGGCGTCGGTATTACGGGTTAATATAAGAATACGACAAATTCATAAATAAACTAAACCGGTAGAGAAGCAGGCATGTAGTGTCGACCTTGAATATAAATCATGTTAAACCGCGCTGAGAGAGATTTCGTTTTAGTACCGGTTGAGCTGTTGCAGAGATTAGTCGAACGGTCAAGGTTATGTACTTACGTGTCGCTTTTGAAAATGTAGCTGGTGTTTTTTGTGTGTTGTAGTATTATACCAAGTACATAATTAGTGTATCGTTTCATATAGAACTAATATTTACATACCTAAGAAAACAATGCCTCGTAATAGATTTGCTACTAATGTACATAAGTATGTGTCACTTTTTCCCCATTTAAAATCTGACGGTAGTGCAGTTTTTTGCTTAATATGCAATGTTCGTTTGGCTGCATTGGACAGAACTGATAGCCAGAGGCATGTCAATGGTATTAAGCATATGAGAAATGCAAGAACTGAAATACCTTATACACTATTCCTCATACATTTATTAATTATGTTTACCTCTTGTAATCTTCCGTTGTCGTTGGTGAGAAAAGCAGCTTTTAAAACGTTTTGGCGACAATACGTTCCAAAGTACCCATTACCCTCACAAACACAATTACAGAATCATTTGCCGTGAATGAAAGAGATGCTAGAAAATGTGTGTAAACGTGATTTGTGTTCCAAAAAAATATGGATTACCGTGGATGAGACGACCGATATAAAGAAAAACAGTATTGTGAATGTAATAGCTCGCGTTTTATCTAGCGAGAACACAGCATCTCGATATTTGTTAGCTTGCAAACGTGTTCAACAATGTACCGCGGAAAATATTCAAAAAGTGATAATGAACGCTTCGAAAAAATTTAAAATTGCCCAAGATCAAGTTGTGATGATTGTTACAGGTAGTGCAGCAACGATGTTAAATGTTGGGCGATCCTTAAAACATATATTTCCTAATTTAATACATATAACTTGCGTGCTGCAGGCTTTGCATTTAGTTGGTGAAGTTGTTCGACAACATTACGGAAACGTTGATCGGATGATTGGAAGTACTAAAGCAGTGTTTCTAAATCTCCTAAACGTTTAAAAGAATTTCGTAAATTTTGTCCGGGTATTCCAGAACCTCCTAAACCAATTTTAACGCGATGGGATACTTGGCTAACAGCAGCTTCTTACTATTTGATCCATTTTCAACAAATTCAATCAGTTATAATGCGATTTAATCGGAATGAATCCAAAGCAATTAGAGAAAGTCAAAGAGAATTTCAAATTCCTCAACTTTTAGAAGATTTAGCAACAATATGTACCAATTATACAGTATTACTAGATGCCATCAGAAAACTACAATGTACTGAATTGTCATTGCAGGAATCATTAGACATAGTGGAGAGTGTAAAAAATTAATTACATACATTAAATGATACGCCAGGACTATGCGCTAGTCAAAAGTTGGCAGATGTTTTAAGCAAAAATCCCGATTTTAATACTTTAGAGGCCGTTTATAATAAGTGTAAGAATAGTGAACTTTTAAGTGATTTTGAAAAACAGTTTCTACATGCAAATGTAACTTCCTTAGATGTGGAGAGATCGTTTTCTATGTATAAGAATATTTTTTCTTGTCGACGCACAAGGTTTAAAGAAGTAACTGTGGAAACATATACAATGATGCAAGTTTACAGTAATTCACATCCTGATGCCTCTAATTTGTTGAATAATTAGCAAGTAAGTTTATTTATGAATTTTTCGTATTCTTATATTAACCCGTAATACCGACGCCTATGCGAGTCCGCAAGTTTTGGTTACTCTAATTATTACTGTGTAATATAAACAAGGCTAAAAAAACACTTTGCTGTTTATCTGTGACTTTCCAAATTTGTTCTAAGACGGTGCTAAAATAGTTTGCAATGTGTGCCAGAAACATTTGATGCGCTGGGACAAGGCGAACTGTAACAAACATATAAATACAGAAATATAAAAAAGGGCGTGCCAACGAGAATTGCCTTTATTTGCGATTTACTTGTTATGATACTGGTAATTTGTCACTTCGCTTACACGAAAAAGAACCGTTTCAAAATTGTTGGTATAAGTACAATCCCGAGTTGAAGTTTCCAACTACGAAAACGGCACGTACACGTGTTTTATTTGTACGCGAAGACGTGAAAATGAAAATCAAATCTACATTAAAATATCAATTGTTTTGGTTATGTATTGACGAGACAACAGATTGTAAAAGAAATTCTATTCTAGATGTTATAGTACCTGTCTGTACGGGATCCTCATAAACCGACATTTCCGCTGTTACAAGCTAGCAAAAGACTGGAAAAGTGTACTAGTGTAATTGCGAGGGGGGCACTTAGTATATTTCAAGTCTCACTACGTCAAGTGTTGATATTTATGAGCGATGGTCTCGCAACAATGCGCTCGGTAGGCCGTTCTCTTCTTGAACACGGCTGCAAGTGTTTACATGTTACGTGTAAAGTGCATCTTGGCAGAAACTATTCGAAAATGTTCACTCGAGGCAGATGCATTAATAGCAAGTACAAAAAAAATTTTCTCAAATTTCCAAAACGTCAGTAGTACATACACTGCTACGCACTATACATGACGTAAAATATAATCGCGAAAGATTCCGATTTTATCACATTTAAACAAATTTGTGATGGTGCATCGACTAATTCATTAACTGAATTCGAAGAGTGTTTTAATCATGCATGCATTTACATCCGTAGACGTCGAACGATCTTTTTCAAAATATTAACACATTTCTTCACCATGGTGAACATCGTCCAACGAGACAACTGAAACATATATAATGCTGTCAATTTTTACGACTCTTATCCAGTGGGTGATAATATTGATAATGGTGCTTCTACTTTTAATGTTCGGTAATTCCGATGCAGCTCGCCAACCTACTTGATAACGCTGCTTAAGAGGGTGAGTGTTTCACAAATTTTCAAATATAATTCTTGATTGGTTCTGTTGTTATTATTCGATTTATTACTTATTTTTTGGTATTGTACTTACTGAAGGAAACGCACGCCTACGTCTCGCTTTAGTAATAAGTTTAGAATTTCAGTGTACAACATATGTCAATCTTTTTCCAAAAGATGCAATATCTCCTTTGTGACGGAATTTTAACGATAGGATATGTTGCACACACCAATTTTAAAGTTTAACATAGAATTCAAATTTGACATAAAAATGGTACTGTTTTGTTCAAAATAGTTAAGTTAATGGCTACTTTCGGTATAACGGAGAGATACCGGAAGTTGAAAATATTTTGGCTGAGCTAGCTTTAAAGGATAATTTGTGTATGTAAATTTTCAAATTTATATTTTACTCACCTTCCCATATACTTTTATCCGAAGCTCATCGTGACATACCCTGTATACATCCACGTCGACATCCATATACGCAGGAACGTGGCATCCAGTTGTAAAATTTGTTTGGAAATCAAAGTTGTTCTAATTTTAACGGACATTAAACGTTTCCCAGTGTAAACTCTGGGCGCATATGCCCCGCACATGCGATCCAATACAATGTTTACAGGATTTATGTATTATTATTATACGCTCAGGCTTCTAACACACGTAGGACGGAAAACACAATGGCGTGCATGTAAGTTACTCACATACATGGGACGAGCGCTTATAGCGTTTAATTTTAGAACCGCTCCCCGTTCGGTAAATAAATCGAATGTGGGGATACGGACCAATTCTTGCGGTTGACCGCCCATTAGAGCATTACGAAATTACGAATTAACTGTTAATATTTGACGTCATCGCTAATCTACCGCCAACAAACTTGGTAAGTAGTTATATATGCATCGATGAGGTCCGAAAATCGCCAGTTCATACTAAACATACTAAAACGTAGAGTAGATTTTAATGTGAAATAAACGAAACATTTTAAGTGCTAAAGTTTAGACGTGAACTTCCATTTAATGTTTACAAACATTTTTTAATGTTAACCAAAGTCTTGTCATATCGACACCTCCGACGAAGACTATAGTAACTCATTATATTACACCTATCGTTTATTATAGTCTAAAATGTGTATACATTCTTGATACATATCAAGAATATGCATACATTTTAAATTTTCATAAGAAGTGAAATTTTAACCCCACTGGGCGTTGTAAGGGGGTGATTGGGTGGTTGAAATCAGTTTTTATCGTCATATTCGGTTTCAGCGCACCAAAATACTTGGAGAAAGGGGGGTCTACCCTCTGGGTTTCGACTTTTTTTTTGTGTGCCCTTTTAATTCACTTTATATATAATATACATAATATATTGTATTTATTGAACCTTTCTTTTTAATTTTACTAGACTAATACCGATTTTTACAAAATATCGGAAAGTAATACAAAGAAGGAATCAGGGGCGTTTTATCGCAAGCAAAAAAGAATAAAACTAGAAGAAAAGGAGAAACTTAGGGGATCCTTGGATCGATATTTTAAAACTTCTCGTGAACAAATGTTATCAACAAGCAATGAACAAGATTCTCCGACAGATAGTTTGGATGGAGCAGATTCAATACCTGAAGAGCAACCTTTGGTCGAATTGGATGTAGACCACGAAGAAGAAAGCGATGATGGCGGTATTTCTGACACCGTCTCTCCTGAAAACAAGGAAGAAACAGCATCGCATTTTGATTTCCATTTGACTAATCCGCGTTATCGATCTTTTGATTGAAAAAAGGCCTTTTCAACTGAAAGAATATAATTTTCCTCTTAATGATACGCATAGAAAATTTACAATAATTTTTTTTTAGTAAGACTGTGAAATGGGGAAAAAGTTCAACAAAACTGGTTAGTTTATTCCTCTAAACTAAATGCTGCTTTTTGCTTTTGTTGCAAGATTTTTAGTACTAAGAATAGATAAATTAAATTAATAAACGATGAATACTCCGATTGGCGGCATGCTGCTGTATATTTTTCAGAGCATGATCGTAGCTCCTTTCACGTTGAGTGTATTAAAAAATGGTGTGATCTAAAATTCAGGCTTACGAAAACTTGTACAATAGACAAGGAACTTCAAACATTCTATGAACTCGAGAAAAAAAGGTGGAGAGCTATTATAGAAAGAATGATAGCTGTTATTCTTTATTTGGCTGGGTACTGTATAGTTTTTCGGGGAGAAAGTTCACAACTCTTTGTACCAAATAATGGAAACTTTTTGAAACTTATAGAAATGTTATCAAAATTTGACCCTATCATTGCTGAGCATATAAAAAATGTGCAAACATCAAAAACCGATAAGTAAGACTTATATGCCCTCTTATTTAGGACACACAATTCCAAATTAAATTATTACATTGCTTTCCGAAGATATAGCAAAACATTTAATTTCAGGTTTGAAAAAATCTAAGTATTACTCAATTATTTAAGACTGCATGCCCTGATATCATGTTGAACAAATTAGTGTTATAGCAAGGTTCGTTTATATTTCTGAAGAAAAGGCGGAAATTAGGGAGCATTTTTTAGGTTTCCATCCATGTAAAGATAGTACTGGCAAAGGATTATGTGATTTCGTTTTAACAGAACTTTTCCCAAAATTTGATTTAAACAATCAGGATTTACGTGGCCAAGGATGCGATAATGGATCTAACATGAAGGGAAAGCACTCTGGTTTGCAAACAAGAATTTTAAACATAAATTCATGTTTGTACCATGCTTGGCGCACACTAACTTAATGGTAAATGACGCTTCTAAAATAAATAACGAAATTGTGTCTTTTTTTGATATCGTTCAACAACAGTATGTATTTTTTTCATCTTCAGTTGCTAGGTGGGCATTTTTAAAAAAACACGTACCAGTATTAACTTTTAAACTTTTAAGTGACAGAAGAGTAGAGTTAATGATATTAGATCCTTAATTTTAAATTACGAAAATATTTGAGAGAGCCTTACTGAAATTACACAAGGCGAAACTGAGGAAAAGCAAGACGAGTTTTGTTGTAGATTAATCAAATTTATCGTCAATCAACCATAACATATTTTTGTAATGTTTGTTTCTTTTGTTGTTATATAGTCTTATTTTGTTGACTTTTGTTCTATGTAGTATTAAATGTACGTAAGAGTTAGTTAATTACGTTAGTTTAAAAAATTCATATTTTATAAATAAATAAATTGAAATTATTTGCTTGTCTTAATCTAGTACCTACCTATATTTAGTACCTACAATAATTGTAGAATCAAATAGACGTCATGAAATAAAAATAGCAAGCAAATTTTGTAAACATCGTAAAATACGAGGCGGAAAATTTGCTTTTTGCACGGGGCGGCAAAAGGGTTAGAAACGGCCCTGTGCAAGACGATAAAGAAAGTAAACTGCAATAGAAAAAATGTATATCACGTCGAAAAGTAATTCTGTGTCCGCTAAAATACATAGACACTATTGTACATTTTGCTAGCTAGCTATAACTGCGAAAGCATAAAGGCGGGGACTTGCATGATACTCAGCGACAGGAATCAATCAATAATAATCTAATCACTGACATGAGAGGATTGTACTAGCCTGTAATCATGTGCTATACTCCAAGTTTCATTGATTATATTTATCCTTGCATTTCTTGATCTCTTGATCAATTATTATTTTTGATCTGTTTTGTTTGTCTCTAGTAGTTACACTATGAAATAGTTTTCTTTTTAATGCTCTTATAAACTAGGGAGTCATTAAATGTTAGTACGTTACTGGTAGTACAAGTGATTGTTTATTTGAACATTTACTAATAATAAGTCCAGTTGCATTCTTATACAAACAAATGCAATTCACTTTGACAGTCCTATTAATTAGGTTTAGAAAACATTTTTTTTTCTATTTTGAATTAAATTTTTAAGAATTTATTCATCTGCTTAGGCAGTTGCCATTATTTAAACATTTAATAGACTGGATACTTGGAAATAAGAAAATGAAATTCCAATTATTTTTACTGACAGGTTCTGTTTATTTTTGGAATTTTCTTTAAAATTAAAGATGATTTCTTTGCTTCATATACGATGAGGTCGCATTTAAGCATTTATTTAAAAATAATCAACGATCTTTGTAGATGTTAGAAATGCTGCCATTATTTCTAATCGGGAAATGGTTAGAGTGCCAATAGAAGACGATTCATAGGGATGGAGACACGTTGATCGTCAAGGAAGGCCTGGAAGTTCCCAGGAAGATAGAACCAGCTACAGAGTAGGGAGCTATTTCTTAGTAATAAAGGTACTTAGAGGCTACAAGCCTGGCCTCAGAAAACAGTGTGACCACAGACTCTTGACGTTGCTACAGTTAGAAGGAGGCTCTCTTAGCAAGCCGCCCATTTAATTCACTTATTGTAGAATAAGTAACTTAAAGGAGCTGAAGAACGAGTTTTGTGAAAGGCGAAGATAATGCGTTAAAATACAAGAAATTCAAATGGATCATAATAGTCAAAATGTGTCTTAAAAACTAAAATGTCTAATTTTTTCACCATTTGACCTTATCTTGTGCTTTAAGCTCAAAACGCATTTTCATATATACAGTGAGGTCCTAAAGTATCCTCCCAAGCTAACTTTTGAACGACAGAAGTGGCATTTTTAGAAGAAATGAATCAATTTCTATTTTTGTGACCTAACTTTTGCCGTTATCGGCAGTTCAATTTCATTTCCGGTATCACTGGAAGTGACGTCAACTTTTTTATTTTACTAATGTCTAAAAATTGTTCTTTTAAATTCAGGGCCGAACAGCGGTTCGTCACATTATTTTCGCAACTCACTTGTCTTATTTTGTTTCATTTTTGACAGCTACTTTATACTGTCCCAATATTTAATTGTCACACGTTTTCGTCACTTTTACATGTTATAGGGTTTCTTATTCAGAAATAATAGGTATGTTTTGTGATTATTAATTGACATTTAAACCATTGCTTATTCACCATTATTGTAATTAATAACAAATAATAAAAAAAAATAAACTGTCAAATACCCTAACCACACATGTATGCACATATTTTATTTTGTCTCAATATATAGTTGTTAGTGCTCGTAGAACCCAACTGTTAATACGTACAAAAGATAGAGTCCTTTCAAACTAGGAACTTACATTTGAGTAACCCTACATACATATTTAACATCCAACTTTTCCCAAAACCTATCGTTTATTTGGAATATCCGTACAACAACCCATCATAAAATATAAACCAAGTCTCTCATAAACTTCGTTCACGTTGATGATTATTTTCTGAACACGTTTCACGTTATTTGCCTTATTAGTATGTATATAAATTTCAATCTCTGTTCGTTAGGAAGGCTTTTTCTTCTTTTTAAAGTAATTAAGTTTATAATTTAAGGTAAATTATTCCAGGTATAGTTCGTGAAGTATCCCACGTGCAACGCACAATCACGTTACTATCCATTGTGTACCGTGCTGCTGGAGGAGTAGAATTTTAATTTATTATTTATCATTAATTAGTCGGACGCATTCATTAAGACACAATAAAGAAACAGAGCGGATCTTCACGCCGCGCTTCCGGCGACAATTAAGCAGCTGAAACGTTTTACCTTTTACGGAAAAAAAATTATCTAAGGCAGTCGTCACTTGGAAAAAAGAACAAAAGAAGAGGCAGAATAAGAAGAAGACGAAAGAGAAGAACAGAATATAAGGAAACGTAGGCTTATACAAATACTTTATCGTCTACATTAAGGTAGCAACGCTTTATAAAATCTGCATCCTGTAGACAATAATTAAGATAAAAAGTACGTTATTCTAAAAAAGGATGGATAATTGGAGATTTAAAAAGCATGCGTTAATTGGAGGTGATTCAGAAACCAAGTTAATACAGTTCTGCAGTTCTCCAAGCACTCACAACATTCGATGGGTTGAAGATTTATAGTGATTCTGATCTATAACGTCTAATTGAATATGTTACATTTTGAATATATATAACTTCTTGAAAACTGTATGGAAAAGCAAATGTGCCTCTGTAGTTTATTTGCTTTTAGAAAATTAATGGATAAGTATGAAAGATTTGGCTCATTTACTGATGGAAAACGCGCGGATGAAAATTGGCAAAACTACCTGCTGATATTAGTGTAGCCAAAATTTGAAATCGCAATTAAGATTTAGCGAAATTAACACCTACGTAGAGGATGTAGTGGTAATAAAGCTATAAAATGCGTCCAGTTGAGTTGTATTGAGGTTTGGACATAGAAGACATGTACCCATATAAAGTGCAACTTTTGTTTGAAATTAAGTACTGGTAAACAAATTAAACATAATTCTTTGTCTCCTAGAAATTCAAACGAATTCGCAGTGGTTGGACATTTTACAGACACACGAAGCAAATTTTTAAGTCATTCCATACCTATAATTATAAGATTTGTAGGATTAAGCTACATTCACAACCTCCAACTTATAATTACAATTAAGCGAACTAATTATCGTAGTAATTTACGATTTTTGATCATTCATAATGCAGCACGCATTAATTTCAATTACTCTGTATTTTTCGTGGCGTCCTCTATTAACTACATTTATCATTATAACTAATTCGATAATGTAGAGTCGCTGTATTATCGACCGGGTTAGGAGGCACATGAAAACGATTGATATATTCTAACTGTTCAAATATAAATAAATAAACTTAATCCAGCTAATCTCAATCATTATCATTACGTAGTATGTACGTTTGAACATGGTTTTAACATTACCCAAAGATCATATTACCGAACATAACCTTGTTGCTGAACCGCATTCGTGCTATTCCAAAACAACGCATGCGTCTACTTTACATATACTTACTAATTGAACGTAGAAGTTTGGAGTTTACGAACTTCTCCGCATCTGTCAAATTTAGATTATTAACGGACGCGTTTAAACACCTTTCTTATACTTTAAACACTAATTGTAACTCTTAATTATAGCTACTAATTTTGTGGTTGTGAATGTAGCTTTATTCCCCAAGAATTACTTAATTTTAAGGATGCCCTTCAGCGAATGACAAAAAAAGAACCGGAGATGTATCCAATATTTAAACTCAATTTAATTAATTCCATAAAACTCATTGCTCCTGCTTTTACAGCAATTTAAAGACAAAAATCATTTTCGAATGTAGTCATTATCAACGATTTTCGTTAATAACTATAAGGACTTCGAGCAACATAAAGTGTTTTTCTTAACCGTACACGACTCTCAAAGATTTCTTTGAAAAGTTCGGACAATATTGTTTGAGACAGAAACACTTCAGTAAAACCCTTACCACAGCACTTCACTAGCACTGAAAATTAACTGGAACAGTTAGCAGCAAATGAACACACCTATAGCGTTTATATTTGAAACGTCACAAATTTTCTCTTTTCAAATGTAATTCTTTTAAAACGGAAATAGTCGGGGTTAATTCGTATTCAAACTGCCAAAATGGGACATTCTCGGCTCTATAGACCAGAAAATTAATTTCGATAAATTAATTTTCCTCCTCGTTTATAACATTACAGTACATTAAAACGTTTCGAGATAGTAAGTTAAGATGAGAGTTGTTTTATGATTTTGAAGTGTTAAACTTGCTTTTTCATTTAATTTTTCCACGATTTTACTTTCAAACGTGTTGATTCTGTCAAAATAGTTTTCCATCTATCCGTATGTTTTCATCCGCTGACAAGGACATCAATCAATCCTACGGGTTACATTTTTTCGGGTTAATCTCTGTGGTGGCTATCTATGTTGGTCCCAATGTCGATATGAATTTTGATATGTTGTTTATATGTAATTTTGACAAAAAAATTAATTGAGGAATAACTCTTTTGAGATATATGAAATAACTGGTGTCTGTTACTACTTCTATAATACAATTTTGACACTTTTTAATATAAATTAGATAATGTAAGCCAGATACAGATAGAAGAATTTAAATAAAGGATTAAGATATTTAAATTGTTAGTACTGCTAAATCGTATGCAATCTCTTCAAAAAGAGAAATCATGGAACGTACGTCCATTCAATTTCACACTATATTATATTATCATTCCATTGCTCTGGCTTTCGTGTTCTGCAACAATGACCAATGATCAGTTGTTAATAGCTCATTCGTTTTTAAAACAGACACGTTTCTTTCATTTTCTAAATGTACCCTTCTCCTTTTTGGCAAAAGAACACCGCGATATCCAAATACTCCCACGCCAAATTGTCACAGATTTTTTCCACGCTAGACTAAACAGAATGCAAAGCCAAATATGTGTAACTTCGTAAACGCAACATTCGTACAAACAACCATGCGGAAATTTATTATGCTATCGGCGTAGAAGTAGGATAACTTAAATTATTTTTTCGCGATTGCAGACAGGCACACACATAGGGTTCAATAAACGGCAAACGTACAGTTAATCAAACAATCCTCATATACGAGCGCAATTTATATTGCAATTCTAGCAATGTTCCATATGTCGTTTGCCAATAAAAAACATGCCAACGATGTTTTCGAGTCGAGCTACTCCATTGTTGAATGTGGACGCATATAGGCGAGTTGAATATAATGTAATTTCTAATAGCCATTGATGTTTTCATAGCGAATACAATCAATCTTAACTTATATTTAGATGGCTAAATCTGTACATACCGAACTAAAAAAGATTATATTAAACAAAGCCTTGCACGATTTTATTACATGGGGCGAAATAGAGATTTTTTAATAACATCTTAATCTTTTTTAATACATTCTTACGTATTCTGGATTGTCAACCTGAGATCAAAATTTAAAAAGTATTGATTGAATCGATTAACTTTTCCGGAGTTTAAATTAATATTTAATGTGAAATATTAAAGAATAAAGTAGGTGGAGAAGTAGGTCAATATTGAATTCTTCCAGTACTTTAATGACATTTAAACCAGCAGCTTTCAAACTGTGCATCGCTTAAGCGAACGTTAAAATCTGGAGAAGTTTGGGAACTGCTGTAAATGTTCCTTTATTGTAACATATGGTAACAGTAACAAAAATCAATCATATTATGTTTATTTTAACCTTAAACGTTTGTTGGTCATTCATATGCAACTTTACATCTGTTTTAAAGTAAATTTTTGTTTACATTTAAAAGTCTTTTTAGACAGTTATTTTGCTCTGTTTCCTTTAAAAACTGATTTTCTATACAAAGGTGAATTTAGAATAAAACCAAACAATGCGTTATTGCATTATTAACGATATTTATTATTGACAAATAAATTTGCAGGTTGAAACTATTTGTATCATTAGACACACGCTGAAGCATACCAAAATACCAACAAATTGTGTTGAAAAAAATTTTCATGGTATTAAGACTAAATTCCATTGTTTCTATCAGGTGAATTTTGCCACGACAGGAGAACACAAAATTTGCAAAACAGGTTCTGAACCTTCACAGTTATTTTGCTTTATCATTAAACCCAAACCAAAACTACGCTTAAATGCCAGTGTGCGGAACATGACAATATTTCAAAATTCACTAACATGAAATTGTGTTTTAACTTACTTGCTTCTAAATCACTTACCGTTTGTACAGACGCCTCCGGTGAATTCAAAAGTGTTTATTTTCAAATATTATATAATATTTGTAACATTAGATATGTTTTCCAAAGTCTAGTTTCCCGAAAGTTGATGGGGTTTAAAAAAGTGTTTTTTGTATGGCGTACACCTCGAAACGTTTCTAATATCTAAGTGACGTTATATTTGCGTAAGTAAAATAAAATTTTAAATCACTTAAGCGGCTGTTGACGCACCCTCTAACAAACATTTGTTCTTAATGTGCACACAAAATCGGCAGTCTTTTATTTTAAAAATTGATCAAACCTTTCTAAACATTAACCACAATTTTTGACGATCTGTTGTTCGTCGCATACACTGTGTTTCTGAACTCATTATTTCTATTTGCATGCACACAACGGACACTCTCGAACTACTAAAAACCAAAACATAGAAAAGACAAAAAAAAAAATGCAACCGTGGAATTTTTTTTTGAAACATGCCCTGCACTATTTATGTGCCGTAGACAATCTCTTTTCGACCAACACATTAAATCTATTTTACACACTACACATTGAATTTTAGCGCAATCACACTTTAAATCAGGCATTTCTGCAATAAATTCTCTTATTGTGTCCAACTTTGGTCGTTTTCGCGACATGGAAAATATTTTCAAAACAAACGTAGAACTACGATATAGTATACGACAGCGTAGATGCATACACAACAGATCGGCTTTCGAGTCGCAGTTATACTGACGCTTATACCGAATTGTCCCGGCCGTGTTTATTTTGTGTAAACTTTTATGCGTCAGCCACTGGCTTTCAGCGCAGTTTGCGTTGCTCTATTTATCATTACAACTTATTAGATAACTAAGCGATTTGCATCGCTAGTGATAGCCTGGTTCAGGTTTTTGTTGTAATTTGTCAGTTTCATTACCAAAATAATTTTATTTCCTAATTAAAAATATGTATACATTTGATACTAATGATACCTATATTTTTTTAAATAAACAAATATGTATATATTTTTTAATCCACTAAAATATATGCCTACAATTAGTTAGTAGTTAGTACAATATTTGCCATCAAAGATTACCACTGGGATTTGTTATACGACTTCTCTCCTTTGTTGAGAAATAATGTCTAAATCTTACTAAAAGCAGCTTTTCTCAGGATTACATCAACGATGGAAGCACATCTACTATTAGTAATGTGGTTCTTTTAAACTTGGCCTAAAAGTGTACGAGGTTTTGTGGGACTGTTTTCTGCAAAGCTCTGCTAAAATTGGCTGCGAACCCATAAAAGAGTCATTCAGGTGGTGAAATGTAATTATTTTAAATCGTACTCTATCTATTTTTCTAGAATAAAATCAGTTACTTCGAAATTTTCTCAACTCTGATTTATAACGGTGCTTTTTATATTTCCTATTATTATATTTTCTTCGTCCAATTTCTTTAAGATTTAATATATTTAACACGGGAAAGTCTTTGAAAATACTAAAAAACATTTTTTAGCTATCAAAATCTTCTTTTGAGTAGATTCCTGTGATTTTTAATTTACGATCTAGGCGCCAAATAGTGCATGAGTTCAAAAGATTTAAATCAAAATAAAAATTAAATATCAGTCGCTCTTTTTTATTATTTATTTTCGGCCTTTTTTTGAAAGTTTAGTTTTGTTCAAAATATATTTGATGTTTAATTATTGTTTTCAATAGATTCTTTATTTAATATCTATTTAACTTTACTGCAAAAATGACTCAGTATTCTAGGGGGAGAAGTACTTAGTTTGTATATTGCGAGAGAGCAGCAGTCGCAGGTTCGAGCCTGCACTAGTTACTATTCGTTGTCGAGAAATAATTAACAGAATTTCGGGTCTTACAGTGAACGAATGCCATAACAATGCCATGCCAACAATTAGGGCGAGATGAAAAATCAAAAACGCTTATAATTCCCAAAAAAATTAAAAAAGTATACTAACAGCCAAAGTGACGTCTCTGTTGAAAAACATAACATGACCCAATCGACCAGACTTTGTCATTTGATTTTAACTAGCAATTTTATTAAAGCTGTGTTTCTTGTAGTTGTAAAACTTTGCGATTGGGAATACGTAAAGTACTATCCATGACCAGTAAAAAATCTCCATTTTGTAAAAAGTTACTCGAATTCGAAGTTTGAAACTGGTCCAATGTTATTTATGTTTACGGCAGTATTAATAATAATAATAATAATAATAATCTTTATTTTGAAACACACAGAAATACAAAAAATGGTACAAAGTGTGAAACAAAACAAATTGTCTGTTGGACCATACAATGGCATAAGACAAGTCACAAAGAAAAAAAAAATACATAATGCGTACGAAAGTAACTATGCAATAGTTATATATGTTATACGGCAAAAGATTAACTTAAAGAGGTTAACTTATTTATTGCAATACTTGCACTCGGTTTTATTTGGTAAGAAATACTGTTGTAGAGCTTATACCCGTATGATAGGGTATAAGCTATCACATTCATGGAGGTTATTGGTTGATACAAACTTAGTTTACGTTTAACATACATTAATAAAAATGAAATAATAAAAGTAATTTTAGTTTTGAGTCGAGGACGTGCAGGCCTGAAAGTATTCTTCTAACGAATAAATCGGATCATTTAACAAAAATGTTCTTATTGCAGCTTTAAAACTTCGTACAGTACTTAATGATCTTATCGTTGAAGGAAGGGCATTGAACAATTTTATTCCCATGTATTGAGGCGATCTTTCGTAAACTGTAAGGCTATGTCGAGGAATAGTTAGCATATTTCTATTTCTAGTGTTATATTGATGTATTTCACTGTTTTTAAGGAAGTCATCTTCATTTGATTTAACGTATACCAGTACATCTAGAATATATAATGATGTTACAGTAAGTAACCTTAGGTCTTTGAAGATAGTTCTACAAGAGACCATCCTAGAAGCACCCACTATGTTTCTTACAGCTCTCTTTGCAATATAGTAATCCTTTTTGTAAAAGTAGATGCACCCCAAAACATTAACCCATATCTAATTCTAGATTCAAAATGCGAGTAATAATAGGATATTAGTATATTTTGTGTTACTAAAGCTTTTAATCGATATAGAGCATAGCATCTAGATGCCAGTTGTGTTTGTAACTGATTTACATGTGTCTCCCAATTTAATCCATTATCAATTTGTAAACCTAAGAATTTAGTATGTGGTACTTGTTTGATAGAATCGTTATTTATTTTGATTAAGTAGCTTTCACTATACTTGTTGACACCTGGTGTAAAATTAATGAATGTTGTTTTTAATTTATTCAAGTATAATTTATTATTTACAAACCATGAATTGAAATTGTTTAAGTTTACTTGTATATCTTGCAGTAGAAGGTTTTTATTGGGCTTCCCACTAATGTACGTACTATCATCTGCATAAAGAATTAGATTGGGGAATTTTGTAGGTAAATCGTTAATAAAGATGATAAACAGTAATGGTCCCATTACTGAGCCTTGTGGAACACCTCGTTTTAATATAAGCTTATTGGATCGTGTATCTTGAATGTCAACTACCTGCTCCCTGCTTGAAATATATGACTTAAACCACTTGTACGCAGTACCGCGAATTCCACAATTATACAATTTATATAGTAAAATATCATGATCGACCATGTCAAAGGCCTTACTTAGATCCATAAAAACACTAGCACATTTGACACCGTTATTTAAACTGTTGTAAAGGATATCAATGAATTGAGTAACTGCAGAAATTGTAGATCTATTTTTTATAAAGCCATGCTGTGATTCATTGAAAAATTCTGTACGGGTTAAAAAAGCAATTGCGTTTTCAGATACAATCTTTTCTAGAACCTTCGAGACGGCCGATAGCAAAGATATTGGCCTGTAATTAGCAATTATACTACTATCCCCTGCCTTGAAGACAGGGATAACCCGAGCGACTTTCAGAACATGAGGAAAAATACCATCAACAATAGATCGATTTATGATGCAAGTTAATGGTTGCACTATTAAATCTATAGCATTTATTAATATATTTGAGCTATTAGTTCCATAAAAGTAAAATTAAAGACAAACAACACACTCCGCACCACACAAATTATTAATTAACTCGGGAAGGCCCTTTCAAAGACATGTGAGTCAACATCATCAGCCAATTACCGATATTTTTAAAATTCATGATCTTGAATTTTTTGAAAACTTATTTGTTTGTACTACAGCACCTATGGTACCTTTTTGTAATGTACGCGTGAAGGTACGCTGAATATCCATGCAAACATCTGGAAGTAACGTTTTACATATTAAGTAACAGAAATAGCGCGACGTATTCGCGACGAATCGAAACAACAAAACGAAGAAGGGAGCGTCATTCTAGATCCAAATAGGCGTACAGACAGCAAAGTTTCGTAGTTAATCATGCGACACGAATGGTCGACGAGAGAAAAGTAGAAACAAACGCGTCTAAACGCTATCATTTTGTCACCACTACCGCCACCGCTACCGCTGTGAGGCGACAACGCAACTTCTGAAAAGGAAAATACGTAACTCCCGTTGAACGAGTCGTTAGGCAAACTTTGTAACTGCAAATGGGACCGAGACTGTCGAGAGGCGCGGAGAACATTTCCTGAACACAATTTATGAACCGCACTGAACACAGCCTAGCGCCTACCATCTTCTTCTTTACGTATATATATGCACACTCTTTTCATTCTTTTCACTAGAAACAGATGTCGTTCGTTTACTTCACTTGAACATTAGTCGCCCTCTTTTCTCAATTTTTTTTCCTCCGCCTGGGAAGTGAAATTGTGGCAGTGCCGGGAGACGGTGGTATTCGACCCTTTTCTTTTCTCCACCTCCCATATCTCACCTTCCATCCTCTTCTTTCGCTTCCTCGTTCGCGTAACAGCCCCACAGTCACGCTGTTGCGCTGACGTTTTTGTAAATTTTTGTTTTGTTTAAAAGCCAGGTAACAATACGCCGGGGGTATTAAGGTACAATGGGAGTGATGTATTTTACGTTAAACTTCTGTCTCGGCGTTTTTTTTTTTCTCGTTTCTCCCTCCTCGCTTTTGCTTTTTGCGTTTTTGTTTGTTCCGAATCCGCGTTCCGATGAAAAATGTTTCTGTTGCCGCTCCGATGACGCTCCTCGCGGAATAAATTCTCTTTGGAAATTTATTAGTTCCCATTCTAACTGCATTAGGGAAATTATTTGGCGTCCTATTTTTGTAGTGTGTAGGTGGCAGTGATAATTGTACGCGATATATTTTTGCCGGATGCTTTTTGAAAAATTTCGCGCCTTCTTCCCATTAAGTCCTCTCTCGGGATATTAAGTAGTGGAAAGAGCAAGAAAAGCGCTTTCGTCACAGTATTTGATCAAAGAGGCTTGTAGTGAAGCTATCGAAAACTGTCAAAATGTGTTCAAGCTCAACAGAGGTTATTGTTGTGCATACATATAGTACAATTTATGCAGTGCGGAGTCCCAGCAGAAGCGTTTTTAGGAAAAAATGGTCGATTTCTATTCTTTGTGAACTAACTTTTGCCGTTATCGACGTTTCAATTGTATTTCCGGTGTCACCAGAAGTGACGTCAACTTTCTTATTTTAAATAGAACATCCTGTATATTTTGACTTTTCCGGCAAGCTAATCGAATGGCGAATCCAAAGATACCACATATGTTATACTTTAACTTAAGAAATATGACGATATGCAGCAATAAAGATTTTGGTAATCTGTTTTTGTTGTTACGCAAAGTTAGCTAGGAAAGAGCACCAAATTGTTTCTTGTGACGCCAGACTGTTCTGAAAAGCTCGTTACTAAGCAAAGTAATCATAACAATTGCCAAACTGTCAAATCTCAATTCCAAAGGCGCAAATTATTCTTGTTGTTTATGGTTACTATATCCTGCATTTGTCATACGTTTCTTCTTTGTTCTCGTTATTATTTTCTCTCATTTTAACTTGTTTTGTTAATTGTTGTTACTTCTTTACTTTGTCGAACTTTATTGCAATTAATTAATTATGGTACAATATATCGGTTTTTTTTTTGTGTTGTTACTCTTATGATGGCGTTGGTACAAACCATGCAAAATTGCTGGGTCAACGTTAATATTATGTATATCTGACAACAGTTATCACTTTTTCTGCCGTGGTTTCGCAACAAATTATACAATGATTTAAGTTTTAATCTTCTGTTAAAGTAGTTCGCTCTGCAGATTTTATCTACCCTTACTTAGCGTAAAGTTGAAATATTTCCAGCTACAAGGGCATTATATTCTAGGTGGTTGTAATTTCTTTAGTATAACGAATTACATTGCAATTAATTAATTATGGTAAGTTTGTTTAAATGTGTTCCTTACTTCGTGGTAATTGTTGCCAAATTCATGGAATATTAAAATTAGGTACTTGATGTGATCTATGTGGAGGCCATTGTAAAATCAATAACATAAAAAAATTGAAACATAAGCACATTGCCTATCAAAAACTGACAAATTTAAACAAACCTACCATAATTAATTAATTACAATAAAGTTCGATAAAGTAAAAAAGAAACAATAATTAACAAAAGTTGAAACGAGATAAAATAATAACGAGCACAAAGAACGAAGGTATCACAATTGCAGGTTATAATAACAATAAATTACAAGAAAAAATTACACTTTTGGAATTGAGATTTGACAGTTTGGCAATTGTTATTATTGGATCAATTTGTCGTTATAAGAAACAATTTAGCGCTCTTTCCTAGCCAATTTTGCGTAACAACAAAAACAGATTACCAAAATCTTTATCGCTGCATATTGTCATATTTCTGAAGTTAAGCATACGTGGTCTTGTTGGATTCGATTACATTTCCAAAAACGTACAGGGTGTTCTATTTAAAATATGAAAGTTGAAGTCACTTCCGGTGATACCGAAAATGCAATCGCACTGCCAATAACGGCAAAAGTTAATTCATAAAAAATAGAAATTGACGCTAGCTTTTTTCATTCAAAAGTTAGCATGGGGGGAAATACTTTAGGAGCTTACTGTATAATCAAAATCTTCCTACCGTTAGGTGTAAAGGTAAATATTATTAAGTCTATACATTAAAAATACATACATATTTACTTTTGTTATAGTCGCAATTATAGGTCCAAGGTGTGAATATCTTGGACGGAACATTATTCTTAAATCAAAAGATCCGCTTTAGATGAAAACTTGCAGAACATTTCCATTCAAGCTTGTTTCTAATTCCCAACTTGACTTTCTAAGCTTCGTTAATAATTTCACAAAGCTGCACGTGTAGGCACGAAACTTTACAGCTATGTTTAATCCACCAAAACTAAACTTATCCAGTGGAGTGAATGTCTTTTTTTCACATACAATAAAGGCACATACGCTGCTTCAATTCCATCCTGAACATCAACTATTTGAGCGCAGTAGTTACTATAGATGTTAATTAAACGTGGTATTAGCTTTTCATTTGTGGATATTTCCACTTCGTAGTTAAACGTGAGCTAACAATTATTCGGTGAATTTAGTTTCCTTTGTTTTTGGAATATTAATTAATCGAGCCAGTATTTTTATGCAGCGCATGTGGAATTACGTTTGTAGAACTAGACAAGTTGTTAACAATGGTCAGAAGTGTTATATACGATATAACGCTTTTGTGTGTGTTACAAATTCCCTAGAATCAATGAATCAACTTCATTCTGCTGAAGATAAACATCAGACCCACACATCGCAGATTCTTCAAATGCTTTCCATTTTAAAAACAAAACCATGTTGATTCATGTAATACGTCTGATTGGTATCAACAGAAGTAGTTGAGAGGAATCTGCTTGTAACAAAAGAATGGACGCGAACAGACAAGGATAATAAAGCGCTGTTTGTTTCTGGGAATTAGCTTTAAAAACTATCCAAACTCGATACCAAAATAATAGAAACACCAACATAAAACTGACGGCAACAGCATAAACAGAGCAGTTATTGTTAAACTAATATACAATGTATTTCATGGCATTAGGAAAGTTACTTTGTGTCTATAATATGGAAAATTTAGATAAAACCTAGGAAGTCCTACGAAGAAACGCTTCAAAAAAAGTTAAAAAGCTTTACGTCGAGTTATATTGTGTTAGGCTTCCGTTACGTCATGACAAATTTTGCGGTAAAAGCCCCGGTAAAATATTTCCGAAAAAAAGATATTTAGGTATTTCAAAAGACAATTTTTGTTCCTCTGTTTTAAATATCTTCATCGATTCCTTCATTTATTCGTGTAAAAAACTATAAAATGTACCTAATAAAAAACCTTAATTTGGCAATAAACAGATTGTTTCGAGTTTAGCGCTAACCATTGCCTTTTACGTAATCGTTTCCAAGGTGTTTGACCTTGAAGTTTCCGTACGATATAATATAAAATTCAACATTTACAAGATATTACAAATTTCTGTCTGTATTTTCTAAATATATACATAAATTAAGCATATATAGGTAATGCAGTATTTATGCTTCTTCCCAGTACACATCAACGATCGACGAAAATGTAATAATAAAGGGAACTTTCTCAGAGAGATCGACATGAAAGAACCTAATTGTCAGCGTGTATTAACCCCGAGACAGGATGACCTTCGTACAGCCGGAGCATTTCAGGTTTTTCAATCGAGCGCGTTCATGAAAAGCTTGATGCTTGGTGTAGTAATACAGTTTTATATACGTATGTATCTACCTAAGAGACCAGACCGTATCGCGTACGTATTACGGACGTTACTAGTTTTTCTAACGAAATCTACGCATGGAATAAATGGTGGATATGTTATGCGATAATCTCATGAATTATAGATGGGAAGAAAACGCAGCAAACGTACTATTGATTACTAGTGGATGGGTTTTCAATTAATAATGCACAAGACAAATATTCGTTGTCGAATTATTCATGGGAAGCAAGTGTGATAATGCTAGCAAAAGCAGGAAGCAAGAAAACATGTAGGTGATGTTTTACAAGCTCCACCACTAATATTTTTATTTCAGTGAATTTATTTGTAGAGATTAATGGGCAGATTTTAGAAAAAACGTTGAATAGTGTTGGAAAAAGATTCGTGGGTATGTTTTTCAAGTATGTTAAATATGAATGATTTGCAATACAGGTTAAACGAAATAAAACTCTTTCCACATGCTAAAGAAAAGAAGCGTCCTAAATTAGAGAATTATAGCAGCATAATATCTTTTCCATTGTAAAGTTTATATCCAAAAAAATCCACGGAATTTTGTAAAAATTATTGTAATTAACAATACACTTTACTTAACGACTAAAGCACGGTTAAGGCAATTGTTACTAAGGGTCGATTGCGGGGGATGCGGTTTGCGAGGGTTTATTAACCTAGAAATAAACTATCTTCCAGTATTTCTTTTTAGTCCAAAGTTCGTTTACTTACAAAATACATGATGGTAAACATAGCACTGCAGAAAATGCATTGCAAGTTGGTTGGCATGATTCAGAATTTTGCAGGATGATAGCCAATCGATTTCTCCTGGGTCTGAAATTCCGAAATGTGCAGAAAAAATGTTTAAACAAAATGGCGGGCGTCCAAAGTTGAAAGTTTGAAATTTTCCTTTTTTTCGTTTTTGAGGGGCCTTAAAAATATTTAATTGTTGAAAAAGTGTAAATTGTGAATTTCAGACCCAGGAGAAATCAATTGGCTATCATCCAAATCGGATCGTTAGTTTGGACGCAATCATGCCAGCCAATTTCGAAAACATAGTTTTCAGAAAATTTAATTTAAAGTTTTACAACGTTGCCACGCAAAAGTTTTACAATATTTTATTCATCTCCCAAGCCCGGTGCATAAAGGATACCCTCCTTCGATTCGTGTAATTCGTTCTCCCGCAAATGTAGTGCGGCGCTCGGGAGCGTTGCATGGTCAACTTTGAACGGCTGCAACTTCGTCAATTTTTGAGCCATGAAATTTTGCGTACGTACGTAGAATCCACTCCTCTTTACGACAAGCAGTAGCCAAAATTTCGATTTTCTTGAATCTGAATAATAGACATTTTCAGTCACCTTAGGATTAACTAAGTACTAAAAATATTTAATTTTTCACAATGTACTTAAATGGTTATTTTGCAACATGGTCAGCCAAAGTGGCCATTTAACTGCAAAATGAAAAATGAATGATAAGAAAACGATTTCAACTTTATTTCAAAACGGGTTAATGAAGGTAACAAAAAATGTTATCGTTGCAGTAGTCTGTGTTTTCTCGATCAACATCGTCATCGTCTTCTTTGGCTAGCTGTCCTGCGCCTTGTTATTATCGTTTCCCTTCTTCTTTTCTTACACTGTCTTCCGTTTTTCCACCTATTTCTCTTTTGCAAAGTGGCCAACTAGTGAAACTATGCAATCGCTAAAATGGAACCTTGTAACCAGGATAACCGCCCTTTCAAACCAACTTCATTCGAAAACTGTACGTCACTTACAAGGGAACACCGGCAACCCGGACCCCAAAAAAACTTGAAATTTTGTGAATCTGTAGAGGGGTCCAATGTAAGATCATTGCGTGTATCCGTTTCTGCGGAATCCTCCGTATGTGGAGTGGAGTGCGCTCTAATGAAAATACAACCCCTTGAAATTTGTGTTAATATCTCAAAAAGTATTAGAGATATTCAAAAAAAGTTAAGACAGGTTTTCAATTGTTTAAAGAGGACTAAATTTAGCATATTCGTCCCTTCAAAATTTATTAATTTCAATAGAGAAACTACTAACTTTTTCTAATTTTTAGATACCGCAAATGCGGGTCTGTTTCATGCAGAATTCAACGATATACATTATTGTCATTTAATTTTATGAAACATAGTGATTACAATAATGGTAATCTAAAAAGAAATGTTCAAAACACAAATATTGCTTACACCAAGAGCAACGTACGAGAGCAGGTTTTCCACAAATAATACACAGTGGCGTGGATTGTGCAGCTTTGGCAAAGCAGAAATTTACTGGATTTTCAAAGGCATTTGGTTGCTCCGCAATGTATCCACTTTTGTACTAAAAATACTTAAAGACGCCGAAAAATCTCGGAAACGAAAACTAATTGTGGGTTAGAGAATGTAACTTGATAATAGTATTTCTATGGTGCAAATTTATATCGTGGCCCATCAAAATAACTTGGTCGGAAAAAGTTCTCACAACATTTTTCCATAACCTTAAACCATACACGTCTAATGGTTGAAGCGCGTGTTGTTCTTCTACTTTTGCACATATATCCCTTTTCCCACCTATGTGCGCATTGATAAACGCCATTCAACGATGGACGCCTTTGGTACAACTAAGATGACGTATAAAAGGTGGATTTGTCCACCTACTACACTGATCCAATGTTGTTTTGAAACAAATCCTCTATCAAATTTAAGACAGTTTTTTTGTATTTTCATTAATAATTCATCGGTATTTGCCGAAATTTAATTTTATAAAGGTGATGACTTGATTGATATCCATCGTTTTTGACATATACCCTTTGCCAGTAATTTAATCTATTCTGACAATAATTCCAACGACAATTCTAATGGCAATTAAAGTAGAAAGGCTACGAAACAATTGGCCATTAAAATAAATGAAGGTATTCAAAGATTTTAATATCGTGTATTTTAATTTCTTTAGATTGCGACGCTACATATTATAACTGGAAAAGTTCACAACAATATATTTACAGTTCAATATTAGCACTTACTATTTAAATGAATGTAATAAATAAATTCTTAAGAAGAAAGGGGAAGTATTTTTTTAAAGTTTAATAGGAGTGAATGCGAGCTAATTAGAACTAAGCGAAGATATGGATATACTTGGAAACGGTTCAATCAGAAGAAAATCAGTTTTAGGGATCTGAATTTTGAAGCATAGCATGCAAAATAAATTGTGAATTACACGAACATGAATATTTGAAATATAGGATGCTTATGAATTTTTAACTAGATCCACATGGAAATTTTGAAGCAAAAACGTTGTAAATTAAATAAGAGATATATGTCAGGCTTTTATTTGATCACGCAGTCATTGAAGTTGTACTGGAACACTTCATTAAAACAGATCAGTTTTACTGCTGATGATGATAGCTTGGCTATTGAAGCGTGCGTCCAGTGCGAGTGAAGTAAAGTAAGGGTTTTAATGAAGTGTTTCAGTGTTCCAGTGCCAGAGTTCGAATACTTGATTACTGACGTTGTATATTTCATCCAGTAAATTTTTATTTTATTCGAATATTATTGAATCAATCGATTCCTCTTTATAAATTACAAAGCTACCAACTAAAAAATAAATTGAAAAATCGTCAATAAAACGAAAGAATGAAAATATAAACTAATAATTAAGCAGTACAACGTTGTTATAATAGAATATTGTATCGGAATTTAACATTAAAAACGTTTCGATTCCATATCAATTCATGAAAGTGGCTAACTTCGCAACAGCATGTTTTAAAAATACCCAACATTGTTGGAGCATATCTATCGGTGCGCATTCAACAGCGTTTCTCCCTCGAATTGGAAATCTGGTTTCATTTCACCGATAGATAGCTTGTATTTGGGTCAAGCTCTATCTGTCGACACTGCTGCGTGCTCTATCGGACATCTCATTTTCCCTATTTATATTGTATCTAATATACCAGGCGCTCTTTTTCTCCGCAATGGACGCCAGCTTTCAACGTATTTTTTTCTATTTAACTTTGTTTTAGGCGCCCTTTTTCAGGTAGCCTACGACCGGTCGAAATGGAATTCGAAGTTTTCATTTCCATCAACGCGCAGCGAATGTGTTTTGTTTTTTTAATGACGGGCGGGGATCCGCGTAGAAAGAGAGTATCTAATGTCGGACAGGTTTCAGTTTCAAAATAAACATTTCGCTGCGTAAGAGAAACATGATGTTCTCTGTTTCTTTCTTTTCTTTTTTGAAGTATTTGTGTAGCTCCGTGCGAGTGTTACAATGATGGATTAATTTTAAATTTGATGAAGGCGAGATGAAAGGAAGTGAATAATTTATGCAATATTACAAGTACATCCTGTATTAATTTGGAAGGATATTTAATGCAAGAATTCCATACCGTTTGAGATTAATTATTATGTGAATTCGAACACAGTATATTGGTACCATCCGCATATTTTTCTAAACAAACTTCTGCAGCCATGATTTCATCGCCATGTTAACGGAATTTAGCTGACTATTAGAAATATCTGTTTACTTCTTTCCAAGCAATATCTAAACGTAATCTTCGTGTTTATTTAATTTCTTGCCACACGGGAATACAAGTTGAATATTGTGGCTAAATGAATCTCGATAAAGAAAATAATTCATTAAAGATTTCTCTAGTCCACAATATGCTTGCAGCTGGAAATTGCAATACACGCAAATAAGCCTATTTGCATATAAAGTAATTTAGAGTTAGAGAAATTTCTCGAATGTGCACCAGTGTAAGAATTGTTCCTACCTATTTTATTATTCACAGTGAAGTACTGTTTATCACAAAGTTGGAGATCGACTGCTTACTGACGATCAGTGAAATTCATGTTAGGCACATCACTACAGCGTTTGATATGCTATCAACAACAGGTAGTGTCTTTTGGATAGATAGGTAGCTTTATTTCTTATACCTCTATATAAACAATGTCATTTTTATAGTTTGTCTAAAGTGTATAAATAAAATATGTAGAAGGTATATGTAAAAAGTATGTGTAAAAGACAAGAGCACTAGACAAACAACACATTATATAACCCCCCTACACGGAGAAAAATGTATTTTAAATTTTGTCTTTACTTTGGAAAGAATATCTTGTACAAATAACACACTGATTTACCAATCATAAAAACAACTGAATTGTAATTTTTATAAAATATTTTTAATCTGTAATGACGTAATGTAGCTTCGTGTTGCAACCAATAATAATGTAACGTTACTTATACGAGTTCCCGGCAATTTTGTCATTTGTCTCGCGTGGTTGTTGGAGTTATCTAGTGTAGACAAGTAATTCAATTTTTTTTAATAATTTACTTAAAATGGAAGATTAGTTAGTGAAAGTGAAGTTCCCGGAGTTATTTGTGACGTTTCAAGGTATGTAGTTTGTATACATAATACATATAATTCCTACTCAGTTTTGTTGGTTATGTTAAATACTGGCGTATACACGATAGATCTACGGATATATGTAGCATATAACTTAATGGAATAAAAATTGTTTACATATATCATGGTTTATAAGCATATGAAAAAAAAAATTACTGCATAAGCCCATTAATTGATTTAAAAAATTTGATGATTATTTGTCGATAGGAAGTTAATTTACGATGTTCAACATTTTACAATACAATAGACATTAAGATGAAAAACCTAGTCTTGTGAAGGCAATTCAAACAAATAATTTTATGTTAATGTACCATAGGCAAATAATTCTTCGAGTTTAACTACAACACTAACCGTATCAGATGGAAAAATTGCATATATTTCTTTTAGTTCTGTAAACTACATATACATTTCTTTCGTATATTTTGTATTTGTTATTAAATATCGCACAATTAACAGACTGTTTCATTTGTAGAAAAAACGAGTGTGGAAATTTTGTAACATATGATATTCACGCCTATTACGAAGACTTTCTTAATTAAAACATACATCCTTGATTATTTTGTTTTCAATTTGTTGGTAGCATAATCCCCATTTAGTGCTAAACTTAGAAATAGGATATTTCTACATCAGGTGAATATAGTAAGTGTTTTACTGCTCGGTAAGTAGCTTATGGTTATAGGTATTTTTTCTGATGTAACTGCAAAGCATAAATACTAGCAACTGGAAAGCTATGCCGTGGATCATTATAATCATTCGCGGATGGTGGTAACGTAAATGGGAGGTCAGGGACAAGTCTTCGATTCCCTCGTGCATTTACGTTGCATATCGTGTACATCGTACTTGACAAAGAATACACGAGGAAACCGAAGCGTTGTGCTTGACATCCCATTTATGTCGCCACCGGCCGTTACTGACTATAACTAGAGCTTTACAGATACGAGGAATACATATGGCTACGTTAATTTGTAGCAGTGATATTACATGTGCACCCTAGAATGTCATATTTAATCCATTGAACTTTCATAGTATAGCCGAATCTCTGTTTTAAACATGATATTCTATAGTGGACAAAACTATATGCAATATCATTGCAGTGAAATTAAAAAATTGTGTGGTTTTCCCCTCTCAAATCGCCCAGTTCCATAATAAAGCACACTACATCAAAGTACGAGGGACACGCTATATATTTTGAGATGCCACAAAAGTAGAGAAGTTAGAGCTGGAAACACTGCATTTCTAAATACCACCATCCTTAAGTAGTAAACTCTGACTGTCAGTTGAGTCGCTGCTGTCATAGAGTAAACGATTTGATCATCGAAACATGGACTTGTCAAGAGAACATGTACGCGCAATGATTTACTACGATTTTAAGGCGGTTTAAGTGAATAACAAAGTCTTGAACGATTGTAACTCGCATTTGGTGATGAAAGTCCTTCACGTGCAACTGTGTTTCGTTGGTATAGCGAATCAGAATCCCATATCTGACGATCCTTGTGTCACCACTGCGAACTACAATCCAAACGTCTGAGTACGCAGTAGAAGTGTGCATAGTCTCTGAAGGTGAAGAGAGGTCGTTTTCAACCCACAGCAAGAGAAGAAAATGTGATCATATTTCTGAATAGTAACTGTGTGTCGTTAAAGAAATTGGTGTTACCATCAATGTCGAACTGTTTACGTTCAAGCATCAACGTCCAAGAAAGGGTTAAAGATCTGCTTGCTCTTAAGATTTGGAATGGCTTAAAACATCAATCTTAAAGTCCTTGTTCCCGTGCCACTTCCAATTATTTCTCAGTACGTCAACCTAGTTTGCTGCCTGGGAGTGGTTATCTAAATAGCTGAGAGAATTTTCACTAGCAGGGAATGTATAGATTACTACAATGTTACTTTGAATAGAGATTTCTTTAAAAATTCTTTGAATAAAAATTACTATACAACCTCTAAAAATACTTCCATTAATCAACCTTCTTATTACAATATTCAGCTATAACGGCGATGCACATGCATAAGTATACATACCGCGTTAGTAAGTTCTGTAGTAAAGTGAACCGCTAAAATATGTGGACAGTGTTGCAACGTTTGCCCGCCATGAAAGTATAAGGTGGAAAGTCTCGCGAAACGAATCTATCAGTAAGAATTCAATCGCCGTCAGTAGAGAATCGCGCTAGACTCTAGTCATGCATTATACCCGTAGTTTATTTCTTTAATTGATCATCCTTGCCTCTCTCGATCTTTCTCCTTGGTTATTTTTGATTTGGTTTCTTTATGTCTCGAAATGATACTGTAGAATAGTTTTCTTTTTAATTATGTTCTTATAAACTAAGAAGCCGTTAAATGGTACTAGGGTAGAGGCAGTACTGCAAATGGCTGCTTATTTGAAAATTATTTATAATAATCATTTTACCATAAAATTCCATTGATTAAATTTAGAAGACATGTAAGTATTTGCTATGCTTATTATCATTTGAACATTTAATATACTGGATATTTGGAAATGTAATCTAGTTATTTTATAATGAGAGGTTCTGTTTACTTTTGCAATTCGTCATCTTCCTTTTAAATTAAGGACGTTTTCTTTGTTTGATATATGACAACAGTACTTATTTAGAAATAATCAACGATTAAAGTCCATTAATAGGACAAAAATCAAATAAGATGTATTACATATTTCCTAAAATCTGTGCCGAACTGTTACCTCGATTACGTATGCTAGGCGACTGAGTTGCGAGTGTGTGCGCTTGTCTAGGGGCACTGAGGAGCGGAGGGGACGTTCCTAGCACAAGCGACAATGTTATTCGCTACATGTATGGACTCGCGCCTATAAATGAATCCTTACCTACCCCAATATGTATATAATACTGAAATATGCGTAATCGTTACTAACAATCAATAACGTCAATATTTATATTAACTATATTCAGGAAATACTATCGAATTGCTAAAAGCCTCGCCTGAGAATGAAAGCTCGCATCAGCGAACTTTCGTACTTCCGGTAACCACGTTCGGCTGATAAAGCATGATAACTTCTGCGGAACCAACAAAGTGTGAAAACCTTGAAAACTAATTGGTGTGAAAAGTGAAATAAAGCAAAGTAAATGGTTTATACGGTGAGAAACGTATAGATTTGGTTAGATTCTACCTTACGTGGAATGAATGTCTCTCTTTATGGAAATAGATAATGACCAAGAAATCATATTCTTTATTAGTATGGCCATTCCAACAAAAGGACTAAATTAAGATTTGTATTTTTCAGTCAATATGTTCTAATTGTTTGCCTTCTACATGCTTTATAATTTTCTGTACATACTCTCCAAAGTCTGTTAGATTTATTTGACATAGCTGCGTTGCAGATAGTATAGATTATTGTTGGAGTTTTGAAAGTTTCCCTTCATTAATAGAATGCAGAATTGATTCTAATTTCCGTAATTTCCAATGTTGGCAAGAGAACCAATTATAGTTATTGATAGAGGACTAGTATTTGTTCGTTTGAAAACATTCGCAAATAGACCAGTGGTATTGTTTCTGATAGTGTGTGAAAGTTTTAATGGTTTGGCGATACAATTTAGTGGTATCAACGAAAGGAAGAACCTGCTTGAAACAATCCGACCCGTAATAAAAGTAAGACATGTTCGGGAAAACAAATATCAGATCGTTCGAAGACAATCCTGGGAAAAATTCTGTATATAACATATAGTCTTTAGTAATTAAAAATAAAAGTTTATTTATATAAGTGCGAGGTGCATGTGTTCATATGTATATACAAAGTAGAGGTTGTAAAATCTAATGAGTAGAGTTAGCACTCTCGTCAGCCCGGCAGGACTGACTCCATTGTGGTACGTGCATACCTACAACAGCCGAATGGGTGAAGCGAATATTAGCGGCGACCGCCAATCGATGACGCATGAGTGTGCAGTTAGTTTGGTTCTAGGTGTAAAAGATGCATAATTAAGTATGTGGAACGTGCGGAAGGATAAAAAACGACCATGTGCTGGGAAAGTGAATGAGTTTATCGATGGCTTTTTGGATTTATCTTATAGTGGTGCCAAAATGTTTTGTAAAGTTTGTGATATACCTTTGATGAGCCGGCACAAATACGATTGTAAAAACATGTAAATAGTATAACACAGAAATAAGAAAAATAGCGTGCCACCATCAATTAATTTTATGTTCGATATACTTTTCATGCTGATTGCATATAGTTTATTGCTTCGCTTACTGGATAAAGAAGCATTTCGACATTTCTGGAATAAATACAATCCCAACTGGAAGCTACCACATCGGTAAATGTTGGAGAAGTATCTACCGCGAGCAAATCGAAAACAGGATCACATCAGAATTGAAAAATAAAGAGCTGTGGTTATATGTTGATGACACGACAGATTGTAAAAGAAATTTTATTGTAAATGTTATTATGCGTTCACTGGAATTTCTCAAACCGATATTTTCAATCTTGTTAGATAGCAAAAGAATAGAGAAGTATCTCAACTAGTCAACTGTTGATGTTTATAAGTGATAATGCCGCAACAATGTGTTCTGTTGGTCGTTCTTTTAGAGCAGACTATGCAAGATTCCTACATGTTCCATGTAACGTCCATGCTTTGCATCTTGTGGCAGAAACTATTCGAAAATGTTTTCTAGAGCTAGATGGATTAATCACAAATGTGAAAAAGGTGTTTCTGAAATCTTCCAAACGTATTGGAGAATTTCGCAGACAGTGTCTTGGCATTCCCGAACCACCACAGCCGATTCTGACAAGTTGGGAACATGGTTGATGGCAGCATTTTACTATTTTCAATATTTCCAACAATTAAATTCTATTATTGTGCAATTCAATCCTGAGAAAGCTGGAGCTATTAAGGAAAGTCAGAGAATACTTCAAGATACTTTCGTTGAAACAGATTTAAAAACTATTTATAACAATTATAAAGGATTACTTGACGCAATAGGAAAACTGCAAAATTCTGCACTATCGTTAGCAGTCACTGCGAAGTAAATAAAATGCCACACGATATAAACGGCGCAAAAACTGTTGCGTTAAAGAAAAGTGGGAGAGTGTTTAAAAAAAATTCGGATTTTACGACATTAAGACAAACTCAAAGATTATTTGAATTATGCCTGTCTTACATTGGCAGATGTTGGAGGAGTTTCTCAAGATATAAGAACACTTATTTATCACGGTAAATATTGTTAACCAAGAGAAACGTAGAAACATGATGCTGCAAACGTTTCACAGATCTTACACAACGTCTTGAAATAATATGGATTATTTCTTTAATTATTTACGTTGTGTTATTGCAGCGAGCACAGTACCACAACTTTATTGTCATATATATTCGTGCTATATATGAATATGTATATCTATCATACATCCCTGCTCGGCGGTCGATGTTAATATTCGCTTCGCCCAGTCGGCTCTTTGTTTGTGGGTCCTTACTACGATCCTGTACCGATGAAAAACAATCTTTCAATAATCTTCGTTAAATATTAAACGCACAACCTAATTGACAGGTGCTCTGGGAACACTGTGTTCCATACGTTGTCATTTTCCAAATACTTCATTTTTTTTCCTTTTAATATTAATAGTCTAGTATTACAATAAACGACGATCAGATTCATTTCGAAGACAAAGATGTATAAATATGATTTCGTAGCTCCCATTGCGATTCTAACGTAAACGTATTACGCACACCCATATACATATACACTTTAAATTATACCAAACAAGCACGGCCTTCTTACGCTCGAGGCTGCAGGGGACTAGGAAATTTTGCGTTTGAATTATGACAGGCGAAGCACGAACACTGAAAGTAAAATATCAGCACCGAATCGTAAAATGATTGAGATGATCGTTCGCCGTTTATATCCGCGATAAACTTTCGACAATATGAACTAAAAGGTGGTTTATTTACCTATTAAAAAAAAGAGTGAAGCGGGCGAGATTTATGGATCATCAAAGGAGTTCTTTTTTTTTAAACAGTTTAGTTGTGAAGATGTGTATCAAAATATTGAGGCTGTGTATATGAATTGTTTAAATTCCTGTAGCGTGGCATGAGTTAAGTATTTTCATGTGAGCTAATAAAGTTATGCTAATGTCCTTATTATAGCAGGTAACTGTTTTTTCTTTAGCTTTTAAGAATTTACTGTAGGTTACACTATTCTCCTTTTTCACAAGGATTTAATTGGTGGTCACTTAAAATTAAATAATGCTCTAAGTACTTACACCGTAAAAAGAAGTAGGTAAGTCTGACGTGTAATTTTATATATAATGCAATATTTAATATTGAGTTATGTTGTCCAGGATGAGTTTGACCTATACTTCATTCATTGTAAGACTGCAGCGATAAAATAGATAGGCGAGAAATTCCTGGCATGTGATTGGCTAATAGACGAGGCAAATTCACATACACAAAAAACATTGTACTATATTCAGTGGTATTTAGTAAATGAAATTAAGTTGGATAAAACGAAATATCACCGATATCTAATGTCATTTGTCAAACATCTTTGTTGGCTTTGGTTTTGTATTTATTGCTTTTTATTGTCGTTTGGTGTGTTTTTATAAGCAACTTGTTGCAAAGTAGTTCGTTTTAGAGCTCTACTTGCTACTATTGAACATTTGTTACAACATTTTGGTATGGCTGATAAAGGGGTATTTAACCCACCAGCAGGGCCATCAAAAAATCTTCCGGGAAAACATGTTAGCAGTAAGCAAAGGTTTATGGCTTATAATTTGTATCTGGACTGCAAAGCAGCTTGGGCTAGGTGAAAGAACAATGTGGGATATTGTAAAAGAAATGGATATCACGGGACTTGTTAGTTCACCCTCTAGAAACATCTTCGTCATACAATATATGATTCTTTGGACGAAACGCAAAAGTCAATAATTATACGACACGTGTATTCCTTATTCTTGAAGAACGAATTACCAATATGCACAAAAATATCGAGTGCAAATAAAATATATACATTTGTCTTACACTTATATCCCCTTACTAAATCTTATAGGTTGTTAATGCAGACGATACTTTGCCCACATTGAAAAGAACGACATTATGTAAGATCTTAAAGAAGTTGGGGACATCAGGAAATTTCGTGCAGATGGTAGAAAGATATATTACTTAGACGAAACTTGGGTCAACGCAGGTCATAAAAAACGAAAAATATGGGAAGACACCACAATATTTACGGCAAGACAAGCATTTGTGGTAGGGGTTACCACGGGACTGAGGAATCGTTTCGTTGAAAATGGTCTCCTCTTTTTCGAATCGAAGAAAACAGGAGATTACCATGATGACATGAACGGCGAAGTGTTCACTGAGTGGATGAGAAATATACTACCTTTTCTTGAACCAAACTCTGTTATTGTCAAGGACAATGCTCCTTACCACTTAGTCAGAACAGAAAAATTGCCTTGGAAGAAGCAAGAATTGATTGAATGACTTCTTGCGAAAGAAATTGGTGCTGACAATACGTTATTAAAGGTTGAGTTACTTGAACTTGCAAAAAAATATATTGTTGATTATCCCATTACACATGTTATCGATCAAATGGTATTAGACAGTGGTCGTACAATTTTAAGATTGCCTCCATATCACTGCAACCTAAATCCCATTGATCTTATACGGGCACAAGTGAAACATCATGTCGCTGGTAACAACAAAACTTTTACATTATCCGAGGCCAAAATGTTACTAATTGAGGGGCTAAACATAGTGGAAAGTGATGCATGGAGAAATTGTATCAAATATGTTATCGAAGAAGAGAATATGATGTATCAACTAGATAATATTGTTGAAGATATGGTTGTAGAATTTATCATAACAGCAAATACAGCAAATCATCATCGTCAGACCTGTCATCACAATATGAATAATCATTCATATGTGTATTACGTTAATCACATTCGCATAATAAATTCAAATTATCTGTTTATCTTGTTCATATTATCATATTTATATATTTATTTTATGTATATATTAGCTATTTTATAAATAAAATGCTGAAACTAAATAAATCTTTTTTTTATTAACGTTAATTCAAATATTAAGGGAAGAAAACAATATAAATTTGTAATACGTGCAAAAGTTTATTTATGATATGTGTGTTCTCTTCAATTAACGCCAAATGTAATCCCATTTATTTACTAATACAATTAAACAAACTCCAACTATTCCAACAAATCAAACAACCGAAAGAGATATGTATATTGAAATTGATTTCAGAGATGTTGCTTTATTTTATCACGTCATAATATAACCATAACATATTGCACATAAATTACGAAGAACTATAGTTTCATGCGATATTACACTTTGCTATTTACTACAAAATGTTGATAACTAAACTTTTAACGCTTACGACGCTGTCAATTTATAATTCGAATTCACCGCTGTTTTCCTATCCGGTATATTTCCTCGGTGTAATATGGACGCCGATCGTAGCACTATCTACTGCACTCTTAACATGAATGAACTATAGTCTTCTTATTTGTAAGTCCTATTAACTACATTGTATTGATAGACAAGCATACATCGAAACATGATGAACTACCTACACTTTTACTCCATTACTTCGTATCGTTATACGTATACGTAGTACAGTAGCGCACCTAAAGGGAGGCGGTTCGGGCGGCACATAATTTGGGGGAAACGTTTTTTAATATTTTTGTCTAAATTATATAAAAATGCTCTAATGTTGTAATCAACAGAATCAATAATTATAATAAATATGCAACTTAACAAAAATGCATGCTGACCACGGCGGCCAACTCGACATCGATATTTTTACGCGTAATCAGTCAAAAAAGAAAACACGTGCGCCGTGTCAGCTGTAAAACTACATGTCCTTGCAGCGAAGTATTCGTGCCTAATACCATCTAATCTTTTAAACGAAATGTTTAAGAGATTACGTAGGCAGTTAGAACTAATGACAATGTTAATATCATCAGCGTAAAGAGAAATGGTTACAGAGCAATCTATAAAATTGGGAAGATCATTGATGAAAAGTAAAAATAAGGTAGGACCCAGCACTGATCCTTGGGGAACACCAATGTTTACGGTATGATAGGTTGATTCGGTATTGTGACATGGACACACAGCTTTTGGAGTAATATATTATGATTGATCGAGTCATTATTTAATGGATATAACATCAAAGTTACCCCAATAAATTGGCTAAAATGATCAGATAAACAATTATCAGAAAATAACACAGTAAAGATTGAGGTGGGAATATTTACCAGAAAGTTATCTAGACAAGAAGAGGAGTTACCAGATACTCTGGTTGGAATATCACTAGTAAAATGAAAATTAAAGCTATGTAATAAATCTAGAAACACTTGTAGAGAGGGTAACGCTACCATAAAGTAGATGTTAAAGTCACCTCCCAGAATTACGTACTCCTTTTCTTGTGCAAGTAAGTTCAGTAGTGAAGAGAAGTTATCTATAAAAGCACTAAATTCAGATTGTGGTGCTCGATACATTGCAATAATTATTCTACTCGGATTAGCTTTAAGTTCCACTGCACAACGTTCAAACAGATTGGAAATACATAAATCACCGATGTCTTTTTCGCACTCCATGCCCAAATATTCCCTGGCAAAAACTGTCACATCACCATGTCTACCTCGAGGATAACAGAAAGATGCCTGCAGGGTAAACTCAGCGATGTAGGTTTCCCCAAGTTGTAAGTCTGACTGCCAGTGCTCAGAAAGGTAAGTCCGCATTAGAACTCTTTAGGATAACGTCAAGTTGCTGACATTTGTTGCATACACAACGGATATTTAGGTGCAGAATTTGGTGCAGACGGGATAGAAAACGGTTGACGGAGACGCCCTCAGGCCACATTTCAGGCGTCAGGAGAGTGTCCAGATGTTTAGAAGGTACAGAGACTTTAGATGAAGAATATGGTTCCCGATATTTGCTTTTCATAGGTTCGCAAGTAAAATAGCGGTATTTAATATGGGAAGTTATATTATGTCCAAATGGAATTTTTCTATATGCGTTTACTAAAATAAGTAACTTTAAATTTCAAAACTAAGGACCGAAAGAATATAGGGTGAATATTCTCGTTTCCCCAAAATCATCGTTGGCTGGATATATATGTACCGAATAAAACCCTCGGGACAGACAGAAAGAATCCAAAAAGAGGGACTCGGCTATATAAGCGCCATTCTACCAGTCATTCACGAGGGGAACGAAAGGAACAGCACTATTCGTGACGCTAATAGGCTTCTACTAATATTATTTTTAACATTACAATACATTTCTTTTGAAATTATTTATAAAATACTATACCCTATTTTCATATTTACATTTCTACACATGTCACATGTCCATATTTATATTTAAAGTCCTTCTTTTAAATATTTGAAGTCACCAGTGCAAAAACGGTTAACAATAGTTCTTGATTGTAATAAATAAAATACTAATAGCAAGAAGACATTTATTTGATTTATGAAAGAAGCAAGCAAATATTTTCTTGCGTTGCTTCAAGAAAATTTTTCTATGTGTGTAACGATTCTGCAAATTTGATATTCTAGCGCAAGAATATCGTCAATTTTGTTGTAAAATCAAATTCGCACATTAGCTACACGGCAGCCTGGGAAAGTTTCCTAAGTGAGTTGCCGAGTTTTTTATGTAAATTGCCCTTATTTACAATATTTGGGGTAGGAAGTTGCGGATTTTGAAATGCGCATATATATGTACTTTTACATATGTCTTATAAATACGTATTTCCTTACTTAAGGAGGGTATAAGTTCAGGATATCGTATTTTGAGGATCAAAATCAGATCGAATCCTCTTTTCGTTTGTATTATTTCCTTAATTATATCTAATTTCATGTAAATGGGTTTCCGTCGCAAATTAATTGGATATCCTTCTTCCTACCAAAAACTTCCCGGGTTCTTTGGAATAATTTATTTTCACCGAACGACGTTTTTGCCTACATCGCCTGCCATTCATATTAATGGCGATAAAAGAAGACGCGTTTTAAATGTATTCAGATATTCAGATTTTATAAAAAGCATACTCGCGAAAGATGAGAGTTAAAATAAATCATATTTAGCATACATACGTACATATACATAGATATATTTATGTATATAGAGGCAGTAGACGCGGTACTTGAGCAAACGGCCCGTGGGAATATCTTTGCCAATTCGTTATGTGGGAAATATTTTATACAAGACGCTGCTATTGTATCACATCGTACACATATACTTACGGCCGTATGTAAGACTAGTATAACTTGCTTCCTTTTACCGAGTTGTCGAGCACATTGACATGAAATCCATAAACGTATTCGTCATATATGTATGTAATATACAAGATAGGTACTTCATATATGACGTACTCTTCCGAAAGCAGGCGAGAGCTTGTATATTTGCGTGTTTCAAACAAATTTACATATTTGGGAAAATCTTATTCCACTCGAGAATGGACGAAAATTTATAAATCTCTGGAAGAATCAAATTGAATAAAGTTGGTAACAGTGATAATGCCCACGGATGATTTAAAGGATTTGTAATTACCATTATAATAATGTTTTTGGTTATTATTAATGAAGTTTTAGGATTGCATTAAACGCTTCTCATATTTCCAAATCTATTGAGAATACGTTAAAACATCAAATTTATTGATACTTTGAAGGTAATATTCCATTTATTGCATAACAATTTGTAGTTGGATCGAATATGGAAATGTAGGGTGTAATTTTACTGTAGTATCTTGGTTTATTTGCAATAAATTCAGTTTGAGTAGTACAAAAACAGCAATTTTGGATTTTACGCTTAAGTGTGATAGTCATCTCGAAATTTGCTCATATTAAGGAAGTCGGTTCAAGAGACTGTTTCATATTGCAGAAAGTCGCTTCATAGATTCAGATTCTCAGCTTTTCTTGCATGCGCATTTAGAATTCGTTATCTACGTAAAATATAACTGAAATAAATTTAATATTCGTGCTGATATTTATCCTTAATATTATTAATATTTCAACAAATTTATCGAGTTTTCGTCAGAATCATGCATATAAATATTTTTAATGACATTTTTTAACTGTACGCGTTTTATGTTTTGTGCACCAACAGATTATTATTAAAGCTATAGAGACTAAATACTTGTTATCGAATAAAAAGGAACCGATTACTATCTTTTTAGTTCCGGTGATTCCTTTCAGTTGCTGCGTGAGTAATAGTAAAATTGCTTCACTACGTGACCTAAAATTAATATTTTCTAAATTTCAATAAATTGTAAAATTGAAGAATATAAAACTAAATCGTAATAACAAAAAAAAATTGTATTTTTATAGCTATGGATATCTTTCTAGCTAGTCAGACAGCAATATTGTATGATAGGCTCTAAGCCAAGGATTTCTTTTCTTTGCATCGGCCCCCTTTTAAAGAACGGTTTTCTTCATCGACCCCCTAACATTTTCTCTATAATATACAGCATACTACATAATCCTAATACAAATAATTGCACATAAGTAACAAGTAGACCAAGAATATCAACAAAGATTTAGAAAAAAAATGTTTATAAACATTATAATTTTTAATTTTATAAATATAACAAGCTTTCAGAAACAAAATCACAGATTGTAACTATGCAAAAGTTCGATTTCAATTAATGAGATGGCTGCGCTAATATATTGATTCTTTTTTAATATTTGACCCAAAATTTGCATAAGATAATTCCTAAATCCTGTTTCTTGTTTTTCATAGTAAGTTACTGGCTTGACTAAAGTCTGCTTCCCTTCGTTGCTGATCATTAAGGTTCGACAAACGAGTGCAACGTCAGATGCGTATCGCGCAAAAGTAGGTGCGTGAGATACAGTATTATTAAAAAATGATGTATTCTTACCTTTTATTGACGTCTTGATGTCCACTGCGACAAAATACTACTGCTCCAAGACGTCAAGACATCAATAAAAGGTAAGAATATATTATTTTTTAATAATACTGTATCTCACGTACCTACTTTTGCGCGATACGCCTCTGAGGTTGCACTCGTTTGTCGAACCTTACTGATCATCAGAGATGAAATCCAGTTGGGTTCGAGGCGTGACTGAGTACGAAAAAGAATACGTCAGCATTAGTGAGAGTAAAGAGGCGGCATCACACATGCATTGCTAGGTCACGTACATACATCACTCTATCGTTATCTTAGATAAGGATAGAATGCATACGCGTACTGCCTCTTTACCCCCTAATGCCGACGTTTTCCTGTTTAAGCTCGCAGTCACGCCTCGATCCTAACTGACTTTCGTCTCAGCTAATCATGCTCCTATTCATCGTATAGTGTGATGTTCAATGGCGATCAATCGTCGGTGCATATTCGTCTGTCGAGCCCCAATCGACCCCTTGATCATGACTGACCCCCTTCAAAATTCCATCCACCCCATTGGGAACCCCTGCTCAAAGCTATTAAAAAGTGTAAAGTGGGTTGTTACAAATGTGCGTATAAAGAATCTATTTAAAAAAGGAAAGATCTCGGATTAGAATGTCCATACAGTTTTAAAATAAGACTTATATACGCTAAATCTTAAAATAAAAAGGCACTTCTATATAGATTAATTTTAAAGCCTGCAGTTGTGTTAGTTGGCTGTAAGTCGATTTTACATTTACGATTATAACACTAGTAGATTTGATTCTTGGTTTTAGTAGCTTTAAGAATTAAATTATCAAAAGACGGCTAAGAACGTTTTCGTCAATTAATTGTTGCTTATAGGTATATTCTTATGTAGGTGCCCATCTTGTTCTCGTGTTTTCTAAAATTGTTTCCAAATTAGCAAATTAGCACGTGAAGCTTACAAGATATATTACAAATTTTGCTATCTTAGATGTATTTAATCATGCTATTTTCCAAGACAATAATGATTCTTGTTACTACTCCGCAGAGTAAATGATGTGTTGTTCCGTTGTCCTCTAAGCAAAGATTCGTATTAAGTTTGTTAGCTATTATTCTTCAAGTTCTACCACTGAATGGCGTCAGAAATAAAAATATCGTAGTAAGTGATTAAATGATAATACTTTATAGAATCATTTAACTTTATATTTGCTTTCCAAACAACATTACCTGCTGTCTTTTGTTCACGAATATATGAGAAATTGTGTCCAATTTGTTTCAGCACAGGCAAATAAAATGCCGTTTTGTTACCTTTTCAGTATAAATTACGTATTGTTTCATTGTGCCATTTATTGGAACATTTAATTGATTTGGTCTCCTAAATTCCTTTCTGGAAAGTCTAAAAATAACATCCCAATGATAAATCAACCATTCGCGTGCGAATTGTTTGACTTTTTTTCTCATTATGCCTTTAGACGTAAACACGACAGCACCCAACGTCTAGATACCATTCTTTCTTTTTTCTTCTTTTTGATTGGTATAATTACCGTTTGTTGTTTCGCTTTCTTTTCTTCTACACATTAACTTCTTGTATTCATCGAACGCGACCGGGCGATCGGCTGCGGAGTTCAATGAAGCAATTAACTGGCAAACGAACCTTCCACGCAATCTCTCCCACCGCGTACACTTCGTATTGCGTATTATCCTCGCGTAATTAGGAAAAATTGGTACGCTACACGTTCATTGAATAAAGGAAGAAAAGAGGCACACGTTTCGAGGCGTATTTAATGATATCAGCCTGGCCGAACAACAAAAGCTTTTGTCGTATGTACCATCCAGCCTATTCGACGCAGGAAGATGGTTTATTCGCGAAAAATGCGAAGAAGAAAAATACGATGGGAACGGAGAAAGAGAATAACAACAAGAACACGAAGAAACGTTCAAAGATGATGATAAACTAATGGATTAAACGCTGTATAACATTGGGAAAAGAAATTTATACGTTCAAAAAAGGAAAAGGTCTTAGCAATCTCCCGTCCTCTTCTTTGGCGAAAGCCATTAGCATTATTAATAGAATAAAGGACCGTGGACGGACGAGCATCCTATGCATAAAGGAAAGCAAGGAAAGACGAAGGAGGTATTCAAATATCGTCGAGCTTGAACGGTACACCATCTGTCATATATATATATATATATAACAACCATTCCAAGTCTCAGAAGGATATGATATTTGTTGAAAAATGTAAATAATATTTATGCAATGTTATTTATTTTTTAATTGAATATTTTTTCTCTGGCGACTCTAACCTCATAAATAACTCAAAGCAAGGCATATGCGTGCATTATCTTTCAATCTAGAGCTATCGAATAATCACAATAGGTGTATTACTGTTTCAAACCGATTTTATTGTTTACGAGCAACTAAACATCAGTTCATCATTACTGATACTTAACTGCGCCTAAGAATGAAAATTTTTATGATAAATCCACGTGGAGAAAGAAATACATTGAATTAATCAAACCCATTTTGTTAAGCTCAAACGCATTGATCTAACAATATTTTTGTTTGACTTCACATAAATTTGTTGTTACAGTAATAATTTATTTTGGATAACATAATTTTTGCAGAATTAAAGAAAAATATTAGTTGTTTGATGACTGAAATAAATTTTCTTTTTATATTAACTAAAATAATTTTCTTAAAATTACTAAAATGTAATGATCAACACTAAGCTTTCTAGCAATTGTTCTAATACATATTTATGGTTAATTAAACATATAAACCACATTAAATTAACATTCACGGTAATTTTAACTTTACGGGCATATCCGAAATTCGTATTAGATTGTGATAGGACACAAATGATATCAACATCGTGTGACATCGTCACACATCTTTGGCGGTTGTTGATTATTTCGGTTGTTACATAACATTCATAAGTATTAATGATGGAAGTGGAATTATTACAATAGGCTTTGTAACATGGGGATAATGTGGTCGAAAAGTTACTCACAAAATGGGGATTTCCTGACATGATGCAACTTTTTAACGGTAAGTAGGAAATCAGTTGTCAATTATTGTTTATTTGTTGCACCGCTCTTGGTGCACGCAACAAATGTTGTGTATGAACATGCAGTACCAAACGTTGTGTTAATATGTTCGAATTAATTTGTCATAATAATGCTTTTTCTACGCATACATAGCTTACCCGATGACCGGAAGTGTTTTCAAAGGTATTTATAGAAATACTCTTTATTTAATGTATTAGGTACTTATTATGTTTTTGAGATCTCTTGTCAACGCTGCTCTTAAAATGCATTAAAGTTTTTCTTTATTCGATGGATTGTTTCGTTTATGTACACATACCTACATATAAAATATTCCTGATTTTATAATGTTTTATACATATTTTCAAGTCCTTACTAAATGCTATGTCAGATACAACAAATTTTACAGGTTGCTGCAAATTATTGAGAATTTTTTTTTCAATACAAGTTCTATCCTGACCTATGAGCCAAAAAGGCTCATAATCAGTAAACTAACAACTAGTATTTGAACAACAACTGTTTTAGTGCTTGTGCCTCAGTGAACCAATAGGATACTTTCCCTCTAAATTTATAGATCTTTGTTTTTTTACTATGTTAACTTTTTATCGTACAGTTGTGAGTGAAATTATGAAATGGACGTGTTTGTGGACAATGGAGTGGAGTCTTGAAGTTTTAATTCCGGCATTCAGAGGCCACAATAAAATATCGTGGTAAATTAATTGTAGTGAAGTAGTACCTATGTAAAATGTTACCGATAACGATCGGTTTTGTGAAATTACCCCACAGTGTTTCATTCTAGGTAGTATAAAAGGACATTCCTGTTATTGCCTACTTTTCATTAATTTTAAAACTGGCTTCGTGTTCTTAAGCACATATGATTATTATTCCAAAGTTAAATTTTTTGTAATTTTTTAGTTAAGCTACAGTGAGTTACATAACCTACAATATCGGAATTTCTATTATAATTTTTAACTTTTTGGTATGTTACTATATTGTTCTGGTTATCTTCCATAATTTTATAACGTTTGATGTCATCGATATTTTTTTATAATAAATCAATTTTTGTTTTATATTGATATGAAATTCTCAAGAATATAGCAAATATTCTTTACACAAAGCAGGCAATTGATAAATTGAGGGGAATTAAAGTCGATTAGGTATTTTCCAAATGAATTAAGATTACAATTATATAATTATTTTTATTTTTAACTCTTTCAGTGCGCATGACGCCATTTAGCGGCGCCGTGGTTCGTTGCCTGCTGCGCATGCCGGCGTACGTGCTCCGTTCGAATTTACTTAACCAGTATTCAATACGCAGTGGGTGTGAGTGTACGTGATGTTGTACGCATATAGTCAAAGGTGTATTTTACGTTATAACGGCAACCGTTTTTAATTTGGACGAATTTTTCGGATGACTTGCAAAATTAGAAGATGGGTGATATGGACGATAATCAACCAGGTCCATCTGGCATAAAAAGGTTTAAAATTTGTAAAAAATCTCAAATGTTTGACGGATGAGGAAATGATGCAATACCTGTATGATTCAGATAATGACGAAGATGTAACTTACGATGCTGTGCAGGACGAGGAGTCTGAATACAACAAGAACATGGGTGGAATAGACAAGCAAGACTAAATGATGTCCTATTACCCATCGATTCGGAAGACACTATTTTGGTATAAAAAGTTAGCTGTTCATGTATTCCAACTCCTTCTATTCAACTCATATATATAGTATTGCAAGTACTCTGGGACGAAGATGAACTTTTATGATTTTCGGTTGTCAGTTATTGAAAAATTATTACCGGCGCCCTCTGAAGAGTCTAACAAACGACAAGTAGCAAAGCACATTCCAACTAAAATAAAGACAAACGACAATGAAAGCCGCAGACCTAGAAAGAGATGTGTGTGCAGCGGAAAAAAAATTAGGAAGGATACAGTTTGGGAATGTCAAGGTTGTCCAGAAAAGCCTGGATTGTGCAACGAGCCTTGCTTTAGTTTGTTTCACAATAAAATTGTTTAATTTCACTTTTTGCAAATATGTTTTTCAGTGAGACGACATTATTTTATTTTCATGTAATCTATCCCAAAAAGACTTTGTTTATGTTACTTTTTCATGATGTACGCAGTAATAAAATATAAAATGTTGATTTAGCAGTTCTTTATTGGCCTACCTCCCAGTTTCAGATAAAAACGGAATTTATTTAACACAACGCCATTTGGCGTCATACGCACAATTCCACGAACATTACACTATGTGCGTACGACGCCTTTTGGCGTATGTTATTGAGAAAGTCACCTATGACCTTGACACATTATTATACTTACAATACAAGTACACCAAATGGCTAAAATCGTTACACAACGTTCTTATTTAAAAAATCTTGTGTAGCTCCTAAGGATGACCAAAAAGCCAGCACACGCAGCGAATGGGTTCTGTACTTATAGCAATTTTTACAACTCTTCATTGTGACTCATTCATCTCTGAATGATGTATATAACGATTGTCTTATATAGTGAAAGGTACGTCACTTTATTAATACAAGCGTAAGTATAGCACCTTCATTAAATATTTGTTAAATCTGCAATCAAATTGCGGTGAATACCACAAAATATTAATGTTAAAATTGCATTTGTTTTATGGCGTATTTTTTAACAGTATGTTGTGTTAACTATTACCACAATGAGTTTGCAACAAAAGAAAAGTTAAATCTAACGTACCCAGCGGTTATCACAATAATTAATGTGCAATTGTATTAGGACAAACACAATTGCATTAAATTCAACAAGAATTTTTTCTCAGTGCAGGGATCGATTGCCGGCGATTGAGCGGCATCGAACGCTACGATGAATAAGCGCGTGATCAGCAGTAAACGGAAGCAGGCTTTAATCAAGTCAGTAACTTACCAGGGGAAACAATAAACAGCTTGTATATAAGTATTTCTGAGCGATGTGATTTAAGCAATTTTAGGCCAAATATTAAAATGAAATGTATCAACACATCAACCTTTACACAGAAAAGCTATTTATCTGTATTTTTAAAATTAAGAATGATAATACTATAAAAAATAAAATTTTTGTTCATATTCCTAGTCTAGTTGTTATTTTTAAGTTGTTTATGTGCATTATTTATAAAGAAAAATGTATGGAGGGTCGATGGAGAAAACCATTCTTGTAAAAGGGGTCAATGCAAGAAAAAAGTTGTGAATACCTGGTCTAGGTTAACCTGGACAAATGAACGACTCTCAGGAACTGGAAAAGCTTTTTGTAGATTGATTAATCTAGATCTGCAGACATATTTTGATTCTAAAGGAAGCGCTTATGATGTAGTACGATAGTAGTATTGCAATGATATGAAGAGTTCTTGAAAATAATCTATCATCCAGAGAAAGCAAGTAAAAGAAAAACTTTCGGAAGTGCTACCTAATAATAATATATGTATATAATTTCATCTGGATTATATTTCTATGAAAAATGAGTTCACATTTTAATATTCTATTGGTGATATGGTCTCAATTTGACCCCATTTGTTTTTTATAGTTTTGCTCAAGAGTAGAGGTGAGTAGTATAGCGAATCATAGTGTACAGGGTGTTCAGTTTCCGCTGCACACGATACAGGCTTAGTATTTTAAATGGAACATTCTATATATTATTACGATTTTAGATGCCTCTCTTCAATTAATATCAACTTTCATAATATTCCCTACACCTTATCTATCTTAGTTTTTGAAATAATTGACATACTTTGAGATTTTTGTGAAATGTCGCTGTATCTTTAACGCCCGATGTCTTAAACGCCTTAGATGCTAGGGTTGTGATTCAAATTTTATTCGATTGAGTATTTCTTGGAATTTCAGGCAATATATTTAAAAGTTTTTTTATATCAACTGGAGTCTACAATATGACCATCGAAATCGTTGCCATGTTTGACTCGTGCTATTTAATGTTTTTTTTAATGGAGCACTCAGTACATTTTTCCGCGATCTAATAGAAAAACCGTAATAGACTGTAAACCAATGGTGTAGTTAAAAATACCATTAAACAAAAAGGAGTTTTTTTGTTTGAAAATATCTATGTTTGGAAATAGTTTATGAACTCCTTGCATAAAATTTAGTAACGATAACGGTAAAGTGTGGTACGCATGACCCTTTATTTCGTTTCACAAAAGTAAATATCTTAATCTTCATCAAATTCTCAAATAATTAATTTCAACAAAGAGCAGTGTAAATGCCATGATCGTTAATATCTGCAAACAGTTGACTTCCGGGGTAAGGTACCCTAATACAAATTATTTAGATGCGATGTGTACAATCGATTAAGCTGAAAAAAGTATACCATTCATAAATAACATTATTAAAACTTCTAACTAACTTGTTTTGTAAAATACCCTGTATATATAGATAAAAGGTTGTTATCGGAAATTGGACAGCAATAAAAGCTGTTGTGATTATTTGATTTCCTCCAAAAACAATAAAAAATGATGGTATAACAATATTACTTTATTCAAATTCAAAAACAGTACCCATATTGAAAAGAAGAGAAAACGTTCCCGTAGATATGGTAAATAGCGTACTCATCCCTTTCCTATACTTGATGAGTATTGGCCAACAAAAGCTGCTGCTTTTCAAGGCCGAATGCGCGGATTGTAATCCCGATTCGACATGGTCTGTACTAAATAGAGATCAGCGTATTTGCAAATGTCCAGCACCACCATTATCAAAAGGAATCCTTTCTTTCTTCGCTTCTCCCTTCAGTAATGTCTTGCGTATTCTATACGTTCTCTAGACTACCTGATGATTCCTTCTTTTGTGCTTGACGGTCTTCCTCTTTCGATCACGTCTTTTAAAGCGCCCGTTCAGACGTTCCAATGGCTCGGCGCGTCCCTGACTCTTCCAATTATTTACGCACAAAAGAAAATCGCGGGCTTCTGTTGCCGGGTTTTAGTTCTGGGCCGTATTCTTCACTTCACGTGGAATAATACTTTTATATAAGAGTGGGCGCACAAAAGAGGATACGTACACCGCTAGTGACGCTCTTTTCGGGCGTACCTGCGTCACAAAAATTGATTCGATATCGTTGGGGGGTGGATGTGAAAAATATACCATAAACAAAAGAAATTTTGTAAGAAGGATTGAGTTAAATACATCGTTAAAATACGCCATGTTACAATTTGACATCAATTAAGCAAGCTTTAAGTATGTACTAAAAGATGTTTTTGGCTATTTCACTCAACTTTTTGCGCTTTCAATTTCAAAATAATATTCCAACTAATACCTTTAATTGGCAAGATTTCTTCATTCCTCTTTAGAACGCCGTAAATACCAGGTAATATCAAAAAAATCCTGGAATTGCGCCGGTATTTGCATGGGTGAGGTTATACCGGTGGGTACGTGGCAACCTTCTCCACCATTGTTGACATGTAGGTGACAGTAACATCGCTAACCCGCCGTTTACACGGGAAAGTATTATTGGTACTGGCAAATACATGATAATGATACTGTCTTGACATTGTGTTTACAGCAACTGTCCGCGTAGTTTTTTAAAATGGCGTTAATTGGAAAATAAATTAAGCTATCGCTGCTTTGTCATACTATTTTACCGCCGGGACACAACACTTTTGCTTTAAAATGAGTCTTTTGTAAGGATTACTTTTTATGTTCGATAAACACTCACATTCTCGATATTTTTTAATAAAATCAACCAGATGTTGCTCACGTAATTTTATTTCCGTGATTTTTACATTGACAACAAGTTCAGTAGCTGTCAAGACCGCTAGAACAGGTGTGCTTGTGCGGCCAAAAAATACTTTGAAGGTGATTAGCGTCGCAACGAGAAAACATATACTTTTTGATATTACCACGTATCAACATGTTGCGTATAATTATGACCATATCCTGAATTTTTCCATTCTCACACTACATTATTAAAACCCTTTATTGATTAAAGGAAAATGTATACGCTTTAATGCGGCGATGATCACAGAATAAAGAAGCAAACGGATATTCCGCAAATTGCAAAACATACTCTATTTATATGGGTTTAGCCCAAAAGATATGGTTGCAAGGTAACCTAACGCTTATAGTTTGCTTATTTTTGAATAAGCATTATTCTAGTTTATTGAAGTAAAATAGATAAATTGTTTATTTGAAGATTGTTTAGTTGTGAAAGAATTTCGACATTTTGGTAAAAATCAATTTTGATTACGAGTGAAACATTCGCAATACGGAGAAATACAATTATTTCTCAATTTCATCGGTGTTTGAAAAATGTTTATAAATTAAAAATATTTGAAAGTCACATGAAACAATATATATTGGAAGATTAGATTAGAGTGAGTGTAAGCTAGTCCTCGGCTCCCATGGCGACCTTTTTAAATCTGTTGTGGCTCTCCATTTCTTAGATCGTTTACACAAGCTTTGCCTTTTCAGCAGACCAAACAACTTTGTGAGTGATACTTTTGCGTAGCTTTCGACTTCTGGATATTCGCTGTCTGCTTTTAGGGGGCGACGGTAATTTTGTGTGGCTTATTATTTATGTTAGGTTAAAATTATAGTAAATATTTCACTTTTATGTTAACTTAAAATTATAAGTAATAAATGTTGTTCTACTTAGGTTGCTTTCAAATTTCTTTGTTTATGTCTTACTAATTCCTAACCTAAACCGAACCTACATTATTTTGGGGATTATCCTACAATTTTAAGTTCATAGAAATTAAAACGGGCGGATTAACAAGTGAAGCTGACAAAATGGACGTTTGGTCCAAAAGAGATTGAAAGACACTGATATAGAACATTAATGGTTTTGGTTCACTAACTTACAACAATTCCAGTAAACCAACATTAAAATATGCAGTACTATATTTTAATTTTAGCTAGTATATTCACTTGCACTGATATGTCATTATCTTCTGGTAACAGGAGTCATACGCTGCCATAGTAACCACATACTACGAAAACGGCATACCAACTGTAATGTATTAAGCGCTATTTTACAAGTAGTGCGTACACGTGATGGCGTGATGGTTAAATCACGTGTACGCACTACTTGTACTTAAACACATACTCTCTTCTGTTTAATAAAATTACAGTGACACAACAAAGTAACTAATGCGCATGTTCCCAAATGTGGTGGGAATAGTTTTGCCCAAAATAGCGCTTAATACATTACACCAACTATAGCAGATTTAAGTTTCCAAATGATGTATTATACGAGGGTGAGTCAAAAATTACTTACACTTTTAGTTCTACAACTGTATTAAACAAAGGTAGGTGTACAACAGATATATTATTTTTCCATATAGTCTCCACCTTTAGCAATGCACTTGGTCCAGCGAGCCACAAGCTTCCGTATGCCTTCCTGGTAGAAGGTTTTCGGTTGGTCGTGAAGCCACTTTTGCACCGCATCCCGAACGTCTGTGTCTGAGGCAAATCGACGACCTCTCAAAGCTTCCTTGAGCGGCCCAAAGAGATGAAAGTCTGAGGGAGCGAGATCAGGGCTGTAGGGAGGGTGTTCCATGGTCGCAAAGCCCAACCTGATGATAGTTTCTATGGTGTTATGGGCCGTGTGCGGACGGGCGTTGTCTTGCAACAATAAAACTTTCTTTTTGTGTTACGCTCGTGCGGCCGCTTTGAGACATTTGGATCCGCAAAAAAACGCTTTTACGCGATAAAGCACTGTCCCCGTATTGTGACTAAAGTCTCCGCTGAATTTCAACGCCTTTCACTCCCTCTGACCACAAAAATCGGATGACTGCTCGTTGTTCCTCTATAGTGCAAACTAATAGCGGAGCTGACATGCTTATGTAGTTGTAGCTAGCAGACAAATGACGCGATCGTGATTAAATTCCGCACACATGACCACAGAGGCGCCGACTCAACGCATTCGCAAACGGCCGCCACTACGATAACCTTCAAAGCTTGTTATGGCGAAAGTGTAGATAATATTTGACTTACCCTCGTATATGCCTGATACAATAAATGTGAATAAAGCTCATATCTTTATGTGAGTGTCTTAAAAATGAGAGAGAGGATGATTTGTGGATTGATTCACTAAATGATAAAAAGATGGTAAGTAATCTTGGTATATTTTTTTTTCTAAAGAAAATCCCTGTATTTACTATCACACGCTCAAATATCGACTCCACCCATTTTGTATCGCTCTATTTCTAAGCTCGTAAACTGACGTTTCACGAAACCTTTTATTTTAGCCATAGGCACTTCAATAAAACTGGACGGGATGCCTGTAATGCGCAGTGTCATGTCAAACCCGCACGAATATAGATAGCAGCAACAGCAGCACCGACATGACCGCTGATGCGGATTATATATTTTAATAGCGAACATATTGTCAGTCAAATCCCATTAATCGACGGAAGCATCTGTTTCGATCTATATTTTGAGGATATAACCTCTTGACGGAGACGGCGGCAAAAACGACGATTTTCGCTAGTGTTTGCGTTCCGAAATATCGCCTTCTGCGATTAATTTTAGCGATACCGTAATACATACAACGTATTTACATAAGTATGGTGCGCTCCTTCTTTTGCCCTATCGCTCGAGAAAATATGCAAAACACTCTAGAATTAATGCGAGTAATTTGTCAGTCGATGAGTAATAGTGGGTGAGATGGCGCTGCGATAGAATTTTGTCAAATTTGCAAATTTTACGAACGAAAATATTGACAGATACAAGTTACTCGTTAATTAAACTTCTTTCTTAAAAAATTATAATAGAATTAATGTCCTTTGTCACTAATAAATCATTATTTCTTTAAAAAAAGACAATAGGAGGCAGCATTAAAGTTTTAAAAATCAAACTTCCCGCGCGAGAGCAATCTGCCGACAGTCAGGGGTGCGTTCAGGATCAGTGGCGAACGTGCATACTGTATGCTCTAAAACCGTTCAGGATTCTAATCGTACTAAAATGAAGCATGTTCATAATTACGAGTTGTGGATGTCCGGTAAGAAAACTTTTTAACTCAATGGTGACTGCGGTAAAATTCGTCGCGCATGTGTATGTGTTCTTATTTGCATTTTTAACGATAGCAAACGATAATTTTGCAACTATAACCCAATCCCACAATCAACATACGAAATTTGTTTGTTGAGGTTATGTTTAAATGTATTAATAAAATGAATTGGAATTCCACCTATTCGAAAATATCGTTGCGTTCCCAGAATTTAGTATTAGATGAGAATGGAGGTTTGATTATGAATTAAGCAGGCAAAGTTTTATTATCTAATGAAGATGGTAAGTGAATACGTTTTAAAAAATAAAATATGCGCAGAGAACTTACAATATTTTAATTCTGTACATTTTCAAATGGTACTCTACATTATGTACAACGAGATTACGTAGCCAAAAAATAGCGTTTAATTCGATATTCTATAGATAAGGAATCTTCAATGCAAAACATTTTTACAAAAAAAGGTAAGTATTTTCTATACATTTTTATTGACGCAAAAGCTCTTTTATTGAAGTAAATTACTAGGTTAATAGATTATGTGAATAGCATGTTCTTATATGTTCGTTTGCCACAAAAGCCTAGCATCAAACTAAGTACACTAGATTTGTTATTCTTGTTTATTATATTGGATTCGTCATTATTAAAGGCATATTGCGTAGAAGAGAGCAACAAAATTAAAGAATGATGAGTCATTAGTTGTGCTCTCAGTATAAAACAATGTTTGCAGGAAGGCGACAGAGCGATAAAAATAGAGAAAGTTTTGCCGAGGTGTAGTAATTAGATAAATAGTGAAGGAAAATTTAGTGTAGTTCAGTGCTACACTTACCTAAGAACCTAATAAGTATAAGAAATGCATAATCTACTATTTGCTTCACAAATAAAATTAATATATCATTTACTAACTTGTTGTCCACCTAATACAAATTTTTATATTTCGATAAAAAGCCTATTTTGTTAATGCAAATGTTTTGTGTGCATTATAAAGCAGAAGTTGGTAATCAGGTTGACATATCTTGGACTAATTCAACATATTAAAACTAATTTATTTACATAAGGACAATTCTCACGTATTTAAATCAGTTTCTGTCCGAAATGAAAACATGTGGAGTATTATGGTAGCAAATATTCCATAGTTTATAGCTGATTAAATAAAAAGTTAATTCAAATATTTGTATTTAAAAAATAATATTTCCGAAAAGTACATGTAGCAAAAAAATTACTTTCGAATATTTCAACGAGTTTGATGAAATCTTTGGGAAGGATCCAACTATAACTCCAATAACTAGTTATTTTTGGGATAAAAGTACTGTGGTAATAGAAGCAATGAAAAAATAATGAAGCCTTAGAAAGACCGTGAAAAGAAATAAAAACCACCATATCGGAACAAATCAAAACTAGATTAATTTAAAGATAAGGAAAAAAACGGGAAAGAAGACACATGGAAGTTTTAGCGCAAAAAGAACCAGCAACAGCTGACTTTAATAAATATTTAAATTTATTGATGGAGAAAAATTAAAAACAGTGTTAACCATATGTTACGATGTATATTTACTATTGTGTGGCTTATGCAGGCCTTTAATTGTTGTGTTTGTAATTTATTTTATTATATTTAATATTTATTAGAACTTTATTTCTTGTTGTATCTTGCAGACAAGAGAGATTTTATATTAGATTTAACATCGTTTAAGTCTTATCTCTGAAAAAATATTTTGTCCTCCAACTTATGAGTGTGCTGAATGTACTCATTGCTCTCTTCACCGTACTGACCAAGCAAGTTACCTGGAAACACGAGGCAGATATTGCAAATGACACATCCAACTAGTATTATTTCGGTTCATATCTGAGCACTTTAACCTCCGCATTCTTCCAAAAAAGAGTGCGAAACTTCTTTCATTGTCTTGCTTTGCTTTAGCATGTAGTGTGTTGAGATGAATTTCATGTTTTTACAAATTTCCTCTATCAATATATGGAGTTATGCATCACTTTGATAAGGGGTATGCTTTATCTTCTATTATGAACTCTCTTTCTATTACTTTTCTTCCTCTTATTGATAACAATTTCATACATCCTGGAGAAATTTCGTTTAAGGCATTAATTACTTTTTTTAAAGCAATATACAGACTGAACTTTGCCATATCAAATCAGCCCTGCATGCACAAAGGTTCCCGATTAATTCCATCCTGAAGAGGTGCTTCTTGCTTCATGCAGAGGTATAGATACATGTGCGTAATTTATAAATTGATAAAAGCCTTTCTAATATTGACGTAACAACTTTTTTTTTAATTGTTCAGTGAATGTAGGTATAGCATTATCCACATTTCTATCTGCAAAAATGTGAGTGATTATTAAATTTTATATCTTTCTTATTTGGAGGGGTTACGGTTAACTTATATTAAAACTTTCAAAACTGCATTTTGAAAAAGAGTTCAATTTAGAAAGCCTCATTAACGACAGCTTGCTTTTTAACGGTTTGTTTCACCTTGATAGTTTGAATGACATAACACTAAAATTTAAAGTTAGTATTTCCTAAAAGCATCCGCTATAGTCTACAAATAGTATTACACGTACTTATTCTCTTTTAATGATCACAATTTCTGAACGGTAGCACACTGCAGAAAACCCTAAGTATTTAGCACGCTGTTAAGTATTTCAGCATAATATAATCGTCCTGTTTATTGTACAGCAGTAAAAACAATTTAAAGCAATTTCAAGCGTTTCCCGTAATGTAAAACGAATACTAAGAAATTGTAACAACGAAATTCAAAATACGATTATTTATACACATTCACGCGAAGTAATACGTGAACTCGATTCCTTGGCTCTCGAAATAAATACGAGAGGCTAACGAGTGTATTCATCGAGAAAAAGTTGCATAAAATTTATTATACGTTCATATTTCTAATTTACTCTTTTCCGTTCTAGTTCGCATGCGATTAACAACACAGAAAGCGATTTGTAACGCTCTTATTGCTTAAAAGATCAAAGTAAGATTAATTAGACCGAATATGATGTTTAAAGAGGTATTTCATACATTTACTTTCTTTAAAAGAAACCCATATTGCAACCAAAGCATCAATTTCGTTTCGTCTTGTCATTATAAAGTTTTATTATAAACATTGGGTTATTTTCCATAGTTAAAAAGGGGAAGAGAATATTATAGCTTTGTGTACATCCATGCTAAGAAGTCTCAAAGTACATAGAGTACACAGAGGATAAGCGTATGCAACACATATTTTTGATATACATATTGGGAAAATGTGAAATTAGCTATATCTATATATGTACGGCGAGAGAGCAAGGAGGGGATTGAGTGGAATCCGATCGATTCGGTGCGAGTTGTTAGTACGCTTATAACAATGTTGGCATGTAGACCTACTGCGTGTAAGAGCGCAAGTAATAATTTGAAGTCATGGTCGCCTGGAAATGAGAGTTTCGCATATTTATTTTGTTGTTGCTACGAAGCTTAGACGAAACTAATAAGATATTCTAAAGACGAAAATAAAAACAGATTCTGATGAAATAAAAGAAAAGAAAAATAAATATTCTAGAAATTCTTACTAAGATCGCCCGCACATTACGTAGTCCACCTCGTAACTAATCACATCGGTAACCGTCGTGAACCGTCGACTGCCGTTAACCGCTCCGCTTGTGGTGAATCACTCATTCACGTTTACCGTTGTCGCATGTACGCTTTTTCGTATAGATAGACATTTTCTTTCTTTATGTGTATATCAATTGTATTTAAGTATGAAAATTAACCCTAAATGATCCTTTTCACAAATTAAACAAGTGGCCTGTAAATCATGTAGTTCGTTGTGTAACAGTTATAAGCTACTAAAAAAATCCTGTATAACTTTAACTACATATATTGGCAAGTGTTTACAAAAACATTTAAAGATAATAGTAACATAGAGAGCACTATTTTAAATATAAGCATACCTTCAAAAAGACATGTTGATATAGTTAGCAGTATCATTCATAAAATAAAAAAAAATTAAGTTATAATTAGAGTAAGATAATCGTTCGTCGTGCCATAGGCGTGCGGTTTCTTCAATATTTATAATACCGAAAAAGAAGTAATAAAGCGAATAATAATAAAAAAACTAATCAAGAATTATAATATCTGTAAGGCTGTGAAACACTCACCCTCTTATGTAGCGTAATCAAGTAGGCTGGCGGATTGCATTGGAATTACTGAACATGAGAAGTAGAAGCACCATCATCGGTATTATAACCCAGTGGATAAGAATCGTAAAAAATTAATAGCATTAGATATGTTTCAATAGTTGTCTCGTGGAACCGTGTTCGCAGTGGTGAAAAAATGTGTTTATATTTGGAGAAAGATCGTTCTACATCTACCGATGTAATGCATGTATGATTAAAATAATCTTTGAACTCAATTAATGGATTAATCGAAGTACCATTATAAATTTGTTGTAATGTGATAAAATTGGAATCTTTCTCTAACACACTCTCCAACTTTTTTAAAACGCGAATATTTTTTGCGTCATCTATAGTGCATAGCAGAGTATGTACTTCGTTCACTATTTGCAGTGAGTTCACTAACGACAACGCTCTATTTTGTAATTGTTCCAGTACGTAGTGTAAGCATTTATAGTAGCTATGAATACTTTGTAAATCTGTTTCAACAGAAGTATTTTGAAATTTTGACTGGCTCCCCTTAATAGCTGCAGCTTCGGCAGGATTGAATTGTAGAATAACAGCTTTTACTTTTTTGAAATGTTTCAGCATAATAAAAAGCTGCCTGCAACCAGGTTCCACAACGTGTAAGAATCGGCTGTGGTGGTTCACGAATACCGGGACACTGTGCGTGAAATGTTCGGAGACGTTTTGGAGATATGAGAAACACTTTTTTTGTACTTGATATTAATGCATCTACCTCGGGATAACATTATCTAATAGTTTGTGCCACAAGATGTAAAGCATGCACTTTACAAGTTACATTTACACAGTCGCAATCGTGTTAAAGAAGAGAACGGCCTACCGCACGCATTGTCGCTGCACCATCGCTCATAAACGTCAACACTTGACGTGTTAAGACTTGAAAGTTTTTAACGTAGTAAGTATCACAGTCGTAATTGCTGCACTAGTACACCCTGGTTTATGTTGATCCAGTACACGAACTCTAACATGTATAATAGAATTTTTTTTACAATCTATTGTTTCGTCAACACACAACCAAAGCAACTATTTTTTTAATGTAAACATGATTTTATTTTCCACCTCTTTGCGTACAAATAAAACATGCTTACGTGTTGTTGCCGTTGTTGGCAACTTCAACTCCGGGTTGTATTTGTTCCAAAAGTTCTTAAACGATTTCTTATCCAGTATGTTAGGTGACAAATTACATGTTATCATCATGACAAGTAAATCGAAAATAAAGTCATTTCTATTTGACGCGCCGTTTTTTTCTATTTCTGTGTTTTGCACTATTTTCATGGTTCCTACAGTCGTTCTTTTGCCAGCACATCAAAGTTTTCTCGCACACTTTACAAACTTTTTTAGCACCGTCATACAACAAATCTGGAAACTCACAGATAAAGTTTTTTACTTTATCAGCAGAGGGTCGTTGTGTAGCCTTGCGCACACTGGACATTTTTAATTAAAAATTTTCTTGAATAACTAGTATTCCGCTCGCCTGATTTAATTCACACGTACACGCCGCGCTAGTGATGATGAATGTGTACGAATTTGAACTTCTTTGCCACCCGGCAGATGTTTAAGCATCGCATCAGACAGGCGCGCGCCGAGTTCCGTTAGCTGCTCCAGCTGTTACGGCTATGCTGGGACGACACGATTATCTTACCTGCTTGAAATATGAGACTGAGTATAAAAAAGGGCCTCCAACGGGAGAGTGATTATAAAGTGTTTGAAATGCAAATAACGGAGACACGAAAAATGCTGTAGCTATTGTTAATTCATATGTTAGCACTCTTAAACCTTGTACATGAATAATTGTATTTAAAATAATTTAAAAAATAAAATTCCGTTTGCTGTACACAATGTGTTTATATGCGTAATTCAAGTGCCTGTTCTTATACAACACAGTCGATGAGTACGCGTATTCGTCAATGCCTTTATTGCGTGATTATTATAAGTACAGCTGAAATCGATATTTTTATATATAAAATTGATATACACAAATCAACTTATACAATTCCATAATTTAAACTCATCGCTAAGTATTTTGCCCAGCATTCTTAACCTATTTACATATGTGTTTCTGTTGGATATATTCTCAAGGTATATACATATTCGCAATACACCGCAAATGTAATCGGCAAAGGAATAATAGTTAATACCTAATGTACTGAAACAACCCCAAACGCCCTTACAATCGCCGGATGTAAACCCTATTAAACATTTGCGCGATGAAATGCTGAGGGAGGAGCACGAAAATTAGAAACAAAGCCTTGTTGAAAGGAGCAATATTCCAAGGGTGACGTACAACTGATTTAGAAGTGATAAGAAGATGAGTAAATGGGATGAAGAAACAGATACTAGAAGTTGTATAGAGAAGATACGTATAGTAGCATTAGGTATTGATTTTCCGGTAACTGTTTTCGTTTGTTAAAACGCTGCACAGTGGGGCAAGTTCCCGAAAATCTAGCAAAAATCCTAAATTTTAAAATACATTTAATGGAGCTTTTTCTCGTCAAATCACTAATCCAGATTACCAGGTTACAATCTGGATGTCTAATGAAGAGTGTAGCGATGCTGCTTGAACCCCCAGCTGACTCGAAAGCAATGATAAGTAACAGTTCTTACGTCAAACGTACACGAATTTCTGAAGTAAAGAGAAGTACTTTCAAGTGTTTTCTTGCATTGGATCCTATAGCTGGAGGTAAGTTCAGTATTTATATTATACTTTAGGATACAATTACGTGGTAAATTGGTAATTTTTCATATTTTTTTGTAAATACACAAGGTGTTATTTACAAAGTAGCACCTGTTGATAAATTTGTTATATTTTCAGGCGACTCCAGGTAAAAAAAAAATTTGGCCACTTATAGGGCAACCTTCAAAAAAAGGTCAAGAAGTGTTAAACAAGGAAGTAAGGAAATGTAGCGAGATATGCTAGAAAATGCTCACAGCAGAAAACATTGGAAAACGTTTTCAAGACACCTCTACTAAGCTCCGATGCAGTTGCCTGCTGTTTTGGGGTTACTATTGCCTTGAATAGGTAGTAAACATAGTAATGTACACGACTCGAACGAACCATTTTCGGATAACGGACTATAATTCAATATTTCTTTTGTCGATAACTTTGTGTATTCCTAAATAATGTTTGGAGAGGATATATAAATGTATATATCTAATGTAGCAAAAATATAAAGCTTCTCTACTATTTGAACTTTTTATTATTTTAGCACATTTATTTTATATGTAGAACATTTGCAATCTTTCTGTAAAGTTTTAAGAACCACAATTGAAATCTAAAGTTTTCCTTCAGAGCTTACAGACATTTTTAATTAAATATATGGCATTTTTTATACTGGTGACGTTTTGCGCTTTAAACTGTGTGCCTGAATATTATGTTACATAGCAGGCATCATAAATTCTCGGCCTGATATAGAAAAAATAAACTTGCTAAAATACATGTTTAAAAACGCACATTCGACCCGACGTTCACGTTGCTAATTCCTTAATTTTCAAACAGCGATCTGCTAATACCATTTCTTCAATAATTAAAATGCTTTAACACTAGAACCGCCGTACCGGTCAATTTGACCGTCTTTCAATTTTAAAGTTTTTTTTTCAACGGAATTAATTTTGATATAATCTTGAAATCCTGTGACTTTTCCTAAATTTAGTTTGGCAATGCTCTCACAAAATTTTGAATATTTTGTAGAACGCAAAGCGGTGTTCTGGGAAATTTTACCTTAAACGGCCGGCCCGGTCAAATTGACCGGTACGTTAAAAATATGTTTTGACAACTTTATTTGTCAATTCTTTTTCTTGGTTGCAACATTTGAAAGAACTAAACAGAACTAGGCATCTACAGCATGTAAATATATACATAATTTCAAACATTTATTACATATAAAGCAAGACATATAACTGCATCAACCGATCAGAGCATATTCCTATTTTTTAGTACTTGTTTCAACATGTTCAGCCTTGCCCTCGACAAAGAACCTGTGTCTACCGTGCTCTTTTTCGTGTCACATGACACATGCGCAGACTTAATTTGGCGCACGCGCACAAAATATTTTGCAAGTTTCAACCTGCACTATTGTGAACATATAAAAGGATCGGTAGTACTCTGAAAGTGCATTCGTCCTGTTTAGTTAGACTGAACAGTACGTGGTCCAGTAAAGGCCTCTCGGTTGCACAGGTTTTAGCGTATTTAGACGAACTGGAAAATCTTGCACCAGGAAATTCCGAGAATGATTCTAAATCAGTTAGTACGGACAGTGAAAACGAAATTTGTTCTCGAGTTGTTGCGAGTGGGGAACAAAATAGTGATGAATCTGACAATGACACAGTTTGTGATGTAACGGTTGCAGTGACTAGTGCTAGTTCCAGTGATAAGTAGGAAGTGAAAACGTCTGTTCGTTCCAATCGCCAGCAAAAGAAACCAATAGAAAAAGGATTTTCCTTCAATCTTGGTGCAGTTTGCAAATCAAAAGACAATTCCCAATGGCAAGTAATTTCTGCGAGTCAGCCTACTGCAGGCAGAAAAACCCAACCCAATATATTCAGGAACAATCCAGGGTCAACAGGCTATGTAAAACAAAAACTAGTTTCTGGAGATTATTTATCGATGACTCGATGTTGAGACACATAAAACAATGCACCGAGACTGAAGCTAGAAGACAACTAGATAGTCAAGACTGGCAATCATCTTTAGGAGATCTAGAATCCTTTATTGCCATTCTATGCGCACGTGGTGCTCAGGATTGCAGTCACTTAGAATTAGATTCCTTGTGGTCTAAAAAGTGGGGAATATCGTTTTTTAGTCAAACGATGTCTAGAAGCGAATTTAGAGAAATCATGCGATATCTCAGATTCAATCTCAAGTCTACAAGGAAAGAAAGATTGGAACATGCCAAGTTTGCTTTAGTTTGTGAAATATGGCAAAAATTTGCTTACAATTGCAAAATTTGTTATGTGCCCGGAGAAAACAGAATAATAAACGAACAACCTTTTCCTACAAAAGCAAGATGTCCATTTACGCAATATATGTCAAATAAACCGGATAAGTTTGGCATTAAATTTTGGCTTGCTGTTGACACTGAAGCTAAATATGTGTTGAATGCCTTCCCATATTTAGGAAAAGACGATTGGAGACCAATAGGACAACCACTTGGTGAATACGTCGTTCTAAAATTATTAGAGCCTTACACCAAGAAAGGAAGAAATGTGACAACGGGCAATTTTTTTACCAGTTTGGAACTTGCAAAGAAATAAGCGAAACTAAACACCACAATTGTTGGAACTGTGAATAGGTCGAGAAAAGAAATTCCCGAAGTAATTAAAAAAAGCAAAGTTTCTTTATATGAAACTGTTTTAGTAAGTAAAGAAAATATTTGCACTTTGACAGCGTATCAAGCCAAAATAAACAAAAATGTTCTCCTTCTAAGTACGCAACATTCAACAGTTTCGATTGATGTTGGTACAAAGAAAAAACCAGAAACAGTTTTATACTATAATAGAACAAAATATAGTGTTGACGTAGTGGATCAAATGGCCCGAAAATACAGCGTGAAGACACCCTCAAGAAGATGGCCAGTCCATGTTTTTTATAATATATTGGATCTTGCTGCAATCAATGAGTTTGCTGTATACAAAGATATCACTGACAAAAAAATAAAACGTCGCGACTTTATTCTGCAATTGGCAGAAGTCTCGCAACAGTCCAATAACAACGAAGAATACGGCCAGGAGGGAACATCGAATCAAAAATGCAATAAGAACTTACAGGCTGGATCAAAGATATATAAGCAATCTCGCAAAAGACGTACATGTCAAGAAAAGAAATGGGAAAATAAGACTTACGATAGATATAAGAACTGTAACAAGAACAGATATGGAAAATGTGGATTTAAAGTAACTTATTGCAAAAATTGTAACGATATTTAAAATACCAAAGTTAAGTTAGAAGTTATGTTAATTAATAAAAACAGTCGAAACAAAATTGAGTTTTAATCACCGGTCAATTTGACCGAGGCGGCGGTTCGAGATATGAGGAATTTTCGGCGGTTCTAGTCTTAACACAGATAATGGGAAATGCTTAGCATAATTTTCGCTAGTATTTTTAAAGCTCTTGTTACAAATAATGAAAGTTTCCAAAACGTATCACACTTTTCCAACTTTGGAAGCAAGATAATAAATTAAGTTAAGACTAAGAACTGAAGGTAATTATCGAAAGATATGTAAAAAGGACTTAGAAATTCAACAAAAACGAAATAATTATGATAAATATGAACTACTCTACACAATTAAACCTGCGAGAAATACTTGCTACGTACCTTTTTGACATAATATTAATCTAAGTTGCTGTACCTTTCTTATTATTAATTTAAAAATAAAGGTCTGTAAAATCCTCTAACAGAAATTGAACTACTTATCAAAATTTTGAAACATATGCAGATTATTCTATTTGAAACAATATTAAATGCTGAGTTTCTAACAAAAATGCGTTATTCAAATTTTTATTGTATAAGTCTTACAAAATGTGATTTAAGGAAACAATTCATATCTCTGTTAATTTTAAAATATCACAGTAGTTTCTTTGGTATTTCCGATTCTTTACCGGGGAGAGACTTCATCAAATACTTAATTACAACGGAAATACCAAGGAAATCATACATTTTCACATTTCACCGATGGAACCCAATATATATTAATATGACAACAGTTCTTGTTCTTCTAAGTTTATCGTTTAGTAAATTTCATCGATTCAAAATTTTGCAGTTTTACAATTCTAGAAGATTGTGACACAGCGTATGTGCAAACTTTTTTGATATATGTAAAATAGGTGAATTTATTTCAATAAAGAACCTTCTTGTATAATGCATTCAATGCGAAGCTTTAAAACTCGCGGAAGTGTAGGCTCGGTAAAATTAAAGGAGACATTGACATTTCGTTGTAATTCCTTCTACGAAAGCGATCCTAAATATTATATAATACTACGCGCTGTAAAAGAGTAAACGGTTACGACCTGACTGGTTGCTTAATAATTTCGTAGCTCCTACAATAAAAACGTATCGCCGATCATCCTACAAGCGGCGGCCATCGCGTTAAATTTCTCTCAACCATTCGTCTTCGTCGTAACTCCCGTACATTCTGATTTTCTAACGTTACGTCGCGGTATGGAGCGGCAGTACGTTCCGTGTTCAAGGTCAGTTAGAACAAGTTCAATGAAAGGTAATGCAAGTCTCTGTGTGTTGTACTCCGTGTACACGTTTTACTCACTGTCTGTGTGTGCGCGTGGTAGAAGCACGTTTTTATTTCGTTTTCTCGATTCTCACTTCCTCGCCTGCCTGCCTGCTTGCTTGCTTGCTTTATAACGATCGTATAAATTGTCTTGTTCGTTTGCTCTGCGGCCGGCTCCCCCTATTCTTTCTCACGTGCTCCAACAACAACAATACAATGAGAGTTCGGATTTTTTCCGTGAAATTAAGTGGGTACCTGTATGTATGTCCACAATACAATGGGCGGTTTTTATTTAAATGGAGATAGTAAATATGAAAAAATGTGTAATTATAGAGTGGAGTACATATTTTGCTCTTTTTATGCCGGTCTTTTGGGTGTTAATTTATCTTAAAAGACTTCACAGTTGAGGTGATTTCATCCAACAAGTGTCTGTGAAGAGAATGAGTGACGAAATACTTTAGAACAGTATATGGGATGAAAATCTTGGAATATATTTTTTTCAGAATATTAATGTCTTTATTTCAGGACCATATATGCATATAATAAATGGAAGAAACCGTTAACAAGTAATATGTATTAAATGTCTACAAAGCATATACAAGAACACCCAAATTGTATTATGAAGGGCGTTTCAATAAGAGCGTAAGATTTGAATTGCGTGCCAGCTTGTCTGTGGTGATGTCTCATGATTATGAGATGCCAAGTTGATAGGAAACAGATGGGAGTTAGTAAACATGGAGCATTACACGACAGAACAACGCGTCCTGATTGTTAAACATTATTATCAAAACGGTGAAAATTTGATTGCCACGATTCGTAAAATTCGTTCAATTTTCGGTCGAAATAATGTTCCTAAGTCATCTACTGTGAAAAGAAGAATCGCAAAATTCGAAAGTACTGGTTCGGTTAGTGATGTGAAATATACGACACGAGCTCGTAGAGGTCGTTCAGAACAAAACATAACGGCAGTTCGCGAGAGTGTGACTGAGAGTCCAGGGACGTCGATTGGTCGTCGTGCACAACAGTTGGACATTACAAAAGCCACCCTTCAGCGTATTCTCACTAAAGATTTGCTCCTCCATGCGTACAAGGTCCAATTGACTCAGCAACTCCTGCCTACAGACCACTTACAGTGAAGAGAGCTCACCAATTGGATCCTTGAACAACAAGAAGTGAATGTCGATTTTGCAGCCAAAATCATCTTCAGTGATGAGGCCCATTCTCACCTCGATGGCTTCGTAAATAGGCAAAACTGCCGCGTTTGGGGATCAGAAAATTCACGAATGATTCATAAAAAAGCAATGCATCCAAATCATTGGACCGTTTTTCTTCGAAAACGAGGCAGGTAATGCAGTAACGGTGAATGGCGAACGTTATTGTACTATGTTAACCCAGTTTTTTGTGCCTCAATTGCACGATATTGCTCTCGACAACATGTGGTTTCAGCAGGACGGTGCCGCTTGCCATACCGCCCGTGAAACATTGACGGTCTTACACGAGACTTTTCCTGGTCCTGTCATCTCCCGGTTTGGTGAGCAGAATTGGCCACCACGCTCTTGCGATTTAACACCTTTGGACTTTTGGCTGTGGGGTTATATGAAGTCACAGGTTTATGCCGGTAAACCCGCGACCATCGAAGCATTGAAGGCCGAAATTAGACGCTGTATCGACGAAATACCGCCACATGTATGCAACACCGTTATTGAAAATTTCGCCAAAAGAGTACGCATGTGACAGCAAAGCCGTGGCGGCCATTTACCAGATGTGTTGTTCCAATCATAATTCCCGAATGTCTAGATTATAACTCCATAAATATTTCAATACTTTGCTACAGAAAACCATGTTTTATTGAACCTTCAAATCTTGCGCTCTTATTGAAACACCTTTTAAATCACTAAAATCGGTAATACGGCAGCAGTTAAGCCATACCAGATATTTATTGACTGATTTTTTAAGAAGTACATTATTTACTTTTTTTATGCTTGCTGGGAGCTTATTAAATAACTAATATTAATAATATACCGGCCGGTCGGAAGCGACCCGAACGCTATAATTGAATTGCTGAGCTGCACTGGAAGTCACACGAAGCATTTTTTTTATCTAAACGGGAAGGAGACATTAAAAAGAAAGATTACTCGAACGAATGATTCAGGCTTTTATTAATTTCCAAAAACCATTCTTAATTCTTGTATTTGTAAAGTTATTTATTTCAAATGAATAGCTAGTTGTTCGTTGAAGCTGGGAATCATAATTTATTAGTGTTGACGTTGTTCTTTTTTGTTCTTTGGAGTACGACGGATTAAATAAAAAAGCAAATGCCCATATACATATTGTATGTTCCCGATGAAGTCGTCGATTTTCACACTGCATAGTACTAAATATATTTTACTTCGGCACTTACAGTGTCTTCGCTTGCTACTACAGGAATTTTAGCTTCGTTAGAAAATAATTTGCGAAAAAATATAACCGAAATAATAAACTTTTTGGCATAATTTAGGTTAAGGCCTGGCGTTTTGTAAAAATATTGAATATTGGTCTGGTTCTAAATTTTGAATTTTTTAGTTACTACAAATACGTGGAAGTTTGGTTTAATATGTTTACCTCTTAAAATCTGAATAGCCTGCGATCCAGAATAACTATAAAATTTGCTAGAGCTTGCTACTGCGCTCGAATTCAAAACACTAATTGGCTTTTAATACCTTGCAATTTTAATGCAACATTATAATGTGTAGGACTTGTTAATAAACACGTTACTTGAGAAAGAATGCAGTTTACATTAAGTATATGTAAAATTTATGTATTCTTATTTCCTCAGAACCTTTTATTTGTTCTACTTGGTTGGACTTCTAAGAATATCGATATCACTATCGTGTTAGAGGCTTCAACAATTACCGTTAGACCATTTCTAGAATCTCTAACGCACTGTGTTACCGAAACAAAATTGAAATTGAGTCGGATAAGTTCTAACACTGGTAGTGCTTTCAGGTTAATAACATGCTTCCTTCAACTGACCAAAGACGATGAAAAAATTCTATAACATTTTCTCTGCATGGCTTATTTTTAGATATTCAAATAAGCATTAGCTCAATTATCTTTTAAACACATGGCCAATTCTATCTCTCCAGTGCTGTTTTCAATATTCCGTGACCAAGTTCAACGGTTTCAGTTCGCCTTTCAGCTATATTCGTCGCGCTTCCCTGCGCCTCCACCATTATTAGATAAACGCGGTGAACGAATCCACTTTACATAACAGCAAAATTAGCAATTTAATTTACGTTTTCCTTTTTTTCTGCTATCTTGGCCACGTTCCGCAGATGGCGTTACAATACAAAGACGTATGTACCTGTGTTCTCAGCCGGTACCGAATATCCAGCTAAAGAGTTCAATTGAAATGACATGTGTTGCGTTATGCGTGCACTTCAATGCGTTAAATTTGTTCCGTACACGCGGTCATTTGAATACATATGTACGTCGTGCGTTCGTTAGCCAGCCGCTGTATAGGAGAGGCCGACCGAGGCTTAATAGAAAACTTGTAAACGGAATACTTCGAAAATGAATCGTATTACCGCCGAATGTACTCGCTAATGCATAAGTGCGCATTTTGTTCGGTGAGTATTAACGAGATGGTACGGAATAATTACAACACATGAGAGCTTTAGATGCAGTTCAGGACGTACACGAATTCCTCATATACAAATATATATGAGGCATTCAATTAGACCTTTGGCGAGTGAACGAAGGGTTTATCGCTCCGTACTGGGACGATAAATTTGTTTGATTACGGTAATATGAACTTTAACGAAAAGACGGCAGTTCTTTTTGAAGTACGACTCACTTTTGCAAAGGACTGTTGGAGCCTAGCAATGTAAATTTTACTATTTATAGTAATCATATTCCTGTAAAATATAAGAAGAAATGTTCCTTTAGGTATAAAGACGTAAATGATAAGCTAACATTAGTAATGTTAATAGATATTATTGACGTTCCTTGTTCACACAAATGTTATAAAGTACATATTTTAAGAATATCTAATTAAATACGTTACTTTGAGAAACTCGTAACCAGACTTGAAGTTGAGAAATTCATAAAGCTAATTGTTCTATTGAAATTTATAATGAAATGTTATTTCTTGCCGTGTGTTGTTACAAGCAATTCATTAACATTATTGAAGTATCTGAATTAATCAACCACGTAAACCATGAAAAACGTTGCTTTAGTAGAAACTGGCCATTGGAGTTGCGAACAATATCAAATTTTGCAAAAATAACTTATGGTAAACTTAAAGAATGGCGTTTCAGCAATTCTGTAAATTTTGAAATAGGTTTTGCAGGAATTTCATCTGCTCCTAAAGCGATTTTTGTAAGAAACAACACGTATTTCAAAAAGAAATAGAATAGAATAGTATTATTAACCCTTAAGCTGTAGGGTAATGCAAATATACATATAAGTAAAAATAACAATTTTTATAAAAGAAGGAAAACTAGACTGAACTTCCGTATATTTGACACCGTTTTCGTTTGCCAATCAATTCATATTCCGACAAGTTGTAACAATTTTGTTCAATTAGATATTTCTTTAAATTACGCTTAAAGATTCAGACACCAATCGAGCTCCGGATGCCCCATGGTAGTCCATTAAACCTTCAAGACAATCCTGGATTTCCAAAAATTTCAAAGGATCAAGCAATTAACTGTTATTACCTTTTCTTTTGCAAATGAATTAATCTGCTTCAATAACCGTTGCAGGTCGTCTCACGTTGATTGCATAATTCTTCGCCAAAGCATTCTTTTGTAAAGAACAAATAAAAAGATCGATTAAGTATGTACATCTACAAAACTACAAATTTTCGTCAAAATTTCTTTGTTTGGTTTTTATCAATTGACAAGACAAACAATGCTTTTTACCACGTCAGTCATTTTTTTAGTTTATTTTAGTGTGTGCCGATTATTGACTTTGTGCTTATTTTGGAATCTAGGGATTTGCGAATGTGTGTTTATTAAGACTTTTTCATTTGTTTTTGTCACCAGAAAAATCTGATAAAGCATTGTGCAATCAAAACGGCTGGTATATTGTAAAAGTGTGGCAATGATCTTAAGCGTATCTTGCTTGGTGCAAATTTCTTCTGTTTTTTCTTTTCCTTGTGAAAAAAGCTTTAAGTAGTGCATAGAATTTATTAGAGTTGCCCTGGATCATCTTCATCAACGTTTAGTATAACAATATATTTTTTTTGTAAGACAGTTTGTCGTTGGGTATATATTTCCACAGAATATCCATTGTTGATTTAAACATATTGTAGTGATACATTTAGTTAAATTATCTCTTTTTCACGGAAAAAATAGAGAAAATAAATAAAAATTGGTGAGACCTAGAATTATGAAGAAACAATACAATATCAAAACAAACAAGAATCAAGTGCCAAAAAGAGTGAAAAAATAGAGCCATACTGTCCTTGTAATTTTAAATATTTTTATCATTCATCTAAAATAATCGCTATTGATGGCTAATTTATTTTTATTGATAGTATTGATAATTTTTAAATATTAGAGAATTGGCCAAAACGAACAATGTCCTCTACCCACAGTAGTTTCTTCAAAAGTAGAAAAAGAAGACATCGATCTACGTAACTTGCCCCAAACTGATACTTAAAGTTAACACTCTCGTAGGCCTGATCCTTTGTAGTAAGTACGTGCATACCTACAAACAGTCGAATGCTTGAAACGACTATTAGCGGCGATCGCCGATCGATGATGCATGAGTGTGCAGTTAGTTTAGTTCAGCTCTTGCGTTACGTTATTCTAGGTGTAATAAATATATAATTAAGTATGTCGAACGTACGGAGGGGTAAGAAACGACCATATGTTGGGAACGTGAATGAATTTATTGGTGACTTTCCAGATATACATATCTTATAGTGGTGTAAAGACTATTGTATAAATTGGATAGTACAAACAAGTTAAAACAATTCTATCTATGTTAACGTGTTTGTACTGTTCAATTTATACAACAATTTTTAATTCGTTTTTATTTTTACAAATTACTTATTTGAAATTGTTCTTATATGTGTAGTATTACCTCAATTACATTAATTGATTTTTGGGTGTACTTCTAATCTTAGTCTAAAATATCTGGGTCTGTTGATGTGTGATGTACACACAAAACCGGTAGCCTAGTCATTAAATAAAAGATATTTGTTGTTACGGTGCAAAATTCCTGCGCCTAGCTGTATAAGTTGTTAGGGTACAAATTCCTGCGACTAGCTGTATAAGTTTAACCCTTTGAATATCGTTCTATTTAATGTTTATCTCGATAGATGACGCCACCTGTTAAAAAGAATAATTATGGTAATTTATTTCAAAACCCCTTTATAGAATTACCTTTTTCTATTGTTACAAGCTAAATTTAGATTTATTAAACATTCTTAGTTTTATACATCCCTAAGTACTGTTTAAAACGGTCATGTGATATCCCTACTTCCACCTGTTGGACTCACGTGATATTAGAGCTAGCTTTTGGGGTGTGTTGCTTGAGCTGCGTGTTGGAAAGGAGGTATCTATAGCTTCGGAACGTAGAAGTAGCCATTTTTTTGCTACCACTTTGTGGGAATACCGCTTCTGGGATTTACGGTTACCTACCTAATTAGGTATGGTATCGGTTCCTGTTGTAAAACATTCACCCGATGGGAAATACATCGTACCGAGCTATGTACTGACGTCATACAACCTTCACGTGTTTTCTCGTTCGACTTCCATTTTCTAATCTTTTTGTTTCCTTTTGGAGCCCCTTATCCAGCGGAAAAAGGCCGTGTGGCAATCCCAAAGCCACCCCAAAGTTCCCAATGAACAGCTAGTGAATGACGCTTCTAAATTTTGTTTATCTATTTTTGCAACAGTTTATTCACTTTTGTTAATTTATTTGGTCATAACGCTACAGTGCGGATCCTTAGGGAAATAGTATATAAGGCACATTTTTGTATAACGTTCAATTTGGCACAACTGTTATTCCCGCGTAATTCTAGAAAAGACGCTATTACATCATCCTTTTGTTTTGCTTATTTACTGGTCATTATTTTTCGTATTTTGAATATACTCACTTGTCTATTTAGTTTTGTTTCGCGACTTCAGTCACTACGACTGGTTTAGTTATTTGTTTAAACATATTGCACACCTGCTTACACGTTTGTATTAAATAGATGTCACATGTTTACCTATTGTTTTTATTTTCAATATATTTAATCTTGTTAAACGTTATTGTGTATTTTTCGTGTACTGATTGTGTGATAATATTTTTGATATACAGTGTGTCTGGAAATTAATGTCAAATTATATTCTAACAATATTTGCGTGGCCGTTCAAGTAATCCGTTACTTCCATACGCAAATTAATCTTTTATTATTCGATATCCTGCGACGAATTTCCTTATTCTGGCGTCGCTAAACTACAGCGTGGTCCCTTCATATTACCTAAATAGGGTGGCGTTTATCAACCCCCACGCCATCTTCGACTGGGCAAAGGGAACCCTACCCCATATCTCTTCTTCAAGTAACAAAATCCTTTACATCATCTACAGTTCCAAAAACATACATCACAACATCAAAATTAAAAGTATCAAGTCGTTGGATTGGCAGCACCCAGACAACGCATAAACAAGAAGAAAAAACAGAATAAATCTGACAGTAAACATATTTTCGAAGATTCATTTAGAAATTCGAATTTAAAAGTCCAACACAAGCTGAAATATAAGCTAAATAGTGTTAAAACTAAACAACAACAGTTTGAAGAAGTAAATTTACGAAAAATGTAGCCGAACAAGTCATAGAAGGGGATTGGAGAGGTCTATTGAAGAGGATATCAAGTTTTTATTTGAAAACAGCAGGTCAGGATTTAGAAGAGGAACAAAACTATACATATGAATAACTAAGTAATTTTATAAAAAAAAATTATCTTTGTGAGTAAAGTACCAAAAATAATAAACTGAACAGATTGTCACCCAATTTAATACTTTTAATTGTTTTAAAACATCTCAATACATTTTTGTTGACGTTTTCTTTCTTATATGTTGTATTTACTGCTGTTATACGCATGTATGGTGTTGAAATAAAGATGTATCGACTTTACTGTCATCTATATGCGTGCTATATATCAATATGTAAATCTATCATGCACCTTCGATCGGCGATCGATGTTAATATTCGCTTTGTCCAGTCGGCACTCTGTTTGTGAGTACATATGTACTTACTACAAATTCTGTGTAGTAAATGAAACTTTTCACCTTGTGGTTTCAATTTAGTTAAAGAAATCTGTTTCAGTCAAAGGGTTTCCTTATAATTTTGTGTGTGAAATAATGCATGTGGGTAGAATTAAACATACATTTGTTGAATAAGCAATATAATTAGAAATTTCGACTACTGTTGTTGAATGAACTTCTTTTTTAATGCAAGTATATTATTACAAGGTGTAAGACAAAGATGCATAAATGAGCTAAGGAAATTCCGAGGGAAGAGCCAACAATATTGCTCTACTTCGCAAACTTGCATCTGTGTGTAGTAAAAATGTAAACATTAGCGGACTTTAATAATATACCTCTTCCTCAGCAAGTATGCAGATATAGTAAAACAATAGCATCGTACAAAATTAAATTTTCAATAAATGGCGAAGTAATTATTATTACTTTGGTTATACAAAATTTAATACATTTATAGTTGTACTGATATTTTATTTAGAGTGAGATTTTAAATAGCATTCTGCTTAAGCTTAACTTTCCCATACGCAGGTGCACTATTTTTTAAATTTATTCAGCGGTTGATGGTCATCAATCTAACAGTATCACACCGCAGCTTAGGACATGGTCAGATATTCTTCGATCTTTAAACGAGTATTCTAGGAGAGCATTAGCGACCCGAACGTAAACTTGAAAGCTAAATACTCTAATGCTGAAGGGCAAACAAAAGCACGTTCGCTCTATCTCTCAGTGTCTTTCTCTCTCACTACGTACATAATAAGAGCTTGAAATTGCTCTAGTTCGTTACCTTGTACTATACTGTATAGGGATTGGAACGCGGTCTATCTCTAACCGGCTTTGCCGAATGACAAATCCTTCCGGCTATAGAGGATGATGACGGTCCGATTTTAATTGAAATTAAATTGTTCTCCTAAAGAGACGCAAAACGAGAATCGAAATAGAAACTTGTTGGACTTTTTGCTTTCGCCGCGATTATGGGCGATCGAAATTATGAGTAAATATCGCCGTTATATACAGATTAAGCTCCAAAAGCGACTAGATATTTCAGTATTTGTACGGCTATATCTCTTTTTTGTTAAATTCTAGTGTAACCGAGACTGTATTGTTCAATTTTTCATGGAACGCGGTTAAAATAGTTCCTCGGCGTTAGTTCGAGCTGGTAAAAACTCGTTATTTAGCATCGATATGCTACTTGAAATAAGCAATAGCTAGACGGTTCTTTTGTTGGAGATTACTTGTTTTCTAGATTTCTTTATTTACATCGACATTAAAGGTTTAGTTATTTAATTAGATTGCAATTGTTGATATTAAAAATATATAAAATAGAAGCAATTAATTATTAATAGCATCATTCCAAATGTATATTTACATAACAACATTTGAAGAAACCGTTTGGATCATTTTAAGAAGCCGTCCATCAAAAAAAAAATTATAAAATTGTTTTGGAAAACAATGCACTTAGTAAACAAGGACAGCTACGCCACTAACGTTGTTCAATTACTTCGTATTTCATGCCTTGTAGTGTTAAAAACGGTATTCAGCGTTTGTAGGGTGCCCCAAACTAACGGGCCATTGTTGTTATCTTCATTATTATTGGTAGTAGGAAATCGGTTAAATTGGCAACCTAGTAATGTGTTTATTGCTGTTAATATGCAGTTAATAAAAAAATGACTTTTTGTATAAAAACTAAAAATTTATTATTTTGAAAAATGGAACCGCTTCGTACATTTTCCAGAATTTTTAAAGATGGCTTCATTTCTGATCTTTATAGGCTATTGTAATATATGTAATAAATTTATCAAAACAGGCAAACAAGAACCAAAAAACAAATTCTGCTCTTTAATAACGAAGATATGGACTGAAGAGAAAGTACCGAAGGAGTGGAGATTGAGACTTATACGAGGGTATTTCGATAAATTTTGATAAATGCTTCCTACCATAGAATAAAAAACAATTTTAAAATGACAGCTTCTATTATTTCTTCGTTTGAAGAAAATTTACGTCCTTTCAAACATTTTTTCATTTTAGGAAACAAATAATAGTCGGACGGAAGTAAGGGAGTCGATGAAGACAGCAATTCTCTCGAAAGGGGACGATGCAAGAAAAAGTTTGGGAACCCCTAGTTTAGAATATCGACATCAATTTTTGCTTTTGCGTGTTCATCCATCGCTAATAGATGATACTTTAACGCACTGAGAAGACTTCGAACGCCATATACATACATAGACTGAAAACCTAACCCTGCTTTGTAGAGCAAAGTTAGTAGCAAACAAAGTCAGTGCAGTTTTACAGAGAGTCCAGGAAGATTGTGTGTAACGTTTGTAGTGCTTACAAGGCTACAGGTATGAAATACAATGGCATATTTCAATTTTTCTTGTTCATAAAGTTTTATTTTTGTATGAACAAATTATTGTTTTCATTTCTGCAGTCTCAAAATTGTGGCCACTTCACATGGAAACTTGCTTTTCTCATAATTTTCTCATCTAAGAAGGCGTTGAGAGATTGATAAAAATCTGATCAACAACGGTGTTTTCGAACGTGAAGAACAACGAGCAATGATACCGCATCGTACAAACCCTAGCAACAGCTTATGCGCGTTTAAGTTTTTCCATCGCGGTAATTGTTTCCTATTATGAAGGATTACTGAATAATTTGACATTCTATGAATAGCGAAATGACTGAATTGATTATTAAATATGCACCGGCCACCAAGCGGAAGCGATGAGCAGGCCATGTTAGGAAGAAGCGAGAGAGATTCGGGGCCATCGTAAATAATTTCGTCAAGCGACGAGCGCTGGCTGTTCAGAACTTGTTGATGTTTTATAGAATAGTGCACAGAGAGAGATAGAAAAAGGTTTTCTTAAAATATTCAAAGCGCCTTAACGGGAACGAACAATTTACGACGTTCGTACGATAGTTTAAGAAGAGAGATGATGCTGGTGGTTGTTGCTGAAGTGTTTTTCTGGCGATTAGTCCTTGGAACGACCGTAAGCTGAAGGAGAATGCCGTTTTTGCAAGAGAAACTTTGTATTATTTACACTCGCTTATTATGTAAGGAATAATGGCACTTTTTGCGGAAATTACATCAAATCTAATTTTGACGAAGGTGATTCATGAAAATGTATTCTTATTTTCTGGAAATGGAACGCTCTAATTTTCTTGTGCGGAAATTTAGAATGCGAAATAATGTGCTGTGTTGCCTTAGATAAGCTGTATGTATTCATCCAGAGCGATTCTACAAAAACTGATAATCTCTTAGTTGCTTGAACTGATTCTTCAATTTAAAGGTCCTCATGAAACTTTTCACCATCGGTATGTTCGGATTAAGAGAACTTTTAAGCGATTGGAGTTGTCCTTTATGTCCCTGCAAAACCATTTCTTCCTATCATATCTCAATCAAGATTTGGTTAGTCGCCTTTTCCTAAACATTTGCGCAGATTGCACTTTCTAGATTCTCGTATGTGACTGTGGGGAGACCATTGTTTTCCTGTCATCGTTTTAATGGATATCTAGTCTGATATCATCAGATCTTGCCAATTCTATTTCATTATTGACTTAATGAATTTTAAAATTTACATTCCTATTTCATTTAGCACTTCTTTTTGCACGGTGTTGCCGGACAGGTGTCACACGAGCGAACACATTTTTATTATGGATTTAGGAAAATAAATGTTCTTTATAAAAGTTTTTGCTTGTTCTAAAATTTAAAAATAATACCAGACTTTTAAAATAAATTGCTTAATACTCCATAAAACGGCTGTTTTTGCAATTTTTGAAACCAGGAGCTTCTCTTCTATTTGTATAGTGCAAATATCTCTGTAGCACTTTTACATAGCTTTAGATGAACTACTTTCAAGCAGTAATTAATTGTTAAAATGACACGTACTACAAAATGAAGGAGAGAGGAGTTATGTGTTGTGGAAGGCGATGGAATTATAGAATAAATGCAAAATGACAGACTTTGGTTAACTTATTAAGCATTCCTTTTATTTAACGAAAGATATTAACACATTATAGTCATTGGATGTGAAAATCAACAGACATTTTACACAGTATCAAGATATTAAAATTTAGAGTTGCTTGTAAGTTTTGAAACAAGCAGAAACTTTTATAAATAATATTTTTTTCATAAATCCATAATTTTTCCTCTTGCAATATCTATCTGGTAACATACTGTATGTTATTTCTGATGATATGGCTGGAGGTGCTAGTGTTTCGGTTCACGAAGAGAGTTTTCATTCTAGTTTTGCCAAATCTTCTGACTACAAAATTAGTTGCACTAATATATGGTGAATGAAAAGAATGTCTTCGACTGGAATACCAAGACATTTACAAAGATATGTATAATCCTTGGAACCAATCTTTATATCTGAGTCGCTTTATTTTTTGGGCTACCAGGATATTTTCTTGTTACGAGATAGGCACCATAAGTTCTCGGCCTGACAAGCTTAGACAGGTTCTAGCATGTTCAAACTCCGTTGCGTCATAATTGCACATGTGCGAGGCCTACACTATACAGTTTGCGACACTGAACGGCTGTACATACGTCGATTGCAACAGTGGAATACTATGTACGTATGTGCATCGTGGCGATTGTGACTCAGCGCCCGCATCCCCCTACTACCGTTACACTCGTCTCACCCAGCAGCGTACGCCTTCAGTGCGTTAACAGAGGCAGTAGGCATAATTTCGTTGGGACAGAGAACGATTACGGAATTTACGTATTATGTATTCGCAAATTATGTTTGAAAATGAGTTCTCATATTTATGTTGTTGCTGCTAGGAGGCGTATACGAAACCAAAAAGTAATTCTAAATAAAAAATGAAAAGTATTCTGATGAAATAAAAGAAAAGAAAAATAAATACTCTACATAACTATGTACAAAATAAATAAAAATTCTAAATCGGTTTACGACAACGTTACTAGCCGTATCCCCTCTCGCGTCCGCCCTGGCTCTGTCGCACGAACTCGTGCTGGCGAATATAATCGATATATGCGTTGTTGTTGAACTGTGTTGTTTTCTTCATGTTGTATGTACAGCCGATTTGTGTCGCAACGTATATATATTACGGCTCGAAGACTAGTAGTTTTTAGTAGCTAGCCAGACAACGTGAGCATGAAAATGTCTCAGGTAATGAAAATTGATTTGAATATTCTTTGTAATGATAATGATCTAGTGTTTATCAAGAGCCAAATAATATCTCTAATATAAACACGAGTTCAATATTCAAATTAACAATTTATGATAATATTAAAAATAAAAAAACCTTATAGAACTCTTCCAAGAACAGTTTAGAATATTGAATAGTAAATACGCTTTCCTTTATTTTTAAATTCCCTCAGCTATTATGCCACGCTACTATTACGGTAAGTATTCTATATTAAATTCGAATAAATTTGCATACATAGTAGATAAGATTCACTTATTGTCAAGTATTGTAAATGCTTCGGGTTATCGATAAGGAAATATGCAAATTCTAGGCGTTCAACAAAAGAAAATATTAGCAAAGCACATAAGTATTTATTATTTATAGGTTATTGTTGAAATAAATGTAATTTCCGGCCTTTTGCGCGAGAATAACTTCTACGCAGACTAAATAAACTGTCCATAGTGTTGTATCATGTAAACCTTCGATCGTTTTCTACAAACTCAACGTTTTCTGTTTTTAAGGGTCTTCTTATCGACAAATTAATAATGTAAATTCTAGAGAAAGTATTCCATGTTCTAATAAACAGTAATGTATTAACTTTTTACATATGGCGATACAAAATTGTAACCATTCATTGTAACCATAGTTAAGAAGATGAATGGAAGATTTGCTCGTTTAAACCTACGTTTCGGAGAATTGTTTCTGAAGTATTTTGGGAATATATCTAGTTTATACAGTAGAAAATATTCGAAATATCGAAAACCGAACATATGTGAGAAGTATGTGAATGTACAGGTTTTTCATTTTATTTTGACCAATACTTATTTCCGTTACTATTGCAGATACAATAAAAAGTTGATATCTATCAGAATTATATACAGAGGGCGCGGCCAACAAAACATAGCTTTGCTTTTTTTAACGAAATACCCTATATATTTTTATATTTTCGGATAGCTTTTCATTTCCTAATTCCATAGGTGTTATATGAGACTATTTTAAGTAATTAGTGGCTTATTTTACTAAATAAAATTAGGAAATATTCTGTTAGAAAATAAGGAGGTTCTGAAAATGATATGTAAAAATAAAACAATGACTTAGTTAGTAGAAATATATATTTGCGTAAAAAAATAAAAACCAATACGTTACAAGAAGAGGAAGGAACTGTGTTCGAATCTACAAACTCCTTCTCCAATTGCGTTTGTCAATATATACCGTCATGTAAGAAATACAAAAAAATTTAAAATTTTAAATGAAGAACATCCTAATACGTTACTGTATTTTGAAATTAAAAATTAAATACTTGCCAGCACATCTCACTAAGTAACTTATTTCCTAATTATATTACGTAACATTTGGAAAATAGTTTATTAGCTGCCGTTAGATAAAAGCATCTTCATAACCCATCGAACCTGATGATTACATGGCGTATAAAATATTATCGGTCTAAGAGTCAACAGAAGTTCAGAACAGGAGAACTATAGTTTTGCCAATAAATGAGTGGAAGTCAAAATAATTACCCTAATGAAATTGCATTTCTTTCATCTCCCATGCTTTAACAGAAAAAATTAGCGCTCGAGGAAACCAGAAAATGATACAAAGAAAAAAGTAATACAAATAAAAAGCCTGAAAGGAAGTCAATACACCTATGGCGTGGAATTTTCCGAAATAAGGTAGTTGGGCCAATTTTTTATAGTTTCAGATTAACAGCGGAAACATATTTAATTCTTCCGCATCTGCCTTTCAGTGTGGAGGTACGGAAATTATTTGGAAATAACTATTCCACAAGCAAATAACTTACCGCGAAACTTCATAAGAAATCAATTAAACATGATTTGGCAACAAGATGGAGGACCACCGCATAATGTTTTAGCAGTTCAAGGGCATTTAAACGATTAATTTCCGGTGTGGATTATCAATGCCGGAACTATTCAATAGCCATCCAATGGCCCTACTTTAATACTAATAATTGTTTCTCATGAAGCTTCCTAAAAGAAAAAGGGAATTTCATTTCCAAGGCAAGCATTGGACTAACATTATCTGCGAGAAAATTTATGAATTAATAATTTCAACGAAAGAAGTAATAAGTGTATTTATAATGCCGTACAAACCTTAAGAAGGCGATATCAGTAGACAACAATGGAGGTCACTTTGAGCAGTTCCCTTAAATTTAAATTAAGCAATGGATAAATATTTCTCAAATATGTTTGTTTTTGCATGTACTTCCTACTGATTCTATTTTTGACGTTCTTTAGTAAAATGAGTTGCTAATTATATAAAATAGTCTTACATAATTTTATATTTGGAATTAGGAGATGAAGGGCTATCCAAAAATAAAAAGATATACAGGTGTCCTATTGAAAAATCTATTTTGTTGGACATGCAATTTTGAAAATTATCACATTTTCAATCGGTAGAGATAAAACACTATAACTTTTATTCGCAACATTTTTTTGTATCTGCATTAGTAACGGAAATAAATAGTGGTCAAAATAAAATGAACATACATCTGAGTCCTGTACATATGTAGTTTGATTTTGTTTCTTACAAAACTGAATCTTCCAAAAAATGTTTGCCATGCTGCAAAAAATTCGACCCTTTACTTGTTTCATCTTTATTTGTACTTCTAAAACTCTGGACTTGCGACCTGGTGTATATAAATTTAGATTGACACTCGTATTATTAAAAGGTATCAGTTTGCTGACTTTTTGTTTTGCATTTTGCCAACAAACGAAGAATGATGTTTATGTTAACAAATTTGTAGTCGATAATCGAAAGATATTCAGTGTGCCTTTGGAGCCAGAGCAGTATCTTTAGTTTAAGATATTCGCAGCCAATATTATGCTGCTCAAGTACTAGGCGTTACTCGTTCAGCAGTCCAAAGAGCCGTTCAGCGTTTTAATGAAATCAGCAGCGATAGTTCGTCAACGACTAGCCGAATCCAATTTAATGTCTAAGAGACCAGCCCAATGTCCACAGCTATCTGTGGAACACCGTAGAACATCAACTAGCTTTTGCTCAAGAACACGAAAACTGGAATCACGCCGATTGGAGCAACGTACTATTCGGATGAATCCAGATTTTGCCTAAGATCACCAGATGGCTGGGATTGAATTTGGAGAAAACAGGAAGAGCAATTTGCTCAACGCAATATTGTGGAAAGAATTAGCTACCGGGGAGGCTCCGTTATAGTTTGGGCTGGCATAAGTAGTGAAGTTCGTACTGAATTGGTGGTGGTTGATGGTGGTTCTATGACGGCTGTAAGGTACATAAACACCAATTTAGAAGAGCACGTGGTTCCTTTTGCTTCATTTATAGGGCCTAATTTCATTTTTATGGACGATAACTCACGTCCGCGCCGTGCTCGGATCGTTAACGAATATTTAGGCGAAGTCGGGATTGTGCGTATGAATTGGCCAGCTTTCAGTCCCGACTTCAATCCAACAGAACATCTTTGGGACAAACTAGGAAGACAGATTCGAGCACATGTATCTCGTCCAAACAACGTGGCTGAACTTGCTGCAGCGCTTCAGGTAGGATGTGATGTAGACTAGCCTCCACGTGGTGCATCTCGGACAACGTGTTTACACGATTAAATTGTCTATGCGACCTGCGTGCCAGACAATCTTGAAAGAAATCTCCTGGCAACCAAGTAAATTTCGATATGACACAAACAAATCTACCTAATGGATCTTATCAGAATCAAAAGACAAAGGCCCTTGGACTTACTCTAAAGGTTTGACAAATTAACATTTTTAAAGTTACTGCATGACAATAACATCGACATTGCTTTTGTTCAAGAAATCCACAGCAAAGACGAATCGCAGCTGAGTTCGAGAGGGACTTACGTACGCAACTCTATTGCTAATGCCCGCCTTCTCTCAATATGCACTGAGTGCGGCAAAGAACAACAAACTGCGCGACACATAGCCTCTGACTGTCCGTTCCGAAAATACAGAGGGTCACTGGAAGACTTCACAGTTATGTCACCCAATGGCTACAAAATGTCGATGTTGAATTTTAGTATGTTTTCGATTCTGTTAGGTACTATCTATCTAAGTATGTTGTATACATTTATATGTTGTATGTTCATTTCAAATCTAGTGCAATGGCCGTACGATATATATATAGGTAGATAAATAGGTAGAATGGGAACAATTGCAAAATGCAACAAGCTGGGCATCCGGGGGGTATTTCAATTTAAACATTTTAGGCCCAAAGAACTTTCTGGAACATTTTGTAATTTTCTGGAAAATTTGATCAATGGCCGAAGAGCTTTTTGGAACCTTCGAGAACCTTCCATGGACCATTCGTGAACCTTATAGAAACTTCCGTCCCCGCTACTGCCACTTGGTCAGCCAAGTCACTTGAAAGTATGCTACACAACACCAATCTAAAAAATTTCCTTTTAAAAACGGTTAGCACCATTGGATTCAGCATACTAGAATTAGGTTCACCCCGCGGGTGCCCAGCTTGTTGCAAAAAAATCTCCAATTCGAGCACAGTGTAATTGGCGAAGGCATATCTAGACTACTTATTAAATTATTATAATTCTCTAGAAAACTTATAATTTGCCCCGTTCTCACCTAATAATGAAATAGCTTGTATGTATTTAAATGCTATAAAGTATAGGAAGTAGTTTTTCTTCTTATCGTTGCTAACATTCACCAGCATTGCCAAAACAACAGCCAAACTTATACTAAAAAAATATAACAACCCATTATATACTTATACATAGCTTTAAATGTTTTAAATGCTATTTTTGCTTGGATATTTTAACGCTGTACTTTAAATAATCAAAACATAAATAAAATAAGATAGATAACAAGCACTTTTGCATGCACCTTAATTCGTACGTAAGTAATGTAAGTACATACATACGTTGGAAATAAACGCCAGAGCACCACATTTAAAAGCCAAAATTACCGAAACACAACGCCTTTGGAATTCTGCCAATCGATTAATAAAAACCGTCTCAGCATTACAATTAAAAGCAAAAACATTATCAAACAACGACCGGCTCGAGACCAGAGAAAAAAAGGTTTATTTCACAGTTACCTTGGTCGTTATGACAGTTTGTTTAATTTCTTTCGGATTCAAACGAATGACAGTACCGAGAAATGCTTTCGGCGTTAGCTATTTATTTTCGACTGAGAAAAAAGTTGGTTTCTATAATTGTTTCGGACTTCAAAAGCTCTACTAGGGATTTCTTATGCAATAATTGATGCAAGAACAGTTGAATAGCATCACATTTCATTTGTGTATATGTACTCTTAGCTACACACAAACGTCGGGTTTTCAAAATCTGCATGTAGGTAAGGGGCAAGGAGCATTAATTGATATACAGTGTGTTCATTTGAAAACTTCCCAGGAGGCCTACATACAAGACTAAAAATTATTAAAAAATGCAGACACGTCAATTTTTGTTTCGAGGGGGAACCATCTGGATTAATATATCATGATACTAAACTCCCCCCCCCCCACTCCCATTTGCGACACATCGTTGGAAAGGTATTTTCATTACGAATTCAGTAGTATATCTTACTTTGACATTTGACCAAGTTCTGGGGATTATAACAGAAAAAATATCAGGCTAAGCAAGAATTGTAAAATTATAAACTCATTAGACCAAGTGAATTAGAATTGTTCCCCTTTGTTGAAGTTATACCCATAAGGTTAATTAGAATATGCATTAGTATTTAGATTATAAGTTGATTACCGTAAGTAATATAGTAAATAGTTTGTATTTAAGCCTACTTTTAAGGGAGTTTGTGTTGAAACAAGTGTAATTTTGTACTATAATAAAGTTGAATGTGATTTAGTGAGTGTTGCTCTATAATAATAGAGCAGTTTATTTTCCTTTAATGTCTATTGTCAGTTAATCGTTGCCGAATTTAATCAAAAACATCCTGATGACACACACATCACAGATACGTATTAGACCTTGTTAAAAAAATTATAGAAACTGGTTCTGTACTTAACAAGAACGCATCGGGAATAAAGTGTTGATGAAAGTAGACAAATAGAAGTTTTACATAGGTCATTTCGACGTTAATCCTCGTGCATCCATTGGGAAAATAGCTTCCGAAACGCAACCCACCATAGGTCCCGTGCACAAAATTCTGAAATTACATAAATTCCATCCTTAGATGCATATTGTTCAACAGCTCAATGAGGAGCTCAATGATTTTGATAGGAAAATGGAGTTTTGTGAAACGATGACAGAAAAAATTAATAATAATGAGATAAGATTATTTGATATTTGTTTCAGTGATGAATCAACATTCTACTTAAGTGGTTTTGTAAACCACCATAGCTGTAGATACTGAGACAATGAAAATCCTCATTTATTCAGAGAAGTTAAAAAATTAACCTTTGGGCTAGTATACTTGGAAATGAGGTAATCGGTCCTGTTTTCATTGATCAAAATCTTACCGGCGAACTACACCTCGAACTATTACAAAATACAATTAATCCCTTAATAATACAAAGTTTGGAAAACCAGCAACATCAAATGGGGAATTAATTAATTAATTAAAACGAGTTTTTCTTCTAAGAAGATGGCCCCTGCATTATGTCGCGACGGTTAGAAATTGGTTGGATAATAATATTCCAAATTATTGGATAGAGCGGCGAGGGCCAATTGAATGGTCCGCCTGCTCTCCAGATTTGACCCCACTTGATTTTTTCTTATGGGGACACCTGAAAACAGTTGTGTACCAAACACAACCGCAGAATATTAGCGAACTTAGACTTAGAATTACTGAAGAATGCAGGCGTATATCACCAGAAATATTTGAAAAGGTCAGAAGAGAATTTGAAAATATCGCATCTGAATTGGTCTTTTGGAAAGTTACAGAAATGCGGAACCTGGACATTACAGGTTCAATTTGCAGTGCTGTAAACTTCTGGGTTACTTCCTCCCATATAGTTTGAAAATCATTTTGTCTTTAAGCACTTAAACTCTCAATACGGTTGTCAATATAATTTTCTAAAGTACTTACAGTATGTGTAAATAGAAGCACGTTTTACATAAAACGCGTTATTTTAAAGTAGGCAAGTCAGTCTACATAAAAAATTACCTAACTATTTACGTAATACGCACATATATCTCCCAATTGAAAACAAACAATAATTTTTGGTATTCAAACAATTCTCGCGTTAGCAGGGAAAAATCTAGAAAAGGAAAGAGACAATTCCACCTCGTTAAACTTGGTATTGAAAGCATTCATTTTCAAGACTGTCTAAACATTTGGATATTATGGCTTTTATTAGTTACTCGGGTAAACATTCAGAAATCAAAAGAATGTATATTTCATCTGATTCGCTGTTTGGTATTTGTTATTTTACGAACAGTTTCGAAAAAAAATCTCTGGAAACGTTATTAATGCTTGTCAGCAGATGTATTAATTAAGTGATTTGCCTAACTTCACTTTTGCGAATTAAACTTGCGGCATAACCTGAAGATTTCTTAAATAAACTTCTACATGCTAAAAGCGTCCTGGTAGTGACGCGACTTATTATTGTATGGAGTATTTATAAAATAGAAGGTTTATTTTGTTACAGTGTACTTTTGGTTCTTTCTTCTGAAAGACGCAATAAACAACAGGTTTATTGGGTAACAAAAATGAAAAATAAATTCGAAATTGAATATATATATTATGATGGAAATTACCCTAAGATACTTCACAGGATAAATTACTAGAAAGGCATGACATCCTGAGTTTGAATACAAGGAGGGATGGCTTCTGCGAGAAATTTGTACAGAAATTGCTTCGAAATGTCACAGATTTCTCCTACATACTAGAATGAATGATCTTTTTGTGCCAGGTTTGAATTTAAGATGTGATAGTAGCTTCATACTTCCATTGGCGAGGACTAACATCATGGGACGAGCCCCGATGTATACTTTGTCCAAGGCTACTAATAGGTGATGTGATTTGTTTAAGCAAACCTTATTTCAAAAATTGTATACATCTACTCTGTTTTTACAGTGTATAAGAGATACCAGCTGCAGTTTGCCCACCCCAGTAAATTTTCTAGGTCTACACTCATAGGGTTATTATTATTATTACAGCTTGGTCGATTATTGTTTGTGTAATTCAGAAAATTGAGACAAGGGAGCTTTCATGATTATTAAATCTGTGAAATAAAGTATTTACCATTCTGAAGGAATTATTTTCCTCGTTTTTCTTCTTCTATTGGTCGTAGAATAGATTACAGCAAAATTATTTTCATTTAGATTGTTTTGTTACTTGTTGTAATTGGAAACAAGTACACAACAATGAAGAAAATTCAAACCGTGGCACACTGGTAAGAGAAATCGTCTTATTTGGAGAACTGTTTTCTTCCGAAACTGACCGAGAAAAAGTTAAATTAGTTTGCTTCATTCTAACAAAGAATGCTTTGCCCTAAGATTCTGACTTGAGAAGCCGCTTCTGTTCTTAGTTTTCCTAGACACGCTTTTCTCTGCAGCTACAACACGATATAGATGAATTATAGACGATCCTGTTATTAGGGACAGTAACTTAGAACAGGAAATGAGTTTAGGATAAAGAAATAAAGTTATTGGATTTGTTTGGCGTCCTCTTGAATATGTTTAAGGATACTTTAGAATAAAGGTAAATAAACAAATAATTGTTTGAATCCTGTTGTTAACACTATCAGTTAATAAATTTGAAAACAAATGAAATTATATTTGTTTTGCCAAAGTTGAAACTGTGTATACTGACATACCTCTATTTTTAGGACAGCTCTTTTTTGAGCAAATTGAAATTACAGTGATGTTTGTGTGGTGATTATATGGTATTTATCCTTAAAGTTCGGCATATCATTCGACATGGATTAGCACTCTTGGTACTGTAAATTTAACATTTTTCCAGCGATGGAGCATCATAGCCATTGTTGACAAAATTATCATTGAGGATTTTTAAATTTATCATATAGAATAGCGGATGAGACAGTTTAAGGACTCTGCTATTTCTAATCGCTACCAAGGTGTTTACTTTGGAAAAAGGAATGGCTTGAGGAAAATTGATATAACAGCCAGAGGCCGTAAATTTGAAATACCGATCTAATGGTCTGATTCGATTAGCCAATCACTGTGGTGTCAAGAAATGGAACGGAATTTTCCCTTTCACACTCTAGAGTAAATTATAAACTGTGACGGAAACTATTGAACGATTCCAATTCAATAACAATGCAAACCAGTTACTGTCGTAAAAATTGATGATAAAGTCATGCACATACTGATAAATGAAGGGAAGATCAAAAAGTGATATCGGAATGATACAATTAAGTAAGTGGTCCGTATCAGAATGCATTAAAAACGAACGGGGACGAAGGAAATAAGAAAGCACTAATCACGAAGAATATTAGTGTGCTCGGACAAATGAAGCTAATTAGCTTTAATAATATGTTGAACCAAATTTAGTGGAAGATTAATTAGTAAAAGAAGCATTACGTCCTAAGAAACAAGGACGTAGTTGTCAAGTATCAAGTCAGACGTGCTATTCAAAAGACTGCAGAATATATAAAATTACTATTTGTTAAGTAAGACAGAAATTTTCGATATAAATTTAGATAGGTTGTATGTTAGCGGACCAACGAAAGGGAAAATCGGGCGTAATGGACAATTGGCTTTAAAAACTTTTCTTAATAGAATTTAGGAATAATTTAGGCTTTTAGAATTGAGATTTCATAGTTTGGCAATTGTTATGGTTACGTTGCCTAGCAACAAGCCCTTTGAATCCACCTGGCGTCACAGGAGACAATTTTGCGCTCTTTCTTAGATAACTTTGCATAACAGCAAAAAGAGACTGCCAAAACATTTATTACCACATATCGTGACATTTCTTTAGTTAAAGAATAGAATGTGTGGTATCGTTAGCTTCACCTTTCGGTTACCTTTCCAAGAACGTAAAAATATACAAGTTGATCTATTTAAAATAAGAAAGCTGAAGCCACTTTCGGTGATACCGGAAATGTAATTGAACTGGCGATAACCTCAAAAGATAGCTCATAATAAATAAAAATCAACTTACTTTTTTCTGAAAACGTTAGCTTCAAAAGTTAGTATTGGATGTGGATAGTGACCGATACCACGAATTTTAGCATTTTGTCCTCATTCTTACACTGCGTAAGAGTCATCACAGATTTAGCCTCCTGATTTAGATCCTGATTTTGTGAGTGCACAGATCAAAGGAACTAAAACTAGATGGCACATCCTTCTATTTATATAATTAAGTTAAAATTATTAATAGAAGCGTTATTTGAGAGTGTGACCATTTACTTTTTAGGATTGGATACAAGCTTTTTCACATTTAATTCAAGTAATGTATTTATACTGACTACGTAATGCATGTAGATATTTTGTTATAAAATATAGTTTACCTCAATAACAGTGACGGTTAGTTAGACCACTAGGACGACGCCCTCTTTTCATTAATTCATACCACCTTCGATCGAAATGCAAAAAATTTGTTAATAGTTTATATGAAACTGTATACGTCATTATTGTTATTGTTATCATGATATTAAGAGATGTAGTAAATTCATTGTGGACTAAGTATGTACAGAATCTTGAAGTTAGAGAAAATTAACAGGTTTATAACGATTCAAAGGAACTTTGTATTTAATACTCATTTTCTCTTCAACAATATTTGTAATAGAATTGGTTTTTGGATAATTTCGAAGAATTTAATTAAAAAAAAATGAAATAAATATATGCAGGCTCTTACCATATCGTAGGCTACCAATTTCTCTGGCGTCGCGGATAGCTGATTGTCGAAGTAGTTGATCTCGGTGAAACGGTTAACGATGAGGGTGCTTGGCGCGGTCAAGTGGCTAGTGTACATATGAGGGGCGCATTGGGCGCAGGGACAAGGCGCTGGCAGTGTAGCTGCTGCTGTCGCTGTGGCTGCCTGCTGATGGTATACCGGTGGTGCTGCTATTTCGGGACAGGGCACGGGACAAAGGGGCACTACGTAAGGGATTTGGGCGGGTGCGTTCAGAAAGTACGTCGTGATTGCTTGGGATGGACCGCCGTCGGTGTAGATGTGACAGCGAACCGCAAGGCCGCCGTACCAACCGAATTGATAAAACTGGGCTTTTCCTAAACTTTCTTCACTGTATTCGCTTTTTTTAAATATAGGTTATATTTATTGAGTTTCTCGAGATTTTTTCTAAAATTTTTCTAAAACTTTACTTCTAATTTACCTCCTTATTTACTTAAGATTTTTTGTATTTGATTGTACGCGTTACCCGATATCTCAGCTCTTATTATTTCCTTATCCTTGCTTAATTGGATTGTCTTCTTATAATTGATCAGATTTGATTAGTCTAGATATTGCACGATTGTCTCAATTTCTTTATTTCTTCACAAATAGCAATAATATCTTTAAGAGCTAATATAAATACTTCCTAACAATTTCCTAATAGGTATATATATATAATATATATATATAGATTTTTCTTTTTTATTCTTTTAATCGATAAAATTTTAAAATAACTGAGCAATATAAACTTTGATTCTTCTTCACAATAAAATATTATATACTGAGATTAAACCTACAGATATGTATTTATATAAGATAATAACAATTTCTTTCTTACTTAAATTCAAAAGCTTACAATAGGATATTTCTAGATATTTTATATTATTATTACTATTTATATTTATTAAAAAAACAATAAATTAATACTGAATACGTATATTTGAATTGCAATTAGCACAACCTTCGATTTACTTTTTTGCTTATTTATTTATGTTATATTTCGCTTACAGTTTAGAAAAAAAGGTTAAATATTCTTGTCCAATTTGTTATTTAGAGAAACGAAAGAAATTGGGGGTAGTTAAATGTGATTGTCCGAAAAAGATATGCTTCAATTTTTAATTGAAACGTTGTAGGAAGGAAGTCTTTTCTTTGAAAATTCTTTTTTTTTTTCTTTAGTATATTCCCCTATTTACAACACTTTTTGAGTGAATGATTGTCGTTCTAAATTACACAAATATATGTTGTAATATATATATATATATATGAAAAATTCTTATAGATATCTTTCAATGTTAATTAATATATAGTACAATAGTATATTAATTTTAGTTTAATAGATAATATTGACTTGATTGCGAGTTTTTAACATGTGTCACACGTTAATTATTTTTTTAAGTATCTCCTAGTATAAATTACGCTAGATTTTCATTAATATTAATATAATAATAAATACTTTTTTTAATTAAATATATGATGTGTATATTGCACTGGGCCCTTTTTCTCTGATTGAAGCTCGGTTTTTTCTTGTTTTTCCTATTTTTTTCCTTAAACAATTAATTCAAATTTAATTTTAGTAATCTTTTTTTTTTGTTTTGAGGACGGTGATTTCTCGCGTTGCGTTTTATTGTTGTTAATTTGCTGTACGTGTAATGTACTCTGTACGATGTTTGTTGTCGGTTTGCGGGCAAGTTAGAGGAGGTCAAGAAACTCAAACCGATCCTCTCACTATGGCTAACCGTTAATCTCAACGCGGCTACGTCGTGCTAGTTATTTTTATTGTTATTACGAAAGTTTTATCGTTTTACTTTTAAAAATACTTAAAATAGTCTCTTTTCTGTATAAGTTTAATTTTATTTATTACACGAAGATGAAGGATATTTTTTTTTGTGTATAAGAGAGCTTTATATTAATACTTAATTTATGTATATGTATATAATATAGATATTATTTATAATCTAATATGTATATATATAATTCTACTTATATTAATATAATTTGAATGCTCATATATTTTTTGGAAATATACAAGCATGTACGATTGAATTTTAATGATTGTCGTAAATTCTTGTTGATGGACAAGACTGCTTCACTGCTGTCTATGCCGTCGTAAAAATGTCGAAATAAATAAATTACTTATACGATATATATCGCTAATAATAAACAACAATAAATAATTATTACTTCTTCGTGCTTTGCTTTAATCCTTGCTTTCTAACTTTCTTGTTTGTACTCGTGGTAATTTTTCGCGACGCAAAAAATGTGTAGGATTTGAAAGGTTTTCCTCTTCTTTTTCTTTAAGCAATTTTCGGGGTCGTCCTTTCAAATGCTACCACCCGAATAGAGCTATCATATGAGATAGAGTACGAGAGAAGAGAATTTACACAACTAGCAACAATAACGTGTATACGATTTACATACAATATCCAAACAAATTTGTTCCTATACAAAACACTCGACTCGATTTTCAAAAGAAAAGAATTTAATTAGTAGATAATTTACCTTCTTATTTTTCGTGTGTATTCGGATTATCGGATTCTTCGTCCTTCGACGTTATTAGAGGAAAAATAAAGGGCACACCATATAATATATACTGTTGCTGGGCTCTTTTCCTTTGGCTTTAAAATTTTCTCTTTCGTATATTCGATTAGCTTTTTTTTCTTTTCTGTTATGTTGAATGTTGTTGCTGTTGTTGTTTGGAAAAAAACGAATTTGCACTCGGTCTCCCCGTTTTCTTTTAGCTTAATTTTAGTGTAGAGATTTGACGAGAGTTAGACGACAGGTTCGTAGATATTTTTCTATATAATCAAAAAAGATGAAAATTAATCGAAGATTTTTTGATTAAAATTAGTAATAAATATTTCAATGATATCAAAGATAAATTTAATATAGGCAAAAAACAGATCTTTTAAGATTTGACAGCAGATAGACACGGCGTTCTTAATCGCGATCTTTTCTCAGATCTTCAGATTCTCTATCGATACTGATCGTTCTTTTTTTTGTTTTACTTAGCTTGCTCTCAGCGTTTAGCGATGTTCGCTGCAACTTTCCTCGAATGGATAATCAATCGGAATTTGATACAATGTCGTATAATAGTAGCACTTTTCTCTTTTATTATACTTCTTCGCAAAACGATCTTTCAGAACACCCGGAAGGATTGATTCGATATATATGATGTATGATTGATGGTATGTATAGGATGTATACGCTGAATGTACGGATACGATACGATTAGTGTTGAAGGACCGGTGATGGTGTGGAATATAGAGTAAAAATAGTAGTTCGTAGGAAGTTGAGAGGTTGTTGTGGTGGACCGCCGCACTCGCTGGCTTTTTAGCCCGGACTGCACGGATCCAGTACACAGGCGAGGAGCACCTCGGCCGCGGCTGTCGAACCTGCGCACAATCCTTCCCTCCGCGCCGTTCGTTCCGTCTCTGTTGGCGTGCGCGTTCCTCCGGTCCTCCGATGGACGCTCGCTCGCCGCGCCGCATCGTGTATTGTGCGCGCGTACGTGTATGGCGGGAGAGCATAAGGCGGAGAGAGTGTGTTGTGTTACTCTTTACTCCCGTGCTCCTGTGCGCGTATGGATTCTATGTGTGTGTATGCGCGAGTGTATGGGTGTTCTATTACATACAGTCAGCAGTAAAATTATTATTGTTAATTATTAGGGGATTTCGTTTAATTCGTTTTTAAAACGCGAACGTTACGATTTTCGCAATAATACAAGAATACTAATTTCTTTTATTCAATGGATAACTATACCCATAACATTTTTATTTTTCATTTTTACAGAAAAAAAGAATTGCTTATTGCAAAAAGCCTTTTACAATAATTAGAGTAAATTAAAAATTAGGAAAATCGGAAATTTGTCAGGAGTAAAGTGCCAGTGTTCCAAATATCATTAGAAGTTTACATATGAAATTTGCGTGCCGTTATCCATTATTGGTACTTCTAATTTAGTTGGGCCTGGTTTTATGTCAACAAGCTTATTGCGACTAGTCTTGACAGTTCCGAAGTATTTATCGGCGGCATGTCAATTGTTCTGAGGTTCAAAGAAATATATAACAAACAGTTAAAATCCGTAAATGAAAACACTCAAAGGTTCCCAAACTCTATCAGTCCGCTGTTTATTCCCTACGGGCACGGGGCGCCGCGGCGTACACTTAGGGAACCCCTGCAACGCCTGCACTATATAAGCGAAACACCGAGAACTATCAAGGATTTAACCGAACATCTATCTCTGCGACATTTTTGTCATTACTACCGACTACTTTAGAAAGATGTATTTAAATAAGCATTTGCTCCGCTTTGGTTGAGTGTTAACCAACGATGGAGAACAAAATGCAGTTTTGCACAAAATGCATTATTGGAATTGTTATCATACAAAGGAAAAACCCATAAAATGGTAAAACTTCTGGACTTATATTCTATATAAAGACAGAGAAGTTTGACAATAAAATTCTAATTTACAAGAAACATATTTAACATACGAAATAATGTTAGAAATATATACAATAAATTTTACATTAATTTTGAAGATTTACGAAATGAGGAGAATAAAAAAAAGAGTAGTTTCATCTCCGATTCACCAAGATCGACATTGGCTGGAGTTAAATTAAACTTATAGTGGAAATTGTGGCTTCCAAAAATAGCTTTTATCCGCCAGAGGGAATTTCATATCTATCAGGTGGCTATACTGAATATCCTATACGTTTTAGAGTGACAGCTGGGCTTTCCGATGTGCATATTTAACATAACAGTATATAAAGACCCACATCTATTCACAATTTGCAAAAATGCTCCAAAATATTCATTAAAAACATAGATACTTAAAAATATTAAATATCATATTTACCTTATTTACTTACACCACATTCGTAAGAAATACAATGTATAAATAACATTCGAATTAATATCCCCGACACATCATTATTAATTTTACTTTGAATGAAATTTTGTCTTTGCAATACTATTACCTACTTGCTTTATTTTTTTCATTTCTCTGTATTGATTCCGTAAGCCACGTATGAAGTCGTACACGTTGGGATGGGGTGAACTATAATAAATTTTCAACTTGCCATGGAATGATTTACAACAATCAGTCGTTCTCCATAGACATGCCGAAGTTTCTGCCCAAATCTTTGGAGGAAACTTTGAAGTTTCACTGATACATGTATCGAGCAAATAGTCCGAAAATACAATTACCCTTGGGTCATTTGGTTGGTCAGATTGGAGGTCAAATGCAAATTCATTATTCACTTCTTCAGGATTAATACAAATTAAGCCAAAAACATGGCATACCCACTTAGCAATAGCCGATCTCAGGTTTTTATATTCTCTGGACTATCTAACTTTTTGTACCTTACGTCACCAAGATTGTGTCAAATGGAAACGGCAGCCCAATACACGATTGTTTGCAAGAGTTTCATTCAATTGAAAGACAATTCCCAATTTTTGACACTTCAGTAGTTGAAATAACTAGCTATATGTTCTTTTCTTTAACTTTTAACAGACAAAATGCAAGAGATAAAGAAACTTGGTTTGAAAAAATATTTTGTAGAATATTCGAATATGCCGTCCATGCATACAATGGACTGCTTGCACAAAAACTGTAAATTTGTGTTGCAACTGAACACTACTATGTTGTATTGGAGATTGTTTATAATCAAAAAGTTTTCTTGAAGGCCTGATGCCCGTCAATTGCACTTAAATCTGATGTCGGTGGATGTTTGTTTTTGTAAGACCTCTGGATTTCTCATTGTGCACCTCTAACACAGTTCGCCACTTTTTTAATTGAACCCACTTGACGAAATTTGTTGTTGTTAACTACAAGTAACATTACAGCTTTTTCGCTTAACATTTCTTTCACTTCCATTTTGATGAATTTAGGATACACTTTAGCTATTCGTTTTCTGGAGTATAACTGATTTAAGTGGACGGACAAACGCAAAAAGAAACCTCGATTTCACCCTCTATTATACCTATTTTTGGAAATCATACAATATATTTGCTATGATGAATCCAAACTAATAAATTTAGATAAAAGTTTCCATTTATCTGTGTATTAACATTCCACGAAATTGTGATAAGATAATAAAACAAATATTCTTTTCGGACCATACAAGCGTAATTACCTTAATAGATCCCTTCTTAGCTCAATTCATGCATTGTACAGTGTAGAGGTCATTAACATTTTGGAGAACAATTCACTATGGACTAATGGACTGTGTTCACCGTAACAAGCTATTAGTCTAAGGTACTGTTAAGTATCTCATTTCTGTGGAAACCTAAGCAAGACAGCTTATTTCATTTTATATTTACCATAATTGTTTATTTGATATGACACATTTACAATAAGGTTCCTAGAATTATAAAAATAGCATAGAGAGGCATCAATAATTATTTTATTAGTAGGGACTAATAATTTCAATGTTAATTCATCAAGTATCAAGAGCAACGTACCAGCTATTTAAGCGTAACTTGAAAACAGTAACAAAACAGTAAGTAAAAGTTTTAATCATCCTGTATGTTTAATCAATATTTTGGTTATGATAAAAGACTCTTCAAGAGAAGCCAAACTTTTCACAAATACTAACTTTCTCTTTAAATGTGAAATATACAAAATTTATAAGTACAGTTAGGTCCATCCCTGGACACACTGCATACTAACAGAAGTATGGAAATACTACGCAATTAAACAAAGATAGGAATACAGGAACGCATTTTGACTTGAGCTTGATTGGTGTCTTAAATATGTCATCACAGACACACTGGGGGAATAAGTATAAATTGAATTTATATTATGACTAATAAGTAATGTTGTTTATCTTCCAATAAACCAAAATTGTACGAATAAGTAGTTTTACTTGCCCTTTGTCTATAATAAAATTATCCCTATCTAATTTCGCGAACTATTTATAATATGAATCCACAGAAAGAAACCTGTACAAACGAAATTAATTGTGTGCATATTCTCCATTTAGTTTTATTAACGAAAGAATTATAATTTTCATTAGGAAATTTGCCGTGAAAGGAAATGCACTCCAAACCATTACTGTACTACCCTTAAAGTTTCGACTCATTGAAAGTTCCGTGAGTATTTTTAGATCGTGCCGTAACGTTGAGTTGTGTTGTAATTGAGCAACCATGTGGTTTTCTTTTGCTGGTTAGAAAATTGCCCTTCTTTCGCGACGATCCATATTTGTCCTCTAATTTTAACAATACGCAACACACGCAAACTAATAAACGCCATTTCTTTATTAAATTTTGTTTGTTGAAATTTAGTTTCAGAAATCCACGAATTCCCAAAATAGATGTTCCGAATTAATTAAATATTTTGTGTGGTGCAGAGTGCGTTGATACTTCAGTGTTTGCTAAAATAATAATACTGTAATTTTTTTCAGAAGTAGGTTTCTGGTTTGACGATTATTCTTTGGAGCCTTTGCAATATTCTCAGTGTGACGTAAATTATTTTTAGTATTTGTTTTAATTCAGAGAAAATTTGAATTAACTTTGACTGTAGACATTACATTATACATATAATGTTTTACTCCCATTTGAAACATCTAGAAGATATTGCAACCAAGTACAAGAAATGGTGACTACAAAATTTAAAAACTAGCCTTACCTTCTTCCATAATAAATTCGCCAAAGGTATTACAATATAGTTAAACAGCCGAAAAGGTCGAAAGTATGATGCAATCACAATGTTTTGCATGATGGTACGATTTTAACAGTTACCTTTCCGCATTCACAACACAGACACTACTATTTGCAAATGGTATTACTACCGAATAAACTGAACTACTGGGACGGTCAGGTATAAAGGTTTCTATAAATATGAGAGAAAAGGATAATTGTCTTTTAACAATTGTCTATCTAGTGGCGGCTCGTATTTATTACCGTTAAGAGTTTCTTATTTAACAACACATAACAATCTAAATCTAAAAGAACACTTACACAAAATATTAAACCCCCAATAATATTTTTAAACATAAGTATTGAAATAACTTCTTACCGATTAAGTATTTTATTTAACAAGCTTAAACACAACATACTGTGTGTGACGTTTGCGTATTTTATACGCATAGTATAATGTTAGAGAATCTTATTTCAAGAATTTACACGATCATCAAGACACAGTATGATCATAAGCAAGATTTGGTCTCCGAATCCTCCGAATAGAAAGGCAATACTACATTCACTCAGCTATTATACTCTTGATTAAATTGTTTATATGTTATGTCATACTGAATTATACCTTTAATTTTGTTTATTTCAAAGAACATACGTTGTTTGAGTGGTAATTCTGAATATTTTGATTAAGAAGTTCAAATAGCATACATAGGTGATTTATAATACAGTACCGTTCATGGAAGTTCGGGCAAGCTGACAAATTATATTAACTATTTAGGAAAAAAATTTAAAATTATATAATATACATTTCTGTGAGGAATTATTAAAACTAACCTTTTCTGGAAGCCTTTTACCAATTTCCAGGTAGTATTTGTCTATTATAAGACCGTTATCCTTAGAGTAACCAAAACTTGCAGACTCGCATAGGCGTCGGTATTACGGGTTAATATAAGAATACGAAAAATTCATAAATAAACTTACTTGCTAATTATTCAACAAATTAGAGGCATCAGGATGTGAACTACTGTAAACTTGCATCATTGCATATGTTTCCACAGTTACTTCTTTAAACCTTGTACGTCGACAAGAAAAAATATTTTTATACATAGAAAACGATCTCTCCACATCTAAGGAAGTAATATATTGCATGTTAAAAACTTTTTTTAAAATCACTTAAAAGTTCACTATTCTTACACTTATTATAAATCGGCTCTAAAGTATTAAAATCGGGATTTTTCCTTAAAACATCTGCCAACTTTTGACTAGCGCATAATCCTGGCGTATCATTTAATGTGTGTAATTTATTTTTTACACTCTCCACTATGTCTAATGATTCCTGCAATGACAATTCAGTACATTGTAGTTTTCTGATGGCATCTAGTAATACTATATAATTGGTACATATTGTTGCTAAATCTTCTAAAGGTTGAGGAATTTGAAATTCTCTTTGACTTTCTCTAATTGCTTTGGATTCCTTCCGATTAAATCGCATTATAACTGATTGAATTTGTTGAAAATGGATCAAATAGTAAGAAGCTGCTGTTAGCCAAGTACCCCATCGCGTTAAAATTGGTTCAGGAGGTTCTGGAATACCTGGACAAAATTTACGAAATTCTTTTAAACGTTTAGGAGATTTAGAAACACTGCTTTAGTACTTCCAATCATCCGATCAACGTTTCCGTAATGTTGTCGAACAACTTCACCAACTAAATGCAAAGCATGCAGCACGCAGGTTATATGTATTAAGTTAGGAAATATATGTTTTAAGGATCGCCCAACACTTAACATCGTTGCTGCACTATCTGTCACAATCATCACAACTTGATCTTGGGCAATTTTAAATTTTTTCAAAGCGTTCATTATCACTTTTTGAATATCTTCCGCGGTACATTGTTGAACACGTTTGCAAGCTAATAAATATCGAGATGTTGTGTTCTCGCTAGATAAAACGCGAGCTATTACATTCACAATACTGTTTTTCTTTATATCGGTCGTCTCATCCACGGTAATCCATATTTTTTTGGAACACAAATCACGTTTACACATATTTTCTAGCATCTCTTTCATTCGCGGCAAATGATTCTGTAATTGTGTTTGTGAGGGTAATGGGTACTTTAGAACGTATAGTCGCCAAAACGTTTTAAAAGCAGTAAACATAATTAATAAATGTATGAGGAATAGTGTATAAGGTATTTCAGTTCTTGCATTTCTCATATGCTTAATACCATTGACATGCCTCTGGCAATCAGTTCTGTCCAATGCAGCCAAACGAACATTGCATATTAAGCAAAAAACTGCACTACCGTCATATTTTAAATGGGGAAAAAGTGACACATACTTATGTACATTAGTAGCAAACCTATTACGAGGCATTGTTTTCTTAGGTATGTAAATATTAGTTCTATATGAAACGATACACTAATTATGTACTTGGTATAATACTACAACACACAAAAAACACCAGCTATATTTTCAAAAGCGACACGTAAGTACATAACCTTGACCGTTCGACTAATCTCTGCAACAGCTCAACCGGTACTAAAACAAAATCTCTCTCAGCGCGGTTTAACATGATTTATATTTAAGGTCGACACTACATGCCTGCTTCTCTACCGGTTTAGTTTATTTATGAATTTTTCGTATTCTTATATTAACCCGTAATACCGACGCCTATGCGAGTCCGCAAGTTTAGGTTACTCTAGTTATCATAAAATATATAATTATGTTGGAAATCCTCATTAATTACAGTGACAATCTCTAGGAGGGTTAGCTGATTCACTCGTGTTACCTGGAAATATTTGTATACCCTTTATGAAGTGTTATAAAATTTGTAAACGCAGTAGTTCTGAAGAGATTGTTATTGTGAAAGTATCTGTGGTTGTGCAAGTGAAAAATAAAATAATTTCGGTTTGACTGCTTAAAATGCCCCGTGGAAAGCCTCTAGCTGTTTCAAAACGATCTGCTATTATTACCTTGCATCAGGAAGGGTACGCAGAAAAACGGATTGCGGATAAATTAAAAATAAAAAAATCTACAGTACATGATACTATAGTTCGATATAAGACAACCGGTGACGTGCAAGATCGACATCGGCCAGGACAATCAAGAAAAACGACTCCTGCGGAAGATTTACGAATAAAAATAATTAGTAAGCGCAATAGAAGACTAACAGCATCAGAAATTGCTGCAGAATTCAATAATGAGCGAGATTCCAAAGTTTCTGTGAGTACTGTGAAACGTCGGCTGGGTTGCATGGGCGAGTGGCTTGTCGAAAACCGTTACTCCGAAGAGGAAATAGGCTGAAACGACTGAAATGGGCACAAGCTCATAGAGATTGGACAGTGGACGATTTTAAAAACGTTTTGTGGACTGACGAATCCAAGTTTGAGGTTTTTGGAAATAGACGGGGAGTTTTCGTACGCAAATCAAGAGGGAAAATAATGTTACGGGAGTGTATAGTTCCTACGGTGAAGCATGGAGGCGGATCTGTAACGGTTTGGGGTTGTTTTTCCTTAATCGAAACAGGGGACTTGCTCAAAACTGAGGGTATAATGAAAAAATCCTGAAGGAAAATGCCATACCGTCAGGAGTCCGATTAATTGGTCGTGGATTTGAATTTATGCAGGACAATGACCCCAAACATAAATCTAAATTGTGCACAGATTACCTGCAGTAAGAAGAAAATGAAAGAACCCTAAAAGTTATGGAATGGCCGCCGTAGTCCCCCGATCTGAACCCAAAATCGAAGGAACATTTGTGGACCATTCTCCAGGAGGTATGGACAAGCTTGCCCAATGAAACATTAGCAAAATTAGTGAATTGGATGCCGAGAATAGTGGCAGCAGTCCTAAAGGCAAAAGGTGGATTTTTGGATGAAAATCGGATTTAAATTATTTGTATTACATTAACTTTTTCTTTTAATAAATTTGTGTTTGAAAATATGTAAAATCATGTAAGTAAGTATTAAATACATGGCCATTTAATATTTCTCTTATTTTCTTTGACTTCCGTACATTTTTTTGCTTGCCCGAACTTCCATGAACATTTTATTAGCGATTTTTTTTATTAAAACTCTAACACTGAATTCAGAAGGGAAAAAATGGTATTAACCAAAGTTGCATTCAAATATATTTATATAATATTTAGAACAGTTGGAGGAGGAAGGGATACTAACAATCATCAAATGGCTACCCCAAAGCCCGGACTTGAATTCCATCGAGTTATTATGGGAAGAATTCGATCGGGAAGTAAGAAAAACTGCTTTAACTACAGCAGAGGACACGTGGAACAAACTACAGGCAGCATGGGCCCGAATAACTTTGGAAACATTGTTAATTGTTAACATTAATTACAAGAATGCGCCGATTATGCGACGCAATCATTAAAAGTAATGGAGGTTACATAGACGAATCTAAAATTTAGGTCAAACAAATAATTTTAATGGTTAAAGTTGTATAGTTGTGAATACTTAAATACCAAATACATATTTTAATATTTCCATTTATATATTTAATGATTTACCCTGAAATTTGAGTTGTCCAAATACTTATGAGCGGTAGTGTATATAACGTTTTCCATTGTAAACGATTTAGCGCGCAGATTCTATTTTAATGAGCCAATTAGATTATTGGATGGTGTGCACTTGTAAGTATGTTGTATGTCCAGGCATGTGTTTTTTGATATTTCACATAATTTAGGGACTGGTAGTGCGGTGCCTAACGCGCTCTGCTACCAGTCTCTGGGTACCGGGTTCGAACCCTGGGCCCATCAGTAGCCGAGCAGAGTAAGGTTTTCCGTAGTTTTCTTTGTTCCATTTGCCGAATGCTGAGGGTGAACATCTTAAGACGCTCTACGAGCGCAGGCGTAATAATATCTCATGGCTGACCGATGCCCCCTGTAATTGGCGAAAGCTGTTGGGGGATGTGAAGACATGAATTATTATTATTATTATTATTATTTCACCGTGAAGTGCTCCTTAATTACATACAACCATGCTTTTGCGTTAAACTAAAATTGTTTAAAATGTAGTAATGGATACGCGAAGAATATACTCTATCTACTGCATAGTTTAAAAAATATGGGCACTAATTCTTGGTAGCATAATAATAAAGAGTAGTATTAAAATTTCGGACGATACCTTTTTTTTTGCTTGTATATCAATGATGTTTATCAGTTACTTACAAGCTTTTACAATTCAATATTTCGTTTTTAGTTAGTAACATCAACCAACCTAGCGGACTTAATAATTTGTTCATAAACTGTACAATATCCGCGTGCCTGCGAACAGAGAAGTGTATGTATGGTGCGCGCTCGAAAGCACACACGTCGATACAACCTGATGCATGCGGCGAGAGCAACAGCCAGCAACGGCTAGATGGTCGGTAATGGTTCCGATACCGAGAGCACACGTATACCGTTCGTCCGAGCTCGAAGCGTTCGACTCACACAACGTAATCTGTTCTTCTTCTATTCATTCCTTGCGATGCAGCAGGTATAGGTATAGCTATACCTATGATTCCATTTACGTGTACGGATTTCGATCAATCCCTTCGAGTTTAATTATGTTAGAAGGCTTACATAGGAAGAAAATGCAATAGAAGAATGCTTTGGCGTTGTATTACAAAGCATTCGCACATCATTTAGGATACATGCTACGATTATTTCACAATTGTGCTCACATTTGAAATTTGGCAGTTAGTACTTCTTGTGCGAGTTCCCAGTTATTTTATTTATTTGGATTCATCTTTCGCAGCGGATACATTCATTTTTTGAATGATATCATCGATAATATAGGGATAGTGAATTTGCACGTTTTTCAGTATCACGAAAATAACAAAGTACATAAAAAGCGGACGATTTTGACATACACCATATATCATCATTGGACACTCTTATGTCCAGTCGGTCAGCGTATATTACAGTCTATGGTTCCCATATTATCGAGTAGGCGCTGTCTGTATCCTCCTTTTACATTGATTACTTAGCAGTCGATTCAGTACTCGTAGAGTTTGGCCTAATAGTTACAGTAGGAGACCTGTTCTTTAACAATCTTGCATTAGAGCAATAACTCTACTATTATATTTTAATACACCGAAATTGTTTTAGTGAAATTACTGCAATAAGCTTTTCCTGATTATATAAAATAATGAATATATGCGCATTGTGGGTAGGTATTAAAAAGGCTGTTTTCAAGGTTAAACCAAAAACTGCCGCTGAATTATGGAAAATAATTCAAGTATCATGGTTTGCAATATCATCCGAATGTTGCTAACAGTTAGTCGACACAATGACACATCGTTGTCAAGCTGTTAGAGCAAATAAAGGAAGTGCAACAAAGTATTAACCAGATTCTGAGCCAAATCTGTTGTTTTGTAAATATTTTTAGTTATTATATTTACATATCTCTACTACTGCTATTTTATTGAACAATTTAAAAGGGGAATGGTTATTGATTTTTTATTTTACTAACAAGGGAACATCCCAAACCCGAAAATGTAAACTTCATGAACAAGTAGTCCATACCCAAGGACGAAAAAACGGAAACACGGAAAAAAATTTCCTTATCGGCCCAATCTCGTTTTAAGAGGGTGAAACTACCCCCTGAAAGTTTATGTGATTTTTGGTTTTCTTAAAATAACAATGCAATGGCTGGAACAAATCCATTACAACTATATAGTATATCAAAATAATCGCCCCATCGAGCTTTATCACATATACGAAAATAGCATCTTAGTTCCATTTAAAAAATTGATGGTGCCCTCCCCCACCCCTTCGATAAGGGGCATATTCAAATTTAAAAATTATGTATGTTACGGAGCTCTTCGAACAGTATAAAAATTGTATTTTATTTTATGTAATATAGTTATTAGTAAAAAACTTGCCCTGCAATACATTGTCTTAAATAACTGTGAATCCAAGTGCAAAATAGATATGTTATGTTTACATAAACTTTTTTATTTCAATTAGAAAAACAAGTGCATTGTTTATGAATATATTATAATAACTACAATTATTTACTTGTACTATCCTAGCAGTAACAGTTATAAGAATAGTGACGCAGATATTGAACAAGTAATATGTTCGATTTTCTGACGCATTGTGATAGTATAATTTATCTAATGAGGCTCATATTTCGTTACAATTTAATATATAAATTAGTAAATCATTTCAAGGATAATTGCAAGACAGAGAGAGTGCATTGAAAGTTACATACGATAACAATGTTGAAGTATGACTTATAATAATCTCCAATGTGAGTAATAATTTATGTGTAATAGTTTCAATTTATTGATTTATTTAGATAAGAAAATATATATAATGAAAAGTCACTTCTGTAATTCGTTAGTATTACATGTGAGTTTTAGAATATTAGCACGACAATGGCAGCCATAAATCCAGTAAATGTAGTTCGTTTACTTATGGTAACATTTAGTGTTGTATATGACTGCTCCGTGGGTTTCAACAATAAAGAAAGTGGGATTCACGACCTATTAAGGGATAGATTAATTAGATCTCGAGACGACACAACATTTGTGGTAGATAATGACGTAACACTAGAATTCTTGCAAGAATTTAGACCACATTCTGTAGAATTTGTCGATGACAGATATCCACCTTCACGGGAAGAAATATTAGAAGTTTTACAATTTGAAGAAGAAGAAGAATGTGTACCTGAGGGATAAGATATTGTCTCTTTAGAATATAAGGAAAAAGCCGTTGCCTTCCGGAAAAATGGAAACAAACCACGCTCATATGAAGCTGTAAAACATAGATTTAATCACACATGAATTACACAGTTATGAAATCGCAGGTCAACTTCCATACATTTTTGCTTTCATACATTTTTTTCCTTTTTAGATGGGAGGCATTATTACAAAAAGGAGGAACAAGAAAAGAGCAATTGTTAAAAATTTCTGAATACGTTTTTCATAAATTTGTAATTGACAGCGAAGCGGGCGCTATAATTCCACGACCTAGATCTCCGTAAATGGGCTTTGGAAGCCGATGAAGAAATAGGGTTAACAAATTTCAAAGCATCTCCATATTAAAAAAAAAAATTAGAAAAGTATACAGAACAGTTTCCAGAAAAATTACCAAATTCGTTACCTGTTCGTATGGTACAGACACGGCAGAGTTAAATCGCATTTCGTTGGATTTCATACAAGTAAATCCCTATATAGTGAAAGTAGGCCCTAGTAACACTCAATTTAGAATTACACTCTGGTCGCACGTTAGCTCCACAAGGATTGAAAGCAGTTGAAAGTATTGTACAGTCTACACATATATTCGCTACAACCCACAGCTATACCATACTTCTCACAATATCCGCGTCTGGACGCTTGTTATCACCGCTATTTATGGTTTTAAAAGAACAAAGTGGTACATTTGGACCACGAATGGCCGCATCAACATAAGGAGCGACAAACCGGTAAACTAACAACAGCATTATTTACCGAACGACTCACAAAGGTATATCTCCCCAACACTAGACTTCAAACGGATTTATTGCTAGATTCATGGACCGGCCATTGCCCATCTACCTTAAGAAATCATATATCGGCCGACAAGAACGTAAACATCTTTACAAGACCAAAGAAAACTGTTGGCATAATGCAACCATTGGACGTTTATGGATTACGTGTTTGGAAAAATTTTGTTAGGAAATTTTCCGATATGGTCCTCTTACACAATTACGATATTAATTTGCATTCATGTAACAACATTATTAAATTACAATCTTTTAGTGCATAACCAATTATTTTCTACAAAATATCGTGATTTATTTGCTTATGCCTGGCACAAAAGCAGTTATATTGAGAACCACACAGGTCATTTCGATAATCCTGTTCATTTTGTCTTCACAGAAGATTTTCAAGTTCCATCGCGATGTGCCATATGTGGTTCCCGTGATATAATACGGTGTTCCTGGTGCAACCTTTTTTATGTTTTAAGCACTTTTATGAAGAGTGACCATACAGATTAAGTAATTATTTGTATATACGCGCATACATGCATGTATACATAAGTTATATTTTAGGGAGTATGCCATGTAACATGTATTTTATGTCATTTAGTCTTATATATTAACGTATAAAATATAATTCTCCCTATTTCTTTTTTTTATACCTATATTACATAAAATAAAATATAATTTTTATACTATTCGAAGAGCTCCGTAACATACATAACGTGGGATTTGAATAGGATCCTTGTCGAAGGGGTGGGGAAAGGCACCATAAATTTTGTGAAGAACTAGGGTGCTATTTTCATATATGTGGTAGAGCTCGATGAGACGATTATTTTGATATGTAGTTGTGATGTATTTGTTCCAGACATTGCCGAGTTATTTTCAGAAAACCGAAAATCCACTAAACTTTCAGGGGTAGTTTCACCCTCTTAAAACGAGATTGGGCCGGTAAGGAAACTACTTTTGAACATCCTAAGGTGTGGACTACTTGGTCACTAAGTTTCAATTTTTTTTTTAATTTCGGGTTCGGGATGTTTCCTTGTAGGTGTTGAACAATACTTGAAAAGTAGGGGTCGCATCAAAAATTGATTGCGCATTATGTAAAAGATGTTGATTAAAAATTTGTTGACGTAGAATCTCTAATGGTTCTAAATTACTGAGAACATTCCCTTTGTTGGCAGCATGTAGAATGGTAAAGTTATCTTCGGCATTGAAAGTACAATTATTATCCTTAAGGTGAGTAGCAAAATGAGAAATGCCCGATGTATGTAGTTGGTTGTAAGCATCTCATAGGTTCCCTAATACGAGTATCAAAATTACGGTATATTCTATCAACATAATTACATTGGCAAGTTCCACAATGAGTTGATACACACCATTCTTCTTAAGATCATCCATTCTATCTTTGTTATTCAACAACATACTGCTGAGGGGAGTTTCTGAAATTACGAGTAGGTTTGTAGGATGACGGTACTTCAACGATTTCTTTAGATCTCCAACAGCACTGATAATAAAAATGTACATAATATTGCCAACAAAAGTAATTTATCCAATGAAATTTTCAAAGGTGTTGCATAGTAACTCTACTGTAATAATATCTACATAATTATGTAGTTAGTTTAGTACTCAAAAACGACAACCTGCAAAAATACGAATTAAAAAAAATGACAGCAGAAAAGGGTTAATTCGCCCCAAAGGAAAAGTCATTTTTAAATTAAACGACCTCCACTCAGTTTGTCCAAACCTTAAATCTAATTATTTTGTATTTTTTCAAGAATCGCCGTCCCATTTAGCAAAACGTCGACATTGTTATACGCGAACAGGGAAGGGGTGCTATGAGACCCCTTCCCTCCCGTCATTTTCCGTTCATTCCAGCCGCTTCTTGTTCTTGCTCTTCTTCTTTTTCATGTCGTTCTTCTATTTGTTCCCATTTAAAGCAGTTATTCGTTACTTTTCCGTTTGCGCAAGATTTTCTTTGAATTAAATACCTACACAAAAGCTATCTTTTAATTTTCTTGACTGTTTGCATTTTTAATTAGTAATTTTCTGTCCTAGGGAATTAGATTTCCGCGAATTACATCGCAAATAGTGGTGCTTATTACGTTCTCAGTCTAAAATAAACTTTTTTAAAAGACAATTTCCCTCGCACCGTACCCCTTGGTGGCGACACGAAGTTGACATTTGTCTTTTTTGCATCAAATTTTACAGGTTAATGCAAATACATGCAATGGTGGTCAACAAAATTAGTGTGCATGTCTTGGTATTTGAAAAAGATAAGTTTGATTTAAATTCGTCGTGAACATATCGAAAGAAATGCAATAAAAAAGCTGCAGCATACACATACACCATACAATAACTAAGTGCGAGAAATATATAAACATTTTAAGAGCTTTATGTAAAGTCAAGTGGGGTGCTGATCCGGCAATCGCCTTAAATTTCTATAGAGCCTGTATTCGATCGGTAATGGATTATGGTAGTACATTGTATGGTTCAACGACTAGGAGATTAAAAAAAAACTGGAAATTATTCAGAATAAAGCACTTCGTATCTGTACTGGAGCAATGAAATCCACTCCCATAGATGCCCTATATGTAGAAGCGCAGGGACCTTCGTTACAGATTAGACATAAATATTTGACAGCAAAACACATTGTGAAAACTAGATTCCATAATCGACCTTTATTGAATGATATCCATTCACGATCTTACCAATAAATATTGGAAATACAAAATATCTCATCCCCTCGCTGAAGCGCACAGTACTACAGCTAAATATGAGGTGCAGATACATAGACATACAGATTGAAACTTTTTTGAGTATTGGCAACCTTTTACAATATCCTATCCACTGTATAATGGGTTTCCTGCTCACGACTTAAAAATATACAATAAGACATGCGCGACTATCGGAGAAGCTACTTATATATTTATAGATGGTTCTAAGTCCGAGCAAGGTTGCAGATATGCTGTTTTTGTGCCACAGGATAAGTATAAAGGAATGATTAAACTCAGCAACGATTCGTCCATCTTTTCTGCTGAAGCCTTATCAATTATCAATCACGCTCTTTCATATGCACAGCACAAAGGCCATAAAAATTGTACGATTATGACAGACGCCAGAAGTGTTTTGGAATGTCTTTAAAACAGAAAGTATCCCAGACATACAAGTCCGATTATTATGAGCATCATAGAGCAGGTACAGCAATTACAAAGGGGTCAGGGTAGTGTTCGATTTTGTTGGATTAAGAGTCATGTGGGAATATATCCTAACACAATAGTGGATGGATTAGCGAGAGGCGGCTCACTTGGAAGGGAAACAGGACATAACATTAACAATTGATGACATTTTATCACTAGTAAAGAATAAAATTTTGAAAAATCAATGACAGGATTGCTGGAAACAATCGTACATCACTAGAATAACAAATTACGCAAAAATTCATCCGGACATTATCTGTAATCCGTGGCACCAGAATCATAAAATATCCAGGTTTTATTACACCACCATTGGAAGGCTTAAATTTAATCATGGACAGTATCCTGCTCAACTTTATAAGCTATTATATATATATATTAGATACAGCCGCTTGTTTGTGTGGAGGTGAGATTGCAGACCTCAATTATATTTTCTTTGAATGTCCATTGCATGGGGAGCATCAGAAAGGTCTAATGCAGGATTTACTAGCGGTGGGAGTTCAGATTACAACAGATATAATTTCTTTGCTGTCCCATAATTGCAAACGCGTGTACAACCAGATCTTGAGATATTTACATAGTCATGGTTTCATTTTTTTTTACTTCGTGAGGGTTCCTTTGATCCGATAGCCGATGTTTGTGAAAGTCGTCCTGACAGGTCCCAGAACGTGAAACGTGTTTTCGAGCCTTGTCCTTTCCTTAATCCATTGTTAGATCTAATACGGTGAAGCTCTGTCACGGGTAGTTTCTGTTTACCAGAACTTTACATACGGTGGTATAATGGGCAATGATCCCAATACCTAATTAAAAAAAAAGCTGCAGAAATAATCCAGTGGTACGCTCTAAAAATATAATAACTAATGTTTTTGAAACATCAAAAAGAGGACCAAAAATAAAGCTATGCATAGAAAAGTAACAAATGAAGCGGGTTGCTACAAAATAAAATTGGTAAAGCGAGACCGTTTTATGTCTTCTGTAACAATTTCGAGGCAAATTAAATATTAGTTACGCACAGACTTTATTAAGTAAATATTATGTAGCAAATAGAGTTTGGCGAATAGAGTGCAGAAAAATGGACAAATATACTTTGGAGCGATGAATCCAAATTTGCTCCAATACGCTTGTCGACCAACCACAACAGAATTTGTCATCATATAAGCTGCCAAACATGGAGCCGTAAACATTAAGTTCTGAGACTGTTTTTCCTGAGCATTACGTTTGATTAATGATACAATAATTAAAGATGATAATGTGTCCGTTATGTGGTGGTTTCAACAGGACAATGATTCTAAGCATACATATAAGTGTATCAAACTGAATAGTTTAAAGAAAATCTGATGCGGTTTTCAAGCTGGTGCAAGTGCACACTGTCGTTCTGAAACGTATCGCAGAGTTTTGGAAGTATCTGAGGGATTCGTGCATCAGAAGTATAAAGAGAAATGGAAATTACACGGGTTCTTGGCAGGGTGTTGTCCCCGAACCGTGTCTGTTTGAAAGTTTGCATATGAACTATTATAAACGTGAAAGTTTAACTTAGGAAATTGAAATTTTGTGGAACTGTTGACCGTATTGGGTGGGATTAGAAACCGAATTAATTTTTCGAAAACATTATATAGCGTGTCAGATAATTACGATTAAACTTTCAAATGGAAAGGGCATCAAAACTTTTTTTTATACAACTACCTATTTTTCATCAAATTGCTCTTACAAAAAGCCAAAAAAAATTCATAGTCATTATGCATCTAAAATGAATACTTTTCAAGATACTTAGGAAAATGTATACTGTCACAATTTTCTTCCAAAAAAAGAGTACTCAGCAATGAGAATGTAGCTTTTGTAGTTTTTTAAAATATCATCCAATTTTAGAGATATCCAAGTTAGTCATGAACATTATGAAACGATTCAGCTTCGATGAAACGTTGAATTGCCAACTCTCCTAGAAATATATAGGGTGTTCCATTTAAAATAACAAAGTTGACAGCTACTTCCGGTATTAACGGAAGTACCGTAAATGCATTATCGTTAATTTCGTCCGAAAAAATGTAATTCATATAATTTAAACAGCGTTGTTCTAAAGAAGAGAAAAACCTCTTCGTATTTTAGTACATAAGTAAAACGTAATTGAAATTATTTTTTTAATACTGAGAATAGCGCAACATAAATGAACTACTCTGCATCCATTGAAGTAGGATCGAAAGGATTTGACCAAAACAAACTTCTCGGGCCAAACAGACTTGATCGCTCGACAATCGGCGAAGCTGGCAGTCTGACGGGCGGGCTGGGCTGACAAACGTGACGAGCCGGATCAAGCTGGGCTAATAAAGTATCGGGCCGGGCTTACAAAAATCTCCAAAAATGCCCTCCTCTAATGGATACCTTTTAACATTTTTCTTTGTAACTTTGTTCTAGGACCATTCCATGTTATTCACTTCGTAGTCGTCTGAACAATACAAATTAAATTGTTTCATTAGAAAATAAAGTATGTTCTCAAATTCCACGAGCGATAATGCAATAACATTCTTTCTTAACGATTCTTTTATTGTATACGAGCCAGTATTTTTGCCGTTTTACAGAATTACGTTGAGTAAGAAACATTTTCTTATAGCAATACTATATTTGCGCGAACGAATAATCTTTTTAGGCACAGATACATATGTGAGCCGACGCTTTCTGCCTCGTAACCTCTTTTTTTGTATCTTATCAATTGTGGAAAATTTTATTCCACGGTTCAGGAATAAATACGTATTAAATGCATATTATCACAAGGCCCGGTCATTTTATTTAATTCATATCTTTTAGGAGTTGATTTATGCGGACGTGAACAAGTTGGTGTGACATAAACTGCTACAAATTATGACAATTAAGATAGGATATACAATATTATCGTATTGGTTCGTTCTTCGTTATAAAAGCAAATAAGACTTTATCGTATATTTCAATATTGCTTTTCAAGAACAAAAGCTAGATAAGAGGAATATGTGTTGAAACACATTTATTTCAATTATCTTTTTGTTATACCCGCACATATAAATATAGGAAAGAAACGCTTGTATTTGCTGGAGTTATGTTGTATGTACATATAGTCGCATGTAGAATTCATGATGCAAATTTTTTTAAACCGCTAAGGAAAGTAGAGCCATAATTTCGTAGGTCACTCACACTTAGAAGCTCAGAATGCCTCAAACCACATGAGTAAACATGTAATCATGTAAAAAATCGCAAGAAAGATGTTCATTATATTTAGCAAATACGACAAGTCCCGCAAGATATCAAGTTTCAAAACTAGTTCTAAATTTGTAATGCAGTTTTATTGCCTACTTTCACTATTATTTTTCGGAAAATTTAATTATTTTTAAAATATCTGTAAAATGCCAAAGAAAAAAGTTGCTTGTTTTCCAATTCTTTTCGAAATTGTAAATTTTTAATACCACCGCACAAATTTAATTGTATATTTCAGCCTTTTTCAGCCAAGTTGGAGAATATGGTTTAAAAGTGTACTAACATTTTATTAAAGGCATTTTATATTAATATTTCCTTATCACCTGCGTTTTTTTAATAATAATACAACGTAATAATGCAAGATTTATTGTTATTAATACAAACTATATCAACTTTGCATCAAATAAGTAGGATAGTTTTTTGAACGTAAAAAAAAAATTTAACAAAAATGCATTCTATTGGTTACTGATGTATAAAGAAATAACTTTATATATAATCTGGTACGTAGGCTGCCTGGGTTATCATTAATACTACACTCTTGGTTTCCGGGTTGGACCCGCGTCGTTGTCATGTGTTATGTAAGGGGACTTCGTGACTTAAATTGTTAGGATATCTGAAGATCTCTATAGATTCACGGATTTTTTTACTACAATAGCGAGGGTTGCGAGACAAGATGCGGGTAGAGTCAAATTGGATTTGGTGGCTAGTTTCCAGTCTATGCTCAGCCAGCGCGCACCCGGCTACATACAACAACCGCGTACAACGCTCGTGCTCAATAACACGAGTGCTGACCGATCGCTTTGTTTCACCGATGTACACACTACCGCACGAACATGGAATCTGGTAGACACCAGGGCTTCAGATGATTGCGGTCTTTGATGGGAAAGTATCCTGAGAGTTAGAAATTGGGTTTAAAGATGATTTTTATGTTGTTCCTGACGAGAATCTTGCTGATATTATCGGTGACACTTTGAATGTAGGGTAGATACGTTTGCTTACGGAAATTAGGATTAGATGAGGGGAGTTACTGTGGAGAAGGGTTGATGTAGCGGTTAATGGTAGTTTGAATATCTTTCCTAAAATAATTATTGCGGATCAAAGTTTCGGTGATGTGGTTCAATCCTTGCGGAAGCGAACTGGGTTCATGTATGGAAATGGCCCTTTGGATAACAGAATTGAACACCGCATTCTGGGCTGGATCATGGTGTGAGAAGCCATTGAGGTATCTATCCGTGTGCGTGGGTTTTCGGTAAAGGGAATGTTCTAGCGCACCGTCAGGACACCGTCCGATTCGACCTCCATGGTGAAGCGTATGGAATCACGTTGGGAATTCAGAATTGTTTATAGATTGTCCGTGAGGCTAGATGACAAATGTGACATCAACGTACTTGTACCAACACTTTGGTTTAAGATTGTAAGATAATAAGGCTTGTTGTTCAAGCGCTTCATTAAAGATGTTGGCGATGACAAGAGACAGTGGAGATTCCATAGCTGTGTCTGAGACTTGCTCGTAGTATTTACCATGAAACTGGAAATAGGTAGAAGAAAGACAAGCTTCAATCAAGTCAACCTGATCGTCCAGTTGGTCATTGATGATGAGGAATTCTCTAATAATGGATACTGCATATGGTATGGGAACTTTGGTGAATAAGGATTCGACATCAAAGCTGACAAGTAAATCACCTGAATATACCATGAACTCTTTCAGTCGTTTAACGAAATGTTGGGAATTTCGGATGAAGGAGTTGCCGTGCCCAGCGTCAGATTTTATAAGGTTAGAAAGGTACTTCGATAATTTGTAGGTAGGACTACTTATAGTGCTGACAGTAGAATATAAGGGAATATTCGATTTGTGAATTTTAGGGAGACCGTATAACTTAGGGGCTGAAGAATCACCAGGGAGAAGTGACCTGTGGATATCGGTAGGGGTAGATGACGTTTTAGTGGAGTTAATGATAGAACGCTCATTTCGGGAAGGATCACGTTTAAGAAGTTGATAGGTGCCGTCTTGCAGTAAAGAAGGAATTTCTTACTCGTACTCTTTACTGTCTAGGATCACCGTAGCATTTCTCTTGTCAGCTCTCAGTATAGCAATTTTAGGGTCGGATTTCAGGTTTATTAAGGCCAGGGTTTATGACTTAGGAAGGTTTGACTTCAAAGCGAAGTTACACGTCATTTTTTTAGGGAAAAACAAATTGAAAAGCGAAATTTTACATATATTTATTAATAAAAAAGTTTTTCATATAATGCGCATATGAGACACAGTATGTGCATTTACTGTTAAAAATATAAACGCAAATAACTTGAATGTAAGTTTTATCATTAATTTCGATCCTGTTTTCTTCTTTTTTACAATAGAAACCTCCACCAATCTCGCTCTTCTTATTATTTCATATCTTTTTTTGTAAAAGACCTGCTGCGTGTATTTTACAACCAAAATTTCGGAAAAGACTTTAAATAGAGAAAAAGAGTACGCTCATTACAGAGCAGCCGCTAGTTCTTCAGCCGAATCGTAATTAGTGGTTTCTTGTATGATTTAACGGCGTGTAACAAGGTTCCCCAGTTTGAGGATGTTAATTACAGTGATACTAATGAGTGCATATCTCGATGGTATGCTGGTGAATCGTATAACACGATAATGATTGTACGTGCTCGTTTTCAGAAGCTATTACACGGGTATGGTAATGTGAACGACGTTATGGATATTGAATTTTGGCAGATAATGCACATTTAAGCCGAGGAAAATTAAATCACCTGCATTACGTCACGAAGAATATGCGTAGCGCGTAGAAAGTCATAAAAAAAGAGTTAAGTGGTGTGATAATGTTTTACGGGAAAGATTTTTTTAATAAAGAATAAAGATAACATGTCCAAAAACTTTCTACTAAAAATTATACTGTACTTCAGTGTTTTTAACGAAGTCGATCCATTAAAGTCTGCTCTTATCAGATTTGACAAATATTTTGCACAAACATTGAATCTAAATAAAATCGTCGTTACATTTAGACTACCTAAATCGGCGAAGTCCAACATGTTGGACAGGAGTGACAAATGCGAATGAAGGTGCCATCTCTCACACAGCGCGTTAAACAATTGATTATTTGAAGCAGAAAAAAATTGAATTAATTTCTCATTGCCCATATTCCCCTGATTTATCGCATAACAACTTTTTTTTGTTCCTGAATTCAAACGAACAATGCGTGGACAGCGACTTTTATCACCTCAACAAGCTGTTGAAGCCTTCAAAAACCATGTTTTGGAGATATCACCTTCAAAGTGGAAAAAATGTTTCGAGAATTCGTTCGAACGTATGCAAACGTGTTTAAATCTTAATGGCGGACATTTCAAAAAACAATAAAATTATTTGTACCAAAACGTTTTTTTGTTTTTGTAAGAACATTAAAAGTATCTCTGATGTTGTCAAAAAATTGTAACTTTGTCGACCTTAAAGGTTCCCTAATTGAAGATAAAGGTGTTAGAGGTGCCATGGATGAGAATATTCAAGAAGGTTTACTATGAGAATTATTATTATTATTATTATTGGCCTCGACTGGAAATCATTAACCACATACATAATTTCCTAGCCACCCGAACGGACACCAGGACAAACAGAACACACTTCATACCTTTACTATGAGAAAGACTTACGAATTGAAAATTTGGTTCTGGGTCAAGCGGAATCTTTGAGCAGACCCCCGGAGACAAGAAAGCAAACACAAAGAGCGTGGAAGGTCTATATGAATAAGGACAATCTATATTTATGTTTTTTTGTTTAACTTTTTTTTATTGTATTGAATGAATTTAGTAACAAAAGTAAAGCTTACAACTCTACAAATGGTGGCAAAGTAACACTTTGGAAAAATACGTTTTTACATCAACCAAAAATGTCACAATGTTTCAAATTTTCTGTATGGTCGTCCTCCATATTACTACTACTTAATGAGCAGGTGTAGATACTATGCATTTCGATTAAAACGAGCCACTCTCAAAGAAAAATGAATAATTTTTGTGTTTTTGTAAAAACAAAATTGGACCTGTTGCCCTCTATCTTCACTATTCAAATCAAGAATAGAAATTTCGAGTCTCCACTTCGTATACAGCAAGCAAACAAACAATAATTTTCCCCATAAAATAACTTGCAACTGACAGAATGGGAAATTAAAAAATCTATCACTCTTTATGCTGCTTGATTCCCAATTCAAGCGGCAGGTGTAATTTTAGCGGCAACATGTTTACTCTAAGAAATAAAAATTGGCGTTTGGATTTCTCTGAAAATATAACATTGGATGTGATAAACTTAAATCCTTTCAAATCTGGTAAGTAATTTCAAAATGAAAATTCTGCTTGTTTTTAATTAGTCTATCTGCTACTGTTGCATAAATTTGTTCATATTTGAATGTATTTGCTTTAATATTTCAACGATAGTCAATTATCGCAGAAATAATATCTTCAATAGAATATTTAGCAACTTCATGCGAATTACATTAGTATTCTGAATCATTAGATTATTTTTCAATATACTTACCCTCTTTGTTTCGAAGATGTACAACATTACTGTTTGCTTACCTGTAACAAAGAGAGAAACAATTAGTTATTAGATTTTTTTTCTGGTCGTTAATTCCAATTTGCAAGCTTATGGTGAGTACAATAGCTATCGCACGCATACTTATAACCGAGAACTGATGTTGGAATGGTGTAATAACAATCATTAAATGGTTGGTTACACAGGCAACATTGTTAATTCACTGTGCGAATTTCGGAGCAATATATCGACTTACAGAATGTATATTAAGTTTCCGTGACCTTCCCCCCGGCTTCCATCCACCTTCGAGACCGTACGCTTACACCTTATATACCTTCCAAATGGTCGGGGTCTTCTCGTGCTAGACCTTCTTGGTTCGAAGTCGGTGTGTGTGCGGTCAAGTAACAAATCTTAATTATTGCTAAGTTTCGTGCTCTAATTGGAGAAATGTTTGGCCGAAAAGTGTTTCGCCGCCTCTTTGCACCGTCGAAGTTTCCCAAAGTAAGTTATCCGCTTTGGCAAACTTGTTACGAATACTGGTAAATTTACTTTGCATGGTATTATTGAGGTATATCAAGCGTAATAACTCCGTAATGAATTTATTAAGGAAACTACTGCAAGATGTTCGATCCCACAAAAGATCTTACAGAGCATCTTATTTCAAACAAATTTCTCATACATTGGATAAAAATCAACATTCTGAGATCTTTGACGTTTTTGGAACAGACAATTCATATTTCAGATTATGTTCGACACGCTAAAGGTTAATCGGGTTGCCATTGTATATAGGACAGTTGCCTGGGAAGAAAATATGTCAAATCTGAAACAGGAACTTTTAAAAGTTTTCATAAAGTGTGTATCTGCCAGTTAGTTAGAAATACCAAAAGGCGAAATTATTGTGATCAAAATATTAGACTATCAATTATCTGTCATACATTAAAATATTTCAAGGAAGAAGTACTACACCTTAATTTGACAAAACATGGACGACCTCGAAAATGGCTCTTACCAGAATTATCTGATTCACTTAAAACTCCTAAGATAAAGTTGGAATTTCATTGCGAACATTAGGTCTTTAATTTGGAACTTCAAATCCGACTATGGGAAGAATTTTGTAGAAAGATGTAAAATATCTGAAAAGGAAGTGTAAAAAATACGCAATACCTCAGCTCAAAAGAATTCCAAAGTGCTGTAGACCATTTTGTTGGAAACGGGGCGATTGCAATAGATGGAAAACATTATCTAATTTGGAAACAGCCTGCTAAAATTGACAAAGTTATCCAGAGGAGGTTAAGTTCAAGCCAACATCGAAATTTGTAGATATAGTGTTTAATTTGCTATTTCAGAATCTGATATATTAAGACTGTACGTTGGACGACTAAGGAGCGATGTACTGAATGCAGACATTTCTATTCATAGATATTTTTCAAAGTTGATGAATTTTATTGATACGCATCATGCAAGGATGAGATAATACTCTGGTTTGATCTGGCTTCATATCGTTTTGTTAGAATGAGTACATGACAGAAGAGTAATAGTTAGTTCTCAGCAGAAAGAATTACTGTAATGTAATGCGAGAAGTGGATGAGAATGCTACCCACAGGGAAATGTTAACAAAAATTAGGAGCAATTTTAGATAATAATTCGCTCGCTGTCTTGTAACTTCGTCTCTGTGTTACCCTATAGGATGTAGAAATAATTCGTTATGTTCATTTTTCTTTATTTCCTTTTTTTACTTTCTTCTTTAAAAATTTCCCCAAAACCATTTCATATGTTATATATGTTTCCACTACGATTCATATCTAAACGTCGCAAAAAATATGTCATTGTATAATAAGCCTGTTTTTTGCGCTGTTCGAAGTAATACTTTCAAACTATTTGCGTTGTTAGACGTGGATTTCACCGTTCCTTGTTAGTTGCCTTTAAGAAACGTCATTAGGACGAGCGATCGCCGGTGGAAAAGAAAATCTTCTACTACTTACACGTCTTACATTATGCATTACACGGAAAGGTCGATTCAAGCCTTAATGTGGGCATATCGTTATAACTAACTAAGGAGAATCCTGTTTTCTTCTTTGCTTTCTTTTCTTTTCGAATCAAACACGCATATCATCAGTAAGAAAGAAACACGGCGAATGCTACTAACAAATGAAAATAAAACAACAAATGAGACCTCAAGGCATTGTATTTTGCGACCGCGATCATAAATACCATATAGGTACTAAATTATGCATACTACTTTTCGCAAAATATTTGGTCGAATATCCTGATACTAAAATGTTGCAAAATTTTGCCGATGTTGAGCACTATCCTTAGTTACCGCGTTTTAACACAACAGCTGCGTGATTTAACGTTGGTAAATTGTATGCGTCTGTTAAATAGTTCCTAACCACACAGGAAAGACGGTGCACTACATTAAGATTTTCGAGTAAGAATTTGATAAAGAAAAAGTATGGTCAATTATTAATACTGTTGATATCACAATTATTGGTACTGTGGAGCTGATGTCTTAATATTTTAAGATAATCTGTCTTGTATGCAAACGTTTATGATTATGGATAGTGAGAGGGATTTCACAGTATTTAAGCCACAATATGCACCCTCTCTATATTGGAGAGCCGCTTAGGCCCTCAACCGACCCACTGTTTTGTATAGGTTAGGGCACGGCCTGGAAGAATCGCCCTAATGACGACAAGTAGTAACCTCCTCTCATCCAGTAATGTCTCTTCTTCAGCTTCGCAATCCCTGCATGACATGTCTTCGGTTAGTCTCATCCTAAAGAAGTGCTGTTTTAGTCGGTAATGTTCAGTTAGAATCTCAAAAACCAAGCGAAGATCCTTTCTGAACAGCCTCAAGTACATTACTGCTGTCTGCTTCTTCGGATAAGTCACAGTGACTTTCGAAGTGCAGCAGGAATTAGTTTCATCCCATCTCTTCAAGAGATTTTCCAGATAGTTCTGATCCTTTCATAAGGCGTACACGCAGACGGTTAAACGGAAGGTTCTGGGCCGTGAACATTCATGCATGAACACTTCTTAGCCAGTTTGTCCGCATCTTCATTACTAGAATTTCCATTGTAGTCCAGGCATATTACGTTTACTTTAACGCTAACGTTGGGTGCTTCAAAGATTAAGGATAGAGCTCTGTGGTAGTCTCGCACTAGGTTCGATGTTATTGGTCGGTTAGTTTAGTGCTGATAAATATTTGTTGAAGGTATTAAAAATCATGTTACAGCAAAGCTTTAAAAATCTATGTTTTGGACCCCCACAACAAATATTGAGCAAAATCATTTCCTCTACTTACGGTTGCATATCTACAATCCAAGTCATAGTTATATTGATTTTCATCTCATATATTTCTCTCTGGAAAGAATCATCTGGGAACTGAAGAATGTATAACTATTGGGATAGTCCAATTTTACTAACGATCTTGGATTGAATGCGTAAGTTTCAGAAGTGAGAGAGAAGGATAATTAATAAAGGAGGAAGGACATTGATTGCAGTAGGTTGCTGAGAATTAATGGAAAATCTATTGGGCAGGTTTAAAGTACACAATTTCTGTGTGTCTTGGTTGGTAGACGCATATTTTATTTGTGCATTTATGCAGGAAACTTTCTCAAGCTTGTTATGTAATACATAGGCTTTCGGGCGTGCTAATATTACGCGTGATTTGAATCCCGCCTACGGCACGGTGTGGTCTCTTGGGAAGCAAGTACCTTAAGAGCTTTTCGATTACAAGAAAACAACCATTCGCAGAATGCTGGGAGGATCCAGGCGTTGTTTCTACCGTAGACTGTTGAGGCAACATACATAAATAAATGCATGTTGTACGAGGATGGTACAAGTACCCGTGTTTAGAGACGTCAAAACCTGTATTACCGACTGTAAGTACTATCCTTTAGTGGACGTCTGTCAACATTTTGGGAGAGATTCGTGGAGTAGAGTTGTTTTGAGAGCTGTTAAAAGTGAGCAAGTTTATGTATTTGTGGAATCGTGGAAAAAGAACAATACCGGTCAGTGATTCGACTTCTTTTTTTGGACGGGAAAACGTGTGCAGAAATCAAAAGCAAGTTGGATGCAGTTTATAAGGACCATGTATCTTCGACGACTACCATCAGATACTGGTTTAATGAATTTAAGCGTAGTTGAACATCCGACCCCGGATGCCCAGCTTGTTGCAGCTTGCAACTAGCACAATGTAATCGAATCCTACACAGCATACTTTCCTTCCTTCACATTCTTAAGAGGAAACTGTCACGCTGTCGGTACAATAAAATCAGATTTAGGTACGAGGAGCATGGCTTTTTTTGGTTTATTTTCTTCATAGGCTAAATGTGGAACGCAAATAATATATGTATTGATCTTGGTGTTATGTTATATTGTATTATTTAATTCCTAATAAATTTTATTATAATTAGGTTTTTTTTGGTGGTCAACATTTTCTTTATTTCTCTTCTATTTCTAAGATTCTGCACTCTTTTATGGCATTGATCCTATGGGCATTCAATTCGACAATGTTTCAGCGACCTAGAAATCAGGGAATATATGCATTACCTATATTTTCGCAGTCAAATCATTCGGATAATGCGATTCAAATTAAGCGTTTTGAACGCAATCGGATAAACCGAAGACGGTGTAATTGATTTCGCGTGAGAACCGATACATTCATCGCCGTATACCTTCATGTGTTACCGCGAAATCCAAATACCGATAATTAGACTATTACATATTACCAGAGCATTGAATACAAATGAGTTACCATTGTATGTGTGTGTACTTACATCTGTGTACATAGCCGGTGTATGTGTTGCGTACGAACTAAATACCATCGACGTATACCTTACTATACTCGAATTATCGCGAATAGTAGTAATATCGTTTAGCAGTAAGTGCTCTTAAATTACTGAAAGCGCGCCCACTAGTGGTAGCCGTAGTAGGTAGGGATGTACTTGGGTGCATCTCCGTGAGCTACCTATCCGTATATTCGTGTAAGGTCCGCGCGTTCGTGGTGGGTGCATTTCAAGTTGTTCAATTGAAGAAGGGGAACGTTTATTGCGCGTTTAGCTTAGATTTATCTATCGATGTTAAAACGAGCGGTCGTAAAAATGTTGTACTGCGAGATGTAAACATATAGCAACACGGCAAAAAATTTGTTTCTTGTAATTTATGAGCAATCGTTAGCAATTTACGTTGGTTACTCCGTTTGTTGGCAATAATTTGCGTTGGAAAATGCAAAGGTAAGAAAATCAAGAAAATCCAAGACAGAAAAATGTTTCTTCCAAGTGAATCATTTAGTTTTAAGTTAAGAAAATATTCATATTAAAGGTAGGAATAGAAAAATGGTCCGGATCTCACAAACCTCTATTGAGAAATTAGACGACCGGTTTCGTGTTCAAAAAACACATCCTTAGACCAGTTACAAGGATATCCAATAAAGGAAAAATTACCATAATGGAAAACAAACCTAAAGTTAATAATTAAAATTAGGAGCAAGTGAATGAATTAGTGAAACAGTTTTTTTGTATGTTACAGTATAATTAAATTATTTCTTTAATAATGTAGTTAAATAGGAATTATTTTTATGTAGTTTAATAATTAATGAGCTAATATTTAAACTTATTTGTTGTTTTTCCTCTTATTATTTATTATATATTAAAAAAAACTATAGCTAAATTAATACACGTGGTATCTTTTGAAAACGTTGTACGTTAAAGGTTATATCACTGTATGGATAAATATGGCATCTGTATTCCGGTGTCTACTATCTAGGACGATATAACTATATTTCTTAGCAGTAGGTGGCGCCAGGAAATATTTCAGTTCTCTCTTTGAAGACTAGGGGCATAAACTGAGAGATAAAGCGTTAGTGCTTTTCTCTTTTCACATTGTTTTTGCCAGGAATAATTCCATCAATCGGTCTTCTTTTGTAAAACTCGATAATAATACCATAAGTGATGGCGAGAGCATAACGTGCGGTGTGGCACAGGGTAGCGTCTTGGGCCCGCTTCGGTACCTATTGTACGTCACAGATATCGAATCATGTATTCCTAAGTGTGATTACTTTATATACGCCGATGACACGGTATTACTGTCCACTCACGTAGATCTTCAACATACAATTATTAATATGCGAAAGTACTTTGTAAGGTTTCAATGTTGGACTCGTGATAAGTCGTTAAACATAAACTACAAAAAGACTAAAATAATGTTAATTTCGTCACCGCATCTACAAAACAATATTACGTCTAAGATCATATACCACTCGCACGATTGTTTGTACCAGTCACCGACTATTGAAAACATAAGATGTGGCTGCAGCAGTGTGCTGGAGATTGTTCAAACGCATAGGTATCTGGGATTTACTATTGATCACCGTTTTTTTATGGCGACATCATATTTGGTCGATTATTAAAAAACTAAGACACTTAGCCAATAAGTTCTATTATCTAAAATTTTATGTACCAAAAACTATTCTACTCCTGATTTACAAAGCGCCTGTGCAATCGATAGTAAGTTATGGTCTTACAGTGTGAGGGAGTGCATCCAATTATTATATTAGGACACTACAATCGACCAAAAAAAGGTTTATTAAATACTTATTTCCCAACTTAATTGCATATCCGTTTGGTTACATTGAATCTCGGCTTCTTCCTGTTAAGTATTTATACCTATGGCAACTTCTGTCTCACTACCACACTAATCATTTCAAAATTATGATACCTCATGATAGGGAAACAAGAGCTAAAAACTCCGGAAATTATTTAGTGCCGAATTACAATAATAAGTACGGTAGCAGAATGTTGAAAGTATGCATTCCGACCATATTTAATAGCATGCCTGTATTCCTTAGGAATTTGCATTCGCTTGGTACTCTAAAGACATTGTTACGTGAATGGCTCTTTTCTCAGTTGCGATGTAAGTTTGAAATTGACATATTTTTTCTCACGATTTTTGATATAATATAATTACCTAGTATCTTATAACTTTTTTTTTATTGTAATATAAAATACTTTGTTTTTTTTTCACGTCTACAAGGTTTTCTTTTTCCGTTTGTGGTTAGGATGACTTTTGTCACTGTCAAACTGTTTCTGTAGTTTAGTGTCTCTGTTGTCCCTGGTTACCGCAGTTTTGTTACCTTTTCTACTGTTTATTTTGATTAAGCTCTGCAGGTTCCTGCACTGAGAAAAATGTTCTTGTTAAAATTACAATATAGATGTTGTAATATTGTTGGTGTACATGTTACACCAATTGATGTGGTAACTACCGCAGCATGATTGTACCTCCCGCTTATTAAACAGTTAAAATTACAAAAAAAATGGTGCTATTTAATTGTGGTAATTTTTACAACACCGATTGTATAAATCCCATTACTGTGTTGTACATTAAAGATCACGTGTTATATCATTTGCATTTACTAATGGAGGATGTACATCTAACATGCGTAGCAAGTAACTTTTAACTGAAGATAGTATTCGAACAACAACAGTTTTAGTGCTTGTGGCCGTTTGAACCAATAGGATATTTTCCCTCTAAATTTATAAATCTTTCTTTGTTTTTTTTTACTATGCTCAGTTTTCATCGTGCAGTTGATATACAATGGACGCATTTGTAAAAGATTTATTAAAGGAATGGTGTCTGGAAGTGTTGATTCCTGCATTCCGAGGTACGTATGCATATATAACAATAAGAATATCGTGGTAAATTAATTATACTGTAGTGGTTGGAGTAGTACCTACATAAAATGTTACCGATAACGATCGGTTTTGTGCAATTAGCCTATAGTGTTTCATTGTAAGTAATATAAAAGAACATTTCCGTTATTGCCTGCTTTTGATTAATTTTAAACCTGGCTTCATGTACTTAATTACATATGATTATTATTCCAAAGTTGAATTTTTTGTAATTTTTTAAGTTAAGTTAATAGCTATAGGGAGATACATAACCTACAATATCGGAATTTATATTATAATTTTTAACTTGTTAGTATGTTACTGTATTGTTTTGGTTATCTTCCATAAATTTGTATTATAATTTTATACATTTTTATTAATTTGTATTATAATTTTATAACATATGATGTCATCGATATTTTTTACAAAAAGCTGGCGATTGATAAATTGAGGAGAATTAAAGTCGATTAGGTACATTCAAAATTACTTAAGATTACAATTATATAATTAAGATGAAGATATCAGATGGAAGTTTTCCAGTGGATTTTTAAAATTTTAATATAAATTCAAACATCAATATTATATAAAGATCTTCATGTTCTATTTAAAAAGAAATTTCGATGACGTCAATGGTCGAAGGATAAGTGGTGATAGGCAATATCGAATGAATTGAAATCAAATGGAAAATCAGTCACCATTATGGCTAAAATTGTAAACTTCAGTAATTGTATTTCGATTTGATATTTAAATTTGTTTGATCGTAGATAACGCCATCGACGAAGGCAGTTTTCAAGAATTAACAGAAGCACTTATTAAAGAACTAATACCGCAGATTGGATATCGGATAAAATTTCTGAAAAAATACCAATTATTTAAAGAAATAAGCGGGGTGGATATACTTAATGATGATAATTTTTCCACTAGCAGCAAGATTACTTTGTCTGTAACCAGCGGGAGTGATCTGACTTCTCCAACGGGCTCTTCCGATCACAACAATATTACTACGGAAGGTAGTGCATGTGTGCGATTAGCATATGTATATTTCAGTTGCTTTGATGCCATAACTATTGTGTTTAGCTTACGCTTCTATGTTATATGAAAAAGGTGACAATCTCCTAATTTAGACAGAATAGTTTTGTACTTGTTTTACAAGTAAATTTTTGTGTATTTCAAATATGCAAAATGTATTATAATAACAACTACTTTTTATATATTTTTTCTTATTTTATTTTTTTTATTAAATTGTAATAATAATAACTACTCATTTACAGCTAATCACTTCGACTTGTATTTTGATTAATCCACAATTAATTATGTCGTAATAATCACAATAAATCAATTATAATTCCAATTTGATGTGTTAGGAAAAAGTGCCCAAAATCGAAGGAACATTTGTGGACCATTCTCCGGGAGGTATGGACAAGCTTGCCCAATGAAACATTAGCAAAATTAGTGAATCGGATGCCGAGAATAGTGGCAGCAGTCCTAAAGGCAAAAGGTGGATTTTTCGATGAAATTCGGATTTAAATTATTTGTATTACATTAACTTTTTCTTTTTAATAAATTTGTGTTTGAAAATATGTAAAATCATGTAAGTAAGTATTAAATACATGGCCATTTAATATTTCTCTTATTTTCTTTGACTTCCGTACATTTTTTTGCTTGCCCGAACTTCCATGAACGGTAGTGACCTACTTTTACGCGATACGCCTCTGACGTTGCACTCGTTTGTCGAACCTTAGTAATTATAATGCCTTTTGCTTTTGATGAATAGCAAATACAACATTATAGTAAGGATGTTTCGATAATTATTGATAGTAATTTTCACTGTAGTACATTGTAATTGTTACAGTACTTTATTGTAATACTGTGCGCAAGCTGGTAACTTTTAACAGAGTATTGATGTAATTCTAACATTACGTTGCTGTCAATTTTGCAGTTTATCACCGCTGGGCTATTGTATTTTTAACTGTACACATTGCAATTTTTACAACTCTTCATTGTGATACATACATCTCTGATGGGCATTTAGAACGATTGTTGTGGTGAAAGGTACATCACTCTATTGTAAGAAATACAAGCGTAAGTATAGCATTTACATTAAATGTTTGTTAAATCCGCAATAAAGTTGCAGTTAATACCCCAAAATATTAATGTTAAAATTGCATTTCTTTTATGGTATATTTTTAACATTACATTGTGTTAACTATTAACACAATGAGTTTGCAACAAAAAAAAAGTTGAATCTAACGCACACAGCGCTTGTCACAATAATTAACGCGCAGTTGTGTTAGAATAAATACAAATGCGTTAAATTCAACAAGAATTTTTTCTCAGTGTGGGGCCGCTTGTCTCCGGACAGCTTTTGCGCCGGCTACGTCCCACGAAAAAAAAAATACCATGAGCTATTTTATTAGCATTATCTTGGTTATTGTTTCTGGACACTTTTTTCATGTGTACTTCTACATTAAGTTCACTTTTGTTTGAACATTATTCTGTAGATAACCTCTACGTTAGCCTTTTTAAAATCACAAGCAATGAGAACCATTTACTGCATTATGTAGGGATATGTCGTGTTTTAAACAAGGTAAGTGCAATTAATAATGTGGACATAAATAATGTGCATTTCAAGAACTCTAAGTAAATAAATGCTTTATTTTAAGAAAATGAAACTATTGATTTATGAACAGTACCTAAACGCTTTCTGGAATTAAGAAAACTATTTATTATCCTTAAGAAAATATTTTTTTGTGTTATAACGGCCATTATACTAAGAATCGCTTTCTTTAAATTTTCTGCAAGATGTTCTTGAATCAAGTTAACAAACGTCTTAAACAAAGAAATACAATTATTTCATTACAAGCGGAAAGTCTTGATACAAGTTAGTGTTTCTATGCGTGTATACATTTCAAACTTTTGTCAACAAAACATCCATTGATCAGTTAGTTTAAATTTTCTGATTTTATTCCGCCCACTACTTATAATATAAATAGAACGAAATATAATCACACACAAACTCAAACAAAGAAATACAACGGTTACTCTTCTTTCCATTTCTTTCACAAGTTTGAGTAACATAATTTTTATACAATCTTTTACTGTAAACCTTATAATTGGGTTATCGCGATGAAAAAGTTTCCATTGCCGGTAGTGTGTTACCAAAGCAGAGCTTTGGCGCTGATTTTTCCAATCTATATTTCCGGTGAAATATCAAGCGCGACCTAGTGCGTACTAGGGCCCGCCGACTATCGGTCATCAAATACGTCACAAAAAGCCGAGTGTTTGCTTTGTGCATGTTACGGTCAGAGCGTTGGAAGTTTCAACATGTATGCAACGACTATACACGATCCGCAAGTTCAATGGATAACAATCTCGTTTATGACGGCCGGTATAGTAGTAAACTATACATGCATGAGATCGGTTGATCGACGAAAAAGTGTGCATATCGCAAATAACTGCGTCAAAGGATTCTTTATCACGCTAGAGAGCTGTTTGTTGTTAGATAGGTACAAGTAGCGTCCACCATTGTATGTGATGGTATTACGCAGCGTACAAGCCGCTATTTACCACCGGGCGTACTAGACGAGACGTTATTAACTACCGAAACGATCAAAGGCATCTTTTCGAAGAGCGCTCAAACGCTTTAATAAGTAATTTTTGCGAGGAGCTATTATTTTAAGCGTAATTATTTGTGAAAGTGATCATATGTGCCCGTAAATGGCGATGATGTAAGCGTTAATAGCGGCCAAGCATGTTTGGGGAGTTACTGCAAAATTGAAATGGCTCTTTTTTTACACACACAATAGTCATAGTAGACTTTTTTGTTGAAAATTATCATTTTATAATCAAAATGCAATTTTTCCTTTTTTATGTTGGGCTACTTCTGATCACCTATCAAGATTTCAATCTTTTCAACAATTAACTCGTTGATGAGCACCTTAGTTGAATAAGTTGCTCTGACAGATGTTTCACGAACTATTGTTAGATGAACATGGGATAGCAAACTGCATCATACACACATAATGGCGCATGAATCCAAAACCACAACTCCTGCCGAATATCCTTACGGGTACTTACAAAGCTAAAACCAATATTTAATCCTTTAAAAGATAGAATTTACCCCGCAGCTTGATGCAAGTAAATAACTATTACTGTGTTGCTACTGGTACTAAATCCAAGTAGATATAGACTTATCATTAAGTGATTTTGAAGCATTTAAAAAGAATTTTGAAAACAAGGTAGGTTTAGAAAACGCAATGGTATATATATATACATTGGAAAAATGTGAAATTAGCTATATCTGTATATGTACGGCGAGAGAGCGAGGAGTGGATTGAGTGGAATCCGATCGATTCGATGCGAGTTGTTAGTACGCTTGTAATAACGTTGTCATGTAGATATACTGTGTGCAAGAACGCCTGGAAATGAGAATTTCGCATATACGAAACTAATAAGAAATTCTAAAGACGAAAATAAAAACAGATTCTGATGAAATAAAAGAAAAGACATATAAATACTCTAGAAATTCTTATTAGAATCGTCCGCACATAATGCAATCTACTCCGTAACTAACCACATCGGTAACCATAAGTCGTTGGCTGCCGCTAACCCCTCCGCTTGTGGTGAATCACCCATTTGCGTTTACCGTTGTCGAATGTACGCTTTTTTGTATAGCTAGACATTTTCTTTCCTTATGTGTATATACATTACATATGGCTTTCTCATTGACCAACGCTACACGTGACTAATTATTGCAAGTATAGTGATTTTGTGGCGCGGTCAATGCAGTCATAAACGGTTAGTTTTTACATGCTAAAAACCAAGTGACAATGTTCTGTAATGGTATGATTACGAATAAATATAACTATTACTATTAACGTTCAACAGTGTAGGTGTCAGAGAAGTCAAAATTTTACTCCAAAAACTTTTCCTTAATTTATCAAAATTGAACATGCAAAATTATTATTATCACACACATTAGTCACAATTCGAGCAATAAGATACCAGTCCTATTTTTGTTACAGATCAGATTACAATATCAGAGAGTACTGCACTTTACTCAAAAAATATTTAGCTTTGGTTTACATGTTCTTAAATAAACAATGGAAGGGGAAAGAGATTCTTATTGCTCACATAGAAAAAATCACTTGATAGAATGTACTACAATATTGTAGCAGTCATTGACACAATTATGTAACCCGATCGCAGATTTTTGTTAATTATTACAGGTTGCTGTCACGGATATTTTGAAGTTGTAGTCAAGTTTCTGTTAAATTGTTTTATATAAATGTAACATATTTTCCAACAATGCTTGTGTCGAGACATGCAGGGCAAGATTGTGGTAATTTTTGACATAAACCTAATTTTTTCAAATAAAATAATAGAAAATGTGCGAGTTCATAAATAAATCATCACTTATCCGTATAGACGATTTTATTATCCAAGCCTATCTAAATGCGTGAACCTAATGTTTCCTGCGGTAGGATTAGTCCCAGGTAGTATTGGTTATTCACCAATAGATGTCGCAACGAAACATTAATTTTTTTTCTAATAAATCATCTGGTTTCATATAGTCAAATCATTTTCATCGGACTCATATTTCTTTCAGAATATAGTCTTCCGTAGCTTATCTTTTGACTCCAAATTTGTCGAATGGTTGGAGGGATGGTATCATCCCATTCTTGCGAAAAAACGCTCTCATGGTTGACCAATGCTACCTGTAAATTGGGAAGCTGTTGGAAAACATAAGAATAGTTATTATTATTGCGTTTCATTTGTTCTTTCAACCATTATAATTATAAGAACACTGCATACATATTTGTATTATGTAATACAATCTTTAGAACAATATTGTTGCATTTTCTTTACAACATATGTTGAGTGTAACTGAGATTTGTAGATAATGGACTAAATTTTTATAACAATAATGTATTTAATAGAAATACAATCCGTTATTCACAATTGAGTAGTAGGGATTTGCGCAGGTTGTAGCTCGTCGTATAACAAATTGTAGTAAATTGTTCTACAATTGTTTGATTCTTTATAAAAAAAAATTCCGTACACTCTCCTCTAATAACCTAAACGGGAGTGTTCCGGCTATCTCGGTCCATAGTATTTAGAGCGATGCGAAAAATGTTCATTAGTGAAATGGCCAAGAATAAGTTCCAAATATGACCGCTAGGGGACCTAGTTGCTAGGCTAGGCAATAAATAATACTGATAATGAGCTCTTTTAGTTATATGTCAAAAACTGAACACGTCTTTTAAAGCTATTCAAACACAATATAAGAGAAGCTTTCACCTGAAGTTTTTGAGAAACACTTAATAAATTTACGAGGGGTATTTTTGAAATAAGGTCCATTTTTTAATAATAAGAAAAATTAATATAATATCATTAAAATATACTTTTTCCATATTCTACATACTTGTATCTACTTTTCCACATAATTTCCTTTTTTGTTCAAATATTTGTCATACCGACCAACAAATTTTTTAATTTTGATGTCAAAGAAATCTGCCGCCTGTAAAGAAGCCAAATCCATGATTGCAGTTTTCACATCTTCGTCGTCGTTGAACCGTTGTCCGCCAAGGCACTCCTTTAAGTACCGAAACAAGTGAAAATTTCTGGATGCAAGGTCTGGAGTGTAAGGTGGATGATCCAGTTGTTCCCATCCAAAGATCTAATTAGACCTTGTGTTTGCGCAGAAACATGTGGCCTTGCATTGTCATGAAACAACATCACACCGGAAGATATAACTTTGAAATAGTGAATCGTCGGTCCTCTCGAATTTTGTTGTGCACATCACGGACCAAATCTTCAGAAATCAGAGAAAGTCGGCCAGGGCGTGGCTCATCATGCACATTAACCCGCTGTCCTTGAACATTCTCACCCACTTTCGAACTTTACTATCACTCATAGCATTATCACCTTAAACTTCACAAATCTGACGGTGAATTTCCGCTGCTGACAAGTTTCTTAGAGTTATGTAAGAATCGAATTACTGATCGTATCTCACACGCGGCGGGCTACTCAATTTTCTTAAACATTATAAACTTCTACAGCTCAGTATACAGCAGACAATACGGCTGCAAATGGCTTCTAAACGCGCGCAAAGCATGCTGGGAGCAGACGCGCATGCGCACTGCGGCGATCGCGCGTCATTCTCACTCTCATTCACAAACGCACCTTATTTAAAAAATACCTCTCGTATTAAACAATAGCGGGTGGCACTAATTGTAACATTTAAATCAGCTCTAAATGCCGTTTCAAACTAGCCCTCGTTCATTCAATTCGGGTAATGATGCATTTACAGTTGTAGGTAACCTTGGAACTTTTATTACGTATCTTATTTTCTTATTATCTAGCCTAGCAACTGCGCCACCTTATTAGTCATATCTAGAATTTAAAAACATTTTCATCGAGTTACTTTGGGCACTCATGCCAATTTTTTTCCATTGTTTTAGGTAAATGATAGCAAGGACTATGGGGGTAGTATAGCAAACACTCACATCGGTACACATTGCACCACACAAAATATTTAAGTAATGCCGACACCTTGGTGTTTACCATCGCTTTAGGTGTTACAGTTTACAGCATATTACCAGTCGCCGCCCTCCGTAAAAAGCCTGGTACTACTTTCCGGTATAACTTATTGAGTTTAACTGGATTATGGAGCCCAATAAATGTATTAAATGGATGTCGTTATTCTTTTTTGGCAACAGAAAAGTATATTCTTGATATTTAGCTTATGTCAAAGAAGAAAAAACCATGTGCATTGATACCTATAGTTATTGAAAAGTAATGCCATCACCTATCCACCATCTATGGACGCGCGTTTCGATGTTATACATCTCGTCGGCATAGCTTTGTGGAAGGTAATGGCATTTCAATATTTTAAATCGTATATATACGAAGTAGATGTTTACATGTACGCATGAGGAAATCTAATTAGATATCCTCATTTGTACGTTTTTGTCGAGTAAATTACTGCAAACGCGTCTACAGAACTGAACAAATCGTATTGCTACTAATTCTGATGCGACAGTGGTCTCAACTACTGGCTTAAACCGCCATAAGTTAATTAATTGAAAAGTAATGCCATTAATTAACTTATGGCGGTTTAAGCCAGTAGTTGAGACCACTGTCGCATCAGAATTAGTAGCAATACGATTTGTTCAGTTCTGTAGACGCGTTTGCAGTAATTTACTCGACAAAAACGTACAAATGAGGATATCTAATTAGATTTCCTCATGCGTACATGTAAACACCTATAGTTATATTTAAGCTGCAATATTATCGAATAAATTGACGTCTAGCGCGAAGTACATAACAAGGTTTTACATTTGATAGATAGACGCTAGGATTGTCATACTTAAATTTACCTAACCTAATTCTATGTTTTCGATTTATGTAACGCGACTATTGACTTTCCTTATCCAAAGATCCTGAACTCTGGAGATGATAAAACTTCTTCTAAGTTGGACTTCGAAACGCATCCTCTAGATCACAGCAACGGTAATAACTCTCGTTCTTGATCGCGAGCAAGAGAGAAAATCAACGAGCAAACGATGGCAGTCGGAAATCTTCCGCCAAGTACCTACCTAGTAAAATTAATCGGTATCTCAAAACAACCATCTCCACCAGACGCGAACTAATTTCTTCGACTCGATCGTCTTCGATGGCGGCGAACGGATTTCGCGGAAGAAGTAACAACCGACGGCGGTAGTTGGTACGATGCTACTGGCGGCGGTGGAATGGTAGTGGTCCTATAAATCAAAGTTTCGACTTCCACCTGGTCCGGTTCCGGTTCGAGAAGCTCTCGAGCGTGTTCCTCTGCAACGGATTCGACGCCGCCTCGCGTTTTGCCCGCTACGGCTACGGCCATTGAGCTATGGTTCTCCCAGGACGCATAAGCCAGTATGCACTAAATTTTCGGTAATTTTCGAGTCCCTAGATGATTTCCAGTAGGGGCTAAAAATGAATTTCTCGCTGTCTAGGTCGGGTGTTTGGGGAAGCCTTTGTTTTCTGTGGGTGTAGGGGAAAAGAAACATGAAAAGTCAATACAAAATATGTATGACATGTACATATGTTCTGAAAGGAAAACTTAATATTTTGGAACTTTATCACTAGTCTGTTATCTATACGGGGTTAGTACAAAGTCCCAGTACGGTCGAATAACATGGTTATCTGTTGTACACGGAGAAAAATACGAGGGAAAGTCAGTAAGTAGGTCACAAAAAGCTATTATAAAAGTAATAAGAGAAATAGTTAGCCAAAAACAAGGTTTATTTTTCAACATAGTCTCCATCTACATTGATACACTTATCCCATCGCTTTATTAATGCCCCAATGCCCGCTGCATAAAAGTGTTTGGGCTGCCGTCTGAACCACGTGCGTACCTCTTGTTGAACAACATTATCACCCTCGAAATGTGTTCCACCAAGATGCTTTTTTAGTGGACCAAACAGATAATAGTCGCTTGGGGCTAGGTCGGGACTGTAAGCCGGATGTTGAAGAAATTCCCACCCTAATTCTTCAATTCTCGCCTGGGTCAACTGGGCCGAATGCGGCCTGGCGCTATCGTGATGCAGCAATATTCCTCTCGTTAGTAGGCCTGGACGTTTTCGTCGAATTGCATCCAGAAGCAACAACAAAACACTACAGTATGATTCAGCAGTCACGTTCTCATTTCTATTCTGGAAATGGGCTAGGAGCACTCCTTGAGAATCCCAGAACACGGTAAGCATAACCTTACCACCTGAGGGCACAGCCTTGAATTTCTTTGTCGACGGTGAAGAAAGACGTTTCCAATGCATTGAAGCACGCTTTGTTTCGGGTTGGTAGTGGTGCACCCATGATTCATCACCAGTAACAATCCTGTTAAGCATGTCCTCCCCTTCCTCTGCGTACCTAGAGAGGTGTTGCAAGAACAAGCCCATTCGAATCCTTCTGTGTTCCTCGGTCAGTTGTCTAGGAACCCACCGTGAGCAATCTTTTCGGAAATTCAAACGATCGTGCATCAGTTCGTAGGCTAAACCATGAGTACACCCTATTGCAGTTGCTATGCTGTCTATTGTTACCCGCCTGTCAGTTCGAATCATCTCTTCCACCCTTCGAAGTGTTGCATCTGTCGCAATCTGAACGGGGCGGCCACTTCGCTGACCGTCAACAACTTTTGAGCGCCCTTGTGAGAATTTCTCGACCCAGTTATACACGACTTTACGCGACAAACACTTTTCACCGTAAACAGGAGACATTTCCTTATGGATGTCTTTTGCAGGGAGTCCTTTTGCCCAGAAAAAACGCACAACAGCACGCTGCTCTTCCACAGTACACTCTTCGAGCAGGGTCGCCATTTTAACACTGCTTGCGTACGCGCACGTCAACTGTCACTTGATTATCATTAAGCTGGATAGTGCTGCCCCCCCAATGACAGATACGGAAAATAGCTCTCTGCTATTTTCAGCTTTCCCACAACAGTTTGTGACTTATTTAATGACTTTCCCTCGTATGCACAGAGACAAATTTTGGGACAGCAACCCTTTATACTAAGAATTACAACAATTTATACTAAGAATTACAATTTATACTAAGAATTACAATTCATACTAAAAATTACAACACGTTTATTTAATCTAAAAAAATATATAGTTGCCCTAACAAAAATTATAGTTGTATTTAAGATAATGTGTTGCTGACACAAATTTCACTGTGAAATTTGTGACAGCAACACTAACATTGTTCTAATCTACAGCAGTTATCGTTTCTTCAAAGAAAATTGGACCGATTATTCTAGATCTTGACATTGCAACATCAGCGCCAACCTTTACTGGAAGTAATTGTGTCTCATGAAATTCATGGGGACCTTTTGATGATTAATTTCTATAGTTCTGGGAGTTTATATAGCCTAACAAGTGAAATCATGTTTCATCAGAAGAAAGGATGGATTTAAGGACTCATCATTATTCAAGTTCTGATTGAACCAATGACAATAATCTAGTCTTCTTTTCAAACCTAATGGTAATAGCTCTAGCACATCAGAGACTATATGAAAGTGTAACTTTTATTTCACTGCATTACGTCCTGTGCTATATGGTAAACCTACAATAAAATGATTAATATGCATCACCACATATTATATGTTCATACGATAATTCCTACCTCTTTGTTGAGCCAGTTTGTGTAATGGCTTTCTAGGGCTTCGTTGAATGTGAATACGAGCATTTTCAATCACTTTCACTTTCAAAACGGACCAGTGAGTGGATGGCTTCAGATCCGCACTGTATATTCCAATGAAAACTACAAACTACTATTGCTGCTTACCACTGATGAAATTATTATGATGTGTCATTGTTAATAATACACATAAAATGGATTGCGATGCATAATCTTTGATATCCAATTGTGAATACGATAATACGAACCGAAATTAATAAATTAAAAACTTCGCACGTTATCAATTCGCAAAATTTCAGCGGAACTAAACGCCCGGCGAAATTAACGAATTGAATATTTTACAACGCTACGGGAATTAATCGCAATTTTCAAGTTACCCGCTTGTTGTGTGTGTATCAATTATTCTGTGGCAAATACCGCGCGAATAACCTACTTATTACACAAATGATTAATCATTCATTTGTTACCAAGTTTCCGATTAACTCAGCCTACCCCCTCTGTAGCAGCTGCCTGTACTGTACCACTACTACTAGCGCTGGAAAATTATCATTGATTGTGTATTAAATTATAATAATTTACCTTGCGTTATTCGATCAATTTGTCAATATTGCATAATAAATGCACTGCTATTATGGAGGTGCGCTTTTGAATATTCGCTATATCCAGACATACTGTGCGACAAGTGAATATTTTAATATCGAAAAAGGAAAATTATCCGTTCTTTTTTTAACATTCTCGTCGAATACGTATAAGGTGGGGATCTGTGAAGAGATAATTCGACGCCATAAATTTTAAATTATTGAATAAGCCTGTAAATTGATAGTCTTTTAAACTAACAAGTAATATCTTTAACCAAAAATTAATGCTAATATAGCTCATGGTATTGGCGGAATCATTCCCGGCAAAAACAATGTAGCAGAGAAAATAGCGCTAACACATGAACATGTTTTTGCCTATCCGGCGTCATCAGCATGGTTCTGAGCACAATCTTCTGCTGCTAATAATTGTGTTTGCCTCTCAGTTTATGCTGCTCTCCAAAACAGCACTGAATATGTCTTTCGGCGACACCTATCGCCAAGAGACACAGTCACGCCGTCCCAAAGGGTAGCAAGACAAACCGTAGTGTAGATGTCCACTACCTATCGGGCAGCGGGACGGCGTGACTGTGTCTCTTGGCGATATTAGCATTAATTTTTGGTTATTGTTATTAGGCATTCTTTCCACGTGTAAGTAATATCTTTGTTGTAGTATTTTTCTTATCCAACTGGTCTTATATTTCCGAAGGTTTCCGAACAAATTTATTCAGATTCAACCTATGGTTGATTTGATGATTAATTTTCCTGTTTTCTATTTGACTAATTAAAATCATTTTCATTCATAAATTTCATTGCAAATTATGTATATTCTACAAATATGCTAGATCATCAGTAGTTGATAATTTTTAGAACATTGCTTATTTCTATCAAATAGTTTCTTAGATGTATGTACATTTCATATTTAGTTAGAAAAATGTGAAACGGGTAATTCACTTGCCTGACAACAAGCTATCAAATACAATTGTTAACAATACAATTTGTTAACAATTTTTTACAATTTGAAGGAAAACAAAAATATGGCAGTGTTTTTCACAGACTTAAGTAAACTCGTTAACGTGGCAGACCACTCCATTTTTTTAGCTTAAACTGGAAGAACATTCTGCATCACCATCACCACCAATAACAAGCATTTTACCTTTTAAAAAATTTATGTAAACAGAATATGTTAATATATTGTACGAGGCGTGTTTTTAAAGTAAGTGCCGTTTTAAAATTCTGCTACCGTGAGCGCTGCGGCGGCTTTCTATGTTTGCGCGCTATGTACCTACATCTGTTGACAAGCCACAGACGTTATTACAGAAAGATTCGACCGTGTTTACGTTTGTTTGTCACTATTTAAAATGTCTCCGCCGATCGAGAATCCCGTCGACTGTGAAATACGCGCTGTGATTCGTTTTCTTAGTGTTAAAGGCATTAAATCGGCCGACATTCGTCATATCTGTGAAGTGTATGGAGAAAACATTATAAGTGATGGAATGGTACGGAGGAAATGGGTGAGAGCTTTTAAAGATGGCCGCACGAATGTCCATGACGAGGAACGAAGTGGGACCTTCTGTCATTTGGTTCAGAAACTTGACGAAAAAGTAAAAGAGAACAGACGCTTTACGATTTCATCGTTATCTGATGAGTTTCCTCAAGTTTCCAGAAGTGTTCTCTATGAAGTTGTGACCAGTGGTTGTTAAATCAGACGATGGGATTGTAAAGCTAATTGTACGATACGATAAATGTCTCAATATTGGTGGAAATTATGTAGAAAAGTAGAATAAGGTATAGGCTTTCATGTAAAAATAAAATTGAAACAGTTCACTAAAACCCTTACCACAACACTTACAAGTGTTGTGGTAAGGGTTTTTAGTGAACTGTTTCAGTGTTCCAGTGCCACAGATTTAGAGTACCCGTTTAAAAATAAAATTGTTTTATTTGAAAACGGTACTTACTTTAAAAACACGCCTCGTAAATACTTCTATTTTGAATTTCGACCTATGGTATAGGTTAATGGTTTAGAATGCTTTGATCCTTAGACGCGGTTTTACTATTCAAAAGGTAGTAGATCTCGAATCTTAAGGGTGTTAGGATTTTTGCGTATTTTAGATTCATGTTAAACCTAATATTGATAATATGTAGTTTCTTCATGATATGAATCTACAAATTGGGACATGTGCATATTTGGTAATAATATCTTAGAATATCCAATACAGCTTTCTAAATAAGCGGGAATAAGGATGCAGGACGCTTCCTCAAATGAAATAGAAAACTTAAGTACTACAACAGTTTACGATCAGTGCCAGAAGGTTGTGAGCTCCGCGAGTCAACTCAAATATTTGGGTATTTACGAGGAACTAATTTGCGAAAACGTGTCCACAACTACTAGAAATACAAAGAATAGCCGATCGACAACTATTTGAAAAAAATTGAATCGATTCAGTCGATTTTTTCAGGATTCTTATCATATTATTTAAACGAGATTGCGTAATTTTAATGTGATTGCATGGCGCGGTGAAATTTGGTGGTTCATACACTGATACGCCTGCTTCTTCGGTTTTCATGGTTTCTAGTGCTGATGGCCCAGATTATTTCAAATACCCACTTTTTCTTCTATTCATATCGTCAGTATAATTCACGCACGCATAATATTCATTATTCACTTCGGTTTGGGTTATTTGCATTAATATTTACATGCTAGGACTTTGACCTCTGAATAAGACTGAGCTCACAGCGCCGCTTATATACCCATTTCACTAAGTAGCATTAGGGGGAATGGATGTTTCTAGAAGGTTCACGAATGGTCCATGAACGGTTCATGGAAGATTCTCGAAGGTTCCAGAAAGCTCTTCGGCCATTGATCAGATTTTCCAGAAAATTACAGAATGCTCCAGAAGGTTCTTTGGACCTAAAATTTTTAAATGCAAATTGCTCGAAAACGCGAGCTAACTTTGAAAAACGATTGGCACCATTGGATTCAGCGTACTCGAATTAGGTTTACCCCCCGGGTGCCCAGCTTGTTGCATTTTGCAGCTAGCACAGTGTTATTATTAACAGTTACAGTACCAAATAATAGCAATACCGATAGAAACCAAGTCTCCGACGCGGCGACCGGGATTGGTTTTTTGTGCGGTATTTAACGATAATCCGGTGAAAGAGAAATAACTAAAGAACAGAGCATGCTTTGGGAAAATTAAAATGGACAGTGAAAACGAAAGTAATGATAAGCTAGATACAATAATGAAAATGATGAAAACTCTGATACAGGATGTATGTGACATAAGAGAGGAACAGAAATACTACCAAGCAGAGATAAAAAAGCTGGCAGCGAAGAATGTGAAAATTAAGAAGGAAAATGAAAATTTAAAAATTTGATATTAAGACTATCAATATGAAATTGGAAACTATAGAAAAAGAAAAGAGGAGCGCATAAAAATCAATACTTTAGAAATAATTTGGAAATTGATATAAATATTAAAGATAGGAGTGAAAACCTGCTTAATAGAACTTGAAGATAGAAATGAAAAATCGAAAGTAATGGAAAACAAAAACAAATTAAAAAATATTAAACAAGAGGAAATATACATAAACGATGACATGACAATTTCAGAAAGAGAGATCCAAAAGGAAATAAGGTAAATAGCACAGGACGAAAAGAGAAAATAAAGCAAGTGAAAGTAGGTTACCAAAATATAATAATAGATGGACAACAATATAAATGGTACATTGAAAAGAAGACAATTGAGAAAATTCCGTCAAAAAACCTAAAATACCTAAAAAACTAAAGAGCGACAGAGAAAAAGACGTCTAAAAGAAAACCACGTGGCAAAGATACCGGGCAAAAACAAGAGGAAGTGGAACAGAAAGAACATGGAATATCGGCACATGGAACATTAGAAGCATAGCAGGAAAAGAAAGAGAATTAGAAGAAGAATTTGAAGAGCTAGAGTTAGATTTATTGGCTATTACAGAAACGAAGAAGAAAGGACAAGGTATGACAAAAATGGACAAAGACAACTTACTCATATACAACGGAGTACAATGAAAGCTGATTCAAGCAATTCATAAAGATATTGCCAGCCTACTAAGAGTAGAAACCGAAGCAGCCGTAATTAGCATTCGTCGTAGACTAAATCTGCGTATAAATAATGACGGCAAACAGTTTAAACATTTAAAATAAATTTAAGTTATTGTTTATTTTAATTTCAAGTAACACCATATTAGGTACTATTGGTACTGTCTTGGTTTTGCATTGTTGTCATTTATTTGTTTATTTTGTAACTGCTACATTTTGTTATTGTTATCATTTCTTTGTTTTATGGCCAACTAATATAAGTTTCGATATCATTAAGTAGGTATTTGTAACTAATAGGGAAATTATTACTGATAATGGTTTTCGCTATTATTTGGAAAAACGAAAAAGGTATCACTGCGCGGTTTTCGCCACTACTTTAGTCTGTTAAAACTCTTCAAACACAACATAAGGAAACATAGGAAAGCAATGAATTTTTAGAGATAATTGAGAAAAACTCGTACGGTTGGGAATAACGTCATCTGGTACGTTTCTTGAACATTAACGGGTGGCACAAATTACGACGTCTAAAACAACGCTGAATGCCCTTTCAAACAAGTCCACACTTCTTTAGTTCAGGTAAAAACTACAGAAGTTATAGCAGGTTTAGTTTTACTTGATTCGGCAACGCCTACTGCACTTATTATTCACAATATGACAAAACGTCTTTAACCAAAGTGTTGCGTAATTAACTAAGCTTTTTAGTAAAGCGTTTAAAATCATAGTTAATCCTGGAACTTTTATCAGCTAATTTAAAATGTACTGTTGACCATAGCAATCGCGCCCCTTAGCGGTCAAGTTTGGAATTTAAAGATATTTTCCCTTTGCCACTTTAGTCATGAAATTTGTTTTCCCATCACTATTGTAGTTTCCAAGATATCACTGGTCCCCATCCTTAATGGGACACGCTGTATATGCATGAACACATTATTTTCCAAGAGAATTTCCAAAAATAGCCCGGTTGCTAGGGTCAATAGTACATTTTAAATTAGCTGGTAAAAGTTCCAGGATTAACTATGATTTTAAACGCTTTACTAAATTCTTGGAAAATAATGTGTTCATGCCTTTTAAGTATACCGTTACATCTATGTCTCATTTTTGGTCTAATAGACAAATAGTTTGTACTGTTTTGATTTTGATTGTGGAAGGAACAATGTTAAATCAAAGACGCTGGGATTAACGAAATAGCATCGGGCGCTTTCATCAATTACTGATTAATTACGGAGTTCAGTTGTCCAATTTAAAATGGATGTCACCTTTAGTCTAATTAGAACAAGGTCAAGTAAGCTTATTTTAAAGTTTTTCTAGAGAAAACGGCAGAAATCCGTTTGGATTGAAGTAAGCAACATTCGATACCTAGAATTCGACGTTTTATCTTGAGAAATAACGCGAAGAAATGCGACGTTAAAAAACATCCTATTGTTAAGTTATAACACTAATAGTTGTAATTCGAATCTACATCGAATTAGATGCAGCAGCAGCAGGTCTGACACGAGGGATAAGTGGGTTGAACGGCGGAAAACAGGGGGTAATCTCTACGAGGTTATTGAAGGGAGGGTGGTAGTGGTGTGCGCAGCTTATCCCCGGCACGGTATTGATGCGCGCACAGGTGAACCGGATGGCGTGGCGGCACAGGTGCAACCCCTCGCTCTTCTGCCTGGTACCCATCCCTCTATCCGCAGGTGCAGCGGCGACTCCCTCCATTCGTTCCTCTCCCTCCAGCCCCAGCGCGCGTCCCTACGGCCCTTCTATCTCTAACCCGAAAGCCCTTCGTGTCGCAAACGCATACACTCGCACAGGACGTATATATTTCCATTTCACTCTTATATAACCCACTTAATGATTATTAGAACCATTAATGATCCTTAACTTAAAGATGGTAATTATTAGCGGTAAATTACTCATTCTATAGGCGGGTTTAATGTCCAAACGGCGGCTGCATTTAAGCGGAAGCTAATACCAACAATAACCTTAATCTTAAGACGACGATAAAGGACAGAACAGAAAAAAACGGTTGAAACTACAGAAATCTTTTGGGCCAATATTAGCCTTTGGATATTCGATTACTTAGGATTTTAGTTTGATTTGGTAAAACGTAGGGTAAAAGCACCACTCGTATAGATAGTTATTTTTATGTAAGGGTTCTGGAGAGAAGGTAAGTACCCTTAAAACTTGATTATCGCAACGGCAGTAGACTTAGATGAGTTTTCGGAAAGGCCCTGTTTATGGCATACTAATTTTTTATCATCACACTATCTAGTTTCCCGGAACGGATTAACTTAATAAACAATGTCGATATTTTTCAAAGGTAAATGTCGAAATGTTCCAATAATAGGATTAACGTGAGTCCCCAGTAACAGCCAATGTGATTTTATACATGTAGATATAAAGCCAAAATGAATAAACGTAGATTGGGGAGCATTTTCAAGATGTGGAAATCTATATTCTGTGTATATCTATCTATGTAGAATATGTAAAAAATGGTACCCAGTAAGTTCCAAATAGTGAAAGACTTTAAGGATTGTTCTCTTTACAGCTTACTTTATCCTTGTTCCAACGTTTCAAAAAGAACTATATAGTAGCATAAGGAAAATTATCACCAAATCAAAGTCGATACAAAAGTAGCTGTAATCATAGTAAATTAATCGGGTACTCTAAATCTGTGACACTGGAACACTGAAACGTGCGTCCAGTACGAGTTAAGTACTGTGGTAAGGGCTTTAGTGAACTGTTTCATAGTAAATTATTTGGTTTGTCGACAGGTACGATTAGGGTAGAGTGCACAATGAATTAATACATTGAGCGTAGAGCAATATAATACTAAATACACACGTCAAATTATGGCCCTACCACGGCATTGTATCAATACAACTGACCAATCACAGTGAAGGTGACGGTAAGCGATTGCTAAATTCATGCCAGTTTATCAAGTTCGTGTCAATTTCTATGTATACTTTTGAGATTATAATATTCTCTTGATTTTGAACTTATAATTTTCCTGCAATAAAACAGATACAAGTGGATTCCGAATTTATGTAATAGTATATTTATACAGCAATAATCCGGCCAGAAGTAACATGGGATTGTATGGAAGCATTCGAATAAAATGTCTTATTATCTTACAACCTTAAGTCAAAGTGTTGGTACAGATACGTTGATGACACCCTTGTCATCTGGCCTCAAGGACACGAATCTCTAAACAATTTCCTATCGTTTCTGAATTCCCAACATGATTCCATACGCTTTACCATGGAGGTCGAATCGGACGGTTGCCTTCCTTTCCTAGATGTTGTCATACATCGGCGTCCTGACGGTGCGCTGGAACATTTCGTTTACTGAAAACCCACTCGCACTGATGGATACCTCTATGGCCTCTCACACTGTCATGCAGCCCAAAAAACGCGGTGCTATCAATTCTCTTATCCAAAGAGCTATTTCCATATCTGAACCCAATTCACTTCCTCAAGAACTGAACCATATCACTGAAACTCTGATTCGCAATAATTATTCTATAAATATATTCGAGCTACCATTAACCGCTACACCAACCCTTCTCCACGGCAAGTCTCCTCATTTAAGCCTAATTTCTGTAAGCAATCTATCTACCCTACGTTCAATGTATCACCGATCGCATGAGCAAGATTCTCTTCAGAAACAACGTAGAAACCATCTTCAAACCCATTTTCTCTCAAACTGCTTTCCCATCAAAGATCGCAATCATCTGGAAGCCCCCGATGTCTACTAGATTCCATGTTCGTGCGGTAGTGTGTACGTCGATGAAACAAAGCGATCGGTCAGCACTCGTGTTATTGAGTACGAGCGTTGTACACGGTTGTTGCGTAGCTAGGCCCGCGCTGGTTGAGCATAGACTGGAAACTGGCCACCAAATCCAATTTAACTCTACTCGAATAGTGTTTCACAACCCTCACTATTATTGTAGAAAAATTCGCGAATCAATAGAGATCTTCAAACATCCCAACAATTTAAATCGCGAATATGGCTACTCCTTGCATCACACGTGGAAATTACAACTGATTAAATCTCTTAGCAGCCGCCACGCTTCATTGATCCAGGACCTGTTCAGTAATGAAGAGAATGTCGGCGAGGTGCCACTATACAATTTTGAGGTTTTCTATGTTGTTGGAATACTAAAGTACACTAACACCGTGTCATAAAGAACGGAATACAAAATACACTGTCACCCATAAAGTCTGCATCATATGGAATATTCTCTTGTTAATAAATCGATCCTGCTTCTAAGTTTAACAAATTTATATTCCTTTTCATATAAATGGTTTCGTAAGCGTCTAATTCTCGCGGTGAAGTTACATTTCTAATTACTTTGCAGTGTTCTAATTTAATATTATCTCCGGTTTCGTGTTTCTATTGCACTACACTTGATGACTCAATATTTCCGTAGCGATAATGCGCCATGTGTTCTTTGAACCTGGTGCTTGTAACTCTTCTCGTTTGTCCAATATAGGCGTTATCACAATTATCGCATGCAATTTTGTAAGTATTTATATGAAAAGGAATATAAATTTGTTAAACCGAAAAGTGGGCCTTCTTTATCACTCAGTGTTGGACTTGTTGAATAAAACGAACATTTCTTGCACCACAGGCTAGCTCTTTTTCTTCTATAGTAGTTCCGAATATTTCGCATATTTCAGTTTTAGAGTAGATACACGGTCAAAGTAGGTACTTGTAAATATCTTTTAGAATAGGGATAGAAAAAAGCATGTTATAACTAAAGATTCTTTCTCACATCATTCGGTTGTACGGTTGACAATGAGAATCCACGAATTCTTGAAGCGATGGTTCCGAATTTAATTAAATAATTTGTGTGGTGCAGATTGTGCCAATACTTTAGTGTTGGAGGTTAATTTTTTGTAATTTTAATTTATTTTTTGTTACAATTTTTTTATAACTCCATTCACGCCACTAATTACTTAAGAAAAAATCGCAATAAAGTAGGCTGTTGTAGTCATTTGTACTAACTAAATCAATTTTGCATCAAGTTAGAGCATTTTTTAATTAACTAAAAAATAAGTATTTACTAAGAAAATATTTTAAAATGGTGACTAGTGTAAAGAAATAATTTTGTACAGGTTTACTTTGATTAGAGAAAAGTTAAAGTTGTAGAGTGTTGAAAGTTGACAAAATGGTAACAAAATGAAAAAAAAAAGAACAACTGGCGAAATTGAAATTCACCTACACTGATTTAAGAGATTTTTATTTTAAAGATAAGAAATGTAGTTCATATAAAGAAATAAAGAACTAAAATTCCCTTTCTTTAAAACCATATCATATTACAGATTGTAATACGCCATGTAAGTTTGTGATCTATCTTCCAAATATATGACACTAGCAAGTATCGACAACCGTTGAATGTGGACATTTACTACCGGACTTGACGACTTCTTACCGAGTGATATTTAACTCGCCAAATTATTATAAAGACGAGAATAAAATTTATTCTGTACTTGCTTGTAGGAAAATATTATATTAAGAATGAACATTTACAACGTGAAGAAAATAGAAAGAAGACGTGTTATATTACCGTTTCCTCGGGATTATCCTTGAATGGAGATAACATTAACTAACAAAACGTCAGGGACAGGAAGAGGGAGACCTGACGCAATAAAGATCGCTGAAGAATCCGAGGAAGAGACCAGAACGGGTCAACCCCGCTAGATGTTGGCCGAGCAGAAGTTGGGTGAACGATACTAGCCAATAACACCTATCTTCGAAGTTGTAATTTTTTATTAACATATTAGTACTGTTATATTAAATATTTACTTCGAAAATAACAGCTGTCAGTCTAAAACGTTTAGGGTATTGAGTATAGCTACACGACAGATATGAAATTCCCTCTGGCGGATAAAAGCTATCTTTCGAAAGCCACAATTTCCCCCCAGACCGACTGGCATTGGAGTGTGGGTATTAAATAATTTATATAAGTCCAGATAACGACAAACCTGGAGAAACGGTGAAGTTATTCCTCTTTAGTTCATCTTCGTATTTTCGTAATTCTTCAAAATTAATGTAAAATTCTCATACAACAAACAACAGGGTAAATTCAGAGGTATTTCTAGCAGAGTTTCGTAAATTAGATATCTATCGTAAAGTTATTAAGTAGATCGTCAGTAAATTTGTCATAATAGTGTCAGTTGTATTTTAGAGCATAGATTCGTCTAGTTTGAGTCATCTAGTACCGTCATTACATTCATTCTCTCATGCTACTTCTAAAAATAACTTTATTTATCAAAAATTCCTCGTTAGATTATACTTGGGTAGATATCATCAAAATTTGCTGCGGAAAGAAACAATCGTCGTCGTGATTAAAATAAAGGAGGAAAGAGACGCCAATAAATTCATCAATCCTGGTTAAACTTTCTTCGAGTTAACTAGTATTTTGGCTGAGGTCCCAATTTAAAGTGTGGGATATAGAAATTAGAGATTAAATTCAAGGTAGAAAAAAAGGTTGGAGATTAGAACAGGCAGGTTCCTGTGAATGTCATAAGGAACATAGAGTTTAGATGACATCTTCCATAAATCAATGTTAGTTTCATTTTTCAAATTTTAACATCCGTTATTTTCCATTTATTTATCTCAAAATTAATTAAAAATTGCCGAAGGAGTATCAAAGAATACTCCCGAATCCCACAAAAGAGTTAAAAGTTTAATTAATTTACAAAATTCCAATTTTTTTAACAAAATCCCTGAGTTAAAACATTTCAGTACATATTGAAGTAAATGCTAGTAAATATAAAATTTCTTTTTTACTAAATTAACCATAATACACCTAATACACCCTAATATTTAATGAGAAATTTAATTACTAATATTCAATCGGTGATGTACTACCGATAGCAGATAAAATTAGAAATTATATATTTCTTTCGCACTATTTAAAATCGGGGGCGAATTGGGAGCCCGCGAAAAATATTGTGATCGCGTGACATCAGTCTGTGCAGAATTTGAATCCTGAGTATATAGTAATTTTTTTAATCACTCAATCAACCCAGATGTTACCGATGGGATCAGTGTATGTAATAATAATTTTTATGGTGTTTCGATAGGAGAAACAAAATCAGCATGATTCAAAAGTTTATTATTATCTTCTACACATAAATTCTATTTAATCATCATTCGCGTCCACTATACCTGTTTGACGTTGATTTTGCCGTAATAGTCCATCTTGTTACCAAAGTTTATAGATGGAAATTTGCAAACCAGAACAGCTGTGTAACTTCAGCAAACTCCACAGTGCAATTTAGACAGTTTGTGTAGAGTATTTTCGGTAGGTACGTATGTACATATGTACACATTCCGTATGCAGATTATAATATAAACATACAATTTTGCTGTATAAAATTTTCTTAGGTAATTAAGGTTTTATAATGAGATTAAGGGTAATACAAAATATTTCTCGAGTATCATCTAAGAATACGCCCAAACATTTTGTCGTTACCAATTATTGTATCTTCTTTCATCTGGAGTACATACTACATAAATAGATACTACATAACAAAAGATATTTAGCAAATTCAATATCTTTTACGATGATTTACTTCTATAGTATAAAGGAACGAAATAAGTTGTTATAGATAAGCTTTTAGCTTGTCAAGTTAGGATGGTTGACTTTAGAGCTTTATTGGCAAAAAATAAAATGTGGTTCATTTTGGTGGAGGCACTGGTTGTCGATACCCTTAGGCATGTTTAAACTTCTTATTGTCGTCAAAGAACTTGCAAAAAGACTGTCGTCGGCTCTTTATGCTATAAGGAGATTAAAGCATATTGCAACACATGGAGCAGCAAAAACCGCATACTATGCAAACTTTCACTCTCTTCTCTGCTATGGGATACTCTTTTGGGGCACATCGGTTGAGGTTCACAGAATCTTTGTCCTACAAAAACGTGCTATACGATTCCTATGTAACCGACAATACACAGAGAGCTGCAAAAGACACTTTGCAAAAGAAAAAATACTAACCCCACCATCTGTGTTCATTATTGCCGCAGTTACTTTTGTTCAACAGAATAAAGCAGTATTTTCCCTTAATGGAAGTCATCATACATATTCTACACGTTTTCGTTCACGAAATGAGAGTTCCGTACCACCGTCTTACAAGCTCACAAAAAGCGCTTGATTATTGGGGAGTTAAACTATACAATAAATTACCAGAAGAATGGAAAGATCTTCCTTTTACCAATTTTGAAAGAGAGGTGAAGAAAATGCTGCTGGAGAGAGAGTGCTACAGTATCGAGGAGTTCTAGTCATAGTATTTTTTTTTTATGTTTTGTTTGTCTTTTATTTATTACATTGTCTGTTTTATTCATCCTTTTCTGTAACTTTTAGATTTTATTTATACTTTCATTATTCATTTTTATTTATACACGTTGACAATTGCAATTCATTTGCATGTAAAAAAAAAACAACAAATTGACTTTTTCTGTAATGGTTTGATTACAAAAAATAAATAATTATTATTAAAGAGGCAAAAAACAGTGGAAGTTTGGAAAACAAATTCAAACATATTTCCTATTAGAAAAACAATTGGAAATTTACAGCCTGTATCACGTTTGAATGGAAGTATTCTCTTATAGAGAAAGCACTAAATATTACTGAATGTCCATGGAAGTATTATTTGAGATAGTAGGTTTTCATTTTAAGTTTAATCGCACGAGAAACAAACATATGGAATGAACCAGTTTGAATATTTGTTATTTTTATTGGTATAAAGATCACTGAAATATTCAGTTTTACTGCTGATGATGATAGCTTGGCTATTGAAACGTACGTCCAGTGCGAGTGAAATATTGTGCTAAGGGTTTTTAGTGAAATATTTCAGTGTTCTATGATATTAAAAACACATGTATGGGTTATGTACAGTTTGCAGGTATCAAAACAAATATATTTGTTGCTATAACTAAAGAGTTGTGTTCATATGTCAATTTTAATTAAACTAATTACTAAGTTATATCTATTGACCAAATCGGAAATACTCGGATTTTAATCTGTTTACTTTCCTTATTATTATAGGAGTACCGTATGTTGTTGCATATCAATTTTGAAAGAAGGCATTACATTGTACCTTATGAATAGCAAATCCTTTCACATCATATTGTGGCTGTTGTAGCGCAAGATAAATAGAATAGAGAGGAGGGGGAAAAGAACAACTACAATCAAATAAATTGCAGACCTATCTGAACGTAGTTCTCCTGCTGTACCCGCTAGCAAGAATAGGGCCACCCGTTCGAATTAAGGAGAACTACTTGCGAAAAGGAAGAGAATATTAATGCTACAACTTCTTTAATGTAAATAATAGAGAATAGTACTCAATAAAAACGAAATATTTGCACGAAACTGTTAATGAACAAAATCTAACTAGGAATCGACGTTGGTGGCCATTATGTTGGATTTAACATAGATCATGCATATGGAGAAATACAAATAAAAAAGAAAATAATATCCGTTAGAATAACTCGCGACAAAATCTTCGTTAACAAACAAATAAAATATGAGTTGGAAAATATTCGAAAAACGTAAATTACCACAATATAGCAAATTTCTAATTGGGATTACAGTAGTAATAAAAGAATTTAGATAAAATTTAAAAAGAAAACAAATGATTGTGAACCAAAACAAACAAAAAAAACGGTAAGTCCACTTATCTGGGCGCTGTCGTGATCGAACGGCGGTAAATCGACGCTGGTCCCGTCCCCGGGTTGAATAGAATATATGGACACACCCTTCGGGATTTCGGTAAATGGGCTTAGCGTTAACCCAACAAAAAAAAACCATAAATGTGGAAAATAATGATCTATAAGCATAAACCTAATGAAATATGATTAAAATAATTAATTATACCAGTTGAATGGAGGATTTGCTAGCCGATGATTGAGGATTACTACTGGTGTGCCGTCATAAAAAATAATTTAATGTATCCGACAATACCGGTGATGGTTATTAAAATAAACGAATTAGAACCAATCACAGTACTTAATTATGGTAACTGCGAAAATATTTTAAATCCTACTTGCGTAGAGGCTAACCACCACGGCAGATTTTCGCAAACGTACCTTTTTAATTCACGGTCGACACCAGAAAGAGTGGTGTTAATTACTAATCAACGAACATCGTGCATTCTACTGCAATAAATTTAGGTAAATTTAGTTATAAAAAAAAGAACCAAAACAAAAAAATAAAGAGAAAGAAAAAAGTGATGAAAATTGTTCAATAATCAACCTTTATAACTGAAATTACCAAAAGTAAATAAACCAAAGATTAAATATGTCAATAATAAAAATTATAAATTGTAAGTGTATTGGAAAAAAAACTAACCTGGCGCCATCTACTGTAAACATAAAACAACCCTTGACAATATGAAATACAATTATGTTGGTAAAATAGAACTTAACATGTTACAATACGTCATTGAGAGAAATTATAAATTTTGAAGCTTTGAAAAGATAACGTAGCGACATCTACTGTGAACACATAACAACCCTTGACAGTAAGAAATTCAATTATGTTCACAAAGTAGAATTTGACACGTTACACTGTTCCTGCATTAAATGTCTTCATTCAAAGCAAAGAAATTGTTAGAAAAAGTAATAAACAGTAAATACAAATAACATTACATGATCAATATAATCTTATCAAGCGAGTGATCCTTTTTGTTTCTCCTTCTGAAACAAATACGCAATCCCTTTTTCATCGAGGATTTTGCTTATTTCTTCGATTGCTTTTTTTTATAAAATACGATTAGGCACTGAAAATCATCTACATTTATGTTCGAGAATAGTTTTCGCTTTGACATGTTATCTTACAAATGTTAATTTTGAAAAACTATAACTTCACAATTTTTATATGATAACTAATTTTATTATTACTGTACTCACAATAAGCAATACTCTTAAAAGTTGCAGTAGACTTTCGCTTAACACGAAAAATACTCATTAAAGCTAATAACACATCAAACGATAAACTTAATTTGACAAATCAAAAATGGTTAGCATACTTGTTTTTCGACCCAATCGACGCGGGTTCAAACCCCGATGGGGACGGTTGGTTTTTAATCACGGATAAAAATCGGAATATGCTTTCTTTTCGAATAAGGAAGTAAAAATCGAAGGCCTCATGTCACTACGATGTTTGGCACGTAAAAAATCCCTACTGGAGGTTAAAACACCTCTGGATTCGACAAAATTCTAGTAGGGTCGGCTACAATACTAGTTTTAAAAAGGGGCAGTTAAATACAAAAAACTAGTAAAAGACAGCAATACTCCACAATAAGCAATATTTAAAACTCAACGTGAGACAGGCTGTAACTGTTTCAACTAGTGCTGGGCGATCCAAAAAAGATTATGCTGATAAATACTGATTTCTTCAAGGCAATAAGTTAGTTTAATATTTATATCGACTTGTATGTGTAAAATTTTTCTACTACAACTGTCACAACTATTGTTCACATTTGTATACATTTGCGTCCCGTTTGTCTTTTATAAGTTTTCTACTTTGTTTCTTCACTTGTTGTTTACAAAAATTTCTTAATGTTCATTTTATTATTGTATATACGATTATTATCCGTCAGAAGCTAAATCAATTATAAATGTTTCTTTCTTGAAATAGAAGTTTCAATGCAATGGAAGCGTGATCAAAACATCCTATGGAAATTGTTACGTATTGCGGAAATTATTGCCTAAACTTAATTTTACGTTGATGTTAAACTAGGAGACAAAAGGTATTAATAGTTATTAAGCGCTTTCTCTAGACAAGAACTGTTTCCAAAAGGAGATCTATCCATTCAATAGTTGTGAATAAAGTAGAACTAGAGCATAGTTTATAGAAACCAACGACAAACACAAAAAAACAGGTTATAACAACTCAAACACGTTGTCAGCGGTTTAATTGTTATTTAGAAAAATGATCTGTTAGATCATCGTATCTATCTTGGTTTTCCGATGAAGCATGGTTTCATTCATCGGAATATGTCCACTCTCAAAACAATACAGATAGTCTGGTCAGTAAAAAATCTTTATGATTATCGCAAAACAATGTGACGTCCAATAAAAATTGGTGTCTGGACTGGACTGCTATGTCATGGGGAAGATGAATGGAACTATTCTCTGTCAAGAATGCCATTGCAGCCACAAATTAGCTTACAATATTACAATTGTTTATTAGCAACGACACTATGATGAAATTATAATAGTTGTTCAACACGATAATGGAAGTGCCCATATGATAAGATAGACTGTTGAAAGGCTACAATAATTTTACGATAGCAGACTAAAGAGAAATGGCCCTCAAAATCACTTCTGGATTCCTTTTTGTTTGACTTCGTCTTATTTTCTGCTGTAAATTCAGTATTTCAGACATCCCTTTTATGGAATGTGTTAGATACGACGCTCAAAACAATTTCAATGTAGTGGCATTTCAGGAGGTTATAACCTTTGCATGGCAGCGCATAAATCACGCAATTTGGACAATAAAATATCAGATTTAACAAGATTTTCAAATAAACTTTCTTTTATTGGCTTCAGTGACTATAAACGATCCAGGTTTACCCAATAAAATAACATTAAATTAAAGGACTATAACCTACTGCAATTTTGTTTTACCATACATAAGAGGCTTAAAAATAATTTCTTCCATTGCGTTCCATTTTCATAATCTTAGTTACAGCTAGGCGAAGCGCAAGCTAGTAATTATGGTCATATACATGCCGTACATCGGGAGCATCGCGCGATTAGCATTTATTTACGCAAACAATGCATTGTTCTTCATTACTGGAAGGCCAACGAACTTTCTTATTCACCAGAGCGAAAAGTTTAGAGAAAGAAGATGGCGTCGTTTCCCTTTATAAGAAGCGATGTATAAGTACAATAAATCAAGTAGGCCGGGTAATTAAAATGCGAACGCTACTATTTATGCATACATTCGTTTAAAATAACGATTAACATTTGAAAATCTGCTATGAGAATGCGTTACGGTGAGTATTCATTTGTTTTGTAACCAATTTAGTTAATAACCAATAACTTTGTAGAAGAAAAGAAGATTGAACGTTGACTAATTTAAATTAGTAAATTTCCTATTAGGTACATCCATTTATATAGTATCGTAAAGCTTATCGGGAAATTTAAATTAGTTTCTTCGATTTAATCGAGCTCCTACATTAGTAGTAAATTCAACTAAAACCCATTAATTTTCAAATAGTATCAGTTTAATTGGTTTGCATTTACGGAATACAGCAAAAAAACTATCAAATAAGTGTACTATCAATTTTAAGAGTGAGATGGAGATTTTCCACAAATATCTTCGGAACATTTTAATTTAAGCCAAATAGGAAATAGGATACGACTCTACGAAATGGAAAATTCAAAATTTTCAATAAGATGCGAACCTAATAATTTGTTTACTTCGGTAGTTTTAAAAACATAGGTAGGATATGTTTTTTTCGCACTTCCCAATCTACCTAATCTGATCAAATGAGTTTTTACGCGCAAAGTTAAATTATAATGTTGTAGACATAAGTGATCTATTAATAGAGATCATCATTATTGTTTAAACATTACTGTTGGTAAATTTTTATGTAAACGAAAGAAACTTCTTAAGTTATAATTAGAGTTGACCACGCGCGCCAACGGGCAGCGGCGTTGTTTCGATTAGGCCTCGGGTTCCACTAGAGCTATTGTGTGTAGATGTTTACTATCGTAAATATTTTTGCGTAGTTGTTAAATAAAAATAAAATAATGCGTGTTCAAACACTTACCATTTTAAGAGTCCTCCGTGAAATCGCAAAGTGAATAATGTCTGTTAAATATCTGCAACATTAGATATGTTTCAACAGTTGTTTCGACAGACCGAGTGCGGCGCGAGGAGAAAATGTGTTTATATGCAGAGAACGAACGTTCTACACCTAGTGACGTTATATTTGCGTAATTAAAATATTCTTTGAAACAACTTAACGGTTCTGTTGACGCACCTTCACAAATGTGTCTTAATGTGCCAAAATCAGAATCTTTCTCTAAAACACCTTCAAATTTTTCTAGAACACAAACATTTTTTGCGTCTTCTATCGCGCATAGCTGTGCGTGAACATGTTGCACTATTTGCACAGATTCCACTAACGACACCGAAGGATCTTGTAACGAAACAACTGTTGAAACATATCTAATGTTGCAGATATTTAACAGACATTATTCACTTTGCGATTTCACGGAGAACTTTTAAAATGGTAAGTGTTTGAGCACGCATTATTTTATTTTTATTTAACAACTACGCGAAAGTATTTACGACAGCAAACATCTACACACAATAGCTCTAGTGGAACCCGAGGCATAATCGAAACAAAGTCGTTGCCCGTTGGCGCGCGTGGCCAACTCTAGTTATAATGCACCTAATCCCTATTTCAAAAGAGCATTGGAATTTGAAATAAATCATTTCAGGTAGAGTTGTACTCGAAATAGAATCTGGAGCAGAATTTCCGACAAGTAGCTATAGATATGTTGCCAAGGCCAAGCAAAGTTAGCACAACTCAATTATTGTTCTTTAATTCGACTTTCCAACTTGGAAGCTCTAAGTTCAAGGACATTTCACAACAATGACCACTCCTGAAACTTGATTGAACATTGGTAGGTATTAAGTGATGTTCAACGAACTGTTCCAATTGTTCTTTCGCGATTTGTCCTGTTACCTTTTTCACTGGTAGATTGTAGTTGGCCTAAATACGGAGAAAACCTTATTTACCGCCGGTATGGGTAATGACGATATTTTCCAAATTATTGGAAAATCCCCATTTTTTCATTAATTACTTGAAGTAATGTTTCTCTACTAACGCGAAATGCATCGGTGCTCATGCTTAGAACAGTATTTGTCCCATATACGAATGCGGAGAGAATTTAATGTTATTGGGATATGGGGACCGTATCTTTCATTGTACTACAAGCGAAGAGATTAAAAGATACATGAAGAAGGAAAACATAAGGAAGAAGAAAACAACTCGTTATGGAACAAAATATATAGGAAAAAGATAAAACGACGTTTACAACAACATAACCAAAAATAAAAACAGTTTCTATTCGTTACCAAAGGAGATCTAAGAATACTACTATTAATATTTTTTACAAATGTTACACATTTTGAAGGGAAAAAATTGTGGTGGTAATATGGGCTACCCAATACAAGACAGACTGTCAATGAAAAAAACAAACTTTTAAAATACAATACATTTATACATATTTCATTTACAAAAATTGCAAATGTAATGTTCTGTTTCGCAGCCAACACACTCGCTATGTGCCCACATCTCGCACATTAGGCACTGGATCCATAGTTCCCCCTTAGTGTCTTTCGAGTAAAACCTCTTTCAAAAAAGGCAGATAGCGTCCTCATTTTCGGGGTTTCCTACTCCGATGGGTGTTTCTAGTACTGACTCCCTGGAATCTATCGATCGATCCTTTTCTGAGATCTTGGGGGATGGTTGTTGGTCTAGTTTTCGTTTCACTAATGATTTTTTCGTTTTTGTTTCTTGTTTCTTTCTTTTTATTTCAGCTGACTCACGTTTCATATTTTTTATATTCTTTTTTTCAGCATCCCTTTCCTCGCTTTTTTCCATTTTTCTTTTTTTCTCAGCTTCCTTTCCCTCACGTTTTTCTTAGCTTGTTCCAAATATAGTTTGTCGGGCGATGATGTAATTACAACTGCATTTGCTGGCTTAGGTCCTTTATTTGCTGTTTCTTTCTTGTATTTTGGAATAGGCAAAATGTCCTTGAGTGATATATTTATTTTCTGCATTGAAAAAGAAGACATATCCGAAGGACCAGCTTCTGCTAGGTTTTTGGCGCATGGTGTGTTGCTCTGGGCGCTTTTGGGGGCCTGGTGTGAGCTCTCGGGGGGCTGGTGTGTGCGCCCTTCCTTTATGTGTCCGGAGGGTGTTAATATCAAGCTCTTGCATGTTAGAGGGCCCAAAGTCTACATCTGTAAAAACGTCTCGGTTGCAAGGAATAATTCCACATACTTCGGACTCATGGACAGCTATTTGACCACTTTGGCACCTTAGGTAGGCTTTCCCAAACAGTTCAGCTATCTCATATGGACCAAGTGGCTTATCATTATGCAGTATTCATTGTCTAACATTCTCACCATAGTGAAACTTGAGAGGGAACATGAATGACTTGTCCAAGGGCTGCACTTTGTGGGAAGTATGGTGTGGTGAGATTATGATTGTAACATGGTTGTCTCTAGCAAGATCCATGACATCAATATTCTCCCTACGGAACCAGGTGGGGCATCTTTCATCAAAAGGTCTGACATATTTTTTCTAGGAAAAATCATTAGCGGCGGAACGAACGTCCCATCAGCGCTCATACAGCAGACAACAGTCACAAGGGATCTCTTTCGGCAGCACTTAAGGCACCAACCTGGTGCTTACCTTTGAGATCCACGACTTTAGGTGCTTTATTTTGGACAACGGATAAGCCAGTCTTATCTACGTTAAATATGCGGTCTGGGGGAAAGTGATGTTTCTGAAACTCAGCTTCAAGGAGATCGAAAAACCTGTGTACTGTATCTTTATTAAAGCTCTTAGCTCTGGAGAATGACGTAGCTGTGGGTTCAAAATTGTTAACACATCTTTATGACGATGTAGAAAATGATCGAACCACGCTCTCCCGGCAATTCCGCCACCAGTAAGAGGATGATCTACTCCATTTTTCTCACACAGTTGAAAGGCTAAACGTCTAAGGTCGTCTCTTGTAAGGCCATAAAACTTTTGTTCCATTATTAGCAAATAATGTACAAGTTCAGCTTCCATTTCGCTAGACATAATTGGTTTCCTCCTCAACATCCTAGACACCGCTTCTTCAAGAGGTATACCAAGATGAGCTAACCTTTGCAAAGTAGTTCGTGGCACATAAAATTTCTTAGAAGCTTTTAAAAATCCCATTTTCTTTTCTGAAACAGCTTCAATCGCAGGTATCATGTCATTCCGATTCCAACATTGCCTGATTTAATTTTTCTTCCGTGGATTTAGTAATTTGCCAAGCATCTAAAACAGAAAACCACACAAGTTTTATGGAGGTTGTAATATGGGCCAGTCCAGTTGGGTAGCTCATGTAGCCACCACAACCATTGCCCATATTACCACCTCCGCTATCTTGGAAGGTAAAGAATCACTATTCGTTAAAAACAACTTATAATTATTTCATTTGTGGAGAAATAAAATGCCCAATATTTACATAATATGTAGTTGACAAGTTAATAACTAATTATGCATAAGTAGTACTTCTAATATAGCTGTAAATCCTTACCTTTCAAACTTTTAAAACTCGCCAAAACATAAACTGGTTCACCACTAACGTTCTGCATAACTTACTGCGTCAGCGCATTCTTGCGATTCTTACACAAACTATTACTAATAGTTAACGTGTTCTCCGCTAGAATGGGCGGACTTGTTTGTCAGATATTAAGGTGGCCCATATTTCAACCACTAGCCCATAATACCACCTTTGCCTCTACTAATAAAATTATACCTTTCAAGGTATGAATTTTCAATACGGTCTCGTCGTAAAGGGTTCGTCATTTAACATCTGCATAAGTGTGTATATGCCATTTGAGAAAAAATCGATGCTTTTATTAAATCAGTCCCAGATGTTACCTGGATTTCAAATTTACTGCGAAACAAGCGAAGTTTCTGCGCAAGAATAAAAAGATAGATATAAAATATACAGTCACTTATTATTCAACAAAAGTATTTAACGCAATAAGTCGCTGCTTCGTAAAATTCTCGTCGCCTAATATCGCAGCATCTCGTTCCTATTTCGCATTAATCCACAAACTACCTTAAAAAGTTTTCTTTCATTTTATATCACCATCACCAGCCGCTGTCGGTTGGTGGTCGCCTGGTTCGGTTGTATAAATCGTTTCTGCGATGATGAACTCGATACCGTTTATGTTCCAAAAACGCAAGGGACGTCCCGTGCACGAGACACACGTGCGCTTAATGGAAAAGCCCGAAGAAACGAGCTACGCGAAACTCACTCCATTTGTGAGCCGTTTTATACAAATTTTGTCATTTTTAAGTCGGCTCATAACGGTAACATACACGCGCTCACACTTTTCATCGACCCGCAACAAACCTTTGGCAGAAACAAGACAGCGTGCAGTGGAGGATGGTGCCTCCTGCTTTTTTAAACCTGGGATATGGATGCGAACGCTGAGATGGGTTGGACGTCGTTTGGGCAACTCATAAAAGTTTCAGGTGTGTGCCGCTGATACCTGTCGCTAGGTGGTGCTGTTGTCGTCGTCAGCGTGCGAAGGTTCTTGGTCTTCTTTTGTTGCGTTACCTCCCTCTCTTTTATAGCTTTATTTCCTAATATCTTTTGTCATCATGTTTACGTTCGGTTGTGTATGTGTCGCCATTATGCTACTTTTGGTTACCTTAATATTTACTGTTGCGGCGATATGAACTGCCACCGTGGCGCCCCGCATTTACTTCCTTTTTTTCGTGTTGGTTCGCCCCGTGACAAATGACGTTTTAGGTTATACACGCTGTGGTAGGTGAATATATGAGTGGTAATAAATTATTTCTTCTTACATGTTCGGCACAATGCTTGCATAGGTGTATACATACATATTTCAGATTTTTTTTTGATATTTCCATTATATATTTTTTTTACAAAATATAACTATATATAATCCTCCTTCTTACGTATCGTCATATCTTATATTAAATAAATATTTTTTTAGGGGATAGGCTGATATTGAAATAACTAATATTGATATCTATAACGTAAACATCACAAATTTTTTTAGGAAAATCCATAGTATTGATATCCTATTAGCTAAATGGCATGAAGGTTGAATTGTTTCATCAAAACATTAAATACACTATTCATGTGATATACGTGCCAAACTATAATAAAGAAAAGGGATGATGTAGACGTATGAAAAGATATGAATCTAGGGAAAGCAGTTGGAGTTGAACATTGTGTTATTGCATGAATTATGACGTTTTGACCTAACCTTCTGGAATTGTAGAATTGCACTTACTGTGTAAATGGTAAGATGTAAAAATTTTCTGACATATCACCATTGAATATTTAAAAAAAATGCGCGTATACAGAGTGATCGGCAGCGGTGCGGCAGTGTTAAGGTAGACGTCACTCAGATCTTGCAGCCAAGTAGGCTTTGGTGATTCAGGCAATTGAATGGGTGACCCAGCGTAATTGGCCTACATGACCTAAACGCGCTGCGACGCGGCGTTCAGCTGCGCTCTCTCGCCATTTTTTATTTATTTTTTTTACAGGGCGAACGATTAGTAGCGACCCAGGCCCTTACTTTGTTATTTTAAATGATGCCCTGTATGTGCTTTTAGTTTCTTAATCTAAAGAAAAAACATGGGTTCTATATACAATGTACGCATTTCACTTAGTATGCTAAGAAAAGTGAAGAATAGATATTACAAGCGATTGCGGAAGTGTGTCGAAGAAGAAGAAAGTGTTGAATGCCCACTGTAGATAAAGCGGAAATTTTAAATTTTAAGCTATTTTTGCTGTGCTTTGACAGCAAAACAATTATTAAAACATGATTTCAAAAACGGTGAAAGATTGACTACCACGATTCGCAAATTGCGTTAAATTTTTGGTAAACAAAATGTTTCAAGTGCATCAACTGAGAAGGGAATAATCGAAAAATTCGAGGAGACAGGATCAACACTGATGTCAGGCCATCGACACGTGTTCATCCAGACCGTTCAGTAGAAAACGTCACGGCTCTTCGCCAAAATGTGACCGAGAGTCTAGCAGCGACCATTCGGCATCGTACTTAAAAGTTGAACATCTCAGGAAGTACTATGCAGCGTATCCTCGTGAAAGATTTGCGTCTTGATGCCTACAAAACTCAACTGATTCAAGCTTACAGACCATGCACAGCGAAGAAAGTTCGTCAATTGTGTCATTCAACGACAGTGAGTGAACGGTGAGTTTTTCAACAAAATCATCTTCAGTTATGAGGTCCATATTCATGTTGATGGCTTTATAAACAAACAAAATTACCGCAATGGTGTGTGCAAAGTGTTCCATGGCTTTGTTACTATCACCCTCTCGTTGTAAAGGATGAAGCGAAATTAATTGTTCCCCAACATGCGAATGGTAATTCGGGATTGTACCGGACCCACTACGAAAATTTTGATCTTAATGGGATACAAACGCACAGCGCCCAACTCTGCCCAGTTAAGTGTAGGCCCTCTTACCACTAGACTAATGCTATTGATTTAAAATTTATATTTTTTTGTTTAGATTTATTTATGCTTACATATTAGTGTTTATACGTACATCACTTATTGTTAGTCTGTACAAACTTTTAATAAAACATTGTGTTTTCTTGCCTTCTTTGGCTAAAAAGATGGATTAATACTAACATACTTTTTATTTCTATATCAGCAGGATGAATGCTTCGAATAGTATCAAATCTTGGCAATTTAACAAATGTTTTCAGTTGTCGTTCAGAATAATGCAGCTTATACGAGGGTGCTTTGAAATGTTCGCGAAATGAAGCACAGGCAGCAGCAGTTCGATTAAAACATACGCAAAGGATGGCGCCAATTGTTTTGTGCACAAATGTTAAATATTATATTGTTCTGTCAAGTAGTATCAATTTTGTGGCGTTGTGCATAAAGCTAGTTGTGTGAGTTTTGCAAAATGGATGAAACTGAAACGCGCGTTGTTATCAAATATTTTGTGTAAACGGTTAGAAGGCAACAGAAATTCATAAAGATATGCAGGATACTTTAGGAGATTTTGCTCCATCATTTACGACTGTGCATAAGTGGGTGACGGAATTTAAACATGGTCGTGAAAGCTTAGAAGATGACCCGCGCAGTGGACGACCAAAAACTGCCACGACGCCTGAAATCGTCGAAAAAGTCCACGATATGGTTATGCAGGATCGTCGATTAAAGGTCTTCGAAATTGCTAAGGATATACGCATCTCAAATGAAAGAACATTTCATATCCTAATTATGGAATTAGGGATGAAAAAGCTTTCGGCAAGATGGGTGCCGCGCATATTGACAATGGGTCAAAACCTTCAGAGAATGAGAATTTGTCAAGAGAGTCTAGACCGTTTTAACTCAAATAAAACTGATTTCATCCGACGATTTGTTACAACAGACGAAACTTGGGTTAATTATAATACCCCTGAGACCAAGTAGCAGTCAAAACGACGAAGACATAGGGGTTCCCCACCACCAAAGAAAGCAATGTCCGTGAAATCAGTTGGAAAAGTTATGGCGTCAGTCTTTTTGGGATGCCAAGGGTATATTACTAATTGACTATCTTACCAAGGGCCAAACAATAAACGGTTAATATTACGCTAAACTTCTAGACCAAGTGAATAAAAAAATTCATGAAAAAAGACCTGGCTTGCGTAAGAAGATCATTTTCCATCAGGACAATGCACGTTCCCATACAAGTACGATAGCAATGGGAAAATTGAATGAACTGAAGTACGATCTGTTGCAACATCCACCTTATTCGCCTGATTTGCCTCCTTCTGACTTCCATTTATTCTCACGACTAAAAATTTTCCTCGGGAAAAAAGATTTTCCACAGAAGAAGAAGTAAAAGCAGCTGTCGACGACTATTTTGGAGGACTTGGAGAATCGCACTTTCGTGATGGTATAATGGCTTTGGAACATCGTTGAATGAAGTGCATTCAACTTAAAGGAGATTATGTAGAAAAATAACACGTATTTCAAAAAAATAATTCTCATTTTCCCTTTCATTTCGCGAACATTTCAAAGCACCTTTGTACATTCTTCTAGCTATTTCTTTCATTTTTGCTTATACGTAAATTATATCTATTATCTAACTCTTCTTTACTAAGGCTCGAAATTTTGAATCAACAGTTTCAGAACATCGTCAGCATGTTTTGTTCACAGTAGTCAAACAATACTAACATCAGATACAATTTGAACGCAATATTTAAACGCAAGATTTGCCTTTGACTGTAAATACCTCTTTTACTTTGAATACTAGACATGTGTATTATTATACAAATAGGTTAGAAATATGAATTTCCTACATGGTGGATATAGAAAAAATATATGGTGTCATTTAAAAAGTGACGTTTCTGATGTTTCAATTTTGCAAAATATGGTGTTCAATACTGCAGATACATGAGAAAAATCACTTGATAGGATGTACCACAATATTGTAGGAAAAATACTCGCAGTCATTAACACAATTACGTAACCCGACCGCAGATTTTTATTAATTATTACATGCTGTCACAGATAATAATACTTCAAAGCTCTGGTCAAGTTTCTATAGTATTGTATCACATAAATGTATAATTTTTTCCAACAATCTTTGTGCTAAGATGTGCAGAATAAGATTGTGCCAATTTTTGATACAAAACTTCCCAATTTTTTGAAAATAAATAATAGAAAAATACGTGAGTTTATCACTTATCCGTACAGATGATTTTATTATGGAAGCTTACTTAATGCATGAACCAAATGTTTCCTGCCTTAGGATTAGACCCTAAATAGCATTGGTTATTTATCGATAGACGTCGCAACGAAAACTTTTTTCAATAAATCATCTGGTTTTATATAGTCAAATCATATTCATAATTCTTTCGGAATAAAGTCTACCGTAGTCTTTTTACTACAAATTTGTCGAATGTTTGGAGGAATGATACATCACATACCTGCGAAACAGCACAGGTGTTGGTAACATTCTCGTGGCTGACCAATACTATCTGTAAATTGGGAAGCTGCTGGAGATACGAAAACATAAAAATAGTTACTGTTATTGCGTTTTACTTGTTCTTCCAACCACTATAATTATAAGAACACTCCATACACATTGTATTATGCATACAATCTTTAGAACAATATTGCACCTTTGAATCTTTTACAACGAGTGTAACTGAAAGTTGTACACTGTTGCAGCAACCTTTGTAACAGATCATTGAATAAATCTTTACAACAGTAATGCATTTAATAGAAATACAATCCGTTAACCACAGTCGAGTAGTAGGGATTTGCGCAAGTTGTAGCCAGTCATATATTCTCAAACGAATTATAATAAATTCTTCTAGAATTGTTTGATTCTTTATAAAAAAAAATTCCATGTAGTGTATATTTGGAAGGCGTTCAGGAGGTCGAGACACCTATATATTCTCCCTTCCACATTTGCAACCCTTTCGTATCAAGAGTGTACTGATGAACTACTAAATGTACTTGCACGAAATATATAAAAGCTTTTTTTGAGCGCCACTTATTTGATTGAACTGGGAAACAGCAACTATTTTTTTAAGTAGTTAAACTGGGAATTGAAGATACAGCAGACGCTCGATAATGTGAACTAATTCAAACCATGTGTGTTCATTCGAAAGTATCAACACCGAAACAAGTATCCATAAACCTAGAAGATAGATAGGTAATAATAATATTAACCGATGTTCCATCTTTGAGAATTACGTAAAATTCTTTCAGAACATAATCGCGTGTTCAAAACAAGAAGTAATAAGTTTAAATTCCATCGGATCGTCGTGCAGACCGACCACAATACGGACGTTCGATTCGCCGATCTATTAAAAAGGGAATGTTTGTGGGCAATAAATTTTCGCAGTCAACCGTTGGGTTTTCTATATAAATTGATATTTTACGATCTAGGGGTCTAAAGATCTAGTTACTGGATTTGCGTTGTTACTGATATATATTTCTCCTCCGGTTTCGGAGTCCGGGAACTGAACGCATAGGGATGAGGCGGCGGTGGGAGAGGGGGAGAGTCCGGAGAATGGATGTCCACACTCGATTTCGGACCGCGCGCTAAGATTTATGGGCTTTCATTGATGGGAAAAGAGAGGAGACCGCTGAGGAGGTGGAAAACGGGAATGTATAGCGCGGAGAGGCAGAGGGTGAGGTCGTTTGCTTTCTTTCTATTATTCAAACGATCCGAATTACACTTTTACCGGCCGCGTTCTATAGAGTACTACCTATGGATTTGTTTTTTCGCCTCTTGCGTACGCTATTCTTCTGTTTTAATCTTTAACGACGCTGAATTTATTAATGTATTTGATTTTTTTTTTGCTCGCCGATGCCGATCCGGCGGCATTGATCTAAATCTAAATGGCGAGATGAAAATTGAAGTATTTATGCGATCCGTTTCACCGGACTCGTTCTTATTGGACGGTTAATAATTTACTTGCGCCGGCTTTTGTTCGAAGTCATATTGGCGGGGTGGAATACTCTAATTTTGCAGCGTATGGTTTTGAAAGATAAACGGTTGAATGTTTGTGAATGTAGTGGTGATATAGAAGTAGTAACAAAACTGTGCAATTAAGATACCTATAAATTAAGTTATTTAATGTATCGTTTATAGCAAGAGAGGTTGCAGCAAAATACCCCATTTTTTTGGTTAGTAGTTAACAACCAAAGTAAGTTTCTAATAGAGATTACACGCAGAGAAAAGAGGCACATTTTCAGGTTGCGAAAAATATTGTTTCTGTCGTTTTTTCTTAGAACACCCTAAAATTCACCCATTTCTCTAGAATGAATACTAGAGGCGGTAATTTTGAGATTTGTGTAGCCTACATTTGTCCTAAGTGAGCATATGCCCAAGCAGAAATTTAAAAAATTAGCGGACAAATTAAGTTGGCAATTTCGGCAATTAAAGTCAAAGAAACAAGTGAACATGTCCATTATTACCGGAATTACCAATTTAAATTTTCCGCGTAATTTAAAAAGTTCTGCTGGGGCGAATTATACTTTTTTAATCAATTTAATCATGGATTTTATTTTTTTAACATTATATACAAGCGTGTACAACCGTAATTTTTTATATACTGTAATGTTACAATTTACAACAACAAAAATAGTCATTAGCGCCACGTATAATGTGTTCAGCGAACTACGTATGTCTATTCGTTCAACACCAACCTCTCTCTGCGATCTTTTTCGGTATTTCCAGTCCTTTTATTGCCTACTATCTACGTGGCGGGGGTGTTAGGAGATTATTATAAGTCCAGTCAACGATGAGATTAGGGGAACAGCTAAATAACTTGTATTCTGTATATTTTCTTCATATCCTAAATCCTAAATTTTAACGTAGTATTTTCCTATAACAATTTACAGTATAAAAATCAGTCGTATCACTGTCTCGTCAAAAAATGGTCATGTCCGTTGGTAAAATTTAATATTCGAAGGTTGCCCGTAAAGTTTCAAAATGGAGAACCTTCATGACAGTTTATACTGAAAATTTAATCTATTTTTAGAATCGGGAAAGTTAATAGAATTTTAATGTCAAATTGAAATTCCTGATTGTTAAAAACACGTCTGCGGAGCGTCGGAAGTAAACGTTATATTGGACACATGTCATGTTGTGAAACGAAAACAACATGCATTACCAAATGGTTACTACCTACTTCTTGTCGCACAACATTGTTGTCATTGACGAAAATATCATACAACTTTTGAAATTCGGGTCAAATAATGTCACTATCGTGAAATTTTGTCACGAATTCTGCATCCCTTGTGTTCTAATCTCACACTGTGCATGTAAAATGTAACGGATAAACGGCAGTCGGGTGTACAGAATTAGTTGTGCGCATGCGTAGTTATAAGAACTAAATTCTGATTGGGTCCGTTATTTCTAGAAATAACGTAATTTAATTCGGTATACGGTATAAATTTTACCAAAATGTTACGTTATAGATCATAACGGCAATTTTTATAAGGAAAACTGGACTACCGCAAACTCTATATTCTCATACATACAGAGAAACTTACATCAAGACTGTCCGCCTCGATTCAAGACAATTACTGTTTCAACAATCTACAATACAATAACAGTTGTACAAATAGCTATTTCTGTTCTTGTAGTCAAATAAACGCAGAGAAACGTTCATTTGTATCAAAGCTTCCGTCTTAATTCAAGACAGTTACTGTTTCAACTATCCGCAATACAATAACTGTTTTAAATCAAAAGAAATATTTTCTTTAGAGTTTTTTTCTCCGTTTAAGATATAGTTGTAATGAACTTTATTAACTTGATTCAAGGAAATCTTGCAGAAAATTTGAAGAAACCGATTCTTAGCGTAAGTAAATGGCCATTATAACACAAAACAATATTTTCTTAAGGATAGTAAATAATTTTCTTAATTTCTTTATTTTGAATTCTTGCAATGTATATTATTTATATCCAGATTTTTAATTGCACTTACTTTATTTAAAACAGTACGACATATTCGTACATAATGCAGGAAATTATTCTCATTGCTTGTGATTTTAAAAAGGCTAAGGTAGAGGTTATTTACAGAATAATGTTTAAACAAAAGTGAACTTAATGTAGAACTAACACATGCAAAAAGTGTCTAGAAACAACAATCAAGATAATGCTCATGATGTTGATGGAATCACTCGCGGCAAAAACAATGTGAGAAGAGAAAAGCACTAACGCTTTTTACTTCTGCCCACATTGTTGCTTATCTCTCAGATTATCCTCCAAATTTTCAAAAACAGCACTGAAATATTTCTTGGTGCCATCTGCTGCTAAGAGATGTAGTCGTGCCGTCCTAGATAATAGAAACCGGAATACACATGCCATACTTACCAGAACAGTGATACAACTTTTAACGTACAACGTTTCATAAACATTTTCAAAAGATATACCGGTTAATGTAATATTTTTTTTCTTTTTATTACTACTTATAACGTGTAGTAATTTAACTATAGTTTTTTTGAAATATATAACAAATAATAGTAAGGAAAAGGATAAATAAACTTAAATATTAACTCATTAGTTATTAAACTACATAAAAACAATCCCTATTTAATTACATTATTAAAGAAATAATTTAATTACACTGAAAAACTTTTTCATTAGTTCATTCACTTGCTCCTAATTTTAATTATTAACATTTTCATTTTTCCATTATTGTAATTTTTCTTGTATTGGATATCCTTGTAGTTGGCCTGATGATGTGTTTTTTGAACACGAAACTGATCGGCTAATTTTTGAATAGAACTTTGTGAGATCTGGACCATTTTTTCATTCCTACCTTTAATATGAATCTTTACTTAATTTAAAACTAAATGATTTACTTGGAAGAAACATTTTTCTGTCTTCGATTTTCTTGATTTTCTATCCCTAAGATTATATATTTATTTAATCCAACTAAATTTCAAGAAAATTATTTTCTTATATTATACATTTTTGGAATATTTAAATAAAAATATTTTCTTGAATAGAGACTGATTTTTGTAAGAAAATCTATTTTCTTGATGCAAAAAACCATTTCTCTGCGAGTATCTCATTTTGCAATATATAAAAAAATTGCGCTGGTACTCCCTTGCGCTCATAGTATAAATAAATAAATAACATTGATAGTCTAGTGGAAGTAATGGCGAAGATTCTAGTTCATAAGTAATGGCTACAAAACTCACATTATTGATGATATTATCAAATCAAAACAAAGGAAGCAAGCACTAAATTCTGTATATCACCACATCAATATTCAGGAAAAATTAGTGAAACTATTGGAAAAATAATTAAAAAAAGTATAGTTAACATAATAGCGACATTCAAACCATGTAATAAATTACAAAATTTACTTTCTAATGCAAAGGATCAATTAGACAATTTTAAGAAATGGTAGTCCAATGATCAAAAGTGATGGAACCGAGAGAAGCACAAATATTAGACTGAACAGTATGAAATTGGTTGTCCATAGGGTCATCAGCAGTGGGCAAGTATCTTATCAAAAATGAAACCAGAGAAGTATTTACGTTTAAGCTTTATTATTGTCTCTTTTACGTGCGTCTTCCTAATCCCGATTTGCAATATTGTGATTAACTGCACTTATGCGAAGTGTTTTATTTTGTAAACTTCCTCAGTGTACAATTTCTTTTATTATCAATTTTCTTTTTTTAATCACAGATACTATTTTATGCTATTTATTTAAAATTAAAAACAAATTTCAGTGATTTCGGTTTCATATACTTGCGAAAAATACATTTCCATATTCAAAAAAATTTATAAACCATCATAAAATACCATTTTGGATCGCTCTGTATTATGTAAGTCAATACTACTTATATATCCTTTTACATTCACTGCACTTACTTGCACGTATACCATGTATGTATTCACGTGTGTATCTTTTAGATTCATAAATATATCCATGCTAAAGCGTGTTTCATATATTCATCTATTTTCTTTTGGGATTAGATTTGTTGATTCGGATGTATGTAAAGAGAGAGATAGAGGAGGAGATCTGTGCGAGGGATCCGAGAAAAGCGTTAGGAGGATGGAAGGTTAGCTAAAGCGACGGTATAAGGAATGGTGCGGTGTTGCTGCTGCTGTTGGGTCGATGCGTCCGTGTAGGAAGGGGTTAAGATGGGATAGAGACTGTATTCGATTTTAGGCTTACACGAGATTTACGTTGTTTGGTTTGTTCCTGTGCAATCCGGGCTAGAGGTGGTGTTTCTAGCTTAGAGACCGCGGTATTACCGTGGATCTTGGACCCCGTATTCAGTCGGCTTTCTTTTCGGCCCAGAAAATAAATCGCCCGACCCAATCAAAGCGGTTATAAAAACGCATTTATTCGCACCGTTCGCTCTTTATTGTTTCTTGGCTCGGTTTGGTTCCGTCACGTAATAGCCCCGTTTAGTTTTGCTTCCGGAATACGTCGTTAATGCCTGCGTTAAAGCTTTTCGCGTGTAGTACATTTGGAAAGAAAAATGGGGCGAATTATATGAATTAGTTAGATACTAAACGCTCTGTAGATCACTACCTTTTAAAGAGGTTGATTTGGAATGCCGAAAAAAATTGCTGCCATCAATTTAGTCAAGCATTGGAACTTTTAACATTTAAGACGCTCGCTCCAATAGAGTTGTAGAGAAATTGTTGTCTAAATTAGTTAAAATAATTTTTCCCGGTCGGTATGTACGGGAATGTCCCCTAGACACCCTTTCGGCAGTTTAAATAAAAATCAACAGCAAATAATGACGTTTTACGAAAATTAAACTGAAAGAAGAAAAACTAGCCTCAAACTCTGACGTTATGCGAACTCTCTATGGTAACGCGTTACGCACTAAAATCTCGGGTAGTTACGAATACTCAAAAGTTGAATTAACCTTTTAATTCAAGTAAAATTAAGCACTGAAACACTTGCAATTGCTTGAAAATAAGACTCTGTGTGAGTAATTCATAAATGGGAGTAGGTATAATAATGGTCTAAGTTCTCACAAACTTCTTTCATAAATCGATGCTACCGGTTTCGAGCAAGTCAGCTTATCATCAGGCAGGCTAAAAGTCATCCAATGATACAAGTTGCAATATATCAAAATGTAGGTAATAACAAATGTTAGAATTATCTATGTTAAACATTGTAACTAGTAAAAAATATAGTATGGATTTGTAATTATTTGTATATAAATGTATGAAAGGAAATTGAAAATTGTAATTATAATTAATGTAAATAAGTATCAGTAAAAGATAAATAAAAAAAGGTTAATCTATAGCGTAAAACGCAATACCAAAAAAAAAATTAATTACAAAAGGCAGAAAGGACTGTATATGTAATTCTAAAAAAACAATTCCTAAATATGAAAATACTTAGAGTTAATTTACTGCAGGTAAAAAATACGTTAAAGTATGATACCCCCTCTGTCCCACAATAATAGTGGCAAGTGAATATTTAAACCGGAATTATTGGCGAATATAGCTGTAAGTTATGTTGTAGTGCAAAATTGCGAAACCTTCAATCAAAATTGATGTTTCATGACATCTGCCATTTTTTGACACATTTTTCAATGTTTGGTTTAACCTAATTGATTAAAGGTTATAAGTATTTTTCTAATTTCATCCGCTGATCGAAATCAATTGGTTTATTTCGGTTGAAGATCAATCCATTATAAAATTAAGATGAAAAAAAGGGAGTTTTCAAGTGAAGATCGAGCTGCGATTGTTCAAAAGGTGCAATTACGTTAGCTGCAAAACAATTTAAGTGAAACGGGATGACCATATCGAGGATTTGGAAACGTGCTTCTGAAAGGTGAATCTTATGCTAATGTTGATTCTTTGAAAAACAGAAAAATGTGGACGTAAATGCAAAGATTATGGCGAAAAACTCGAAAAACTTAGACATATTCCTCTTAACAGAAGAGGCAGTATAAGATCAGCGGCTCACGTCATTGAAGTTCCCGAATCTACATTATTCCGAATTTTGAAAAAAGGAAAATTCATAAAACGAGTTTCAAGCACTGTCAAGCCATTTCTTACAGAAAAGAATAAGAAAGAACGTGTAGAATTTTGTCTATCAAAAGTACATCCTAACGGAAAGTTTATAGACTTTAAGGATTATATTCAGAATGATGAAAAGTGGTTCTACTTGACAAAATGCAAGCGATCTTATTATGTGCTTTTAGACGAGGAAGCTCCACATAGAACTTGCAAAAGTAAGAGATTTATATCAAAGGTAATGTTTATGGCAGCAGTAGTTCGTCTCAGATGGGATCCACACAAAAAATGTCTTTTTGATGGAAAAATTGGCATATGGCCATTGATTATGCAAACGCCAGCCCAACGAAACAGTAAGAACCGAACAAAAGGAACACTTGTTACAAAACCTATAGAATCTGTTACTAGTACAGAAATACGGAAAATGTTTTTTGAAAACATACTGCCAACAATTCGTAAAAAATGGCCAAGAGGATCAACACATTGCCCAAAATTTATTCAACAGAATAATGCAAAACCACATCTAAAAGATGATGATTCGTTACTATTAGAGGAGGGATTTCAAATGAAATCACAGCCACCAAATAGCACGGACTTTAATGTGTTAGACTCGGGGTTTTTTAACTGAATACAGTCACTACAACATCAAACACCGCCAAATAATATTGATGGATTGATAGAATCAGTAACCATAGCCTTTGATTTCTCTCGAAATACTGGATAACACGTTTCTGTCACTTCAACAAGTTATGCTGGAAGCAATGAAGAATGATGGCTCTAATAATTTTAAACTAACTCATATAGGGAAAGCTTCGAAGCCAAGACCTACCTACAAGTTTAGAATGCAGTAATGAAATTCTTGAAAAATCTAGAAACTATCTGAACACACAAAATGAAAATTGGGAGTAATATTTTTAATCCATTGTTTGATTTAATCTTGTTTATTGATAATAAATGTTGCGTTCTATATTTATTTTCTTTTGCTACTATTATTATGGGACAGAGGGAGTAAAATATTACAACTCCAACTGGTCAATTATACTTCGTATAGAATAAAATTACTTGCCGTAAATTAATGTTAAAATGTAAAAAATGTATTGTAAGAAGTGGACATGTACAACATATTAAAATAAAAGCTAGCTTTATAATGAAATTGATTCATGAAACCACAGCGTAATTATTGTTTCAACCCCATTCCACCAAATAAATTTTTCTGTAATTTTTGTATATAAGAGCTAACTAATAAGTAATTATTTGTGACTTTTATAGTGGCTGTCCCTCAAAAAGTTAGTCTCCGAAAAAATAAATTAATTTCTTTGTACTTGTAATAATTGAGCAAAAATGACACAGTCTAGTACACTACCCCCAATTTTCTTTCAGCAATATCGTGATATAACTACTATTATCGGGGCAAGCATATTTGGTAGAAGCCATAATTGATAAACATACAAAGTATCGTAAAGACCACGAAGTTTCCTCATGTTGAGGAAGTTAAATATGTTACGAGGTAGGAACCATAAATTCTCGGCATGATATAGAAAAAATAAACTTGGTAAAATATCACAATTTTTATTTTTCAATATAATTTCACACATTTATTACAACGATCAATTGATAATTCTATACCCTTGTAAAAATAATTTAAAGTTTTTCCCTCAAAATGTTGTATTACAGCTGCTTGCGACTCACTATCGTTCTTAAAACGTTCCCTTGGATAGAGGATCATAGTACAGAACCATTGTTTTATCTCCTGTGACAATGGACTCCAAAATTGGTTTCGTGTCGTCGCCATACAGTTTAAAACTGAGCGCGCATATTCGACCCGACGTTCACGTTGGAGAGCAGAAAGAAGATGCGGTACACATCTTGCACTAATATTATCCATACCCAAATGGTTATACAGAATTCTGGAGAATACTTGTTTCAGAAATGTTAGATTTCACTGCTAATTTCTTCTCTTTCAAACGGCGATGTGCTAATACCATTTCTTCAATAATTGAAATGTTTTGAGGCGTTATCAGTTCAATTGGAAGACCGGGCCGCTCCTCATCTTCAAAGGATTCTTGCCCCAAACGGAGACATTTTGCCCACTTTATTACAGTGTAATATGAAGGAGATAAATCACCATAAACCCCATCTAAACGTTGTTTAATGTGATTAGGCGTATGCCTTTCCTTTATTAAAAATTTAATGACGGCGTGGTACTCAATTTTCGTTACCTGAGACATTTTCATGGATTAGTCACGTTGTCCGGCTGCCTACTAAAAACTACTACTCTTCGAGTCGTAATATATACTGTGTAGGCCTTGCACATGTGCAACTATGACGCAACGGAGTTTGAAAAGGCTAGAAGCGATATAAGTCTGTCAGGCCGAGAATTTATGGCGCCTACCTCGTAGGTATAGTAAAATTTGTTAAAGTCCAATAATATCTCATGTTTCTTTTATACCGCATGAATAAGCACATTTTAGCAAGCTGTAAAATGGAAATAAAGCGTAAATAGGAGTAAATAAAGGGGATACTTACTGTATATTAAATATGCGAAAAGTATCTGCTTGTGTATCAAATTAAGTTCATTTCTAGCTTTTTATAATCTAATTATTTCTGAGAATAATAGAAATTTGAGAAGTAATTATAATGTTGCTAACCAAAACGGAGGGAGAAAAAACAACAGAACAGTGATTTATATAGAGGGCATTTCAAATAAATAAGGAAAATAACAAGCATTGTTCTTAGTTTAATGATAATTAAAACATGCAGAGTTTAATGATAATTAAAACATGCAGCATCTCCTACATTGACGTGGTTTACGTTATTCTACAAACTTTATTCTATTAATTTTGTGTGTAATACACATTCATACTGAATAAATAAATGTAGATATAGATACGCGATACGTACCATTTAAATCTCCCTTTTCAATGTTCATCCTGCTTTATTCCCCTTTTGAGGCTCGATTTTTTCGTCGTTTTGGCGTTTAAAAAGGAGGAATATTTTAGTTCGTCTTGTACGGCCGCGGAGGAAAGAACGCAATATAGACGAAATTTATGCATGATAATTTAAGCTCTCCGTCCGAGCCCCAGTGGATAGACATAGAGTAAAGAAAGAAAGAAAGAGAGGGGAAATAAACACATAACCGCCGCTGTTTCCACTTTATAATTGAAAAACCGGAAATTCAAGTTACCTCTCTGGAAACTGACGGATGCTTCGCAGCGCATTATTAACTTCTTCTCAGAAGTCAACCCAATGGCGATGTACTTAGTTGTTGGTGTTATTGTTGTCGTTGATGTTGCTTTATAGAGAAGAATGTGAAAAAAATGTACCTTTTCCTCCTTCTCTAATATAAAATGCATTTTGAATTAATTCTGATTATGTATACCCGTACACATTTTTGGCTGGAGAATATTTATATTACAGCGATGTGTGCTACGTTTTCGAACAATGCGTTATAAGAGGTCAGAATTTTTTGTTATATATCAGATAGAGAAATATTTTTCGATTTTGCTGAAGCGAATAGATAGAGCGAATATGTGTCACAAACTTTGAGGCAAGCACTATAAAATTTTCTTTTAACATAATTTCAAGTCAGTCCACAGTGTGGATGATATTGAGAAGTCAACAGTTGTAACCTTATCACATTCAACAGTTGCTGGCACTTTTGCCAGGCGACTTCCCGCAAAAATTGGCATTATATCATTAGATGGAAGATAAAATCGCACGGTCTTCAGTTTTTGGCAAATCGGCGAGGCTTCTTTCTCTAGAAATGCTATTATTAATTACCATATGGGAAAACACGCACGAATAATTGAATACCCGTCATCAACACCAATTCTCTGTTAATGTGTGGGCCGCAATTATTGGAGATTAGTTGATAGGCCCACATTTTTTCTAAATGAGGTTGAACGAAGCAATATACCGTAATTTTCTTCAAAAACAGCTGCCACCACTATTGGAAGTTTCGGGCTGCATTATCGGTTGTGGCGTGTTCTCTATCGTCTTGGAAAAAATATAGCCTAATAATATCAGATGATGAAATTACGCACCAAATCGTAACTTTCGGACTATCTAACGGCTTCAGATACAACTCACGTGGGTTCTCATCATTCCAGTATCGAGTATTTTGCCTGCTTATATATTCGTTCAGATGAAAATGTACTTCATCTGAGATAAAGATATGGTGAATAAAGTTTTCATCATTATTCGCACGTTGCAGTAAGCTACTACTTCTGAACAATTTGAATTTTGTAGGGAAGAAAAGATACGTGTTTATACAAAATTCGTTGCAACGATGTGTTTACTAATGTTCGATGTGGTTGCATGTTTAGTTGCAGAACGTATAAAAGCGCAGAACGTATAAGAACGCATAAAAGCAACTCTAATCTTGTCGATGTTTTCTTGTATTCTTACGGACCGTTTCTTCAAACTTCTCCACCCATGACGTAATTGCAAACGCGGGTGGTAGTTTTTCATGTCGTGGAATATTGAAATGATTACGAAACAATTGTTGTATAGTAGCCATTTTTGTAAAATGATTTGGAAAGAACGTTGCGCGCCCAGCCACTGTTCCATAATTACTAAGGTTCGACAAATGCATGCTACGGCAGAAGCGCCGAGAAGGGATTTAGGTCGATGCGAAGCCAGTGAAGAATTTAGTCATTCGATAGGCGTGGAAGTGAACAGTCCTTCAATAATTATAGGTTTATCGGTGTGCGTCTTTTAAAACATGGATCGCCGTAAGCGAGGTTTACCTGTAGGATCGCATGTGAATAAATATATTAGCCGTTTCCTTGGGTTTGAATACATAGGTATCATTCTGTATAATTTTATTTTTATGCTAAGTATGTGCAACATCCCACAACACCTAGTAGACAATGAACACTTACATCTTTTTTGGAATAAATATGTTCCCTCGTGGAAACTACCAACCAATAGACAATTGCGATACAATTTACCACATTTGCAGAGTACAGTAAAAAAACTGTATAGTAGACGAGTTGAAAAATAAGAAAATTTGCGCAAGTGTGGGTAAAACAACGAATGCACAGAAACAAAGCGTGAACACGGCGATGCTGAAACCGTTGTGAAGATAATAAAAGATTCGTTAAGAGAATTTTGTATCACAGGAGTCCAAGTCACAATGTTAGTTACTGATGAAGCTGCAACAATGCTGAAAGTTGGTAGGATGTTGAAAATATGCTTTCCGACTCTTCTTCGCATAACATGTCTCATACACGCGTATCATCTCGTTGCAGAAACCATTCGAAAGAAGTATCCGATGGTGAATAATTTAATAGCATCTACCAAAAAAGTGTTTGTGAAATCTCCCAAGCATATCCGCGTTTTCAAACAATTGTGTCCGAAACTTCCACTACCACCTCAGCCTGTAATAACTCGATGGGGAACATGGCTCCAGGCAGTATTTTATTATCATAAATATGTCGCAAATGTGAAGGATGTGATTTTAAAGTTTAAATCAAATGAATCTGCAGCGATTCGAGAGAGTCAACAACTTTTTTCCAATCCAGACGTTCAATTACAAATAGATGAAATTTCCATAAACTACTCTGAAGTTGTACAAGCTATACCGCTGTTACAAAACAGTCATTTATCTTTAGGAGACTCATTAAACACCTTCGATAATCTCCAACCCGCTCTAGAAAGCTTGACGGATCCTATGGGACTAGATGTCGCTCAAAAATTTCGTCCAGTTTTAAATAAAAATCCCGATTTACAAAAGGTTCGATCTATTATTCAAAATAAAGAGTGCACAGAAGAGATAAAGGAATATCTGAGTTACGCAAATCCTACTTCGCTAGATGTAGAACGGTCATTTTCGAAATACACGAAAACGTTTTCAGACCAACGTCGAAGGCTAAGTGAATAGACAGTGGGAGCGTTGCTTATGTTGCAGTTTTACGCGGCTTACCGAGGCAGTAGTATTTTGTCGCAGTGGCATCAAGACGTAAGAATATATATTTTTTAATAATACTGTATCTCACGTACCTACTTTTGCGCGATACGTCTCTGACGTTGCACTCGTTTGTCGAACCTTAATGACTACCAAATGGCATTAAATGTTAAATAATAATCTAAAACTTTAAATAATAATCTAAAACTTCATCGCCCTCGCGTGAATAGAAAGTGAATTGCTGGACCTTTCAAAATTTCACAGTTTCACTGGCGGACCATGACTTTAATAGTCTTTTCCCATTTGGAAAAACTGTTATTCCTTTTTTGTTAGATTGACCTGCATCTATTGAATATTCAAATAAAAGCATAATACATAACATTGTACGTATTAACTACAAGATATTCGAACATCTTAAAAAAAATCTGTTACCAGCCTTCCGCTTTTAACTGGGTTATTACGGAAGTACGACGATGCCAAAATACGTTATGCAACATCATGCCATCCCCGCCGCGTCGTACACATCCACCTAACAACCCACAAAGCTCCAATTCTTCTTTTGACATGAGTAAATTGATAGTAAAGCGTTATTTATAGTTGCCTCCGCACCTGAGCATGCAACCGTTTTAACCGGTAACGATAACGCGATTGCGATGCTTTATACCACGTTAGTGTTGCTTCAAATTGCCAATTTGCCATAATTTGTTTTCATTACGAATTAAACGATTTATTCCGTCTTTGACGTTATAGACTTTATCTTATAAGTGTATCGGGGGATAAAGGGTTGTTCAATAGAAATATGTTCAGATCGCGCAGTCGCGAGTTCGTCGCCATAACAACGGAATTTAACTGTTTATGTTGATTGTTTAAGTACTTGTGGCGTCTGTCGCAAAATATTAAAAAACTTGTATTAAAACATTTTTTTGTAAACTATGCATTTGTTTTTGTATGCACCATTTACCATCCGATGTAATCAAACTTTAAAAAACAATAACGCCCACTAGGTACACATATTTTGCTACTACAAACTTTATTATTTTTTTAAAACAATTTCCTCCGGTGGGCTTACACACCATATACTACGCGCTACTAGCTACCGTACATGTTATGGTTATTTATAGAACCCCTGCGGGGGCGCATGAAAGATTTATAGGCACCACGTTTATATATTTTATAGAAAAATAAAGTTCGTCTAACTCAATTAATATTGATGTATTACCGTTCGATATCGATAATTTATCTATTCATATAGCGGTGTCGTTATTTGCCGGTAGCTTGTGGGGTTATTGAAAATTAATGTTTTGCTAGCTAGTTATTCTTTATTAGCGGTACGTATCGGGGTTGGTGAAAAGCTTGAACACTTAAAATTTCGTAAAATTGAGAGACAGCAGTTTTAAAATTAGATATTTTAGATTTACATACTATTGTCTTTTATAAGCTATTCGCAGTTCCTATATGCCCATAAAAGCAACTCAAATACATACGTAAATAAAGATTTATTTAATCATAATCATATTTATAATTTAATGTATGGCTTGCTCCATTATTTGTTTTTGGTAATGGTTTCATCGGCGAGATTATCACATCATCTACAAAATGTAATGGCATCTGTATATAGCTTTCTCATATACGTATCTTAGTTGATCTAATAAAGGGCAACATCAAAGTGAAACTTGGAGATTATCGATTGAGAAATTAATCAATCATCGCACCTGATACATATCTCCTAACCAGCTACCCTTACGGATGCTTCCCCCATCGAAATTCGTAACTAACTAATAGAAATCAACAGGAACTCACTTTCGATTACATCGATTGAAGGTATATTTTGTTCCCATATCTTGCTCTCCTTGTTGCACGTATAAGAAAGTTAATGGGCGAAGATTACGACCTTGCGTGTTTCAAGTTTGTGTATATCACATGACTGGTTTATAGTTCAACAAGACATCTTTTGTATTTTCTTAGTAATCATTAATCATAAAGTAGAAGTTATAGGAGGAATGTAGTTTATGGAAAACGATTTCTCATCTATTGTATATCTATGGCAAGCGCCAGTTTGTCAGAATCAAAATACTCTTTAGTTTGTAAACTGTGTGTAGTGTTCCATGGAATTGTTATTACCCACTAGCACCATAAATTAGGTATTTTGTGGCCAAAAATGATTTTTTTTTCACCATCCTTGTTCAACTAAATTGAAACAAGTTTATTTTTTTTTAGCAAACATATGGGCTAATTTAAAAACCCATTCCTTTTTAAGATAAATCATCTTAAGTATAAGAATTCTTACTAAAAAGGGTAATTACTGTAATTGTATTACTTAGTCTATTTACCGCGTAAGAAAGTGCAGGAAGTGTAAAAAGAGTTACAACAATCAAAAGACTTAAGTATATAGCATAAATATTGGTATTAAAGGTATTAATTTTTAATCTAGATTTAATTAATTTATTTGTATACTCAGTGACATAGAAATTGCAACAGCTAGAAGGGGTTGGAATTTCCGGATGAAATTTGGCAGGAATATTCACCTATGTAATAGTGATAAATAATCAAAATTTGAATCCTCTCAGTGAAGCAATAAAGTTCTTATTGAGGTTTTTACCTCACTCTCAGCACTGATATTGAATGTTTTTATAACTTTCTCGATTTGTGTTGTTGTTCTCATTGAACTGCTGTTCAGTTAAGTGTTAGCTGTGCGTAGAGTAAGAAGACGAGCAGTGTGTCGACAATTAAGCGAATTCGACAGCGAATTATTGGTTTGCGCGAAGTTGGTTTTTCATTTGGGGAAATTGCTAACCGTGTAAATCGAAATCGGTCTACTGTAATGCGAGTATGTCGTGCATGGTTTGTAGATGGCCAGGAACGTCGTAGAAGAGGAACCGGGGCTTTAAGAAGAACGAATGAGCGTCAAGATCGTCGCTTAAGACAACTGGCATTTAGAAACCGATTTTCCTCTACTTGGTGACCAATGGTTTGGTGAAGAAGGTCGCCATGTAACCCTTAGAACAGTTTATCGCGGAATCCGAAGTTTTGGGTTAACATCATATCGTCCGCAACTTGTGCTTCCTTTGACAGCGGAACATTATCAGCAGCGGTTACAATAGTGCAATGAAATATCTCATTGGAATCTTGAATGGCGTCATGTTGTGTTTAGTGACGAATCAAGATTTTGTTTAGGCATGCACGACGGTCGCCAGAGAGTCAGAAGAAGACGGGATGAACGACGGAATCTTCGATTTACCGTTGAGAGGCACGTACACCCCACTGTGGGTGTTCTGGTTTGGGGTGCGATTAATTATGGCAGCAGGTCTCCCTTGGTGTTCATTCCAGGCAATATGACAGCAAAACGGTACATTACGGAGGTGATTGGAACACATCTTCTGCCATGCTTACAAAAGTTCGAAGATCCATTATTCCAGCAAGATAATGCACGTCCTCAGGTAGCAAGGTTTTCCTTGAACTTCTTTGAACAGGCCTAGATTAATCTTTTGCCCTGGCCTCCAAGATCTCCAGATCTTTCTCCCATCGAACATGTATGGACATAATGGGTAGAAGGTTGCGAAACTTGCAGCGTCCTCCTTTGACTTTGGAGGCTTTGAGACATGAGGTGCAACTTGCATGGGAGGCAATACCACAAGACGAGATAAACCACCTTATTCGATCAACGCCACGGCGTGTAAATGAATGTGTAAATCAGAGAGGCGGCCCAACACATTAACAATTATTATAAAATTTTATTTAACTAATAAAGATTTTCCTCCCAAATTTTGATCATTTATTACTTTTATATAGGTGAATATTCCTAGCAAATTTCATCCGGAAATTCCAACCCCTTCTAGCTGTTACAATTTCTATGTCACTAAGTATATATTTGAGAAGAATAACGTAGGAAATGGGATAAAATTCCATTTGCATTGAAATTTTGTACAATTTACCAAGTCTTTCAAAATGTTGTTTTTGTTCGCTTACAAAATAGCATGTGTGTTTCAAATCTTGAACAAACAGAGATGGAAATGGAACACTATATTCTTGGTTTTCGGGTTGGAACCGCGTCGTTGTCGTAGCTTCAGCCAACGTTTTGTCCGCACTCTTATGGGACATCGGGTTGTATCGTTCAGCCCCTATCCTTTTATCATCTTCAATAAATTCAACGTTATTACGGGATACCCCACTAGATGTGAGTTCGTTTGCCACTTTCCACATCTCTTTAGATTTATTCTGGGAATTGCTTATGCAATAACTATAGTATTGTTTTTTCGTTTGATTAACCAGAACTTTATGATTTTTATATCTTATTTTATATACACCTTTTAGCTGAGGGTAGTGTTTCTGCATTATGTATAGGTCTTTTAGACTGCTGCTGAACTGCAAGATCCTATTATTCATCCAGTTTCTCGAGTTTTTGTTACTAATTCTGCACATTTTAAGAGAAAATGCTAGGTCGTAGTTATATTGTAATATGAGATCAAACCAAGACTCATTCTGTAACAAGACATGAAAGTATGCTACATTCTTAGGAGTATAATTACGTTTTTCAATATGTATTTATTTTTCGCTAGTAGTGATATCATTATCGAAATCAACTAGAACTATTCCATGATCCGAAAGATAAGTGTCAGGCACCGTATTGGTGAATATATTATCAATTTTCGTTTTTGATGAAGGCGTGACTCTCAAAAAACCTCCAAACGAATTTAACTCGGGATTTACGTTCAAATCTAGTAAATTTAAACATACGGTGGCGTTATACGACCATCACCTTCACAATACCATCGCTAACATTACCAATCGGTGCTTGCCTGCTATGCTACTATGCGGTAGGTACAACATACAAACATACAACCGACCTAGTCTGGAAACAAGTTTCCCACGAGCGTGATCCATCAATTAGGAGTAAATGGGGGGACCGTCGTCCATTTCCTACCGATCTGTCACCTGCACGGCTACACCGACCGCACTCAGACAGTCCGCCCGTCACACTAATTATCCTTGCAGGCCGGCCGAATGAAAAATTGCCGGCGCTGCAACGTCGGTCGACGCGCTACCGCAGCGCTACAGCCAACGTCATACGGACGTCGCTCGTTCGGTCCCGGACCGGACCGAACATTACGTCTTCCGCCAGGAATCGTCAACGAGGTGACCGCTAGAATTGATTGAAAATAGTTTGTCACGGGGTTAAAATTGAATTTGCTTTTGCGAATGTTTTATTGTAGTCTCGGTTAGCACGTGTATATGTAGGTGTTGGTAAAGTTACTTTGTAGTTTCTTGTTGTTATTTTCAGTTCTGCATCGTTAGTGTTGATGAATTGAAATATAGTTTGACTCAAATCAGTTAATATAATAGCAGGAACTTAAAAAAGTATTATTGGTATGCTTATGTAGCAAGTGAAAAAATTTTGTTACACCCTAATTAGCGATTCTGTCGAATTTACATTTAAAATGCTTCAAACAGCGTTATTTTCGCGCCAATATCATCATTTTAACGAACTTCGATATTTCCTACCGTTTTCTATGACACACACTGTTCATGCCCCTAAATGATCGTATCTGTGTCTCTTTACGCTAAATCTGAGTTTCATTGCTACGTTTACTTCTCAATAAAACACTTAATATTTCATATTCAAAATTCTATACGGCTAAATACCTTCATAATGGACCATTATTGCATACTGTGGCAATAAATTTGAATGATATATATTACTCATTACAATATTCGTTAATTATAATGCTTCAGTCTGTAACCGGACGCATCACATACTATTTTTAGGCCCTTGGAATCTCTTTTTTCCTAGTTTTTAAACAATACTTAGTTCAATAACAGTACTCGTCTTGCTCTACGATATGATAATGGTTGTTTAGATTTCATTAAGGGTCATTTTTGTTTGCTTACATAATGTAAATTGCCGCCACTTTGTACGCATGCTCCTTGTATATATTCAGTACAGCAGTACCATGCAATTCGCGCTTTACAACAGTTAGCTAGCGACGAACGAGAGAGATTTCCAGTTGGATCAGAAATCACAACTCATGATTTTTATGTGGATGACCTCATAACAGGGGCAAACACACTGGAAGAGGCTGTTACCATCATTAGTCAAACTAGAGATTTGCTTAAGTGTGGAGGATTTGAGCTACGAAAATGGCACTCCAACAATTCTGACATATTTACCAATGCACAGATTAATTCTTCATCAGAAGTCATACATTCCATAGACAAAACTAGCGGTATCAAAACCTTAGGGCTCTTGTGGAACACGACTGAAGACACTTTTTTATATAAACCACCTTATCAATCTGATTCAGCTATAGTTACAAAGAGATATATATTGTCTTTTATTTCGCAATTTTTTGACCCACTAGGACTTTTAGGGCCAATAATTATTACCGGGAAATTATTGATGCAAACCTTGTGGAAATTACAAATGGATTGGGATGAACCTGTCCCTATCGATGTATTCTCTGAATTTTCCGAATATAAACGCCAACTTTCTAACCTAGAACATCTCAAAATATCTAGAAAGACAATTCCAAGTAATTTTCAACTTCTAGAGTTGCATGGTTTTAGTGATGCAAGTCAAAAATCTTATGGCGCATGTGTTTATATTCGAGCTGTAAATAATGATTTCGTGTATAGTAATCTGCTATGTGCTAAGTCTAGAGTAGCACCAGTAAAAAGTATATCCATTCCAAGACTAGAGTTATGCGCGGCAGTACTACTTTGTCAATTAGTTGAGAAAATCATGAGTACTATAAACATTCAGTTTAATAGAGTTATATATTGGACGGACTCAACTATTGTACTCGCATGGATAAAATCGACTACCAAACAGTGGAAAACGTTTGTTGCGAACAGAGTCACTGAAATTCAGCAGTTAAGCGATGCTAAACAATGGTACCACCTCAGAACAGAGGAGAATCCAGCCGATATTATTTCGCGTGGATGCATTCCGTCAAACCTCATCGAGTGCAAGTTATGGTGGCACGGCCCCAGTTGGCTTTCGTCAGAATACGTTAACTATAACACTTCGTATATTGCATCAACAGAAGGAGATTTAGTACCGGAAGAAAAGATAACAAAATCATTTCTTATTGCACCTATTCAATTCGCCAGCGACATGTTTAGTATGTTTTCTTCATTATTTAAACTTATCAGACTAACTGCGATTTGCTTAAGATTTGCAAGTAACCTAAGAGCTCGTATACATAATGATTACGCCAAATTATGCATTAACATGTTAACTACAAACGAATTAGAGGTTACACGCAAAAGACTAGCTTTACTTGTTCAAAAGGAACAGTTTTTGACCGAATTTAAAGATTTGACAACCTCGGGATCAGTAAATTCAAATAGCAAACTACTTTCTTTAAATCCATTCTTGGATAGTGATGGATTGATTAAAGTTGGTGGTCGTCTCAAGCATGCAAACTTACCTTATGCACATAAACACCCTATTGTTCTACCTGCAAAACATACATTTACTAATCTAATAATAGAGTATTACCACAAAAAACAACTTCACGCCGGCGTACAAGGTACAATAGCTGCAATTCGCAATGAATACTGGCCATTGTTGTTGAAAAATTCTGTCAAAAGAATAATACGAAACTGTACGGCATGCTTCAAAGCAAAACCACATAATGAAACCTGCATCATGGGTGATTTACCTCATGACAGACTACATGCTGCACGTCCTTTCCTCAATTCTGGAGTGGATTTTTGCGGACCATTTCAAGTTCGCGAACACAAAAGACGAAATGCAAGATCCTACAAAGTATATGTTGCAGTATTCGTTTGTTTCTCCACAAAGGCAATTCATATCGAAACTGTTGGCGATCTAACAAGCGAGGCATTTATCAACACGCTCAAAAGATTCATAGCTAGAAGGGGAAAGATTTCGAACCTGTACAGTGACAATGGAACAAATTTTGTTGGCGCGAAAAATGAAATAAGTCAACTTTATACTGCCTTTAATTCGGAACAATGTAAGAACGAAATTTTGAAGCACTTATCTGAAGATAAGATCACATGGCATTTCATTCCATCACGAAGCCCGCATTTTGGAGGCTTATGGGAGGCGGCGGTGAAATCCGTAAAACACCATCTACGCAGGGTAATCGGAAATATTTCTTTAACATTTGAGCAGTTACATACTCTCCTAATACAAATTGAATCTATATTAAATTCCCGACCCCTAACCCCTCTCTCCGAAGATCCAAATGACTTTTCATTTCTGACTCCTGGTCATTTCCTCATTGGAGACACTTTCACATCGTTGCCAGAACCCAATCTACTGAATTTGAATGAAAATCGTTTATCACAATGGCAACATATCGAACTATTGAAGCAACATTTCTGGAACCGTTGGCACAAAGAGTACCTCAACACTCTTCAAACGCGACACAAGTGGACCTGTGATTCAAAACATCGATTCGCTCCCGGCCAACTAGTTCTAATAAGAGAAGACAACCTACCTCCTCTTCGATGGGCTACTGGACGAATAGAAAACGTACATCCTGGACGAGATGGAATCATCAGGACGGCTACAGTGCGTGTGAAAGGAAACTTGAAAAGAGACCTTCGGTGAAATTGTATCCTTTACCACTTCAATAGTGTTATCGCTTTAAATATTTCTCCAGTGTAAAGGTGCCTGTGTGAATTATAAATTTGTATATTTACTTTGTTACTATTTTGAAAGGTGGACCTTTCAAGGCGGCCGGTATGTTTAGATTTCATTAAGGGTCATTTTTGTTTGCTTACATAATGTAAATTGCCGCCACTTTGTACGCATGCTCCTTGTATATATTCAGTACAGCAGTACCATGCAAGCCGCTGTACAGTACAGTTAAGATTCGTGCAACACAAAACACGTGCATTCATTGTAAGCCATTATTTGTGAATTTGTGAATTAAAAATCAAGTAAAACAATCTACAGTCTATAATTAAACAATCATCAACAATGGTTAAATTGAATTCCGTCCGTAGTTAATTGCAGTAATAGCAATTAATTCGTCATTTAAGCAACATTTTGCTTATGTCCTAGCTAGGCGTCGAAATCTCGAATTCTGATTGGAACGCTCGTCTCGTAAAAAGCATATAATCATTCATCCGATAGCAGTGGAACTGTTGGCCGGTTAAGAGTAGCCGTAAGTGGCTAAGTAGCTGAGAAACTTCTGTTACCTTGGCGTACTACACATCTGTTGTCGGACATAACCCTTCTGAATGATATCTAGTACGCAAGGCCTATTTCCTGGTGATCATTTGATTTGTGAATAGTTCACGTTGAGTCGATCGCCTAGGATACGCACTGAGGTGCGGATTTGAATTGGTTTTTCTACCCTATGGATCCCGGCCAAGCCTCTGCACTAACACGAGCTTACAGCCATCGAGAAAACTTCTGCCGATGTCGCGTCTGACCCTTCCACACATTCACAGTGTGTCACAGCCGGTACCTCCATGTGAGTTCATTTTAAGCTACTTATTTGTGTAACATCATGAACTATAATTAATATCTTTTGCTGTCTGCTTGAGTCGTTTTGTATAGCTAGTTGTAGTCATTTTGCGTGCATATTTACTTATAGTTCGTAATCTCTAAGTATTCTCGATCGAGGAATTAGTTTTTGTATTTAAGTTAAGAGAATTTTGAATAACTTGGCGCATTTCCTTATTATAATTTGCTAGTAACTAAAGATATTTGAGATATTTCTGTGACACATTTGCCTGAATTTATATTTATGTTTTACTTTGTCAATATTAAATTTGCTGAATATCTTAACCTACTTTTGCTGAATTATTTTGAATATTCGAACGATTCCTTTCTTACCTCTTCCCGAAAACTCTGAATGGTTTTCTCACAGCATTTCAACATCGAGCGAGACGACGAATTAAACACATTCAGCGGCATCCTATTGAACATCGAATTATTTACCCAGGAGTTCGGGTACCGGGTCGTCGTCATCGTGAAGAAACGTGCGAATGCCACTAACGACTTCAGCAGTCTAATAAAGATACATCTACATTGTTTTATTACATTCTTGGTTTACCTTCCTTACCGCAACAACCATTAGCTTCAGCGACGAAGTTAAATATTTGGAAGTTGCGTTTGACAAAAAACTAACACGGAATTCCCAGATCTCCAACTTACAGAAAAAAGCCATTACGGCATCACTAGTATGCCGAAGATTGCTTGGTGAGAACTGGGGTCTTAAGCCTCATATGACCTTCTGGTCCTATATAGCAATAATCAGACCCATTATCACCTACGCCTCTCTGGTTTGGTGGTCAAAACAACTCAGAAGATTGTGCAACAGCAGCTTCAACATTTCAAGCAGATATTTCTGCTTTAAACCTGTGCACCATAAAGAACCTCAAGAAAAGGATACGAGGCGCAACTATTAATATATGTAGCGACAGTCAGGCAGTTCTAAAAGCTATTAAGGCCTACACATACGAATCTGCTCTGATACACGAATGTGTACACAATCTACGGCAATTGGGACGCAATAACTACGTTACTTTGCGGTGGGTTCCAAGCCACCAAAAGATCGAAGGAAATGAAAAGGCAAATAAGCTAGCCAAATAAGCAGCGAAAATGCCTTTCATTGGTCCTTATCCCTTCTGTGATCTCCAAAAGAGCCACACAAAACAAACAATTAAGATATGGGAGGACAATCAAAAAGCCTTGTACTGGGATAATGTTCTAGGAGAAAAACAGGCGAAAGCACTCATATCAGGCTCGCCAAAGACAGCAAAAATAGCGCTATGGTTCAGCAAGGGGGATCTTAGATTACTGGCAAGATTTCTGACAGGCCATGTAGCCCTAAAATATCACTTATTACTAGGAAAAGCTGAAGATCAAATCTGCTGTCAATGCCAAGAAGGTCTGGAGACGGCAGAACACATCCTATGTGAATGTGTTGTCATTAGTCGCACACGACACCAACATTTCAGTAGGCCATTTCTTGCACTTACTGAACTAAAGGAAACAGATCCTAGAGTAGTACTAAGGTTTATTAAAAGCCTCCAACTATTCTAACACACATAAGGGCATTTTGTTACAATTGATCTATTAAGGTCGCAGTGATTATAGGCATGATCATGTCCCAACTAAAATAATAATAATAATAATAGTAATAATAATAATAATGGCGTGTTATTTTAATGACACATTGTATATCAGTGGTATATGTCAAATACAAGAATCAAAATATACATGTCACTGTGTTCCCGATAAAAGGAATAAATTCGATAAAACTCTAGCAACCTTTGCTGTTAAGTTATTTAACGAAACTTCTCCTGCTCGTTCGCAAATTCTACTCTAAATAAAATTGAAAGCAACTTCAGAGAAACGCCAAGGATCTACCTAAAGGTCGGCCATACAAGGTACCTGAAGATACTAAATTAAATATCCTCTTAGACGCTGAAGACAATCCTCACATTACTCTCAGACAAATCAAGGATCTGTGGTGTAGGATTAGGAACTGTTTCAAATACGTTTCGAATAGCAAAGTACCACCCTTACAAAACACAGTTGGTGCAGGAGTTGTCGGAAGACGACTTTGATCGAAGAATCCAATTCTGCCAGGAAATAATTAGAATACAATGCAAATTTCATTGAACATATCGTTTTTGCTGACGAGGCGATGCTTTCCCTTTATAGTTCCATAAATATGTTAAACTGTAGGTACTGGGCGTCAGAGAATCCGCATTGGATGCAAAGTGGGATACACTGAGTATTTGCAGAAAATTATGTGTGGGCAGGAATTGTTGGTACCCCTACTTTGGAACCTTATTTTGTTGAAGGAACGTTGCTCGGGGTACGCTACTTAGAGGTTCTTCATTTGGAATTGGTTCTCACTTTAGCTGTCACTTTTTCCAAACAAGGTGACGCTGGTCTACTAAATAACCTAATAATATTCAAAGCCTTTTAGATGCGATCAGAATATAAATCTGTTCTGGTTACTAAAAAAGGAACAATATGCATATTTATGATAATTGGGCTAGAGAGTCCGAATCATATTTAATTGCGAGTAGCGCATTGCTCCATTCCATTGGAACATCCATTGAGTGGAGATTTCGAAAAATTTCCATGCTAGAAAGAAGCATGACTTAAGTGTTGGCAAAAAATACGTAAGACAGCTGCAGCAATCGACCGCAACTTTAATTTTAGAATCGGATAAAGTAAGCAATTATCCGACGTTGTGTTGGGTTGTACTCGTTCCCTTCTTATGCTTCTGTGCTCTTTGTTTATACCTGCTTCAGTTGCTCGCTAATTTTAATGAATAATTTAATTAAGGGTTTATTATTTGTTTTATGTGTCGGTTCGGTAATTCGCATGGTAGCTGCGGGTCTATATCCTCGACTATATCATCATCCCGGGAAGGCTTTCCTCTGTGTTGTTCGCTTTGTGTACTTTTGTATTCTTGTTCTTTAATTATATTTTATGTATACATCGATGTTTCCGTTCGGTCTTGACGAGTGGAATTCATTAAAAAGAAGGAGTAGGCTTTTGTTACGCTTTTTCCCTTTCTTATGGAGATAGACGAGCATTGTTTTCCGACGTCATTTGTTTTCCTTTAGTTCCCCCTTATCGCGTGGTACGATCGAAAATATCTTGATTTCAGTTAGATTTGCCCGCGGGAAACTTTCATAATTAATGAATTCGATTGTTGATGGGTCAGCTTACTTTTTTCTTAGAGGACGTTGTTCATTTTTTTTTGTTTCTTTCTCGTTTGCATTTTAAAATCGAAGAGGAGAAAAATCTCTGCCTCTCAAATAAAATGAAGCCGCGTTGGAAAACTGTTAGGAAGGGGAGAGGGGTGATAAATGTCTACGGTTCTGGTTTTAAATTAATTAGACAAAAAATTACGTTTCAGGGATAAAAAGGAATATTCTAATGAATTCGTTAGCGATACTTAGTATAATACAACTGAAAAAGAAAAGAAAATAGCAGAAAGAGCAAACAAAGACAAGTAAGTAAAAGAGATGGTTAATATACTCAATGGAGTAACTTTTGTAATAATAATCCTTAGACCCTTAAGTGGTAACACTTAACTCTCGAAGATAATCAAAGTTATGTGATATGTATATAGGTGTTTTTATTTCAGATTGGATGAAAATGCTGAAAGCAAACCAAAATGCAAATGTGTCACACCGAACTCTGCTGTTGGTTCAGTTAGTCTTAAAGCGAGCAAATGTTAGTGATGATTATGAATACACATGAAAAAATGTCCCAGTAACAATAACCAAAAAATAATGTTAATATAGTTCATGGTATTGGTGGAATCATTCAGGCAGAAACATGTCCGTGTGCTAGCGATATTCTTTCTGCTACATTGTTTTTGCCGGGAATGATTCCACCAATACCATGAGCTATATCAGCATTATCTTTAGTTATTGCTACTAGGCATTTTTTCATGTGTATTCCTATACATCATGGTATTGTGGCATTGAGGGATCATTTAGACATTCAGATGACGCTGCGTTCAGGCGCAACGTCACCTTGCGTTCGTTAGCCCAAGAGCTGACCGACTGGTGGTGGACATCTGTACTCCGGTTGGTCTCGCTACCCTCTGCGACGGCATGACTGTGTCCTCTGGCGCCAGGTGTCGCCGGGAGGCATATTCAGTGTCCGTTTTGGAGATTAGCAGATTAAGTGAGAGGCAAAAGACGATGTATGCAGGGAGGATCCCGCTCGTAGCCACGCAGATGACGCCAGGCAGGCAGAAACATGTCCGTGTGCTAGCGATAGCCTCTCTGCTACATTGTTTTTGCCGGGAATGATTCCACGACTACCATGAGATATATAAGCATTATTTTTTGGTTATGATGATTAGGGTTTAAATAATTCCTATGTTCTAGAGAATGATGCCCTGTCACCTAGTCACGACACAACAAACATTGATATTTATTTTACATGAGTAAGAGCCATCTTTATATTAGGCGAACAAGATTGACCTTGAATATGTGTTAAAGGTAAATGATTTTTCTATAAAATAACAAGTACCAGAATTTACAAAACGGTTAGAGAGTTTTAAAATGGAATGCAACTCAAAATCATCAAATATTACCATGTACTCCGTAAGTATTATATTTATTGCACGTGTAAACATAACCGCTTGTCGTAGAAAAATTATACTGGTAAATGTGGTAATGAAAACACCTTCAAAAATATTTTCGGGATTCTGAAGCTGTCGCAAGATGAAGCAATGTAGTGAAGAAGTGAAAAATAATATTTTTTGCGATAAATTAATCCCTTTTATTAAAATAAAGTTGACGTTTTAGTGGCTTTTCAAAAAAAAAAAACACTTAATAACAAAGTTATGAATATTGTGCATTACTTTATTTACGCACTGCATAGAGCTTTCCTGAGAAAAATAATTAATTTAATTGTTGCAGATAGGTGCTTTGACTATACTTTATATTTGAGTATATGAATTTGTTTAAGTTAACAAAATGTGTGTTCGCGATAATAAACAGAATTATTTGTTTTGAGTAATGTGATATTTGTTCCCTGAGAAATAGTTATGTTCCCAAACGTATCATTGGTTTAAAATCTTTTAAGATTCACTAAAGCTAACAGTTTTAAGTAAATTGGAGTCAATTTCCTTTCATCTCTTTTATTAATTATCAAGATTAATCTAAAAGGCAAACTTTTCGCATAATTACGATCTCGCACAGGTACTATTATTACCTAACCAGCTACCTACTTAAGATATATATTAGGTATGTATAATCTCGTAAGCGATAACTAACATCGGTTAGTTTAAATTGATCGGCCTTCCCGTACCCATCGCTATATACCTTACCTTTACCGAAGGTAAAATGTATATAAGCTTAATAGAATAAATTAACCGGCTAAATTGGATTATTAATTAAAACTTAACGTACGGGTCAATGGATTGCACATCTGAGGACAGAAATTCATCTTTCTGAAGAGCTCCGGTGCCCTATCGGAGGAACGGGCAGCTTAATTATCTATATTGGAAATTTTTTTTCTCTCCGCGCGCGTAAGTTTTCTTCTTGCTTCCTATGAAAAAAAAAACCGAATAAAGATTCAACGATATTAAACTTTTTCGTCGGTCGTCCTGCCGTTTCTTTAAAATTGCGACTTCGAATGAAGAGAAACTTTTTGCGAAGGTAAAGAGGAAGAGGGAGACTGCGAAATTTCCTCGTTTTACTTTTGAATCTCGTAAAGAAGAGTAAACAAATAAATCAAATATGGAGAAAATAGGAAATAAATTTCCGTCCTCGTTATTAATTTCCAAATTAATTCCGAATCAATGAGTAAGATATCATTTTGTGTGCCTTTTCTGCATTGGTTTCATACTTTTTGCGAATACAATTGTATTGCAGGGGTATACACTACCGCTCATAAATATTCGGGTACCTCAAATTTCAGGGTAAATCATTAAATATTCAAATGGAAATATTAAAATGTATATTTGGTATTTAAGTATACACAAATATACAACTTTAACAACTAAATTATTTATTTGATCTTAATTCTAGATTCGTCTATGTGACTTCCTTTACTTTCAATGATTGCGTCGCATAATCGGGGCATTCTTGCAATTAATTTTAACATTGTTTCCGGAGTTATTCGAGCCCATGCTGCCTGTAATTTGTTCCAGATGTCATCTGCTGAAGTTGGAGCAGTTTTTCTTACTTCCCGATAGAGTTCTTCCCATAATACCTCGATGGGATTCAAGTTCGGGCTTTGGGGTGCCCATTTCATGATTCCTCTTCCAACTGTTCTAAATATTGCATGCATAATTTTGAAATGTGTTTTGGGTCATTGTCTTGTTGGAATACAAAATTCTCACCCAAAATTCTTACACAAGAGGGTATTGCATTTTCCTTTAAGATGCGTTCGTATTGTTCTTTCCTTATTATGCCTTAAATTTTTACGAGATCACCTGCGGCCGTACCAGCAAAACAACTCCAAATCATTACCGAACCACGGTAGAGACATGCATTGCTCTAGTGCACGTTCACCTACAGATCTTCTTACAACCACACGTCTTCGCGAATCGAAAATCTCGAATTTGGATTCGTCGGTCCACAATACATTGCTCCAATCTTCTACCGTCCAATTTCGATGTTCACGTGCCCATTGTAACCTCTTTTTCTTATTAATTTGGCCAAGCAAGAGTTTTCGTATCGCAATTCATCCGTGAATGCCTTTTTGCTGACGGCGTTTAATCGTGGACACGCTAATCGGCTTCGGAAGTACTGTATTGATTTCTGCGGCGATTTCTGGAGTAATTTTTCTTCTATTTCGCTTGCTGGACACCACGATTGCAATATCTTGAGTAGATGTTGTCGCCCTTAGTTTACCACTTCTTACTTTATTTAGAAAACTGACACTTTCACTGTATTTTTTGATGTTATAATCATCAGTAGATGTATTAAATGTAATTTTATAGCAATTTGACGATTGTTTATGCTTAAGTTATGTTGTGCTACTATAAGAACAGGCGTTTCAACACTGATTTCTTTCCTTTTCGGCATGTTTTAAAATTTCAAACGAAATTATAAACACTATTCGTTAAGAGATGTTGTCGCTACTAACATGGAACGATAACTGACCGTAATTTAAAAATGTGACTTCAAATGGTTTTGTTATGGCTTGATGATTCATAGTAAAATTACCAACGGTTACATTTTTCCTGGAATTTCAAGAATTACGCTCTTTGTTGTCGCTACTACCTCCGCTTTTATGACGGTATTTAATGAATTTTAGCGAATCTATCTTACTAATTCAATCAATACTATTCAGTAATGCTGGAATGTATTTCCGAAATGCATTCCTTGTATAGAAAAATCTAAAATCCAAGGGTGCCCAAATACTTGTGAGCGGTAATGTAAAGTGAAAAAGGTGTCTCAACAGCTTCTATAGAATTTGAGTCGCGCGCCATTCTTATCGTGCTGGAGCATATTTTACAAACGAAGTAAACATGGCGCGTATGACGGTTCAAGAACGAATAGTTTGTATACAAATATTTTGTAAAAATGGTCGGTTATTTGAGAAAAATTCGTGCAAAATTAAGACCCCATGAAGCAATACAACACATGAAACAATAACTACTCCACACCAAATTTCCAGATCGGGTTATTTTACGAAATGCTGACATCAGTTGACCTGCAATGTGATGTAACATCACTTTTTCCTTTGGAGTCTTTTAAAATAAAAAGTGTACGCCAACAGATCAGCCACAATTAATGACCTCAAAGCAAACATTCAAATGTTATTCAAGAAATAGAGCCAGGTGGTCACATGTCTAATATCCTTTTAATAATAATTAATTGTAAAGTATAAATTTTATATTGGAATACAAACATCATTTTTAAATATTTAGTTTTATCCAAAATACAAATCGTATACTTTTAATTGAGACGCCCTTTAGTTATCAGTAAGCAATATTGAATGACCAGGTTTATTTTCTTAATCAATCTAGCTTTCCCAAAATAGTAATATGAAAACAATAATTTTGTAAAGGGATCAATTAAGTCTAATGCCATAGAAGAAGTAAAGTCTACATCAATTAGTTCTCGAAAACATTATTATACTTACAATTTGCATTGTGCCAATGCATTTCATCGTTATTTTCTAAGAAATCAGAATCGACTAATTCCCAGAAGTGTCAAGACATAAGGAATTCGATTTTCTGTTTTTGTGTTGCCCACCAGGCAATAACGATTTACATAAAATTAGGATTTGCAAAACGCGAGCATGCTGTGAACGCGCAGAAGTGCGCATGATTATAAAATGTTAAGGAAATTTTTTTTGGACTGTGCGGCCCACCTAAAGATATTTCTTTTGAAAGTGGCCCACTGGCCTGAAAAGGTTGCCGAGTCCTGGGTTATGGCACTGATGTCTTTAGTTACTAAAGATATCGACCTAAATTAATCTGTTGTAACAATGCCCTGGTTTGTGTTAGAATTGTTCGAGGCTCCTAGTGAACCTTATCACTACTTTAGGATTTTCTTCCTTCACTCCAGTAGGTGTAATTGCCTACTGGGAAGTTGATGTTGTATACGACTAATGACAACACATTCACATAGAATGTGTTCTGCTGTGTCCAGATCTTGGCATAGACGGCAGAACCGATTTTCAGCTCTAGCTAGTGTACGTAAGCAGTATTTTAGGGTTGCATGGCCTGTCAAAAAGCCTGCCAGTAATCTGCGACCCCTTCTACTGACAGATAGCACTATCTTTGCCGTCTATGGCGGGTCTGATATAAATGCTTTAGACTGATTTTGTCATGGAATGTTTTGCCACAACGAGACCTTTTTATTTCCTTTCATTGATTTCCTCGTTTGGTGGCTCTTTTGCAGACCACAGTAGGGATTTAAACCAATGAAAGGTATATTCGTTGCCTCGGCCTCTTCATTTCCCCCGATCCCTTGGTCGGTTGGGACCCACTGCAAAGTTACGAGGTTTTTGCGTTCCAGTTACCTTAGGTTCTGTACATATTTGTGTATCAAATCAAATTCATATGTATAGGCTTGGAGAGTCTTTAGTGCCGCCTGACTATCTGAGAATATACTGAAATATATTTCTCAGGGTTTTTACTCTAAATTTTGTTAAATTTTCAAATTTAACTCTATTAAATGATTTTCGTAGGTTCGGGGATATCCCTAGATACCCTTGTGGCAATTTTGAATGAATTTGTAACTTAGTGAAATCAAATTAACGAATTTTTAAGATTTTAAAATCAACTAACCTTTAAACTTTCGAACGACGTCAATGTAAATAAACACTCTGTTTAAATACACACCACAGGAACTGCCTGTTCTGGATATTTAACCCTATTTGCTTTTCTAATAATGACTTTCAATACACCACGAACACTTATCTTTGGATTGGATTCACGACAAACTTTGATTCAACCAAGGCCGAATAAAGATTGATGATAATTGAGGGCGTCGTTACTCTTTCATTTATTTTAAATCGCGAAAGACCGGCGATTGTTTTCTTTCACAGCCAATCTTGATAATTTGCCTAAATAGAAACTAACTTTTCGATGACTTTTAATCAAAATGATATTAGTACATGAGAACGAATGCAGTGACTTAACCAGGAGGTTGTTTGTTGATGATTCTGTGATACGAATTGTCACCAACAAGCTTTAAAAGAGAAAATCCACTACTAATTTATGGAAACCTTTCAGATAAGGATTTAATTGACGAAATATCATCTGTTGTGCTTTGAAATTTACGTTGTTGCTTATTCCAGACGATTTTTACTTTAATTTAGAAGAAGTAATTGAATAGGAAAATTGATAAATGAGTAGAATTGTCCATGATACCCCACACTCGTCGTTATCTGGACTTATAATTAATTTCTACCGTCCTCGCCTCAAGGACGGTTGGCTTAGGGGGGGGAATGGTAACGCAAAATTACCAATTATCCCCGCAAGAGGGGTATTTGGTTGCCAACGAGTGGCCAGCCTGACATTTACTTCAGTACCGAAATGACAACCGAGAGAAATTGTTGTCGTCGTAAACACGACGTTGAACATAACATAACAATACATATGGTTGCACCTCATATTCGTTTCTCGAGGTTCCTTTTGGCGCATAAAAATACCTGCTCGAAATATATTAGTGTGGAGCTCCATAGACATTTTTAGGTGATAGCTAGACCCACGGACGCTTATGCCTGTTTCGACTCTTTCTATTTTAGAACCATCCATGCCAAAGTTTTGAATTGAGGTTCGCTGGCTGCCTACGCCGTACATTCAATGACCACCTTGTAACAACTTTATTGTTACGCGGTTTGTTTATTTTGAACGGCGCTGTATGCGCACGAATATTTATTTCGATTTGTTGTAACATTGAATCTTTTTTTAAGTTTTTTTTTTGTTGCGTACGATTTTGACGCGTATCCTCGACCGAATGAAATTTTCCTTCGCCCCTTATGTCACGAGCTCTGACAAGGATCAAACGTGAGGCGTACCTTAGTGAATATGCTTAATTACCTAAAATGGGTGAGTACTTTTGGGCAATCTCTTCTTAACACATCTTAATTTGTGATAACATTTTATTACAGCATAAATTTTGTAAGTTTTATCTTATGGCTTTCACGAATTCTATCTTTACCTTATCGCACGTGTTTCTTTCCATCGAGCCTCGTGCACGAATTAAGACGGCTTCTTTCTTGGAGTTTTTTCTTGATGTTAAATTGCTGGAAAATTTACCTTTTTTGAAGTAGAATGTTACTTCCGTATTATTTTACAATAAACGGCTTACTTTAGAAGCTTTATGTATTTAACAATTTTTTTAGCAAATTACTGAAGATCCTTCTTTTCTTTTTTATCTGAATATTAAATCTTTAGATTCTATATGTTCTGAAATATTTGTCTTTTTGCGAAGTACTGAACACTATAAATTAGTAGTAAATTACTAGTGAATTACTAGTGAGTTTCGATATTCATTTAACACAAATAAGTTTTCATTTCATTCTTTCCCTGATTTCACTCACCTTAGCTTCCGTTTTTTGCTGTCTTTTTGTACTTGTAAATCCAGTAACAATTATTCCAACTGTGGTAGCAGACCCTTACCAAGTTACGACCTAAGAAGCGGTATCGTGTGTCAGGAAAGAGCTACCCACCTGCCCGGGAACGACGCCCAGGAGCCAGTTTTTAGACAAGAACATCTAAAGTAACAACAATACTATTTTGGTGTTTATATGAAAAACCACACATAACTAAAATTTGATTAGTTTTTATTGTTACATAATCTTTTCTTTTTGTTCAAATAAAATCGTTGTTAAAATTTCAAAATCCACGCCTCAGATATTTCCACACATCAAGGAGAGATGCAACAAAGTTTTTGGCGCTTTTCTTAAAAAAGCTCCTGGCGCCTTTATTTGTGCATATTATATATCTTAACTTTGATGGACCTCTGCCATACCCCGCCCTGAATCCTGTCCTAGCTGGAGGCACAGTAAAACAACCTTTTCGGGAAGGTTATAAGGCTGATCAAAATTGTATTGCGTAGGAATCATGTGTTCTGCAAGGTGTATTAAATATTAATTTATGTTGGGATCTTCATGGATTTTAAGATGATCTCTCCCGGCCTTATTCCCTTCATACTATTAAGAAATCTGTACCCAGATTGGCTTTTCAATATTGTTGAGTATTCTGTGTTTAAAAATGTTTTCTCTTTATCGAATATTTTATTGATTACCTTCCTGCAGCTTTTCAATTTATTACACCAATAGGTAACTGTATTTAACTTAAAAAATCATACTTACATTTGAAGCAACAATCCTAGAGTACTAAATATAGCAGAAATTATATCTTGAACAAAAACATCTATTCCACTATTACAACCAAGAAGATATCAAGTTCAACACTAGAAATAATTTTTAATGCCCGGTTGCCCCAAGTGAGGACAAAAAACAGAGATTGCAAAGTATCTTAAAAATGGCTAGATTTAGGTGTAGGGAGCATTTTACGTAATTTACCTAAAATGTCACCAACAATTCAAAAATTAATTATAAATGATCTGCCATTTTAAACAACGACCAACGCGTTGTTAGAAAAATCAAATCGTCGTTGGATTGACACAGATGACCTATGTATGATCAAAAGGTTCTTTTTTGTAAATAAAAATTTACTACATTGTACTGCAAAAACTATTTTTCGTATATCGTACTATCGCTAAATTTACTACTATCGATGCTACAATGTACATAGGTTAAATTAGCATAGTGATAGTACTTTTAATTGATTAACATTTAACACGAAAAGTGGACATAAATTTTCATTTTTAAATGGATTGAAAATTATTTCCCATGATGAAACTTTTATTTACTTGGGGTGCTAATCTAGTTCTTTGGAGGTCACGTAGTTAAAAATAGCTTTGCAAGTAATTTGCTTAAATAGAATATGCAAACCTTATTCCAACATTCCCGACCCAAATTTTACTTATTTTAGTAATTTTATATTGGCATATTCTAGCTAGATTACACCCGCTACGAGAAATTCTGCCCTACGTTACGACAAAAAGGTTTTCTATGTCAACGATGCACTCTAACATTTCGGACCCTCTTATTTTTACGGCATGGTCTGGGTAGATTTCGTAATATACCTTACCTTGCCACAAAAAAAAAACCTTTCTTGTATATACTGAGAATAACCAAGTACATATAACGAAAATCTTTATTAAAAACGCGTTTGAAACTTTGTTCAACCTAACCTCATTACGATCCTACATTACAATTTGTAACATTAAACGTATTTGGGTATTTCATCCTAAGGCGGCCCTGCGTTCTTGCGTCGGAAATTAGAAGTTCCTTCGACATCGACGTCGTTCTCGACAGGGGAATAAAGTTCTGATCCTTTCGCCTACGTCTTAATGGCGTGTTTTTAAACAAGTTGGCGCGGAAAAAGATATCATCCCGAAGATTAAATAAAAATCCGCAAAAATTTTCCTCCAACTTTTTAATTAAGAATGATAATGTTATACGGCGGAATACGTTTTCGATCGGATCTTTCGAGCTATTATAGACGGTACGGTAACCGCTAAGATGCTGTTGGTAATTCCTTTTTGCATTTTTTTGCTACTTATGGGAAATTTTTATGTGTATTTAAGGAAAAGAAGACTGACTATGAAATTATAATTAATAAGATATACCGAGAACATTAAAATTGTTATTAAATGAATTCAGACAAAGTGGTAAAAGATAAAAAAATAATATTCCGGACTTTGTGAAGCGTAATTTATTGATATGCAATTTATTTAAGATTTGTCAGTATACTCACAAAAAGCACACCGATTTTTAGACAAATTTTAAGTAATACATTGTAAATTGGGCTCTTACCTTTATTCCGATGTGAATGGGAAAGTCTGCTTGTGAGTTTAATGTAGACAACGGCTGAATCACCGGAACGATTGGCAATGAACAGGACATCATACTTTCAACCTGAAAAGAACCGAGCAATTATTTAAAATATAAATATACAAAATTAATATTAAAATAACCTAAAATTACATACGTGTAGTAGGAATTAGCTGCGAACTATATCTGTAGTGCTTTACAATAATGTAGCACCTAAGATACGAATATTTTTATGTTAGAACGCAGTAACAGCCTCACGGGGTCGTACAAACAAATAGGGGACCCTAACGTTGCGAATCTCATGTAGTCAGCTGCCAGATAAATTTGTATAGGTATGTAGTGTATGTACTATTGAATATAGAAAGGGGAAATATGAAATATATTATTATATTAGGTAGTAGCTACTATAACTCTGCAGAATGCGAAACATTTAATATTGCATTTTAGTTACGAGAAATAGGTAAGCAATACGCTATAAAATTGTTTTGTAATATGAAATGCTACACCTTGTTGTGATATTTTCCATTTTCTATTGTTAAAGTAATTATATTTTCAATTAAAATTAACAGAAATGCCGAAATAATAGTATAATAAATCTAACTTCCTAGTAGGCCTCTACTATCCCATTCATTTTGTGGATGATTATTGGGGATGAGTGATCTTTCGGTGTTGCTTAGGCTCGGCATATGCTGCAATGTAGTAATATTTAGCGTTTTATGTATACTCCTATATGATATTTTTTTTTCTTTTCTGCTTAATAAAACATATTATTATTATTATTATTATTATTAAGATGTCGCTACTGTACGAGTCTTATAGCCAGTGAATGAATATCCAAGGATGTCACTGAGGAGACGCTCAGAATACTTAGGAGTGGGGAAAAAGTCCCAAATACAAAACAATTTAAAACAAAATAAAATTGTGCCATACAAACCAGTATTTAATCATAGTTTAGAGACAGGCGACAAAGTGAAACGTCTCGATTTTTGTCTGTGGATCAGAGGTATGGAAAGAAATTTTCACCAACAAATTATATTTTCGGATGAAACCACTTTTTCGACAAATGGCATTGTTGCATCGGAATATTCACGATATTGGGCAGCCGAGAATCCTCATTTTAGAATACCGTCGAGGTAAAAGTAAATGTTTAGTGTGCCGTCTCCTTTTACGGAATAATATGACCATACTTTTTCCGAGATACATGCAACGGAAATAGCTATTTGAATATGCTCCAAACGGTTTTCACCGACGAATTGGAAAATTTACCATTGGCCTACCGAAATTCTTTATATTTCCAGCAAGACGGTTGTCCGGCGCATACTGCTGTAAATGTTAGGATTATTATTTACTATTCAAAAACCTAGCCACATCTATAAAAAAACATTAAACAGCAACAATTATTAAACGACTGGATATTTCTTTCAAGATACCATGCTGTCCGAAGAAGTATGATACAGATTTTAGCACATGGAATTCGAGTAAGAGTTTTACAACAAAATGTCTTGCTTTTTCACAAATTTATACACATTTTGTATATTTTTATTTATATATTTTTTCCAAACAAGTACCATCTTTACTTTTGACAACATGTTGATCAAATAATAGTAATGACTAATTTCGATTTTGTAAAAGCTATCGCGTTTCAAATTGTAATTGTTCCATTCTTTGAAAAAATCTTCACAAAGTTGTTTTTATGAAAGGAAACATGTAAAATTTTATTTTTATAGCTATTACAAACTTTTCTTACTAGTAGCAGATTTTAACATATTTTTTCTAAACTCATAGTTTGGAAATGTTAAACTTAGTTTATCCATTTACAATATACTATATAGCGTATTATTGAAATAATGGAGATGATCTCAATTAAAAAATTTGGTAGCAAGAAAGAGTTTTTAGAACATGTAGTATGTAACCATTTGATAAGGTTATGATATTATAGTATCTTCTAGATGCTCCGACCATCAGTTTGTAAATACTTCTGTGAAAGAATTAAAAACAGACAATGCAATGACATCCTAAAAATTACAATTTTTCGTCTATCCCAAATAAATTACGTTATAAACTAAATTTTGTCTTAATAAACTATTAAAAACTAACATGCATGCGTAACATTTTTCTTGAGATGTTCTGTCGAAAATGTAAAGCCGATACAAAAAGATGCCGTCATATATATGTACGTATTTAATAAAAGATGAATGCTGTATATTTATTATTCACTACCTTTAGTCTCGATATTTCTTGTCCCTACGAAATAAGATCTTCCTTTAGATATTATTTTTTACCAACTGGCGCTCGTCTTCGAAATGGGACGAAAACTTGATACGTAAGTACAAGGAGAAACTCCCAAATTAAATTACGTTTTTTGTATTATTTTCAACTTCCTTCAATGCTATACTTGTATAGTATATCGCTATCTCTAAACATTGCGACGGCGAAGTTTTTAAAACTGGATCAGATGTGATTATTTATTTGATATACGAATTTGCGGAATGATAAAATAAATTAATTATTTAAAGTAGTATGTAAGGACTATGTGCTCAATTTTCATAATAAATACATAACTTTCACGATTTTCAATGATTTCTAACATTTTGAAATTATGTTAATAAGTCACAGCTTAAATAACTGCAGTTTTAGCTGACAATTTGAAAATTCACCATTAACAGAAAATAATGTTAAAATAGAAGTAGTTCTCATCTACACATTCGTCCTTTTTTTGCCAGAAACATTTTTAAACAAATTCAAAAATCTCCGCAATTCAAACAAGATTATAAAAATTATAAATTATTATATAACGAAACTTCAAAATATTGCACAATTCAAGCTAACGGTTGGTGTTCTGTCAGGCTCAGTTTGTAGAGTTTGGTGCTAACACTTGACGTGTGACGATTATTTTCTTTAGATGCTGTAATTCATTGAACCATATAAATAGAGCAACGCAATTGCGCCGAAAGCCTGTGGCGGACGCATAAACGTTTACACAAAATAAATTAAATGTGATACGTGCTCAAACACTTACCGTTTTAAGAGTCCTCCGTGAAATCACAATGTGGATAATGTCTATTTAATATTTGTAACATTAGATATGTTTCCAAAGTTGTTTCGGCAAAGTGAGTGCGGCGTGAAAAAAAAGTGTTTTTGTATGCCGAAAACGAACGTTCTACATCTAGTGACGTTATATTTGCGTAAATAATATATAATATATATAATAACAATCTTTCAAATAACTTAACGGTTCTGTGGACGCACCTTCACAAATTTGTCTTAATGTGCCAAAATCAGAGTCTTTATCTCAAACCTTTCTAAAACACAAACATTTCTTGCGTCTTCTATCGCGCATAGCTGTGCGTGAACATGTTGCACTATTTGCAAAGATTCCACTAACGACACCGAAGAATTTTGTAGTTTTTCTATCGCATCCGCTAGTCTCACGTAATTGTTCTGAATAATTTCCAAATCTGTTTTAACTTGACTATCCTGAAATTTCAAGCGGCTTACTTTAACAGCCGCAGCTTCCTTTGGGTCGAATTCTAAAATCACGTTCTTTATATTCTCAAAATATTTAAGATAATAAAATGCAGCCTCTAACCATGTTCCCCAACGAGTAAGAATAGGTTGTGATTTTTATCTTGCAACTCCGATTTAATTCTTTTCTCAACATGCTCACTAGCAGACGGCACAACTCTCCGTAATGTTCTCTCACTTGGTAACTTAAAGTCCGAATATTCATTCCAAAACGAGACGTATGCTTTCTTCCTTAGTAAATGAAATGGTAAATTACATGCAATAACCACATAAATTAAATTTAAATTTGTCATAAACTCGTGTGGAATTTTTTTTTGAAACATGCCCTGCACTATTTACGTGCCGTAGACAATTACTTTTCGACCAACACATTAAATCTATTTTACACACTACACATTGAATTTTAGCGCCATCACACTTTAAATCAGGCATTTCTGCAATAAATTCTCTTATTGTGTCCAACTTTGGTCGTTTTCGCGACGTAGGAAACATTTTTAAAACAAACGTAGAACTACGATATAGTATACGACAGCGTAGATGCATACACAGCGGATCGGCTTTCGAGTCACGGTTATATTGACGCTTATACCGAATTGTCCAGGTCGTGTTTATTTTGTGTAAACTTTTATGCGTCAGCCACTGGCTTTCAGCGCAGTTTGCGTTGCTCTACATATGAACCAAACACGGCGGAGCTCTGGAGGAATTGAATCGTCCCAATCTAATTTGCATGAACAAAGCTTCTGGATCATTATTTTAGTCACTATAACGTAAGGGCTTATAAGTCCTAGTGGATCAAAAATCTTGGAAGCACATGATAGCACGTACCGTTTTGTAATTTCCGACGAAGAAGAAATACATAGTGATTGATAAGTTAACGCATCTAATTGACTGTTCCAATGAATCCCTGAGGTTTTAATTGCGTCATGTGCTAGTGGAAGCTCGCTTAAAGGTTCATCGTTATGAACTAATTTAGCTGTGATCATTTTACTGTTTGAATGCCACTTTCGCAAATGAAAATGGTATTCGTCAAGAACGTGTGAAATTTGCTGACAAATATCTATTTCAACGCTCTGTGGAATTTAAAGAAAATCAGCGAGATTATTCAGGACAAAAATCTTGTTGGTCCACCGGTACTATTGTTAAAACACTTGGTTCAAAACATTACTTGATTCAAGGTAGTAATAAAGTTTTTAAAAGACATATAAATCAAATATTACCAAGTTATGAACATAAAAAGGAAGATACATTAGAAATCCAGAATTTTACTCCTAGATCTGAAATTATTAAAGAAATAGAAAACTCGGAAGCAGGTCTTTCGAGCACTGTAAATAAATGTTTAAGACCTAGAGAACTAATAAAACCACCCGAACGATTGATATACTATAAATAGATTTAGACATTTCTTATTTTAAGGGGGAAGGTATTATATATTCTGTAAAAATGGAATAACGCGCATGTGCGTGAGAGGGAAAAACGGGAGAGCAGGAAATATGTATTTATGGTGTAGTTTGTGTGGAAATAAAAGTTTTAAAATGTAGTGGTGTCTTTTCTTGTTTATTGTCAGTACCTACAACGTAAAAGGAAACATTTCATGAAAGATTTGCAGATATTGTACTTTTTCTACTAAATCCCGAATATTTTCTACTTTTTCTAAACCTTGTCGAGTAGCTCTTTCAGATGTTATGTTAACACTGGCAAGTATTCCGGTCTGGCACAGTTTGTTGAAAACTCTGATAAATACGTTTTCACCAGGATTTCTCTGATATGGAAATCCTTGACGATACTCAACAGCAGCTGTAGAATTTCCATTGCAAAAACCATAAGTCAACAACATTTGCATATGTATTCTAAATCTGAATGAGTGTGTGGCATTTTCTAATAAAATAATGTACAAACTCAAAAATAAACGATAAATCTCTATTATAATAAACTGACACTGACACATGTCAGAACAAAAAAATATTGAAATGATTTTGAGCCTCGAACGGATTGATTCAGATAACTGGTACGTCGTATGTGATAAGAAGCGAAAAAAACTTTTAATGTCGAACGTATATGACTTTTGAGTTTTTGTATATTATTTTTACGTGTACAATACACTCCTGGAGTTTGGTCGGTTCAAAATTACTCTAGGAGCGCTAAGATCCAGAACAACTTAAAGCAAATAAAACAAACTAAGGAAGACCTTCACTTTATCACTAGGGAATCCAGATTTGATGTGCAAAGGTATTGTCTGTCTAACTTACAATTAGTCTTAAATTTAATTCTATGTAAAGGTCTTCCATTATTTGATGCTCTCGTATTTTTCAAGCAGAAACAGATCCCGCATAAATTCTGACCATTTTTGAATATCTACATAGCTTTTTCTAATAAATATACCTTATTATTTATACCGCCATTATTTCTGGATGAAAGGCGAGTTTATTCAAATATTCATCAAAAGCGATGGAGTAGCGTCCTGATTCGTTTTGCTTCCCGGCCCTGGGCCTATCAGCCCCTGAAACCCGTGACGTCTGTCGAAACGACCGTGCAACAGCATGTGGGAGGAAAGAAATCAAGTTGTTACCTGGAGCGATGAATTTAAATATAGCAGAGGAAAAAGCGCGCTCCGGCATTAAAACAGGTTAAAAATTGTGTAATTAAACACAAACAGAAAGGGTTCGTGAAGAGGCAAGAGCATCAAGTACATCATTAAAATTACGAAAAAAAATTGAAGAGAAAACGAGAGGGGGAAAAGAAAAATCGTGAATACCGGCGATCTTTTAACGTATGGGCGCGTAGAAAAAAGATCGAGAATGTAAAAAAACATTTTGAGCGCGCCGAAATCACAAAAGTGGTTGTAGCATTTAATTAAGGAAGTAATTATGTAATTTTAATTGTACTGAGCGGAACAATCCAAATGTCCGACGTAAGTAACGGTCTAAATGCTGCCTCTCTGTCATAGCTAATCGACAACCAATTTACAGCTATCGATGTGCTATCTATTAAGTGGATGGAGTCACTTTACTCCACTAGCAAAATAATGAAAAATAAAAAAAAGGTAATAAAATTTGTATTAATCCTTTTAAAGAACATAATAAAATATAATTCTAAACTACGATGACTTAATAAAGTATTGGCTCACCTAAATATTGGCACTGCAACTATTAAATTGGAAATAATTAAAATATTTATACATACAGTGTTATTCTATATACCGGGTGATCCAAGACGGGTGGCGAGGTACCATATATGAGAAACTAAGAATCGTATAGCTGTGGGAAAAAAATCTTCATGAGAAAAGTGGCCAAGAAAAAATGCTGCAAATTATTTTGAAGTTCCTATTTCTACCGCTAGGGGGCGTAATCATTACAGTTATAAAAAAAAGGATTTTTCTAGAAAATATACCCATATAGGTTGTCAAATAAATCTTATCGTCGTAAAGCTAGTAGAATTTGGAATCTTTTTTGAGGGGGCCTTTTTTTCTGTAGAACAAAAAATAAAAGCTCGAGGGGAGGGGTAATGTTTTATAATTTAACTTGCTGTAATTTCGGTTTTGAATTAACCGAATTTGATAAACAAGATCTCATTTGAAAGAGGAAGCTTTACCGATTAGTATAAAACAAATAACCATGACCTATCGATTCTCAACGCCATCGCTAGAAGGCGTCATTTGAAAAAATCACAGTTTTTATCATTTTTCTCAGAAATTTCAAATGGAACGACTTCATTATTACACCATATTTGGAAAGTAGATCAAATTTCAAAGAAAAGATGTTAAAGAAGCAATTTGATATATCTATTAGTGTTCGAATTATCGCTAAAAGAATAATTAATAACACGTTAATTCTTACATGGTCAAGCATGCTATGTAAAATTGAAACAGTCTTTTCGACGATAAGATTTATTTGACAACTTATATAGGTGTATTTTCTAGAAAATGTCTTTTTTTATGACTATAGTGGTTACGCCCGCTAGCGGTAGAAATAGGAGCTTAAAAATAATTTCCAGCATTTTTTCTTGGCCACTTTTCTTATGAATATTTTTTTCCCACAACTATACGATTCTTAGCCTCATATATAGTACCTCGTCATCCATCTTGGATGACCCGGTATAAAAAATGATCTTCACGAAAACTGTGACACAATGAACTAAAAAAATAAAATATAATTTATATGTCAGAATATTTCATATCAACAATTGTTCCTTGTTGGCATTCTGGCAGCTCTGGAGTCGTCTTTTCCAATATACTGCTTCAAACTTGTCACAAATATTTCTGAAGTCATGTTTATTTTGTATTTCTAAAGTATGCCAACAGTTCTTGAGAGTTTAAATCTGGGATTTGGGGTGGGCGAGAATGTAGATTGGGAACGACATACAGCACTTATTCCTTAATGATCGTTGTCCTGCTGGAATATAACATTTTCTTCCCAATTTTATTTCTCCTCAGATTTACATAAATTAGCGTTCCCTTAGCGTTTAAAGTATTATATTCTCTACACATCTACGCAACACTGACAGGAAATCTTTTTTCTAAATGTGAAATGCTGGCTTTTGTCAAATTCATTGACACTCCAACTTGTCCAAGAAACAATTAGCGGAATGGCTTATAGGGACATTTTCAGTTTAAAAGAAAACCCTTAGAAATTATTACTATTATATTCCGACCATGGCACAGATGCCTTTAATCACTGCGACCTTAATAAATCTATTGTAACAAAATGCCATTATGTGTGTTAGAATAGTTGGAGGCTTTTAATAAACCTTAGTATTACTCTAGGATCTGCTTCCTTCAGTTTAGTAAGTGCAAGAAATGGCCTACTGAAGTGTTGGTGTTGTGTGCGCCTAATGGCAACACATTTACATAGGATATGTTCTGCCGTCTCCAGATCTTCTTGACATAGACGATTGATTTGATCTTCAGCTTTAACTAGTTTAAATAGGTAAGTGATATTTTAGGGCTACATGACCTGTCAGAAATCCTGCCAGTAGTCTAAGGTCCCCTTTGCTGAACGACAGCGCTATTTTTGCTGTCTTTGGCGAGCCTGATATGCGTGCTTTCGTCTGTTTTTGTCCTGGAACATTTGCCCAGTACGAGGCCTTTTGATTGTTCTCCCCATGTCTTAATTGCTTGTTTTATGTGGCTCTTTTGGCGACCACAGAAAGGTTTAGGACCAATGAACGGCATTTTCGCTGTTTCTTTGGCTAGCTTATCTGCTTTTTCATTTCCTTCGATTCCTTGGTGGCCTGAAACCCATCGCAAAGTAACGTGGTTATTGTGTGCAAATTGCCTTAGATTGTGTACCAGAGCAGATATCATATGTGTAGGCCTTAATAGGCTTTAGAACTGCCTTACTGTCGCTTAATATATTTATACGATAGTTGCGCCTCGTATCCCTTTCTCGAGGTTCCTTATGGCGCACAGGTTTAAAGCAGAAATCTCTGCTTGAAATGTGTTGGTGTGGGGTGCTGTAGGCGTTTTTAGGTGGTAGTTAGGGCCACTAATGCCTATACCTGTTCCGACACCTTCTATTCTCGAAGCGCCCGTGTACCATCCAGGGTACCTTTTTGCATCAAGGCTCGCCGGATGCCGACTCAGTACGGCTTTCAACCTTAAGAAATTATCATTCGTTAATTTTTTTAAATAAAGGTAATTATCAAATTATGCTAATCTGGTAGGCCTGGAATATGCTTATAGTGCAGTAGCCTTTGATAACTGTTAGGTAGGACCTAACGTATAGAGCGGGAATCTGTATTTTGCATGCTCATTTTATTTTCCACTTTTTATTATGGCAATGTATCTTAAAAATCCAAGCAGCCCAGAGAGTTCAGACTAAAAGTTAAACCGATCATTTTAATTGTCCCGTAATGTACATTTGCTCGATGGGATACCACCCAGAAACTCGACGCTTTAATGCGTATGATGCCGAATTGGAAAACGAACACATATCCGCGGGGAAAATTGTTTTTCTCCGGTTTTTGTTTACCGGTGGCAGACTTTTCAGGGTAGACTAGATAGCAGGTACCAGGTAGTTGGGGACAAGAGGGTTGTCGATTCGACAACGGCGGTGTATTTTCCATAATTATTAAATAACAGTTTTTGCCCGCGACCGAGTACTAATTATAGGTAATCTAAAGAAAACAATGCTGCGGGCGTGTACGTTGGCCGTCGGTTGTTTTAAAAATTTGGCGATGTTGATGTTCAATCGCGAACTAGCACTTAAACAACTCATAACCAAAACATTCTTATAAGCGTTTTCGTGCTTCATGTGTTTGGAGGAAGGGTTTAGTTAATAAGGAAAGAGCGTTTATGTACATGCAAACAAAAATGAAATAAAGAAAAGTTCTTTCTTTATCCTTTTATTTTAGTTTTCGTTTATGTCAAGATTATGAATAAAGTCACGAACCAAACAACATCTTTTTATTCACACATTCTACCCCATCGCTACAAAATGTTTAAAAATTATATTACAAATATTTTGAAATAAAACTGCAGTAAAGGTCACAATAAATGTCACATTTAATTTTTTTAATTATATGTACTAATATATTGAATATTTATTTTTGCTATAATACCCAAATATTTCAGACAGGAGTAGTTCGAGTAGTTCTAAAAGTTCAAGTTAAAAGTTTACAAACATATTTGGACAATGACAGTCACCAACGAGCACTTTTATGGAAACGTTTTCTGCTACGTTAGTACATTTGTAAAATTTGAATTTTTAATTTTACCGCCGCGCATATCGTCTCAACTCATCTTGTACCACCTATAATAAAATAATTGTATTTCTTTGTTTAATACATTTGTTAGCTTGATTCAAGAAAATCTTGCAGAAAATTTGAAGAAAACGATTTTTAGTATAACTATATAGCCGTTATAACACAAAACAATATTTTCTTAAGGATGGAAAATAGTTTTCTTAATTCCAGAAAGCACTTGGGTATTGTTCATAAACCGATAGTTTCATTTTTTTTTTAATAAAGCATTCTTAAGCTTACAAGCTAGATAACAGAGTTTAATTATTAATATTTTCTAAAAAAAAACAAAATTGAGATTCAAAGAATTAACGGTAGTGAGAGGTAATTAACGGAAATGAGAACTAATAAGTAATACATAAAAAATACTTTAAAAAATATATATAATTGTTACCTGTTGGTAATTACTAAACTAAAAATATATCTAATCATAAATAAAAAAACTAAAAACCAGGAAAAATTAGGCATTATGACACCGTCTTTATAGCAAGTTTTTAAATTTTATATTGCTGTCTATTTTTGACAGTTGGAGTTGACAATACAAACAGTAATTCAGTTTTCATCATTACAAAAATATCATATCTTTCAGGAAAAGTGAATTTGTCAACATCATATTCACGTAGAAACTTAATAGTATATTCAAAATCAGAATTAGCAGCAAAATAAGACCTATGCAATTTTTAACAGTTTTCTTTTACCTCATAAGCCGAACTATGAATGTGTGTGGATTATAGTGTTTTAAAGCGATTAAAATATGATCAAGTATATCCTGTTTTGTACATTGTACCTCCTCTTTTACAGTCTTCTGACACATTTTTTTCTCTCTCTTGATGATGACCTCAATTTTCTTGATAAACAATTTTTCATATTTCACATTTTTTTCTTTTTCAAATTCCAGAATTTGAACCGATTTATTAACGCAAATTTTGCATGTTTTTTCCGAAAATTATTTGTTTTCGTTTCTTACTTCATAGCATCATTCTTTTAACAAATCATCAGGATCTTTTGCTTTAATAACATTAAGTATTTTTGCTTGTGTTATTAAAAGGGTCATATTCTCGTGAACTATACAGAGACACATTCCTCTGCCTAACACAGGGTTTTAGAACCCAAAATGGTCTAAATGTATAAAAACTTTGGTAAGTGATTTTAATTTTTGGATGAACTTTTTCGAAATGGTTGTATGTATTTTGTAGAAATCCATTCAGCTATCTATTTTGTTTTTTTACTTTTCTAAACGTCACTGTATCTTTTTTCCCTGGACATAGACGACTAACTTCATCTTCTTGGAAAAAATCTACTATTTAATTTTTTTGATAGTGTTTTTTTTGTTTTTGCGACATTTTAAAACTGCCATTTCTTTGCATTAGGCTCCTAGATGTTGCTAGACCCAACAAATACTTAAATCGATATTTTTTAATAATTTTTCCTTCTACATTTCATCTAGAAGTTCTTTTCTCCGAAACGGTTTGCTTTTCTTGAAAATTTACTTTTAGCTGCTGTTGAATAACTTCAGCAAACACTAAGCGTCTTTTTACTTCACGAGTAACTCGTTGTCCTTTGAACATATCATTGACTATTTTGTTAGGTGCATTGGGTAACTTTCTTGTAACACTTGCGCTTTCTTTTTGTATTTTTCAATTCTTTTCTAATTCTTAAGCTCGTCTCTGATCTTTCACTGCATGACTTTGCTCTGAATGGCTTGTCTTGAAATGGGACGAAGTACCGGTACAGCTTCCTGGGGTATCATAGCCTCTTCAAATGAAAGTGGACTGACAGGAAGGGTATTTTCTTCTAATGTCCTTTCAAATAATCAAATAATCCTCTTTTCTTTTTTTCATCATATGATCTTTTGCTTCGGAGTTTCCATTGTTTTCTTACTTTTCTCTATCATTCATCTCACATATATTTTTAATTTTACCAACTTCTTTTTTAGCCAAATACCTCTTTTTTGTTGTTCATGTAAAACTGGATCGTTTCTAATTCGGTCACGTAATTTTTTTATACAATTCTTTGATCGCTGGTTTTGTAATGTTCTGGATTTTTGTGTTTTGTTTTTGTTTTTCTTCTATAGTTTTCCTTGGTATTAGCCATCTTCTAGTTTCTTTGATGTAATTTACTGAAATTTTCTTTGAATCACAGATTCCTCTCACTTTCGTTAATTTATTCTCACCTCCGTTAATAAAACTTATTAGCGGCAGTGAGGTTAACGGAAGTGAGACTTTAATTCAAATTCGCTGCCTTACATTTACTGGTATGTTGTGTCCAAGAGAAAAGCATTAACGCTTTTTGGTCCTGCCCACATTGAAGTGGCTTACTGTTCTTAAAAAACGTGCTTTCATTCAAATAAATCTTTGTTGAATTAAATAAATAATTTCAAAGATATATATTTGTTTGACTCAAGAACTTTTTTTCTCTGTGTACTAATGTGTTTTTGTAGCACCAATCAGCAGCCTATATTCTAGTTGCCGTTAACATACAAACTAGTACCGTTAGCGTACTGTGCCACAGTGCAGAGCGTTGCACCCGAAATTGATCCCTGTAAACCATAGGTCAGAGCAGTTGCAGTTGATTTTTTAATAGTATTTCTCTCTTCATTACTAGTACTTACTACAGATGTTCTCACGTGCAAATCAGAAGAGGGACATGTTCTTCATCATAAAGCAAGATACATCATCGCAATCAACTGAATGTTATACTCTACGCATTGATTTCCTCTCCATTTCCAAAGATTTCCTATTGGAAAATTCTTTTACGGATATATTTGAATTGACAACGCGGGAATAACAATTTATTTTTTATGACTTTCAACCTGCCATACTGACACGCTCTTCAAGCAAGTAAGTTTTCTTATCGAGCGCTGAGCGGCGTTGAAGTCGAGGTAACGTTAGGCAACCATTGCACCGTAAAATAGCAGATAAACGCCCCGTTGCGGATAAACAAAACGCGCGGCAATATAAAAAGTCCATCGGGGAGGACGTGATCCCTTTTATAATACACGTCACTCTATCGAATTTGCATTAAAGAGCAAACTGACGCGACGCGATGTAACGTAGATGGTGTTATACACAGGCAAGCTACAAAATTCAGATGATGTTTTCGTTATATTCGCAGTCGATGACGTTAATAGTTGTATACTAATAAGGTAATAGGGGCTTTAACAATTTGCTTCAATAGACTGCGAATTAATGAGCACCTCTTTGTAATAGAGCTTATAAAAAAAACATTAAAATAAGTAAAACTCAACAGTATAAATAAACGAACATATTCACTCAAGAAAGCGAACACGCAAATTTCTGCGGGGAAAGTGATGGCCACAGTTTTCTGGGACGCGGAGGGGATTCTCATAAAAGTGTGGGAGTCCAAAAGGAACTACAATAACGGGGAATGTTTACAAAGGCACAATTAGGAACTTGAAAGCGGCTATACGCGAAAAATGACTACACAATTAAACTCAGGAAACTGCATCTGCACGACAACTGCAGGGTGCATAAAGCACGAATTGCTCGACGAGTACTCAATAAACATCCACCTTACAGTACTGACCTCGCCCCTCGTGACTATTGTCTCTTTCCAAAACACAAAAACATCGTAGTTTGCAGAATTACAAAAAGATTTCCTTAAGGCATTATTAGAAAAACGTGTTAGTGTTAATGGTTCTTACGTTGAAAAATAAAATTTTATTGGTTCTCGTTGTTTTCATAGCTAGGTATATAACATAAAAAACTCCCCTCGTATATTTTTGCAAATCGCTCTCAGATCACAAAAGAGCTTACCAGAGCTATTTGAAATGCAAGCCATGATGCTTATCAGGAGCCTTTCGATAATATAACATTTAAGGAATCGTCATCACATTCTGATCTTTACTTAGCTCATATGCATTTATTATTATTTAATATATATTAGTACCTTCAGTTCAAGTTTGAAGAAAAAAATTGCTAGCTTTAAAGAATAGAATAAGATTTGTTCAGGCGGTATATCTAACGTTTTCTGCAAGACATTAAAGCTTGGTACTTGGAAACTCATTTAACACAGTATTCATTTTATTTTAATAAACGAGGACGTAGTTTCCTGTTTTAAGAGAAATACATTTAGATATAAATAAGTTACATTGCGTTTTAATAACTTTAATCGAGTTCTTGTGTTTTCCGCTTGTTATGCATTCAGAAGCACGCAAAGCTTTCTTCATTTGTTTTATATGACGTAATATCTTATTCGCCTGAAAGCATCTAGGGTTCCAGTCAGATTTTGGGAGAAGGTTGACAACATTAGTTATAATGTAGATAATCAAAAAACATTTTCGAGTCTAAAAGACCTCTTACATTTCCATTACATTTTAGAGCATATTACAGGTATTTAGCTACAGGTTTGTGCGTCAGTAAAATGGGATTAACTTCAAATTACTGTGACGTTAACAAATTTATGTAATTAAGTCTGTTTGAATGCGAGAAATGTCAATAATTATCGGGATCAGAATCCCTTTATGAACGCCCCTGTCTGACCCATTTTATGAATTACATTTCAACACGAATCCACGATTAAAATTATCTATCCTATCTATCCTCTCTAGCGTACCTGTTGTATGTATGTATCTATTAACCCGCAGGGACGGGTTCTGGAGCGTCGAAATTACAAACGGAATAAACTATGTCCATAGCCGCCGGCAACAACATAAGGTATAATCCGGTCAGCGTTGTATGTATTGTGTAATTTTCGTTAGCTTTATGGGAACGTGTAATGTAATTACTATATTGTTATTTAATGTTGTAATTACTATAACTTGTTTATAAAAAAAATAAACGAGTTAGAGTTTTCTTTTAGTTATAGTTTTCTTTTAGTATAGTTTTCCTCTAAATTACTTTATGTACATGAGAAAGTTCCTCTTTGTACTTAACCAACTATATTGAAGCATCTAAAGCTACGAGCCTTAACAGCGATATGTTCGAAGGGTTATTGATGTTTTCAAAAATTCAGCAAGGTATTTTTAAATATTTCGAAACTGGTTGTAAAATCGAAAGAAACATCTTTTTGAACATCTATCAACATTTAACATTTGTCAAATTAAATTGCATTTTTTATTGAAATTTCAAAAATATACGAGTTTTGTAGACAACTAAGTATTGGGACGGTGGAAACATTTTATCAAGTAGTCATGGAAAATAAAATTAAACGCTCACTTGTCACCTTTGTTGGTAATCTACTGTTAATTTCTAAGGGAATAACGGTGTCAAATTTGTTAAAAATGGTTAGAGGTGCTCCTACTTCACAAAAATTACGCGAAATTAATGTGTCTCAGTGTTGTCGAGGAAAATCATTAAGGCAAATCATAACCGAATTAAGAATGGCAAAATCTTCAATGGGAAATATTGTCAAACGCTACAAACAAATTGGAACCATCGAAATTAGAAGACAATGAAGCCAAAGAAACTTGGTTAACATTTGCAAAGAAAATCGCAGAAGCATTCTAAGGGAAATTACAGCCCCTTGGAATCAGTGCAATGGTTTTAATGTGTCCCGAGAGTGTTGTCGCAAACATATTATAAAACTGAATCTGGATTTTACAAGGTATTTAAAAATATACATGTGTACATAAGTGAATTACATAAATAACTTATTTAGACCAAAGAAAAACCTTGGACTTTTGATAATTTGAAGAAAGTTATTTTCAATTACGAGTCTAAGTTTAACGTTTGTGTAGGGGATAATCGAAAATTGCTATTAGAAATAAAAGAGAGGTTAAATTTCCAAAGGGGCAAACGATATGTGGTTGTATGTCTGTCAGTAGCTTTGGCCAATTGGAATTGATTGAAGGTAAGGTGAATGCTAAAAAGTACCATGAAATTTTGCAGGACAGTTTGTTGGCCAGCATTGAAAATCTGTACGGAAGAGATGTAGATTTTATTTTCTAACAGGATGACGCTTCGTGTCATATCGTGCATTCAACCAAATAATGATTTGCCCAACAGAATATAAAGTATTGTCTTAGCCCTCAAGCAGTCCGAACTTAAATGTTATCGAAAATATATGCTGATTTAAGAGCCAAATTAAGAAAAATCTGATTTTGATATTAAAGATATCATGTGCTTGTCAAATTAGTTTCTAAAGTGTGGCCAATTCACTTTATCATCAATTAATTAGTATTGATATTTTGAAAAAAGAACAAATTTTGCCCAAATAAATTTGAAATTATTTAGGTATTTGGACCAAATGAGCGACTACAGTGGTACACATAAAGTCCGCATAATATGGGAAATCTTTTTATTAATTAATATAGCTAAACCTTGACTTGGCAATTTCTTTATGCTTAAAAATTACATCAAATGATATCCACACAAACAATCACGTCACTTTTCTAACTGCCAAGAATTGGTTGTCTTTCAATGTTTTACCAATAGAGAACTTGCTCGTTTTTTAATTCTATGATAATAAGAAAGTACATTAAAAACGAAGAATATTGATATATGATAAGCGGATATTAACTTACTACTTCCATCACAAAGACTGAAAAAGAGTCACTTCAAACCTAGTCAGTCGGCCGAAATAATCAACGACTTCATTATTTGATGTTGGTAGAAATGTATCTGTATTCTCATTTTTGACATTAAAACTAATTTAACTTGAAATATAAATATAACGCTTTCTACCTTTGACATCATAATAATTTGACCTATGAATTTGACATTCACATAACAGTTCAACGCAATATAAAAGATTATAGTCGTTTTAGGTTTCTCAAAACAGTAAAATATGTACTATGATGTATTGCATCATTATAGTTATGGTAAGTAAATGGAATCAGAATGCTGAAATGGCTAGTATTTAGTGCCGAGGTAGTGTTTAGAAGGAAAGTAAAAGCAGAATAATTTCATTTTATATCTAGATCATATTCGTAAAAGGAAGACACGTAGTAGGCGCCATAACTTCTCGGCCTGATACAGAAAAAATAAACTCGGTAAAATAAAACAATTTTTATTTTTCAATATAATCTCCCCTAATTTCAATACATATATTACTACGATGAATTAATAGTTATATGCCCTTGTAAAAATAATCTAGTTTTTTCCTCAGAATGTTGTATCACAGCTCTCTGGGGCGAGGTTCATCGGGTCGCCGCCATTCCATCGATTCCTTTTTGGATAGAGGATCATAATACAAAACCATTGTTTCATCTCGTGTGATAATGGACTCTAAAATCCTTTTCGGGTCGTCTCCACACATGTTTAAAAACATCATCCTCAGCCGCGTACCGATGAATCGGAACGCGGCTGAGGATGATGACCCATGTGTCTTCGAAACGGCCTTTTTCGTGTTAATTAATAATTTGTGTGGTGCGAAGTGTGCCGAGAATATTTTTTTGTAAAACGAGATTATTTAAAAAATCAATGTAGCTAGTAAGCATTACTTATTTCTTTAACATTTGTATTTTGGGAGATGTATTATTATAACTTTTTAATTGCAGTTAGATTTTTAAAAAATGATTATTTGCAATTTTGTAGCATTTAATAACAAGTTTAGTTCATTTTTGGCATATTTGAATGAAGTTTAAATCATGCCAGGATCTTCTGAATTCAATAGTGTAGTCAGATTTTTAATAAAAAGATCGTTAATAAAATTTTGCTATTTTCGACCTTGAAAAATAATCATAGTGTCTTGAAAATTTAGATGAACTTCTGAAATTTTGTGTGGAAGTGGACTTTTTGTTCCACTTTGTATTCAAAGAAATTGGTTTAATTTGTAGTTAGTTGTAATAGTTCTACAAGGGTGCTTCCATTTCAAGTGGGTCATATTGTATATCGAGCAATCGTCAATATTTCATTTAAATAGAAATTATTGCCCTCAAATTAAAACGATAATTAAGTTATTGTAATCGTGAGAAAATGTATGTTCTCTCCATAACTACCAAGCTATTAAAAATTTCATTCATTCTGAATAATTTCCATAACTTCGCTGAATACGCTTCGCATCTCGAAAAAAATCTTGTTTCACGTTACGTCCCGATATTCCGCCTCAAAATACTCCCTTGACCGCGTTTTCATTATTCCCTCACCGCCACCGAACCTCCCAAGCCCGTTCATTCCGCCGAAAATAATAGATAATTACTCGACAATAACAGTCGAACGGCAACAACGGGTGCCCAGCCGACTCGAACGGATGCCGTTTTCATTTCGTCACACCCATAGGACGCTTCAGATGTCACGGTCCATGGTTATTATCGTCACTAGCACCGCCACCAGTCAACTTCTTCTTTTCGTTTCTCGTTATTCGCGTATATTTCGTGGAGTGGAGTAGATTGCACTAAATCCGTAGTTTAATGCGTTTTCCTTTGTTAATTGCTCGGTCCAGAGCGAGACATAATGCCCCTGTTCAACGCTAGCCGCGTTTCCAACCATTGTAATTTAGGAGGCACTTGAAGGGCGACTTTCGAGTAGTTGCCTCTCGAATGCTTGCGGCTGGGTTATTCGCTGACTCTATGACTTCGACTGTTTCGATGTGTGCGTGCGTTGATACGCGCGTGCGTAAGCCGCCTTTTTGCTCTGAGTTACTATCTACCGTTTTTACACAGGATGTTACGTTTTGAATAAATCGGTGCCTTTTAAAAGCTCTGCATACAGTGATGAATTACGAAATAAATTAAGTGGCAAAGATTGGCAAAACCAAATTTAGTGCGGTAACACCGCGCAGCTTGCGAAACTGCGTTCATTATTTTATTGGTTTTGATGCGTTTAGAATTTCTTTTTTTACATCTGACGAGATGCAACGATGAGAGAAACTTAATTACAATTTTAATCAATGTTGAAGGATCGCTTTGTCTCACGTTTTTCCCATTCTATTTTTTTTTGTGTGCCGACCGCTTATATTCACTTATTGTTGGAAAAAGTCATTTCCATCAGCACTATTAGCTTTAGCACAATCCCCAAATTCTTCATAGTACTATTTATATCACTACATGAAGTAGAGCTACCATAATAGTTTTCGCAGATCATAATATCGCCTTTTCTTTAAATCGGCAAAGATCTGTCTCAGACCTACCGATGGGCATAGTTTCCTCTTCCCAAGTTCTTTTCTAAGTTTGGCCCTGTAACCTTCACCAATTCGTTAATAATCCTATTTTTCCTGCACTTTTATTTTTAGATTTATTCTTCTAGCCCTTTTTTATTTAAGGCCATTCTCCACCAGGTAGTGGTATAGGGAATTACATGTAAACCTGCGCCAGCCTAGGTGAAAAATGAACTGAACGATTTGAATTTTTTTTTCAAAATACATCCTTTGAACCTTTATCTACGATTGGACCGGGTATTCTTACAAAATTATTAAAATTAAGCCTAAAAATTAATTTAAGGACTTCAAGTCCTTTCAAATTTAAGAGAAAAAGCGATTTAATTTAATTATTGATGTAATTGGAAAAATATGAAAAATTTAACTGGTCCGATCGTAAGCTTCAAGATGAAGAATTTAATATATTTTCTTTCATTCAAATATATTGAAAAATAATTAAGATCTCTTGGCGCAGGTAATTAATACGTTTTCGTAAAATTGAAACTTTATGACGTATGTATAAAATAGAAGTGGGATAGAGTAAAGCAATAAAGCATCTCGAAGGTGACATTTATTACATGGCTAGAGTGACAAGGGTTACTGTAGCCTCCTCGTTGTTCTCTCCCCAGTCCCTCATCTGCTACATTGCAACCTTTACATTCATTGAGTACATACATAGTATTGGTTGGGTTCTAGAGGGTTTTTTAAATAAGTATCTGCCTATAATTAGTTCAATTATTTGAGTTACCACAGTTTCAAAGATTGAACAGGAATCAGTAAGTAATGCAAAAACACATATGTATTATTGGGGGTTAAAGTTGTATACTCTATCCAAGAAAAAGATATACCCGCGAGACAAGTAAAGTGTTAAGAATATTTTTCTGCTGATAATACAATGCTATACAAAGTGCACTTTCTAAGTCTGCTATTTAAATCCTTTTTTATGACTGCGAACTGTTAGCCATTGGGTACACGCTAAGTTCACCATCCGGTATATTGCTGTTCTGTTTGGCGTATTCCATTAGTTAGAGACTATTTATAGTACCTTAATAGCAAATACCGCCAATATCGCCTTCTGTTCTTCGAGTTCAATGGAAAGGAGGGTTATTTCGGGAGTCATAATCTTTGTGGTTATTAAACTTATGGCGGAAAATCACTTACATTATATCATCAAAGCTCCGTACGAAACGTTTTCATTCACAATTTATTGAACGTTACATGGAGTGGTTCAACCGATGATTACGTCCTAGCTTCGTATAATTATAACGATTACAATCAGTGCTTGCAGTTGGTTTTCTGGTAGGTAGAAATATTATCAAGGCTAACGCTATTTACAGGTATTTGAATATTTAATGGACCTGGATATTTATTCCTATGCTAACTTTGGTGGATTAGGAAATATTTGTTTTAGATATTTTTGGTGGAGTACTGTTATTGTTTACTTCATTCTGTTGATAATTTAATAACCCTTGTATTATCAATAACGTTCTACCCTTAAACAAGCCAATCCTCATAAAATAAAATTATAGCTTGAGATACTACATATGATATTACCAAGGACTGTGGGGTAGTATGGCAAACACTAAAGTATTGACATACTCCGCGCCGCACAAAACCTTTGATTAAACCGGAACAAATGTTTCGAGAATTCGTGGATTCCCATCGTCAACCGTAAGACTGTAAGTTCACGAGCAAATTTGAAATGTGTTTAAAAGAGAACACCGTATATTTTCCTAGAGTCCGGCTTGGGTAAACGACGTAGACAAGATTTTTGATACTAAGGAAAGTACCATTCCTGCACTTCTCGTGACACTTAACTCAAAACTTGAAATCATTAAATTTACAGTAGAGGAAGAAGCGAACAACCTTCCGAGACAGTTTAGTAATCGGATATAACAAACAACTGGAAATAGACATCTATAGAAAGAGAACCAACACAAATGATACATTATGGCAGATTCTAACAACTGTGGACAACTGAAAATGGCCGCGATTAGTTTTTTGATTAATAGATTGATAAAATTCCCTTTGAATAAAAGCAGATACAATAAATTACTTGAATTTATAATAGTAATTCTTGCATAGAGACGATCGCATCCTTAAGAAACTCCAATGTAGGCATTATACGAGAAAATCCATGACTTTAATTAGGGCAGAAACCCACGATAAGAAATTTGTAAAACTTATCTTTTATAGAATATTGAAAGGTACAAGTAGAGTTTTTGTGGAACACTATGCGAACGTTTGTTTCAGTTCGAAAAATACACACACAAATCTTCTAGGTAATCGGAAAGACAAACCAGAAATGAAAGAAAGGTCAGGAGTTTATAAAACTGCATGCGGTGACTGTGGTAAAGCCTCTATTGGATAAACGAGCCAGGCTATAGGAACCAGACTCAACGAACACATGGCGCATTACCGCTATGGGAGAATCGAATCGCCAAATGTAGTACAACACATAAGCGAAACCGGGCATAATATTGAATTAGAAAACCAGTTAATTAATAATGTAACTTCACCGCGAGAATTAGACGCTTCCAAAACCATTTATATACCGAGAAGAAGGTCCTCTTAGCTACTCCGCGTTGATGGATTTATTAGGATAAATCGAACACAAGTTTATGTTTTGTCTTACAAGCCAGTACCTTTCCCATTAATTCCGAGTATTTTGCATGTTTTAGTTTCAGGGTATATAGGCGGTAAAAGTAAGTACTTGTAAATTTCTTTATAATAGGGATAGAACAAGGCATGTTAAAATTAAAAACTTTTTCTCACATCATTCGGTCTTACGATTGACGATGGGAAACCACGAATTCTCGAAACAATTGTTTCGAACAAATCAAAAATGAAAATGTGTACTGAAATTTAAAATTATTTCCAAATTAAACATTGTTTAATTTGGATTTAGTGTTAAAAGGTCTGAGCCTTCACCATCCCACAAACGACGGAGCTGTGACAAAAAAACGCTTTATCGGATAACTTTATTACCTCAAATTGCAAATTTCCTTTTATTAATTAATTTAATTAAGACCAGAAATTCTCCTCGCAAGCGATCGTAAAACCGACATTTATAATGTCCTAATTTATTTCAAATTAAACTACCTATTATTAATTTGTTAAGCGTTTTAAAGTTTTATACCAATACACACACACACATACAGACTCGCGAAGGCACACTTCTTTGAAGCGGTTGGACCAACGCGGATGTGTTCAAAGATAGCTTGCGGTTTCTTTGTTTATAACTTTCTGCGAGTTCGCGTTTGAAATATGACCGTACTTACGGAACAAAACGAGCCTCATAATCTTACATTAATATCGCAAAACTCTCGGCTATATCTTATCAAAAGTTATTCGATGTTAAACTCCACGAAAACGGAAAAGCGGCAGGCACTCCCCACGTTTCGCTCGAGCTTCTTTGATATATTCTAGGGGATAATTTACGAAAATGTATGACCATTACTTTTTTATCGTTAAGTGATTATTAATACTTTTGAACTTGGTGATAGTATGATTAGAACAAGACATAATTAATATTCATAAACAAGCACAATCCATTGGGTGTACTACTAACTAGCACTTGTGTATGCGGGGTTCAGATAAAATTATACTCTTTGTCTCATAATTTGTAAAATATTTACTAACCATAGATGAATAATAGTTGTGAAACATGGTCCAGTAGAGGTGAGCCGCAATATAGAAAGTAGAACATGGAAGTCATTGTTCCTAATGGCATTTAAGTCACTAAGCCTAATTCCAAATGCTACAATAGAGAAGGAAGACACTAATTATGTATCTGTTGCTATCTACTCAAATAGTGAAGCAGGGCTAAGAGCATTGGACTCCACACATGCAAAATCGAAAGTGGTGTGAAACTACATCAACAAGCTAAATATATTGGGTAGCGGTGCCTGTGTGACCCTGGTTTGGGTGCATGAGGATCACCGGGGGAACGTCAAAGCAGATGAACTAGCCCGAATAGACTCGTCAATTACTGATAAAAATACGAAGTCCTATGTAGGCATGGTGCAGATGGAAAGAAAGGAAATCTCAAATCCACTGGAGAAATGTTGCAGGTCGGTGTGCTAAGTGATAGTAAAGTGTTTGAGTTTATGTACTTGATTTGGAAATTTTAATGAAGATTATTAGCGGAAAATTCTAGTGAAGACCACCAATAAAGTAACCCCGTTCAGAATCATCAATAAAAAAATACTAATATTACCATCGAAATCTTCTACTGAAAATCACCTATATATCACATGGAATTTGCCTGCAATTGTAATTTTAAGCATGAATATTAGTTTCTGCATCAATTTTATTGAGACTTTGAGAATTCAGCTACGATGATGGTAAATGTGTTACCATACTTTCGTATCTAAAATTCTTTTTACTGTGAACATTGTTCCTGGTTCTTGGGCAAAAAATTACCTTGTTAGTCCATAAAATTGTTGTTATTTAATTACCTAATTAAATTATTAAGTATCTTATACATATTATTTTATACTAATGTATACTTCTATAGTTGAAGTAAATAGATTAGGCGACATATAGGGGGATGAAATATATTGTTCGCATTTGACATACAAGCTAATCCTTCTAATAAGAAACGTATGCACCTACGACAGATCAATGTATATTAAGAGAAGGACGGAAAACAGCCCTGCCATCTACCTACGTGCGTATACCATCAGCAGCTATGGGAGGTGTGTGTGTGCAATCAGGATTGCGATCCCCAACCGGTGTATATACCGACGACTAGACTGACTCATACCCTTATAAGTCTTTTATCCGGTCCTCGGCTCTAAATTAATTTCGTAGCCATATTGTTTTGATTTAATTAAGATACCTCCTGCACCGTTCAACCTGTCTCTCTATCGCTCTTTCGTTTTATTAAACAACGTTCACCTATCTATGGCAACAGCTAGCTTATAGAGCCGGCTAAAGGTAGCTAACATCTATAGTTAAGGTAATAGCCTTGCTCGTAGAACCGAGGCTTCTGTTAGTAGCACGTTTGGATCTCTGTTTCGTTCCTGATATCATTCCCACATTATGACAATGTTGCACCGCACACTAGCAACTCCATACATACACACGTACACGTACAGAGACACATGCACGTGCCAGCTCGAAAGATCGTCTTCTTCCTATGACGACAGCAGGAAGAAAATTGAGCAACGTTGATTGCCTAAGCGGGGGTCGCCTCTCTCGTTTGCGAAGGATAAATTAGCTGCTCATTGTCTTTAAATACCTGTTCGCCTTCAGGTTAACGAGCGATAGTATTGTAGTCGAGTTTAGTTACCGTTTCCCGTCTCATACATGGAGTTTCTACATCGACGAAATAAAATTAACGACAGTTGATGGAAGTTAATTTTAAATTTGATGATGCGTTATCTACGTTAATTAAAACAAATAAAACGCCGTGAAATAATTGTTTATTTGTATTTGCCCGGCTCACCGTACGTATTGTTGATGCACCATAATTTTAAATAGGAAGGGTATAATTTATACAGTTGCTGGGTATAATTAATAAATAACAAAGCAGAAAGTAGTTGAAATATTAATGATATGTGTTTTAGGCGAATTCTGCTGGGACATGATACGTTCGAATTCAGCTTAATTGCAGACAAAATCGGTTATTTTGAAGTATGTGCATGCAAAAAATAATTTGTAACCTTACCTTAACGTTAAAAAATCTCGAACATTACATTATTATGACGTAATAATTTTAATTTACTGGGGAAGGTAAAATAAAGGTCTACTTCTCACAATAACTCTGTTTTAATAAACGTGTTACCGATTTTGAGAAACTTCTCTCATCGTTAGGCAAGCTGAGCGGATCCATTAAAACTATTTAGTAGTAGGCAAAATAATTAATGCTAATTAGTTTATAATTATAGTATGTTATTATTTGTTGTAACAATAGGATGAAAACCCTTTTTTTGTACTAAACATTGTAGTGAAGATAATGTAATGTAAAGGTCTTTTTGAGAACAAAATATTAATAAGCAATAGTTTAAATTTGTATAAAAGTTCTAAGATTTTATTTCATCTTCCTCAGTTATGAATTACTCACATATAATCGCATTGGATCGCTTGAATTTTAATTGAATCGTGTGTAATTTATCTTTTCTATATCAAGATATCATCATGAAATAATAATAATGAAATATTACCCTCTAGGATATGAGACTATTTCTTCAAACGTATTGAGTTGGCAGTGACAAATAAAAAACAAACGTGGTCCGTAGGTTTCCGTAGTCGTCACTAATACTATACTCTTGGTTTCCGGGTTGGAACCGCGTCGTTGTCGTAGCTTTGCCCAACGTTTCGTCCACACCCTTATGGGACATCTTCAGGGCTGTTATACTGACTAGGGAATTTATTAATTCCGGAGGGATTTACATAGGGATTGTTTTGGGTCAATGCAGTACAATGTATCTATGCCCCATACACCGCTGCTCGAAGAGGATTTTCATTTGCTAAAATCTTATAACTTTGTTTATTAACGTAACTTCCGAGATGGAAATTAGCTTCGTCGGAAAATATATTATTGCAAAATTCTGCATTTTAACTTCTTCTAAGGTAAAATTAACTAACGCACAGCAATGCCCGTAGTCTGGGAGCTTTAACACCTGAGTTAATTGAGTTTTAAATGCGTACAATGACAGAACTTTAGTCAAAATTCGACTCAGAGAGCTTTTCTTTATGAACTGTTGAGATCGGCAACGAATTGAGGTTCTGGGATTTTCGGCAATATGTATGTGTTCACGCACTCTAGCGATACTTTTATTGGATCGAGTATTATATGGACGCACTGGTACTTTTAAATCAAGAACCGACCCGGAAAACTCAATTTTTCGAATAGGATCGCCAATTGCGTTGTCACTTCGCACATGATTACAACCAAAAATTAAACGAAGTTACGAATTGTTTTCGTACAACAGAAATTTTCACAGTAAGTTTGCACAATTCTAATACGTTCTTCCATCGTAAAACGATTCATAATTACATTGCCGATACTTTAGATGACACAAGTGAGATATAGAACTTCTAGGTGAAGTCTTCTCTGTTGAGTTATGAAAGGGGAAGGAAATGCATCGTCCGTGTTCACAGAAGCAGAGGCTTCATTTAATTCAATGAGTTTCTCTTGTAATTTATGTGGAGCCTAATTAACTAATAAGGGAGTGGCGCAGTATGTTTAATTTATATCTAGATATTTTAATAGTTATTTCACAATTTGCCTACAGGTTTTCAGAAAAAGTAAGTCGATTTCTATTTTTTGTGAACTAACTTTTGCCATTATCGGCAGTTCAATTACATTTACGGTGCCACCGGAAGTGACGTCAACTTTCGGTGACTTTCAGAAAACCCTGTATATGTTTGCGTTTTTGGAAAGACAATCGAAAAGTGAATCTAACGATACCACATATGTCATACTTTAACTTAAGAAATATGAACATATGCAGCAACAAAGGTTTTGGTAATTTGTTTTTGTTGTTACGCCAAATTGGCTAGGAAAGAGCGCCAAATTGTGTTTTGTAACGTCAGATTGATCCAAAGAGCCCGTTACTATGCAAAATAACTATAACAGTTGGCAAATATCACGTAAGTTATTCTTGTTGTTTGTTGTTATTATACCCTGCATTTGCCATACTTTCGTTCTTTGTTCTCGTTATTATTTCCTCTCATTTTAACTTGTTCTGTTAATTGTTATTTCTTCCTTATTTTGTCAAACTTGATTGCAATTTATTAATTATGGTAGGTGTATTTAAATTTGTTAGTTCTTGGTAGACAATATGTCTATTTTTTAGGTTTTTGTTTGTTACCTTTATGATGGCTTTGGCATAAACCATTTAAAATTGCTGGGTCAACTTTAATATTACAACAACTATCACCTTATTTGCCATGGTTGCGTAACAAATTATACAACAATTTAAATCATATCTTCTGTTAAAGCAGTTCGCTCTGTAGATTTTATCCTATCTATCCTTAGCACAAAGTTCAAATATTTCCGGCTATGCAAGGGCAGTGCTCATTGTGTTCCACTTCGTGGTAATTGTTGCCAAATTCACCGAATATTAAAATTAGGTACTTGAAGTTTATCTCACGTGGTCCATGCGGAGACCATTCTAAAATCAACAACATAATAAAGAATTCAAACATAAGCACATTGTCAATCAAAAACTAACAAATTTGATCAAATCTACCATAATTAATTAATTATAATAAAATTCGATAAAGTAAAGAAGAAACAACAATTAACAAAACAAGTTAAAATGAGAGAAAATAATAACGAGAACAAAGAACGAAGGTATGAGGACCTGTTTTCAAAAACAATTGTTGTTTATGAGCTGTAAACTCTTTAATAAATTACCTATAATAATTAAAAGCATCACCAACTATTGCAAATTCAAGTCTAATGCCAAAGAATCTGTGTTAAGTATTAGAGTTATTCCACCCAAGATAATTTTGAGTTGTAAGTTTCTACATTGTATTTTGACGTATTTCCCATGTATTCCTGTATATCCACCTGTAAATAAATATAAGGCAGCAATAGAACAGGCATCACAATGGGTTGCCTAATTTATAAATCAAAATTATTGTTGGAAATTGTGTTGAATTGAATAATTTTTTAATATATTTTGGCTATATCTATAATATTTGAGCATTATTTTCTAAATTAGCAGGTTTTTTTCTTAAGGTAGATGTTTTAACGTATTTTATAGCTTAAATGGTTTACTGTAACTGTGTAGTTGTCTTCTAACCTCAAATATGAAGAATTTACGTATTGCTATGATGTAAGGCCGGCGCACCATCTCTCTCTACACCAACGGTATAGATGTTTCAATCCGTGTAGTCAGGGATGGTTTTTTACTTAAAACATTATAATATTTTTCCATTTTTTGTACTGTTGTGTGTCTGAGGCTATTAGCATGGTATTTGATTTCAGGTGGCGTCTGCGATCTGTATAAGTATACCATACACCGTGAAATATGAAGGTTCTTCTTGTAAAACGCGATTGTCGACCAACATTTCACATATAAAGTGAAACATGGTTAAAATGTATTTTTTGCCGCTTAGAAATTGAATTTCTCCCACTATGCGGAGTTGAACTTGACTCCATTGACCATTTATATAAACATCATTAATCATCCAACATCAATTTCTATAAAGGTAAATTGTTCTCAGTCCAAAGGCAAATCTACTGATCTAAAAACGTTTGCTTATACGAGGGGAATTTTATAAGAAAGGTCGGTTTTTTAATAAGAAGAAAAATACTCTAAATATCATTCAAATATATTTTTTCCCATATTCTACATACTTTTATCTACTTTTCTACATAATTTCCATTTTTGTTCAAACGTGACGTCCAAAAAATCTGCCGCCTGTGAAGAAGCCCAATCCATGACTGCAGCTTTCACATCTTGAACCGTTGACCACCAAGGAACTCCTTTAAGTACCGAAACAAGTGAAAATCTCTGGATGCAAGGTCTTGACTGTAAGGTGGATGATCCAAGGCAACAGGTTTCTGCGCAAACACAAGATCTAATCAGGTCTTTTGGATGGGAACAACTAGATCATCCACCTTACAGTCCAGACTTTGCGCCCAGTGATTTTCATTTGTTTCGGTACTTAGGGAATTCTTTGATGGTCAACGGTTCAACGACGACGAAGATGTGAATTGCAGTTATGAATTGGGCTTCTTCACAGATGGCGGATTTATTTGACGTCGGCATTAAAAAACTTGTTGAGCGGTGTCACAAATGTTTAAACAAAAATGGAAATTATGTAGAAAAGTAGATAAAAGTAGGTATGTAGAATATGGAAAATATATTTTAATGATATTTACAGTATTTTTCTTCTCATTAAAAAACGAACCTTATTTAAAAAATACCACTCGTATTTTTCTTGCTTAAGATAGAATTTCGTTGCAACGTCCAGCGTCCACGACTCACCGCGACGTCCAGCAGTTGAGTATTGCTACAATGTATTTGAAATAGGAGTGATTTCGTTAACACGTCTCGACTTGTCGGCTCAGCGGCCGGCCGTTGGTGGCCACGTCGTGACTGCTCAAAAGCAAGTCTGGACGCGGACGCATTGATTGATAAGAATAAAATAGATAGTAATAAAATCCTTGACCCGACAGAAACCACGTGCGAGTTTCTAACACAAGTAACCACGTGGGGTGCTGCTAGAACCCCTTATAGAAATTAAGTTGTTTGATCTCCTAAAATAAAAAAAAAAACACTTTCATTTTTAGCTATTTTATTCAGTGATAACCGTTACCACGTGGGGGTCTGCGGACACCCAAGCGCAAACACTATGCTACTGTAAATGATTCAGTGCATACTGCCTAACAATATTGCAAAGACCAATAGTTTATGGTGTTTTATGAAGCTAGCAACAGATTCAAGAGCACAGCCAATCACAGCACATAATTACACTTAAAATAGCAGCAGTGGAGGTCTATTATACCCCACGTGGTTTCTGCCGGGTTAAAGTGTTCCGAGAAAGCAGCAATACCTCTCGTACTTCCAAACCAACTACATTAACAAAGCCTCCTCCTCCTCTTAAAGGAGTCACGTTTTCTGGGATCTTTACACCAGGGTCGTATACATAAAATTGCCGACTATTTCTTTCCAAAAATGCGTCTCTTAATAAATTGTGTAAGCAACTATGACCAGTTTATTGTATAATTCTGGTTTTACAGCTATCGATGTATAGTATATGTGAAAAATTTGGCATCATAGGCCGAATGCATTTTCAGTAACTCATCAAGTTCTACATAATCGATAGTTGTATACTGTTTTCCTTTTGTCAGACGTAGCAATAATCAAGTTCACGAATTCTGTGGCACTGGAACACCGAAACATTTCACTAAAACCCTTACCACAACACTTCACTCGCACTGGGACACACGTTTCGATAGCTAAGCTATCATCATCAGCAGTAAAACTGAACTAGCAGACTAAGCGAAAAACTAGTTTAATAAAGTAAGTTTAAATTATGCCAAACCAAAAATATGCAAATCTAAAATAAGCAATTTTAAAACAAACAATTGCGAAACCTTTCGTCGACAATATTTAGGTAGTTTTTTATTGATATCTAAAAATATCCTTCTTCTTTTCGAAATCTATGTCTCTCTAGTTTAATCACGCGTACAAAGTAAAAACTCCATATCATCATCACCTTCTTCTTCTAACAAAATTAACATTGCTAGAGCTTTTCTGTTCATTTAAAGAGCAATTTTTAATCCTGAATTACGTAAGCAACCGTGCAGACGCGAACGTAGGACGTTTCAATAAAAGCATGTAACCGCAACGGTCGGCAGTTACTGTTGGACATCGGTGACCACGTTGCAACGAAATTCTACCTTTAGTCGCATCGATGCATTGTACGTTCCCGTACATATAAATTGATACCTCCCGTAATGCACCGGTACAATAATAATAGGTATATTTTGACGCAGATTACATCGGGACGTCACTGTGGCAAAATCATAGAAGTAACAAATACTGTATAGATAGACAGAAGTGTGATAGATAAAATAAATATCTACCTACACAGAAAATTTTGTTTCTTACCTCTACTGGTACTTGATTTTACTCCCCCTGACAAATGAAAACAACTGTGACGTCACCATGGCGTGCGCACAAGATTTCAATTGATTACTAATATAGAGTTAAAATGGCAGCAAGCGTCTTCATCGCCATTTTCTTCCTCTGTTAGAGCATTATTAAATTTCCTACATAAATTAAATCTAACTAAATAATTTTGTTATAGGAAATTTGTTTGGGATAGCTATTTATTTTGTTAATGCAACCATACTTTGTTTGAATCAACATAATATTTGTTTGAAACACCATGATATTTGTTTGCTCATATTCAAACGAAGATTTTAGTTGGATCAAATATAATTTGGTTGACTCAACCTAGTGGGTTCTTCAGTGTTCATACGCACCTCTATATTGCCTATGTGCTGAAATATTTTTCTCAGGGAATTTTGGGAAAATTGTTAAATGTTCTAATTTTAAACTAAATTAACGATTCTTAGTGGGTTCGGGAGTATCCCTGGATACCCTTTCGGCAATCTTATAACGAATTTCGAAATTAACGAATTTTAAAAATATACATGTAACTTACCTTGAAATTTGAACGATGCCAATGTTATTTAAACTCTCTGTTTAAATAACCTCTACAGGAAACTGCCTGTTCTGGAAATTTAATCCTTTTCTCTTCAAATAAATACTTTGATTTCACAATCGAGCACTTTAAATTGGAATCGGAGTTAAGAAACTCTTTGATTCAACGAAAGCTGAATAAAGATTGATGAAAAATCTATGGCGTCGCTTCTCTTTCTTTTATTTTAAATCGCGAAAGACCGGCAATTGTTTTATTCCACAGCCAATTTTGATAATTCAACCCAAATAGAAACTTTTACGATGAATTTCGATGAAATGAAATTATTTTTGCAAATAGCATACGAGAATGAATGCAGTGACGCAACTAGGAGGTTGTATTTCGAGGATTCTATGATAAAATATGTAACTGACAAGCTTTAAACGTGAAAATTCTCCAAAAATTTACTTAAACCTTTCAGATAAAGATTTAATTGATGAAATATTATTTAAAATACCTTTCAATTTACGCTGTTGCTTATTTTAGACGATTTCTACATGAATTTGGACGAATTACGTGAATAGGGAAATTAACTGACGGGTAGATTTGTCCATGCTACCCCACACTCGTCGTTATCTGGACTTATATTTAAGATTTAACATCAACGCCTCAAGGCCAGTTGGCTGGGGGGAAATGGTAACGAGGAAATTTCCATTTTTCTCCGCAAGAGGAATATTTAGTTACCAACGAGTGGCTAACCTGACATTTAGTCGTTCAGAAGTGACAGCTGAGGCTGTTATTGTCGTACATACGACGTTGAACATAACAGTACATATTTAAAGCGTTATAGACAACAGATGTTCCTGAACCTAAAGATACACGTATCATTATTCGACATTCAATATTTGAAACGGTTAATTTTATGCAGCCGCAAAGACAGTCAGTAGTCGTTTGCGGTGCGAAAAAGCCGTTGTTTTACGAGCGCACTGTAAAATGGATATTATGCTTGCCGGAATATACGCTGGAGATAACTATAAATATATAATTAGACCGCTATTAGGGCCAGAACTTTGTGTTGCGGTCAAAGGAATTTTCAAGCTTGTATCATGATTATGTAAGCTGTTAGCTGTGTCGAATAACTGCATTAAAATAATCTAGGGATAAGTTATGATCTTTAGATATACTGTTTCTCGCTTGCTTTAACACTATATGTTCTTACATAAATGTCTCACACTGGATGAAGAAATTCCGATACCGATAACCTGCAATTTAATTACCTATTATCAGTACCTCAGTTTTCGTCTCAATATGAAATTTCCGGTGAAAAAGTAAATTTCAATGTGAAAATTTAGATATATTATAGCAATCTTGCCTTAAATTTTTTTGATGTAAAAATTTAAAAACTGAAAATTCTTCTGCGTCTTACTTATCTGCCTAATAATTACTGCTCATTACAACCAAAATCCGCTTTAGATTCATGTACAATGTTGAAACTAACACTTCTAAGTTTCATCCGTTTAACTGCCAGTTCGATGTTTATATGCATTTAATCAACATTGCAGTCGGAAGAAATATGGTGTTTTAGTCTCACTCTTGTAAGTAAATCTGCCGTAACGTTTTCGCATGAAATAAATCTTGAACAAGTTTAAACCTTAGTTGGGCGGTTTGGTGGACATTTTAGCAAAATCGAATCAAATGTCGACTCCAAAATTTGATTGAACTCGAAAACTATTTTCAGTGCCATACGTTCCAAAATTCAACAAATTGGTTTGCCATATTTGCACGTTAGCTATTTACATGCTTTCATATTGCATCTAAGAATATTCCACTACAACTCGATAAATAAAAGTAACATATTGTGAAACTTGTAGGTCTATACTATGTAATAAATAATGGTTTAACGAGAAAACAAAAAGGAAACTTCTTACACTTTTCTGAAAATAAGAGAGAGGGATAAGTAACCCACATATCATTACAAATTTTACTGTTTTACAATTTCAAAATCATGCATGAGCTCTGGAACCAGTGTCTTAGTCCTTAGCAAACATATTCTGTTTATTTAATTTGGTGGTTATTTTTAATATATACATTTACTTATTTTTTAACGTTGTTTTTTTTTTTTTGAAACACATTGCACGTACTTTCAATCGTTTAATAAATTTGTTATTTGTAGCAAAACGAAACTGACGTCCTTCATTAGTATGATTAGCTTGCTGCATAGCTACGTTAAAGTTCTTTATTGCACAGCATGATAGAGCGAATTAAAAATATCATCTAATCATTTCTTGTCCTTTTTAATGGTTTAACAGAAAAAAAATGGCCTTAACGAACCCTTTTCCGCCACTAAACTACGAAATTTATGTTTACTAAATACGGAAATAGAGAGTATCATTGTTTTATTATTGTACATACGATGTATTGACAAATAGCAGTCCAGACTGCAACCGCTAGCACTGTGCCAGTCGTTATTAATTTTATATTTTTTGACTGTGTCATAAGTTATTTTATGAGCAGCTTTACTTTTTTTAAAAATTTTACGTAAAAATATTAACATTCCTACTCTTGTGATGTTGTTACCACTTTTACCTCACGCATAACAGGTTTAGAATTATGATGCTTTCTGTGAAAGAACCAGATTGCAAAGAAGAGCAATAAGAATTGTTTATGATAAAAAAAAAACATTTATATTTTTTGTTCATATACAGGACGTGGTGCCTAACTTGTCAGTAGCTAAATTTATAATAACAATAATATTTGTTAATCCGAAGTATCCATTTGTATAATAGAATTTGTTAAGAAAGAGGATAAAAAAGATAAAAATAAAAGAAAAGTTCACCACCTCCACAAAACTAAGAACGAGTACAAATATTTATAAAGAACAAAAACCAATTCAAACTGCAATTTAAGGAATTGGCAAGTAGCGTCACTTTGTGATAGAATTTCTCAATCAGTTTTTACCCAAATACTGTGGGCTTCCATCAGTTACATACAGGTGTACACAAGTCACAATCAAGGCGACAATAATGTTGACGAATGCTGCTGTTGGTTAGAAGATTATTTCTGTTTTTGTGTATGTAATGAATTGCTTCTAAGGTTTATAAAGATGGAGCTGTTAAGACTTTCGCTGCCATAAATATCAGTTTACAGAGATTTTTTTTTTGAATTTTAAGAATTTCTGCGCTAGGAAGACGATTTTTGCCGAAGGGAATGATCCCATTCTGATTATAATAAATGTCAACTTGTTTACTTGAAATAGAACACTTTGTATATTTTATAATTTTCCCCGGTAAGGACCTGACATCTCCTGCTTGCCGGGTGGCGGTGCTAACCACCACACCATGAGGACCTTACGTCAGGAACATACAGTCTTTAATATCTAGTTGTTTTTTTATCTGTAATATTTCGACAGATAACTAGGCGGGAGATGTCAGGTTCGACACCTTACCGGGGCGATTTTTCATTTAATTGCGTCGGAAATTCCAAGGAAATTACAGGTAGTCATGAGGTTATTTGAATTTTTCTGTGTTTTATACAGGTTATGGTAGTTCGCTCTGAAATATACAGATTTCAGATGTACCAAATCCAATTTAGAAAAAATTAAGAAATTGGAACTTCTGGCTAAAAAATTTTGACAGTTGGACGGAGAGCTTTTATAACTGCGAAAGTGTTTAACTTGGAAAATTGAAATTTTGCAGAACTATTGACCATATAGTGCAGGATTAGAAACCGCTTGGGGTTTTCGAAAACATTATCCGACAATTACGATTAAACTTTCAAATGGAAAAAATGTCAAAACTTTTTTTTTAATACAACTACCTATTTTTCTCTTTCTTATCAAATGGTTGTTACAAAAAAAAATGTCGTATTCATTATCCGTGTAAAGTGGATATTTGGATAAATGGAGACTCGTTCATCTGTCATTTTTTTTTTAACGCAAATATTTCAAATATGGTTAGAAGTATCTACTAAGGTAAGTCATTAAAATGCCTAAAAACAGGAATACAGCGGATAATGGCGATGCATCTGACCTTAGGGATGAGTTCGGTTACTTTACGAAAACAATGGAGGATAAATTAGATAGGGCATTCGATCAGTTTCGAAGCATAACAGAGAACATGCAAAAACGCATTGACGAGTTAGAGGAGTCTAATCGTCAGCTATTAAGTCAGAATTTAAATCAAAATTTAAGTACAACTATCGGTCAAAGTAATGGCCAGGTCGAACAGTTCGAAGGTATCTCGCAGGTTGATCAGTCTAGTCCAAGTATTTCAGATAAAAATTTAATCAATTTTAAGTTAAAGGAGGTCTTACCAAAATTCAACGGAAAAGACGATAATCCAATCTAGTTTGTAAAGACTTTAAAACGTCTTGTTTCATCTGAGACGAGTCTCCCTGAATTGTTAGTTATAATAAGGTCATCTTTGGTTCACGATGCCCTGATATGGTTTGGTATCATTGAGAATTCTTATCAAAATTGGCTGTGGAATAAAACAATCGCCGGTCTTTCGCGATTTAAAATAAAAGAAAGATGAGCGACGCCATAATTTTTCATCAATCTTTATTCAGCCTTCGTTGAATCAAAGTGTTTCTTAACTCTGATCCCAATTTAAAGTACTCGATTGTGAAATCAAAGTATTTATTTGAAGAGAAAAGGATTAAATTTCCTGTAGAGGTTATATAAACAGAGAGTTTATATAACATTGGCATCGTTCAAATTTCAAGGTTAGTTACATGTATAATTTTAAAATTCGTTAATTTCGTTTTATTAATTTGGAAATTCGTTATAAAATTGCCGAAAGGGTATCCAGGGATACTCCCTAACCCACTAAGAATTGTTAATTCAGTTTAAAATTAGAAAATTTAACAATTTTCCCAAAATCTCCTGAGAAAAATATTTCACTACATATGTAGTTGTTATGTCAAACAAACCTTAAAATTGAACTAGAGATTCAAAAATGTAATAATATGTCAAATAACAAAATTGACATCTACTTCCGGTACAACCGGAAATCTTAGGTATTTGAAAATATTTTAGTTCAATAGTACATGTAGGCTTTAGCACATTACCAAATTTTCAGAATTTTCCAACGTATACCCTTTCATATATCAATCGATGCAGTTCATTGTGGGACACCCTGTATTAAATATATCAAGTGCAATTCAGATAAATTAAAAAAGCTAATAATGTAATAGATTTCTACGGTCACAGGCCTTCTTAGACAGCAATTCTAAGACATGACACCAGGACTTTCCTACTGCATAATTGTTTTTTTTTATTGTTAAGACGATTTTTTAAATTTGCGTTCTTTGGTGAGTTGCTTTTCAATTTCCCTATAAATCACTTATGGAAATGTTTCTACCTGTTAGTTTCATAGTACAATCAATACATTCTTTTAGTTCATTATATTCTTTGTCTTATATCTTAATAGTGCGTTCACCTTTAGTTGATTTGCTTATTTAATAATTCCAGGATCAAGTTTCACGTCAAATCATGTCCAGATATCGCCAATAATGTTAACTTTGCATATAAAACGAAGCAACATTCAAACATTGCAAATAAAATCCGCAAATTTGCGTTTAGTAAATATTTATTTTTAAACATGATGTCTTTCTTACATCATTCGATTGAATAAATATGTATCAACAGTACGACGTCAGAATGTAAAGGCTAAATATTATACATTTACACAACGTTTATTCGCCTGTATTTGATACATAATAACCTATTCAAATAAATAAATCGTTGTTAAATTACGACGTAATTGCTACGCGCATGCATAATCTAATTTATTCCAAACATCAGAGGGAAAAACGCGGAAGAATAAAGTTCGTAATTTCCAATTATGCGAAAATTTAATTTAGTGGAAAAAAGACTAACGAAATTTTTTCCTTTTTTTTGATATTCGTTGGATACACAAAAATTAACAATGCCGCAATGCCGGCAGGGTAGGCAACGTGTGAACTTCATCAGCGTCATCATTTGCCTTCTCTTCCTTTTTTTTTACTCCCATCTATAAATTTTCGAAACGCTTTGTTTGCTGTATCGCAAAATTAAATTGCGCATTGAGCTTTTGAACGTAGTTGGATATTAATTAAGCGCATAAATAAATAAGTAGAGATTAACAAAGACATTTAATTTTGCTTTAATTGTCACTCACTGTAAAATGGAAAGATAAAACAATAAAGCGCGGCACTTTGTTGTCGCCCTGAGAAAGAGTGGGAAGGAGGGTCGTGGTGCTGGTAAAATGGAAGTTTGGCTAAATTTGATTTACTTCGGACCGATGTTTTACTTACTGCTACTGCTGCTGGTAACTGCGGTTACGGCGGCGTTTTTTTTTTCATTCTCTCATTTAAAAGGAAATTAATTTGTTTTTTAACGGGCTTAATTGTCCGATGGAATTGTGCATAAAGGAATCTTGCGCAATTAGAAAATGAACATAAATATATTTAAACATGTTTGAGCATGGTATTATTGATATTAGACTGTACTAGGGCTTTAAATCGATATTCTAGGTAATAGTTCTGACTTTCACGTCTAAAATTAGTGGATAGAAATTGCTTATAGATTTTAAACTTGATTTTCTGAAGAAACTGTTGTATTACTAAATAGAACGTGGAGATTTACTTGTATCCTTAAAGCGATATTGGAATTTTACATTCCAACAACTCTGTTATTTTACCACCATTCTGGTCACGCAATCAATTAAAGAAATTCTTCTTTAAATTGGATGATTCGAACTATATTTTTCAAATGTTGAATAATAACCTGTGTAATGATGTATTGGATATTATGTTATTGTATCGCTGCATTACTGCGTTATTGTATTCCAGTGTAACTGTTGTTATCACCAAATTATATTACAGTACAATTACAATTTACAATTACAATAGTGAAACCGGGTGGGTGGCTTAGTCCACTCATTTATATCGACCAAGAAGGTCTATTATAGGCCTATAATATAATTTTAAAGTCCACCGAGTAGATCTATCGAATTCTAGAAGTTCGCTTAGCGAAGTTTTCCTTATACTCTTAGGCATTTTAAATGCCCCGCCAAACAGAGAAAATCTGATTCTGCAGACGGCAGGACAGTGGCAGAAATGTGTACATCTGTTTTCTCCTCTTTCAAATACAGACGGCATTCCCTTAATCCAGCATGACTAGTAAGGATGGCGATTAGAGCCATGACAGACTTCCTGTCTAGGTCTTCAAGCTTCCTGGCTCTGTCTCTACTGGGCAACCTGTGAAGTCACGCCAGGTTCAAATTACTTCTTGTTCGATCCAATGGGTAACATGCCAGTGTTATAAAGTGTGTCAGCTAGAGGTTCTGGATCCAGCGGAGTGTCACAGAGGCTAGGAGGCTTCATGGATCGCGGGGCTTTGAACTCTAGTCTAGCGAGTGCATTAGTAAAGATGTAAAGATGGAAGTCACTTAGTGTAGCAACTTTTAAGAGTAGATATAAACAATACCTGTACCAACGTCAACATTGTGAAAAATCATTCCCTATTTGTTTTTAATTTAGGGGTGATACATGAATTGCTTATTATCAATGTGAACTATTAAGTAAGTAATGTACAAGATGTTCAATGTATGTAGCAAGCCGTTTTCTTTTGTAATAAAATATATGTATGTTACGGTCGGATTGAAAAACAGACATATCTGAATCCGACCCTTTAACCTTATACTAATATTTATGTTAACACTTCTACTTGTATATGTTGAGGTTAATAAATGCATTATTATTATTATTATACCTTGAATCTGAAAATTTGCGTATACAACCTTCGCCAGGCAATTCACCAGACATAAACCCAAATTGAAAATGTGTGGAATGTCTTGAAAAACATCGTAAGTACACGAAACTCAACTCCAAAGGAAGAATTACAACAACATACTGAAGATGCATGGCATAATAGCGACGAAATTTAAAAAAAAAACAATAAAAAGCTGCGTTGGCAGTATGCCAAAGGGGATTGAGGAAGTAATAAAACACAGAGGAGGAATAAGCAAATGTTAGTAAATATATGTTCAAATTATACTTGCTTGCATGTTATACGTAATTAAATAATAATATTGCCAACATTACGAACTGTTTTTTTTTTTTTATTTCATAATATTTTTAAGTGGTCCTATTCGATGGCCAGGGACTGTACATAGAATGTCCGAAGGCATAGATGGAACCTCTATTTTCAGTAAATAAGTGCTCTTTTTGTTTATTTTTAATGTTGCATACTGCTCAGAATAATTAGATGCACATTTGACTTTATCTCAATAATTTTCTTACTTGTAATGAAATAGAAATTTTATAAACTTTATCTTAAAAATTCACACTTGGTTCCAATAAATTTGAAAAAGCGAAACAGATTTTTCATATCATGTTTGAAATTACAATAACATGTTCACGAGCGAAATTCAAACGACACCTTATGTCGTTTGGAGTTAAAACGAGTTTCCGCACGGGTCTTCTTAGTCTCAGGTTTGCTTCCCTTAATCTATTCCTAACTATTTGGTAGGAAATCTCCAATTCATGAATTGTTCTGAGCTCAATTTCAAGATCCTTTGCTGTGGATCTGCGAGAACGCAAAGAGGATAGAACTAAAAGTCGATCCTGCATTCTCTTAGAATCCCGTTGAATACGATTCCACATATGATGGATGACAGAAGGGGTAATGTTTAAATTTCTTGCAACTTCTCGAATACTGGTACCATTTTCGATAGGAGCTATAGCAACTTCTAACTAGTTTATATGCCATATTTCCATATAACTGGTGCCCAACTTGACACTTTATGATGAACTGTCACCATTCACTACTATTCCACAGTAAACTACCATTTTAAATTTACACTTTTGATTGTTTGATTCATTTTGTTTCTTATAGTTTCTTCGAATTGGTATTGTTATCTTAAAAGTGATACGAAAAATTTGTTTTGTTTTTGTAAATTGTTTTAAACAAAAGTTTTTAAGGTAGGTTTTATAAGACATCTATACTACTACAACTTCAAAAGTTATTCAGATGTAAACAAGTGTTCCTCTAATTATTTTGACCAGTGCACGTAAAAGCGGATATGAAGTTGTTAAGAAGAAGCGTCAGTAAGATTTGTAATTTTGTAGCCAAAATCTTATAATAATGTCGTATAGTAAGCAAGGTCTTAGTATTATTATCATTTAGTGATACCACTGTAATCTCTTAAAATTAGTCTTCTATTTCATTGGTTTTTGTTGGGAAACCATCAATCTTAATTTTTCGATTGAAAGCGAAGGTATTTCTGGTCAATTTTCGGTATGTGGCACTTTTTTTTGCTTAATTTTATCTTTGGAATAATTTTTTTTTAATACGAAAGGATTAAAGAAAGTTGCGATGGTGTTACAGAATTTTCTCGCTGGTAATAATTGTTTAAAGGCGGTAAAAAGGAAATTTACCTCTATTCTCACTTTATACGCGGTTCCATCGGGAAACAATCAGTAATTGCCATAGACAATCGTTAAAGAAATTAATAAATCCTAAACGGTGGCCCAGTGGTCAGAAAGTTGCAACTAACTGTAGCAGAGTTAGGCGCTGTGAGTGTCCTACTAGCGCCGCGTACCAAATTTTTCGGATACTTTCGAATCACCATTCACACATTGGGAAATAGTTAATTGCATTCCACCTTTCACGGCAAGGGAGTGACAGTAACAAAGCCAGGGAACACTTTACACACACCATTTACACATTAGAAAGCTCCTGAGGTTACTACAAACTTCAAAGCCGTCACCACATGTAAAAAATTGCTACTGGGGATACTATTTGCTGAACATAGATTAATCTTGAATGTAAGAGATACATATGTTGTAAATTATCTGCTTAAATATTCTTATTTCTGGGTTTTAGGTCGTTAACAGAAGAGAAAAACTGTTTCTTTTTCTTTTCCTACATTTATTTCGTTGCTACGTTTAATTTTTTTGTCAACTTTTTCAAGCTATCTACAAAGAGGTTTTGGAAATTCAATGAGTTAAAATTAGTTTTTCTAAATTTTAATCTATCTTACCTTATCATCCTCTTTTTGTTTTTATTTGTTATATAAATAAAAACGAAAAAACAAATGATGTAATTCCATTTTCTTTAAACAAACTGCCATTATGTACAATACCCAATTAACTTAATGTGTGAAACATGCTTATTTTTTGTTGTTATAATTAAAATATTCCAACAACCTTGACTTGATAAGAACCTGTCACAGAAAAGAAGCAAAACTTATTTCGTATGGCACATGATATACATTTTATAAATGTATGGAATTCATCCATGATTGAATGCAAAGAAACCTTTACAATTTTTTCAAGATCAGATTTGAAGTAAAAACCTGCGCTTCAGTTTATTGTGGTTTCAAGTCCAGGAACACGAGCGTTTGCCTTAACGAACTAATCGATAAAAGATAAAATAAAGACCACGTCAGATACAATTCCATTCGCGGTATTTCACGCCAGAAAAATCCTATGTTAAATGCGGCTGTTGGTTTTCCAAAGTAGTTAGTGGCCAGAAGGAGCGGTGTGCAATGTTCATGACGATAAACATCAAGCGACCGATGCAAGGCGTCGCGCAATTAATATCGACGCTATGCAGCGTACATGCATAAAACCAAATGTTGCATGTTTTCACGAACCATCTGCGAAGTTCGTAGGTGTAAGTACTACATTACATCACCTACACGGTCCTAACGGGAAAAACAAATGGCCACGTTTCCGTTTCCGCTCACGTCACTTTCTCAACTAATCCGTTCCTGATTGTCCAACTTTGACATATATATTAAACCTTTGCGTGCCATGGCGTTGACGTCTTGTTGTTTCCTGGTTTTGCCCTCGAGTCCCTCCAAGCTTTCTCTTATCGCGGTTGGCGCTATGAAATTCGAGTTCTGGTCGTAGTAGCCGTGATTCGTTTACCAGAAGTGTCAACATAACTAATATAATGGAAGAAATGATTTATTTAATCACTAGAATCGAATCGTATATAATACGACAAAACATAATTGATTTTTATTCACGAAAATAATCAACCCCAGTCATTCGTTCCGTTTTAGTTTATAATCACAAAAAGGTAATTCGAATAAAATGAACAGAAGTAGCGACTATAATACTACGTCAAGACGCAGGAATAAATTTCTAGAAATTTCAGGGCTTTCAATTTCTTTTAATGACCATAAGACATGTCAAACAGGCATCCAGCTGTTGCATTTGTGTTTAGAAAGTAATCTTTCTTACAACCCATTATCGATTAATATTAATTGATGATGAGTTGTGCTAGTTGCAAAATGCAACAAGCTGGGCACCCGGGGGCTAAACCTAATTCGAGTACGCTGAATCCAATAGTGCCAACCGTTTTTAAAAGTTAGGTCGCGTTTTCGAGCAATTTCAATTTAAACATTTTAGGCCCAAAACTCCCAAAAAATTTTTATCATTTTTTGACCATTTATTGAATTTATATCGATGGAAATCGATCGAATACATATCGCATCGACGAAAACACATCAAATAGAAACTATATGAAAAAAATTAGTGCAATACAATAATGACCAAAAGTGGAAAATTTGTGCCGACTTAAAAATGGTGGCTATTTTAAGAGATATGCAAACGGGTTATACCAAAAATATGTGCTACATGTATTTGTGGAATACCCATTTTGCCGGCGACCAATATAACGAACGGAAATGGCTTTTACGATCGAAAAGGTTTTATTAACACTGCTCCACATCAAACTAGGAATTGTTAAAAATTCCATAAAAGCATTGAAGCCAGAAGGAAATGCATTTAACGAATTGCGTCGTATTTTTCCACGGTTAAGTGGGATGAAAATAAAAGAAGGTAGATGTCTGAATTTGAATGTTGATCTATTGAAATTTCATTTTGTATTATATTCATTTTACAGGAATATTTAATGGGCTGCATATTCGTCGTTTGATGAGAGATAAACGATTTGAAAATGCAAGGAGCTTGTGGCATGGGATTGTGTGAAAGCGGTTATTGACAATGTCCTCGGAATTCATCGATCCGAAAATTGGCGCATACTAATTGAAGACAAGCTCACTGCTTTTCACCGTTTAAATGTTCGAATGTCATTAAAAATTAATTTTTTGAATTTCTATGTAGAAAAATTCGCCGAACAATTACCAAACGATCCGATGAGCATGGCGGGCGTTTTCGTCAAGTGACGGCGAGGCTCGAACGTTGGTACAGCGGCAAAAAGCTACTTGCTTTTTGCTGCTGGGTGACATTTGTTGGAATTTACAAGAAGAAGATGACGATACAGAAGAATCAGAGCAATCAGAGAATGAAAAATTAAAAAAAAAAACAGGAAACAATTTTTTTGCAGAAAATGATGAAAAATCGACTGAATCGATTAAATTTTTTTTAAATAATTTCTATTCGATGTGTATTCGTCGATACGATGTCCATTCGATCGATTTCCATCGATTGAAATTCAATAAATGCTCAAAAAATGATAAAACTTGCCTTTTTTGGGGGTCTTTGGGCCTAAAATCTTTACATTGAAATTGCTCGAAGACGCGAGTTAACTTTCAAAAACGGTTAGCACCACTTGGCTTAATGTGAATGTGAATAATTTCAGTGTTTCTATTTGAAAAAGATTTAAAACAAATTGAAAGCTCAGAGTACAAAGAAAGGAGTTTATTTTTTATACTTTTCTTCTTGGTTATGCTTTCTATGTTCCATCCTCAGCATATTGTGTTAAAAGTACACTTCCCGCAGAAGCAAGTGTGTTTACTGCTGAAGCCCTAGCAATTAAGAGTCCATTGCAATATATTCTTCAGACAGATGTCAATAAATACGCTGCTTTCAGCGACTCCAAAAGCGTTCTTTTTGGTTTGAACAATACAAACTACAGATCATTTCCGATCATCTTAAAAATTTTGCATCTGGACTACATGGTGCATCTGATGGGTAAAAGAATTACATACGTGTGGGTGAAACGCCACTCAGATATTCGCAATAATGAATTAGTGGATTTGTTAGCTAAAAGTGCCTGCAATGAAACACCGAAAGATGGCATACAAATTCCATATACTGACTTTTTACTACAAATCCAGCAACTACAACAACAACGCTGGCAAGATAGATATGATGGAATAAATAATAACAGATTCGCGAATTTCTACAGAATTTACTCGAACGTCATCAGTAAAAGATGGTATGATAGTGGCTACATTGTGAAGCAGATGTTCTCACAAATTATGACACTTTCTTTTAATCATGGCAGATTTCCATCGCATCTCCATAAAATAAATTTGGCGGACAGTGATTTATGCGATTGCTGTAATGTAATAGGAGACATGAATCACATCATATTAGGATGCAAGAAGCACAGTGCGGACAAATTGGTAACAGAACTTATAAATATGGGATTGCAGTTACCGTTAAACGTTAATTATATTCTCGCTCAGGAAAGGTTTGAAGTAAATTTCTATCTTTTTGCATTTTTAAGTAGAGAAAATATTATGATATAGCTTTTGATACTTCTATGTATTTCTATCCTTTGTAGGTTTTACATTTTACTTTGTGGGGCCTACCTGTGTTGTTTTATTGTGAGCCACTCGATCGGTCCCGGGTGTGAAGTGTGTCTGTGTTTTTGATACCTGCGTTCATTCGGGTTGTTAAGTGTCTGCGGTAACTGGCCAGTGGCGTCCGCCAAAACCATATAATAATAATACTTTTCTTCTTGATACTTTTATATCCTTAGTTTCTATTTATGTAGTGACACTGTCCATGTTCAACTGAATAATGACAATAAGTCATTATTATTATTATTATTTTCGGTTGTCGTCATTCCAATACTTTTCATTGGGTGATGATTTTCCAGAATTGAAGAAGATTACTCTTTAGAGGGTGTGAAAATCTTAGATAGGGTAAACCACCCAGTTATTGGACAGGTGGCAGTTACTGGACAGTTTGTTTTGCATGAATTAAAATAAGATTCCTACGTATATTAGTCCGTTCGGGATTTCATAGATGACAACATAATGTATCTATGACCTGTTCGATTTGTTATATGGCGCAATATCCTCTGTGTTTAAGCACGATACCATGTTATTATTCGGTGTGTAAAATAGTGTAGTTTTTATTGTTACTTTGTTAAGATAGTTGGTGCTTAAGTGTAGTGTGAAAACTTTAAAATCGTAAAAATATCTATATTGCACCATTGGTAGTATATAAAGTCGTAAGTGAGGTAAGTATTACAGGTCCGCCAACAGAAGTAAACTTTAGTTAGGTTAGAATTTAAGGGGTGTCCAATAACTGAAATGACTAATATAATTTTTCAGTTATTAGACATCCGTCCAATTACTGACTAGGATCATGTTCTCTTGATTTATGCAAGGAATTGATGGTATTTTATTACTCTTCTTCTAAATATAAGTTATGCTGAACTATTCACGTTCTATCTAGTTATGGGACACATGTCCAATAATCGAACCAAAACTGTCCAAAAACTGCACTATATTTGAAAAGTTGAAGTTTTTATGTAGGATGCCAAAGAAAAGCTTATATGATGCCAACTCCATGAAGTTGGCAATAAGAGATGTTAAGAGCAATAACACGGGATTAAGGGCAGCTGCAAAAAGATATGGTGTACCAAAATCTACGTTGGAATTCAAGCTGAAAAATCCTGGTCATAAAGATACTTGCGGTCCGTCACCCATATTAATTTTGAAGTAAAAAGGGCTCTAAAATTAGAAGAGGAGAACAAAAAGTTGGAGAGAAAACGACAAAGAGAAGAAAAGGCCGCAGCTAAAACAAATTCCAGAAATAAAAGAGTCTGCAAGTCAAAAGAAGTAAAAAAGGATCTCATCTGCTTTGTGTGTGAAAGACGTCTACCTAAGAATCGATATTTGACATGTGATACTTGCAAAAATAATTTTCATCATTCCTGCATTCCAAATAAACACAAAAAGCACGTTCCCGAAATCAACGATGACGATCTATTTCTATGTCATATTTGCTATGAAGAGCACACTGATGAAGAACCTGACAGTGAACAAAATTTTGAAGAATTTGGGAACGAGGAAGATGACTGTAGAAGAGATCAAAAATGCCAAAACGAGGATAATAATATGAAACAAAAAGAAAGGCAAGACATTGATGAGCAGAACGAACAAGAGATAGATGAATTATATAATATAGAAGAATTATGCAGTATGTATAGAACTGAATATGCCAAGTATAGATACTGATAGTCATAGACATTTATGTGTATGTATATATCAGTATTGTACCTACTCGACTATGAAATAAAAATATTTTTCTAACTGTCCAATAACTAGTTTTATTATGTCCAACCACTAGAAAAATTGTCCAATAACTAAGTTTCTTGACATTCGTTTAGTTTTTCGTTTGTTACAAAATATATACTCTTTAATCGGAAAATGTGGGCATTACAATGTAAAGACAATCCTAATTCCATTTAAAGCAGTCAAACGTCCACATTGGTAAGTCAATAATTAGATTTTAGCACGGACATGGATTTATCAAAAATCTTAAGTGTCCAATAACTGGGTAGTTTACCCTACCTTTAGATGAATATTAGTGCTGTTTGTATCCGATAAAATTAAGATCTAGATATCCGGATTTTAAGATTCAGATCTTTTGTAATAAAGCGAGAATCAGATAAACTACCTGTGTAAATAAAAAACGTATATCAGACGGGTGGTCTTTTTTTGCCGGTCAAGCATAGTTAGATATAAATTTAGATTAAATTGGAAATCCCGGAAATTTAATAGTGACATTAACATGTATGGATGAGAGTATTTGATAAAGGAACTCTCATTGCACATTTCTTGTCGAACTTATATATACGGCAAATATATAAAGTGCCACTGTCCTTCAGATAGTCACAATGATGAGCGGTAGATGACGAAACACGTCTGTGTATGGTGGCTTACATTTTCAATAATAGCATATTATTAATAAGGTATCCAACATGCAGATTTAAAAAATTAAATTTAGGGAGCATATCAGCAGTTTCATGAAAGGTTATCACTATGTAATTTTATGTAATATACCCCCAGAAATTAAGTAGAATATAATAGATACAGGGTGGGGCAGGGAAGTATCCCTAACTTTGAAGGTAAATAAAAAAAAAAAATTAGAACAAAACTCTATTGTGGCATCAGAAGGGTACAAAGTGGAAGATAATTTTACTTAGTTTTAAACAACATATCATTCAAGTGATGTCTCTCACTATCAATGCACTGATGTAGCCGGTTTCTGAAGTTCTCCACAACTCTGCGAAGCATCTATTGCGGAATGCGGCCAACTTCAAGGCGTATTGCATTCTTCAAGGCTTCGAGGGTCCTGGGTCGATGTTTAAACATCTCACTCTTGAGGTAGCCCCATAAAAAGTAGTCGCACGGAGTTAAATCCGGCGAGCGCGCGGGCCATGGCATGCCTGTACTCGATTTTGCCAGTCCCGCTCTGACAGTTGTTGCGCAATGACTATCTTGTATGAATGGAAGTGAAGGTCTTGGTGGAGAATTCGACGTACAGTACGGTTAGAAAGCCCCAGGATGGATGTATGCTTGCGAGCAGAACGCTTAGGGGACTGCAAAAACGAACTTCTTACACAGTCAATGTTTTCGGATGATCCTCTGAGCCCCAACTCTGTTTTGCAAAACACTACCGCATGCACGGAAGTTCTCCACCCATAACAAAATGGGTTTTCGGTCTGAAACAGCATTACGAGGGGGAATTCGATAACGAGTACGCAGCGCACGCTGCACTGCAACGATAGACTTGTTTTGGAAAAAATACGTCTCGACGGCAAACGTGCGTTGCTTTTTTGTCCAATCCATGTCTATAACTAATGGCGACACTAAAAGAAACTTCCAAGGCTGCACCGTCATTAGAGCCAACCCTCACCCTTCCAACACGTCCCCTGCATTCACAGCGCTATTTCGAAAGTAGGGATACTTCCCTGCCCCAGCCTGTATATAAAAAAATTATTTTTTCTATGAAAATTTTAGTCAAAATCAAAACTTCCTTATGACAGCTAGTGCACTGTGGCTACGGAGCTGTAGAACACACAAGGACAAGGCTTCGATTTCCTCGTGTATTTTTTGTCAAGTACAATGTGCACGAATCGAAGCCTTGTATTTGACCTCCTATTTACATCACCATCAGCCGTCACTGCTTATGAATATTCCCGTAGTTAAAGAGAAAAATAACTAGTAATTCTTTTAGTTATTTGAACTTTGCCTAGGAAATATCCTTGATCGTTTAAAATTTCCGTGAAAATTTTTCATACTGATGGGTTTATACAGCGAAGTTTTTCAATACAAATGGAAAAAATCCCTGTAAAGTTTATATGGGAGTAAGCATGGATTTAGGGTATCAAAATTGCCTCCAAACAATACTGAAAATTTGCCAAAAACTTTAAAATACAATTGGAAGATATTATATCGTACTTTACAAGCAAGTTCCGCAGAAACGATTTTCTTCTTCAATCCTCCATCTTACAGCTACAGATTGATGCCAAATTTTTCTAGTTTCGTAATACGGCTATCTGCTATTTTTTCGTGCAAGACAGTGTTTGTTATTAACAGATATCTATGTTTCCCTTCTTCAAAAGCTGTAGAGCATTCAGTAGGTTTTTAAATATATTTTACAGTCGTTTAGATAATGAATATCTAAGGCTATTAGCGGACGGTACATTTAATTTTTTCGCGTTTCCTATCCCGCTCCTTACACATTTCCGTCTAACTTTTGCTCATTTCCACCATGTTGTCTCGGCGAAACAATACGCTTCAAAAACGACGGAACTCTAAAATTTTATAATTGATTTCCCGTGGTAGTAAAGGAAACTCTGGCACTCTGGCACGTTAGATGCCGTTGCAATACCTTCCCGAAACAAAAACTTAATGCAACTGCAGTGTCTTTACCGTCGTCGTCCTTTGCCGAAGTAATAACTTTTGTGAGCGCGCCAACTAATTCCGTCGCCATTCGCCGTCATGACACCCGGCAAACAATCGGCACTTTCCTCCAGCAATAAAGTACTTAATTGAAATCGTTCAAAAGCAAACTCGATAAAAAGTTTATAACAAAGAAAAGAAAGAGGAAAAAACGTAACAGGGGCAGCATATTACCGAATATTTTATTGTAAACGGCTTCGCGTTAAAAAGTTGTCAAAATGCAAATTGCTTAATGGAAAACAAACAAGAATCGAATGATGAGAAACGAAACAGCGTCGTCAGCGTCACATTTGAAATGGCGATTCGGAAAAAGCTGCTGTCCTACGTCCTGCGATGATATAGCAGCAACGGTGGGATGCTGTGCAAATTGAAAATACAATCGCCAAGTTTTTAATTTCATTGCTATGTTGCAGATATTTGGTTTTCGAAAAGTCCTTTTCCTCTTGAGTCTGTTATGTTTTTATCACGATAGGAAATGAAATCATTTTGTACACTGCCAGATACTTCCTTCACACAGAAAACTAGATAATAAAATCTAGATAATAAAAGCGAGATAGTAACCTTTGTCACTATGTTAATATGGTTTATTAATATTAATAAGCCCACATAGACCACAATTTTTAATTTTAATTACGAATTTTGTTCTAATTTGGAGAGTGCCTTAGCTTCATTCAGTTTACTATGGAGAATGGCTTTGGTTCTTACATTTTCCCTGTAGAACAATCTTACTAAATTTTTGTTGGACGTAGTTTCCCTTCTGGAACAAACACTATAGAAGTTGGATGCTGTCATAAGTTTCCTTCTATACTTAAGCCATTCTGCTTGTTTCACTGTTTGCGTTGCGTTGTCCTAACTTTTTACCAAATTTTTGAGAAAACCTATTTTTGCGTTCTTGAATGTTTCTTTGTCCATATTTGGTTTTTGACAGTTTTCTCCGAAGTCTTCTTTATCTTTGTCAATTCCCTTATCATTTTTTGTTGAAGTGGAGGTACTATCTTTACAGATCTGATTTTGAATATATTTCCAAATAACACGATTTGATTTAGTAGTAATTGTTTGACTATTTACTTCTTAGCAGTAATGCATGACGAATATTATAAAAGTACTTACTTGAAGAAGATTGGAATTGTTTCAAGTTTTTCAGCATACACATTTTTTACAATACGATTTCATTACTTTTCGCTTCGATGCATTGGGCTCCAAAACAAACTAAACAATATACACCAACTATATTGTTTATGTACAGAAATCAAAAACTTAAAACTGCAGGAACTATTCGAAAAAAATAAAACTACCTTTTAAAACTGTAACTATAAAATACAAGCAACTCAACTAATTGAACTAATTATAAGCAGATGCTTATTTAAAAAACTCTCTAGAATTCAACCACCGCATCATACTTCCTAAATTGAGGCAAATCTTTTCTTTTAAAATACCACAATAAGCCCATAAAGTTGGAACCCTAGCCATGTAATAAATGTCGCCTTCGAGATAGTTTATTGCATTACTCTATTCCAGTTTTATTTTATACACACATCATAAAGTTTCAATTTTTCGAAAAGGTGTTGCGCCAAAAGATCTTAATTATTTTTCAGTATATTTGAATGAAATAAAATATATTGAATTCTGCTTCTTGAAACCTACGATCGGACCAGTTTAATTTTTCATATCTTTCCAATTACATTAACAATTAAAATCTCTTACATTTGAAAGGACTTGAAGTCTTTAAATTGATTTTTTAAGCAATAATTTTGTAAGAATGGCCGGTCCAATCGTAGATAAAGGTTCAAAGATTGTATTTTGAAAAAAGAATAAAAATCGTTCGGTCTAAGGTGGGGCAGGTTTTCATGTAGTTCCCTATACCACAAACCTGGTAGAGAATGCCTTTAAGAAATATTTCGGTTAATTTTCCAACTTCATCAAGTTATTATTTGTTTTCATCTATTTAATCTATAATAGCTCAAAAACTCTTCATAATAAATATATAGGGTGTTCTATTTAAAATAATAGGCTTATTGTCATTTTCGCTTAAACCGGAAGTGATATCACGTTATAGTGCAGGTCAAAAGATGATAAATTAAAGTAATAAATTGACGTGCCAGAGTATTTTTACTCACTAAAAGTTGCTTGCATTTTAACGAAGTTATTCCTTTCATCGTGAACGCAGTGTACAAGAAATGGCGAAAATGCGTAAAATTACCACTGAATTCTCAACATCCCAACGATTTAAATTCCAAGGTATACTATTTACCATATTTATTATCTTAAAAAACCTTGATATAATTGAAACACATATTTGTAAAAAGAATTACTGACAATTTATAAAATAAATCTTGTAGATGGTCCGTGATTGAATGCCGGCAATCATTCTCACGTTTTTTGCAAAGCCTTCAGAAATACGTTCTATATGCAGAACTAACATTCCAGCTCTCTTAAAAGCTTTTTGTAATTTACTAAATACCACCGTGCATGTATCTTAAGTAATAATCTACAAGTATGTGTTGGTTAAGTATATGTTTGATGTTCAAATTCCACAATGTTTAAGAAAAAAAGAAGAGGCAAGAAATTCATTATCATATCTTGCCTTTGGCATTATTATTTTTGGTATTATTTTAGATCTTATGGAGTGTATTAACCCTAAGTGACAGGTTATACTAACATCTACGCACCAAACGTAACTTTGACTGTGCAACTAAGCAAACTTTTTTCATGGTTATTCTTTGCTTTTTCGACTTCATAAGAAAAACTAGTTTATCATTATTTTTCAATAACTTAGCACTACGATTAGATATTATCCAATCATAAATTAATAAACAACATGAACAGCGACCACAATGTTCCACACCAGCTCGTACTTCGTTCGATTCTTAGCGTGTCTTTTTGCGCAATCGTTGTCCACGTATAGACTAGTACCTACTTCCGCAATCAAGGTTGGTTGGCCTTTCACTGTCACTCGCAATGCCGATGACCGCTTCTATTTTGTCTGGTGTAAACGTGGTTGTACGCGTTCAGGTTCAAGGTTTGCACCTGAACTTTAATCACGTGAACGCGCGTACCTACATTCTTCGGCAAGCAGAAGAAGAAGGTACCCCACCACCACAACGATTGTGCCGCGAACCGACCAACCAATAAGTCGTCGTTGACGTCGTCGCCATGGTTTTAAGTGTAGCGACCTCGTTTACCCGCGAAATGTATGTACATAGGTACCTATAATAAAGCTGAGGGACTGGGGGGCAATTAAGCGAATACATACTGCTGTTGCTCTCGGTTGGTATCGAGACGTATACTTTTACTTTTCCCGCTTTTCTTCGCCGATGACCTACCATGATTTTATAATCGTTGATTCATGTTTTTTGGGCGTTTGCATTCCTTACGTACACTATTGCTCATAAGAGTTTGCAACTGTAGTGTATAGGAAATGAATTCAATTTACAGAAATGACTTTATCACTGCGAGAAGTTGTTAAAACAATATGCATTGAATTTAATCATTGAAATGCTAAAGTTTGTTTAGCTAACTTAACCAGATGTTCTGTAGTCCTGGAAATGTTGATTGGTTTTTGCAGGTTACATTTACATTATTTTGTTCCTATCTCAAACAGAAATAATACTAGTTTATGGTACAATACAGTAACTAAAATAATAGGTTGTCTAAAAAGTATTAAGCTTTGGAGGTCAAAATTGAGAATACATTTATTATAAAACAACATTATGAAACCATATATGGACCATTTTGTTTGATGACCTTCTGCCATTTTTCGCTATAAAACATTCTGGTTTCTGGTAAGAAAAATTGTGACACGTGGTTTTTACACGCCTCTTCTGCCATTAACACCATTTAGGGAATTCTACAGAGACCGAAACAAATGATGCCAGGTCCGGGTGGATGCATTAAAACCTCCCAACCAAGTTTTCTCAATTTCTGACGAGTCGTTAATGATATATGTGGTCTGGCATTGGCAGTCTGGTATACAACACCTTTTCTGTTTACTAGTTCCGGACATTTCTTTTGAATTGCCAGGTGCAATGACCCTAATTGTCGACAGTACAGTTCCGAATTTCTAAACACTAAACACACAGCGTGACACCTGGGCGTCAGTGTGGGCTTTGCCACAGACTCGCTTCGATCACGATCTTTTGCGCACATTGTTGTCGTAGGTCTTCCGCTTTTCATGACTCATGATCAACCGCTTCAGAACTGGCTCGATTTCGTTATGCATCAGTAGAGATTCGCAAATAGAAATTCGATCGAGTAAATTTCTTTGAGTCAGATCATGTGGCGAGCTTCTTTTTATAACCAACTTTTTTCAAATGGTTTAACACTGTTTGGTGATAGATGTTTAGGCCATTGGAAATATCATGACTGCTTACATGCCGGTTTTGCTTGACTTTTGCCAGAATATCATCCTTTTTCTGTGATTGGTCCCACTGCGAGGAGTATCTTGAACATCGAAATTTCCAGAACGTATCTTGCTCATAAACAGCACAAATTTCTTTACGGGCCTGCACAGCATTTGCGCCTTTATCGAAATAAAATTGTAAAATATAGCGCAGTTTTACGAAAAGTTTACTTATTTTCACGGTGCAATATTTTTCGTGTGATTATAACCACACTGCGGATCGGCGGCCGCCTCTATCACTTCGCATAAACGCTCGTACAGAGTCATGCCGATTATGTCCGTCAGTCAACCCATTCCCCTCACCGCGCTCCACGCAAGTCAGTTGCCAATGCTTTCCGTTCGATGCCTCAACGCCGCTGATATATTACATTTAGATTGAGCATCTGTAGTCAGACAAACATACACAGGTAGTATTGTCCGACTGTGTACCGCTTTCCTTAACGCATATACATGCCGCGTTTGGAGGAATGTATCGTGCCCCACTCTGTCTCAAGCGTCGCCGATCCGCAGTGTGATTATAACAATTCCAACATTTTTTCCACACCTACTAGCTTTAACTGTCAGCTGTCAAATGACGTTAAGCCTTACCCACTGCGACTTATATCCTTGAGGCTCAATACTTTTTAATATTAAACAAACTGACAATGTAAACTTTAAAAAACCTTTGAGAAATAATTAATATATTGGCGTTCGTCGGCAAGGTGTGAAAAATGCATGTATTTTCTTGGTTTTTCCCCGACGTAATTAAATTTTTAATCAATGAAAAGAAATTTCAGTTGAAATTTCTTTGACAAATGTTCAACATGAGGACTCACAGTGTACAGTTGTCAAACGCCTATTTCAAAAAAAAATGCTAGTACATTAGTGATTTCAAAGACTACTGGAGATTTTAAAAAGAATTAGCTGAAATGTGGGCAAAACATCAGTACTCAGGCCCGGCAGTATGTTTGCAGTTTGACGGATATGGAATTGATTTTCGCTTGATAATCAATGTTGTTTATAACAAAATCTACTTCAAAATATAGAAAAGCAACAATTTCAATGTCAGCGGGTAAAGAATTACAAAAACATTACTTACAGGATTATTATCCTGTGCAATATTCACAATTTTAAGCGTAAATAGATTTCAAGAATCTTTATAATTGATCCCTAAATCACATTTTTCTAACACCAGTGATTGACAGGCCGTCAATTGGCAGTGAGCTACCTCATGCGCATTATCTGCCCCGCAGCAATTCGAACGATGTTTAACGTACAATTAACATTATGCAGGACAGATGGTACTACAGCTTCTTCTGTTTCATGATTAAAACTGTCGTGGATGCAGGTTTTGTTAAGAAAAATCTAATAATTAAGTTAATTAATGCAGGGATCAGAGGAAATAAAATTGCATCTAGTATTTCTTATTTTAATTTTAAGTAATTATTAATTAAAATAATCATTGGCGTAAGGTAAATAATATAAGATTTTTCGATATTTTTTACAAGTAATTAAAATGTTAATATTTTTTTGTTCTACATTAAAAAAAAGAAGATACTAACAGTGATTGTGATAAGTTTTGTTACAATAATTACGTACAATTACTTTTTAATATTTGATACCTGCTACTTGCAAAATATTTATATAATCACTTTTTGTAACACATGCTACAATGAATAGAATAACATGAATAATACATACTTTAACCTAAAATTTACTAAAAAATATTTATGAAAACTTTCATAGTCACATTTATTCCATTGTATTTTATTAGTAATTTTGGTATTTCTAATATTAAAGATATGAGTTATACATTGTGCAATAATTCTTATAATATAACATATACTGTTGCGCTTTTGCGCAGAACTACTTGCCCGCTTAATTTTAAAAAACATTTTATTAAAAAATTTGGCTTTCCCTAAAATAATAAGAGATATATGTAGTAAATTATATTAAAAGATTCTCATGGCTGGTAATATCTATTTTTTTGAGTGCACACTTTATACCTCGCCTTAGTTCTCTTATTCATATTCCTAAGTGCTTACCGGAACAGTTTATAGAAAGCCTCTGCAAAATTAATCTTGGAGTTTTTCATAAATCCCAAATTCCTCTTTCTAGCTCAAACTCGCGTGAGCAATAGTGTATATCAAGCTTGTTGGGCCGGTATCCGTGGCCGCAAGGTGTTCTTTCGTAATCGCCGCCGTTTCTTCGGTGGTAATCTGGTTTGACGTCTTGACCTAGCAGTGGAATTCTCGCGCTACGCTGAATCAATTGCGGTTACCGTTTTATTGAATGGTGCCTTGCATGTGGCTATCTATATGTATGTATCTAGTAGCGTTTGCTTTGTTAATAATTCGCTTCACGATCGGATATGGTGTATGCTCTTGCAATGCCTGCTATTGCATGTTGCAGACTTTTTCGTTTATCGGTTGATGGAAAATTGATCTGATGGAATGTGAGTACTTCACGTCAAGAGATATATGATTCTTCTAAGTTATTCAGCAAGTGCACGAATATTTCAAATATTTTATGAAATCAACTAATACTGATCATTCAAACAAGTACTTTTGCATGTGTCAGTTAAGTACGTATCTCTTGAGGAAGTAATTATTTATACTAAAAAAAGTTTCTGTTTCTGGGTAGTTTGGAAAGTACTTAAGATGAACATTTCACAACTTCAAAATGTCTTAAAGGAAAGCGATTTTTTTTTGTAGTTGCGTATAATGTGTTATTGTAATGCACCAATTGTAGTCTCAATAATATCTAATCATCATTTTAAATTTGGAATATATAGTAATTTTCTAATAGTTAGAATGTATCTTCAGTAGGAATAGGAGTACAAAATGAATTAACTTAATATATCTTATTTATATTATAAAACGTGCCATTGAGAAAGGAAAAAACAAGCTAAGCAACTCAAAATATCCAAGTTTGGTTACCGGCCTAGAATAGGAAGCCATACCTTTAGCAGGTTTGATTGCAAGCAACGCTGATCAGGTTTAAATAACACCCAGTAACCCAGACACCCAGAACTACCTTGTAACTTTGTTATAGTTTTAATGGTCCCAGCAAGTTCTTTTACAATCGTTTTGAACCTGCTGGCGTTTCAGAATGTGAAGCAATGTGATTTGCTTACTTCTGTAGCAATAAGAGTATCTTTATCAAGTACTCTCATTCACACATGTTACTATATAACACATAACATTTTTGTTTTGGAACAGAATTTGAAGTAATATTACTTAGTCTCAAGGATTATGAAAATTATTTTCGGAAAAAATATATATTGGAGGGGGGGGGGACCGGGTACCCGTTATATATTTGTTCCGAAGATAATATAGATAATCCTTGAGACCATGTAATATGCCTCAAATGGTGTTTAAAAAAATATATCTGTATACAGTTTCCGAGATATTTACAAAAATTTAGAAATCGTGCAAATGTCCAAAATTGAACATCGGGCAGTGATAAAATTTCTCACTTTAGAAGGAAAGATACCGTCCGAAATCAAAGAGCAAATGAATATTGTTTATAAAGACTGCACCATCGTATGCCATAGTTAAATGTTAATGACAATTGTTTCGTTGGGGCAAAGAATCACCTAAAGATGATCCACGCGATAGCGGGCCCGTTACTGTAGTGACACCAAAACACCATCAAATAGGTCGAGGAAGACGTATTGAGTGATCGACGGTTGGAGGCTAAGGAGATAAGGGAATAAAAGGGATTTCAAAAACTTGTGTTTTGAAGATCCTCCACGAGCATTTGTATGACAAAAATTAGCACAAGATGGGTGCCAAAATTGCACACCGCAGTTTAGAAGGAACAACAACAACACGACCATTAACCAAATAGTGACTGGAGATGATGGCATTGGAAAGGCGAACCCACAAAAAAGGTGATGGTTGCAATTTTTTGGGGCAGCGAGGGCATCTTCTTAATCGACTTAAAAGAACGCAACACTACAGTAAATGTAGTATGCTATGCCGACTTGCTACGCCAGTTAAGACAAGCTATCATCGAGAAGCGCCGAGGAAAGCTGGAACGAGGTGTCTAGCCCTCGCACGACAATGCTCTTGTCCACACAGCTGCAACCTCGAAGGCTACTGTGCGCCAGTGCGGATTCAAGAAATTCGATCATCTACCATATAGCCCCCACCTTGCCCTAAGTGACAATTTTTTGTTTTCACAATTAAAGCTGCTAAGAGGGAGAAAATTTAACACCGATAGAGATCCGTGAGGCAGTTTTAGAGTACTTTGAGGACAAATAGCCATCGTATTTTTATGGTGGTATTGAAGCGTTAAACGATCTAAAAAGCATATTGAAATAGCAAGCTTATAATACCGGATCGCACCTTATAGTTCTACTTAAGGAGTGGATATACTGACCGTGGTCGTCGAGCATCAATGTATCGTTATAAAATTCGTGTAAAATGGCATATTTTGACTAAGAAAAAGCTTTTACTAATTGAGAAACATGCTCCAAAACAACAACATCCGCCGAAAGTCTAAATTACATAATGTAATACTTTTAGATTTAAATACATATAGTTCATGTAAGCTAACTAAACCTCCAGAGTACAATTATCGATTTCTAAAAGAAATTCATCCAATTAAATCCATGCAACATCTTTTGCGGTTTACTTTAATTGTGTCGAGCTTGCGCGCATAGCGTTTTCCGCAAACGACGCGTTGAGGTGAGTCCGCATAAAGGATGCGGTACGAAAATGAGATAGAAATTAAGTTTTTACGTGTTCGGGCGCCGTTCGACGGCAACGGTCTCGTTTACAAATGAGTATTTGTTGTCCCTAACAAAAGACGTTTTGTTCAACGAACATCACAACAGTTCCGGGCCCTAGCGTGTTCGCGGCGATCATTAGCGCAGAACCCCCGCTAATGTGTCCTTATGTTGCGAAATGATGGTGCTGTAGCGACAACAATCACGCCTTGTACCTACTCTCCCAAGATTCTCCCATACCCCTCACTTCGTTTCCGTAAACGTTTGTCGTCCTCTATTTTAATGATAGATAGATGTAAAGTTACAGATTTAGTGTAGGAGTACAATATATCAGATATCAGATATTAAGTATTAATTAAGCCACGAATCTGTGCTAGTTGTACTTCAGTATATTCTGTAATTCTTACATCTGTCCGAACCTAAATAATTTTTTTTAACGAACTCCACGGCCGAGTTCGTTAACTTATATATAAAATGCGCAACTTTGATTAAAGATAGATAGATAGAAAGATTTATTCCGTCTTTTTACAAAAGGTTCACAATCGTCATCAATATTTCACCAATTTGGTGGCAACTAATGGCAGCATTAACCTCAAATAAAAATGTAAAGAAAAACCGAATGAAAATTAGCCATCCAAAAGATAAAAATAATAAATTCATAACAATTCTTAATATGTAAATATTTAATAACAAAATTACGGCATCTATGAACCAACCGCCAAACTACACAACCTAAAATTGCGCTTCTAATTTCAAAACTAAAGGGATGTCTACATCAAGAAACTCGAAAACAAATGAAAATCTGATGAACCTATGAGTTTTTTTTACATTATTTTCACTTGTACAATACACTCATGGGATTTGATTCGATCGTCCTGACTCAGCCTGTATTTAAAAGAAGTTGTCCTAACCTAATCAATTCCAACAAAGATAACGTGAAGAAATAACAACGATCGATAAAATAGCTAAAAATAAGGGAAGGTAATAGCGAGAACAAAGAACGAAAATATTGAAAATGCAGGATTTGGTACAAATACAAATTTTTTTAGTAACTTTTTTATAATTTTTTTAGTAAATAATAAATATGAATAATTTACGCTTTTAGAAGTGAGATTTGACAATTCGACAATCGTTATGATTATGCTGCCTAGCAACGAGCTCATTGAATCAACTTGGCGTCCCAGGAGACACTATAGCGCTTTTTTCTGGTCAACTTCACATAACAACAAAAATAGAGCCAAAGCCAAAGTTTGTAGGGTCGGGTTCTGATGGTATCCATTCCTAGTTTGTTAGACTTTGCGCTAGAACTCTAAATGTTCCATTATATATTTTACTTAATAAATCACTTAATGAAGACATTTTTCCCACTTTATACATAGAAGGGAACGTTGGTCACGTACGCTAGTACCTAAGGGTGGTTCTGTGGGTGATGTATTAAATACCGTTTCGTCTTCAAGCAGCGTGTATTTTGAAAATTATTTGATGATATCAATGGTGTTAAAATTAAAAACCAGATAAAGGATATAACAATTCCTCAACAATATATGGATTTTATGAAAAGCGACGAACGATAACAAATCTGTTGGAGCATAGTCAATTTTTGTGTGTGGGTGTCGATTCATCTGGGCAGGTAGATCTTATATTTACCAGCTTATTAATTAATAAATTGAAGTATATTGGTTTTCATGGGGACTTACTCAAGTGGATCGGTTCGTATATTAAATGCAGTATAATTCTTCGTAATTCAATTCATAATGCATATCTTGTACCATTGTTACCATCGGTATCACATTTTATGATTATCCCACACATTTATTTGATTTTTGTTGGCATCTTCTCATTCACTTTAGTAATTTAATGAATTTAACCTATAAGAACTTGCGATTTGGACAACACGAAGTGCGGATATCCTTTTTTTACCTTCGTTAATTGTTTGTAGCACCTAGGCGTTTCATATGTGTACTGGTGGACACTTTTAAGTGCTTTTGGCTTTCTTGATAGTAAATTTTGCCTGATTTTATTCACTGCCCAGTAGACAATTTTATATGTAGACCTAATTTTGTTGGTTTTTTTTTCATGAATTTAAATAATTAGTAACTATTTCATTTAATTTGGATATACTTTCTGGTATTAACTTTGCTACTGGAAATTGAATATTTTCTATGTGAGTGTTCACAAAACGTCGCGAGTTACTTTAAATCATCGATATCACTTGGTTCTTGTCTTGTTTATGTGTATCGCTGGTTACATTTGCTGTTTTTAATCTTATTAAAATTACCGTGTGGTCTCCTGATGGGATGGTAAGTGGCGCATATGAGTACAGTTTCGACTTTCGTTTTATTTACGAATCCCCCGTCTTCAACCCATATGAAGGAGGACAGGTAGGTGATAGGTTGATGGAAATCGATGAGCAAAGTACTGTGTTCGTAAATTCGTGTCATGCCGTTACGAATAATAGCGTAGTTAGAAAATTTGAACTAGCGTTCTTGTAAATGGTCCAATTTTTCGTTTGTTTTCCAAATGATACGTTTTTTTCGCTTCTTATCACATATGATGTACCGGCTATCTGACAATGAGTCAATCCTTTCGAGACTCAAAATCACTTCAATAATTTAGTTGTTCTGATATGTATCAGTTAGTTTATTGTGAGAGTGATTTAACGTTCATTTTCGAGTTTGTACATTATTTTGTTAGAAAATGCCACACATTTATTCAAATTTAGACTTTTGTAATGGGATCGTTAACGGTTTCCACGTAAGAGAAATCCAGGTGAAAACGTATTTATCAGAGTTTTCAACAAATTGTACCGAGACCAGAATGTTTCCCAGTGCTGAACGAGCTACTCGACAGGGTTTAGAAGAGGTAGAAAATATTCTGGATTTACTAGAAGATGTAAAGATCGGCTTACGATACTCACTTGGGCATTCCACAAAAAAGAATAATAAACACACTCCACGAGCAAGGTTTATATTCATACTATATTCAGCGTATACAACACCTACAACCGAAAGATTATGCTGAGCGTATGAAATTTTGTGGGTGGATAAATAATGATCGTCGTGTTTTACCGCGCATAATTTTTACGAATGAAGCAACATTCGTGACATCATTACTAATTCGTAAATTTGAACTTAACATAGTCTGGCTCTGGGGTACAGATATGAGATTTTTTACACTATTTTCACGAGTACAATACACTCCTGGAGTTTGGTCCGTTCTTTCCGATTCACCGTGTATATTGGTTTTGGTAGATAATATTTATGTTGTCACTTTTAGGATGGTCTTGGTACGAACCAGGCAAAATTACTGAGTCAAAGTTCAAATATTTCCGGTTGTATGAGGACAGTATTCGCTAGATTCCACTTCGCTGTAATTTTTACCATATTCTACTTTGTGATAGGTTGAGCAGCCTCTGTTTTGCTCTTCGGCAATTAAGAGATATTGTTAATAATATCTTGGGCACGCATCAGATACGGCATAGCTGTTTGGGGAAGCAGTAGTGTCAAAAGAAAATCATACGTGTCATGATACGTCTTAATATTAGCCAGTCATGCGGAAATCACATTAAAAGTCATAATTTTCTGACCGTCTTTGGAATTTATATTTATGAAGTTTTACTTTTTTGTTTCAAAAATCTTTTTAAACACCAGTGTTTCGAGCATGTTTACAGCACCTAGCTGAAATTCACCGGAAACTTTTGTCACAATACGGGGACAGTGCTTTATCTCGTAAAAGCGTTTTTAACAAAAAGAAGGAGCTGGACGGCCGTCAACCTCGACCACCGACAACAACATTCAGCAAGCTCGAGAGATGGTTACCGCAAATAGGCGAGTTACCATAGATGAGGTTGCATCTTCTATAAACAAAAGTCTCCGGTGAATTTCAGCACCTTTCACACCCTCTTACCACAAAAATCGGATCACTGCTCGCTGTTCCTTTTTGGTGCAAACTAATAGGGGAGCTGACATGCTTATGCTGTTGTAGCTAGCAGACAAATGACGCGATCGTGATTAAATTCCGCACACATGACCTCAGAGGGGCCGACTCAACGCATGCGCAAGCGGGCGCCACTACGATAACCTTCAAAGCTTGTTATGGCGAAAGTGTAGATAATATTTGACTTACCCTCGTATATATGAGGTGCATTCAAGTTATAACACATCCGATTTTTTTTCTCAGAACTGAAAACAGATAGAAATATGGGGCTTGTTTTAAAATAAGCGGGCACCCTTTGTCAATGCGTGACAGAGATGGCAGCACTGTATGACATACAGAACCTTTAGAGGCAGCGGCGAGAGTGAGAACTGTTTTTGATACTTCAAGTGGCGACGTTTTCGTTACAAGATCAGCATGTGATCATTCGTTTTCTCGATTTGCGTGGTGTGACACCGATAGAAATTCATCGCCAGTTGAGTGAGACATGTGGTGATGGTGTCATGGATGTGTCTAACGTGCGTTCGTGGGTGCGACAGTTCAAAGAAGGCAGAACGTCGTGTGACAACAAACCAAGACAATCTCGGCCTCGCACAAGCCGGCCTGACGACATGATCGAGCGAGTGGAGAAAGTTGTTTTTGGGGATCGCCGAATGAGTATGGAACAGATCGCCTCCAAAGTTGGCATTTCCGTGGGATCTGCGCACACAATCCTGCATGGTGCATCAGGTGGGTGTCACGAATGCTGACAGACGAAGTGATTTCTCATGCGCCCTACTCACCTGACCTGGCTTCTAGCGACTTTTGGCTGTTTCCAATGATGAAAGACACTCTGCGTGGCCGCATATTCACCAGCCGTGCCGTTATTGGAATCATGGCGTTGACGTTGTGAAAAATGTGTAGGGCTGCAGGGAGATTACGTCGAGAAGTGACACAAGTTTCATAGTTTTCGTGTGATTAGTTGGCGAGAAAAAAAATCGGAGGTGTTATAACTTGAATGCACCTCGTACATGTTGTAGTAGATTACATTGACGTATGCAACTATTTCCAACGTCAAAGTAGTTTTCTTCCATGTTAGGTACGCATTTCTGGGTTCTTTATTCATCGAACAAAATTGAAAAATTATAAGTTTATGCAGCAATAAAAATATTTGTTCAATACCTGTTTTGGTTATTTTAATTTAAGCGAAATTTAAATGTAAAGATAATTTGATTACGAGATATTTTAGTACACGCGAAACACCTTCTTAGAGTTAACACAATAAAAATTCCCCGTAATTGCACCCACTTTTCTTTAGAGTGCAAATGCCGACACGTATTTTATCTTAACCTTCATACAAGAAACATTTCTTTTATTCCTACATTATTCTCCCCTATTTTTTTAATGCCAAGATATTATACCCTTGTATGTAAAACGATATCGCGTAAAACGTCTACTAGCAATATACAGAAAGAGAGAACGCCGCACACAATGCATTACCATGTCGGCAAACATTTCCTCTCCACTATAAAAAGAATTAGGTTAAATACATTAAATACAATGGAGGCACTAAATGGCCGTCTGTGTTTAAATTTCAGATAAGTTGATAAGGAAAGCGGTGGTTTCAAATATACCTATGGCTGTGTCTACAGTACTAAGGAATAGACCGGCATTTGTTACTGAAATATATTACAAGAACAAGAGTATGTAAAACCTTCGATGCATATGAGTTTGTGCGAAATGCAGGGCAAACTTGCTCTCTGAAGCAGCCTCAATCGTGTGGATCCGACCTTTGGTTTACAAAAATTAGAGATTAGAGGGACATACGAGGGGAACCCTAAACATTTCCAGAAATTACCACTAGATGGCATTTGCCGTATGTTTGAATATGATTTTCTTAAAATTTGACATTTAGTGTGATCAACACCATTGACAGAAAAACAATCGGCTAAGTAGTTTCGTTTTAATAGCGTTTCAAAGAAATCAATTTCGTGAAATAATGGAAATTTCTCGCGAACATTTTCGTGCGATAATTTCTTACGATTTTAAATGTGGCCTAACTCAATAACAATGCATCGATCGACTTAATTTTGCTTTTGATGATATGTCACCATCCAAAACCACGGTTTATGACTGGTTTGTAGAATTTAAGCGTGGACGTACTAGCCTCAGTGACGAATTTCGTGAAGGTCGTCCATCAACTGCTGTTGTTCCAACAAACATCGAAAGTTTAACCAGAATTGATGAATTTATTGGCGTCCTAATCCTGCTTTATTTTTAATCGCGATGGCGATTGTTTCTTTCCACGGCAAATTTTGATGATATCTACCCAAATATAATCTAACAAGGAATTTTGATGAATAAAGTTATTTATAGATGTAGCATGAGAGAATGAATGTGGTGACGCTACTTGATGACTCAAACTAGACGAGTCTGTGATAGACAAACCCTCATGACAAACCTAAAAATACAAAAACTTCTCGACGTAAATGAAGATACCTTAATGAAACATATTTAATGTACGAAATAATGTTAGAAATGCCTTTGAATTTACGCTGTTGTTTGTTTTAGGAGAATTCTACATTAATTTTAAAGAATTGCGAAAATAGGTAAATTAAAAAGGAGAGTAGTTTTGCCTTCGATCCACTAAATCATTTATCTGGACTTAAATTAATTTTATAATACCCCCGCTTCAAAGCCAGTCGGCCTGGGGAAAAATCGTGGCTTTCGAAAAATTGCTTTTGTCCGCCAGAGGGATTTTCATTACTATCGGGTGGCTATCCTGAATACCCTATACGTTTGAGACTGACAGCTGATATTTTCGAAGTAAATATTGAACATAACAGTAGGTACATGCTATAGCGGCTGTAGAAACATTATTCCATACAATTTGAATACGCTGTAGAAGTGCCATGTCTAGTATTTTACATCCGTCTCTATTACATACATACGTATTTACAACCTTTCACAGGCCATTAACTCTTGCATTTGGTAAGAACGAGAATACATCGCCACAATTAATATAATTCGACGAGACGTTGACATTAAAAGGATGAGTTCGTATCGCGCAATAATAGAAACTGTATAAATTTTGAAGCATCAAAATAAAGGTATTGCAACATTCCTTCAAGAAAGTCAATCATCGCGTCTGACAGCGTAAAAATCCGATATACCGCGCGCACAAACAGCACGCCCAACATATCGGACAAAATTTTATTAGAAACGAATAAAATCCTCGGTGACACAGTAAAAGTTTTACGAGGCGAATTTCGATACAATGCCATCTGCTTTAGAATATAAACACGATTCCCTTTGCTTTTGATCTCAGTTATAAACCGATTCGTTTACACAAAAGAAAAACTGTTACACCGTACCTTCTTTTTCTTGTTGCCGGAGTTCTTTCGTCTCCCATCTTCTTTCTTTAAAGCCATTTACACAGGAACCGGGTTGTTCTTTGAATGAATAAGGCGCGCTCACCAAGCCGGCCCATTTGATTGGTAAATTTTATATTTATTACGACCGACGCTATGTGTAGCTGTTGATCAATACTAGACTACTCAGAAATAGCGAGCTAAGAAAATGTGCACACAGGAACCTGGAAATCTCGTTTTATGTAATATACATGGAACGCCACGGCTTTTTAGTGCTGTTCCAGATAAATTTTTGAATTTAGGTCGTATGTGGTTCAGTGGTTGTATTGCAAAATATACATAGATATTAAATTTATGACTAATAAAACGCTTTCGTAGTTTTCGACATTAAAGTTGTTTGTTGAATTATTTTAGGATGATTTTCGGCTTGAGATATTTAGTTTTCCAGAAGAGAAATGCCTACTAGAAATATGTTGTTTTATTTCTAATCATTAATTCAAGTCATTTGGTAAATTTCTTTGTACGCCATGTATTTTTATCGCACTCAATAAAAAAAATCAAATTGAACATTTCTAACAGCAAGGCTAATTGGGTGCAGGAGCAATGTTTTCGTTATCTAGTATCAAAGACCCTTTAATGTGGATAAAAAAATAAATCAAAATCTTTTTAAAGTCAATTGTATAAACAAAAACAATGAAAATTGTGATTTCTAAATGCCCACCAAAACATCCATCTTATTTATTTATACGTTTCTCACAAGAAATATAATCTCAAAATATTGTGAACAGAAAACGAATATGGAAAATTAAACTCCTAAAAGTTATTCTAAATACTATGTTGTGGCCTTATGCCAACCCACCATATTTATACCGTTGCCATCCAAGAGAAAAAAATATGAACGTAATTTATGATTACAAACTATGAAACGTAATAGTGGTTTATATAAAAATACAAGGGAATTTGTTTGTAAAGATCAATTTAATGTGAATGGGTATATTTATACAGACTTATTACTAACCTGGGCAAATATGCGGTAACAGCCAGAGGCGTGGCGAGCGCATAAAATTTTACACATAAAATAGAAGGTAAGAAATAAATTATAAAACGTGCTGAAACACTTACCGTTTTAAAAGTCTTCCGTGAAATTACAAACTGGGTAATATCTGTTAAATATTTGAATCATTAGTTATATTTCCACAGCTGTTTCAGTCAAGTAAGTACGACGTGCGGAATAAATGTTTTTTAATGCCGAAAACGACCGTTCGACATCTAGCGATGTTATATTTGCATATTTAAAATAATCTTTGAAACAACTTAATGCATCTTCACACGCACCTTCACAAATTTGTCTTAATATAAGAAAATCGGAGTCTTTCTCTAAAACACTTTCAAATTTTCGTATTACACACCAATTTGTTTGGCCTTCTACAGCGCATAACTGTGCGTGAACATCATTCACAATTTGAACAGAATCCACTAACGATATCGAAACATTTTGTAATTTTTCTACTCCTTCCGCTAGTCCGAAGTAATTGTTGTGAATAGTTTGTAAATCTCTTTTAACCTGACTATCTTGAAACATTTCCTGCCTTTTCTTAATTGCTGCAGCTTCTGCCGGATAAAATTTTAAAACTACCTTCTTTACTTGATCAAAATATTTATCGTAGTAAAACGCAGCCTGCAACCATGTTCCCCAACGTGTAACAATCGGCTGTGGTGGTTCAGGTAAATCAGGACACAGTTAGTCGGGTACGTTTCGGGGACTTTAGAAACACTGCCTTTGTACTAGCAATCAATGCATTTACTAGTGGAAAACATGTAGGAATCGTTTGTACCGCAAGATTTAGAGTATGGATTTTACACGTTATATGTAAGAAGTTACCACTGTGTTCTTTAAGAGATCGGTCCAAAGAACGCATGTTTGCGGCACCATCACTCATAAACATTACAAGTTGCTTAGTTGAAACTTCAAATTTGTTCAATGAGTTCAACACCACCTTTAAAATCTCATCGGCAGTACAATTTATAACTCTCGATGTGGTTCCATTGTACGTACCATTACATTAACCACAGAATGTTTTTGACGATCTGTTGTTTCGTCCACACACAACCACAGTTTTTTTATCTTTCAATTCCGTTTTCATTCTTTTTTCTATATGTTCACGAGCAAATGGCACTACATTTCGTATCGATGTCCGTCTAGATAATTTGCAGTCCGCATATTTATTCCAGAAGGAAACAAATGCTTCTTTGTCTAGTAAACGAAACGATAGATTACATAAAATAAGAGTAACACATAAATCAAATGTAAATTTTACCTAACTGCGACATTTTTAAAGCAAACATAAGCGTACAATTACGAAATAAGTTACGACAGCCTACATATACACAGAACTACTCGCATACAGCATCGATTTAGTACTGACGCTGTGAACGCGTGAAATAAATAATCGCCGACTCCGCACCACATATCTGACTGTTACCGCTGTTTGCCCAGTCTACTTATTACAATATGCATTTTTATTTCGGATACGACGCTGGACATATTTACCACATTATAAGTAGAGCGGGCCAAGAGCGCCACGCGCCAGGTTCGCAATCAGGCTGCCGGGCGCATATATGTATGTAAACATAGGTAATTTAAATATGTAATTATTAGGACGAGGACCAAAACCACTGTCTATTACGTCGTGAAGACGCGCAAATATACACCTGCAGTTTGGGTGTTCGTTGATAAATAGGGCGTTGTTCACAGTGGGCCACTACAAAAAAAAAGTTCATTCATCGACGGCTACGAACTAACAGCGCGCTTATTCATTTACGGATGACGCGCTCTATTCATCAACAAATGACGAGTCTGCAGATGTTACGTTTGCACCACTTCGTGGCATACTAGAAACAAGCGTCGGTGTGCTCGCTTTAGTGATTATGTCTAACGTAACTATTAAAAATAAACGGCCATTACCTACGAAAGTTAATAAATTTCTTAGTGAATTTATGGATTTACGCTACAATGGGAGTACAATTTTCTGTAAAGTTTGTAAAAAGAAACTACTGTGCTGGAGCAAACGTGATTGTGAAAGACATATAAATAGCGCACACCACAGAAATAAAAGAAATGGTGTGTCACAACAACGTCAATTTCAATTAGAATTGCTTTTAACGTTTATGGTATGTGGTCTACCACTTCGTATACTTGATAAAAAAGCATTTCGAAAATTCTGGGGTACATACAATACCGAGTGGATACTACCATCTCGGACAGCGTTACGGAGAGATATTCCACGAATACGTGAGGACATTGAAAATCGAATTAAAGCCGAATTAAAAGATAAACAGCTGTGGCTATGTCTTGATGAGACGACAGATTGCAAAAAAAATTCTATTTTGAATATAATAGTGCGCGTATTAGATCCTATTAAAATTTTGCAATTCTATTAGCCAGCAGAAGATTAAAACATTGTACTAGTAAAGCAATTACGGCCGTAGTTCTCGAAACGTTACAAAAATTTCAAGTGTCGACCAGTCAACTGTTGTTGTTCATGAGCGATGGTGCAGCAACAATGTGTAGTGTAGGCCGTTCCCTTAAAGAAAAGTGTGAAGGACTTTTACATGTTACGTGTAAAGTCCATGCTTTACATCTTGTGGCACAAACTATTCGAGAGTGTTACCCGGAGGTGGATGCATTAATAGCAAACACAAAAAAAGTGTTTCTCAAAAGTCCTAAGAGGACTAGGGCATTCCACAGGTTATGCCCTGGTATTCGAGAACTACCACAGCCCATTCTTACGCGTTGGGGAACGTGGTTAAAAGCCGCTTTTTATTATAATGAACATTTTCAAGAAGTCAAATCCGTTATTTTGCAATTCGTCCCTGCCGAAGCTAGAGCTATTAGGATGAGCCAGAAGGGATTTCTCGATATTTCTGTTGAAACACATCGAAAGAATATTAGCAACAATTACAAAGGGTTAGTAGACGCGATAGAAAATTTGCAAAATTCTGGATTGTCGTTGGTAGAATCAGTGCAAGTCGTGGACGAAGTTAGTACATTGTTACACAGTATAAACGATGCAACAAGTGGACGAGTTTTAGCTAAGTTCGATAGTGTTTTAAAAAAGAATCCGGACTACACGAGATTAAGACAAATGTGCGATGGGGCATCTGCAGATTCCTTGACTAAGTCTAAAGATTATTTTAATTACGCCTGTCTTACTTCGATAGACGTGGAACGGTCGTTTTCGAAATATAAGAACATTTTTTCGTCTCGGCGAACATCCTTCACCGAGGCAAATGTGGAAACTTATCTGATGGTGCAACCTTTTAAACAAGCCTATCCGCATTATTAAGAAGGATAGAATTTATTTATTATATCTTTATTTACAGTTACATTATTAAGTACAACAGAATAAAAAAAGCGTTCAGTTTCTCAGTTATTTCCTTATTACTTCCCATTTACAACGCATACCGTTTTCAATCAAATAAAAAATCATAATGAAAATAAAAACACCTCAGCGTGTACATATATATATATATATATATATATCCGCTCTAATTACTAAACATTATTATTGCGTCAGCTTTTATTTTTTTACTCTTGTGTATTAATTTCGAAATATCACATATCTGCTGTGACTCACATATATGCTATTTACAATAAGCGGCCGTTGCGCCTGATTCCGATTCTGTTGGATGGCGCAATTTGGCCCGCTCTAATTATAAGGCATTCATTCCTCGTTTTAGTTTTATGTATCCAATTGCTTTACTAATAGAGCTGTCTCGTGTAGGTCTAAAATGAAAATAAAATTTCGTTAAATGGATTACCTCAACACTACTCGTAATGCCATAATATTTGTAAAACTTTGTTTGCCATAGTTGAATCAAAGTTGACACAAAGTTTTTTTCGTGTAAAATAAATTGTTATTGCTTCGGATTTGTTTTTTATGAAGTATATTGACTATAACAGAGTATGTGAAACCACGTTATTAAATTATTATTATAGTGAAGCGAACTTTTAATACATGCATAACCTAACACAAAATTAAAAAATGCATTATACCTCAGAAAACAAGTGTGGAATATCCTTATTGAAGTATTCCCAGATAGACTACGTTCAGAAATTGATTTAACAAAAATTATTAAAAAAAAAGGTGTCCCGGTCAAATCTGACCCGATCTTTGTATTACGAGTGTTGAAATACGAGTTAGTTATTATGGGGGTTAGGTGTTCTTTATGTTACTAGATCTACATTGAGAACATGTAAAATGACGGATATATTTACTTACATTTCTGTTTTATTACTTAACACCTCTAATTTCTGCAGCGTTAGAACATTCGTTATTTTTGTGAATTCCATCATAATGAATCTGCCTACCTTTGCTCTACAACAAATTCCTTCTTGGATATTTTCCAGACACGTTTATTTTGTACTACTTTACAATATATTGAGCAGTAGCGGCTGGTGATGACGTAAATGGGAGGTGAAGGACAATGCTTCGATTTCCTCGTGTATTTTTTGTCAAAGTCTCGTTCTTAACCTCCCATTTATATCACCAACAGAGACCACTTATTTTGAGAATGTAGCTTTCATATGTGTGTACCCTATTGTATTCGCGTATGGTGAATGAAAAGAATTTGTCTGTAGAATACAAAGAAAAATAGAGTGTAATCCGGTTACAGTGAACTTTGGGCAACTAGCCAAGTGTGGATACTATAACTGAGGTTCACTATATTCGAGGTTTAGGCAATGCCAGTTAGTGACGTAAGTGTAGCTACGAATTGTTATTAGAAACGGTTTTAATTGTAATAAGTGTCTACTAATTGGTATATTATCGGATGTTTTTGTGGAAACCATTTCGACATCTGATTTATTTTAGAGAGTTTCAATTTATAGCACCAATATTATTATTTTTTTAAAGACAATAAAAATCGCAGGTTTCCTTTTATTTACTGCCAAATCACAATTTGTGAGTCGATTTCGACTTCACTATATTAAACAGATCAGGATCACGCAGAGACAAACTTACATACTCTTTAAGAATTCCTGATACTGTAGAGCAATAAATAAACAAAACGGGGATTGCACCCACAAAATAGAACCTTGCGACGTGCATACGTACACTACCGGCCATAAGTCTTTACCCACCCTGAAAATATTATAAAAACAAGTGAATTACTAATTATAAAATAAATCTTTATTCTGTATTTATAACAATAACTTAAACAGTGTTAAAATCAATGTATTTGTCAACTCGCTGACAAAGATAATCATAAATTAACTTAAATTCGCGGTTCGTCAATATGACCACCTTTCGCATTTAATACAGCCGCACACAATCTCGGCATTCTTTCCAACAGCTCCGCCAGTGTTAATGGCTCTATTTTCCTCAACGCATCCTGCAGTTGCGCCCAAAGTATAGTTGTCGATGTTGGAGCAGATTGTCGAACCTCTCGGTCGAACTCATCCCACAAAAGCTTGATCGGATTGAGATCCGGACTTTGGGGCGGCTATTTCATTACGACAATTTTCTCTCTCTGCTCCAATTGTTCTAAATACTCACGGCATATCTTAGCAGTGTGTTCCGGATCGTTATCGTGCTGGAACACGAAGTTTTCACCGATTATTCGTGTTCCAGATGAAATGGCATTCCTCTCCAAAATCTCCCTATAGCCTTCTTTTCTAAGGATACCATCTATTTTTATCAAATCGCCCGTGGAAGTACCGCCAAAATGCACCCAAACCATTACTGATCCTCATCCATGTTTTATTGTTGGTACAATATAGGATTCAAGTGCTCGTTCCCCTTTCGATCTACGGACAAATGTTCTCCTGTTTGAACCAAAAGTGAAAAATTTAAACTCGTCGGTCCAGAGTACTTTCTTCCAATCTTCCAACGTCTAGTCTTTGTGCTCTCTTGCCCATGCTAACCGTTTTGCTTTGTTAGCTTTACGTAGTAAACATCTCCGCATAGCAATTCTTCCGTACAAACCACCTTGGCGTAAACGTCTCTTTACTGTGGTGACGCTAACTGGGTTTAGGCGCGACATATTCATTTCGGCAGCAATTTCTGGCGGCGTTTTTTGTCTATTTCGTTTACTTGTGATTACCATTGCGCGATCTTTTGCAGGTGTTGTTATTTTTGATCGTTCTGGTCGCTGTTTATCGGATACACTACCACTTGTTTGAAACTTTTTAACATTATAATCCACGATTCTACGGTCTAATTTCAGTAATTTATCAGCAACTTCTCGGTTACTTTTCGCGATGTTGTGGTACACCACTATTTGAGTACGCGTTTCTATCGATAATTCCTTTCTTGTTGACATTACTTTAGCGTTACTCGCTGATTTAAAATATTGTCACTGCTTGCAATACAAGAACTGAACGCAAACTAAACTTTTCCTTATATTGAAATGCTTGTTGTATCGTCTATTATCATATTTTATGACGGTCGTAATAAACATTTTCGAGAAAGCGGTCTTTATCTAATCCGCCTACCTGAACGTGTCTAGGCCGCAAAAAGGTTATTTGCGATTTTTTAATTTTAATCAGCTCATTACTAACGCTGGCCACCAGCGGTACCGCGCATCGGCGTAGAATCAGTTCGGACCGAGAGGAACGGTAGTATTACTTCGTCTGCGGAGCAGTACGGACATTTTCGCTGCCGGTTATTTGCGCAATTGTTTATCTGTCCTAGAAAAATTATGATTTCGTCAGCAAAACGACCGCGGTCGGACAAACTTCGAAAATTTATTGCAGAAATTCCAGACTTAATATATGAAGGTGCTAAAATTAAATGTGTAATCTGTAAAATCCCGTTAATGTGTTGGTCCAGACAACATTGTCTACGACACGTAATAGTGAAAGCATGTCTCAAAGAAATTGCGCACGAGACAATGAAAAATTTATATTTAATTTATGCGTTACGTTTATCGCATGTAATATGCCGTTTAATTTACTAGACAAGGAACCATTTATCTGCTTTTGGAATAACTATTCGGAGTGCAAATTACCAAGTCGAACATCGTTACGAAGAATCGCGCCATCTGCGCGCGAACATATTGAACAAAAAATAAAATCGGAGTTGAAAGATCAAAAATTGTGGTTATGTGTCGACGAAACAACGGATCGGAAGAAACATTCTGTTCTTAATGTAATGGCACGCAAATTGGAACCTCATCAATCGGCACCTTCAATTCTATTAGTTCCAAATGAATACAACAGTGTATTGCTGAAGTAATTTCAAAGTTAGTGTTAAATACATTGGACAAGTTTGAACTTTCAACAAACCAACTCTTGATGTTAGTGAGTGATGGTGCTGCAAACATACTTTCTGTAGGCCGGTCTCTTAAAAAGCATTCTGCTAATTTGTTACACATTACGTGTAAAATTCATGCTCTCAATCTTGTGGCGGATAGTTCAGAAATGTTATCCTGAGGTAGACGCTTTAATAGCGCATACCAAAGCAGTATTTGTCAAATCACCGAAACGTATTCGCGAATTTCACAGACTGTGCCCCCGTATACCATAGCCACCAGAACCTATTCTAACTCGTTGGGGAACATGGTTGCAGGCCGCGTTTTATTATCATAAATATTTTGACAATATTAAGAACGTGGTTTTACAATTCGATACAAAGGAAGCTGCCGCTATCCAGAAAAGCCAGTCGAAATTTCAAGATAGTCAGGTTAAAATGGATTTAAAAATCATTCGCAATTACTTCGGGCTAGCAGATGCAATAGAAAAATTACAAAATCCTGCGGTGCCGTTAGAAGAATCTCTACAAATAGTGCAACATGTTCACGCACAGCTATGCGCGATTGAAGACGCAAAAAATGTTTCTGTTCTAGAAAAATTTTAAATTGTTTTTGAGAAAAATTCTGATTTTGGCACATTAAGACACATTTGTGAAGGTGCGTCAACAGAATCGTTAAGTTATTTGAAAGATTATTTTACTTACGCAAATATTACGTCACTAGATGTAGAACGTTCGTTCTCTGCATATAACGTATTTTTTCCTCATGCCGTACTAGTTTTGCCGAAACAACAGTTGAACTATCTAATTTGCAGATATTTAACAGACATTATTCACTTGGTGATTTCACGGAGGACTCTTAAAATGGTAAGTGTTTGAGCACGTGTTATTTAATTTTTATTTAAAAGATGAGCGAAATTATTTGCGGCAGCAAACATCTCTATTAGCAGAATAACTCTAGTGGAACGCGAGGCCTGGTCGACTCTACGCTACTGCGCGTACCGCTCGTGGCCAGCTTTACTCATTACGTACACGCAGAACATTAGAGTGGAACTATAATCTATCTCGTATTTACAGTTTAATAATACAAACATTTTCATAGGGATAAAATATTGTTTATTTGAATAATCATCAATTATGCAGGTGGGTAAAGACTTATGGCTGGTAGTGTATATGTACTAACGGAAACTTTGCTTTTTGTACCCAGGAGAGCGAGTTGTAGGTCTTAAGGGAAATGTTAAATAACGATGATAAAATAAAATAATAAACATGAAGTGTTGGGCGCCACTGACCAATTTAAAGCGCAAAATGTAAAGTTATTATCATCCCAGGTCAAAAGAATGATTATAAAAAAGCACGATCTTAAGGTAATTAAAAAGAGGTTGAATGTAGTAATAAGAAAAAGAATGAAATTGAGTTAGCCATATAATTAAAACTAAATGTTGTTAAATATACTGTCAAACAGTATAACATATACGTATTAAATGTTAATTACTCTAATGCAAATTCCAAAATAAAACAAAAACCAAGGAATTAGATACAAAATCCACGTGCCTAGAAAGCAAATTAGTAGGCTGGAAAAACTATGCTATGTTGCATTAATTACGCAGGCAGGAGACAAGAAAACTATTTCAACGAATAATGAAAATTACTCAAACTAAAGCATAGCATAAAATCTAATATATAAGTAGTGCTTAATTCACTTACTTAAAAAATGAGAAAAATTCATATTTATTTCACATAAGTAGAACATGAAATAAAAAAAAAACAATCAGATTGTCGCTGCCACTGGTACATTTTGTTTGTGCAGCTAACGATGACGACATATGTACTTCTCATTTTGGGTGAGCTTTACAATGAAATTGCTAGCCATTACGTTAATGAATAAATCCGCGTTGTACGTTGACGGCGAATAATTTGTCTTTTAAACCTTAAAATTTATGGTCTTCACGACATTACCGTGTATAGACATTTCGTCTTGATGATGATGCGTCGCTGTCGGATGGTGCGTACATACCCACTATCATTAAACGTAAAATTAATGATGTTCCCTTAAAGGTAAAGGTACGTAGGAAAGGTAAACGGGCTGGCGTGTACATATATTATTTAAGCGCCAATTTCGCAAAGTACACCGAGACCATTACCACAAAAATATTAGTTTATATTTTGCGAATGTAAGTATGTATATATAAACGCATGTATATAATGTAGCAGATATGCCGTTTCCGAATGTATAAATGTACGTATATATACATAATAATGTGAATATTATCTCTGCATTTGTTAATGTAATAAGCAGAAATTTTAATATAACTGGAAAGTAAATATTGCAACTGTCAAGTAGTTGTCATGATAACAAGTGCAATTTTACAATTTTAATTACATTTTCTCATTGCTAGGGTTTCCATTAGAAACGACGCATTCGTAAATTGACATTTCTTTCAGGTGGCAGCCTTATTGAGTCTGTTATTTTGACATTTGCGCGTAACAGTGTCTACCATTTCATAATGAGACGATACACGTGTTCACAACGTTTACAAATTATTCAAATGTTTTATCAAAATTCATGTTCAGCTGCGGCTACTTTACGTGCATTGATTCCCATTTTCGATCGCTATAATCGTCCAAGTCAAAGAACAATTGAACGGCTTGTGGAAAAATTCGAATCAACATATTCACTTCACAACATTCCTGTACAGTGAGACAAAGAAGCGCAATGAGCGAAGAAAATATTGCAGCTATACGTCAGAGCGTTCATGAAGATCTAAATGTATCAATTCCTCGGCGATCTCAGGCACTGGGCATTTGCCAACACCAGTTTGTGGCGAATTTTGCGAAAAGATCTTGGTCTACGTGTTTGCAAATTTGCTTTAAAGCAAGAAGTTAAATCAAACGATCATTTATTGCGTCGCAGAGAAATTTAAAAATTATCCAGAATTTCATAAGAAAATCATCTGTAGCGATGAATCTTACTTCTGGCTTAGCGGCTTTGTGAATAAGCAAAACTGCTGCATTTTATGCGAAAAGCAGCTAGAAGCAATGCATGAAAAAGTATTATATCCTTTTAAACTGAGCGCGTGGTGCGCATTTCATGTTGAAGGAATCATTGGTCCTCATTACTTGCTAACGATGCTGGTAACTCCATTACTGTGAATGGAAATCGTTTTCCCTTAATGCTGACTGACTTTTTTTGGTCTAAATTGGATACTCAAAACGGTGTTACTTGCCACATTGCCTATCAAACAATTCACTTATTGCAGCACAAGTTCGATGAATCGATAATTTCCAGAAATGGACCAGTCGATTATTCTCCTCGCTCGTGTGATTTAACACCCCTAAACTTCTTCTTGTGGAGTTGTGTTAAGTCGCTAGTTTACGCCAACAGGCCAACAACATTACACGATTTGCAGTCAAACATTGAAACTAGTCATTTCTGAGATTCGGCCTGATTTATGTGAAAAAGTCAGGGATAATTGGATTCAACGGATTTATTCCTGTCAGTGCTCAGAAGGAGGACATTTGAATGATATTGTATTCCGTAAATAATGGTATTAAATGCGCTTTGCACCCAGTTCAAAATAATCTTAAATTTCTTAGGAAACCAGTGTTTTATTTTGCAAATAAAATGAAAAACTCTTTATTAATTGGCCGGGTATAATCATCCGAAAACGCCTTTTATAAAATATTTTGTTTAGTGAACTGAATTGCCAGCATTTTATTGTCCACGATCCCAAGGAGATAGGTATTAACATTAATTACCCTGGAATCGTTCTCACGGATGGTTCGCTCTTCTGTTCCGTGGTAATTCCAAGTTATTTCATTTGTTCCAATTACGAAGTGAACCAGGACCAGGGCATTTAATAATTAGACGCATACATACGATACGCGCACACGAATACCTTATGGACACGAAACAGTCGTACAGCTTCCAGGCTTTCACCGGGCCTCAAGTATACCGGTACCCCACCGCATCAGCATCATTAAAATACAAACATATTAATTACTAAACGCGCCGTAAATCACCTGCATTCCGTCGTGCCGAAATCGATAATTGACTACGATGAAATATGAATAAATAACGCCTTCGGGTTGGGCATAGGATCGGTGTATGAGACGATGATAGACTGACGGTGTGCGCGCGCGAAACCTTTTAAACATCATCAATCATTAGGGGCGTTTTTATAGTTGTTCCATTTCGGCGACACGTCGTTAGAACGTTGTTTATACTGTCATTTTGATTTCCTCGCGCTGTCTCCGCGAAATTAATCGTACGCGCCATATATAATGGCTAATAGATCTTTAGATGCATATACAGTCGTTTGCCATTAAATTAAGCCCGCTAAGAAATTATGGCATTTCAGTACAGAAAATAAGTTGAAAACTGTATTATTTCTGTGCAATGATAATAGGCGAAGATCGAGAAATACTAAATATTACAGTGGAACAAACAAAAATACAACAATGTGTGAATATTTAACATAACAATATATATTTTTTTCGTCCAGTTTGTTGATCCTTTCCGAATAATAGGATTGGTCCAGTTCTACAAAATAGGCATTCGATTCCGCAATTATATCCTCATTTTAATAAAATCTCTTTCCCGCCAATCATTTTTCCATGTAGGGGAACAACTAGTAGTTGGAACCTTAACTACATTAATTTTGCGACCACAACTCCAGAGGAATGAGCTGGTGCGCTATCGTGAAGGAAAAGGATTTCTTCGTGAGCAATCGTGGATGTTTTTCTTTCAAGTGGTCCAATAATGATGCGATAATATGCACCTATAATAATTTTACCCATGTCCAATTAGTCGATGAAGATGGCAATCCCAAAAAATACGGTTGCCATAGCCCTCCCAGCTGAAGGAACGATCTCTGCTTCCTTGGCTCTCTGCTGGCAACCCATTGCTTGGATCGCCCTTTGGTCTCAGGAGTGTAGTGGTATATTCATGTTTCGTCTATATTGACCAAAACGACATCTAAAGTCCTGTGGATTTCGCTGAGGCAGCTGCAAACCGTCCTTGGAACACGCTATAGGATCTCGTTTTTGGTCAACTGTTTGCAATTTCGGCACCTTTCTCATATTCAAATGTAGGTGCAAAGTATTGTGTACCCGTTCACTCGAGATGCCCACAACACTAGCAATTTCACGCGTCTTCACTTTTGCATCACCCATCACCAGATCATGGATTTCGTCGATGATTTCTGTAGTAAAATCTTGTTCCAGTACACATTTTCCTAAATATTTTGAAAAGTATCCATTTTAGATGGTTAGTGAATATGTTTTTTTTTTTAAAAGAGCAATTTGATAAGAAAAAGAATAATAGGTGGTTGCATTAAAAAAAATCGAGTTTTGACACTGAAACAGTTCACTAAAACCCTTACCACAACACTTAATTCGTACTGGACGCACGTTTCGATAGCCAAGCTATCAGCATCAGCAGCAAAACTGAACTGTTCAGTCTTGCTGCTGATTCCAGTGCCACAGTTTTAGAGTATCCGTTTAGTTTGAGTTTTGACACTTTCCTCATTTAAAAGTTTAATTGTAATTGATGGACACGCTCTAAGGGGTTTTCAACTCTGCAAAATTTCAATTTTCCAACTTAAACATAGTTAGAAAAGTTCATAAGCACTCGTCCATTTGCCAAAAATTTTCAAAAGAAAGTAAATATTTCAAATATGTTTAGAAATAGCAACACAGTTGTTACATCAAACAAACCTTAAAATTGAATTAGGAATTCGAAAATGTAATAATATATAGAGTGTTCTATTTAAAATAAAAAAGCTAACAATTACTTCCGGTATAACCGGAAAACTTAGATTATTGGAAATATGTTAGTTCAATAGTACATGTAGGGTTTAGTATATTGTTTTCAGAATTTTCCAATGTATAGTCTTTCATATATCAATCGATGCAGTTCCTCATGAGAGAGCCTGTATAATTTATTCTTGAGTGTACTTAGTACGTATTAAGTATAAAAAAATTGCACATTACTTTTAAATGTACTACAACATGCATTTGTATGTGATCCATGTTTTACTTATTTTATTAAGCATTGAACTCCTTGTTTCAGATATTTGATAGTAAGTATTAGATGAAGTATTACGTACGTACATATGTAAAATTTATAACCTTCCCCATCACGAACCAAAGCAAGTGTTTGCTCATTTATTCCACAAAGCGTATTTGATGTTTTAATCAGTTACATATCTATTTTCCCCAAATGCGTGATGATCTTTCATTTAGGCTATGTCACATGCAGACACGTGGCGCTTGTTTAAAGATAAAAGAGCAGGAAAAACATAATTGTTGCCTTTCTGTTCCTTTTGTTATTATATGAGTAATTTTACATGAAATTTAATACAACAGAAAATATCAAAGGGAACATGTTTTTATAAACCAAATTGAATAAAAAAATACACTTTGTACTGAAAGATAAAGACAAATGAAATGAAACGACAGAAAAGAAATTGCAAATGGGAAGCAGTAAATTTAGTACAACACTAATAAACAGCTTGCGAGTAGGTCCTATGGTCAGACCTACCTTGACTGGATGTATTCTGAGCGGCGAAGGGGGTATTCATTGCTCAACTAACGTCATGGCTAGTTGTAACCAAGTGGTGGCTGTCAGCTGCTTAGTTGAGTTTTGTCGTATTTACAAAATGTTCTTTTTCCTTAGAATAAAAGAAACTATAACCAAGCACTGGCCAAATGCCAAATAAAACTGCAACCACTACCGATAACATCAGAAAAAAAAATTCACCTAATGATGTTCGTCGAATTAAGATTAGAGAGATAGCAGAGGCTACGGACCTCTCGAAAGAACGTGTTTATCATATATTGACTGAAGACTGGGCATGAAAAAGCTACCCGCGCGTTGGATGCCGTGCTCGCTCACTCCGGACCAAATACGCATTCGAATGAACATTTCCAAAGCCCTGTTGAAGTAGTTTAATTGCAGATAAAACTTTGATACACCATCACATTCCTGAAGGTAAGGCACAGGCGAAGCAGTGGACGGTGAAGGGTGAATTGGTTCCGAAAAGGCTAAGACTGTTCCATCGGCCGGGAAAGTGATGGCGACTGCTTTTTTGGGATAGTCATGGAGTCGTGTTACTCGATTATCTTGAAAAAGGAAAACAATAACGGGGGCATACAGCGCATCATTGACAAATTCCGGGAAACGGCCACATTTGAAGAAAAAGAAAGTTTTGTGTCACCAAGACAAGACATTTCATACTTCGGTCGTCGCCATGGTAAAAATTCCACCCTATTCACCGGATATTTTACTGATATTTTACAGATATTTTACAGATATTTTACAAAACAAGATACCAAATACTACGAGGGGGTACCCAAAAGAAACCGAACTGATGTTGTGGTGGGCGGAGTTTTTATAGTACCGCGTTCTGCCGCTAGAAGCGTATAGAGCTACCATTCCCGAGTCAGCAAGCCAAGGGTCGTCGCTAAGAAGGTCCGTCGGTTGTGATTTTTTATGACACTTTGTTCTAGTTTTCAATGGTGAATTCTCGTGAACAGCGCGCAGCCATAAAGTTTTGCTTCTTGCTCGGAAAAATTGGCACAGCAACTCTTGAGATGTTAAAAACGGGATAACTCAAGTGTTTGAGTGGTTTTCTCCTTTCAAAAGAGGTGAAATGTCAATTGATGACAATCCTCGCTCTGGTCGTCTTTCCACGGCCCGAGCCGATGAAAATGTTGAAAAAATTCGCAAAATCATTCCTGGACGATCGACAACGGACCATTGAAAAAGTTGTGGAGCTGTCTGGAGTCCAGTCCAGCGAATTTTAACCAAAGATTTAGGGATGAAAAGGGTGTCTGCCAAATTCGTGCCTCGACTGCTGACTACTGAACAAAAACAAGGTCGAGTGGAAGTATGCTGTGCTTTGAAGGAAGAGTTCCGAAATGATCCAAACTTTTTTTCCAAGGTCATCACAGGTAACGAATCATGATGCTACAGTTACGACCCCGAAACGAAGCAACAATCAAGCCAGTGGAAGACTTCGAGTTCGCCTCGCCCAAAAAAAGCTCGTCACACTAAAAGCCGTACATCTTATTACTAAATACCTTCCATATATACGAACAATAACACTATTTGTATTCACATTCAGTGACTTCTACCGCAGCTACCATGTTCTTTTACGAAAACATAATTCATTTTAAAATGACTATTGAATTCTCGAAGAAGAAGAACAAAAGGATTTAAAGATCACTTACGATTTGATGATTTTGCGTGCAGATTGAGAACTTAATTTCTGGAAGCCCGGCTATCGCAATATTGAGTCGTCGTACTCGGTAATTTCGACTCAATTCAAAACGAATTACTTTTTAATAAATCTAATTCGAATTACCAAACACCAATTAATCGTCGGCGGAAATCGCAACAGCGAAGAGAAGGGCCCATCGTCGCGTTGCTCTGTAATTCACGTGAAAATTAGAAATTAATTATGCATTTTCGACCGACAACCACCCTTCAACTGAAACGTACGTTTTACATGGGCGAAATTTAAATATTTAATTTCGCCGTTTCTCAAGGTAGCTAATTCCTTTCTCATCATCATCACCACCGTCATCATCGCCAAGCCATCTCTACTTTCCAAAATTAAAGTTCGTCTGTAGGTACGGAAATTTTATTACTAGGGACAACAACGATCCGACCTGCCACGGATGCGATGATGTTTTAAGCTTAAAGTTAGTGATTTATGACATGGAATGTTATTAAAAATATATTACTTTGCTTTTTAAAGCTTGTTGTGAAATCAGCTTTATGGGGCGTACGCTACGATCAGTCTGATTGTTGTTTTGTATATTTATAGCTTTAACGCTCAATATGGGCTGAAGAAATATCTGGAAAGAAGAAGAAGAAGTATATTTGTAGCTTAGTTGTTCCCCTAATCCTTTTGTCCTTAAGTAGTCTGCGATAGCTCCAGTACGCTCGATTTCCAGCTTGGATTTATTCTTTTATTTCAAGACTTCGGTAATTTTCCCATTTATTAGTACTCTCAAGTGCTTGAAGTTTTACACTTTTCCATATGTATACCTCCCTAGTCTTACTTCGCTTTCTGTTATTTGTTTTCTTGCTATTTTCATGTATTTTGTCTTATTTTGGTTTATTTTTAATCCTCTACTTCTTGTTCCTCTAGTAGTAGTATATGAGTGCTTCTTCCATACTGTTTCGGCTTCTTGCGACTAGAGTTATATCATCTGCCTACGTTATCAGCTGGATACTGCTGCATGTTATGATTTTAGTTAGACCTGACGTGTTGATAGCTCCTTCCAATGCAATGTTAAAGAATACTGTTGATAGTGCATCTCCTTATCTTACTCCTGCCTCCTGTAATTATTTTAGCCTTTGATTCCATCATTGTAATTTTTGTTAGGCGTATAAGTTTGGTAGGTATTTTCATTTTTCTAATTTCATTTATCAGCTGGTGTCTTTTTATTCTATCAAAGGCAAGTTTGAAGTCTATAAAGAGCATATGGAGTTCGATGTCGTGTTTGTTACTTTTTTTCTATTAATTACGTCATCACACGTATGCATTGCATCCATTGTTGATCGCCATTTTCTCAATCCGTGTTGGTGTTCTCCCATGCTTCTCTACCTGTATTTTATTAACCTCTGTTTAATGATTGACGTTACTATTTTACAGGTTGTGTTCAGCAGGATAATACCTTTGTAGTTGCTACATTCATTAGGGTCTCCCTTTTTAAATGTCTGGGTAAATTACAAAAAATATATTAGTCTAGAATAGACGGTAATGATATAATTGGAATTTATACGCATGAGAAAGATATACATATATTGCAATGAGACTCTTTAAAAATGTTCTCAGGGAAAATGAAATTGAAAAAATAAATAAATGGGATCTAAAAGAATTTTGTAATTTACTAATAAGATTCAAGCCAAATCAAACGATACGTTAATGCAAAAAGAGTACACAATGTATTAAATGGAAAATAATTATATTACCTTGTATATATTTTGATTTTTTTTAGCTACGGATGATTCATTTTAAATTATAATATTTATATGCTTTTAAAATTTTTTAAATAATTGGCCAAGATAATAATTCCTCACAGTCACTTTTTAAGTGAAAATAACGATTGAAATCCTTTGCGAAACGCCTACCCTGTTGATACTTCTAAATCTGCTCCAAAATTCATATTGTTTCTTAGATCTTGCTTGTAGTTATTTATTTTCCAAATAAATTAGCTCCAAAACATTTCATTTTAATAGATTTACACAATTATATGCATGTTATATGATATTTTCGTTTTTAATAACCTGATGATAAATTTAAATAGTTTTCAACATTTTTAAATCCCCTCCTCTATTTTATTTTCTCAAAATCAATGTCCAATTCTTAATTAAAGTCAGGTTTATGTTTCTAATTTGTACACCGCTTCTACAGCAACACATGTCAAATTTTGGAGTACGATATAGCTATTATGGTTTCCATCTTTAATTTAGAATTTCAAATACCCTATGCGAGTAGTAATACGTGTATCAACATAGAATACATTTAATAAATTTAATTTACTTACTTATCCCGAAGCCTCTTCTACCTGCGGTGTAGAGGTGAAGACTTTCCTCCAATTCTTCGGCTTCCCTTTTCACCTGCGTCTAGTTGGGTCCTTTTTCTTGTAACACTGTCACTATTTGATTATTCCATGTTTTCTTGGATCGACCACGTCTTCTTTTGCAGTATGCTTTTGTTTCACTCATTGTTTTGACTATTCTACCGTGTTTCATTCTGACTAAATGACAAAACCACCTCAGTTGTTGGGTTTTTATTTTATTCAATATACTCCTCACTTTCAGTTCCTGTCTTATCCGTGCACTTTTGATTTCAATCAATTTTTGTGACTCATGAATCTTTCGTAATATTGTCATTTCGCAAGCTTCAATTTTACTTTTCATTCTTCGTTTCTATGCACCATGACTCAATAATGTATCAATAAGTCTTGGCAACATACATGTCGTTGGAACACTTTATTATAGTTTTTCTGTTCTTTTCGATAACTGGACACTAAGAATCTAGATTTCGGACTGTGTATGTTCCTACTCACTGTATGGATTTATTATTTCGTCCTCTATTGGTTTCAGTTTCTCCTCAATTCGAACGTTTCGAATGATTTTATAATGTTTGGACATGTTAAAGTTTCCCAGTCTGCATGTAGTTCATATTATTCGTCGCTAGTTGTTTGTATGTAGGACAGTATTCTGTTTGTTCCCGTATCATTACTGACGTTTTGATAACGTTTCGAGATTGTTCTCATGTTTATTGAGAAATAGCATTATTCATTATTGTTTTTGTTTCCTTCCTTTGGTTGGTAGTATCGGACTTCTCATTGCTTTTTGTGGATCATTTTAGAATTTTTGTATTCGACCATATTTTACAATCCTTCGATCTTTTTATCAATAAGTATATTTATTACGGATTATTAATATTGATACTACTTATTTACTGATAAGATCACATTGTAATGATATATTAACATGTTCCCAATTTTGTCAGTGTTTTCGGGAGTCTACTTCCTTTTCCTTAGCAAATAGACTTAGGAGTCATCTCGATTTGATTACTGCTAAAATTGCCACATTTACTTATTCCATGTGTACCCCACTCATTTCCTTGTTGATATTTCTCTATATTTCGTCTATCACCGTATTGAATAATAATGGACTTTGGTGCAACAATTTTATTCCCATTTCTTCTACGTACTTAATTATTTCTGGTTTAATTTCGTATCCATGAAACTCGAAAACCTTTCTACCAAATGGTGTAAGGTATAATTTACATTTCAGAATTCTATTATACTCTATCGTACACAAATCTAGTCCATTATCTTTTATTTTTCGCCTTATTCTTTGCTTCCGTCCATGTTATATTCTTTTTCGTGAAAATTCCTCCCACTTCGTCGTTCCATGTCATCTTCGGTCTACCTCGTCCTTTTTTATTTCTTTCCATTGCTTCCCATATGCGTTTTACCTGTCTGTCGTCGTTCATTCTACATATATGGACAAATCACTTCATTTTATTCTTTTCTAGGATATCATTTATTGGCTGAAGGCTGAAGATATATTAACCTATTAAACAAATGAAAATCGGATAAGAGCATATGAGTCTTTTTACATTATTTTCACGTATACAGTACACTATTGGAGTTTGGTCCGTTCCACCTGACTCACCTTGCATAAGCCGCTGAAAGATCATGTTAGGCATCGGTAGAGCGTCGCCCCTACCTGATCGTACTTCGATGAGGGTGACTGAATACCGCTAGTCATGGCGCTGATCATAGCGATTCTAATAGCGGTATTTCTAACATTAAATACATAATAAACAAATTCTAAAAAAAATATGTTTAGAACTAGCTAGGAATAAGACCATTTTGCACAAAATAATGCCCTAGATACAAATGATCTTCGCTTCTCCCGATAAAGTAAGAATTGCAAAAATTTATTCTCTTCAGAATATTGAGTTTATTTATTTTAGAGTGACCTATCAGCCTTATCTAAAGCCTTTAGAAGATTTATTTTGCCACTTTCTAATATTGCATGAGTACATGGTTCCCCAGCTCATGTCAACCAAATCTAGATTTGAATAGAGTATTTTTTGCATTTTTCGCAATTCTCCAAAGTAATATATAAAGCTTTAAGAATTCCATAACATTCTTTGGATAGTTCCTTTTTTTTAAATATGAGCATAACGTGTATAAATGTAATGTTGGATTAAGTACATTTCTAATGCAAAATCTGTTGATTATAGCAACTGCGCATGTATTGTGAAGATATATCTTCCAGACCACGAAATTTACAGGGATTTAAGTGATTGTGTATGTATATTTATAAGGAATTCTCCGCATTGCAATCCAAACAATGGAAAACCATCTCGAATTTTAAAAATACGGACTTAGGTGGTTTTAAAAAAGCTCTTAAATTATAAATTACTCTATTTTAAATGATAGGCTGTTGAATTTAAACAGTAAAATTTAAACGGTTTTTTAATGGATGATTTCCTTTCCTCACTCACGCATGACTAAAAAGTTACCAGTAAGTACGTATGTAATAACGATACATGCCTCGCCTTGGAGACGACTGTGTATTAATACTAATCTTTTACTGTAAATCTTGGGTTACGGAATAAACCTCGAACACTATAGAATACTAGAATTTCGCTGAATCCAGAAGTGTTCCAACCTCCGGTAGGGATTTTTGCTGTTCCAAGCATCGTATGATAGGGAAGCTACGGTTTTACTTCCTTATCCGAAAACGTTTCGAAATTGATTGATAAATTTGGAGAAATGGACAATGTTAAAGATATCCCCAAAGCCGACCACGCCAAATCAATCACTAATGAAGACCGATCTCTAGATGTGTTACTTACTGTAACGGATAATCCATCTATGTCAACCACTCAACTGGCATTAGAAAATGATATAGGTTCGAGATCTGTTGCTCGAATATTGAGAAAAAGCAAATACAACAAATATAAGATTCATCTTCTACCTGAGCTTGACGAAGATGATACGGACAGGCGAATGCAGTTTTGTGGAACAATTATGAAAATGTTTAATAATCATCCAAATTTCTTGAATAATACACATTTTATTTTCTGACGAAGCTACGTTTCATCTTAACGGATATGTAAGTAGGCATAACTACCGTTATTGGTCGACTAAGAATCCACATTGGATAATGGAATATCATACACAGTTTCCCCAGAAACTTAATGTGTGGGCTGGCATTGGGCAACGAATCATACTTCCATATTTCTTAGAAAACACCTTAACAGGAGGCATTATTTGAACTTACTGCGTAACCACATTGCACCAGACATTTTAAATCTGTTTCCTAATGGTAATCAACTAGATATGTCAAACCGTGTTCTATGGTTTCAACAAGATGCGGCTCTACCACATTACGCAATTAATGTTCGACAGTAGTAAACTACATACCATTTTTCCCGATCGTTGGATTGGATGTCATGGTTTTATTGAGGTCACCCGATTTAAACTTATTGGGGTCACTTAAAAACAAACATATACAAGGAGAAATCCCAAGAAGATTTAAGAATGAAAATTAGACGTGAGGTGTAAGTCATACCACCTAATGGGCTTCAAAATACCATTCACAATTTTTGGGATCGCCTATAGCACTGTCGGACCGTGCAGGGACATTTAACTTACTTTTTTAATTTTTGTCTTTATTAAATTTTAATTTTTTCTCAATATTTTTGTTGTTGTCTAACCCCATGAAAACAATATATGTCCATATTAAAAAAAAATGATAAGGATTCCAAATTTGCCAAAAAATGTTAGTTACCATTAAAAAAAATATTTTTTTCTTATCATGTCATTTGAAAAAAAATCATAAACAGTAGAAAATAATAGAAAATAACTTGTCAAACAAATTTTGTTAATAAAATTTTTTTTCTAGAGTTTATATTTACAAAGATATTAGACTAATGCATTACTTATGCCGAACCCTGTATATTAAACCTTGCATTATCAAAACAAAAATGTGAAATGGACACAGAATAAAGAAAACAAGAAATTCCATATGCGTGTCATCAACTCTGTACAAAAATGCAAACCAGATGAACATTCGCTGGTTTTACAACACTTTAAACAGTATAAAATTAACCAAAATGGTAAGTGGGATCAACTAGAAGGTGGGGAGGAGTTGCGTGTTACGTCCTAATCTTAAATCTCAGAAGTTTCCGACGCCGAATATAATCAAGAATAAATTATTGCGGTATCACTCGCTTATTTCACCACAATAAATTGTACTTCAGGATTTTGGGAATACGGCGACGTAGTGATAAATATCTTTAAAAAATTATTTTTTCTTCCCTTTTTTAAAGTATGTGTTCGTTCTGCTCGCAACACATTAGTCAAAACTGTCACCGCGATCTAAGCGGCTGCTGTCATTCCTACTATAAAAATATCCATTATGCCCGTAACGTTTAACGAACAGCGGAGACAAATAAACCGGACACGTCTCACCTAATTATACGTACAAACACCAGCGAGGATTAATACGTTTGTTCGCGCTTCTCTTAATTCTTCCTTTTTTTTTTTTGAGGAGTTTTTTTTAGTTGCATCATATTGTTGGATACGTTAATAATATGCGACAGGTGCTTAAAGTATTATGGAAGGACGGCAATTTTGGTTAAATCGCGTTTAAAATATTGTTATGTGATTTGTACGTACGCAGGATATATATAAAGCTAGAAATCTTAAACGTACATTTACTTTTTTTTGTGAAGTTATTAGTAGAGCAACGCAACTGCGCTGAAAGCCAGTGGCGGACGCATAAAAGTTTACACAAAATAAATTAAATGTGATACGTGCTCAAACACTTACTGTTTTAAGAGCCCTCCGTGAAATCACAAAGTGGATAATGTCTATTTAATATTTGTAACATTAGATATGTTTCCAAAGTTGTTTCGGCAAAGTGAGTGCGGCGTGAAGAAAATGTTTTGTATGTCGAAAACGAACGTTCTACATCTAGTGACGTTATATTTGTGTAAGTAAAATAATCTTTCAAATAACTTAACGGTTCTGTTGACGCACCTTCACAAATTTGTCTTAATGTGCCAAAATCAGAGTCTTTATTTAAAACACTTTCAAACCTTTCTAAAACACAAACATTTCTTGCGTCTTCTATCGCGCATAGCTGTGCGTGAACATGTTGCACTATTTGCGAAGATTCCACTAACGACACCGAAGAATTTTGTAGTTTTTCTATCGCATCAGCTAGTCCCACGTAATTGTTCTGAATAATTTCCAAATCTGTTCTAATTTGACTATCCTGAAATTTCAAGCGGCTTACCTTGACAGCCGCAGCTTCCTTTGGGTCGAATTCTAAAATCGTTCTTTATATTCTCAAAATATTTAAGATAATAAAATGCAGTCTCTAACCATGCTCCCCAACGAATAAGAATAGGTTGAGGTGGTTCAGGAATACCGGGGCATAGTCTATGAAATTCCCGAATACGTTTTGGGGATTTTACAAACACAGCTTTTGTATGTGCTATTAGAGCGTCTACCTCGGGATAACATTTTCTGATACTATCCGCTACGAGACTGAGAGTATGAATTTTACATGTAATATGCAACAAGTTAGCACAATGTTTTTTAAGAGATCGACCTACAGCAAGCATGTTTACGGCACCATCACTCATAAACATCAACAGTTGATTTGTTGAAAGTTCAAACTTTTCCAATGTATTTAACACCAACATTGAAATTACTTCGGCAGTGCATTGTTGTATTCGTCTGGAAGCTAGTAAAATTGAGGGTGACGGTCGATGTGGTTCCATTGTGCGTACCATTACATTAACCACAGAATGTTTTTTACGATCTGTTGTTTCGTCCACACATAACCACAGTTTTTTATCTTGCAACTCCGATTTAATTCTTTTCTCGACATGCTCACGAGCAGACGGCACAACTCTCTGTAATGTTCTCTCACTTGGTAACTTAAAGTCCGAATATTCATTCCAAAACGAGACGTATGCTTTCTTCCTTAGTAAATGAAATGGTAAATTACATGCAATAAACACATAAATTAAATTTAAATTTGTCATAATCTCGTGTGGAATTTTTTTTTTAACATGCCCTGCACTATTTACGTGCCGTAGACAATCACTTTTCGACCAACACATTAAATCTATTTTACACACTACACATTGAATTTTAGCGTCATCACACTTTAAATCAGGCATTTCTGCAATAAATTCTCTTATTGTGTCCAACATTGGTCGTTTTCGCGACGTAAGAAACGTTTTCAAAACAAACGTAGAACTACGATATAGTATACGACAGCGTAGATGCATACACAACTGACCGCCTTTCGAGTCGCAGTTATACTGATGCTTATACCGAATTCTCCCGGCCGTGTTTATTTTGTGTAAACTTTTATGCGTCAGCCACTGGCTTTCAGCGCAGTTTGCGTTGCTCTAGTTATTAGACATCCAGAACCGTTCAAAATTCAAACTTAGGCATAGAATTCCGAATATTTTAAATTATATAAGAAACTACACACTTTTGAAGTGGCTAATACACAATCGTGTATTTGTTGTTAGTTTTATACAATTTTATTTGAAGTATCCTTTGAATTTGTAAACTTCTGACTACAAATCTTAAGTCAGTTGAAGTGAAGACAATATCTGAAATTCTCGTAAACTTTCACAGCCAGTATATCACTGGTAGTAAGTTATTCCGAGTTTTGCCATGTGACAGTCATCTTCCTGCAGACTTGTGTGTCTTCACAGTAGTTATAATGTATAGTACGTGTGGTATACGAATTTGCCGATGATATAGTTATATCCTCACCTTCGATTGACCAACTAGCAAGGACCACAAATTATGTAATAAGTGAAATGGATAACTCGTACATGCATTGTGGTCTTTCGCTGAATGGCAACAAGACTGGCCTCCTGCATTTTAGATTGTCAGAACAATCATGTGATGCTGCTGTGTGCGTTCGTTATAAGGGTGAAACAATACCGAAGAGTGTCTCTAACATTTTTGGAACTAATTACCGACTATGCCTTGAAGTTAACCGCATACTGTGTATCACTAGAAAATAAACTCTCTTCCGCGACTTTTGCCATACGAAGCTGTAGCCGGTATTCCATCCTAGGGGCGCTACACACTACACACACTGTCTATCAGTCGGCCTATGCAGATCTTGCCTGTGCAGGCCTCCACACGACCGTACAAACAGTTTAGTACTGTGGGCTCCTATTAGCAAGTGAGACGTAAAGTGCTCCTGAAAATGAATTCTGAAGAATTGTTGTTGCTGAGTATAGCAGTTGCAGCTGCTTCAATTAATTTCAAATGTAAAAATGAGCTTATTAAAAAGAATTATTAATTTATTACTAAATTTTATTATTATTGTTATTAAAAAGAATCATTAATTCTTTAACCACCGTGTTCTTATTTGCAGACTCCTCGATTTATAGGATTTTGTTTATTGAAATTTCGTATGCAGCGGATTTTTGATTCCTGCCCATGTATTATTTAGATTTTACCAGCCATAAATGCGGGTAGGATTTATATAATTCTATAAATTCTCGCAAAAAAGGTCGCTTTTTAATGACTGTGCCATCTTTCCTATCTACCGCGTTAGTCAGTTCCGTAGCAAAGTGAACCGCTAAAATATATGGACAGTGTTGCAACGTTTGCCCGCTATGAAAGTATAAGGTGAAAAGTCGCGCGAAGCGAATCTATCAGTAAGAATTCAATCGCCGTCAGTAGAGGATCGCGCTAGACTCTAACCATGCATTATACCCGTAGTTTATTTCTTTAGTTGATCATCCTTGCCTCTCTCGATCTTTTCTCCTTGGTTATTTTTAATTTGTTTTGTTTGTGTCTTGAAATTATACTGTAGAATAGTTTCCTTTTTGATTATGTTCTTATAAAATAAGAAGTCGTTAATTGGTACTACGGTAGAGGTAGTACTGCAAATGACTGCTTATTTGAACATTTACTATAATAATACCTTCAACTGTATTTTACACATACGAATACGATTCATTTTACCATAACATTCCATTAATTAGTTTTAGAAAACATCAAAGTTTTTGTTATGCGTTTATTATCATTTGAACATTTAATATGTTGGATATCAACCAGATTTTAACTCAGTGGTACAACAAACCGACATCATTACTGACTACTGCCATAGCTGATAGAGCTGTTAGTCTCACCAGCCTTATCTATAAAATAATAAAACAAAGAATAATTACAATAACCAAAAAAAAGTTAACTTATAGCTTGAGCTCTCTCCTGCTATTCACATGCATGGCACTTTGTTTTATTCACCTATTTGACAATTTGCATTTAATTATTTTATGAGTATACCTCGTGTAAAGTTTTACTAATATTACTTCGTCCATTCTAATTCATTCATCGCATTCGAATCTGTGAAAATATCTAATGTAATTCCCGTGTGCTCTCAAAAGCGTAGGCGATTTTATTATATTTTTAAATTGTTCTCATGTGTTGTGTTTCGCTAGCGCATAAATATAAACCAGGTATAAAATTAGAAAAGCATTTATTGTAGGAGAGAATTTTTTCGATTTTATTTATCCCGAGAATGCTTCAGAAATATTTCTTAATTTTTGACTAGTTCGCTGTTAGAAAATGTCAAAGATAAATCTTGTAACAGTTAAAGTTGTTTAATTGTCTTATCATTAACAATGGGTGTGTAGTTTGGAAAAATACTAAACAAACATTGCATACAGAATAAAAAGATTTTTTTTTCAGATATTTTACAGATGCGAATGCAATACCACTCGTCGTAACTAAATTAAGGGTGGGAAGGTCAGAAAAACTTGGAAAATGATGTTATTCTCATCGAAAAAAATGTATAGTACTATCTGACATAATTGAAGCAATCTGTGCTACAATTTATAGAAAAATATGCTCCAGGTGTGATTTATATTACTTTTTACCAAAAAATACACACAAAGATTGTAGTAATTCTTACTACATAGACTGGTCAATATAAGCTTCCTAACCTCAATATATATGAAAACTTACATTCAAAAACTTCCATTTTTGATTTTTTAAATAAGATAGGTACTTCTTACATATGTACGTATGTACACACACACTCCGTTATTTTAATGCTAACAGCTTTCAACAGTTAAACGATTTAGAATGGCACTGTGCATGCATTAAACACCATGTAACCATCCAGGCCCTGCGCTATATCTTAGCACAACAACAAAGGTAACGTGTAATCTACGTACAATATAGTAGAATTCACTACAAAAACATTTTATGAATGCGATATTTTTTACTGTGTTATTATCAGGCGATAGGTTTTCAAAAAAGGGAAATGCGATAAATGCCATCGCAAGAAAATTTCGTATTGGAAACTGAACCAAATGCCACTGACGGGAAAACAGGCTTTTATTGAACGTATTCACGATAGACTTGGTGTTTTGATTAGAAAATTAAGTGGCAAACACAAAATCCATTAGAAAAGTGTTGATTAAACACGAATTATTACTTTATGATGAAGGTGAGTCTCTTATTGCCACGAGAATTCAAATGTTGATGAAGAAGTGTATTTATTTGGAGAAAGAGAAGAAACATGTTTCAAAGTTAGGATGGTATTGACGTGCTTTGTAATTTTTGCTCCTTTCAGAATTTTTTAATTGATGATTATCAAAAAGTCAATTTGATCTAATATGACAAGGGCTCTCATATGGCAATAACATGATGACACGAATTGGAAATTATTTTATTGGAAAGGTCAGAAACATCTAAATAGACAGTTAATTTAAGTAAGATTCACGAACCCAGAAACATTTGATATTTTACACAAAAATTGCCCCACTGATTTCTTTCCCAATACTGCTGTATGAATAAAGGGCGTCCAGAGTGTCTGGAAACGCCTAAATATAGTTAATGACTTCCGGGCGAAATGTTAAAACAGGTTGTGTCATTTAAAGAATTACGGGGTCTATCCAAAAATGAAGCAATAATACTACGTTGCAATTCAAATCGATGACGTAATGGTTTTTCAAGGTTATTCGAAAAAATATATTTGTCACTAAAATATAACTTTTCAAAAATTAATTGATTTTACTATTCTGCTAGAAATTATTAGTTACATCTTTATTTTGGTGCTTCCAGACTTTTTGGATGACAAGGCGTAAGAGGTGCGGTCCACGTACTCTAAGCCTAACATAGATACAAGGCGTGTAGAAGAAAAATATATTTATTATTTTACAATATAATCTCCTGGTATTTCAATACACTTTTTAGATCATTTAACTAACACTTCAGTACCATTCTATAAGTACGATGGCTGCTTGTCCTCAAAATGCTCTAAAACTGGCTCATGGATCTCTTTATCGGTGTTAAATTTTCTCCTTCTTAACTTCGCAATGGCGCACAGTAGCATTCGGCATTTCTCGATGATGGCTTGTCTTAACTGGCGTAGCAAGTCGGCACAATACATTGCGTTTACTGTAGTGTTGCGTCCTTTAAAGTCGATTAAGATGATGTCTTCGCTATCCCAAAAAATTAAGTCCATGACCTTTTTTTGTGCTTTTTGTTACCTTGGCCTTTTTAGAAATGGATTCGTTTTTCCGATGATACTCCATTGTTTTTCTTTTGACGAAGGGTCATAGTATAGAACCATTGTTTCATCACCAGTCACTATTTGGTTAATGGTCGTGTTGTCGTTGTTCCTTCTAAATCGCGCTCGGCAATTTTGAGACCCATCTTGCGCTAATTTTTGTCATATCCAAGTGCTCGTGCGGGATCTTCAAAACACTAGTTTTTGAAATCCCTGTTTGTTCCCCCTATTCCATTAGCCTTCATCCGTCGATCACTCAATACGATTTCCTCGACCAATTTCATGTTTTCTGGTGCACAATAATAGGTCTCTTTCGCGTGGTTCTCTGCCCCAACGAAACAATTTTGACCATGGTTTAAGTGTGGTATACGATGGGGTAGGGTTTTTATTAGCCGTGTCCATTCGTTCTTTGATTTCGGATGGTGTCATTGCACGATGCTCAATTTTGGACATTTTTAAAATTCACCATGCACCGCTCAATTTCTGATCGTTCCACTTAACCTACCAATAGCTATAAAGTACCAAATTATTATTTAAATGTTACCTAAAGACAGATCTGTCAAATAGTAGCATTTCTTTTTGATTTTCTTCTTACTAGATACTCAAGACCTAGAATGGCGTGGACCGTACCTCGTAAAAGTTTGTTTCCGACCTAATATGAGGTGTGTCCCAGAAGTGTGCTGTGCCCATAACTTTGCGCTGGCATTATTTTTCGTCATTTGGCAGGTGGCATCCTTCAAAGTAATCCCCATTCGGCTGAACAACACGCTCCTATCGGTGTTTCCACATGGTGAAGCAATTCGCGTAGTCAATTTTTGGAATGGACCTGAGTGCACTTGTCGCATTTGTTTGAATCGTCTGTATATCGTCGAACCGATGCCATTTGAGTGGAATTTTCAAATTTGGGAATAACCAAAAGTCGGGCTACGTCAGGACTGAATGGAGGTTGGCGAAGTTGTGTGATGTTGTGTTTTGCCAAGAACTGTTGCACTAGGTTTGTTGAATGCCCTGGCACATTATCATGGTGAAGAAGCCAGTCGCCGCTGTGCCAAAAATGCGGCCGTTTTCTTCTCACTGCGTCACGCAATCTTTTCAGAACTTCAAGATAAAATCCCTTATTGATCGTCTGATCTCTCGGAGCATATCATGATGTCAACACCTTCATAATCGAAGAAAACAATCAACAAGAGCTTAACAGTGCTCCGACTTTGACATGCTTTTTTCGGCCGTAGCTCGGATGGGAGTTTCCACTGTGAAGACTGTTGTTTTGTTTCGGGATCATAACCATAGACACACGATTCATCACCAGTAATGATCTTTTTGAGCACATTTTCATAATTAGTGACCATTTCCAAGTTACCCCGAGCGACTTCAAAGCGAAACATTTTCTGCTCTACTGTAAGAAATTTTGGAATGAATTTCGCACACACGCGTCTCGTTCCCAAATTCTCCGTTAAAATTCTCCAAACAGATGTTTTTGGAATGCTGAGGTCACTTTCTAATTCACGAGCAGTCAAACGACGATTTTCTGCAATCGCAAGTAGCACACGCTCCACGTTCTTCGGTGTAATTGTGCCCGAAGGTCGGCCAGAACGTGGATCACTGTCAACAGAAGTGCGGCCATCTTTAAATCACTTGTACCACCCTCTTATCTGTGATTTTCTCACACACTGGTCCCCAAAAGTCTTCTGCATTATTGCAATAGTTCCCGCAGAACTTTTTGTGAGTTTAAAGCAAAATTTGATGCAAATTCGTTGTTCACATCTCTCCATCATTTTCAGCGAACGTAAAAGATACACTGTAAACAAAAGCACTACATGCGCGAACTAACACGGTCAATCGGCAATTGCCATAATCGGCGAGTTTGTGAGAGGTCACATGTACGCTCGTACCTCACTGAGGTCGCTCGAACTTAATGGCGGGAAGTTATGAACGTAGGTCGGATACTTCTTGGACCTCTACCTTGTATAGATTTATACCTGGGACACACGGGCGTATAAAATGCGTCCGTTGTAATAACGAGGTAGCTTCATAAAGTTTGTTTGGGTGTACATACTGTACACATTACCAACGTACGTACCCAGTAATAAGTATGTTATGACAGACGGTACAACAGTCGCATTTTGTACGCTCGTGTGTCCCAGGTGTTATAGACAATGGTGGACGGTAACGAAACCAGGGTCAAACGTTTTTGACATAATAAATTAAAGAGCCAAATTTTCTATATTGAAAGTGGCAATTTGAAAATTTCCTTAATTCACAATCATTAGATTCTAAATACGGACTTCCCCAAGCATATGCAAATTGAGTTACCACCTTGAAAACAGGTTGCACGGGTTATGCCATTAGTTTAGACTTATTTCTGCAAATATTATCGTTCCGAGAACTTAGTCTTCTTCTCACGCTTTTGACATTTTCCAAAATCGGATAAGCCGAGCTTATCCAATTTTACCGAATAGGAATCCTCCATACACGACGCACTTATCCACACTCTCACCCATAATTATATGATCGTATCTCAATACCCGTATATTGATTTTAAAATTGTTCGGCGCGCGAAAATAGATTTGATATCATACAGTGCTTCGCCACATCCACATCCACGCGCATACACATGCGACGTATAATAAATTCTGAAGAATCAATCAAGTTACCGAGGAAAATGTCTAAAGATTAAATTACAGGTATATATGGGGGTATATGTATGTGGAGGGAAGAAGGAGTATAGAGGACGTGTATGGTAGTATAGTAGATCTCTTCTCCTTTGAAAAGCGGAAGACGCATTCAATAGAATCCCGAATATCACCCTATAAACTCAATGCCTTCTCGCGCACGATAAGAAGAACGAGCCGACAAGGACGACGAAGAAAAACCCGTAGGTACATGAGTCTTTCCTACCATACTACACTACATGCATCAAAATTGATTTATTGGATATTTTCGGAAGGAAAATAAACCGCTACGTCACCTTCCATATTTCCCCCTTGCCTCTGCTTCCCTGTATATGAGTCACCTTCAACGTTTCGCACCTATGCCGCTGTTTGTTATGCTTGCTCCGCGAGACGGAGATTAATCAAGGGCGTGAGTTAAAAACAAACTTTCGACAGTGCGCGGAAAATAACAACTATTCTGCGAAAAAGAGGTGGAAGAACTGTAATATTTTCTATGACATCTAAGATAATTGATCAAAAAGTTCGTTATTCTGTAACTTGTTATATAGATTGTTGTGTAAGCCATTTAAGACAATAATAGATACTTGATGTTACGTATGTATATTACGAATTATTTTTAATCTAGTGGGCGATATACAGTTGCATATTGCTTGAATAATGGTGCGTTAGGCAAATTTAATAGATTCGAAACGGGATTTTATTGTTTTTCAAAATATTCGCTATTAAGATTCATACACAAACCAATTCCCGAAACATTTTTTACATTTCGAAAATGGTATCTGCAAAATATGATGGTTGAAGTCTTCAACAGCTTCTTGAGGTCACAAGGATCGCTGTCTGCGCAGTTTTTGTTTGATATTCGGGAGCAGAAAGAAGTCGTTAGGTAATAAATTAGGTGAATACGGGCAATGAAACATTAATTCGATGTTTTTCTCCTTTAAATAATTAATTGTTTGACGTGATGTGTGTTGGCATTGTCATGATGAAAAATGATGCGACATTGTCAATTATTTTTCCCGATTTCATCGATGACTTCTAGCAAATAAATTGTTGTATACGATTCGGCATTAACTCCACCAAAGCAACGCTTGCGACATCTGCAATACAACGAAGGAAATAAGCAATCACTTTCTTGGAAGTGCTTCGTGAACTTTTGTTGGATTCCGTTCATCTGGGGACAGTTGATTGTTGCTTAGTTTTCGGCTCGTACAAATAGATCCAAGTTTCCTCACCTGTTACTAGGTTGTATACGGATTTTCAAGTTCCTCTGTCAATTTTTTTACGCATTTCCTTATACCAATTGAAACGAGCCTTTTTTGTACTTGGGTCAAATTATGCGAAACCCACCGGGAACAGATCTTTTTCACATTTAAATGTTTATGCAAAATCAAGTCTTCGATATGCCTAAGGATGTCTCTAGCTCACGGTAAGTCACATGGCGCTCCTTTTCAATCATGTTGTGTACAGCACCGATGTTTGTTTGGAACAACAACCGATTTTTATCGACCTTCACGAAATTCATCACTGAAGAAAACAGAATCATGATCATGACTAAATTCTGCAAACTAGTTGTAAACAGTCTTTTCTGATGGTGCTCTATTACCAAAAATTGAACGAAGCGATGCGAGGCATTGTTGTTGTGTTAGGCCTTTACTAAAATTGTAAAAAATCAACCAATGAAAACTTTCACGTGAAATTTCAATTCTTTCATGAAATTGCTTTTTTTAAACGCTCACTGTAAACAAATCAGTACTGTCAAATCTCAATAGTACCATCTAATGGTCGTTTCTTTCTCTGATTGTGGTGCATCAGAAGTCGCGGGTAAGAGTCTGGACAGAGGTAATGGCAGACTTTCTAGCAGCATTGGTGTATTTTTTGAATCACCATTTGTATGTCGGATGGTAATTAACCACTTTCTAACGAGGGATAAGTTAATAAATCTAGGAAATACTTTATCCATATGAGCTTAAGCTAGACACTTATGTAAGTTACCATAAAAATTACATATTTTCATACAGGTTTTAGAGAACTGAGTCCCCTAGTTCTTTAGTGATCCAAACACTAAGCCTTCAGTGAATAATCCCAACTTCACGAAATCTGTTCTTCGTTTTTATTTTCTTAGCTTATCCTTTTAGTCTCTGCTCCTCTTGTGATTATTTCTCCAAAGTCAATGTGTTGATAGATAATGAAAAGTTATCTGTTATGCTTAATACAAGATATGATAATCAGAATTTGTTTAGATTTTTTATCTTCGTATTCTAAAAATAAGAATAATTTATTGGGAAAATGTTTTCTTTAAAACGAATGAACAGCTGGTAGTGACAATAGGTATCCAAGGTTTGTGGCGTACGAGTTCTATAATCGTTCAAAGCAACTAAATCACATGAAGTGACAATTATAAAACAAAATTTCTGATCGAAAATTTGTTGTCTATACAAAGGCACTGATATAAAAGTGCATAATAACCGGTTTAGCTTGCTTATTTGCTACAGAATTCCTGAAATATGCTGCCCTCTTTGTAATCAAGCCCAATTGGTTTCCAGATTCAGTGCTAACTGACTTTTATTGCAAAATTCCAAATATATAGGTTCTAATAATTTCTGTAGGTAGTTTCTCAATCGAACATTTTCGATGGTAAAGCTAAAGATACTTTAGCTATGTATAGTATATTCGGTTATGATCCTTAAAATTATCAGTCATACTTATTTATTGTCACTACCTAAAGTTGATATCTAAAAGACAAGACACCGTAAAAGCTAGGCAAGTTTACGAGATGATTTTGATAATCTTCAAATTTACAAAAAACAAAAATTTACATTTACACTGGCCTATATATATATATATATATATATATATATATATATATATATATATATATATTATGCATCTGGTAAATATTTACTAAGAAAAATTATATTTATATATTATTAAACAATATTATCAATGCAGAAGTAATGAACTATCTACTTATGTGGGGGTTATCTCCCATAATTATGAAAATCTACTAAAATCATTAGAGAGGCAACTCCTAAGTTTAATAACTCGTTTTTTAAAACATTTGTGTCTAGTACAATAAAATACTTTGTGTTTTCTATACTACTTATTCATTGATTTTGTGTTCTTTCTAAATAAAAATGGAGTAAAGTGGGGTAAGAATATGTAGAGGATACGAGAATGCAATGGTAATTTTTGCTATATGTATATCGAATTGCCGTCGTAATTGAATTTAATTAATGAAATAAACTTTCGAGACACCGGTAGGAATCGAAGCTACGACTCCTATTTGCCGGACGGACCATGGACTGTCGTGCAGTTGTTACCAACTAGACCACAGTTTCTCTGTAGGGACGAATCCTTTTAATACTTTAAAGGTATTAGATATTAACTCCCAAACGGGAGTCGAAGGTTCGAATCCTGCCAGTGTCTCGAAGGATTATTTCATTAATTAAATTTAATTACGTCGGTAAAATCAAGAAAAATCCGATTTTTCGGTATTTGCCGACGGGAGCCAATATATTCTTTAGCTATCTTGTTAATAATAGTATGTCTCGCAGTTTTAGAAATTATTACATGTTGTTAGTCACTCTTAACAGGTAGTAACAACATAGAAATAATTATTTTAAATAAGCATAACTTCAAAAATACTATACTCTTGGTTTCCGGGTTGGAACCGCATCGTTGTCGTAGCTTTGCCCGACGTTTCGTCTACACTCTTATGGGACATCTCCAGGGCTGCTCATTGCACACTGACTGGGGATTTATTCGTTCCGGAGGGGTTTATATAGGGCTTATTTTAGGTCAATGGAGCGGAAATGTTACGCGTCAATGAAGCGGAAATGTTATACGTCGATGAAGCAGAAATGTTATGCGTCGATGAAGCAGAAATGTTACGCATCGAAGAAGCGGAAATGTTACGCATCGATGACGGGTGGCGGTTGTTGAGATGTTGAAAATCTCTATAGATTCGCGGATTTATCTACCATAATAGTGAGGATTGCGAGGTAAGATGCGGGTACAGTTAAATTGGATTTGGTGGCCAGTTTCAAGTCTATGCTCAGCCAGTGCACACCCGGCTACACACAACAACCGCGTACAGCACTCCTGCTCAGTAACACGAGTGTTGACTGATCGCTTTGTTACACCGATGTACACACCACCGCACGAACATGGAATCTGGTAAACACCAGGAGCTTCCAGATGATTGCGGTCTTTGATGGGAAAGTCGTCTGAGAGCTTGAAATTGTGTTTGAAGATGTTGTTCCCGAAGAGAATCTTGCTGATGCGATCGGTGACACCATGAATGTAGGGTAGATACGCTTGCTTACGGAAATTAGGGTTAGATGAGGGGAGTTTCTGTGGAGGAAGGTTGGTGTAGCGGTTAATGGTAAATGATTAACGGTACCATAACATTTCCGCTTCATCGACGCATAACATTTCCGTTTTATCGACGCATAACATTTCCATTTCATCGACGCATAAAATTTCTGCTTCATCGACGCGTAACATTACCGCTCCATTGACCCAAAATAAGCCCTATATAAATCCCTCCGGAACGAATAAATCCCCAGTCAGTTGCAGCCCTGAAGATATCCCATAAGAGTGTGGACGAAATGTCGGTCAAAGCTTCGACAACGACGCGGTTCCAACTTGGAAACCAAGAGTATTGTATTGTTGACGACCGCGGAAGCCTGCGGATCAAATAGCTTCAAAAAGTTCATAAATTTAGGAAGTGCTATAATTAAAATTATATAAATAATTGCTTATAAGAGTGCTCTGTTTGTACTTATTCGGCGTGGTGCAAATTAATTTAAATTTGATTCAGCTAGTAGCAGTATTATAGAAATAAAGAAAATGTAAGCTACTCTTACCCAAAATGTAGGATTAAGTACGAAGAGTCTTTAATGAAAGATTGCAGAACACAAACTGTTTGAAATGGGAAAAAGGTGGCACAAAAACTGCAACAGTTATTGGTAAATCATATGTAAACGCTAACCAAAAATAATACTAACATAGCTCATGGTATTGATCGGATCACTCACGGAAAAGGCAATATGAAGAGAAAAAGCACTAGCCAATTAACATATTTCTACCTACAAGACGTCATTGGCGTTGCTCCGAGTGCTTTCATACCTTACATCGCCATTTGCCTCTCCATTCATGTCACTAATCTCTAAACACAGCAATAAATATATTTCCTTGCGACATTTGTTAAAAACCAACTCTCGAGCAGCTGCTGGGCTGCTAGCCTTGAGATGGATTTTTCCTAGAATTTCAAGAAATACGCTCCTTGTTGGCGCTACTAGTTGCGCTTCTATGACGGTATTACCTCTCATATAGATAAAAGAAGTAAATAGTAGACCGATATTATTTAATGAATTTAAGCGAATCTTACTGATTATTAGCATACGATTCAATAATACTGGAATGTATTTCTTCCTAATACATTATTTATATACAAAAATCTAAAATCCAGGCGTGCCCAAATACTTATGAGCGGTAGTATATATCTCTTGGCATTAGATGGCGTCGGAAAATATATTTGTTTCTGTTTTTAGAGATTAGTGGCATAAGCCGAGAGGCAAGTAGCGGTGTTAGGTAGGGAAACGCTCGTAACAACGACGACGACGTCGGATATGCAGAAACATATCAATTGGCCGGTGCTTTCTCTCCTCGCATTGCATTTGCCGCGAGTGATTCCATCAATATCATGTTTAAAGCGCTTTGTTGAGTAAACAGATACATCGGAACAAATTAAACTCATGCTGTTTCATCTGTTAATTTTATACCAATCCTGATGGCTAATACTACCAATATTAAACAAATGGAATTTTGCACATGAAATTGGAGTCTTTGTAATACGAAAATTGCAATTTGGCTTCGCATAATGTATGTAAAATACAAAAACCCTTTGTTTCAATTTACAATAGAAAACAAATCAATTTTATATTCTAGACATTTCCACATTTTCAACGCTGTTCTAAACCATCTTCACGATGTATTTATCTCTAAATTCACCTGTTCCAAGAGAGTATCATACGGATGTTTGCGTACCTAGGTAGGAAAATCCAATACAATTTATATCTACAATAATGGAATAATGTTATTCCGCATGTAATCATATCAGATCACGTCTGACTCCATTCTGTCCATCCGAGCGCAGAGTTGGATCCGATATTTGCGCTAGATGGACCATGAAAGATGCATAAGCGAAATACGCTTAAACTGGTCGTCTCTACCATTGAATATACATCCGTATATGTATGTATGTACACATACTATTCGAAGTGAGAACTAGAAATATAGTCGGGTAAACTTTAACCGGCAAGCGGATATAGGAAGGTACACGCACGGCTTACATTGTAAACGTCGACGTCTTTTTCCAGTCGAAAGGTTCTCGGAAAGTCGACGAAGACGAGTCAGCAGTGGCGCAAATATATCTGACGCTCTACAAATTGGAACTTCTATTCTAAACTAACTTTAAAGCGCGGTGATGGAAGATCCACGGACTTGTTTTCGTCGCCATTAAATTTACGGCACATAAATTTCTCTCTTCTTGAAGAGACAATGGAAGATGTTCTTACATCTTTTTTGGTGGCTTCTTTCTGTCTTTTTGTTTGTAGCGGTAATTATAAAATTGCACTAATTGTACATATAAGGGGTGATGCAAAAGTAGTTGGACATCTTTTAACATTTTTTATACTTTAATTAAAAACTATTAGAAAATATGCGATGGTTTAATCTTAAAACTAGAACTTTTGTTCACAATTATCATTAGGTTAAACTGGCAAAAGGTCCACTTTCTTCAATTTTTCTCAGGTTAGATGGAACCTTTTGAATCATGGCTTGGATGTAATCTGGACTAATTTGCTTATTGCTAATTCCACGTGCTAACTGATTCTCGTTTTCTGCGGTCCAACCCTTCTCATAAACAAGTCGACTAAGTTCTGCCCAAAAATCTTCGATAGGCCGTGCCTTTGGAATATTTGATGGATTCATTTCTTTAGGGACGAAAGTTATTTTCTGTTAACTATGTGGTAACAGTTTTCGCATAATGCGAACTCACTGAGTCTGGCCAAAAGAGAATATCATCCCGTTGGTGAAATCTTTCAATAAATCGCTTCAGTTTTGTAGACATTTTGTCCTATACACCAGCATTTATTGCTGAATCACGCACACTTCTTATGAGAGGACTTGAAACACCGGCTTTTGAAATAGCAATCCAAACTAAAATTTTTCGCTCAAATTTTGCTTTACTTGCGAATCTTCGTCAGGAGCAGAGTTTTTATTTTTTGTGTAAAATCCAGCATTTCCAGCGATGTTAGTGTTACCAAAGGTAAAATATTTCTCATTATCTAAGATCAACACTTTTTGTGCAACTTTTAGATAGGTCCTCATCTTCTTACATCGAACCGGAATAATTTCCATTTGTTTATCCGTATATTTTGGTGCATTTTGTCTTTTATAATATTTTAAACCTTCTTTTTTCAAATTTCTTGATATACAAGACTGAGACACTTTAAACTTTGCCGCCATTTGTCATTGCGATATTCCAATTTTTTTTTCCATCAATTCCATCATTTTTGTAACTTTACCCTTACTTAGATTTTTCACTCTGCCTCTTTTTTTCAAATTAGTAGTAGGTTTGCCATCTTAAAAACGTTTTATGATGCTATATATGGTGCTCCGGCTAAAATTTTCTTTTGTAAAGTGTCTCACCACTTTCGCCGGAGTCCATCTTTCAAGAACAGAATAAATATGTCCTCGCAAATTTTCAATAGCAGCAGTTTTCATTCTTAGAACAAATAAACGATTTTTTGTTTAAGAGAAACGTTCGTAAAAAACATTGACGTTTGATTCATTTGCCAAAAAAAATTCTACAGACTACTACGCTAATTTTTCAAATGTCCAGCTACTTTTGCGTCAGGCCTTAATTTTTAATTTGTGAAAATTCTTTTAAATAAAATTGCCAAAAATTGCGGAGTGAAAATCAAGAAAAAATAGTGTCAAAATGGAAGTATACTTATTTTTCATCTGACTTTTCATTTTTATAATAACAATAAATCATAATTACAAATTACAAAGCGAATTCAATCAAAATTTTGTTAATTTCCCTTTTAAATAACGATATAGGTAGACTTTCTATTCTATTTGACAATTTGTTATAAATAAAACTTTGTTGCTTGGTATTTTACTGATTGCTGCGTTTGCGAAATTCTGGGCAATGGAATTCTAAAAGCCGAGTATGTTCGTGTATTCTAATTATGAATATCTGACTGTAATTGTAGATAATTCAAACTTTTTTTCATACAACAATTAAATACAAAGAATTAGAGAACCGTAAATATATGCAGTTGTTAAGGTTTAACATGCATTCTGTTGCTTACATTAATAATGATCCTTACACATCTCTTTTGAATTTTAAAAATTTTGTGTGCAGATGTACTGCCCCAAACTAATATATTGTTGTTTATAATGGAGTAAAAATTTGAATAATGAATCATTTGGCTATGTCAATATTTGTGATTTCTACGATTTTTCGTATTTGATAAAAAACGATATCTAGCTTTCGGCTAAGGTAATCAACGTGGAAACTCCAGCTTAATGAGAAAAAAATGTAAACACCCGTCAATTTAACGGTCTGTATTCTTTGTTTTAAAATTAATTTTTTGAATTTTATTTACATTTAGTTTAAGATTACTTGTGTTATATCATCATTTTGCCATGCTTATTCTCGACCTTTCTTTATAGTCGTGCTCATGTGATGTCATTCCTCTAAAAAAAAAAACGTTATGTCATCCGCGAACATTTGGCACATATCTAAGTTAGTAGACATATCGTTGGACTAATTATCTCAATATGGTAGGATTCAATATACTACCGCATCCCAACCCTTGTTCAGAGATACATTCCTTATAGACTGTATGTCTCTGTTCCTTACTACATTTCTACATCTGTTGTACATACTTTTAATTGCTTCTGTCAATTTCTTTTCAACATGTCTCTTTTGCAATGTGTGCCAGATTTCCTTACTATGATTTCCACAACATTTAAAATAAAAAATTCAGTTCATTCACCCAGATATTCAATAGAGTGTTGGTCCACCTCCAGCTCCTATCACTACTTCAATTCTTCTTGGCATTGTGTCAAAGGATGATGTGTTGAGAGATTGCAATCCTCTTATGTTTGACACAGCCGTGTCAAAAATAAGGCCAATGCATGAATCAGGTCGTATCGTTTCGATGAACAACAAGCCTTAATCTGTTACGATATAGATTAGGCTGGAAGCATTACCTTCAGCAGAGTCAATAGATTTTTGTGTGCAATGTCATATTCTGAATGTATTCCAATGAAAGTTATGCTTGCTATATTAGAATACGATGTTCTATACACTATGTTTTGTTAAAGATTATCTTTGTCGGATATTAGTTGCTAATATGCAGTGCAGATGAAGATCAGGTGAGTTTCTGACCCTTCAGAATTTGCGCCTCTTGACTCAAACTATTACTGTTTCCTGTATTTCTAATTTTCTGTTGCTTTTTTAACAAGCAATATTCTGTGGATCGATCAATAAACGACTTTCTCTACCCACTGATCCTAAGATATTTGTTTCTTTAAGTTTCTCTAAAACATGGTAAAAAAATGTTAAAAAGGAGACTATTGAAAGATCTCTATATTCTAAGGTTACGTCGATTCTCTTACTTCACTTGCATCGAAAATTGAAAGAAAACCCAATTTCCGGTTAAACGTATAAGCACATGCGTGTCTGTTAAAAGAATCACAATGTCGAAAAAAAAAAATCAAAAACTAGCAGCAGAAACCAAACATTCGTGATGCAAGAGCAACAAAAACCCCACCATCCAGCCGTTCATTTCTATCAGAAGCAACAGGAGTAAACGTAAGCGCATCGAGCGTCAGCAACAAGTAAGGTCGTTCCTATCGCTCTCATCAGGAAATACTCGCCGTGCCAGTTCCGGTCGGCATGATGGCTTCTGCTTCGGACCGAGCGCAAAGCGAGGGTAACGAGATAGAGCGAAGGAGAGAGATAGTTAAACCGAAAGAAGAAAGATGGAGAAGGTGCGCGGAGGAAGGGAATCGGAGAACTCCTCAAGCACCGGAAGCTAGGCTATCTGACGTCGTTTCAACTGTTTCCGTTCCGCTTCGGCGCATCCAAAACTTTGACTTTTATGGGACGACATCGCGACACATGGGTTCCTCTTCGGTATCGACACTCGTTATTCTCCACGAACTTGATGCTGGCGTGAAATTCGTGGAACTAGACGGTCAGAGGTTACGTTCCGACGACGTTTTACACTTTTCCGTTCGTGCGGGACTAGGAAAAGGCGACGATATCGACTGATATACAGTTTTTGAACGCTTCTATTCTCGCACACCTGCATCGGATAAGTTGACTATAAAAGATAACGATGGACGCATAAAATGGCGTTCGAATCTACAACGGTATAGGAGGATAATACATATGGATAGCGGAGCGATTACATGTTGAATCGATGCATATGCAATGACCGGAGTAAAGGAGAAATTGTAGCTCTATTCCGTACTATCAAAAAGTGCTGACTATGCAATTACTTTAGAACATGTACCACACAAATAAAAAGTGTGCGCTTCTCAATTGGTAAAAGGTTACTTAGGGAAAAGGTTGCAGTTGTATTAGGAATTCCACAAGGCTCCCTATTAGGGCCGTTACTGTGTACTAATTGCTTATTCCATAATTGCAAAATTAAAGATTAAGAACAAATAAACTTACCTTGAATACGGTGAAGACTAAAACAATGGCGGTGGGAAATATTGGAAACTATGATGGATAAGTACTATTAAATTTGTATCTGGGAATTATTATAGCCGAACAAATAATAAAATTTAAAGTTTTTCTTATAATTACCAGTCAATTTTATTAAATTTGAGGCATTAATAGAGGAAAAATCTCTGAAAACAGGCCCGCCGAAAATAAAAGGTGCCAACAGATAAAATGTGACAATCAGACAAGTAGAAAGGCACACAACCAGGCACTTAAAAAAATTTTATCAAGAGCTACCAACATGAAAATGTTAACACCAACAATTAAAGGAGTAAGATTGGGAGATGTGATAGCATTTTTATTAACCAATAGATGAAGCCAGGTATGGCGTTTAATTTCGTAGAAATCTATTCTAAAATGTAATTGCGTTTCGGATATTTTAAAGAAAATATAGGATAGTGGTACCGGTTGTAGCAACTGAACTACTTTTAGCCATTTCATACTATCTAACAATACGCTTTCTATCAATATAGTTGCTAGATTACTTAATCCTTCTTGTGACATCGATGAATGAAGATAATTTTTTATTAACCTTAATTTAGAAAATCTTGTTTCACCAGATGCAACAGAGACAAGAAGCGTAAGTAAAATATTGATATAAGGTTGTTCTCGTAAATATACTGTAAAATTGACAATGGTTCTGTTGGAAACAAGGTTTGTTGTGTATTAAATAATAATTTAAAATGTTTCATTTCTTCATACAAGCCTAAGCCATCAATATCTTTTTCTTTTTGAGCGTCATGACGAAGTTTCATATTAAGATCTTTGCAATGTTTTAACATTTCTGAAACGGGTATATTTAAAATTTCGTATAGAAATCCAAACAAGTCTTCGTAACATGTTTATTTTAAAATGCAGATACAGTTCAAGGGCGAAGTTCTACTACGTGTCCGATATTATTCACGATATAACACTACTCTCTAAGCTTGAGTTCTAATGATAATGATCAACTAGCGAAGAAATGGAATAATATATAATAATATACACCGAAAAGTAGTAAAATTCCTTACAAGAATTCTTTTATCGTGAGACTAAACAGTCAATAATTTATATCCTTCAGACTGTTTTGACTTCTGCTTGCTTAGTTGGTGCCACCTGACGGTTCGTTTTCCTTGTTGACTACTTGTTACCGATGTCGCCCTTTATATTGGCCGCCTGTGTGCATCGCATACTTCGCGCATCCATACGGCACAGCCCTGTATTTACCACATTGCATGGTATTGAGTGAATCACTATCTAAATACGCTGTTCTTTCTGTTTTAACTCCATTGACCGGATTTATTTAATAGAACCTACAAATATAGAGGTGACTATAAACAGAACATTAAAATAATGATTGCTCCACCTTAAACTAACTAAAAACGGTATCTTGGTTTCACTAGTTAAAGTCGCCTCACATGTTTTGAAGGACAGTTTTTAACTAAAAATGGCATTTATTAGGATCTCTATTGTATTATCTAGGCCGGCATGACCATATCTCTCGGCAGTAGAAGGCGTCAGAAAATATTTCAGTGCCGTTTTTGAAGATGTGGGCAGAAGCAAAAAACGTTAGTACTTTTCTCTTCTCTCATTGTTTTTGCCGGGAGTGATTCCATCCATACCACGCGCTATTTATTAATATTATCTTGGTTATCACTTTTGTTTGAACATTATTCTGTAGATAAAACCTCTACCTTGGCCTATTTAAAATCACAAGCAATGAGAATAATTTACTGCATTATGTACACAAGGTAAGTGCAATTTATTTATATCCACGTTATTGGATATAAATAATAGACATTTCAAGAATTATAAGTAAATAAATGCTTTATTTTAAGAAAATGAAACTATGGATTTATGAACAATACCTAAACGTTTTCTTGAAGTAAGAAAACTATTTATTTATCCTTCAAAAAATATTGTTTTATGTTATAATGGCCATTTACTTATGCTGAGAATCGCTTTCTTCAAATTTTCTGCAAGATTTTCTTGAATCAAGTTAACAAAGAAATAAAATTATTTAATTACAAGTATATATGAGGAGCGCACTGTATATTTGTGAATATGGCAACACAGTAATTGTCATAAAATTTGAGGTTAGCTTAATGTAACAAGTGTTTGTGAGTAAGTCGCAGTTTATTTGAATTTGATATCTTTTTTCAAAAAGCTTACAGAATTTTTTGAAAAGTTAAACGGTCAGTGTGAAATGGAAGTGACCCGAGAACATTTTCGTGCAATGATCTTGTATGATTTTCGTTTACGTTTAACCTTTAATGAATCATTTGCTCGTTTGCAAAATGCGTTTCCTGGAGAAGCCCCAAGTCGGGCGACCGTGTTTAACTGGTTCAAAGAATTGCAACGGGGAAGATCATCTCTTGAGGATGAAAATCGTGAAGGTCGTCCTGTTTCAGCAACAACTTCGTCACATTGATGCCGTTCGTCGCTCGATTGAAGAAGATCGTTGAGTGACCTACAGTGAAATTCAGGCAACTCTTGGCATTGGAATGACTGCAATTCAGACAATTCTTCACACACATTTAAATGTTAAAAAAGTGTGTTGTCGTTGGATACCACATTATTTAACAGCTGATCAAAAAAAAGCAAGGATCGACTGGTGCCTAAAAAACCTTGAACGTTATTATGAAGGTACGTCTAAGGCCGTTTATAATATCGTTATAGGTGATGAAACATGGATCTACTGCTATGATCCATTAACAAAGCAGCAATCTACCCAATGGATTTCAAAATGAAATGCGACCCACAAAAATAAAACAATCACGAAGTTGTGCTAAACAAATGATTGCCTCTTTCTTCAGTCGTACTGGTTACATTTGCTTTGTTCTTATAGAGAACAGGAAAACAGTTAATGCAGAATGGTATACCACCATTTGCTTGCCAACATTGTTGTCAAAAGTTCAGAAAAAACAAATTGTGTTACACCATGACAACGCTTCTGCACACTCTGCCAAGCTGACAACGGAGTTTCTTCGCTCTGCTGGGATAAAATTTATGTCTCATCCACCTTAGAGCGCGGATTTAGCTCCATGTGATTTCTTCCTCTTTCCAACTATTAAGAAGAAATTACGTGGAATCCATTTTTTAACAGCACAGGAAGCTGTTAACGTATTTGAAGAGTATGTTAGTGCAATTTCCAAGGAAACTTGGGTTATCTGTTTTACAGAATGGTTTGAGAGAATGTCGAAGTGCGTTAAATGTAAAGGAGAGTACTTTGAAAAAGAATAAATATTGTTCGTTTTTATATTTTTGTTCTTATCCTGTATTCAGAAACGTACAGTGTGCCGTCCGTACTTCTTTTAAGTGGAGAAAAAAACGGTAAGAAAATAGTTCTTTCGATTTAAAACAGTTATTGTATTGCAGATAATTGAAACAGTAATTGTTTTGAGGTGGACAGTTTTGATACAAGTAAACATTTCTCTGTGTGTAGGTATAGCGTGGCTGTATATTTATGCAAAATATCCTACAGTAAATTTTACCTTGTTTTTCCTCTATTCTGTGTTGCCGGTAAACAGAGATGCGGCCAGAACAAAAACAATTTTCGGCAGAATGATGCAGAGCATTCAACAGCCAGTTAGCGGAACACAGTCATGAAATACAGCCACATATGTGCACCACCTCCAACCGCTCACACTATTTCCATTTAATTAATTGACCAAATTTGCTTAATAATTAATTTATGACAACGTTATTTTGGAGTATTTTTCAACAACACCGAGCGTCAGAAATCCACCATCAAAGACTCAATGGTCGGTTTCTCTGGGTGCACTCAGGCGTACGTGCGTTTTTCCGGGTAATTTTACCTAAATTAATTAAAATGTAGTTCGCAACAGGTTGGAGTTGTTATATCGTGGCGGAATAATTTGCGAACTATGTTTAACGACGAACCAACCGCGTAAAAATAAAGTTTTCAATTTAATTAATTTAACCTCGCTCCGGGAAACTAACGTTCACTTGTTACAAATGATTCTGGGAGTAAAGTTGGATGTTGAATGCGTGCTGAAACACTACGATGTAATATAGTATCTATTTACACATTTGCTATTTTATTTTAGTGCGGAATTGCAAAGTGCACAAAAAGGGTATACAAAATATACTGGATGGGGTGTAATTTAAGATTTAGATTTGCATATCGACTACTTTTTTAATTGCTTTTTTGTTATTTATTCTGGTGAAAATATGACAAGTACAACAGCCAAAACAAATTAAAGGTATGCGCCCATTGGTGATTTTTGCCACGCGACAATCTGTCACTCTTCAGTGTAAGCCGTTGAAGGCATGGAGATGCGCACACCAGGCGACGTGACAGTAGAACGATTTTTTTGTTACTTGAGCAGGCAATTTCCCGTGATGAAACTGTCACTCTCATATGCGCACACGGGAAACAGTCACTTTAAGAGAGGCTATGTTGCATTTTTTGTGTTATTCTTTTGACATTTTGTTAACACAATTATTCTTACTACAGGTATGTGTTCATATTTTAAATATTTGTTTATTTCTGCATTACTTACATTTTGTTTGATTCCTAGAAAAAGGCATTTTGGAAAGTAATCGAAGGTGTCAAAAGCTGCAGCAATTTGTCAAAGCTTTTTATGCTCATTCTGTAGTATCCAAAAAACTTCTTAGTATAGCTCTTCAATTTTTCGTGCAAGTTGTAAAATTTACCCGATATTAATCGATCACTCCAAACTGGATGAACCCAGTAATATTTTTTCTTGTGTTTTCTTTGATATTCAATTAAAAGAACCCACGCAACTGCAGTTTCGTTGAAGTCCATTTTAAAACTAAATTGAAAATTTTTAAAAAGTACCCATGACAGTCACCTATTCGTTGGCATACCCGAATTTTTTAAGGTGACAGTTACAGAAACCGTTGCGTAACAAAAGTCATCAGTGGGCGCATACCCTAATAATCGCAGACCAAGCCTATATCAGCTAAATAACTTTTTGCTTAATCCTTTAACGAACTTAATTATATCATACTTTAAGGAAATGAACCATTAACTACATTGGTTACTTTCGTACCATTCGATTGATTTTTTCCTACAAATTGACGTCTGAAATTTAAGAAATACGCATTTCAGGATTGCTTTTCAGACACTCAAAGAATAACCAAGGAGAATAACTTTTACAACAGACTTCTTACTCACGATCTTGTATAAGCATCTTTGAGGATCCAGCTAAATGGCAACTATAAAAATCAAAAGTGTATATCAAATTTAATTTCTGCGCAATTCATGAGGAAGAATGATAAAATCGCTGGGTTTGTTACTTGTATCAGCGATACAAATCCGATTGGGCCGTTGTATTCAGCCGCGCAGACGTAATTAAAAAGCAGTTAGGACTGCCAGAGAGAAACTTCACAATTTCGAAATTAATTCAATTTCTCCTGGTAAATATTTAAAACATCTCTCTTGCGCACCGAGATGGGTCATTTATCGCGGGATATCCGGTTTAGGGCGTAGGCGTTTGAATTTTATTCTTTCGACTACGAAAATGGTAAAGACTACAAATTCACGGAATATATATAATGAGCCACAAAAATTTGTGAAATTATTTATCCTTCCCAAGATAAATAAACAACAGACGTAATGATTGTATTGGTAGGGTTCTTGTTCGAAATGAAGGGTACCAAAATGAGTAATTAGTCGAAGGAAATAAATACGGCCTTAAATGTGCTAATGCGATTTGTAGTAGAACAGTATTTGTAAAGGTTAGGTAAAAACTAACAAACTCTGATCTTAGGGACCTGGTTTGTTATCAAACGAATATTTGTACTGACATTTAATTCAGTGAAATTTGTGAAATGTTGAATACCATAATAAGGAAAGAGTATTATACGAGGTAGACGTCATAAATTCTCGGCCTAACAGGTTGATACAGGTTCAAGCGTGTTCAAACTCCGCTGCGTAATAGTTGCACATGTGCGAGGCCTACACTATATATACATATGTAGGTTTTATTATTGAAATATTTAATATAAAAAAATACATAATATAAAATAAACTATAATACGGAAAAAATACAAATCATTTCGTCTTCTGCTGCGCGTCTTGCACTTTAAGTCTTTGACACACTATCCATACGTCCTTTTAATATACGCCTTACACTATGTCACTTACATCTTACGTCTTACACATCAGTTCCGCCATTACTCTCTCTCTTCTCTTCACTCTATCCATCTCTTGCTAATATCTTCTTCTCTCTCAATCCCACATAGATTACGGCTCGAAGAGTAGTAGTTTTTAGTAGCCACCCAGACAACGAGACTAGTGCATGAAAATGTTTCAGGTAACGAAAATTTAGTACCACGCGGTCATTAACTTTTTGGCAAAAGAAAGGCATACGCCTAATCACATTAAGGGGTTACCTCCAGTCATAAATTTTCGAAAAATCGATTTTGATATAACGTCACCATGCGAAAGTATAGTCCTTAGACTATTCAATTCCAAAGTTATAAGTCAATATGAGAGTAAGAACTTATTCCGACCGTCGAAGCGAACGTTGCACCCGTTGCGCGGCTACCGTTATTAATATCAATTGGTTTCGTTTGTTTCAGATAAGCGGTTCCCGAGTTAGGATGTCCACCGCACACCCCTTCCGCCCTTTTTGATTATTTTTATACATAAAATTCATGAATAAAGCTTAAGACTAAAGCATTCGAACGTAGTAATTGTTGTTTTAATGCACCGTGTACTTTCGGAGAAAAACGAATTCAAAAATGGCTTCCGATCGGAGGCCGTGACTGGAGGTAATCCTTTAAATAACGTTTAGACGGCGTTTAAAAAGAAAAAAGTTGTTTGTTTTTGTAATTCTAATTAAACTAAACCCGTATAAAAAATCGAATGTATTTTTGTTACTAAGTGTTGTTTTCGATACACATTTTTTACGTAAATAAAAATATTTTAATGAAGCTGCATTAACTTCGTTAAAAATTGATTTGGATCGTATAATTCTTTTATTAAGTAATTAGAGGCATAAGGTGAATTATAAATAAATATTAACAAAAAATCACGTTAATAGAATTTTAGTGCATGTACAAATAATATTTTCTTCAACTTGTTTAAAAAAGAGAAAGATATTAAAGCTGTAGTAGTAAAACTAGAACACAGCAACTTTTTCCTTGACATGTTACAAAAATTTCAAAAACAATGCATTATTTTGTAATTTTCTGCAAAAGAATGACAAATTTGGCGGTTAAAAGGTCACGTGATTACTCATGTGCGTGTTATTTGATATCTTTTTTTTATCAAAGGCAAATGGCAAAACAAAGATTTACTGATTAATGCAAAAAATTCGTACATGATGCACACTCTGTATATTGGAGTCGCTGTTTCGCTTTGTTACAATAAAAGTTTCAGAACCAACACTCCAATAACGTATGTCTACTGGAAAAAGCAGATTGTAACTAAAATTTGCGATGTAATACAGTAATGCTAACTACAATGCAATGTACAGGGCGAGTCATCTCTGCGGACTTGGAAGATCGTGCCTTTGTGATTGGAAATTTAAAAAAAAAATGAGCCAAATTGTAAAAATTGCCAAAAGGAAATGTGCTACAATGGTAAAAATTTGAAGGAAGTTTAATGGATCAGACAAAACAATACCCAAAGTGCTGAAGCAAAATGATATCTGGAAATCATATCTGCACAACGGATGCTTCTCGCTCTCTCGCCGTATATGCGAGAGAGCGTGGAGGGGATTGAGTGAAATCCGAGCAATTCGATGCGGGATGCGCTAGTACACTTCGAACAATGTCGGGATGTAGACCCACTGTGCGAAAAGCGCACGTAATAATTTGAAGTCAAGGTCGCCTGGAAATGAGAGTTTCGCATATTTATTTTGTTGTTGCTACGTGGTTTAAACGAAATTAATAAGGGTTTCTAAGACGAAAATAAAAACAGATTCTGATGAAATGAAAAATAAATACTCCAGAAATTCTCCGAGAGATCGTCCGCACATCATGCAGTCTACCTCGTAACTAACCACATTGGTAACCTTGAGCCATCTACTGCCGCTAACTCCTTCGCCTGAGAGCGAGGAGGGGATAGCGATATGGCTAATTTCGCATTTTCCCAATCGGTATAATAGATAATGAATTCTACTTCTGTTTTGAAACAGTAACTTAACATCAAGTAAATACTATTTTGCCACCAGTAAAAAGAACACACCACCAGCTATTATATTTAAATGACGAAAAGAATTTGAAAAGTTGGGTATTTGGATTGCTATTTCACAAAAGGATGCTGTTGCTCAAGTATATGCCTATCAATGCATAGGAAATCGGCTAAAATCATTTATTGAAGATAATTATCCTTCTGAACGATATATCTTCTGGCTGGATAGAGCAGGCTGTCATGAATTATTACAAAATTAACAGTGGACAAACTTCATGAGTCGAATATAAAATATATACCATGAAAATTCACCCAATGTACCGCAGCTGAGCCCTGTAGAGCGTTTTTGGACTCACTTGAAACAAAAAGTTTATACCGACAACTCGTCAGCTTCAACAGATAGGCAGCTGAACCAGCGCCTACGTATGGAAATCTGAGAATTTGATGGTTCTATTCAAAAATTTTCGGAATAAACAGAGCTGCTGAAGATGGACCATTAAGTGTAATTAAATATCTTAATATAGATTTTTTAGACGTCATCGTTAATAAAATAACTCCGAAAAAAGGTGCAAATTATACATAAGTTCGACTACCTTATAAGTTTGGAATTAGAACATAGTACTACAACGAAGTAAAAGTCATATCAATATATAAATTCTTCAATTTGAAATGCCCTTTTAATTCTTTCAGTATCAAATTCGAAAGGTTCAGAAAATCTTTGTACATATATCCAATACATCAGTTGCTTTTAGAAAGCAAAAGATCAACTTTCCCGAATTTTATTCGGAAAACGAGGATTAAAGGCCCTTTTGTCGAAAAACAAACGAACGAACAATTGGAAACATCAGAAAACAAACGACGCCCGAACAATAATGCGAAGGCGATAATTTCGTTCGGACGCTATTCGGGACGTCAAAAGCGACAGATGTTATGAAAAGGGTAGTTTGGCCCGTTTCCCTCCACTTGTAATCGAGGCGGCGAGGTAATTTCTGTCGCATAGGATCGACTTCTGCGATCCTTAACTAGCACACAAAAGTAAGCATGTGCGTCCTTCAATATAGAAGCGGAAAAACTGCACAAGGGAGGAGACCATATATTCTTTTCTTAATGCTCCATGCAAATAATGATGTAACGAAAGTGCTCCGTTTCTTTTTTTTTAAATAAATGAAAAGAAGGATCTGCATTCGTTACAAGAACAAAAAATTGTGTTCAAACAGAATGAAAACATTTTGTTAGATAGTATACTACTGAAAATATGAATAATCCATTTTAGCATTTCACGTCTACCATTGATTGATTGATTGATTTTCGTACCAAAGCAGGGCTGGTCTTTACATCCCTAACACTGAAGTACGCCTACCATATACGAGGTGTGGCAATTAAATAACCGGACTAGTGCTACTATCGGCAAACAGCAAGCACACCACGGCAGGTTTGAACATATCTGTGCTTGTAGATGCTTCCCCCACCCTGAGTTCGATGGGCACGGTTGTACGTCGCTCAGTCTCGTTGTAGCAATCGTCCGTTCAAGTCATTACGCGTCGGAAAAATGCAAAGTGTTCCGAGTTAACCTCAAGTTCTTTGTGAAACTGAGAAAAACTGCTACAGAAGAAGACCCGATTTGTGGAAGAGTAACTCCTGGATGCTCCACCAAGACAATGCGAAATCCGGCATCACCGTGTTGGACCACCGTACTCGCCCGACTTGGCCCCCTGTGACTTTTTTTTATTTCCTAAGGTAAAATCGGAGCTTAAGGGCACAAGACTTTATAGTGTGGAAGCGGTGAAAGCGAAAGCGACGGAGGTTCTCAACAAGCTGACAGAAACGGACTTCCAGCACTGCTTTCGACAGTGGAAAATTCGTACGGATCGACAAAGAGAGTACATTGAAAGGGATAAACTTTGTAATATAATTGGTGATCAATAAAATGCTTTGTAGCACCAGTCCGGTTATTTAATTGCCACACCTCGTACATACATAAACATAGGACTAAATATTATGTACTAACTTAACTAATTAGAAGGTAAGGATATGAATTTATATAGGAAAAAATTTCTATATTTACGTTAGTAAAGCATGTTTTGTGCTTATCATTAATTATACAAAAAATATATTTACGGATGAATACGTATGTAGCATACGGTGACTTCACAGTCATGGCTACAATTAAAAACCCTTGCAACAGCAATGTGATTCAGGGGTAGAAAATCAGTCCAAAGATAATCTACGCGCTGACACTCAATGTTTGGCCGGTGAAGGGTGTCAGCCAATTGAAATTTATATAAAAATGAAAGCTGTATGTGGTAAAATGAAAGCTGTATGTGGTAAATACATATAGTATATAGGGTATGTCATGATTAGCTTCGGTTAAAAGTATGTGGGGATTTGTTTAATTTATCCCTTTCCACCGCAGTGGAAGAGCTCTTTTGTAGTGCCCCTCTTCAAATCCGGTGACCGCACTAATATCTACAACTATCATCCAATATGTGCTATAACTACAACAGGAAAGGTACTAGAATCAATTGTTACCGACAATATTATATCGGCTTTCTCTGCCCATATCATTCCGGAACAGCATGGATTTATTCGGGGTAGAAGCACCGAAACAAATCTTCTAGTTTATCACCGTTTCATTTCTGAATCACTACAAAAGGGATATCAGGTCGACTCTGTGTATACTGATTTTAGCTAAGCTTTCGATCGTATTGATCACCGATTGTTCTTATGGAAATTGGAGGCTTATGGTATAACGGGTGCGCTTTGGTTTTGGTTTGCTTCTTACTTATCCAATCGTTTACAGATAGTGCGGATTGGTGTCGCCACATCTTGCCCTATTCCTGTGACGTCTGGCGTAACACAGAGTAGTCACTTGCGACCAATTTTATTTCTACTCTTTATTAATGACATCAAACAACGCCTAAATTATTCCAGATTTCTCTTTTTCGCGATCTAAAGTTGTTTTCTTCTATCCGTTCTACTTCTGACTGTTGTAAACTTCAAGTTGATATTGGCAGTATTTCCATTGGTGCAAAGATAACAACATGTCATTAAACATTACCAAAACTATCACCTTCACCAGGAAAAAGAAGAACATAATTAGTTATCCTTGCACAATCAATGACACTACTCTTGATCGCGTGGACCATATAAGGGATCTAGGTCATTGATCGATGTTTCTTTAAGATTTCATTTATACATCGACTATATTACTTGCAGAACTTTTAAACTTTGCGGATTCATTAAACGTCAAATTAGTGATTTAACAAACATTGGAATAATTTCTCTCTTTCATAGCTTAGTGCGGCATCCTTGAGCCCTCTTCTACTGTTTGGAGCCCCTACACAACATTTCAGTCGAATAAGCGACTATCGATGCTGAATTTGTCTTCGTTGTCTTCTAGACGTAAAAACTCTTTATTAAAATAGAAAAAATAGAAATTTGGATTGTTCTGAATTACTCTCACTATTTTCTTTCCGAATTCCTATGCTGAATACTAGGAATGATGATTTGTTTGTTCTCGAGTATCATCGCACGTCCTATGATTATAATAATCCATTGAATTTAGTAGCAAAATAATTTAATGCACTTCCAGTTAACATAGACATTTTCAATTTAACGTACACACAATTTGTTACACGAATAAAATTGTTGAATTTGTAACATTAACTACTTACTTTTAGGTTTCTTTTTGTATTATTAGTTATTGAGAGCATGTTTCTCAAATAGTGTATGCACGTATTCTCTTTTGACCATTGTGGGAACTTTCCTATTGGCCTTTATTATTATAATAAATAAATAAATTTCCGGTATCTCCCTCTTATATATTTTAAATAGAACAGTACCATTTTTATGTCAGATTTGGTTTCTATGTAAAATTTTAAAATTAGTTTGTATAATATTCCCTATCCCTAAAATTCACTGTTGAAGAGATATTGCATCTTTTCGAAAAAGTTTGACAGATGCGATGCGTTACAGGCACAGTTACAGGGTTTCAAATAACTTGCAATTGTAAAATACCAAAAAAATTATTCAGAATGCTGGTAATGTTCATGAAACGATGTTCCTATAGTAATAGCTAAATTTGCTAAATTATATAGGGTGTGCCAGAAGAAAGGTGACAATATTAGAGGTATTTAAGCTAAGACATTTCAATTTTTTTTAAATGACAACTCCTAATTTTCTAAGCAGTGCTAGATTCTGCATTAAAAAATGAAGCAAAAGTGTATAGCAAATTCTATTGCTAAAGTTAATAGTTTGGGAGACATTTGTGAATACCTTTATCTTAAATATTGCATTGTTTAATATCAATTTCAGTTTGCCATGGTTAAATAATTTAAAATAGCTATGAAATGTACTGTCAAGAGTAATAAACACAGTAGAAGTCTTCAATACTAATTAGTTAACATAATTAACTCTCAGTTGTTCACATTCTAGTATAATTATACATAAAAGCTTAACATATGTTATAGATCCAAATTCTATGACTTATAATAATAATAATAATAACAATAGTAATAATAACAATAATAATAATATCACTCTTTATTACTGAAAAGACCGAAAATGGTCCAATAACAGGATAACATAATAGATTACATAATACATAAGTATTTAAACAAATAGGTATTATCGTATCTTATATGAATATTATTAACTAACAATAAGTAAAAGTATGGTAAAGTATCGATTTTGTACTCCTACGTCTCTATCCTCGGAAACTCCACAATATATTCCAAAAATAGAACTTTTAAAGTCTAATTTTTCTCCGTAAACAAAGAAAAAAGAAAAAACAACATACAGCAAACAAAAGACATGAATGACAAAATCAATTCTAAAGCGTATCTCATCATTACAGCAGATGCTCGAAAACGCCACCATTTCGCCCCAAGCATGCTGTTACTTTTCGCATTAATCGATAATGAGTAGCAGGTTGAATAGATCTCTGTAATTCATATCATCATTTATACCAACTGGATCTCTGTATACGACGTTCTTAATGTAAACCGTTAAGAAAAAAATCTGGTTATCTGCAGGTCCTGGATAATTAAAATTACCGTTTTTGGCCATCCATAGTCGTTCTTCAATAATAAATTGCGTCTACAATATGTCAAACTTTTATGAATAATTGTACAAATGTTTACAAACTAGAAACGTGTACAAAAGTAGTCATGGAGCGATACACAATCCAGCAGCGTGCTAAGATGGTTAGGGGTTATTGCGAAAAAATGCATTTCAAGCATTACGTGAACATTTTGGTGTAGATAATCGATCTTCGGAACGCACAATTTGGAATGTGATTCAAAAATTTGAGCAAACTGGGGCTGTAGGCACAGTTAATGTACTTCATCGTGTTCGTCTAAAGCGTTCGGAGGGAAACATGGCTCTCGTTCGTGAAAGTGTAGCCGAAGAATCAGGTACATCGATTCGGCGTCGATCCCAACAACTTGGACTCTCCTATTCCACTACACAACGAATCTTGGTCAAAGATTTGCATTTGCAAAATCATCTTTACTGACGAAGCCCATTTCCACGTTAATGGTTTCGTCAATATACAAAGTTGTCGCATTTGGGGATTAGAAAACCCAAGAGCTATTATCGAAAAAGAAATAGATCCCCAAAAAGTGACTGTTTGGTGTGACATTTGGTATGGGAGCATCATTGGCCCGTATTTCCTCAAAGACGATGCTGAAAATGCGATTACATTTAATGCCGTTCGCTCTCAGAACATGTTAACCGATTTTTTATGGGACCAATTGGAATATTTTGATGCTGATGACCTCTGGTTTCAATAAGACGGTGCTACCAGCCATACAGCCAGAAAAACAATTATCTTACTTCAGACCGTTTCCCAGAACGAGTAATTTCAAAAAACGGCGGTATCAATTGGCCTTCTCGTTCGTGTGATTTAACTCTTGCAAACTTTTTCCTTTGGAGTTATCTGAAGAGTAGAGTCTACAGAAATAAGCCTAGAACGATTGCAAAGCTGAAGGACGAGATACGTCGCGAAATCAACAGCATAGACTGATATGTTCCACAATGTTATTAGAAATTATGACAAGCGCATTAGAGCATGCCATATGAACCGTGGCGGTCATTTGCAGGATATAATCTTCCATACATAATTGTAATTAATTAAACTACATTATCTCATAAAAAATTATATTATATTCAACATTTCTGTGTCTTTTTTAAACCTTATATGTGGAAACACTTAACGAATCACCCATTATTACAGTGGCTGAGTGGTCAGTACAAGAAACAGAATCTGTCTCTCCAGAACTTACTCCTGTTGCAACATCAGACGAAAATGTGATACAGTTTGAAATTACGTGTAAATAAGTATATTTAAGTTAGAAAACTTCCTTAAATGTAGGACATCAGCATCAGAATTCTCCATTCACTCCATTATTCATAGCTTTGACTTATCCACAAAATTGCTGTTATTGGTTAGATGTTCTAATCGTCCAAATATTTCCTTGGTAATTAATACTAACATAAATATTGCTGTCAATTCCACACAAGTCTCTGATTCATTGAAAAATTATCCAACAAATACGTATATTTATTATACAATTTGTAAATCGCTCTTTTCTAATTTTCATTTTGTCTATTTAGGTACATATTCTTCCTTAATAACATGTCAGTTTACGACTTGACGTGACCTCCTCCGATAAAATAAAGTTCTCCTCCAATGTCAATAAATACACTATTATTCCTTCACTTCTGGTATCACTTCACTATCTAATAAAACTTTACACAAACTTCTCAAGGACCACTTACTACAACTTCTACACAGTACTAAGCGTGTTTAGAGGCACTTTGAAAACTTCCATTTTCATCAGAACGAGTTGGTATAATAAAATAAGAAATTTCAATACCGATAGATTGCATTTTGTAGAGAGGCGATCGTTCTTAAACTTCATGTGAATTAAAACATCCGATAAATTGCTAAACTATTAAAGTGAAGTATATTAGCTCACCTATGTATAATACACTGAAAATAAAATCTTTGCATCATTACAATTAAATAAACGCTGCTTAATAAAACGTATCTTTAGCTTATATGCTGAGCTCGTGTTACCTACAAACAAGTAGACTCACCATAAAACCTTTTCACATCGGCGTATTAACAAGATCATATAAGTTTAAAAAACACAGATAATTAATTAGTAAAGCAGCATTCATTTCCTAATATTTTTATTAACGTGGTGAAGTCGCACTTGAATTTCCTTAATTACAGTTTGCTACTACAACTTCTGTTGTAAAAACGAATAACCCTTGGATTTTAGATTTTTGTATACAAAGAATGTATTTAGGAAATACATTCCCGCATTATTGAATAGTATCCTAAAAATCAGTAAGATTTACTTAAATTCATTAAATAATATCGGTCTATTTATTTCTCTTATCTGTACAAGATAAAAGAGTAGGTAATAGCGCCAGAGCGTATTTCTTGAAATTCCAGGAAAAATTTAACAGTAATTCTAATGTGAATCATGAAGCTATAATAAAGCCATTTGAAGTAATGTCTTTAAATTATGGTCAGTTGTCGTTCCATGTTGGTGGCGACAACATCTCTTAACGAATAGTGTTTATAATTTAAAATCTTAAAACATGCTGAAAAGGAAAGAAATTAGTCTTGAAACGGGTGCTCTGATAGTAGCACAACCTAACTTAAGCATACTCAACCGTCAAATTGCTAGAAAATTACATTTAAATCCATCTACTGTTGATTATAACATCAAAAAATACAGTGAAAGTGGCAGTTTTCTAAATAAAGTAAGAAGTGGTAGACCAAGAGCGACAACATCAACTCAATGCAATCGTGGTGTCCAGCAAGGGAAATGGAGGAAAAACAGCTCCAGAAATCGCCGCAGAAATCAATACTGTACTTCTGAAGCCGATTAGCGTGTCCATGGTTAAACGCCATCTGCAAAAAGCCGGCCTCCACGGCGATGAAAAAGCCCTTGCTTGGCCAAATTAATAAGAAAAAGAGGTTACAATGGGCATGTGAACATCGAAATTGGACGGTATCGTGGACCGATGAATACAAATTCCAGACTGTCGTGCACTAGAGCAATGCACAGCCTTTACCGTCAAACACGGCGGTGGTTCGGTAATGATTTGGGGTTGTTTTGCTGGCATATCCGCAGGTGATCTCGTAAAAATTCAAGGCATAATGAGAAAAGAGCAATACAAACACATCTTAGAGGAAATTCTGGTGTAAGAATTTCGGGTCAGAATTTTGTATTCCAACAAGACAATGACCCAAAACACACTTCAAATTATGAAAGCAATATTTAGAACAGTTGGAAGAGGAAGGAACACTAACAATCATGAAATGGCCACCCCAAAGCCCGGACTTGAATCCCATCGAGTTATTATGGGTAGAACAGCAGATGACATGTGGCATGGGCTCGAATAACTCCGGAAACAATGTTAAAATTAATTGCGAGAATGCCCCGATTATGCGACGCAATCATTAAAAGTAGAGGTCACATACACGAATTTAGGTCAAATAAATAATTTTAATTGTTAAAGTTATATATTTGTGGAGTTAGAAGAAAAGAAAAGTCCACTTTCTCACAATAACTCAATTTAATAGGAGAGAGCGACTGGTTTCGGTACTAATGTCCCATCTTCAGGCTCGAGTTAAAGGTAGTAGTAGGAAATTTTCAAATTAACAAATAAAAATAAAAACTACACATTCTATATTTCAACAATTGTTGGACTAGTGTTACCAGTGTTATTTATTAATTTGACAATTTCCTACTACTACTTTTAACTCGAGCCTGAAGATGGGACATTAGTCCCGAAACCAGCCGCTCTTTCGTATTATATTGAGTTATTGTGAGAAAGTGGACTTTTCTTTTCTTCCAACTCCATTATGTATTCCTCACACAGAGCCGCATTAGATCAATTATATATTTGCGTATACTTAAATGCCAAATACATATTTTAATATTTCCATTTAAATATTTAATGATTTACCCTGAAATTTGAGGTGCCCAAATACTTATGAGCGGTAGTGTATTTGGTTGTAGTTTCACGTCTTTGTTTTCAGTGAAGCTTACGTTCTGTGTTATTCAAATGAAAAAATTATATCGAACAACTGATACGATCAAAATAATTTCAGAAAAACATCTAAGAAAAACCTTTCTTAATTTAAGGAAAGAAAAAATCTATATCATTCCAAACGTCTTGATTACATTCCTGTAAGTCATGTTGAATCTTGCGACTTTTATGAAAGACGGCTTCTTTACTGTGAGTTCACAAATTTCCGATGAGATAGGTGAAGAAACTGTGTACGCCATCCTAGAAACTCAACCTTAAGCAGTCTCCCTCTCTTGGACTAGTGTGTACGAAGTTAGCGTCATCCATTAGGAAACATCTTGGAAGCATATTTTTCTCTATGCAACCATATCTTCTTTAAAATATCCATGCATTCATCCCGTATTGAAAGTGTTTTTAATTCAATATCCTACACCATCATAGGGAAAGCACCTTCAAACCATAATTTTTGGACTACTGCAAGTAATTGTCTTAGCATCATGCGGTTAATAAATTACGTTTGTCGGCGTAATTTTGTCGTTGCCAACTTTGCTGATCTTTTGGCTGTAGTTGAAGTTCAAAAATGTATAATTAATTACTGAATTATTCAACCTCTTTAGAATTATTGTCATTGAATTATAGATGGTAAATTAAGAAAAGGGGCTTTATTTTATATATTTCCTTTGTTGTATGCTGCTGTTAGTTTGACCGTTATTGTATTTCCACTACTCTCATTTGGTGTAAGTATATATTTCAAGAATGTCAAGTATCAACACATACAATAGTCGAAGACACTTCCAAACGACTTTCGAACAATAAAATTTCGAGATACTCATGAATAAACATACCACCTGAACTACCACAGACATTAAAATCTCTTACTGACACCAAATATGTGTATATTTCAACTTCGACGATAGTTCAACAGATGGCAAGCATAGCCCTGACGCATATCCGTGTACATATCGGCTTTTACAAAACGACTATCGAATCAAACAGTAAACATAGCACATACACGCAACATGTATACGTACACAAAAGGTAGCTATGGATATAGACAGGTATCTAATACTCACATTCTCCTCAGCTCCGCAGCGCCTATGCCCAGCATGGAAGAGAGATCATTCACCTCGTCGCTTCTAACGATTACAAACTAACGACCATAACATGCAGCGGCTACGAGTGAGAACCAGTTCCGTAAGGCGGAGAGGAAGAAGAAAACGGGTACTACCTGACCAGGTTGACGGCCAAAGCCGGGTTCAAGCGAGAGAAACAATCGCGACCTCGAACCATGAAGATATTACGTATTACGGCGGTATAAAATGCGATAGCATCCAATTCAGTACGTGGAGGTGTGGAGGTCTAGCTCGACGGCGATGACGCGTGTGGAAAATGCCAAACCGATGATTTTTTGTGAGGAATGCTTCGTAATGCAAAAAGGTGTATATTAAGAAACAACTATCGTCACGTTTAAATTTAGATGTTTTACGGAAGCTGCAAGATTACGCAATACATTATATGTTTATGGAGTAGAACAACATTGTGTCTTTTATAAATCATATCTACAAAAGATATCGAGGAAAATTCATGATATCTTATTGTCTGAGGTAGCGGAAATGCAAGATTTGAATTAAATGTTTCTTGTTAATCCATGTCTTAGCACATAGTAAATATCCAGTGTATTATTAGTTGCTTTTTTTATAAGTTTTGAGTTACCTTATGATTCTCTCATAACTTTTTCATTAATAAAACATTCTCGAAAATTTAGATGAACTTTTGAAATTTGTGTGGAAGCACATTTTTTGACCCAGTATGTATCAAGCAAATTGGTGTTATTTTAATGTAAAACATAGGTACTACTGGGATGTTTCCATTTCAAATGGGTCATACTGTACAGTATATAATCAAAACTTCTTCTATCGTTAAGTGTAAAGGTGGTATAAAGTAAAAAGCTTTGTTGAGCGTTTTTTAAATTGCCTGTTATTTAAAATTTATTTGATGCTTTAACATTTTAGAACACGAAGAACTGTGTCCATAAAGACATAATCTATACGACACTGTATAGGTATGTATGATATATAAGGTTCGACAAACGCGTATTACGGCAGAAGCGCCGAGAGGGGATTTAGGTCGATGCAAAGCCGATGGAAGCGTTGCTTATGTTGCAGTTGTACGCGGCTTACCGGGGCAGTATTTTGTCGCAGTGGACATCAAGATGTCAATAAAAGGTAAGAATATATTATTTTTTAATAATACTGTATCTTACGTACAGTACCGTTCATGGAAGTGCGGGCAAGCTGACAAATTATATTAACTGTTTAGGAAAAAATTATATAATATACATTTTTGTGAGGAATTATTAAAACTAACCTTTTCTGGAAGCCTTTTACCAATTTCCAGGTAGTATTTGTCTATTATTGTTATCATAAAATATATAATTATGTTGGAAATCCCCAATAATTACAGTGACAATAAAGCTTTATAATAATCTCTAGGAGGGTTAGCTGATTCATTCGTGTTACTTGGAAATATTCATATGCCCTTTATAAAGTATTATAACATTTGTAAACGCAGTAGTTCTGAAGAGATTGTTATTGTGAAAGGATCTGTGGTTGTGCAAGTGAAAAATAAAATAATTTCGCTTTGACTGCTTAAAATTCCCCGTGGAAAGTCTCTAGCTGTTTCAAAACGATCTGCTATTATTACCTTGCATCAGGAAGGGTACGCAGAAAGACGGATTGCGGATGAATTAAAAATAAAAAGATCTACAGTACATGATACTACAGTTCGATTTAAGACAACCGGTGACGTGCAAGATCGTAATCGGCCAGGACCGTCAAGAAAAACGACTCCTGCGGAAGATTTACGAATAAAAATAATTAATAACCGCAATAGAAGACTAACAGCATCAGAAATTGCTGCAGAATTCAATAATGAGCGAGATTCTAAAGTTTCTGTGAATACTGTGAAACGTCAGCCGAGAGGCTGAGTTGCATGGGCGAGTGGCTTGTCGAAAACCGTTACTCCGAAGAGGAAATAGGCTGAAACGACTGAAACGGGCACAAGCTCATAGAGATTGGACAGTGGACGATTTTAAAAACGTTTTGTGGACTGACGAATCCAAGTTTGAGGTTTTTGGAAATAGACGGAGAGTTTTCGTAGGCAGATCAAGAGGGAAAAGAATGTTACGGGGGTGTATAGTTCCTACGGTGAAGCATGGAGGCGGATCTGTAAGGGTTTGGGATTGTTTTTCCTTAATCGGAACAGGGGCTTGCTCAAAATTGAGGGCATAATGAAAAAAGAAGAATATCGGAAAATCCTGGAGGAAAACGCCATACCGTCAGGAGTCCGATTAATTGGTCGTGGATTTGAATTTATGCAGGACAATGACCCCATACATAAATCAAAATTGTGCACAGATTACCTGCAGCAAGATGTGTTAGGAAAAAGTGTCCAAAATCGAAGGAACATTTGTAGACCATTCTCCAGGAGGTATGAACAAGCTTGCCCAATGAAACGTTAGCAAAATTAGTGAATCGGATGCCGAGAATAGTGGCAGCAGTCCTAGAGGCAAAAGGTGGATTTTTCGATGAAAATCGGATTTAAATTATTTGCATTACATTAACTTTTTCTTTTTAATTAATTTGTGTTTGAAAATATGTAAAATCATGTAAGTAAGTATTAAATACATTGCCATTTAATATTCCTCTTATTTTCTTTGACTTCCGTACATTTTTTTGCTTGCCCGAACTTCCATGAACGGTAGTGTACCTAGTTTTGCGCGATACGCCTCTGCACTCGTCTGTCGAACCTTAGTGATATATGAAAAAAGGCAACCGCGGGAGAGAAACGAAGGCAAAATTATGTGTTTCAACCGAGTAACAAAAATTGAGAATTTAGCCTGTTCCTATGGATATTAAAACGGAACTATTAGAGCTTCTGAAATGAGTGTAACCGATGTACCCATTTTTCTCATCCGGAGGTGATGCGATCGTTATTGGCCCTGAAAATGACAGATCGTAGTTTGATTCTTAAGACGATAATCGTCGTTCTAATCTACCTGTGCCATCTGATACGTACAATATTTATATGGGCGCTTGTTTTTTCATTTAATCCGACGTACCCAAAACAAAATCAACGATAGCACTAAATAAACTATGATTCAATGAACAAGTAACTGCATTCATTCGAAATTAATTATAATAATTTTATAAATACAAAAATTAACAATGCCTTTTAGAAATGCATTCATTAGTTTGAATAATCCTTCTTTTTGATGATTCTCTCATGTTTAGATTAAATATTGCTCGATGTGGTCTCCCAGTGCAACATTCAACTACAGCGTTCGGGTCGCTTCCGACGGGCCGACATGAATTGTTCAAAGTGACTGGTGTAATATTAAAACTAACCATATTATTACCGTATTGTGAGAGTATTATTAAATAAAAAAATGGACAATTGCAATGGAAAGAAATTAATGCTGGAAAGAAAACTAGCAAAGATAAATTTACATTTCTATCATGCTATAATGCTGAAGGCCCGCATAAGTTAAAGTTACTTGTGATTGACAAATTTAAAAGCCCTCGAACCTCTAAAAGCTATGGTTGAGTATAGGTCTACTCGAAATGCTTGGATGACATCCAACATTTTTAATGGTTTCACCTTTTATTTGTGAAAAAAATAAAACAATTTTTAAGAAGTCAGAATTTACCTGAATGTGCTGTCCTGCTTATTGATAATGCTGCAAGTCACGCTACCGAACATGAACTTTTCAGCGATGATAAAAATTTCTGTGTAATTTTTCTTCCTCCAAACACTACGTTTCTGATAAGTCGCTTGATCAAAATGCCATTCATTTAACAAAATTATTTTACAAAAAAAGTCTTTTGACAGATATTGTAACTCCTAATGAAGATGATCTGACTGCTTTTTTAAAAGCGTATCGATTTAAAAATCGCTATTTACATGTTATACAATGTTTGGGAAAAGGTGTCTTCCGAAGTTATCATAATGTGCTAGAATAAGATTTTATTAGGTGATCTTGAGAAAGATCAAGAATTTAATGAATTAGACCTTATACCATTAAGCGCATTGCGTGAAAAAATGCGTGCAGACAAAGATGATATTACTCAGGTTAATTCATTGCTGCAAAAGATGTACAATTAGACGAAAATGGTGTTACAGACGAATTTTAAAGATTCAACGTGGATTCAACGAGTTACCGAAGTGCTAAGACGTCTAAAAAAGGACCAGGAAGTCGACGAAGAACATTAAAGTAAGAAAGCTGGAATATTTAGGCCATATTACCAGAGGTGAGAAGTATGAAATACTTAGACTCATCATACTGGGAAAGATCAAAGGTAAAAGAAGCGTAGGAAGGAGAAGGATTTCCTGGCTGATGGTATAATTGCAGCTCAATAGACATTTCAGAGCGGGGGCCAGTAAAATACGAATTGCTAGATGAGAACTAACCTCCGATAGGAGAAGGAACCATAAGAAGAAGATGAAGAAATCAATTATTGGATAAATGATGATTCCTAGCAAGTTTCGACAGATGATATGGAAGGAAATGATAACGAAGAAGTGGAAATCTTACTTAGAAAGATGTAAATCAAAGATAAAAATGCGTTTAAAAAGTGTAAAACTATGTTGTGAATGGGGAGACAAAAATAGTGTTGATATTGCTGATATGTTAGTTGAATAGACTTGAAAAAATGCTGAATCGTTCAAAACAGAAAAAAATACTGATTTTTTTATTTAATTTTCTTGTTATACAGTTTGCATAATATGTTCATAGATATGCATTTGTATGTAATCTTTTGTATATGTTTATGTTTCCTGTATTCACAATATTTATTTGTATATTACTTACAGTTGTAATACATTTATTAACTACGTATTTAACAGTTTATTAATTAAAATAAATCAGAATTGGTCTTGTTTTAATTGAATGGGATTAGTGAGTCCTGAATGTATTCAAATAATTCCTAAAAACGAGATCCTTTGTACTTTAAAGGCACTAACAAAGATATCGTCTCGACTATTTAAATTTAAGAATATAAGCAAAGTAGATTCTTTATTGGAAGCGCTTGAATAATGTTTATTAGAGTAAAGTTTTTTGTTTTGACTTTACAAATACTTAGTAGTTAAGAACGGTAAGTTGCAACATATATAGTAGTATATATGTATATACTAGTTAAATAACTTTAACGTTTTGTTTACTAGCAATTATAGAATTTTTTGACGTTTTTTAAATAGCTTTTGTATTCACTTTAACTTTTCTAAAATAATTTTTTAGGTAAAACAGAATATATATTAATAAAGAAATCGTTCGTATTTTTTTCTTGGTGGTTTTTTTTGTGTGAGACAAAAATGTTAAAATTTCTAAAGCACTAACACAAATCCATGAATAACAAATGCTCAAGGTTTTATTTTCGATTTTCAAGATTATTCTACGCCGCTGTAGAAATTTGCAAAAGTTTACAGGGCATTTAAATCTTTTTAAAAAGTACCGAGTCTAAAAGGTTAACAGTTACTGAAAATTACCCATATATTATTACATTTTTGAAGTCCTAATTCAATTTTAAAGTTTGCTTGATACAACCATGTTGCTATCTCTAACCATATTTTTGAAAATTTTTGACAGATGACGAGTGCATGTGAACTTTTGTAACTGTGAAAGTGCTTAACTTGGAAAATTGAAATTTTGCAGAACTGTTGACCGTATAGGGTAGGATTAGAAACCGAATTAATTAATCCAAAACATTATAGAGCGTGTCCGATAATTAGGATTAAAGTTTGAAGTGTCAAAACTTTGATTTTTTTTTTTTATCCAACTAGCTATTTTTCTCTTTCTTATCAAATTGCTCTTACAAAAGAACAAAAAAAATGTTATAATCGTTACGCATCTAAAATGAATACTTTTCAAGATATTTAGGAAAATGAGTATTGCAACAATTTTCCTCCAAAAAAAGAGTATCCATCAATGAGAATGTAGCTTATATAGTTTTTTAAAATGTCATCCTGGCTCTGCAAGACTAGCTATGAACATAGCACAAAAATGTTTTATGTACGCTTTGAATCTAAGCATATAGACTGCTTCAAGAAAGAATTTGGTAGAAGTAAGATTCTCAGAATAAAGAACATTTACTTTTTTTTTATTATAGTAAGAGAAAAGCACTCAGATATTTTACAGTTGATGTAACAATTCATATGTACAGCTTTTTTATACTATGTCCTTGACTACTATTAAAATATAACTAAAATACCTTGAAATTTTCCAACCCACTTCTCGATGAAGCTAATTCTAGTCCAGTATCAACAATGAAATTGATAACGCTATTTCGACTCCATTTTATACTTTATGTGGCTTTTAATCCCCAGTTAGTAACATACCTTGCTATCGGATTTTCGATAGGCATCAGCAGCGACCCCTATTTCAAGACAGCTCCTTCTTACCTTCACACACACGCTCATTTCATTAGCGCATCCTTTATACACCGCGTATCTTGTCGACGGAGTTACTTTGATTCCTAAATTTGTATTCTACTACCCTGTCTGCCGGCAATTATTTAATTAAAGCTAACAAATTTGTAACGCGCTATTTGTTACAATGTTACAGGCGCAACGACGTCTGTTTAGCAGGGGAGCGGAGTTGGTTCGTTATTTTATAGGCTGTTAATGAAATATACACAATCTCGCATGTTAAAGGTACGAATAAGTAAGTACATGCAGACGAGGTACGTCTAATATGTACGGTAGGGGTAATATCGGTGTCTAATTTGCAAATTAATGGAAGGGATGTGATTAAATGCTAACCAACTAACTTTTACTATAATGGAAATTAATTACGTTAGCGAAAGCTTAACCACCTACTTGTGTGTGGTAGTACTATGTGCCGTGTGTGACGGTAGTGGTGGTGTTATATGTTATGCTTGTGTGGATATAAATTGGATCACTCGAACTCACCTGGAAAAGAAAAAAGTGGATATTAGATACCGTTATATAGACCTGAAATATAGAAGGGATATTTGTTATATAGCAATCTCTGCTGCCTGCAACGTTATTTTAGCCAAATGAAATAGTTATTGGTGAGACTTTAATGAAAAGACAATTGTGCATTCAGCAACACAAATTGAAACATAAAAAGCAAAATTAAAATAAATTAATAGGAAGCAACTTACAACTAAATCTAAATCCACTAAATTAAATAGTTGAATTTTCACGTATAAGACCTATTTTTATTAAAACTGAGAAAGGATTCAATTGTTTTGTATTGTAACGTTTATAATATTTAACGTTACTAGCATGGTAAAAGGGTTGTTACTGGCGGACTCACTGGTGAGCCGAAAGCGAGCCAATCACCTTCTGGAGCCACTAAAAACCCGTTACCATGCTTGTAAATAGCTATTATAAACCATAATTAAAGATTCTAGAAATTCTGATACTAAAAAAAAATCGTATGAGCTTTAGACACATTGCTTTGGAAACGCACGTCACTTATTTTATTGTTTAGTCATGTCATTTAGATTTATCATTTTCGATTTATTGAAAATGCAAGTTATTATTGATGAAGCAGCAAGTGTGGCTGCAAGTTTGTTGCCTGAAAAATCTTCAGCAAGATACGCACACCAGTACGCTGAGTTCAAAAAGTGGCAAAAAGAAAACAACGCGATTGGTGTCACGGAAGACGTTCCATTAGCGTATATCAATAATTTGTCCAACAAATTCAGCCGGAGTTCTTTATAGTCGAAGTGGTCAATGGTTAAGAGTTGACTGGAAGTTTGAGAAAACATTGATGTTCGCAGGTTTGTTTTTTTTTAATCTTTTTTTTGTCAGATTTTTATTTGTCATTTCTCGTTTTCATAAAGTGGTTGCGTTTTTGAAAAGGCGAAATGAACGCTATGTTTCCAAGAAAGCTAAAACTCTGACGAAGGAACAAGCGGGAAAATTTGTACTTGAGGCTCCTGACGAGAAGTGGTCAAAGTCATTACTAGAGCCCGGTAACAGGCAGCCGTGTCATAGCCGTACCTGCCTAGTATACAAAAACAATAGTAAGAAAATAGAAAAAAAGTAACAGAACTAATACATAACTATAATATGTGAAAAGTAGTGAAATACTCACCCTTTTAAGCAGCCTTGGCTACGGAACAGTAAAACTAGAAGCACCATTATCAGTATTAACATCATATGGATAAGAGTGACAAAAAGTTGACACCATTAGATGTGTTTCCACAGTTGTCTCGGTGAGCGATGTTCGCCGTGGTGAGAAAATGAGTTTATATTTTGAAAAAGAGCGTTCAACATCTACCGATGTTGTACATGCGTGATTAAACTTCTCTTTGTACTCAGTCAGTGGATTATTCGATACACCATCACAAATTTGTTTTAGTGTGCTAAAATCGGGATCTTTCTGTAGCACACTCTCGAACTTTTCTAAAATGCGATTATATTTTGCATCATGTATAGTCAGTAGCTGTGTATGCACTCCGTCCATAATTTGCAGAGACTGCAATAGTGATAACGATCTATTTTGTAATTGGTCTATTGTGTCAGCTAATCCTTTATAGTAGCTACGAATATTTTTAAAATCTGTTTCAACGGAAATATCTTGAAATTTCGACTGGCTCCCCTTAATAGCTGCAGCTTCGGCGGGATTGAATTGTGCAACAACAGCTTTTACTATTTTGAAATGTTCAGCATAATAAAAAGCTGCCTGCAACCATGTTCCCAAACGTGTAAGAACTGGCTCCGGCGGTTGACGAATACCAGGACACTCTGTGTGAAATGATCGTAGGCGTTTGGGAGATTTCAAAAATACTCTTTTTGTGCTTGCTATTAATGTATCTACCTCAGGAGAGCATTGTCAAATGGTTTCTGCCACAAGATGTAAAGCATGCACTTTACACGTAACATGTAAACAATTGCAACCATGTTCAAGAAGAGAACGGCCTACCGAACGCATTATCGCTGCGCCATCGCTCATAAACGTCAACACTTTGAAATTTGAAATTTTTCCTACGTACTAAGTACGACCTTCGTAATTGTTGCAGCAGTACACTCTTGTAGTCTTCGGCTAGCCTAGTAACAGTGGTAATGTAGGTTTACTAGGGTTTAGTATGCGTACCATAATATTTACAATTGAATTTTTTACAGTCTGTTGTCTCGTCAACACATAACCAAAGAAACTGTTTTTTTAATATGCATTTTCTTTTCCACGTCATCGCGTATAAATGCAGCATGCTTATGTGCCGTTTTTTCCGTTGACAACCGCAACTCGGGATTGTATTTGTCCCAAAAGTCCTTAAACGGTTGTTTATCGAGTAAGCCTAGTGGCAAATTACAGTTTATCAAGATAAGAATTACATTAAAACAGTTTTCGTTGTCTATGCTGTGGGGAATTTACGTGTTTTGTACAGTTCCACTTCTTATTTGACATCAATTGTATTTTGCACACTTTACAAACTATCTTACTCTCGTTGTGAAACAAGTCGAGAAAGTCAGAAATAAACTTATTTACTATGTCTTCAAAGGGTCGTTTTTTAGCCTTCGACATGTTCACTAAAAACTACAATTAATAACTACGTGTGTATCAATAAAATCAAAACGCACTACACTAAATAATAACTGCAATTAATAACTACGTCTATATCAATAAAATCAACACGCCCTATCCGCTATCCAATGGTAAACTGAACTGAGTGAAGATGATTTGTAGTGTCGTATCATAATCGACCAGCCCTCCCCGCCCATCTAAACACAGTCACACCACCGCTGCGATTGCTCTCAGGTTACCGGGCTCTAGTCATTACCCGTTTTAGTATATTTGCTTGTTGTCGATGCGATGAGCTTCTATCCCTCACTTTAAATGACTTGGAGGATTTGAACAAATATATTGTTGTCATCTTACGCGAAACCAAAAATTTAACAACTGGGAGGTTTACAATAACGGATGATGGCTGTAGTTTTAAACCTTGTGCTATTTATCGAAAATATGCGGCTCTGCGGCATCACAAAAGTAAGAACCTGGGGTTGTTCTTAACGTGCCGGAATGGAAAATATGTCGCCCTAAATGCAGGTCAACATACTGTTGGTACAGTACCTAAGAAAATTGCTGAATATTTAGGATTACAAGAGTCTGCCCTATATACAGGTCACTCATTTAGACGGACTGGAGCAACGATGGTTGTTGATGCGGGTGGTGATATTTTATCTTTGAAACGTGCAGAGAGATGGAAATCAACAACAATTGCAGAGAGCTAGGTGGATGACGCAATAAATAACGAGATTGATTTGTCAAAAAGAATGTTCCCATTTAAAGAACCCACGACATCCACGTCTACAGAGTATACACGTACAAATACAAGTGACTTAACATCGCTTGGAAACTTCAATATTAGTGGAAATAACAACTGCAGTATGACATTTTATGTATACGATAGTACTAAGACACAATTTTCAAATGTTAATAATAAATAAATTGTTAAAAACTTTGGCTATCATTTCAAATTATACTAGTGTAAAATATATGAGTACAGGTGTAAAATTTGACTGACTAGCCAGTTAAAAGACATCTTCAAGGACTTTCAGTGACTTGATAAATTGATGTTTACAAGTGGGGAAGAAATAAAAATAATATTAACGCCATAACTACCCCAGCTCAGGTAAATTCAGATACGTTCGTATATGACAACTGTCAGAGTATGCTCTTTCGACGATGTATGCGAGTTTCTTCTTCTTGGTTCCCTCTCTTTATCAATAAATATATCTCCATCTAACACTGACCCCGACGAAACCAAAAACTTTATCTCATCGCCTAGATTCTAAACTACGAGGTAGGCCCCATAAATTCTCAGCCTGACAGGCTTATACAGGTTCTAGTGTGTTCAAACTCTGTTGCGTCTTAGTTGCAATTCTGCGAGGTCTACACTATATATATTACGGCTCGAAGAGTAGTAGTTCTCAGTAGCCAGCCAGACAACGTGACTAATGCATGAAAATGTCTCAGGTAACGAAAATTGAGTAATAAATCTTCAGGAGTTTGTATTTGTTTTCTTTGATGAAATTATCATGGCTTTCTTATCTTTATCCTTTTTCTAATCAACTTTCAATGGTTTGGAGTTATTGCAGCCAAACAAGACATGCATCCAAAACCTACTGATAACTAGTGTGCTACTGTTCTGTATTTCACGTCTTTTCCATATCACTCTTTGCCTTTCTATATCATCTCTTGCAGGTGGTAAAATTTATTTGAACTTTATTACTTTTTAAAAACAAGATGTTAGTTTTTCGGGTATCTTATGAAATGTACCAGTATCACGACTATTAACACATGATAATGATGCAATCAATAGTATGTTGCTTTTTAAGGTTGTTATCTCGAAAAAATTTGCATTTGCATGCAAATATTCTCCAGTGAGTGCAGATTTTGCAAATTCAATATCTCTTCATCCCAGTAGTTTTAATGTCCCCATAAAGCTTTGCTTGGCTTTTTAACAGAGCCTACCACTGTCGCTTGTGTTCACTTTAGTCAATTAAACAACCTCGGACAGGTGTAGGCCTGCGTCGCATCGGTTTAGTCGGAATTAAGCATTAAACCGGGCCCTAACTTTTTGCCCCCTCGCGAAACGGCAGTTTGACTAATCGAAACATACGCTCGGCTATTCCGTACAAGAACTGAGCACAAATCCCGACGTGCCACAATGCCAAGAGGACTAATATTGATTTTGCCCGTGCACCTGCAAACTTTCATTCGATGCATATATTGTTTATCTTCATCGGTATACGCTCTAAATAGCTAATGCAGTCTGAAGTATATGTGCATATATAGCCGAAGGTCCGTGGCGGTGCTATTTTAGGAACACAAAGCAAACGTCGATATCAAAAATTAATAACCAGAGCCGCAGAGCCTTAAGCAATTCGACAGTGATGTTCAACGTTCTCGTTGTTTCAGTGTAATAGGTCAATAAATGTGGAAGTTATAAAGGAATATACAGGATGTTGCCAAATTCGCTGCAGAGAAACCTAAATCGAATCTAAACAAAACACCTTACAAGGAAAGGTACCCGACCTGCACTTTCAGAATTTACTGAAACTTGGATGGTTTATAGACTTTATAGAACTATGTAAAACACTAGTTTCCGTTTCAGTTGATAAATGGTTTTGGAGGGTGAAATCGGTTTTTGATAATCGGAGGTTTCTGTGCTTTTCGTTATTTTCTATTAAACATTCGTAAAAATCATCGATACATATAGTATTTTTAAAAGGCAATCGAAATACACTAAACTTGATGCAATAGGAGCTTAATAGGCGTGGCTTCCCTGTTTTTGTGATTACTATACCATTCGAAGCAAACGTATGTATTTTTGCTTTAGCACCATAATTGACTTTACAAAACAACCATATGCAGAGTAGCGGTGAGGTAAATGGGAGTTCAACGATGAAGCTTCGATTGCCTCGTGGATTACCCTTGCAAACTACAATGTGCACGGTATGCAACGGAAATACACGAGGGAATCGAAGCTTGGTCATTCAACTCCCATTTACATCACCACTAGCCGCTACTAGTACGTAATATTCGGCTATATTATTTAAACTCTAAATAAGAGATCTGCTAATATACGACTCCCAGTTTATTGTTTCAACATTGGTATTCATAAATTCATTAATTATTACACGTACGCATACGTTAACCTGTTAAAAAATATGTTGATCTTCATTTCACATTTCATATTTCTCATTAAATATTCAAAGGTATGTATATCCACGTGTTATAAATTTGTTCATTCCGGTAATGATGGTTTGCACCAAATTGTTGCAAACATCAAAATTAATGACATCTTAAATATTTAATAAAGCTGTAGCCTTCTAGCGGTACTTACACTGCCGCTCATAAGTGTTTGGGCATCCTTGGATTTAAGATTTTTGTATACAAGGAATGTATTTAGGAATACAGTCCGGCATTATCGAATAGTATGCTAATAATCAGTAATATTCACTTAAATTTATGAAATAATATCGGTCTATTAACTTCTTTTATCTGTATAAGAGGTAATACCGTCACAAAAGTGCAGGTAGTAGCGACAACAAAGAGCGTATTTCTTGAAATTCCAGGAAAAATGTAACAGTTGGTAATTTTACTATGAATCATGAAGGTACATATAACAAAGCCATTTGAAGTAATATTTTTAAATTACGGTCAGTTATCGTTCCATAGTAGTAGCGACAACATCTCTTAACGAATAGTATTTATAATTTCGTTTAAAATTTTAAAACATGCCGTAAAGGAAAGATATTAGTGTTGAAACCCGTGCTCTGATAGTATTTTATCAAATTGCTAGAAAATTACACTTAAATCCATCTACTGTCGATTACAACATCAAAAAATACAGTGAAAGTGGCAGTTTTCTAAATAAAGTACGAAGTGGTAGACCAAGGGCGACAACACCAGCGCAAGACATTGCAATCGTAGTGTCCAGCACCGAGGACGATTAGTGTGTCCACGGTTAAACGCCGTCTGCAAAAAGCCGGCCTTCACGGATGAATTGCGATGTGAAAGCCCTTGCTTCGCCAAATTAATAAGAAGAGGTTACAATGGGCACGTAAACATTGAAATTGGACGGTAGAAGATTGGAGAAGGTATTGTGGACCGATGAATCTAAATTCGAGATTTTCGCTTCGCGAAGACGACTGTTTGTAAGAAGATCTGCAAGTGAACGTGCAGTAGAGCAATGCACAGTCTCTACCGTCAAACGCGGCGGTGGTTCGGCAATGACTGGGCGTTGTTTTGCTGGTATATCCGCAAGTAATCTCGTAAAATTCAAGGCATAATGAGAAAACAGCAATACAAACACATCTTACAGGGAAACGCAATACCCTCTGGTGTAAGAATTTTGTCTCAGAATTTTGTATTCCAACAAGACAATGACCCAAAACACAGTTCAAAATTATGTAAGCAATATTTGTAACAGTTGGAAGAGGAAGGGACACTAGCAATCATGAAATAGCCACCCCGAAACCCGGAGCAGATCACATGTGGAACAAACTACAGGCAGGCTCAAATAACTCTGGAAGCATTGTTTAAGTTAATTGCGAGAATGCCCCGGTTATGCGACGCAATCATTAAAAGTGAAGGAGGTCACATAGACGAATCTAAACTTTAGGTAAAATAAATAATTTTAATATTTCCATTTAAATATATGATTTATCTTGAAATTTGAGGTGCTCAAATACTTATGAGAGGTAGTGTATATGGCACATATTTGAGTGTTTTAAAAATCATTTGAATTGTCCCATAACTTTAATTGAACCGTCACAATATCCTTCAAAATAGGCCAACACGATCGTTTCTGTTTCCTCATTCACAATAGCATTCTTCTGTATCCTTTTCTTATTAAACAAAGTATCTTTCCTTTGAAATTGTTACTACAATTTTCGGTAATAATGTAAATACGGTTGTTGCCATAAAGGGTAACGTTTAGATAATATTCACTGGCCCTTCTACAACATTTTAGTACACCTCCAACTTTCACACTTCTCCAACTAACATAAAAACAACGGAAAATTACCAAACGTTCTAAATAAAGTAAATATAAGAAACCAGGAATACTGAGAGAAAAATGAAACAACGAATCTAATGCAACAATGAAGCTCGAGAAAATAAGGATCAAATATGCTTCAGGCAGATCTACGAGTCATACTGTTTGTTTCAAGTTATCACAAAAGAAGCCTATTAATTTTTTTTCCAAAATGCAAATGCATCTTATAACACTTCCGAAAATATACAAGGTGTCCCACTAAAAAAACATCGCTTTGACAGTTATCTAGCAAGCGCGGAAGTCAATTGCTTTTCTATTGACTGTATGTTAATCAGCATTTAATATTACTTACGTATTGTTTGCAAATAATACAATATAGCAGCAACGTTTCGAAGTATTCCTGCATCACCAAGTTAGATATACGAGGTGTGGCAATTAAATAACCGGACTGGTGCTACTATCGGCAAACAGCGAGGACGCCACGGCAGGTTTGAACATGTGTGGGCTTGTAGATGCTTCCCCCAGCCTGAGCTCGATGGGCACAGTTGTACGGGGCTCAGTTTCGCTGTAGCAATCGTCCTTAGCATCGCGTCGGAATTGTCTATGTCCACTGGGTCCCCGAAGGTCGGAGAGTCAGTCAACATTATTACGTCGAGGTTCTAACTATTCTTCGTGAACAAGTGAGAAGACGAAGACCCGATTTGTAGAAGAGCAAATCCTGGATGCTCTGCCAAGACAATGCGCCAGCCCATTCCGCCTTGTCTGTGAAGGCGTTCTTTGCGAAATCCGGCATCACCGTGTTGGACCACCCACCGTACTCGCCCGACCTGGCCCCCTGTGACTTTTTTTATTTCCTAAGGTAAAATCGGAGCTTAGGGGGACAAGATTTGACAGTGTGGAAGCGGTGAAAGCGAAAGCGACGGAGGTTCTCAACAAGCTGACAGAAACGGGCTTCCAACATTGCTTTCGACAGTGGAAAATTCGCATGGAGCGTTGTAGGGATCGGCAAGGAGAGTACATTGAAGGGGATGAACTTTGTAATGTAATTGGTGATCAATAAAATGTTTTGTGAAGATGGAGATATTATCATCGCCAGTGTTCTCTTCTAAATTTACAATAAAATCAGAATAGTTATTCATCATCCAGTCTTCTACCATGATATTTAAACTTTTTTGTGAGCTGCTCTGCATAATCTAATTTAAATGTTATATCTTTTATTTCGACACGGTTTTTTAGTATTATCCATACTTATTCTGTCGGATTTAATTCTGGGTGATATGGAGACGCACGGAATTAAAAAGAAAAGAAAAACTGTTTTGATGTGACACCAAAACAACGAACGCTAATCAAGAACAAATATCTGATCGACGGTCGATATTTTTAGGTCGGGCTTTACACGAGAAGGATATGTCTATTTCACTATTTAATAATATCATTTTTCCTTAATGTAGAAATTAGTTTTTATGAAGGTGTCTTTCGGACTCTTTCGTTACCTCCAATATTAAACAAAGCCTAACAACTCTGATGTCAGCAGGCTGTGACGTATATTGTCTTCGGTGAACGATCAGCCATAAATGCGGTTACATGTTTAGACCGTCTCTGCGTTTTGAATTGGTTTATCCAAATTATATTAGTTTTATTTAAAAAAAAGTACTGTGTAGTGATATATCCGAACTTAGTTGGTGATACCTGTAATGCTTTTCTAGTGTTGTATAAGCGATAAAATCTTTTCTGAAACGATAAAAACTGGGTAACCGAAAAGCGTGACTCGGCGGTTTATTGACTGTGGCGGCGGGTGGCCTGTATGTTTTGTTTGTGAGTTGGACTTTGTAAAAGAAGATATTATTTATTTTTCAACAGCTACGTATTCAAGGACCAGTGAAACTATAACTGTAAGTTTAATAAATCCTAGGCTTAAAAAAGATGCTACCCAACTCAATTCCATAACCGTTGTATTTGACAAAAAATGTGAAGATTTTATTGTTCAAATACTTTTATATTCTTACGTTATAATTAACAAAACTATTTTTGAACACGAAGAGATGTTTTTAAATGTGTGTCATAAACGTCCTGTTTTGATGCAATATATTTTAAATTATATCACCGAACATAGCCATTTGGATACTGATATATGTAAATGTCATATTCACAGCAGTGTATTGCAACAATTATAATAACTTATTCTACAAATACCCTACTTAAAAATTATTGTGGGAAAAGTAATGATAGATTAAGTAAAACACTACACAATAGGAAATTAATGATCCTGGTTAAATAGCATGTAAATTTTCTCGTGAATTTGAACAAAATTTCGAATAAAATTGCAATTACTGTATCATTTCAACCTTAGTTTCGTCCAAATATATGTACAATTACAAATAATAATAATTAGTCGATTAAATAAAAATCACAAATACATCTTTCACGAAAACGGTGATCGGTTACGTGTTTGGTTTTTGGTTTGAAACTCCGTTTTTCCAAAATAAAATCGAATGGGATGCGAAGAAGGGCTCAGTTGACGACTGGTATCCTCTTTTAACCGGAAGCCCATCAAAACTAAGACTTAGGTGTCACAAATCTTGATGATTTTGTAAAACAAGTGTATTTCAATTAATTTGTAATTGGGATTGTGTTGAAGGTATACTTATTAGAATTGCTTAGATAAAAGTCATCAGTTACTGATGCAGTTAATAGATCATCCAGTATACGCATCCGTTAGGGTTTACGTTCAACACCTGTTATAAACAAAATAACACTTCACGCAGACAGTGAAAAGTAAACAAGCTATACTCCAGTACACCGACGACAAAGTGGAAGTTTTTTCAATCTATTTACATAGGAGATAACATCGGCGTTGTGAGGTGATTTGTGTTTAAAACGTTTACGTAGGACCCCGGAATCAATCTAAACAATATGCGACGGAAGGCAATGCTGCTGCTGGATGCTGCCGACCAGAACGATACCGACCGTGTGTTTCCGATACATTTCCAACACATACGGCCATCTGGTGGCGCGCCGGTGCTTGTTTGTTCAAACAAATTACTCCTTTTTTGTATTTGTTTTTAATTCTAGTGTTCGCCCATTAGGTTTTCAGTCCAATTGAAATTTATACCCATTTTGTACGTAATATTATGGTTAAATATATTTGTTTTCCACAAACGGTATTGCATGTGTGTATAGGTTCGAATTCTGTTTCTTTTTTTTATTGTAACCGTTGAACGGGTAATAGTAACAATAAACATAAAAGCAATCAAAATGAATTTTTCAACATATAAATTCTAGGTGCATAGGCACGCAATTTAACGAAAAAAGGGAAATTTTTAAATGCGACGAAAAAATGTTTGGGTGAGTTGGGCCGCTATCTTTAACACAAAAATTGGGGAAATATATGATATCTAGGCTTTTAATAGCTAATTAACATTTTTATTTAAACATAATATACCAGAAGCGTCACATAAATCAAGAAATTTCATATATCTCTCATGCAACCACCGATGACACCGAATACGCTGATATCTTTACTTTTTGTTGCAGAATAATTTTCCCCACATCCTGCACGATTAATTTCATTCCATTCCTTACTACTATCACCATCATTCAATACGATGGACACATCACTTTCAGATACCGAATAGGAATGTTTCTTTGTTTTCTTCTGTTGGCACACTTTCTTTCTGTTTTTTCGTTTCGGAGTGACTCTTGTTTTATTTTCCTTTTTCGTTGGTATAATTTCTGCTGTGTTAATGTTCCCCTCGCTTGCCAAAATTGACGCGACTTGTCTACCCTCTTTTCTTGTTGTGTTTAATAGGAGTAGGTAACACAGGAATTGGCGATATTTCATTCAGTAATTTTTCCAGTGTATTCTCCGGAATTGCTGGTGAAACATTTGGGTATTTAGACCATCCAAGAACGAAGATCATACTGAGAGTAGTTGGATTGTTTCCATTAGATTCCGGTACAGGCGTACTTTGCCTTGGATCAGCTTCCTGTCTCGTCATAAGCTGTCTCGGTAGGTTTTGGCAGACTTCTCTTCTTTTACTTTTAGATTGCATTCCTCAGGTTCCATTTCTGCTGTTTCTGTAAGGTATGCATACTCGGGAGCCACGCTGTTGTTGAAGGGCGTAATTCCGGTAACTCATAAACAGCACTTTGTACTGTAGCATGTTTGTCACACGCAGCACCAAACAATTTTCTAAATTCATATCTACTAATTTTTCTGTGAGGATTTGTTTTAACAAACAAGTAGCGCATATCCAGTTGGTTTTATTGGTAAAAATGTTCTTGTAACCACTGCAGAAAAAATTGCGCATTAATGTAGGCAGATTTTACACTCATTGGTTCATTGCGATTGCTGAACCAGCAGGTATTCCATTTTTATGACATTCTTTTGAGTTTTTTTCCTTCAAAAATGGAGAAAAGTGGCAAAAAATGCCATTTGCATTGAAGCATGCTACTACAGCTTCATCCTTTTTTCTCGATGTTATGCTCGTCACTAACTTAAAACCCTTCTGCGCTATTACTTTGCCTGCTTAGTTATTTATTTGTAAACCACTTTAGACGATTAATAATACTGCCTGGTTTACCAAACAACTGGTATTCAGACAGTGTAGTTTGAATTAACTTAAAATAATCTTACACGAGCTTCCTTGATACTCCTTCAGCACGAGCAGTTCAAATACGCTCTGCCTTTTGAATAAATATGTAAATCTAACTGATGACCTAGAAACAAATTTAGCCAATCGTAGCCAGCTTTCTCTGATAATTGAAATGTCACACTTCTTACAGAATCTTTGTCTGGTGTAAATCCAAATTTTTGCAACTGTTTAATATGTTGCTCCAATTTAAGTTCTGTCTCTTCACCTAGACAAGATGAACGACCGAGACAATTTGATTTTGTTCGCTCGTTGGTTTTTATTCTATTCTTTAATTAACGTGGTTTCGGTATACCGTACTCCTGAGCAGCTCTATTCACACCTCACCTTCTTGATGTGATAGCTTCCATGATATTGTTCAAAATCTTTACAGTTCAAGTATACCTATTAAACAATGTAAGATGAAAAGTCAAATTATCGAAACAACAAAGGAACGACGGTCTAACTACTCAGAAGAAAGTAAATCTATCTACCCCGAACGTATGGGGGCTTACATGGATCACTTTTGAATTCAAAAAAATGCCCTCAGAAATAAAGAAAAAGTGAGGTTGTACGCATCTATTGTATATTTGTAGACTACTGAAATAACGATCCTTTAATCAGTAGAAGTTCAAATAAACTACTTATGTTTTTACATTTGTATGGTAAATCAACTACCGTCCCAGCCGCTAAGAATAAATTTTATGGTTAAAGTAACACGCTAAAGAACGTACTTAAAATACAAAAAGTGGTACATAGAGGTCCATACTCACGAGCGTAGTTTTATCAAACATTTTCACGTGTAAAAAAACGATAAAAAGTATTTCTCATGGAAGTTAAATTTTCTCAAAAAGTGAATGTAAATTTTAACACTCACTAGTTGTCACTCACCAAATGTCTATGAACTGTCGCATTAAAATAATGTACTGGGTATAAAATGTACACTCTACAATGAATATTATACATATTTAGTGTGAATATGTTTTTGAGTGTAAACATGTAGGGACATTTCCAGAAAAATACAAACAAATTTAGCTCTTAAGTATTGTGTTTCTCAGGGTAAATTTGTTAAAAATATGAATTTTTGCGATTTAATTAAAATTCTAAACTCTTTGTGGGATCGAGAGTATTCTTGGATACTCTTTGAGCAATTTTGTTTTAAATTTTGAAGTAACTTAATGGAAATCAACGAATTTTAGAATAAAAAATACAACCTAACCTTGATTTTTGATTGAAGCTATCACATAAACTTTGTTTCCCATGACATTTGCAAGAATTTGCCTGCTTTAACCTCTAACCTTTTCTTCTTTGAAATTATACTCTAAATTTAAATAACGAACACCTTGAACTGAGACCGCAGTCAAAAACACTAGTTGATTCGACTAAAGTTGAACCAGAGTTGATGAAATTTCTGGCGTCCCTCTGCTCCTTTATTTCATCGCGATAGCGATTGTTCCATTCCACAGCAAATTTTGATGACTTTCATCCAAATATAAATTTCATGAAGAATGTCGATGAAAGAAGTTATTTATAGAAATAGCATAAGAGAATGAATGTGGTAACGCTATCAGATGACTGAAATTAGGCAACTGTATGCTTAAAAGAACCACTGACAACATAAATATGACGAATTTTACTACTAAAAACGAAGATACCTTAACGAAATATATTTAATGTACGAAATAATGTTTGAAATACCTTAGAATATACCCTGTTGTCTGTTTTAGAAGAATTTTTCGTTAATTTTGACGATTGAGAAATGGAGAAATTGCAAAGAAGAGTTTTATCTACGGTACCCCAAGATCGTCGTTATCTGGACGTATATAAATTATTTAACGTCCGGACTACAAGGCCAGTCGGCCTGGGGGGAAGTTGTGGCTGTCGAAATGGGCTTTTTCCCCGCTAGAGGGACTTTTCCTTACTATCGGGTGGCTATCCTGAATAGCCTATACGTTTGAGATTGACAGCTGATATTCCCGATGTAAATATTGAACATTACACTATATATTTTTATTGAAACATACAACAACGATATTTTAGCCATAAACGATATTGTAAATATGCTATCTTACACATACTATACTTTGTCGCAAATTAAGAAAGAGCAATCCAGATATTCCGGATAAATAAGCTAGCCAAAAAGAATTTATCTGTTTCGATATATTGTCATTTCTAGTCGTCCCATGTTTCGGTTAATGTTTTAGTTTAAATATAATCGAAATTTTCTACACCTAAACTTAAATCAACACCTTAACAATGCGCTGTTAAAAATGATACATAACAGTAACGGACTATTACAACTGCAGCGTGGACCAAACGATAATGGCCTAGCAGTAACACGTAAAGCCAGTTACAAAGCTGAGGCGCTACTTAAGATGGTCAGAGGTAATTTACCTCCTATCAACCCTTTTCACACTGAATGAATGTCGTTCCTTATCTTCAAAAGAGGGAATTAAATTACAGGGGTGTAAAATTAACATTGATTAAACAAAATATTGTTGATTCAAAGTAAAATTCTTGTGTAAACTATTTTACACTCGCTCCAATGCTTAAACTGTTAAAATATTTTTAAATTAAATTTTTTCAGTGTAAAAATTTGGTGAATGAAATCATTTTTACCAACCCCCTGATTTTTTACTGTCTATCGATTTAAGAAAAGCTTCATTATTCATTACTATCTTAAGGCAGCACTTTGCCATTTCTTTGTTAGCAAAGTTTACGTTGCAAATACCAAAGATATCGGCACACTCCGCACTAACGCTGGCCACGAGCGGTACCGCGCATCGGCGTAGAATCAGTTCGGACCGAGAGGAACGGTAGTATTACTTCGTCTGCGGAGCCGTACGGACATTTTCGCTGCCGGTCATTTGCGCAATTGTTTATCTGTCCTAGAAAAATTATGATTTCGTCAGCAAAACGACCGCGGTCGAACAAACTTCGAAAATTTATTGCAGAAATTCCAGACTTAATATATGAAGGTGCTAAAATTAAATGTGTAATCTGTAAAATCCCGTTAATGTGTTGGTCCAGACAACATTGTCTACGACACGTAAATAGTGAAAAGCATGTCTCAAAAAGAAATTGCGCACGAGACAATGAAAAATTTATATTTAATTTATGTGTTACGTTTATCGCATGTAATATACCGTTTAATTTACTAGACAAGGAACCATTTATCTGCTTTTGGAATAACTATTCGGAGTGCAAATTACCAAGTCGAACATCGTTACGAAGAATTGTGCCATCTGCGCGCGAACATATTGAACAAAAAATAAAATCGGAGTTGAAAGGTCGAAAATTGTGGTTATGTGTCGACGAAACAACAGATCGGAAGAAACATTCTGTTCTCTATGTAATGGCACGCAAATTGGAACCTCATCAATCGGCACCTTCAATTCTATTAGTCTCCAAACGAATACAACAGTGTACTGCCGAAGTAATTTCAAAGTTAGTGTTAAATACATTGGACAAGTTTGAACTTTCAACAAACCAACTCTTGATGTTAGTGAGTGATGGTGCTGCAAACATGCTTTCTGTAGGCCGGTCTCTTAAATAGCATTCTGCTAATTTGTTACACATTACGTGTAAAATTCATGCTCTCAATCTTGTGGCGGATAGTATCAGGGAATGTTATCCTGAGGTAGACGCTTTAATAGCGCATACCAAAGCAGTATTTGTCAAATCACCGAAACGTATTCGCGAATTTCACAGACTGTGCCCGCGTATACCAGAGCCACCAGAACCTATTCTAACTCGTTGGGGAACATGGTTGCAGGCCGCGTTTTATTATCATAAATATTTTGACAATATTAAGAACGTGGTTTTACAATTCGATACAAAAGAAGCTGCCGCTATCCAGAAAAGCCAGTCGAAATTTCAAGATAGTCAGGTTAAAATGGATTTAAAAATCATTCACGACAATTACTTCGGGCTAGCAGATGCAATAGAAAAATTACAAAATCCTGCGGTGCCGTTAGAAGAATTTCTACAAATAGTGCAACATGTTCACGCACAGCTATGCGCGATTGAAGACGCAAAAAATGTTTCTGTTCTAGAAAAATTTGAGTGTTTTTAAGAAAAATTCTGATTTTGGCACATTAAGACACATTTGTGAAGGTGCGTCAATAGAATCGTTAAGTTATTTGAAAGATTATTTTACTTACGCAAATATTACGTCACTAGATGTAGAACGTTCGTTCTCTGCATATAAACGCATTTTTTCCTCATGCCGTACTAGTTTTGTCGAAACAACAGTTGAAACATATCTAATGTTGCAGAGGACTCTTAAAATGGTAAGTGTTTGAGCACGTGTTATTTAATGTTTATTTAAAAGATGAGCGAAATTATTTGCGGCAGCAAACATCTCTATTAGCAGAATAACTTTAGTGGAATGCGAGGCCTGGTCGACTCTACGCTACTGCGCGGTACCGCTCGTGGCCAGCTTTACTCCGCACCACACAAAAAATATTTCATATGCTTCGAAACCATAGGATTGAATGATGAGATTTTTTACTTATACCCCATTCTACTTCTACTTTAAAAAGTCTAAATATTGCTTAATTTTAACATCTTTTAAAATAAGCGAAATACTAGAAACTAAAGGAAAAATGCTGCACAAAACAAAACTAATGTGTACGTATTACTGTAATAAATCCAGTCACCTGAGGGTTTTTTCTCCGTTTTATGAAATGTAGATATTCTTCAATGAATGATTCAATGATAAATTATGTAAAACAGCTAACCCTTCAACACATTTTTATTGTTTTTCATATAGCGTCCAATTCTCGCGATGAAGTGGTATAAAGCCTTTTCGCGTTTGGGGCCACAATGTCATTGGATCTTAAAATATTGGAAAGTTTTCTTCAGAAGAGAAGACAGTAAAGCTTAAGTTTAGATGGCAGTTTAACACACGCAGAATCTCAGAACATCAGATACATAAACTATCTCGAGTTATTCACGACCATTAAACGTATCTATGGGACTAATTAAAATATTGTTTGTAAATTTTTGTGGGTGATATTACAGATAATGGGCTTCATGGTATTCTTGATTAAAGCAGAAACCCACGGGAATCTTCTTTTTCCAAACGGAACACCTTACATATTATGAATCCTTTAACAAAATCCTTCAAAGGAAAGTTTAACGATACATTATCAAACATTCTACAGTTCGTCGCAGACCAATTATACGCGTACCTCCAAATTTTACACGCTTCTTAATACCTCAACGTATCTAAAACGACAACTGCATCGTCGTTGGATCAATTTCAAAATCGTGTTTCCTGGGTATATCGATTTCAATGCCAATATTTTTAGATAAACGTATTCATTTGCTGCCGATGCTCCAAACCATATACAAACAAACGCTCGCTCATACGCAGTGTTCCGCACAGCAGTCGTAGTTCGCAAATAAACCGTGGTGGCGTGCCAAACGCGTATAAATTTCAATTACGGTCTCGTTTATGAATACGTAGTTAATTTAACGGATAAAATAACAATCATATATAGGCGACGGGCGGAGAAACGCGGGGATCGTACACCTACATTTAGGAGGGGGTCGCCACCGTCGGCGTACCGTAATAAGGATTGAGTTATTTACATCGCCTGGGGTCCATTATTTACTTTTAATAGGAATTTTGGGGCTTTTATTAACGAAATAAATCTATAATATGCCTATATATGTGTACGAATATAACGTAGAGCCGCACAGCGAACTGCCACTGCGGTGGCAACGATAGTAGGCTCCCCTAACGGAATCAAAACATAAAATATTGACTTCAGATTAACGGGATGTGATTGACTGTGTAAATGGAGCGTCCGGTGGTGGCCAGCAACGTTTCCCGTAAATATGATACGGTTTTTATGAAGTAATCGTCCACGTCCGAACCGAGCTATTGTTATTGACTCAGATGGTACGATCGAATTTTATTAAGCAGTTTCTTTTCATTTTATTATGCTTCTTGAGATACCTTTTCATCTTCTTTCTTCGAGATTATAATTATAATGAATGTGGTTAATAAATTTGCTTGCGTATTAGGACTTAAAAGAAAAATTTACGTGTTGAACAATATAGTTTTTCACTTTTGTATTAAAATCGATGCTTAGTCTTTTCTTCCTCGTGGTAATATCCTGTTGTTTCAAACAAATAATGTTGTTGACTTAATTTAATTGAAAACATATATCTTGTGAACTTGAACAAACTCATTGTTTTATTCAATTATAAAATATAGTCAAAGCAACTAGCTACAATAATCAAAACAACCAAAAATTGTGTTGAACTAACCAAATATATTTATTTATCTTTACTACTTTCCTTTAATAACAATAATGCTGCCACTTTATTTGCAAATAAGCCACTACAAATATAGTTAAATTTCAGATTTAGTGTAAAACCAACTTTGTCAAATTTAAAAAGAATAATAAATAAATTAAAGTTGAAATAGAGTTAAAAATACTAAAGATAATTTGTAGAAATAAAATAAATGTATAAATAAAATTTGTATATACAGTAATATATAATATTAAGATATGTATTTGGTTTTTAAGTATACACAAATATACAACTTTAACAATTAAAATTATTTGTTTGATCTAAATTTTAGATTCGTCTATGTGATCTCCTTTACTTTTAATGGGGGCATTCTTGCAATTAATTTGAACAATGTTTCCGGAGTTATTCGAGCCTATGCTGCCTGTAGTTTGTTCCACATGTCATCTGCTGAAGTTGGAGCAATTTTTCTTAGTTCCCGATCGAGCTCTTCCCATAATAACTCGATGGGATTCAAATCTGAGCTTTGGGGTGGTCATTTCATGATTGTTAGTGTTCCTTCCTCTTCCAACTGTACTAGATATTGCTTGCATAATTTTGGAGTGTGCTTTGGGTCATTGTCTTGTGGGAATACAACATTCTGACACAAAATTCTTACACCAGAGGGCATTGCGTTTTCTTGAATTTTTACGCGATCACCTGCAGATGTACCAACAAATCAACCCCAAATCATTACCGAACCACCGCCGTGTTTGACGGTAGAGATTGTGCATTGTTCTAGTGCACGTTCACCTACAGATCTTCTAACAAACACTCGCGAACCGAAAATCTCGAATTTGGATTCGTCGGTTCACAATACCTTGTCCCAGTCTTCTATCGTCCAATTTCGATGTTCACATGCCCATTGTAACATCTTTTTCTTATTAATTTGGCGAAGCAAGGGCTTTCGCATCGCAATTCGTCCGTGAAGGCTGGCTTTTTGCAGACGGGGTTTAACCGTGGACACGCTAATCGGCTTTGAAAGTACAGTATTGAATTCTGCGGCGATTTCTGGAACTATTTTTCTTCTATTTTGCTTACTGGATACCACGATTGCAATATCTTGAGCTGATGTTGTCGTCCTTGGTCTACCACTTTTTACTTTATTTAGAAAACTGCCACTTTCACTGTATTTTTTGATGTAATCAACAGTAGATGGATTTCAATGTAATTTTCTAGTAATTTGACGATTATCAAAGCACACGTTTCAACACTAATTTCTTTCCTTTTTCGCATATTTTAAAATTTTAAACGAAATTATAAACACTGTTCGTTAAATAATGCTGGAATGTATTTCCTAAATACATTCTTTGTATACAAAAATCTAAAATCTAAGGGTGCCCAAATACTTATGGGCGTTAGTGTAGATAAAATGGGCGTATAAATAAAGGCACAAGGAATAAAAAGAACAAATGTAACAAAGCAAACAAAGTTTGCAAAGCGCTGAACAGGGACGCATACAATTGTTCTCAGGTGGGCTTATACAGCGTGTCGTTAAATAAACGCACACTATTCACAACTTCATTCTTAAACGATTTTTTTGAAAACCGCTGAAATATGCTAATTTTATTTTTATGAGGCATTAATTGACGCAATTTTTTTTTCGCATCTTGTTTTGTAGCTATGACGTCATCATGTCTTCTGAATTATAATCCAATCTTTTTCCATCGAAAATGAATTCTTTATTATTTTCTGAGTACAATGGTGCTGTGGATCATTTTATTACAGTTTAAGGTACAGGGTGTTTTTTGAGAGAAATTATCATAAAGCAAAATTTAATAAAACTAAAAATATAGCCGACGAACTTCACCAATCGAATTAAACACTATAGTTTATATTAATTCTTGTTTTGTATTAGAACACCTTTTCTTATGCATTGCAGACCAAGTAAAGGTTTATGTTTTATTACAAAATATAAACTATGACCGAAAAAATAATCATTTTAATATGATAAATATGTACTACAGAATTTTCTTCGAGGTTTATTAAAATACAAAACTTTTCGTCTTATTTAATGGCTCTGTTCTTCAAAAATAATGGAAAATGTGCGGCACATTGCATTTTTGTGTTGAGAATTTACAACTAACTTGCTCTATTAAAGTGGGGTGAAATATTGCCCCTCATTTGGAGGGCCTATATATAACGAGCATTGCTCTGCAGCAAAAGTCCTTTTCATTCCTAAACCAGGGAGAAACGACTACAGCTCCCTCAAATCTTACCGCCCAATCAGTCTCACATTCTTCTTGTTGAAAGCGGTCGAGAAACTGTGTTAGCAATAAAGAAATACTATAAAAAATAGCAAAATTACGATTTGACCGTAGTAGGCTGTGATTTAACGTATGAGCTTACTCAGCAACTGTAAGCGGTCGTACTACTTAAAAGTGGTTCATAAGAACACTGATATAAATTTGACGACCTAGCATCACTAAAATAAAAATAAAAGTAATATGAAACGTACTAAACTATTTAATCAAAATGACCAAAATCAGTGACTGAGACAACAATAAAAAAAATTTTCGAAATCCTAGAATTAAGGCTGATGTAGGTGTTCAAACAAAACGCCATTCTCTCGTATGCACAATCTACAACGTTTAACGACTGCCTCACATGATTGCCTGCTTGTGTCTAGACCAATTCCATTTACACCTGCTTCAACTACCCGATGTAGTTCTTCTACGGTTTCATAGGATGTCGAGTACATCAAATTTTTTAAGTAGCGCCATAAAGAAAATTGAGAGGCGTGAGATCTGGCGATCTAGCAGACCAATTTACTGGCTCTCGATTTCCAATCCACTTGTCAAGATATTCGTTATTTAAAAAGTTTGTCACTATTTGAGGATTGTGTGTAGGTGGGCGGCTTTGCTGGAAAAACATATTTTGCAAAGTAGCAAGCGGGAGTTCCATAATTAGTTCTGCTACATTTGTTTGCAAGGGGCTCAAATATCTAGCCGAGTTTAAGTTTTCATTACAAAAGATAGGGCCAACAATGTGGGTGCCAATAACACCCATTCATACATTAAACCCCCATTTCACTTGCTGTCTGACTCCACGGATTAGATGTGGTTTTTCATTGGACTAAAAAACAGTATTTTTGCGATTAAATAATTTTCATAATAAAATTTGGAATTTCATCATGTTTTCTGATGAACCATTGACAAAATTCCATTCTTCTCATTTCGTCACCGTTTTGAAGCCCTTGACAGGATCGCTCACGATAGGAATGATATTTGTAACGTTTTAAAATGCTACTGGCTGTCGATCGGGCAGGTAACGCCTATGGTATTTTCAATTTCGCGTAAAGAAGTACGGATACCATATTTTCTTTATTTTCGTCTGTGTTTATTCCTTTTCGACGAAGTCCTCAAAGTATGCTTCTACCTGGCTGAAGTTTTTCTGGGTATTTATTGAAATACATTTCTCTCCCCAAACACTCCAACATAACATATTTATCTCTGTTCGAAAAACGATCCATTTTAAAATCACAAATCACTGGCTCTTTACACCACAAAGACTGTTTGATAACTAGAAAATTCAGAGCATTTGCGATTGTTTAATAAATGTATGGATAGCTGCCAGCCTACTACGACCAAATCGTAATTTTGGTATTTTTCATAGTTTTTCTTTATTGAACATAGGGATGTTATACATCGTTGAAAAGCATTTTTATGACCATTTCAAAAGTATAAAAATCCAATATGGCGCCCATAAGAAAAATAAAAGTTGGGTACAAGCTTAGAATTTTTCTAAGGCAATTTTTGAAGTGCTCATTACTAACTACCTCTATGCCGAAAATTTGATGACTGTATTTTTTATAATAAAGAGAATATTAAGGATTTTAGGAAACGCACACTTTTGGTTTTCACTCTGTATTTCAACGGAATGGATTTCTAAAAATATAATCCCGGATTATAAACGTACACATCATCACAGTTTTAGAAAAATTGAAATAGCTTATAAAAGGTGTTTCATTTCCTTAGTTGGTGGTGCAAACCATCTCTCTGAGTAACATTTGTAACCATTGCAAAAGTTTCTAAAATTATTCCAAAAGCAAGTTATTGTAAACTTATACTAACTGTAAGAAAATTGAAAAACGCTGGGGAATAATTTAATGTCACAGACAACCGCACTTTTATCTTTCACATCAACCGCTTGAGTTTTCGATACGCGGTAAAAAGGAAGGATAACAGGACGTGATAGCCTCGGGAAATACTTATTTACTTTCAGGGAAAATATTTTGTTCGCGTTATAACAGCGTATAATAGAATGAAAAGCAGCGCCAAAGTTTGTGATTTTGCATATCGAGATTAAATTTCACTATATTGGAGTTTGAAGATAAGTAAGTATAAGTATAGACACTACACAGGGGTATGTATATATTTCATGTAAAAACTTTTCGCAAATAATTAAAATCTCGAAGCTGTTTTAAAAGTTTTCTTTGTTTGATCTAGTTGCCAGCGGCAGCATCGTACTTTTAGAGAAAGAAAATGGAAGAGAAAGACAAAGAGATGACTACAATTTCGAACGCCTACCGGATTTCGCGTTGCTTTCTGACAATAAAGCTCAGCAAGAAGGAAATTACGACAAAGGTACTTCTTCTTTTTTTCTCCCGTTTTCTCTCAAGTAGCAGCCGCTTTTCATAAAGATTTATTTTTGTTTATTTTATAACTTCTTTAATATCTTTACGTGCGCATAGAATTTCCATAATTTCTGGTCACTCGTTTCGTTATTCCCCCACTACCTACCTCCGTTTAACTATATTCATACGCATTAATTGAAATTTATTTTGTAGAAAATGCACGCAGCTTGTTTGCAGGCGAACGATGCTGTGTCGTAATTAGCGGAATCGAATCACACACACGGTTACATATGTACATATATTTGTAGAGAATTTCCGTAACAATTAATTTTAATAATAACTCCCAATTACATATTATGATTACAAGAGTTTACTATACCGCGCAGATAATGTAGGTACAAGCGGGTGTTGTAATTGTATTGAAGAATATTGGATTTTATCCAGTTGCTTCTCTTTGAATTGAATTCGTTGCTATTATGCTATGTAACTTACAAATTGTGATGGCTCCCATTACAATTCAAATAATATTCCTCTGCTTGTCTATTACTGAATAAAATTTAACTTAATCTGTTTCTGTGTTATTTGTTGTTTGATAATTTAATTAAACTTTAAAATTTACTGAAGCTTGGTTGACAGCCACCGTCTACCTACCGGACCACGATAGCCTTGTAAATTTTTGAAACGGACCCCTAATAAAACTAATTGCTGACCCCTGCCATAGATAATGTGTCCTGACTTTCATGGTCTTCTTACAGAGGAAAACTGTAATGTTGGGTTGAACGTACTACTAAAGTAAGTTAACGATACAAAAAATAAGAGAACAAAAATGATCCTTAGTAAATCCGAAATGTACTCCCAAGGATAAGTTTTATCCTCACGAAAAGTGGAAATTTTTTCTCCATCTTATAATTCTTCAACTGCAACCCTAACAATAGAAGCACATACAAACATAACGCCATTCAGAGCAGCGCGAAGGTAAATTGTTTACAATTTAATTTCATGCAACTGACTACACACATCTCGTGCAGGCAAGCAACGTAGGGTAAGCAGTTTCCCGCATCACATCACGTATAATTCAAACTTCTCGGCTGCTTTAATTCGAATAATAAACAACATGAGTGATAACTTCAGCGCTTTTAGTGCAGTTTTACCGTGAGAGATATGCACACACATACACACAACGGTACCAAATGATATGGATTTTCCGAGTACGAAGGAAAAAGAAATTTAATTTCAGGTAAGTGTATACTTTCTCATATTGCACACGTGTTTTCTGTGGAATATACGCGCCATTCCTCCAACCGACCACGTGCTCTGCTTCTTATTCATAACTGCATATTTGCGTTGGTAGTAGTCGCAGATTTAGTGACGGATTCAAAGTTGTATTTCTTGAATGCGCCGATGGTTGTATCATTTTAAAAACTGTTTCGAAATTTAATAACCCAAATGATATTGATGCTGGTTGGCAATACTGGTCAACATACATTTTAATGCCTGCTATTTCTTAAGTACTTCTAGATAACTCTGACGTGTAGAAAATTTTGTTTGTGTAGTTTCCGAGATATGGCCTATTTTCTGGAGAAATGAGGAAACAAACTCAATTCATTTATTATTAGAACCACCTTAAAAAAAGTACTTAGTAAAGCATTTATTTAATAAAATAGACATTAATCATTGAGATATACTTGTGTGAGATTTATCAGGGCTTTTGACATTTATTGTAATTATTCACAGCAAGTAGAAAAGGCTATTCCATTCTATAACATGATATGATGATTGAACTTTTCTCTGCTCTTCGTTAAAATCATCTAGGTTTTCTGAAAAGTGAGTTAAATGATTGTGGAGGTAGTGAACAAGCAAGCCTTTCTCCATTAATTCGGTTGTACTGTGTTTACTGGGTCTATCGATGAGGTAAGGGGAAATTCCACAGATAGGAGAGGTGATGCCGATTGTCATGTTGATTACTCAGCAGCTCAAATCGCTACGAGGTGGTACCCAATAGTTCCTGAAATTTAAAATCGAGCGACGTTACGTGGAGTTGGGATACCCTTTGTCAGTCAGTACGCCAAGCAGTGTCATTGTAAGTGGAAACGTTCTTTGTTGGCAAACAATTTTTGATTGTGGTGACTGCTTATATTTGAGATTTTTCAGTGACCGATTTGAGGCAACAGTGTATCTGTACCAAGTTTTCTTTTAAACACGGTCACACAAGCTGAAACATACAACATATTAAAGGAGGCATTTGCGGGCACCGCTTTGGATCAAACTCAATCTTATGACTGGTTTAAACGTTTTGAACATGGCACAAGAAAGTCCGAGAAGTCAAAAGCAACTTCAAGGCCTTTTCTATATTAATGGAATTATCCGCAGAGCTCGTACTATCAGGTCAGATGATATATCGTGACCTCTACCATAATGCCGCACTGTTTCGCAGCGTGTTGGCCTGTTTTACTAACTCCCCCCTCTAATGGAGTATCGCAGCTTCACTATAAACACACTCTAAAGGTGCACCTATAGTAAAGCAGCAAGTTAGCAAAACCGACCAATGGTTGCACGTTGCATCTTTCCGTAATTATGGTTACAGTGGTGCAATGCACACCGATTGACCCATTTTGCTAACTCGCTGCTTTTATCGTTTATCGCAGCTCCACTATAAACGTACCCTTATTCAGCGTGCATATAAACATACATACGTCTATACTATTATTTAGTGGTCAAATTTAGATTTCTTTTAACGATGAGTATTCTAATTCCTTTCAAACCTAATTTCATTAAATATAGAGATAGGGTCGGGAATCTTTTTCATTTCGTCCATTTCCTTTTTGTTATCTTATCACTATCCTAACAAATAAATCATCTTTCCGCATCCAATACTTACTTCTCGAGGAGATACAAAACGGAATGATGGCAAGAAAGGAAAAGGAAACGCAGAAGGAAGGTCACCCAGCGCCGAGACTTGAATACGATGAGTGCGCAGTGGTACCAACCTTTAGCTAATAGAAATCTTGCCAAATCGACGACAAACAACACCACAATGTACCCTCCGCTGACTATGTACGCGAACTGCACGGGATCCAGCAAAATGGATTTGTTTAACATGAATATATGCATGTTCCTGTCATTTCGCGGGACCGCTTTTACACGAGAGCAGGTTAAATAAGAAGAGAAACTATGTTCGAGAATCGCGCAAAGTCGTTTTCAGCGTGGCAATCGCCTTTTCCTTATACTTTTACCCATCAAGCGAAGGCGTATGCATACAACAGCCGCGAGAACATACGTTTTCCATTTCGGAAACGTAATTTATTCCGCGGACGAGTGTTTTTGGGAAAAAAGCGCGCGTTCAGCCGTACACTAGACGCTCGACTTCTTAAAACTGACAAACAAACGGAGCGAAACCGTTCGGGGAAGGTGGAGGTTTTCTGCGAATTGTATTTAAGGCAATTCCCGGTATGTGCAAGTCTGGAACGACATGCAATTGCTAGTGACAAGCGTCTACAGTACGTATAACAGTATACCTACAGAATATTTTACAATTTGTCTTTTAGCTTTTACATCATTTAATTCAAGAAAAAACTGTAAACTAATTTTGAGGTTAGTATAAATATAATAATAATAATAATAATAAATGGCGTAGACATCCCTCCTGGGAATTTCGCCCCTTCAGATGAAGGTTTCTAGATTCCTTATTAAGGGGAGGTTCAGTCTCTGTTCCTTCCTGTTCCACTCTTGCACATATACTTCTCCACTCTGTTCTATCTTTAGCTTTTTCTTTTGCCTTATCGATCCTTATCCTCTACAAGTCTTCCCTCACTTCACCCTTCTGTGATATATCTATTTACTCAATAGAATACTAAAGAATACAAAAGAAACATGAAAAAACAGAGAATACATTGTGTGTATGTTAAAAAAGAAATTAAACATGTTTATTACCAGTTCAGTTTACCGAGGAAGGTGTCTATAAATTAAGTTCGCGTTCATACACATATCCTGTACTGGTGAATTTAATAGTAAATTAGTTTTAGCGGACTTGTAAAATCGCCACAGAAAGTAATGTCGTAGCCTCGTTAAAGCGAGATCTCCCGAAGATTCCCGAGGTTATACCCTGTAGCGAGGCGAGGGATTGTGATTCTGTGAAAACTGAGGCGATAACGTAAAGACAAGGATACCGATGGGACTATTAAGACGCACTGACAAATGTTATGCAGATGTTCATTTAGCACTCGTGATATATTAAGAGGTAGCATTTGGAAAAACATATTTATTTTCCGGTGCGGTTCTATGAGCGACAATAGCCGAATACAAACACTGAGTTGTTGGTTTAGTTTCTTTGGGTTTTTTATTTTTTAAGTAACTTTTAACACAACAGGTTTTAGTTTTAATTTGTATTATTCACACTGGCGAGTAAATTAATTAGCTGAATGTTGCTTTCTTTTAAGATATTAACTTCATTACGAAATTCATTAATCGAAGTATTATTATTAAAGGAGTATTCCGCAAGTTACTGTTTTCTTATTCTCACCAGTCACAAATATTACAATGAAATAAAAATGTACAATTGTCTAATTAAATGTAGCTCATATTTTCACTATAACAGTTATATTTCGTGGTATGCCTATTCTTCAATATATGTTGTTTATTACTTCTATTTTGATCATTTAATACATAATTTATAGATGTAAAATTCCTAACATAAATTCTTCTTCTAACCTTTTTTTATTATTTAATATCTGTATTGAATCCGGATCGTAATTGCCATCTATCCAATTTAAGCGCATTCTCAAAATTTCTGTAACTTAATTGTCTTTTGTTGTAATTTTATTGCAGCCCATAAATCAAAGGCCGTGAGAGCTATCGCTTTTCTTGTCTATACTGATCCCTTCTAATAAATTTTGACCGCTTTCGTACCTGCAGCAAGGAAGCAGGCATTTGATGTATACCTACTTTCACGCCCTCTCCTACACGCGCGTAAGTACGTATGCTCTCACTTGCTCGCCGTAACACCCACATTTTTCGCTGCACGCATTCGTCTAACAAAGAACTGAATGTTAGGACGGTTCTTGCCAGTAGCCTCCCTATAGGATATAACCTCGGGAATCTTCGGGAGATCTCCCTTTGGCGAGGCTACGACATTACTTTCTGTGGCGATTTTACATTGCGCGCAGATACACGTACTACACAAAGATTTATTTTGAAAAGAAGATAGGCACAGTCAATCCGATTATTAAAACGCTTCTGAAGAAAGCGCGCACTATAAAGTTGTCTTCCCTCAAAGAGCCTTCTGAATTGATGACGTTCTAATAGATGGTTGTAGCCTATACCTTTCACAGGGTACACGCCATCTATCTTGGAAGAGAGAAATTTCAGAAACCGTCTCCGTACCCTCTCAACGAAATCCTCATGGAACTAGTAGTAAAAATGCATATCCTAAACTACCGACAACAAACGCATGATGCAGTGACTTGAGAAATTGTGGATTTGTAAAATATTATATACAGTGCGGACCTAAAGTGCCCCCCCCCCATGCTAACTTTTGAATGACAGAAGCTAGCGTTTTTAGAAGAAATAGGTCGATTTATATTTTTTCTCAACTAACTTTTACCGTTATCGGCAGTTCAATTGTATTTCCGGTATCACCGGAAGTGACGTCAACTTTCTTATTTTAAATCGAGCACCCTGTATATTTTTACAGTTCTGGAAAGGTAATCGAAATGCGAATCCAAGGATACCACGTATGTTATACTTTCACTTAAGAAATATGACGATATGCAGTAATAAAGGTTTTGGTAATTTGTTTTTGCTGTTACGCAAGGTTGGCTAGGAAAGGGCCAAATTGTTTCTTGTGACGCCAGACTGATCTGAAGAGCTCGTTATTAAGCAAAGTAATCATAGCAATTGCCAAACTGTCAAATCTCAATTCCAAAGGCGTAAATTATTCTTGTTGTTTATTGTTATATATCTCGCATTTGTCATACGTTCCTTATTATTTTCTCTCATTTTAACTTGTTTTGTTAATTGTTGAAATTTCTTTAATTTAATGAACTATATTGCAATTAATTAATTATGGTAAGTTTGTTTAAATTTGTTAGCATTTGACAGACGATATGTGTGTTTTTTAGGTTTTTATGATGGTTTCGGCAAGAACAATGCAAAATTGCTGGGTCAATTTTAATATTTTGTAAATCTGGCAACAAATGTCACTTTATTTGCTATGGTTGCGCAACAAATTGTACAATAATTTAAATCATATTACCTTCTGTTAAAGCAGTTCGCGCTGTAAATTTTATGCTATCTATGCTTATTTAGCGCAAAGTGCAAATATTTCCGGCTGTACAAAGGCAGTATCCATTATGTTCCACTTCCTTGTAATTGCTGCCAAATTTAAAATTAAGTACCTAATATTTATCTAACGTGGGCTAACGCGGCCATTGTAAGATCAACGACATAAAAACCTGAAACTTAAACACATTGCCTATCAAAAACTAACAAATTTAAACAAAACTACCACAATGTAATTAATTACAATGAAGTACGAAGAACATGTTAAAATGACAAAATAATAACGAGCACAAAGAACGAAAGTATGACAAATGCAGGTTATAATAACAATAAATAACAAATAATTTACGCTTTTGGAATTGAGATTTGACAGTTTGGCAATTGTTATGATTACTTTGTTTAGCAACGAGCTCTTTAGATCAGTCGAGCGTCATAAGAAACAATTTGGCGCTCTGTTCTAGCCAACTTTGCGTCATAACAAAAACAGATTACCAAAACCTTTATTGCTGCATTCGCCTTTCGATTACCTTTCCAAAAACCTAAAAATATATAGGTGGTTCTACTTATTTTTTTTTTCTAAAAACGCTAGCTTCTGTCGTTCAAGAGTTAGCATGGGTGGACACTTTAGGTGCGCACTGTATATATAATCCAATGACAAGTCCTAATATGGCAGCATTTTATGAAAACAGTTGGTATACATGCTGTTCAACTGGTGGATGATGGTCAAAGAGAAGTCCTTTATGGTTGAAGGGTGCCAATTTGCACCGTAAGTCGACTAGTTTCGCTGTCGCAATTGCCGATGAGTGGGCCGGGACGTGGTCATGATGGTAGAGAACTCTTTTCTTCGCTAGCTGGGGCCTTTTTCTCTTTAATTCAGCGTCGAATCGGTCCAATAAATCCGCATAGTACTATCTACTCCAACAATCAATTAAGATCACACCTTGCGAATCTCAGAAAACTGTCGCCATAATTTTTTCGGGTAATGGAATCGTTTCCCCCTTTTTTGGTACACGTTCGCCGAGAAAAACTCGAATGCCGACTGACGTTTGATTTCTGGGGTGTAGTGATGTATCCGTACCTCATCTACAGTCACATAGCGCAGCAGAAACTCCCTCGTATTGCGCTTAAACATGCCCAAACATTGCTTTGAAGTTGTCACCCGATCCGTTTTTGATCAATGGTCAGTAGACGCAGCACTCATCTCGCCGATAGCTTTCTCATGCTCAATTTTTCGTGAAGGATGTTTGCACACATTCAATTAAGATGCTTACCATATTAGCAATCTCTCTAATCTTCACCCGGCGATCTGTTAACACAATATCATTGATTATATCGTTCGTAATCATCTCAATGGGACGACCTGGCCGCTTCTCATCAAAGACGGATGTTCGGTCACGCTTAAATTTACTAAGCCAGTATCTGATAGTAGTCATCGAAATTGCATGGTCCTTATAAATTGCGTCCAACTTCTCTTTGATTTCTGCACACATTTTCCCATCCAAAAAGGAAATCGAATCACTGACCGGCATTGCTCTTTTTCCATGATTCCACAAATACATAAACTTGCTCACTTTCAACGGCTTTCAAAACAACACTACTCGATGAATCTCCCCGAAATTTTGACAGACGTCGACTACAGAATAGTATTCACAGCCGGTCATGCAGATTTTGACACAAAGCATCTGTATCCAAACAAAGGCACTTGTCATACCATTCGCGTATCTATAATACATATATTTATTCAGATTAAATGCAGTTATCCCAACATTCACAGACCGATTGCTTAAGCTGCAATTAAAAAAAGCAACAATCGTAATAGCGTAATTTTGTTACAGGACGAATACACAGGCCTTGAAGCTCTAGTAGACTACATATAGTGCCGCTATTCCTATTTCCTATACATACAGCGAACAGAGCACTCGCATAATAAAATGTTTATTTTTCGCGACCGAATGCATGCATACATCCGATTGCTTTACGATCCGCATCTGGCACGGCGAGACCGAGAAGAGTTAAAATAGAAAGCCGAAGCCACCCACATATTATGTGCCGTCGGCGCGTTCTGGCGATTCTAATTGTACTTATTGTTCTTACTCGCGACGTACAGCGAATAAAGCTGCCGTGGCAATCTATTATTTGAACGAATTTAATTATTGGTCCACGTATATACAACATACAGCGCTGAACTGTGGTAGTAGTTGGTACGACTGCTACTTCAAATGGTAAATTCAGATATGAGCAAAGATATCTTTAGATTATCGTAAGAATACGCTATTCGTGGAATTTGATAGTGTTAGCAGAAGTATGGTGTATTGTTTTGAAAGAAGCCCATAATATTCTTCACCCAAGCAAAAATATAAAATTTAATTTATTTGGTGCCGTATAGGTTCTCATATATCATGATGAAAATTATTTTTTTTTAAATATACAGAGTACGTTCAAAAGAATGTTAAATGAATTTCAAAATGCTAACAAAAGTCGAAATAAAATATCTTCATGGGAACTTTCATATATTTAGTTGTAAGCATTATTCAGTTATTTCGAAAAGTAATTTTTTCTCTACTAATTTAATTGTGTTAATGTACTGGAAATACAAAAGGAACAATTTAGGGATTTAAAAGGAAACAAATTTCCAGAACATTTTAAGATTAGCATGTGGACCGTTTTATTATATACTAATTTGTACTACCTATATTTTATATATATTATATATTGTTAAAAGAAAAAGGAATACTGTCTAAATGCATGAAAATCCCTGCATTTCTACCCTAAGAGGGGAAGAGTAGCATGCGTACAAACAATATTGAAGGTTGGTGAATCAGTGTTTGCACAAACACATTCAAAGTTACCACGTTAGCACTAATTGGAAAGTCCAGAATTTCGTTTTTGATTAATATAACAGGAGATTTTAAAAACAAAATGCTTTCGAGCCTCAAGCCGTCACGTTGTATTTTGTGTTTCTCTTCGTCGGTGTACGACATTTTTCTAATACTAATGAACGACAATTGTCTTTTTCGTCAATTAAAGCATAATATCGAAAACTTTCATCAACGTGTTATGCATGGTTGATATCGGAAAGAAGCTCTTTCTGACAAAACGTTATATAAAAATTTCAAGGACACCATTAGATAGAAGATCGAAAGTGGCATTGAGAATGTGATCTCTATCTCCAGTAATAAACGAGATCCCAAGTTGGGATCGAAAACGAAACAGCCTGCATACCTAAGCAATGCAAATGTTGTTTTCATTTATATTCTGCATCATGTACTAGGGTAAGTAAGGATTCATTTATAAGCGCAGGTCCCATACATATAACGAATAATGTTGCCTCATGTTCTTGGAACGCCCTCTTCACTCCTCAAAACCAAAGAGAAACGGCCTCATTTGGTAAAGAAGAAAGTGCTTTTCCATCAGGATAATGCATCTGCCCATAAGTCTGCGATTGCAATGGCCAAAATTCATGAATTGGGATTTGAATTAGTGCCTCATTCGTCCTATTTCCCAGATTTGGCTCCCAGCGATTATCATCTGTTGCCAAACCTGAAAAAATGGCTCGGCGGTAAGAGCTTTTCGTCTAATTCCGAGGTAATCGCTGCTCTAAATTGCTATTTCGAGGACTTGGATTCATCGACCTACAAGGTATTGCTAATTTGGAATATCGTTGGAATAAGTGTGTTGAGCGAACAGGAGACTATATTGAAAAATAAAATGTTTTATGACGAAAAAAAAATTGCGTTTTCTTTGGTAGGCCACGTAGTTTCCGAACGATCATCGTATATGTGGCTTAAGTATCTTAAGAGAAACTAATGCTAATCATTAGGTTTTTAGAGGAGCGATATACTTGATCAGGTGCTAGCTTTTTCATGTGGAAGATTTTGGTATCTTCACGTATGTAATTTTATCTCTTAAATAACGATGCAAAAGATGTTACGAAGTACAAAAAAGTAACCTAACTTCCACCTCGGCTGCACATCAATACACAAGACTAACAAATTTAAATAAATGAATTAAAAGTTTGGAAGTTTGAAGTTATTAAATATTATAGACGTTGTAATTAATCACTCGAAATTTAATGGTATCAAAATGAATTTTCTTTTCTTGAAAAATAAACTTCTATTTAGTAGGATTTATATATTTTATAGAAATGTTGTCCTTAATTTATTACTAATTATAACTAAAACACTGTAATTTTACATCTACATAATTATACCTTCTATTTGTTTACCTTAAAAGTACCATTAGGGTATTTATTTATATTAATTAAATTAATGTACACCTCCACATGCTCACTTTAATGACAATCGTTTACTGCTATTTATCAAAAAGTAGTTACGCAAACAGCAATTGAATGAATATTATGTAGCAGCACTCTGAATCTAGCTCTTGTAACACATGATTTTGGTAGAGTGACCAAAAACGACCAAACATTAACTTTGTATCACAACACAAATCAAACGATTTATCAATAATCTATATTCTATACCATCAGATATTAGATTTTTAATTGTGTTCATCTCAAAAGATTATAGAACATTTCAAAGTGTATAAACTCTTAATTAAACGTTCGGAGGACATCCGTTTCATACGAATAACCTACTGCACACAGTAAATTTAAAACGATAATCTAGAAATCCGATCGAATAAATCAACTCGACTCTAACATGGACTCGCACGCACACATCGATGCATAAAACGATCCCGATGTGTTAATGCAAAGCATCAGTTTCTATTCCCTCAAATCTAATGTATCCAGATGAAAGCGTCGGACCCAGCGTCGCTCACAATGTAAACAGACAAGTGTCAAAATTCGAACTGTACCGGGGTCGAATAGATTAGCTCGGTGTCAATCAAAGCATCTTTCATCGTCCGGCTTATTAATACACTCGCACAGATGAGCATCGATGCTGCTGCTGCTACCCTCGCCCGCTGCGATGATGATAAAAGTGTTGATTTATGTTTCGGTTTGGTTGGCGCAGGTATTGGCCGTACGCCAAAACGTATTCGATCCAATCAGTTCAACGAAGCATAAGTGAAATAATTAGGAAACTGTGAATATAGCCTTCTTTTTCCTACTGAGGTAGAATCATCGGATAAATGTTGGATCTGTATAATAGGAAAAAAATTATAATTTTAAAAGTTCAAAAAGTCAGAAAAGGAATTCGTGGAACTTGAATAACCAGCAAAAAATCTTCATGGTTAAATGACCTGACGTTTGTTACAAAATTTAAAAGATCCATTAGCAATACTCATGTATGCCTAATTGGAAGATAAACTTTTCTCGATGGCTGCTGTATTTATCCATATAATTAGCATCCAATCAATAAACAGCATAAAAAGCAGTTTACGAAAAAGGTATTTCAACTTCGAATATTCTGAAACAAAAATATATTCTAAAACGGTATACACTGAATGGGAGCGGTTTACATGTCTATTAGGAGTAGATTTCAACAAAATTCTTCCAAAATCTACACCCTTACAAGTTTACTAATCTGAATTCGTTAAATAATTGGCTAAAATTTACTTTTTCAAGTTTCAGAAAAGTTCGAACTTGAAGTCAAAGTTAATTTTGCAACGCTGCTCTAGGATCCAATTCCACTAGTCAACATAATGTTCGCCCAAGCAGAGAGAAATCTTCGAACAACAAACCCTTCTATTTACAAAATAATAATTTATACTAAGAATTGCAACACGTTTATTTCATCCAATAAAATATCGTCCCATGTTAACTTTAGAACGACAGAAGCTAGTGTTTTTAGAAAAAATAGGTCGATTTCTGTTTTTTGTGAACTAACCGGTTTTATTCAATAGAACACCTGTATATTTTTACGTTTTTGGAAAGGTAATCGAAAGGCGAATCCAACGATACCACACATGTACTTTTAACTTAAGAAATATGACGATATGCAACAATAAAGGTTTTGGTAATCTGTTTTTGTTCTTACGTAAAGTTGGCTAGGAAAGAGCGCCAAATCATTTCTTGTGACGTCAGACTGATCTAGAAAGCTCCCTGCTAAGCAAAGTAATCATAACAATTGCTAAACTGTCAAATTTCAATTCCAAAGCGTAAATTATTCTTGTTATTTATTGTAATTATAATCTGCGTTTGTCATACTTTCGTTCTTTGTGCTCGTTATTATTTTATGTAATTTTAACTTGTTGTGTTAATTGTTATTTCCCCTTGACTTTATCGAACTTCATTGTAATTAATTAACTGTGCCAGGTTTGTTTAAAATTGTTAGTTTTTAACAGGCAATCCCTTTAATGTGTTGGTCCAGAAGCCATTGTCAACGTCACATCGAAAGCAAACAGCATTCTTCTGCAAAAAGTGGCATACGAGACCAAGAAAAATTTACATTTGATTTATGCGTTACTCTTATTTTATGTAATCTATCGTTTCGTTTACTAGACAATTCTTTGTCTAGTAGATTACATATGATCCAAATATTTAACAGATGTTACCCAGTTTGTGATTTCACAGAAGACTTTTAAAACGGTAAGCGTTTCAGCATGTTTTATAATTTATTTCTTACCTTCTATTTTATGTGTATACTTTTATGTGCTCGCCACGCCTCTGGCTGTTACCGCATATTTGCCCAGGTTAGTGATAATTGTTGCCAGATTTACATAATATTAAAATTGACCCAGCAATTTTGCGGAAGCCATCATAAAGGTAACAACACATAAAACCTAAAACACAAACATATTGTCTATCAAAAATGAACGTATTTAAACAAACTTGTCATATTTAATTAATTGCAATAAAGTTCAATAGAGTAAAGAAATAACAACAATTAACAAAACAAGTTAAAATGAAAGAAAATAGCGAGAACAAAGAATATAGAAAGATATAGTAACAATAAACAACAAGAATAATTTACGCCTTTGGAATTGAGATTTGACAGTTTGGCAATTGTTATGATTACTTTGCTTAGCAACGAGCTCTTTGGATCAGTCTGGCGTCACAAGAAACAATTTGGCGCTCTTTCCTATCTAGCTTTGCGTAACAACAAAAACAAATTTCCAAAACCTTCATTGCTGCATATCGTCATATTTCTTAAGTTAAAGTACAATATATGTGGTATCGTTGGATTCGCCTTTCGATTACCTTTCCAAAAACGTAAAAATATACAGGATGTTCTATTAAAAAAAGGAAACTGACGTCACTTTCGGTGAAACCGGAAATACAATTGAAATGCCGATATCGGCAAAAGTTAATTCACTAAAAATAGAAATCGACCTATGTCGATGATGTATATTTTTCACCATGCGTAACTACGAAACTATAATGCAATTTAAAACTTAATTTAGATGCGTCTTTATTCTTACCGTTAAGGCTCATTTAAACGGTGCGTCATTGTATGCAGTAACGCTTACGTAGCATGTAGCGATGCATGTTGTCCGTTGAACTTGAAGCACGCGTTAAGGAGGTGTACGTCGAAATGTCTGTACAGGTAGACCACGTTGAAACAGTAGAAATAGAAATTGGCACCGATTAGACTTTTAATTTTAATCAAAATAGTTTCTGTGCATTTATTTCATTAAAGCCAAGAATCTAATTAATTGCACAAAGAATTCAATCATGGAAATCTTGTCATTCCTTCTTTATAGATATTCGATTCTCGTTCCTGCCAGATCCATTTTGCTATTCCTGGAACGCCTGTACATAGATACATTCAATGTCGTTTCAATTCTAGGTTCACCGTACTTTTATCTCCATGCAGCATAGCGGTGGCAAATAGTAAGGACGGAGACTTCACGTAAATAAGCTAATTTAATTAACGCGTAGTAGAGAAGAAGGAGCATAAGCATTGGTTGCTCTCGTGTGAATGACGCACACGAGTTAATGTGATTAACCACTTAAAATGGAGAGACAGTCGGAGGGACCGTTTGGTTAAGTTTTACAAGTGCGTTATAAGTTTACCAATTATCCGTTTAAGAGCAGGAAAACGGTAAATATTTACCATATACTTCTTCTTCGAGATACAGTTTCAAGATTGAAATGAGATAAATTTCAAAGGAGTTGTTTGGAAAAAGAGGAAGAACAAGCATCGATGTATAAGTTGAATTCAAATATTTTAAAAGTAGTTGCTTTTATACTACCAAGATTTAAGAAGTTTTTACCGCATTGTTTGGGATAGATGGTGTAGAATATCCCTGTTTATTTTTTTGAATTTTATGTCAGTACATAGAACATTTTCACCACTCATATGTACACTTCATTTATTCTGTAAATTTAATAATAAGTCATCTGTGAAATATTGCTCACGGCGAAATGTGATCCACGAAAACTAACGAATTCCTTTTCGAGCTCATTAATTTCATATGTATTATGCATGAACATATTTGAATTTTTAATAAAATATCGTGTTGTCGGGTAGCAACACTGGTAACAATAAACAGCCAATGAGAACACGTGTATTTTAATATACAAACTATCTGCATGATTAGTTACGATTAACAATTGATGCACTTAATTAAATTTTATGAATTTTTCCATTGCTAATAAACATTTTGACAAAAAAATAGAAAAAGAACGAACTTTAAAGAAGAATATCATATTACACGTTGTATGGTTTGAAAAGTTTTTGTTTTTTCTTTTCGTATCTTTGATAATTCTCTTTGTTTGAGTTTTTGTTTAATTATAATTTATATCTATTTAACCGATGTGGGGTGGTTACCATTATGCAGATATATTTTTGAAATCTGTCTAGAAAAGCGGCTTTTCAGTATTTTAACTATTTACTATAGACATATTTTAAGATACTTTTAAGCTGGTTTCAGATATATAATAATAACTTCCTGTTCTTCATTTCTTTCAGATTTTTCTCGTATGACTATTCTGTTCCCTAGCATTTTCTGTTCTATTACAATTTCCATAAAGACTTAGATGTTATCCGGTTTAGTCATATATATATGCTTCACATGTATTTCAGTGCTGCTGAACTTTCCTTTGTATTATTTGGTATCAAAGAGGATAGATAGGAGAGAATTGGTGGTAAAAGGTCAGATAATAAATCGCACGCAACACGTGGTACCTCGGTTTAAGATAATATTTTGTTAAGGAATTTTCGGGTTACGAAAGAAAATTTTGATGATTTTTTGTTTGCAAATTCGAAAAGTGCTCCCAGATATGCAACACGGGGAACAACTTTTACAGATTTGGCAGAATTTCCGGGAGACTTGTGTACATGCTAGAAAGAAATGGTTATCTACAACGGAATGCGATCGTTTGTGTAGTTAGCCTCTTACTATTCCACCGCTTCGCATCTGTTTTGAATTCATAGTTTACCGCATTGGAACCTTTTACATTTGTGTAAAATCTTTTTCAAAGAACAAAGTCTACAATTACTACCAAATAATTCCTTATTTGTGGCGTCGCTAATATTCTAATACAAATGAAAAAGCCACCTCATCCTCATCGTCTTCCATACGCCAAACAGACTCCTTATTAGAGATGCTGTATGTAAGTGAAATTATTTCTTTTTAAAGCCAATCACATGAGTTTTATTGATTGCTCTATGTAACATTATTTTTTATATGTTAGATTGTATTTAAAGTGTATCAAATGAATTTTTAATTATTTTTTGGTTATGGAAATGGATTATTTTTATTTCCCTTATTTATTATACGAAAATTTGATTCCAGTTACGAAATTTCGAATTACGGATTTGCAGTATTTGTTGATATTTCGCAGCATTCACGGTACCATACTAATCCTAATACTGAAGCTGTCATGCAGCCTGAAATCATTATTCCTTTAGGAAATTTTACAGTACGTTTTAGGTAATCTTCTACTGACCAAGATATCAAACATAATATTCACGGCACACTCCGCACCACACAAATTATTAATTAACTCGGGAAGGCCTTTTCGAAGACACATGGGTCATCATTATCAAGCCAAATACCGATTGCAATAAACCGTTAGTATTAAAAGTATTAAATTGGAAAGCCTAAAATTAATTAAAAACGTAATTTCGCCTCGCGAGCTGGACGCCTATAAGACTATTTACATAAACAAAAATGCAAATCTGGTCAATAAAGAAAAAGGACCGCTACATTTCTCCTCTTTATTCGATGTATTACAGTAGAGGCCTTTTTGATTTATGGATGACAGAGGCTTCGATCCTCCCGCACTTTTTCCGCATGCATCTTTAGTACAAGAGAGAGAAGGAAAGAACACAAATTTGACGAACAGAAAGAACACAACCGTTGTTCTCGCCCAATCGGTACTTGGCTTGATGATGATGACCCACGTGTCTTCGAAAAGGCCTTCCCGAGTTAATTAATAATTTGTGTGGTGTGGAGTGTGCCGCGAATATTGTGTTTACCATACTAGCCCACAGTCCTCCCTATCGTTATTGATCAAGATAGTTTAGCTTTTGTCCAGGTGAGCCTAGCTTTCTTTTGTTTTTCCGTCAACAATGGCTTTTCCTCTGCCTATAAGAAAACATTTTTCTTTAAATACCCTTTCAAATTGTTACTTGTAATTCATCCTTATAAAACTTTAGTCTACATTTATGAATCTACTGGTAACAGATTTAATTTAATTTCGTGATTCCATTCAGCCGTAATTTACCTTAAAGTATTTCTTCGGCCCTTTTTGCGTAGTTTTACTAATATTCTTTTATACCTATCAGAAACTAACTTTGGATGACCCGGACTTTTGTGTTTTTTATCGAGGATATTTGCAGTTTTTTCATAATGCTTAATTATATTCCACACAGTGTTTAGGAATAGTAAGTCCATCCGCCACTTGTTATTGTGGCAATCATTTTTAAGCACTAACTTACAAATTTTTGAATTTGTGAGATACCGCGCACTATTTTGTTCAATGGACGCGGCTCACTCAATACAATAAGAAAGCAACTGCCGATTAATCTAACGTTTCGTTCTGCATTGTTTTTACTTGCCTTATTTTGTTTCATTTTTGAGTTACTTTTTATTGTACCAATATTTAGCTGTCACACACATTTTCGTCACTTTTACATGCTATTAGGTTTATTTTTAGTATGTTTTGTGATTAATTGACATTTAAACCATTGTTTGTTCACCATTATTATAATTAATAAAAAATAATTCAAAAAAATAGAATACCCAAACTACACATGTACATATTTCATTTTGTTCTAATATACAATTGTTAGAGCTCGCATATCTTGTCCACACATCATTTTTAGATGTTAGAACTAATCTGTAACTAGTGTACATGCTTATGTCTAAATATGTTATGTTACAATTATACATAGAACTATTACCATAAATAGTTATTTTTATTTTTAATGTATTATGTTAAATATTTACTTCGAAAATATCAGCTGTCAGTTTCAAACGTATAGGGTATTCAGGATACCCACTCGATAGTAATGAAAGTCCCTCTGGCGGATAAAAGCTATTTTTCGGAAGCCACAATTTCCTCCTAGGCCGACTGGCCTTGGAACGGGGGTACTACAAATTTATTTTAAGTCCAGATAACGACAAACGTGGAGAAACGGTGAAGTTATTTCTCGTTAGATTATATTTGGGTCGATATCATAAAAATTTGCTGTGGAAAGAAACAATCGCCACCGCGTTTAAAATAAAGCAGAATAGGGACGCCAATAAATTCATCAATTTTGGCCATTGACTTGTCTGATCTGGAGCCATGTTGACTTTCTGCAATTATATTGTATTTATTACTTATTTATAGGTCGATAACTTGACATATTGATGGAGTCATCTTTTTCTGGAGCGGCTACAACTACAGATATTTTACAGGTCCCTGTCGCAAAGGATCAACTAATTAAATGTGTGCAGGGTGGCACAAGTGGTTGAATTCTTCCTGTCGAGATACTATCCGGATATGGGCAGCTTTCGCTGTTCAACCTCTCAAACACGGATCGCATCTCATACTTCGCGATGAGAAAAACAAACACAGAGTGCTTGTTGTCAGCTTGAAGATGATTGCAGAATTGCCACCAAATCTTTGGATTACTTAATTCTCACAAATAATAAATTTATTTTACACGATCTATAGGCACTATCGTCTCATACGTCTCATACGATAAATAAATGAATCTTAGAAGCTTTATCGAAAACTTGCACGTACAACTTATTTTTTTTTCGTTGATGCTTGTACGTTACCTACGCTTATTAGCATCGAGATTAGGAGAAACTCAATTTGCTCCGTCATTTACCGAACGCCTACGTTTAGCGCGCGGCTAATTTAAACCGATTTATTCCCTGGCTGAGAACGACGACGACTACGACGCCATCTGACTATAGATCACCTCTCCGAATACAACGCCTAACCGATCCATGTTATTTTAAATTGATGATAATATGGTACATACGCTCGTGAGGAACGCCCGTAGCCTATAGCCTCCTCAATAGAGTCGGTCGGAGGAGATAGATTACCGTCCTTAACCTTAACATCGATTTCGGATACGTTACTCTCTGTGTGTGTGCGCATTTCTTCTCTGTCTCTGTCGAGAGTACACATTTATCATTCTTGCGCTGGAGATATCCGATATTAACATTTTATTACGGAATAATAGCCGTTTTTCTTGTTTCGTCCCTTGATCCTTTCTCGGTAAAGGTATAGTGTATTTTTTACCAAATGATACCTTCTTTTTTCTTGTTAAAGTTGTATAGGCTACAATACAAGACTTATGAGTAGAGACGCCGGTTTGTTCTTCGCACCAGAGTCGTCGCCTTCACAGCTTAGTAGTAATTCTAATAAAATAATAGGTATAAGTAACGCTAAGTAAGAAACAAATAATAAGCACCTGCTTAAAAATTAGTCCCTCCGTCCGAAAATATGGTATACATTTGGAATGTGTTTTTGTCGGAATTTATGGTATACATTTACAATTTTAATTACTTAATTACTACTATTAAATTGGTGTACTATTAAATATAATTATGAATAAAATTTAATTGATGAGGGATCTAGCTTTGTCTACGGCTTCTTGGGAACGTTCTTCACGCTGAAGTTTGGCCTTATTGATGTGGGGAATCTTATACGAATTTCCTCTCTTAACCAACATAGTTGATTCCATACAGCTCTGTAATGGTAGAAAAACATTGTTAAGGGTCTCTCTGTCTAAATTGTCAAAGGCTTCTTCAACACATTCGATCAATTCGTCAACTGTTTTTGGCGAAGTTTTATGTTGCAAAGATTGTATGGAATTGAAAAAGCCAAGATCCAAAACGTTTAAATCGGGACTGTTTGGTGGTTGTGATTTAAACTGAATAGGCCAGCCATCTGTAGAACCATGAGCCAGTTCTTCATTGTCGTCACAAGCATGAGGTTTTGCATTACCCTGTTATATATATATATATATATATATATACATATTGGTTTTTGCTTATGACATAAAACTTTAACTTGATCGCCGGAATGACGTTCTCAAGAATCATTTTTCTACATTCTGCTGAATTGACGGACTCCACATTTCTTGTTACCAAAGTTCCTTTAGGTCTATTTTTTGAGTTTCGCTTAACCGGCTTTTGATAAACAAAGGGCCATATACCAATTTTTCCATTCAAAAATTGTTTTCGATGTGAATCGTAACGTGGTCGGGCGACAGCAGCCATAAACATCACTTTGGTTATAAAACGTTTGCTCTTGCAACTTCGGTAGGGTTCTTCTTCGTCTATCATAATATAACAGAGGTACGCTCTAGCTGTTTATAATCCTTGTCGTCTATTTGAAACTGATTTTGATATATCCAAAGAGAAGTTAATCTTTTGCATTTAGCAATTTTGCCATCAACGTTATTTATTTTTAGGAACTAGATCAAGCATTCTATGGTTTCTTGAATCGGTAGCTGGGAAAGAAAGAGTGAACATGCGTCATACGATACTCAAATTTCTCCATCTTCTAATTCAATATTATTTACTTTATTCACAAAATCTAATGAGTTTTCTATTTCTAGACTGTTCACTTTGTTAGGTAAACTGTTGCATTCGTGTACTAGTCATTTGGACAATTTAGGCGTAGGCGAATCTATACCCGATAATATCGGTTTCACAGGTTTTCCCAGCTTGGGAATTTTTGGTAAGCAGTACATTTTTAAAATTGTCGGATTTGAAATTGACAAGTTCAACTTTAGGTTCGCGTGGATTAGTTCTGGGAAATTCTTAAGAACCTCCCTAATTTCTCTAATCATGGATGGCAAAGGATTCCTAATTCTTTATAAGGTCCTAACGGTAGTAAATCGTTGACGTGAGTGAAATAATCCGGCTTATCCAAAATGGCTATTCCGTTCCCTTCATATGCATTTAAATAAAAGCAATTTTAATTTTTGAGGACTTTAGTAGTTTTGAAAGGACCAGTGTAATTTTTAATACTTTTAGTACCCTCCAAGTTTTGGAAATTTGGAGTTTGCATCCGTTCCTTGCGTAATCTTTCGTCGTGGCACCTAGGTTTTTAATAGACATTTCTATTGAGGCAATGAGGTCATTTCCCGTGATTTTTGCGTCCCGAATACATTGCCTGGTGCGAACTGTGCTGACATCTTAGTGTTTATCATACTACCCCACAGTCCTTGCTCTCATTATTTAAGAGAAATTGTTAAGTAAACCGCGAAGAAGGGCCATGATAGATTACGTAGTTAATCCTTTCCGCAAGATGGCATTCTATAAATGCAAGTAATGAGTTGGTAAAGCCAAAGGGTAGGAGTTTATATAATAGCACATGATAATCGATGATATCAAATGCATGATTGAAGTCGCTATAACATCTAATTGACCACAAATGTCGATAATTTTGGTTACCTCCTATGTTATGCAGCATAAATTCGTTATAGTGAAATGATTTGAAACAAATCTACTTTGTGATAGAGCAATAAAAAAATGACATTTGAAAGAAGTTAATTTGTAAAAAGATATAGATTCAAAAAACCTTTGCAAAGTGTTTATCACCTTTTTCTTTAAGTACCGGACATATTCTGGCAACTTTCAAACAGTTGTGATTTAGATTATGAGATTAAAAAGTTTATGCAGAATGGGAAAGTGCAATGGGTCTGAAATTTGAGATGTTATCTCCCTTTGGAGTAGGTGTTATAGATATGATCTTAAGAGACTTCGGGAAAAGTCCTTTGTCAAAAGATTTATGAATTAGGTAAACTATAGGCGTTACAAGTTCATACTTGAATTCCTTTAAGATGCAGGCAGGGATATTATCAGAATTATATTGCCGTGGCTAATGGCCTAGATGCCAAGGTCAAAAAAGAAGTCTGAAGAACTGAAGAAAGAATAAGAAGAATATAAGAAATAGAAATTAACCAAAGAATAGAAAATGATTTATCGTATGTCTAAGTGAAGGTTTTTTACTATTGAAATGTTACATACTAAATGAAATCTCGGATTACATAAATCTTATTCAAGATAATGCTGCTCAATAGATGGTGGACATCTGGATTCTTCGTTTCTGTCGCTGTTCTCTAGGGGGCATGACTATATCTCTTGGCGATAAGTGGCGCCAGGAGACATATTTTGGTGCTGTTTGTGGAGAGTAATGACATAAACCCGAGAGATGAAAAACAACGGCGAGGAAAGGACCGTGTTCCGAGCCACGCTGATGACGCCGGGTGGCAGAAACATGGCCGTGGGCTAACGCTTTCCCTTTTCTCGCATTGTTTTTTGCCGGGAATGATTCAACCAATACCATGGTGGTACCATATACCGTTAATTTTTGATTATTCTTACTCAAGAGTTTGAAATTCTTGTTGATCAAAGAAGTATTAGTGGTTCTACGAAAAAAGAAAGTTCTGTTATTTTATCTCCAATTTCCCGCAAAAAACGGATACAAAAGCGAATTTATTGCGTGCACATCGTCAATGTTAGACAGTAATCATATCGGAAACGTATTAACTACGCTTTTCTTCTTTACATTATACTTATCCAGTAAATACACAAAAATTGAAGCTCTTATCGTACATATTGTGTAGCTGTGCCACGGAGCGCTAGTAGCAGAAGCTTCTCCATTCTTTACCAGCGCCATAACGAATCTGTCAGCCCCTTCCGTGAACGCTTACCGTAATAGCATTGGAGAGAGAGATATGAAAAGTTTGCGAAATTTTCATTTACTTGTGATCTTTATATTTGTAGTAAAGCCGCTTAAACTTCCAGGACAAGCGAGTATACGGCGTGCTACGTAAACAACTTAGAAAATAAATTTTGTCGTTATAATAAAAGTTTCCAGCATCCGTTTTGTTATACGAATGCGATTTACTACGACTACCTGATGCTTTCCTTCCTTCCTGCTGTTGTTTATGTGAATATACGTTACCTGTTACAAGTACTGCAACGACTCTTACTTGCTGCAAAAGTATAGCCTAACACTTTTTTATGAAATGAAGTACAGATAACAGCTGTATACCGTCTAAAATATAAATGCTTCCTATATTTATTCTCTCTAATCTTTGATAATGGCATTATGTTTCTTTGATTGATTTCTACCCAAGCAGGGCTAGTCTTTGCATCCTTATTATTGAGGCTTAATAGCCTATTGTATTATTCCTGCTTCGGTTTCGTTTTACTTGAACAGGTTAGTTCCCTCGATCAGGTTTAAGAGTCTATGTAGTAAATCTTTCTTCATTGGTAGATCAATTGCGCTTTGCATAGCGAATCTTTGTTGAGCTAACGCTGCACGCTCAAAACTAATATCAGGGGCTGTTTCCTCCTCCTCATTGCAAAGTCTACATAAAGGTTCATCTTTGTACATCCCCATCTTATGCAAGTGGCCTCTCAAACAGCCATGTCCTGTTAGTAGACATGTTGGTGCCCTAAGCTGTATCTTGCTTAATTGAAGCAGGTCAGCAGTCAGATGTTGCGACGGTTTTCCCATCCTCCGGTTGCTGTGCTTTTGTCCAGCTACATGGTTCCAATTTAATTGATGATGCGTTACGATCCACTCATTGGTTGCACCACGCATTGCACTCTTGGTAATACCTAGACCCGGCTCAGGGCCTATATAATTCATTCTTGAGCCTTCCCTCGCTATGTTCCCTTAGTGACACACACAAAATGTGAGATCTGAGTTTGAATTTTACTCCAATCATTTTATTTTCCTTTATTTTTTAGAAACCAATTTTTAAATTCAAGCCACTTTTGTTAGTATAACTTTTACTACTAAACTCTGATTAAAAATATTTTTCAGTGAAATGTTGAGAAAAAGGTTACCATGGGGATGATATGGTACACAGAAAATAATTTTAATGAGTAAATCTTATCCGGAACAAATTTTATACCAAAAGAGTTAAATCCAACCAAAACATCCGTTATTTCAACTCTTTTTAGAACGTAAGTTACAATTTTTAATCTGTTAATAAAATTTACATTTAAAAAGATTAATATTTAACTTTTTTCTCACCTTAAGAGTTACTTATTGTGATTAACACATTTCGAAGTGATATTAAGTTAATTTCTTCACTTTTAAATGGTGAAAATGTTACTAGTCACTGTAAATTAGTTTATTTTCTTCATCAAGGCAAAAAATAACACTCTTTTTGTTAGAAACAACGTTGTTGATATGTAAACTCGGTGAATATTAAGACGGAAGTCTTTTTTATGTATGTACATATGTGTTCATTCCTCTCGAAGCTGCTGTTCACGTTGTGCAATGATTCCATGTTTTATTCTGTTCACTTTATTTGAGTCTCGTTACAAAAATGGAGGAAAATACTAAATATCTAGTATATTCGGCTCAGCTTTCATTCTAATAAAAAAAAAAATAGATAAAAATTAATGCACCAGAATTGCAGTTAATTTGGCTGGTAAGTAGATACATCGATTCGTTCTTATAACCGTAATTTTGCACATATTTGGATAAAATAATATATACCATTATATTATTTAGTAAATAGGTTTTTAATACTTATAAATAGCCGTACTATGAATAACGGTAATATCATACTGCTTAAAAAACTCCCTTAAAACGGAATTATGTACTAATACTATTTGTGTAATATAATATAATTAGCAATTAAAGAAGGTAATTAAGAACACTACATTTATGGAAATAATATCAAATATTATAGATGTTTTTCTTTTTACCTTAGTGTACCGTTGATGTAGTGTTTCGTATATTATAAGGCGACAAAGGATTTAACTACACCAAGTCGAAAAAAATTAACAAACTTAACAGTAGATTTAATAAGAAAAGAATTGGCTATCCAAAAAAATAAATTAAATTAAATTATGCAAAGTCAATCATCAAAATTTTTAAATGTCATGAGGACATCAAGGATGGGGGAAGTGATGTAAAGTTCTTTTGCTTAGTTCATTCCTAATTCCATTAATTGAAAGCCATTACATATTCTTATGCACATTAATTTCAAAAAATATCTATAATAGTAATACAGTCCCTGGCCATATTACTTGAAACATATCATAAATCAACCCTTATACCTGGAAATTCCCATCCTATTATAGTGATATTCTTTTGCTTTGAATCCGATCGTTTATAGGGGGACTAGATTATTGTATCAATAAATAAAAATACCAGAGAAATGATATTTAGAAGAGTAAAGTACGTATATATAAATATTTCAGTTATCAACTTACATTTAGCGAGTTCACAGTTTAGAGAATGCATCGATATTTTTTAAAATATTTCGTCATAACCGTATAGAAGCTAAGTTGTGGGGTATTGTTAAGTGTTTTGTGTTGATATAGCGTTATTACAAAGGTAAAATTGTTATTCTATCTCTCTCTTAATAATTAATTATTTGGAATTTGAAAAAAATTGAAATATTTGGGGTTTTTTGTAGAAAATGCCCGGGAAAGATTTAACAAGTGAACAAAAAGCCGCTATACAAGCTCTTCTACAATCAAACAAACGTTCACGAGAAATTGCAAAATTACAGAAAGTATCTCCTTCTTCTGTATCGCCTTTAGCTAGAAACTTAAACGAAGGAGCTAGCACATCGACACAAAGACGAGCAAGGTGCGGTCGGAAAAGAAAAACTTCGAAGAGATCTGACCGTGAAATTGTTCATCAGGCTTTGAGCAATAGATTTGCTACAATTAAAATGATTCAAAAAAATTTACAAGAGAGAGGAATAGAGATTTCGAGCAAAACTGTCAGGCGTCGATTGCGCGAAAATCGCCTAATGGGCCGAAGACCTGTAAAAAAGCCGCGTTTAACAAAAAAAATGAAATCTGTTCGCCTCAACTTTGCAAGAGAATATCGGCGTTTCACAGACGAGAATTGGAAAAAGGTGAATAACTTAACAACATGATTTTTACTGAATTAATGTTTGCATTATTTAATAGGTTTTCTTTAGTGACGAGTGCTCGCTCTGTGTGTTAGTGCAACAAGCAGAATTTGTTCGTAGACGACCTGGCGAACGTCTCACAGAGTCCACGGTTCTTCGAACTGTAAAACACCCTCCGCAGGTAATGATTTGGGGAGTGATTAGTGGAGACGGACCCGGCCCTTTGTATTTTGTAGAAGGTACAACGCGTCAAGAGCAGTACATGTGTTAAAAAACACGTACCGTATTTTAAGCCAGGACGTCACATACCGACAGAGCGTATATTTATGCAAGATAATGCTCCTTGCCATGTAGTAAAAAAGGTTAAGAAACTTTTTGAAGATAATCACATACCTCTTTTACGTTCGAGGTCCGGAAATTCACCGAACCTCAATCCCATCGAGAACGTATGGAATCGACTAAAAAGTAAGGTATATGAAAGAGAAAACCCTACAAAAGAAATATTAATGAAGAATATAAAGGATGTATGGGAGAACGATGAAGATATAAAAGAGACAATCATATCTTGCATTGAAAGTATGTCCCGAAGAATTAAGGGTTATTAAAAATCATGGGTTATGGACTAAACATTAATTACTTATTTAATATTTACATATGTTACATATTTTAACAATATACTTTATAAATAAAAAATATAATACATGTATAGTTTATATTTTATTATGAAGAAACTACAAAATATTGAGTGTTTCAAGTAATTTGGCCAGGGACTGTAAATTGCACCGCTTATATTTTGAGCAATTATTTTCTGATCCTGAAGGCTGAACCGATTTCTTAGAGAACCGTTTAAGGACGATAAATAGAAGAAGTAAAGAATCGTCAGGTGAATCTATTACAAGCAATTATTCAAGCCCTTCTTCTACTCCAGCGTTTCTCAATCTTTTTACTAGTGTACCTCTTGCTCCACTTACCCCAACGCTACCCCTATTATGTACAGTTACTAACATCTACATTTATAGGTACAGTAATAATACTACAATACAGAGATATTTTTATTTTAACCAGTTATGCAAAAATGGTGTACATTGGTAATTGCACACATTTAATTAAGTCTAAAAAAATATATAAACACATTTAACAAAGTTATGATGATAAAAATAGAGAAGCAGACAAAGCAGTGTTCGGTGAATCCCGTACTAACGCACAGGGAGATTTATGGCACATCACTTCGACTATTGATTGTTAGATGGCGCTGCGAGTAGTTTCTCAGATTATAATTTGATGGCATGTTATTATAATTTGTAAATATTCTGAGTTTGCATACTGTTAATATAAAATTATAGTACAATATACGTACTATATCTACTTCGAAAGTTTATAGTACAGGAAGTTTTAAATATCGTACAAATACTATATTTATAGTACGGTTGGAAACAGTGACACCAGGAAATTGATAAATTACAACCAACCCAACGATTAACACTGGGATTATACCAGATTCTTTGCAGAAATAAAATTCTATAACAGAAAACAATGCCGAATTGCCTGCTGTCTTCGCCTTGTTGAAATATATCTATTATTATCAGACGGCCGGTGGTCCTGACCAATCTCGACAAGTACTGGTCCTGCAGATAAAATATACACCTAAACTGAATTTAAAACAGTCATATCTTTTTAAAAATTATTTCGAAATCAACTTAATTATTTTGATTTTCCATAATGAAATATATTTTGGATTGGAAATGTCAGTTGTTACAACTGCTTTTTATCTTTTCTCTTATGTTCAATCTATCTATCAATGTCCACCATTACAGCTTCTTCTCCGCATACCACACGTTGAGAAACTCTGTTCTAGAAAAATATTGATTTAGAAATACACCAGCACTTGCAAGTAAGATTAATGGAGTTGTATACTGTTCAACCAGCCTTGTTGTGTATTTATATTTCCCAAGATTGCGCGCTAATATCCAGGATATATTGAGAAAATGTTTGCAATATATGGACACGAATCTAACAAAGAACCAACTGTGGGTATGTATATTGGAATGCTAAAGATTTAGCAATTTAACGCGTTTATATTTTGCGTCATACATAGTGCGTGATAGTGTATCGTCCACTATTTGCAGTGACTCCACTAACGACCGCGCTCTAATTTGTAATTTTTCTATTGCGTCATGTAATCCTTTATGGTTGTTACGTTTGTAACTTTGTTTCAAGGGAAATATCTTGAAACTTTGTCTGGCTCTCCTTAATACCTGCAGCTTTGGCAGGATTCAATTGCAGAATAACAGCTTTTACGTGTTTGAAATATTCAGCATAACAAAGAGCAGCCTGAAACCATGTTCCCCAACGTGTAAGAATCGGTTGGTGGGTTCTTTTGATCTTTATATTCGCCCCCAGTGAATTTTCTCCGGGATAAATTAAAACTAAAAGTCACAGAGTTAATTAGTGACAAAAGCAATGAAGAATCGATTGATTTCTGCGTGTTCCGATGTACATGGTGGGTAGTGTATAAAAAACCCTTTTACTAATACCACTACCACGTCTTCAAGAAAGACGTATTTCATTTATTTCTCTTTATGACAACCGAAGGGTGAAGAGATCAACTGTGTATGTATTTTCCCGCGGCGTCCTGTCTGTGAAGCAGCATTGCGAATGTAATAGATTTAAATGTGAAAAAGTTTAATAGGTTTTGAGGCTTTGGCGGATAAGTTGATAAAAAATACCGTCTTCCTGTTGTGGCCGTACAACGAAGGTAGGATGTAGCTTGATAATAAGATGAGTTCCTTTTCTGCCTTTGTTGGGTTTGTGCCTTTTCACATAATCTTTGGTTCGTGAAAAGGTCTAATTTACAATTTGAGAATTGAAATGATTCAAATACGTATACGTGTCGACAAATACGGTAATTTTGAAAAGTGAAAACTGCTTCAAAAATGTTTTTGAAATTTATAAGTGAGATTAAAATTATACAATAGATATCGATATCTATAATGTTTGTTGACTGTTATTTCCATATATACTCAGTGACATAGAAATTGCAACAGCTAGAAGGGGTTGGAATTTCCCGATGAAATTTGGTAGGAATATTCACCTATGTAATAGTAATAAATGATCAAAATTTGGGAGGAAAACCTTTATTAGTTAAACAAAATTTTATAATAATTGTTAATAATATATGAGGCCGCCTCTCTGATTTACACATTCATTTACACGCCGTGGCATTGATTGAATAAGGTGGTTTATCTCGTCTTGGGGTATTGCCTCCCATGCAAGTTGCACCTCATGTCTCAAAGCCTCCAAAGTCAAAGGAGGACGCTGCAAGTTTCGCAACCTTCTACCCATTATGTCCCATACATGTTCGATGGGAGAAAGATCTCGAGATCTTGGAGGCCAGGGCAAAAGATTAATCTGGGTCTGTTCAAAGAAGTTCAAGGAAAACCTTGCTACATGAGGACGTGCAATTATCTTGCTGGAATAATGGATCTTCGAGCCCTTGTAAGTATGGCAGAAGATGTGTTCTAACCACTTCCGCAATGTACCGTTGTGCTGTCATATTGCCCCGAATGAACACCAAGAGGGACCTGCTGCCATAAGTAATCGCACCCCAAACCAAAACACCCACAGTGCGGTGTACGTGCCTCTCAATGGTAAATCGAAGATTCCGTCGTTCACCCCGTCTTCTTCTGACTCTCTGACGATTGTGGTGTATGCCTAAACAAAATCTTGATTCATCACTAAATACAACACGACGCCATTCAAGATTCCAATGAGATCTTTCGTTGCATCATTGTAACCGTTGCTGACAGTGTTCTGCAGTCAAAGGAAGCACAAGTTGCGGACGATATGGTGTTAACCCAAAACTTCGGATTCGGCGATAAACTGTTCTAAGGGTTACATGGCGACCTTCTTCACCAAACCATTGGTGACCAATTGCCCGAGTAGAGGAAAATCGGTCTCTAAATGCCAGTTGTCTTAAGCGACGATCTTGACGCTCACTCGTTCTTCTTGAAGCCCCGGTTCCTCTTCTACGACGCTCCTGGCCATCTTCAAACCATGCACGACACACTCGCATTACAGTAGACCGATTTCGATTTACACGGTTAGCAATTTCCCCAAATGAAAAATCAGCTCCGCGCAAAGCAATAATTCGACCTCTGTTGAATTCGCTTAATTGTCGATACACTGCTTGTCTTCTTACTCTAGGCATAGCTAACACTTAACTGAACCGCAGTTCAATGAGAACAACAACACAAATCAAGAAAGTTATAAAAAACACCGCAAAAAAAAACATGTTAGTGTTGAGAGAGAGGTAAAAACTTTAATAACAACTTTATTGCTTCACTGAGAGGATTCAAATTTTGATCATTTATTACTATCACATAAGTGAATATTCCTACCAAATTTCATCCGGAAATTCCAACCCCTTCTAGCTGTTGCAATTCCTATATCACTAAGTATATATTGTAGTGATATTTTTGAATGAATATCAATTAAAAATTCTATTTTAATAAATTAAATTAAACAAATTATGCTAAATTATCTCAGGGTTTGCTTTTAGTTGTAAAACGTGGGAAATCTCATTTATTGATTTTTTGCAATCAAACTATTTGATAGAAAAATGAAACGATTCAATAATTTTAAAGAGAGGCAGTGATCTATTAATAATAATTTTGATATAAATTTAAAATAAGATAAGTTATATTTCTTTCAGACAATAGTAGTTGTACAAAAACCTATCACAAACCCTAACCAATAGCTATTTATAAGTTAAATTGTTATGTTTAAATTTTATATTTTTGAATTTCATAATTAAATAAATGTTTGTTTATTTGGCCAATTTTTTTATAATGTTCGGTACCTGTGCACTGGTGTACTACTTCGGTATCTGTTTCTTTGGATCGTAACCGGTCTTCAATAGATGGACTGGATGCTTGGTTTTCGAGTCTTGATATTTATTATTATTATTATTATTGGCCTCGACTGGAAATCATTAGCCACATACATACTTTCCTAGCCACCCGAACGGACACCAGGACAAATAGAACACATACTTCACACCTAGGGCCGATCAGGTGACTAACATGTCAAACACAAAGACAGGTAGGCCACGGAAAAAGGGAAAACCCACACAGGAAAGACACAAAGGATCAAACTCTAAAACGTAATATTGATGTCGAGCATATATTTATACATTCTATAATATATATCGATATTTTCCCGGGCAATTAGATAATTAACATTCAGTGGAAGTTGCATGTTCAATTTTACTAGATCATCTATTAGTTTGTTAATTTCATTTATCTGCACTTCGCATCCTATTTTCATAAACAAGCATGCCTCTTGTATGTCCATTTGAAATTCCCTTCGCTTCCGTGGTTACGGTGGTTTGATGTTGTAGGTACGGTAGTGCAAATATAAATGTGGTTACCATGAAAACGATGATTTAAATCCATTAACTATAGTGTTAGTAAATTGCCTATCCAATTTCAATATATTATCAATTAATTATTTTTAAACAAATATAATTTATATTTTGTTAGTAAAAATTAGTGTCTCACTGTACACGTTGTTATCTGGTCTCTTTTTTTTTCTTTTTAACGAAAAACTCATTCATCTTATTGCGTAAGACAAAGATAACATTATATGAACTGACATTGTTCGAAATATGACTTGATAAACGAATATCACAACATTATATATACACATCGGGCAAATGTGAAATTAGCTATATCTATATATGTATGGCGAGAGAGCGAGGAGGGGATTGAGTGAAATTCGATCGATTCGATGGGGGTTGCGTGTTTGTACTTAGTACGTTTGTGACAACGTTGGCATGTAGACCTACTGTGTGCAACAACGGACGTAATAATTTGAAGTCATGGTCGCCTGCAAATGAGGCTTTCGCATATTTATTTTGTTGTTGCTACGAAGCTAATAAGAAGTTCTAAAGACGAAAATAAAAACAGATTCCGATGAAATAAAAGGAAATAAAAATAAATACTCTAGAAATTCTTACTAAGATCATCTCCACATAATGCAGTCCACCTTGTAACTAACCACATCGGTAACCATAAGCCGTCGACTGGCGCTAGCCCCTCCGCTTGTGGTGATTCACCCATTCGCGTTTACCGTTGTCGCATGTACGCTTTTTTGTATATCTAGACATTTTTTTCCTTATATGGGAACTTCTGAAAACTTGGTAATATAGTATAGTCTACATGTACTATTAAACTAAAATATTTTTAATAATCTGACACATCCGGTTAGACTGGAAATATCTGTCAACTTTGATATTTTAAATGGAACATCCTATATATTATTACATTTTTGAATTATGCATTCAATTTTAAGGTTTGTTTGATAAAACGACTGTGTTGCTATTTTCAACCATATTTGAAATATTTGCATTTTTTTAAAATTTTTGACAGATGATGTCGTGCATGTGAAATATTATAACAGTGAAAGTGTTTAATTTGGAAAATTGAAATTTTACAGAACTAAAAAACCGTATTAGTATTACAATCCAAATCAATTTTTCGAAAACATTATACAGCGTATCCGACAATTACGCTTAAAATTTCAAATGGAAAATGTGTCAAAACTCAATTTTTTTTAAATACGACTACCTATATTTATCTGTGTAACATTACCCTTGTGAACCATGCCGACACGTTAAAATTACACGAACGAAAATTATATAAATTTATTTATTATTTATGAAGAATGCAATAAAGTGATATCAAGAATATGCGATACCTTTGCCGCTCTATATCTACAAAAACAGAAATCGTCACCAAACACAGTTAAACGAAGAATACAGAATTTTAAAAACTGCGGATCCGTCAAGGCAGAAACTGGAAGATACACGCGAAGACCAGGATGCAGTAAGAAAAGAAAAACAACCTTCGTGCTTTGACCCCATCACTTCAAAAAAAAAACCACTGATTAACATAAACAGTATGTAAGTGTTAGTGCAGTGTTCTGAAAACCTTACGGTAAGAACTCCTGTGAAATTGAAACGCCCTCATCCAACCTGGCTCTTTTAGCTCCTATAGAAACACTTAATAGATGGACAAACAGGTTGTAGCTGCCAGTTCCAGGAACCGTTTTAGCTTATTTCTGCTTTCTAGCTGTTGCCGAACTTCTGATATGGTTTCTTTTCTCAGTGACTAGACATGATTGCTTTCTATCTTTGTTATGCAAAAACTGAATACTTTGTCAACGCTATCATTTCTGAAAGAAGTTTCAGGACTTTCTTTTGTAATTAAGCGCTTTACTATCTCTCCAACTCCATCGCAAGAAGGTCTTCCATGTCTCGTTGCGAAAAATGCCCATGTGACTGTCAAGTTAAAGTCTTAGCTATGACGACAAAGATTATAAGAGTCCTTGCAGTTTTTGTATTGTCCACCACAACCATCACCAAAATATGTCACGTTATCTACATTTGGAAAGTGATCCTTTAAATACCTACTTAAGTATGTATAACTTTATTCATTGAGGTATAAATCGTTATCTTAGTAAGAAAAGCATGTAACTCCATTTTTTATTCAAAATGAGATTTAACTGCCACCTAATAACTGAAAAGAGGTTTTCAGAATTATCTTTTCCCAAAAATCATTAAAATTATTCTACAATAGTCTCTAAAATAGAAACATGAATGGGTGGTACATGTTGAATACTGTCTACTACATGTTTATACTATTACACAGGTATCTAAAATCATTCTGTTTCGTATTCTGTTAGATCATACATTTAAGTATATGAAAAAAGTTGATTCAGCTCCCTATCTAATTAAAAAAAAAAAAATCATGTTTTCTCACCTCAAAAAGTTGAAAGTACATATAGTTATGTTTTTTTGTTGCAATTCAAAGCAATACAATACATTAAAACAATTTTTTACAGTATCTGCACACTTCACAGAAAAGATGGTAAAAATTTGGCATTAAAATACTTATAATTTACTGATTGTAAGTTATGATCATTACAGAATTACACCTGCTTGTAAAAAAAGATAAAAAAAGTCTGAAGTGCTGGGTGACAGCCTGGGGGAACTGATGTCGTTTTCACTTTTGTACTATTTTACGAAGAGTATAAATATTATGTTAATCCTGTATACCGAAATAGTACATGCCACACATTCGTGAAGCATATCATGTGCATTACACGCATATATCAAATATCTGTAAAATTTCAGGCGAATGCTAAAAACGCGAACAAAACAGCTGTCCTATCGGTAGACTCCGCAAATCCACATAGTTTCGATAAATATCCCTACGTTTTCAAGTATTTAAAGAATGACATTTCACTTTAAGAACCCATATATGTCGGTAATATTTACCTGGTATCTTTGTACGGTTTTAGTAAACAGAAGCAAGTTTTTTATAGTCCTTGGTGCCACGTACTTATTTCTCGGCTTGGAATAAATATAAGTATATAAATATGTACAAAAATAAGAGAGAATTTTTTTATGCACTTCAAGGTAATGCCAAGTTCAATCAAATTGAAGCGAGTAATTTGACGTATGCATATTATCGATAACTACACTGTCTACAATTAAACCAGCATCGCTTGTTAAAAAATGTATAAATGTTTGGGATAATTTAAGAAAGCTATTTGTTAAAGTAAATGGTGAATATTATTACATTAGAAAGGTATTTTGCAAGGGTTTAGAGCAACGCTTCTCAATGCGTGTTTTGCGGAAATCTGGAGTTCCGCTAAAGTCTTGCAAAGTTTCCGTGAAACAAGTCAATTTAAATAGCAATATCACACGTTACGGCATGTTTACTAATTGCTAGTAAATATCAGCGTAAGTTTCTCACATATTTCACATTACATTTTAAGGTCAACTTTAACATTTTACAATATGTTTTCTTTTTATATTATATTGATGCAATTTTCTACATACCGTAGATTTTAGCTGATGGTGGCGTAAGCCGAAACTAATCCTAGAGCACACCCCCACTATGATAGACGAGTTAGGAATTTTTTGGATGCAAGTTTTCAAAATCGATGAACGTAGAGGATTCATTGAGTGGTTTGCACGTTCTCCAGACCTTAGTCCATTAGATTTTTTTATTTGGCGTCATCTCAAATCACGTGTTTATATTAGACGACCAACTCCTTTGCAGGAGTTGAGACAAAGGATAGTTGAATGTGAATTAATCCGTAGACAAGTTTTGGGAAAGGTAACTCAGGCATTTCTTAACAGACATTTGAAATGATTTTATTTATATTGGATGATTCTCATTTTGTCATCAATTTACAATAAATAAAATTAATTGTTCAGTAAATGTGAAGTGCTTTATCTTTCCATTTTTTTAGATAATGGTACTAGAACCAGTATGGATAATTCCGGGAAAACAAGGTCTATTATAATATGCAAAAATATACAGGGTTAAACCGGAAGTACAGCAATAACAAAAAATTCGAAAACAGATGCCTTATGCGTCATTACACTTACCCGCAAAGTTTCACTAATATTATCGTTTACGTTTAAAAATTTGCTTGCTTCTATACTTTATCCCAACCTTGTATAAAATATATTATGGATAGTTTAAATTGCTAAAATGTAGTTTACAAAAATAAAAAATATGAAAATATAAAAAAATATGAAATATCAATGACATTAACAAAAAATTAATGCTAATATAGCTCATGGTATTAGTGGAATCATTCCCGGCAAAAACAATGTAGCAGAGGTAGGAAACTGAGAGGCAAGGGTGGTTGTATACAGAAAATTGTGCTCAGAACCACGCTGATAACGCCGGGCAGGCAGAAACATTACCGCGTGTTAGTGCTATTTTCTTGCTGCTACATTGTTTTGCCGGGAACGATTCCACCAATACCATGAGCTATACTAGCATTAACTTTTGGTTATTGTTACTATGCATTTTTCCATGGTAAGCCTGAGGGATCATTTGCATATATAGATAACGCTGCGCTTAGGGGCAACGCCACCTTGCGTTTGGCAGTCCACGAACTGCCCGATAGGTGGTGGACATCTACACTCCGGTTTGTCTTGCTACCCTCTGGGACGGCGTGATTATGTCCTTTAACGATAAGTATCCCCGACAGAAATACTCGGTGCTGTTTTTGGAGATTAGCAACATAAACTCAGAGGCAAACACAGTTGTATGCAGCAGAAAATTGTGCTTAGGACCACGCTGATGACGCCGGGTAGGCAGAAACATGTCCGTGTGTTAGTGCTATTTTCTCTGTTACATTGTTTTTTGGCGGGAATCATTCCACCAATACTATATGAGCTATATTAGCATTAATTTTTAGTTATTGTTACTTTTTTCATGTGTAATATTAGTGATTTTTCATAAACTTTCAGGTGATGCAACTTCATTTGTAGACAGTGTTCATTTACTATAAAGAAGAACCTGTTTTTGCAATTAACTCTAGATAATAGAACACGTCATATATAGCCGAATCGATCGCATAATTTGTCTACGTGCTTCACCGCCTTAAATCACCGAATGTAAATATCAATTACGGACTGGCAGGAAAAAAAGGCGTATAAATTTTAAAATTTTCTTACCACCACTGCGACCTCCGTTATGATTAAGTTAGGTACTCCTAGCAGGAACGGCAATTACCTTCCCGACATCTTTAGTGTGTACGCGAAAAAAAAATATATTTTCTTTAATGCAAAGCCCGCTACCTCCCGTTCTATGCATGCATGGAAGAAAACTCGTATATTTTAATGCACGCTGCGGCAGAGGTTCGGTAGAAATATTACCATTTAGTTCCGCAATCTACCGGACCGTATTATGAATTATTTACGCTATTAGAGAAACTGTATGCCGGGGCGTCCCTTATTACAGGCAAAACCTTGCGACTATAACGGTAGGTACTTAGAGATAGGTATAGCTACAGCGAGTAAGGTGGTATATATCCCTAAAGTTTTAGCAGTAAACCTTTTCTAATACAGATCTATGATAATGTAAATATATTGCATTAAGACGACTCTCTGTGCAACACGAGCGCGCAGGCCGCGATAACCTGCTATTATTCTCTACATATACGATCTGCATTGCCCCTTCTTACCGGTAAATCGACCACACGCAACTACCGCTCGTTTAGCTACTCGAACTTACCTGCAACAAAAAGAAAAAAGTAAGATTAAACTATTATTAGTGTTGAGTAAACATGAGCGTAGCGCAAAATGGGAAGAGAACGCTGTAATTAAGAAGGATTTTCCGTAATTAATATATGAAGTTGGAAACATACAACGTTTAACTCGGCGCTAGTAGAGTTCGAACATAATCTTAAAGTTCGCCAAGGCGATTATCGTATGCACGTCGCATTCAAAAAATTTTTCTATTTGTACGTGCAAACTTCAAAATGCTGAAAGGCCGAGGAATTGAATTTGAAGCTTTTGTTTCTTTTCTTCTGAATTGTATCCTTAGAATAGGGGTCGGCAACCTATTTTTTGTAGAGAACCGATTTTAGAGTGATATTTACCAAAATAATGCTTACGGAAGCGCAAGTAAACAACTTGAAACATTCCATTTTTGAAAGTGGAGTCTGAAATGTCTTTTTTTTTGTTAAAAAGAGTTTATTTTTACTTTGCTCGAAAGTGCTATAGTAAAATTTATAATTTTTAAATGGTCGTAATTACAGATAATTATAACATGTAATTAATGTAACAATAAGTGATTTTAAACATTTTAGAATATGGATTAACATTTTTATTGGTCATACAGTATGCTAGGATTTCAAATATTTTATAATTTATTTAACTTGTATGGTAGAAGGGAGTGCAGCCCGCACATTGTTCTGGGGCCTATGGGGCCCATAAAGGATTAAAAAAAAATTAAGAAACCAATTTTTCTAAAAGAAAAACAATATTGGTGAGCGATGGAAAACCTCTTGAAGTTGAACCTTACTGTCAAAATAAGAACATAGATTATGTCACATCCTTTATTTGTGTGATGTCTGTTGTATAGTATAGGGTATTAATTCCAGTTGATAGCTGTAACAAGGTTATTCAATCCAGAAATGCAACGCTGGATGTTGAAATGTCCAACTTAAAAAGTTTGATTTCAGAACTGACATGTTACTTCTAATTTATGCATAGAAGTGAAACTCTTTGGAACTCAGGGTGCAGATTTCTAAAAACAAAATGAAATGGGTGAATACCCAAGGAAGCGTATCTCAGAAAGTATGTCTTCTATGTAATATTGGATAATGTTATTGATGGTCTCAACTCACCAGTCCTACACCCCCAGGTAGGACTTAGGATTAAGTAAGTAAGTTATTGATGGTCTGACTGCTTATTTCGATACAGTGCAGTGAACATTTCTGAGACGTCAAGGTGAACTGAAAGAGCAATCAAAATTACTGACAGGTCGGTACCCCGCTAATATCAGTGAAGATCTTGTAATGGAGAGAAGTCATTCGCTATCTGTTCATCAAACCAATTGTATAGAGAACCGAGTCAATTGGAGCTACTGAATTGCTTGAAAAGATACAACCTGCAAGGACTCTTTCTTGCCTTGGTATTCTGTTAACAATTCCTGCTACTGTGGCTTGTACAGATCGCTAAGTCAGCAAACTAAAGTTAATAAAAAATTATCTAAGATCGCCAACGTCACAAGGGCGACTGGTAGATTTATCAAGACCCAGTATTGAGCCTGATCTTGCAAAAACGATTGATGTTAATGATGCGATTCGCAATTTTGCCGGGATGAAGTCTAGGAAAGCATCTTTGTTTATCGGAATATATATAACTTTTGAACGACAGAAGCTAGCGCCGTTTACCTTTAGAATAAAAAAGAAAATTATATCGGAATATTTTTCCGAAGGGCAAAATAAATCTGGAACCAAATTTTAAGCAGCTGTTAAGCTACGGAACATTAACGTAAGTTATGATTAAATACTTAATGGATGCAAGTGCATAATTTTCACTCCCGAAAACACGTTGTTAAACAAAATCGTTGACAACTATACACAAACGTCTAATTTATTAACATTTTAACATTCTTCCCTTGGTAATATGGAAACGAAAACACAAATTCGTATACCTGCAGGTTCAACGTACAAATTTAGCCAGTCCAGAATACGAATGCGTAAATTTGTCAGGAATATCGTAGAATAAATTAAACCGTCATATGCAATCACGATTATCAATTACACTTAAAGAGTTACAAATTTGTCAACTCGCGGGTTACGTTTTAAAATAAACAAGCGGCTTATGAGCTTATGTATGCGGCTCGCTGCGCTGCGCCGTTTGTTTGGATATCGCCCAAGAAATCTACGCGAATATTAATACGGTTAGAAATAGGTGGTGCTCTGATGTCGCTGATCAAAACGAGCGTGTAATTTCCCTAATCGATAAGCACGCTGTTGACATCTTGTTAGGGGAGAAAAGGCACGCGAACCGGAATCAGCCCTTCGAAGTTCGAAGTTTAATAATAAGATCAGTTTATCGGAAATAGAGATATGTAATTTGTCATATTGCAAGCATCCGTTTTAAACATGTAACAAGTGAAAACCAATAAATTTATGATGTACTAGAAAAGTAGCCAAGGTACATGTAGATGAAAGTATCGAAAACTAAATAATAATATACATAACAAAATATTATACAAATTTACAAAAATATATAGAGGAAAAACAAGAATTGTATATGAAACTATAACAGAACAAATGTTTTAAGTTCATTACTAAGAAACCTATTCAAACCTGCTCCTCTATCTTGATGAGGAGCAGGTTTGAATAGGTTTCTTAGTAATTCCAAATGCAGTTTATTCATTCCTGAGCATTTTCCTTTAAAAACCTGGACAAAATCTGGATCCTATGATATTTTCATTGTGGTTTATCGTTTCTACAAAAATTAGACTCACTTATGTTACACATGAAAAAAAGCCTAGTAACAATAACCAAAAATTAATGCTAATATAGCTCATGGTATTGGTGGAATCATTCCCGGTAAAAACAATGTAGCAGAGAACATAGCACTAACACACGGACGTGTTTCTGCCTGCCCGGCGTCATCAGCGTGGTTCTGAGCACAATTTCCTGCTGTATACAATTGCGTTTGCCTCTAAGTTTATGTTGCTATTCTCCAAAAGCAGTGCCGAAAATGTCTCTCGGCGACACCTATCGCCAAGGGACACAGTCACGCCGCCCCAGAGGGTACCAAGACATACTAGAGTGTAGATGTCCACCACCTATCGGGCAGTTCCTAGGCTGCCAAACGCAAGGTGGCGTTGCGCCTAAGTGCAGCGTCATCTATACGTGCTCCCTCAGGCTTACCATGATGTATAAAAATAAGCATGAAAAAATGTCTAGTGACAATTAATGCTAATGTGTGGTGTACATCTACACTCTGGTTTGTCTTGCTACCTTCTGGGACGGCGTGACTGTGTCCCTTGGACTGAGAGGCAAACACAATTGTATGCAGCAGCAAACTGTGCTCAGAACCACGCTGATGACGCCTGGTAGGCAGAAATATGTCCGTGTGTTAGTGCTATTTGCTCTGCTACATTGTTGCCGGGAATGATTCCACCAATACCATGAGCCAAATTAGCATTCATTTTTGGTTATCACTTATGTTATTACATATATATATATATATATATATATATATATATATATATATATGTAAAAATATATAGGTTTTAATTTGTACTTACAACAACACTCCGTTTTACTTATTTGAATAAGTAACATAGCATAAAAATAACGTAAGCTTGTAAGACTCCCTTAGAAAGCTGGGTTTATAGCACTAAGCAGTTAGCAATCGATAACGTTCAATTTGTTGACTCTGTATATCTAAACTTTTTTTTTGCTAAATTTATTCAAATTGCAGTTGCAACTACAAAAATGAAGTAACAAAATTCGCGTAGTTTTAGTAGTCTTTAAATTTGTTGAACGGATCTGTCGGCGCACTATTGTTATAAATCTGTCGTAAACTAGTAAACTTTTTAGGTAATACAGTACTTTGCACTAACATAGATACAATTATTTTTTTATGTCTGTACTATTTAATTTATAGTTAACCATAGTTTTTTACTTTTTACATTGGTTTTCATGTAATTCTCAATTCTTTCACGAACTGACGGTAAATATGTAGTTTAGCAGCGTAGACGGACTTTCCATGAAGGATTGCATATTTTCCAAAACTGGGGATACATTCTAGTCCGATTTTTTCGATCGGTATATTACACGCACTTAACATCAAGGTTAAATCAAATAGAAATGCATTATACGGTCCTTTTCCATTTCTTTTTAATTTGTGTGTTGCGCTATTTACATGTTCCCTACACATTTGTGTTTCCTAACATAATATACACTCTCTAAACACAGGCGAGTTGATGCGTTTTTAGGAACTTTCAACATTTTCTATATGCATTCGGTCTGGATTACGCGTACGTGTGTTCGTAGGTAGGTCAATAAACAACCTCACTCAACAACAGCTGCTTAAGTACTAAATACTTATAGGGCGGGAAGCGGCGGCTAGAAGCTGCTCGCTCGTACACGCTTATGATAGGGAACCCACAATGGTGGTGTCTAGTTATTATTCAAACTAATAAGTTGAGGAATGTGGAAAATCGCTGCCAAAATGACTGTACAACAAGAGGATCTGACGAATACAGGAAAAGTGTGTGGAGTCTAAGATAGTGACGAGGGAACGATAGTGATTAAAAACCATATATTAAAATTCATCTTTGTGTTTTGGTACGTAACCAATTCCTCAGGTTTTTTTATTAAAACAAGGATAATCGTCCGATCTTCTCTGGATACTACTTTACGATCAACCCACTATTAACAGCGTTCGCTTTATTTCAACAAGAGAAAGCTTCCTAGGCGTATATAAATAAACTACGGACAATAACGGAAACAGGAAACATGGTCACAAAACACACTCAGTACAAACACATTATTGTTAAAGTTTATTTCACGGCGGCATAGTTTCGTTGAATACAAGCGTTGACTTTGAATTTCATGTTTTTAAGAGTAAAAATAGTGATTGTCTAACGTTGTGGTGGAATTCCGCACAGGAAACTTTTTATAGTCGAATTAATTTACTTGTGGTGATATAAAACGACCGATGTAAAAACAACTGACGCAAGAAGCAGACGCTAATTCACTTAGAACTGGTCGTAATTAAATATTTGGCGGCTGTACAGCTGATAAATGGTTGTTTTTATGAAATACGGAACAAATTATAAGGATTGTCAAATGTAAATATATTTAGAAGTTGTAAAACAATCTTTCTTCAATGAACTTAAATATAATCTCATTCAACACTAAAGCATAAGTCTCGCTGGTACACTAATCTATACCATTTCTATTAGTAAGATTTCCGCAGCCGTTTGCAAATCCATTCTGTAACTCAGCCTCAGATAACCGAATTGAATGTGTTGGTGACCAGTATTATATGTAACTAACTGTGTATAATTAATCTATTACCGATTCTTGTGCTGCGCCACGTTCTAAATGCATTGCTACAAAACTCTGACCATATATTTCAACAATTTCGTATCCTGCACGCATGGAAAGTATTGAGACAATTAAAGATTCCCGGTTTAGTAGATTTATATACAGTGTATCTTACTTTAGACGGCACTACCCCAGTATCTTTTATATATTATCGATTTAAAAAAAATCTTTTTTCTGATTGTACCTCTTACTAAATTGTACATTTAGGGTATGTTACTTTCTCTTCACGGTAAAATGCTAGTCTATTACGATTTAAAATAAACAGCAAAATTGAAAAAGTCGTATTAGGGATTATTTTATTAAAAAATCTTGTTAATAAAAGTTGTTCGGAATCGTTCAAATAAGCTAAATCCGAAATTTCATTAAAAACAAAAAAAAAATTGAAAATCTTTCTCAAAAAGTCCAGAAAGTTCAAATAATAATCTCACAAGTTTGCTATGAGTTGTTATTTTATTCTTTTAATTCAATACAATAACAAAAGACGATGCTTAATTACTAAAATAACAGTATCTCCAACTAAGCCGTATGCATTTTTCAATTCATCTTTTGTTGTTTCCGACAACCATCCTCAATTCTTCTCGACTTATGTCTTGGCAGGCTTGAGTTATTCTGTCATAAAGTTGTAGAATATTTAATGATCTAGTTTTGTACTCTTTACTTTTCAAAATTCCCCAAAAATAAAAATCTAATGGTGTGACATTCGGAAATCTAGATGGCCATTCGATTAGGCGACTATTACAACCTATCCATCTCCCTTGGAAATTCTCATTTAACCATTCCCTAACCACAACTGCATTATGTATAGACGCCCCATCTAAATGATAGTACATTTCCTGTCGTACTGCAACTAGAAGATCATGTAATGCGTCCCATAAATCGTTATTTAGAAATTCCAAAAAAACGGGGAGCATTTACATTTTGTCTAAGAAAAAAATGGTCATATAATCATATTGTTTGGAATTCCACACCAAACGATAATTTTTTGAGAATACTGACGTTCACAGTTTATTATCCATTTTGGGTTTTTTGCAAGCCAATATCTACAATTTTGCGATGAAACTATTCCGTTGGTGGCAAATGTAGCCTCATGAGTAAAGCCCGGTAACAGGAAGTCGTGCCATAGCTGTACCTGCCTAGTATGCAAAAACAATAGTAACAAAATAGAAACAAAAATAACAGAACTAACACATAATTATAATATGTGAAAAGTAGTGAAACGCTCACCCTTTTAAGCAGTCTTGGCTACGGAACAGTAAAACTAGAAGCACCATTATCAGTATTAACATCATATGGATAAGAGTGGCAAAAAGTTGACACCATTAGATGTGTTTCCACAGTTGTTTCGGTGAGCGATGTTCGCCGTGGTGAGAAAATGAGTTTACATTTTGAAAAGGAGCGTTCAACATCTACCGATGTTATACATGCATGATTAAAATACTCTTTGTACTTAGTCAGTGGATTATTCGATACACCATCACAAATTTGTTTTAGTGTGCTAAAATCAGGATCTTTCTGTAGCACACTTTCGAACTTTTCTAAAACGCGATTATATTTTGCGTCATGTATAATCAGTAGCTGTGTATGCACTCCGTCCATAATTTGCAGATACTCCAATAATGATAACGATCTATTTTGTAATTGGTCTATTGTGTCAGCTAATCCTTTATAGCAGCTACGAATATTTTTTAAATCTGTTTCAACGAAAATATCTTGAAATGTTGATTGGCTCTCCTTAATAGCTGCAGCTTCGGCAGGATTGAATTGTGCAACAACAGCTTATACTATTTTGAAATATTCAGCATAATAAAAAACTGCCTGCAACCATGTTCCCCAATGTGTAAGAATTGGCTCCGGTGGTTGACGAATACCAGGACACTCTGTGTGAAATGATCGTAGGCGTTTGGGAGATTTCAAAAATCCGTTTTTGTGCTTGCTATTAATGCATCTACCTCGGGAGAGCATTGTCGAATGGTTTCTGCCACAAGATGTAAAGCATGCACTTTACACGTAACATGTAAACATTTGCAACCATGTTCAAGAAGAGAACGGCCTACCGAACGCATTATAGCTGCGCCATCGCTCATAAACATCAACACTTTATCTTTTGAAATTTGAAATTTTTCCAACGTACTAAGTACAACCTTCGTAATTACTGCAGCAGTACACTCTTGTGGTCTTCGGTTAGCTAGTAACAGTGGTAATGTAGGTTTACTAGGGTCTGGTATGCGTACCATAGTATTTACAATTGAATTTTTTTTACAGTCTGTTGTCTCGTCAACACATAACCAAAGAAACTGTTTTTACAATATGCGCTTCATTTTCTTTTCCACGTCATCGCGTACAAATGCAACATGCTTACGTGCCGTTTTCTCCGCTGGCAACCGCAACTCGGGATTGTGTTTGTCCCAAAAGTCCTTAAACGGTTGTTTATTGAGTAAGCCTAGTGGCAAATTATGGTTTATCAACATAAGAATTACATTTAAAAAAATGCACTTCTCGGTGACATGCCCAATTTTCCTTTTCTATGCTGTGCGGAATTTACGTGTCTTGTACAGTTCCACTTCTTATTTGACATCAGATGTATTTTGCACACTTTACAAACTATCTTACTCCCGTTGTAAAGCAAATCGGGGAAGTCAGAAATAAACTTAGTTACTATGTCTTGAAAGGGTCGTTTTTTAGCCTCCGACATGTTCACTAAAAATAACAATTAATAACTACGTCTGTATGAATAAAATCAAAACGCATTACATCAAATATAACTACAATTAATAACTACGTCTATATCAATGAAATCAACACGCCCTATCCGCTATCCAATGCTAAACTGAACTGAGTGATGATGATTTGTCGTGTCGTATCATAATCGACCAGCCCTCCCCGCCCACCTAAACACAATCACACCGCCGCTGCGATTGCTCTCCAGTTACCGGGCTCTACTCATGAGTTATACAAAATTTTCTTTAGGAAACACTGATCATTTAAAAAATTACCTTGACTCCACAAACAATATTCCAAACACCTTTCAAGATCCCCTTCTTCCAAAGTATGCAGAAATTTCGGCTTGCAAGGAATTTTCTTATGTCTACGAAGGCACCTCCAAATTTTATCTTTTGAATAATTTAAAACTAAGGACATGTTCTTAGACTGGATGTTGGATTCTCGGTGATATAACTCAAAATAACGTTATCTTTAGAATGATGATAAGTAACTACAAATGTGTTGTTTTTTTCGCTACAATATGTTACTCAATGCCATATTGCGTGTTGGTAAAATCTACTACTTTTGTTACGTTTATTGTAGTAAAATCTACCTATATGTTTGTTGCAAGAACCATAAATGGGGTGGATATTACCACATCACATTAACTGCAAATACGTTGTATGCCTTACCACAACATTTCTCTCAGTGTACACTACAGAATATGTCTTCCTGTGGTCCTCGAGATTTCAAATGTGACGCTTGGCGGCTCCTGATCTAGTTAACAGCTGAATACCGTTGAAATGTCAATGAACAATCCTCGTATAATACAAAGATATAATTTTATAATTAAGGTGTTACAAACTGTACAAGGAATTTTTCTATTTAACACCTGGATCAAATAAATATATAAAAAAGAGACGATTAATTGAATATTTATCATACTGGTCCGACAAGTTTAGCTCTAAAGGCTGCTAAAGCCAACAACAAATTTAAATATTCTTTAAAATAGCATTCTGAATGGTTAAAATGTAAATTATTTTTTTCCTATCAAATAGATTAGCAAGTAAAGTTATTTAATTTTCTAGAATTAGTATCCAAGTAGATATTTGATTTAGCATTGAGTCACTCTGCTATAAGCCTTAATTAGTTACATACGACAACTTTTATTTCCTCGATGCAACTTGCAATTATCCGCTATTCTCGTCGAGTAAAGCAGATGACCCTTATTAGCGCTTAGTAGTATGGCGGATCTAACAAGCTTTACCATTGTTTAAAGCAAAATCTAGGCTTGCGGGCGCAAGCCGTTCACTCTATCCCACCCGCATCTACTCTGTATGTACCGTTGAATGCGTCCGCTTGCAATTACATAGGCCGCGTGCGTTCCTGCACGCGAGTGCATCGATAATTGTGACAGGTAATTATTGGAGCTCATGGGCGGGGATCCTTTACAAAGCGTTTGCGAATGAAAACAAGAAGCGTTTGTAAATACGGTTAATTCGTGTTACGGTTCTGCTTCTAATAATATTACACCTGCCTCGCTACCATATTGCTACAAATACCGCCAGCATCCGACCAACATTTAAGCAGTGCGCAATCCGCACAAACTGAACGTGGAATTAATTGTGGCTTTCGTTTTGTTGAATTTTGGGTGCGTAAACAACAGGCATTGAAATGTTCGAAATTCATTAGTTTTTATGTTAAGTTCTCCCGATGATCTGGCTACATACGTCGCTGACAATTTTCATGTTAACACCCGGTTATACCAAAATTATAATTATCTGCAAATGTAATAGGTGCCAATTTGTATGCAGAAGTAACTAGAGATCAATATTTCTAGCTACAAAATGCTCACTGTTAAAGACTAGTATGATTAGTGGATTATCTTATAGATTATACGATATCAGGTAAAGTTAGTCAAAATTATTTAACCCCAAAGTTTTTCGTAATAGGCAAATGTGCAGTACCGTTCATGGAAGTTCAGGCAAGCTGACAAATTATATTAACTATTTAGGAAAAAATTTTAAAATTATATAATATACATTTGCAATGGGCACAAGCTCATAGAGATCGGAGAGTGGACAATTTTAAAAACGTTTTGTGGACTGACGAATCCAAGTTTGAGGTTTTTGGAAATAGACGGAGAGTTTTCGTACGCAGATCAAGAGGGGAAAGAATATTACGGTAGTGTATAGTTCCTACGGTGAAGCATGGAGGCGGATCTGTAACAGTTTAGGGTTGTTTTTCCTTAATCGGAACAGAGGACTTGCTCAAAATTGAGGGCATAATGAAAAAAGAAGAATATCGGAAAATCCTGGAGGAAAGTGCCATACCGTCAGGAGTCCGATTAATTGGTCGTGGATTTGAATTTATGCAGGATAATGACCACAAACATAAATATAAATTGTGCACAGATTACCTGCAGCAAGAAGGAAATGAAAGAACCCTAAAAATTATGGAATGGCCGCCACAGTTCCCCGATCTGAACCCGATAGAGCTGTTATGGGAAGAATTAGACCGATGTGTTAGGAAAAAGTGTCCAAAATCGAAGGAACATTTGTGGACCATTCTCCAGGAAGTATGGACAAGCTTGCCCAATGAAACATTAGCAAAATTAGTGAATCGGATGTCGAGAATAGTGGCAGCAGTCCTAAAGGAAAAAGGTGGATTTCTCGATGAAAATCGGATTTAAATTATTTGTATTACATTAACTTTTTCTTTTTAATAAATTTGTGTTTGAAAATATGTAAAATCATGTAAGTAAGTATTAAATACATGGCCATTTAATATTTCTCTTATTTTCTTTGACTTCCGTAAATTTTTTTGCTTGCCCGAACTTCAATGAACGGTAGTGTATATCCACCACTTCCTTTGTGACTATTCACTATTGCAAAATAGTGTAAAATAGTACTTGTCTTGTCTCGTAATAATGGATACATTTCAGATAAATATTCAATTCAAATTATCCAATGCATGTACGAAATATACTAATTTTTGTTATAAACATGGTAACTTACTTAGGGATCAAAGCATGCTTTCATAGAAATTTCTATAACAATTGCTCTTTGTTTTTAGACGTAGATCTATCAAACGTCAAATTGCATTGTGTTAGAAAGTTATCTGTTGGAAGTGAATTATGGGAAAACACTTCATATGTGATTACAATGATTTCAAACAAGACTAAAGAAAAACGAAGAATGTATAGTATTCAAATCTCGCATTTTGTACTGAAAAATTCGGATGGCGGAAAGATCAAACGCGAAGCCGTAAATGCTGCTACTGAAACAAGATTACATTGAAAATAAATTTCAAGAAATAAGAACTTTTCTATGAAATTGTTAATTCTCAAAGAGCCAAGAAATACGAGTAATTGTTCGACACAATTTAATTCTACATCGTTTGAAAAAAATCCTCTTTTGCGGTTGGGATAAAGTATAGAACCAAGCAAATTACTGAATTACTGAACTTCCGGTATAACTGAAAGTACCCTCAAGTTTCTTTATTTAAATATTGTATACCGTATATTTTTGCATATTATAATAAACCTTGTTTTTCTGGATTCGTCCATACTGGCTTTAGTACAATTATCTGTAAAAAATGGAAAGATAAAGCACTTCACACTTACTGAACAATTAATTTTATGTATTGTAAATTAATGACAAAATAAGAATCATCCAAAATAGACAAAGTCATTTCAAATGTTCAAACTGCTCACCGTTTACCTCCTGACAATATGCAAGCTTGTTAAGATTATTCTTTCTGTAAACTCCTGCAAAGTAATTGGTAGTCTAATGTAGACACATGATTTGACATTACCCGAAAGGAAAAAACCTAATGGACCAAGGACTGGAGAACGTGCATCCCACTAAATGAATCCTCTACATCCAATCCATCGATTTGGAAAAGTAGCACAAAAAAAGTTCCTAATTCGTCTATCAAAGCGGAGAAGCGCTCTATCCTGTTGAAACCAAAAATTTTGAGCTAACTGCCTATTGTGTTGAAGTGCAGGATTAATTTGGTTATTCAATAGAACCAAATAGTTTTCCCCATTCAACTTTCGGTCTATAAAAAAAGGGTATTTTTTCTACAATTCCCATCCAAACATTCAACTTTTGTGGATATTGAGTGAGGGCTTCATGAATCCGGCGAGGATTCTCATTTGACCAATACCTTGAATTATGACGATTAACTGTTCCATTTAAATAAAAAGTTGCCTCGCCAGAAAATACCACATTAGTTGAAAATGTTCGTCTACATTACAAATTTCCCTCTTTTTTTCACAAAACGCCAACCATCGGACAATATCATCATCTGATAATTCTCGAATCAAGTGTACTTTATACGGAGGGTACTTTTCTCTTTTTATAATTTGAACGATGACTTATAGCATGGTTTAGTGCCAAAATTATGGCAGAAGTTTGAGGTGGTTCTTTAAATTCAATGGCAGTGTTTTTTCTAATACTTTCGTTAGTTGCGGTCTGTGGTTTTCCACTAAACTAGTTTTTGACAAATTTTTAATCGCCCCAATCAAACTAAAAAGTTTTAATGTTTTAGTAACAGCCGAACGTGTTATAATATTGCGTTAGGGATGCAAAATATTAAAAAGATGACATACTTCTTCATGAGTTCTAACACGATCGCCAAAACCAATCATCATGAAGGTTTCAATACGCTCTTTATCATTTAAATGCACCATTTTCAGCCGTACAAGTAATTAGATAGATGTAAACGAAATAAACCGGACAGTTCTTCAACAATTACCTACTAGGTGGTGCACGTTTATTTTGATTAATAAATAAACTATCAAGTTGCTTATGCTTATCTCCATAGTTTTTACTTTGATGTGTAAAAAGTAAACAGTAAATGTGAAGTGCTTTATTTTAACATTTTTTACAGATAATAATACTAAAACAAGTATGGACGAATCCGGAAAAACAAGGTCTATTACAATATACACAGAATGTCTCATTTAAATAAAAAAAGTTTAGGGTACTTAACGGTTACAGTTACGGTTAAACTAGAAAGCACAACAAAAAAAGCCGAAATTAGGTGCATTCCGCATCATTACACTTACCTGCATGAATATCATCGTTTCCGTTTTAAAGATATTTGCCTGGTTCCATACTTTATCCCAACCCTGTGTATAATAATTTTGTATGACTATAAATATAAGACATTTTTTTCGTTCGCTCCATTTGTGGTCACCTGAAATTTATGTCATATGGAATATGATATGTTTTAGATCAAAGAAATAACTTCTGTCTATCCACAGTTTTTTTTTAACTAATAGTGTTGTGGTAAATTTAGTTACCTAATATTGCTTGAATTTTAAGCGGAAGAGATTTTTCTGTTTGAATACAAGGTGAATTGTAACGGGTATAATATCTCGAGAGATATAATGCGAAGTAATATGAAATCGAGTACGTTGAACAAAAATTATTTATTTTAACAGATTACGTTCATAAATTAAACTTCATTAAAAAAAAGAAAAAAATGTATACGGGTTCGACTTGTATTATCTGTTGACTCACCATGTATACTACCGCGTGAACAACAAAATTTTAAACGCTCACAACACAGTATGGTTATGGTCATAAACAAGTGGGTGAGAAATCGTAGCTGTTAGGCCACAATATGAATCCTCTCTGTAACGGAAAGCCCTTTAGGTGACCCAACCCCTTGCCATGATTTAGGTCAGAATGTTGCCTAGGTGGGGCATCTAAATGGCGGCTAGTCAAAGCTGCTCCTCAACATTGTGCTTCTTGTTAAAGCCGGCACTTGACACCTGCACCTGTTTCGTCTTCGACTTGACATGGCAGGTTTCCGGTTAGGACAGGAGTTAGTTTCAGTCTATCTTTCCAAGAAACTTTCATGAGTGATACTTCGGGTACCTTCACAAGGCGGCTGTATGAAGAATTCTGGGCCACGACCACGAAAAACTAAACAATAAAGCGCTTTAAGAAAATCAGATTAATAATTATACCATTTAACAGTCGCTATGAATTTCACGGTCGTTAATGGATTTTATAGCCGACTAACCACAAATGTCGAATACCTCAGAAACTGTTGACCTTTGCAGCCACGTTTACAGCGACATTTTTTCTTATTTTGAGCTCTTCTTAAATAATTAAGGACAATACAACACCACACGTTTACCGAAAACTTGTGCTGAAAATGACTTTCGACTATTGCTTGAGGATTTTCGTCTGATCACACATGAAAGTTCGGAGTATTATTAATGTCGTCATGGAAGAATGTTGCTTCATCCGTAAAAATTATGTGCGATACAACACGATTATTATTTATCCACCGACAAAATTCCTTACGCTTAGCATAATCTTCCGATTGTAGGTGTCGTATATGTTGAATATGGTATGAATATAAACCTTGCTCGTGGAGTGTGTTTATTACTCTTTTTTGGGGAATGCCCAATTGAGTACCAATTCTTCATGAGATGGTCGTTGCATCTTTTTCTACTTTTAATGTCGAACGTACCTGACTTCTTGTTTTAGATAGGTAGTCAATGCAAGGATATTTTTATTTTATTTAAGACGTATTAACTCGAAAACAAGCGAAAATTTGGACCATTTACAAGAACGCTAGATAAAATTAGTTAATTACGCTATAACTTGAAAACAAATGAAAATCGGATAAGAACATCCCGACTCACCCTATATAGTACCTAGGAGTACGTAAACCAGCATGCCACTGAGACCTCTGTCCTCACTACGACAACTTATGAAAAACGCCGGACCATAATGATTAGTGATCAGTAGAATAACCAAAACTTGCGGACTCGCATAGGCGTCGGTATTACGGGTTAATATAAGAATACAAAAAATTCATAAATAAACTTATTTGCTAATTATTCAACAAATTAGAGGCATCAGGATGTGAACTACTGTAAACTTGCATCATTGCATATGTTTCCACAGTTACTTCTTTAAACCTTGTGCGCCGACAAGAAAAAATATTCTTATACATAGAAAACGATCTCTCCACATCTAAGGAAGTTACATTTGCATGTAGAAACTGTTTTTCAAAATCACTTAAAAGTTCATTATAAACGGCCTCTAAAGTATTAAAATCGGGATTTTTCTTTAAAACATCTGCCAACTTTTGACTAGCGCATAATCCTGGCGTATCATTTAATGTGTGTAATTTATTTTTTACACTCTCCACTATGTCTAATGATTCCTGCAATGACAATTCAGTACATTGTAGTTTTCTGATGGCATCTAGTAATACTGTATAATTGGTACATATTGTTGTTAAATCTTCTAAAAGTTGAGGAATTTGAAATTCTCTTTGACTTTCTCTAATTGCTTTGGATTCATTCCGATTAAATCGCATTATAACTGATTGAATTTGTTGAAAATGGATCAAATAGTAAGAAGCTGCTGTTAGCCAAGTACCCCATCGCGTTAAAATTGGTTCAGGAGGTTCTGGAATACCCGGACAAAATTTACGAAATTCTTTTAAACGTTTAGGAGATTTACGAAACACTGCTTTAGTATTTCCAATCATCCGATCAACGTTTCCGTAATGTTGTCGAACAACTTCACCAACTAAATGCAAAGCATGCAGCACGCAGGTTATATGTATTAAGTTAGGAAATATATGTTTTAAGGATCGCCCAACACTTAACATCGTTGCTGCACTATCTGTCACAATCATGACAACTTGATCTTGGGCAATTTTAATTTTTTTCAAAGCATTCATTATCACTTTTTGAATATTTTCCGCGGTACATTGTTGAACACGTTTGCAAGCTAACAAAGATCGAGATGCTGTGTTCTCGCTAGATAAAACGCGAGCTATTACATTCACAATACTGTTTTTCTTTATATCGGTCGTCTCATCCACGGTAATCCATATTTTTTTGGAACACAAATCACGTTTACACACATTTTCTAGCATCTCTTTCATTCGCGGCAAATGATTCTGTAATTGTGTTTGTGAGAGTAATGGGCACTTTGGAACGTATTGTCGCCAAAACGTTTTAAAAGCTGCTTTTCTCACCAACGACAACGGAAGATTATAAGAGGTAAACATAATTAATAAATGTATGAGGAATAGTGTATAAGGTATTTCAGTTCTTGCATTTTTCATATGCTTAATACCATTGACATGCCTCTGGCAATCAGTTCTGTCCAATGGAGCCAAACGAACATTGCATATTAAGCAAAAAACTGCACTAACGTCATATTTTAAATGGGGAAAAAGTGACACATACTTATGTACATTAGTAGCAAATCTATTACGAGGCATTGTTTTCTTAGGTATGTAAATATTAGTTCTATATGAAACGATACACTAGTTATGTACTTGGTATAATACTACAACACACAAAAAACACCAGCTATATTTTCAAAAGCGACACGTAAGTACATAACCTTGACCGTTTGACTAATCTCTGCAACAGCTCAACCGGTACTAAAACGAAATCTCTCTCAGCGCGGTTTAACATGATTTATATTCAAGGTCGACACTACATGCCTGCTTCTCTACCGGTTTAGTTTATTTATGAATTTTTCGTATTCTTATATTAACCCGTAATACCGACGCCTATGCGAGTCCGCAAGTTTAGGTTACTCTAGTGATCAGCATCAAGAGATTTTCTATAGCCTTGCACCGCTGGCGCTCCTCGAGCTTGCGTGTGTGTATTCGCGATGTTATTAGTGAGAAGTAATTAGGATTTACTACGAACTTCATTTTTTATACCCGGTATTTCCAACCTCAGAGAATTAACTATGAAAGGAATAAGTATATAATTTTCTGCTCTTTCTCTAATTATGTCATATATGTCCCATAGATCACAGCCGGTTATGATAAATGGACAATGTTCTAATGTTTTAAATATAACCAGTGGATTGCCACAGAGTGCTATACTTAGTCCACTTCTGTTCACTCTGTACACTTCTGGTATGTCTAAAATTATTAAAAATTGTGCTTATCATCTTTATGCCGATGGCGCTCAATTGTATCTGTCTTTTCCACCATGTGATGTTAAGATGACGCAGTTACAAATTAACGAAGACCTTGAAAACTCATGTGATTTCGCGAATCTACACCAACTAAAAATGAATCCTTCAAAAACGCAGCTCATTATCTTTGGCTCAAAAAATGCTCGAAATTTCGTAAAATCTAACCTAGATATCCGTATTCATTCTCAACGCATATCTCCTGTTGACTGCGCTAAAAATCTAGGAATGGATATTGATTTCAAATTACGTTTTGGTCTTAACATTAACTATAATTGTTTGATGTTACTACCTTAACTTTATTTTGTGAAACACTAGCATTGTCCAATTTTAATTACAGTGACGTTGTTTATATCCACTGCATTACACAAGTCGATTCCAAGCGTATACAGCGTGTTCAAAACTTATGTGTCAGAATGATTTATGGTATACAAAGGGATGGAAGTAGGTCACATATCTTGCGATTACATAATATTTTGCACGTGGAGATTAGGCGGCTACTGCACTGCGCACTTTTTTATTATAAAGTAGTTAGAACTAAGATGCCACAATATCTGTCGTCTCGACTTCGCTACCGATATCAACATCACAATGTTAATGTACGTTTTCGTAATTATTTAACGATTCCCAGACACAAAAATGAATATTTCAAACGAACTTTCTCTTATAATGTTGCCAATATTCTAAATAAATATGTTTTTCCCAATCTGCATAATTTCGGTTTATGCTCGTTAAAAACCATACTTAAACAAATTTTACTGGACAGTCAATGATTTTTCTGAGCTGTGGGTTGTACCATGTAAGTTATCTTTAGGTAACAGTTTTCTTTTTTTTCTGTCGCCTTAGTTTTAGTTTTAAAACCTGTTAGATAGTTAGGTTTGAGGCAGCACCATCAACTATTCTAGTATGTGGATGCGACTTAATTTTATTAAATATTTTGTCTTATTTTTATTTTATAGTTTTTTTTTTGTTATTCTTTGGTAGGCTATTGGAAGAGCGCTAAACTGGTTATATTATAACTATACGGCGAAATAGTCTTTTTGGTATTATGCTATTATAAGATTATTGTTGTTCACCTATACTGTAACTATTACTACTGTTTTGTATCTTTTTCTTGTAATTTTGTATGTTTATATGCTAATACCAATAAACTCTATTATTATTATAACAATGCCATACACTTATTCCTTTGATAGATTTACCTGAGGCTAGAAGCCTCAAACCAACTAAATATTTTGTTCACCAAGGAATTACTTTACTTAATTCAACCAAGGTTAAGACAATGTTTTACTTGACGCAAGAAAATATTCTACATGTCAATTTTTCATTCAGCCGAACTTGACTCTAATATGTAAATATTCTAACTAAACAATTTGTTTCATTTAACACGCAAAATGTTCTTTAACAAAATAACTTTATAAGTCCCAAAACCAACAATTAAACATAGAGCACCAAAATATTTAAAGATAGAGCAGCGTTATTGATATACACAGTGCAGTGTTTATAGTAGTACGTACCACTCGAAAACAGTACGATTTGCGTTCGGGGAAAAGGAAACTAAACAAAACAAACGTACGAAACGCATTGCACACATATCGATAAAAGTTATAGTGGGTCGCGCACGAAAATATTAATTACCCGCGTTTTTAATGGTTCTGCACGTGGGTCGCGTTGGCTGCAATACAACCTCATTAAATGGAGAAAAACTTTACAACAGTATGGACATAAAAATAGATGAAGAGATACTGCCGCGGGCAACAGGCGTCGCGGTATATTTTACAATTCTAGAGCGACCGAAATAATTTCACGCACACATATAGGCGCATGCCGACATAAAATACCCGTACTTCCACCACATATTATATCTTGTGGAAGTTTGCATGCATGTTTACTGAGAACGATTTTGTTGTCCGTGTTGAAATTTTGTAATCTTTTCGAATATCGAATTTCACAAAGGGTTGCTTTCATCTCTCTCATGCCAGCCGGAGTGTTCTATTTCGTTCGTTACGCGAACATGACCATTATTCGTTTGGAAACCCAACCGTTGATTTCGTATGTACAAGTATATCTAGAAATTCGTAGAAATGAACTTGACTTGATGAATGATTCAGCTTGTAATTAAAACGATGAACATAAAACCTAGGGCAAGAAGTAAACGTTATAATTATTACTGAAAATGAAAGTACAGCACTCGCCACAATAAATAATATCTAAAATGTGCTTGTAATTATTTTTTAATTTGTATTCACATGTTCAAAATGTGATAAAGTCGAAAAGTCGATAAGAGCGACGACAAGAGCTGTGATAACAGCGACGATACTAGCAGCCATGAAAGCGTCGTAAAATATCCATCAGGGATGACGTTTATGAAGCTTCGGCAAACGCGTCAGTTTGACAGTTGTCAAAATATTTTCACTGACGCCTTTCTTGTTTGATTTGGGCGTTTTGGGACTCGTATTGGGGCCCTTAGGTAAATTTCGCTCTTTAAATTGTAGATATCCATTAAAACTGGATCTGATGAAAGCAGCTAAAATTTGACAGTTTGGTTATAAATGCTCTTATCTCTGCTCACCATCGCAGTCCACAGATGTCGCGTAGTTCTAACATAAATACTCGCGTACAAACAATGTATCTAATCACTTCGCTATTATCGCCGCTTTTATCGAGTATCACAGCTCGCTTCTGTAACCATGGTTACGCAAAGTTACGCGCTCACTGGCCCGTTTTGCTAAGGCATCGCTCTTATCGACTATCATAGCTTCACTATAAACACAACCTTGTGCATGCTCTCAATGCCCGGGAACCCACTAGGCCGTCAATAAACTCACTGCCTTGACTACATATGTCAAGAAGAACATTGCCCAGAGGAATCACCGTAATGTAGCTTCTCGTCACTCGGCATGGTTCTTCCAATTGCCGTCGGCGCAAAACACTTGCAGAGGAAGTGTTCCGATGTTTAACCTTGAGCTTGGTAGCCCCTATATGACAGGTCTTCGGCTAATCTCATCTTGTCGAGGTGTCCCTTTAGCCGGCAATATCCAGCCAGAATCCTAACAGCCAAGCGAAGGTCTGTTCTGGATAGTTTCACGTATCCTAACGCTGTCCGCTTGTTCGGTTACGTTAAGGTTACTTTAACGATGCAGTAAGAACTAATTTCACCCCATCCCTTCAAGAAGCTTTCATGGGTGATAATGTGTATAGGCATAGGCAGTCGAGTGTGCGGTCATGCACGAACCCCTCCTAGTCAGCCTGCCCGCTTCTTTATTGCCAGAATTAGCATTGTGGCCTCTCAGCCATATAATAATGATATGGTTTGTTTGAGAGACCAGGAATGAAGCTCTGTGGCTATTTAGTAGCAGATTCGACGTTATTGGTCGATTCAATGCTGATACTATTTGCATGCATGACATTGGCTTGTGTCGCGGCTAATCCAGGCATTTTAACTCAAGAAATAGAAGCACTGGTTGATGTATCTAAATCAAAAGCATCGCGAATTTTAAGAGGGCACAAGCTTCACTCCTACAAGTTGCGTATCGTCGGAACTTTACGGCCAGTTTGTAGGTGGTTTTTCCGCAAGAGTACTGGAAATAATAGTTTTACGAGTCGAGTATTATTTTTCTAGCTGCGGAGTGTTCAATCGGCACAATGAACACAACTGGTCGCAGGAAAAACCACATGTTGTAGTTCCACGTCTAAATCAAGTTCGTTTAATGTATTTTGCGGCATAATGGGAAATCATTTAATTGGATCTGTAATGTTCAATGGAACTTTAACTGCTCAACATTATTTAGAAATTCTCCAAATATCTTTAGAAGATTTCATGGATGACCTACCTTTGGCAGACAGGATTTGGTACGAACAAGATGCCCGGCCACAATTCAAGAAACGTGGTAGATTATTTAATTGACCGATTTTACAATTAGATTATCGCCGCCAATACTAATGTTCAGTGGCCAGCCAGATTAGCGGATCTAACGCTTCTTGACTTTTTTGTGGGGGTACGTTAAAGAATAAAGTATATGGAAGTAACTATAGTTACAATAATGTTGAGGAAGTGCGCCAAGCAGTGCTACAAGGGTGTGCTAGTATTATAAGTTTTGTTTTTTTGTATAAATTTTATTTGTTTTTGTTTGGATCCATGTAAAACTACTTGATTAAAATGTAAAAGCAATTAATTTCGCTAGTATTTTTTATTCAATCATACGCTATCTTACATCATTGAAAAGAGAATAAAAAATTCTATTCAACAATCTAAAAATCCAATATGGCGTCTATTTAACTTAAGAAAGTTGATACGAGTATCTCAAAAGCTGCCGTCTCGAATTTTTGTTTAACAACAACTTTAAATTGGTCTTACCGAAAACACTGACTTTCATTTGAAACTTTTTTTCGTATCTCTTATACTTACGAAGATGCTTGACATATAAGAAATTGACAATTTTTAGTTTATTTAAAATAACTTCTGACGGGTTCGACATTTTAAACTTTTTCAAACAGATTTTAAATCAGCACATAAAACTGCAAAACATTGCTCATTTAATCAAATCTCCATCTTCAATGGTAAGAAAGTTACCTATGCAATCCAACTCGATCTGGGACATCCTGTATATTATTATTGAGTGGGTTTATATTATTAATCGGCCACCTTTGAAACATACGTTCCACTCCAGCCACCTGAGCCCTAAAAACCGCAACCCCTTGCGACACCTCACATTTTTACGTCATATTTTCATATTTTTACATTTTAGCTCATCTATATTATCTCTCAAGTGAATTTTGAAATTCTTTCTTGTCAGGTTCTCCATAAAAATGCTTTAAGGTGAAAAGTAGTAAAAACAAAGTTCAACAAAATAACCGGTGTACACATAAATTTTAAACAAAAAGTCTGCTTACTGCAATAGGAAGCTTGATACGTTTAAGTAATTACATTTTGCTGTATATTTTTTTAACAAGCGATATTCAAAATTCTTATTTTCTTCAATTCACCAGAAAATATACTTTAGAATAGGGTATTACAAAAGAATGAATGCAATTTAAATTTTAAAATGATTAATAACTATTGTTCCCAGCTTTTGAAAAATATTGTACAAGAGAAACAATAAGAAAATTTACGAAACTGAAATCGAAAATATGTGTCCGAATTTTTGCTAAACAGCAGTAAGAAAGTTATGAATGAAAGTGATGAAAAGATCAACATTATTAACACATGCAACTCATTTGTACGGTTGAAGTAGCTATTAACATGACAGGAATAACATTTAAACTGTTCAACAAAGCAAGCTAAGCATTTTTACAATTTGTAGAAGAGAAAACTATTATTTCTATAGTGGTTTTCTAGGACAATACAATAGCTCGACAGAAACTACGCAACCAACTAATTTTAAATATCAATAACATGTTAAGCTAGTAAAATATAGTTCCAAATCATAAAACCGTTTACCATTTTTCAATCTCTTCTAAGCGACAATCGTGCTAGTTCTAGCAACTATTTTTTCTGCGATGCGAATCAACAAGGGAGTTCGGCACGCCAGAATTATGATTTAAACTCGTTAACCTTGTCCGCTTATTAAAGCCGCGCATGAGGGGACATCTTTGCTTAGCGAATGCTAATTCGACGGTGTTGAACTGTGTGCGTCAAGGTCTTGACATTTTCATTACGAATTGATGAAATATTACTTGTACAAGGCACACAATACATCAAGAGAACCGACCATCATCGTGAACTTTTGTAATTTACATCAAAATCATGTAGTAGTATAGCAATAGTAGTTTCTATTATGAGATTATTACATCGACGTTTCTAGTAATTTTATATGCATGGCTATAAATAGTAATAAATGTGAGGTAATGCAACAATTGACAGAATGCTATTTTCTGTAAAATAAATAAATAGCAATTGACGAGAATGATGATAAATGAGTTATGTTTGACTGTAGATGTGCAGAGGGAAAAATGGTGTTGAGTAAGCGGAGTGCACACAAATGCAATGACGTATAATGAAATATATTCTTTGAAAACGATTTAATAGTTAAAACGACTATAAAGGCAGTAGATAAAACTCAATTTCAACTTCCATTTACAACTGACTGGATATGTACGTACAATCCTTATTATCAAAAAAATCGGCTGAGTATAGATTCGTATTCTGGCCTGAAATAATAATATATAAATCGATTTCAAATTACCAGTTGATGATGCTGGCGCTACGTGAACACAGACAGCTCTCCAGCAATAAACATGCAAGGGTAAATGACCTGATTATATGGTTTTTGTCACAACGCGCAGTATTAACAAGTTACACCAGGTACTTAGAAGTGTCTATGTACTAAGGCAGTTAAAATGTAATGGTTTGTTATGGTATCTTCCATTGACATTTGAGCTGTGCTTTGTGGTTTAACGATAGTCTGTGAAAGCCAATAACACCTCTTTTCTGCTGGCCGGCGCATTGTGAGGCGAAATGACTGAAATCGACTCAAACATGTCAAAATTGAAAACCCGAAACATATTATAAAATATACAGTGTGTCCACGGATGGAGTTGACAATAGGTACGATGGACAAAACAGTTTTGAGTTGGAATTTAATATATAGGAACTAAGTCCTGCTTGGTCTGAAACTTATTTTTAGTTTGCTTTCGACTTCGTAAAATCAAGTAGGCCTTTACAGTTAAGCAAAAACTATTTTCGTTTCAGGTAAAGTGCATTTTCCCTTCGCAGGGTGCCAAAGTGTTGCTAAGAAACGTTGCCCAGAATGAAAAGTTATGGCATCACGCAAATTTTTAGAATGATCAGCCTACTCTGATAATCATTATGGACTTGATAATAGGGGAAAATTCTTATTATTGATTCTATTACTAAGAAATTCACTTATACTTTACAAATGATTTGCGGTTCATTCAATTTATTTATTGCCTCTTGTATACATTGTTGTTTTGTACGATTATTAATATTAAATAAAAGGTAAACGTCAATGGTAACATTTTATGTCTGTCAGTATTTTTATCTCATAGCAGCATCTTCTTCTTTTATGAATTCGTTACATATTCCATTTTCACCCGCACCTTTATTTTTTAAACTCTTAACAATTTCCATAATTTCATCTCTTGTCGGGGTCTCTACGTCGTCTTGGGAGGTGTCCAAGCCTATGTTTTGTTCATATTGCTCTGCCCCACAACTACTTAACGTATTCTCAAAATGTTGTTTCCATCTGTCTGTCAATTCTGGAGCTCCTCCAATCAGGTTTCCATCCTTGTCTTTGGCAAATAACATTTTCTGTCGTTTTCCTCCTTCTCTTTTTGCTTCCCGATAAAAATTTCTTCTAATTCAAGTTTTCTTCTATACTCTATCCTCTATATTTTCCTCTAAATACTCCCTCTTGTTTTCTTTACAGATCTTCATAACTTTTCTTCTTAGTCTTGCAAATTCTATTAGTGCCTTGCTATTGACAAAAAATACAGAATTGTATTTTGTCTAATAGAGGCTAAAACAAAGATATCAAGAAATTGAATTCCATATAGGGCTATTGATTTAGGAAACAGATTTTTAATAGTGGAGGACGGTCAAAGTAATTTAATACCAATTTCCCTTATAACAATTCAAGTAGTGGGTTCTGTATCTAAACGATGTTCGAGAATGTAGATCTCTGCTGTATGTTACGATCTCTTGTAAATTATTAGCAAATTAATTCAAAAAATCACAGATATAAATACTGTTAACACCTGGTTAGACTCAATTTGAATGAGTGTTGTTTTGGTTTGAAAATAAGAAGGTATGCGGAGTGAAAATGAATTAATTTGCCCCATTACGAAAAAGTACAGATTATTCCAAGAGCCAAGGCCCTTACAATTAAATTTATAGTGTAATTTATTTCGACTGAGAACACTAATTCAAGATTAGCTTTTATTTTCTTCTTTCAATAAATATAATTATATTTAATTATATTTAAAATCTCTTTTTGACATACCTACCCATTAAATAAATGTATAACAGAACATGACTAGTATGCGAATATATGAATCGGTTGCTATTTGACAATTGCCAGCTAACGCCGCTCTATTAATATGATAGTCCGCCCACCAGAAACTATGCATTATTATTTATCAAAGTTAAAATATTTCGGAGCATCGGCTTTAAACTCGACGCGTATATATTTCGTTAAATCATTCACCTTCGCTGAAATTATTCCACGAATACAAGTGCACCTGCTGTGTGGCATTAATAATAAAGGTGGTAAGCAGAGATATCTTACTTATCCCCTCCAGTATACACAATTGTCTAGCTATATTGTAGCATAGACTGTGTAATAGATTGATAGAGCACATAATGTTTCTAAAAGTGTATTTAATAAAGCGTTATATAGTAATTCAATGCAATCAAATTCTGAAGTCCTTAAGACATTTTTCTATATTTCAAAAAGTTCAAGGTTTTGATTCTTTAAATGTATCACACTATTTTAAATTGGAACACGCATTTCGCATAGTATTAATAGCATGGAATCTTGTGGACTACATATTACCCCCAGACGACGCAGTCCATGCAAAATTATAGCAGGCGAGGTATATTTCAAATAACTCTGTTAGTAAAATTATTAGATTTGTAATTACTTTAATGATTTCTCATTATCGTTGTTTATATCACATAAACAAGCCTACAAAATTCGTTAAAATTAAAGATATTTACTATCACAAAGTGTAGGAAAGCAGTCTAAACAAAAACATTGTTACAGTATTTTTTTGTGATTTTAATCCTTTATTAAACCTGTAATTTTACTCTTCATTTAGTCATTTGTCCGATGTTGTTTTACAAAACAAAATTCTATTTCACATGTAGTTATTTTTGCAAATGTTTTTGACAGCTCATAAATTAATTTATACAACTCTACTGCTTAATAAAAAAATGGGGCAAAACGCTATGAAACAATAATGAAGTACTATATGTAAATCAATTTAATATAGCTCGTAAAAATTTACGTTTTTATTACGAATTCACAAACAAAATATGTACAATATTAATTGAACGCACTGTCGGCTCTTGGTGAAACATTTTAGGAAGAATAGAAAAAGTAGAAACGCACTTGGTATAGTTTCACAATATCATTATCATATTGAATGCAATGAATTATTATATTGTGAAACTATACCAAGAGTTTTTCTACTTCATCTATTCAAGAAAATATTTATAAGAACTTTCGTTTGTTCTAAAAAGCTCTTACAACAATATTTTTTTCATAAATATATAATAGGAAAATGTTTCCTCTTGTGACACTTATCTGGTAATACAGTGTATATACGAGGGCGAATCAAATATTAACCGAACTTTTCTTTTCAACGCTCCCTAGGTGAAGTGAGTAACGTGACGTGTTGATATATGTTGGATGAGGATGTAAAGTTGAGGGGAGTAAATCGGTTCGGCTCGCCAGAGCAGATTGGTTGTTAGTAGCATCATGTGTAAGCAAGAGGTACACACGTCTGTTGAGCAACGCATTATAATTAAATTTTTGTCGCGGGAGGGCGTAAAACCTGCCGAAATTTTGCGTCGACTAACTGCACAGTTCGCTGAAAAAACGCTTTCAAGGACCCAAGTCTACGACTGGCACAAAAAATTTTCCGATGCCCGAGTCAGTGCTGAATGAGACCCATGCACGCCGGCTGCGGACAAGCACTAGCGAGACGAATATTCTTGCGATTTTCTCCATGAACGGCGTCCAGTTAATGTTGCGTACTACTGTCAACTGCTTGATGAAGTGAAACTGGCCTATAGACGAAAAAGGCGAGACATGCTTATTCGAAGTGCGATTCGGCTCCATGACAACGCTCGGCCACACACAGCTGCATTAACTCAAGAAAAATTGGACAAAATTCATTGGGAAATACTGGAACATCCGCCCTACAGTCCCGATCTGTCGCCGTGTGACTACCACATGTTTGGGCCACTCGAAGAAGAACTGAGAGGTCATCACTTTGACGACGACGGAGACGTAAAAACGCTCGTGCGCAATTGGTTACAGACGCGACCACATTCATTCTTTGATGACGAAATTAAAAAACTTCCGATTCGGTGGGAAACATGTGTGAATAAAAGAAGAGATAATATAGAAAAATAAGGTGTATTCGAAATTTTATTTACTGTACCAATAAATGTTCTAAAACAAAAGTCCAGTTAATATTTGATTCGCCCTCGTATTAGTTTCATAATCATTGGTGACCGGAATTTGGTTCTGCTAATACCAGCGACGCATGAGAAATCGGTTTTCATAATATTATGGGCATATCGATGATGTATGGTAAATATTCGCTGTCACATTTTCCAAAACCTTAAACATTTGCAAACACTCCAAGTAAAAAACATTAAAGATAAAATGGTATACAATCAATACAAACAATAATATTGTTAAATCAATTTCTATGCGTATGTGTGTTTACATGCAACTGCAATTAGCAGAACCGAATTCTGATTAATGTAATAACCAAATTGATAAAGGTGTCTGCCCTTTATTAATTTATTTAACCCGTTTCTTGGAGCAATTTTAATAAAAAAAATATTATACGAATATACTCTCTGATATTTGTAATAAACAAGTTCATAAAACATTAATAAATGTATTTTTTATATCAATAAATCCGTTTATTGTGTATACGAAAGTAGTAAGTACACCTAGAGAAATGGTTTCTTGCATCAAGAAAATATATTTTCTTGCAAAAATCAGTCTCTCTTCAAGAAAATATTTTTATTTCAAGGCTATAAAAATGTACATTATAAAAAATAATTTTCTTGAAATTTCATTTGGATTAAATAGATATTCTTTTAGGGTTAGAAAGTCGAGAAAATCCAAGACAGAAAAAATGAAGAAAAAATGGTCCAGATCTCACAAAGTTCTATTGAGAAATTAGGCGACCAGCTTCGTGTTCAAAAACCGCATCATCAGACTAGCCACAAAGATATCCAATATAAGAAAAATTACAATAATGGAAAAAACCCTAAAGTTAATAATTGAAATTAGGAGCAAGTGAATGAGCCAATGAAAAACTTTTTTTATAGGTTACAATATAATTAAATTATTTCTCTAATAATGCAATTAAATAGGGATTATTTTTATGTAGTTTAATAATGAATGAGTTTATGAAACGTTGTACGTTAAAGGTTATCATTGTATGTATAAGTATGGTATCTGTATTATGGTTCCGTCGCTACTATCTAGGAATGACTGGCTATAACTACTGGCACTAGGTGGCGTCAGGAAATATTTCAGTTGCTTTCAGGAGCTATTTATTAGCATTATCTTGATTATTGTTTCTAAGCACTTTCTTCATGTGTCTTCTACATTAAGTTCACTTTTGTTTGAAGATTATTCTGTAGATAACCTCTACGTTAGCCTTTTTAAAATCACAAGCAATGTGAATAATTTACTCCATTATGTACGGGTGTCGTAGTGTTTTAAACAATGCAAGCGCAATTAATAATGTGCATATAAATAATATGCATTTCAAGAATTCAAAGTAAAAAATGCATTATTTTACGAAAATGAAACTATTGATCTATGAACAATACCTAAACGCTTTCTGGAATTAAGAAAACTATTTACTGTCCTTAAGAAAATATTGTTTTGTGTTATAACGGCTACTTACTCATACTAAAAATCGCTTTCTTCAAATTTTCTGCAAGATTTTCTTGAATCAAGTTAACAAATATCTTAAACAAAGAAATACAATTATTTCATTACAAGTGTATACTTCTCTTAAGTGAATAAATAAACGCTTAGAAAATATTTCTCTTGATTTAAAGCAGCTATTGTATTGCGAATACATGAAACAGTAATTGTTTTGAATAAAGGGGGATAGCTTTGATACAAGTAAACGTTTTTCTGCGTGTATGTGTTCATTAATAAACTCGTTCGCTGGACCAATTTCAATAAAAAAAAAAAATTGTATTAATGTAGCTTTTCATTGTATTTACATATCCTTTTCGTTCAGTGTAGATACTGGATTCTGAATATACCCGCATATAAGGTGCTTTTTCTTTATCACTAAACATATACATTTACCTTCCATGCGTTGTCGCGTTTTTTTTACATTTTAATCGTCACACATTTTAATCGTCATAGTTCCTACACGAGCATTATATTTTGCTTGCCTCTTAATTACTGACTTTGGTCCAAAAACACCTGGACAAATTCATATCGGCGTCTTCTTGTATTTTGTCAGCAGGCGTTGACATACGATTTAGCAGACGTTTCAATTGGTACGCTTTAAGCTTACGTGTAGAAGTAGCCTTAAGGCCGCAAACAGACGAGCGTTTTTTGCGGGGCGTCACGTGTAACTTGACACATGGTGCACGAAACGGTCGCCTATCTACACCCTTATGGTTTCAAGAGCCATACATGTGCAAATTTATTTTCTATTCAAAAAGAATAGTTGAATAATAATGATAATAATAAATCTTTATTGACCCTGTGAGCTACGGTACATTGATAGGGTAAGTCAATAAAGTATAACATACATATACAATAAATAACAAATATAACAATTATTCCCTGAGTCACAGGCACAACGACTATCACTCGATTATTAATATGATAATGTCAAACTACCCTCCGAAACACGCACACATATAGTAAATACAAGCTTAACATTTCAATCTTTTTAATTTTATAACAACGGTTTAATTAGCAAATATAAGAGAAACTTCGTATTTACTTTGTGATACTATACAGGATGTCACAAGATGAGCTTACGTTAGCCGTATATCAGAAACTATGCAGGTTCCAAATTTGTGAATTTGCAGACTTACTTTGTTCGAGGGAGCTAACTTTTAGAAAATGTCGGCACTTCTAGTCAACTTCCGGGTACACCGGAAGTAACGCACACTTAATTTTCTTAAATGGATTGCCCTAATTTTTATAAAACATTTGAATTCAGCAATTAATTTGACATAAAAACGATCTATTTCCATAGGTCTAAATGTTACCGTTTTAAAGCTAACTTGATTTTTATGAATTAGTAAGCTATAAATATAGGCTATCGAAGAGGTATTTCTATTTTTGTGCAAATACTATACAGGGTGTCAGTATTTAACGATTAAATACATTAAACTTCAATCATTAACATTTATGTAATTTTAAATAGAACACCCCGTATATTTTTATTGTAGATGACGAAATATTAAATTCTTCATCAAATGATATTACATTTCCCTATACCTAAAATGAATGCTTGGGCAATTATTCGCAATTAATGTTATTGTATTCAAAAAATTTCCTATTAGTTCGAAAGTTGGCTATAAACGTTCGTCACCGATTTATCGTGTGTTTAAATTTATAATGACAGTTGTATGACAATTCGATAATGTCTTGGCAGACTTCCTAGTATATTGTACATTTTGAAATCTAGTTTTTTTTTATAACGTACAAAAAAATGTCATGTTTGGAATTGACAAACCAAGGTTACTTGAATTTACTGATTATTTACGGCGAATCTGGAAGAATTTTAAGTAGAATGTGCGTTCTGTTTCGGAAAAGATACTCGGACAGGCCAATACCGTCTAAAGATATAGTTCAACGATTGATTAAAAATTGTTTAGAATATGGACAGTTTGGGCCAAAAATTAAAATACTATAAATTAATTGATGACGAAATTTTATACCAACCCGACTGTATCTCTTCGAGAAGCAGCAACAACGTTAGAAATCTCACGAATGTTTGTTCAAAAAGTGTTAAAAAAACACAAATGGAGTCTTTTTTCATACCAACAGGTACAAAACTTACACCCGCAGGATTTTTTCAGAAGGGTGCGTTTTTGGGAATTTTTCACATTATCTTGTCAGGAAGATGAAAGCTTCGGGAAAAAAATTATATGGACAGACGAAGCAAAATTTACGAAAAACAGTATCTTCAGTAGACGCAACAGTCACTTTTGGGCAGCCAAAAATCCTCACGTAATTAGACAGAGGGCATTTCAAGAAAGTTAGCAATTCAATGTATTTTACGCAATTAAAGATAATAGCATTCTTTGCCTACACTTTTATAATGAAAATTTAAATGGCAAAAGATATTTAGATATATTGCGCAATATTGCCGAAGAAGAACTTGATACATTGCCAGTTTCTCAGTCTGCTGCCGCTTGGTATCAAATAGATCGTGCACCCGCTTACAACACAAACAATGTTCACACGATTTTGGAGAGGCTATTTGAAGGAAAGTGGATAGCAATGATCCACACTTGTGGCCTCCACGATCTCCAGGCTTAACACCTCTGGATTTTTTCATCTGGGGCTACGTTAAAAATAAAGTTTATAACAGGTACTCCAGTGACAACTATTGAAGTGCAAATACGAAACGACTTAATAAGTGTTTAGAAATTTAATGAATAGTGCCAATTTTTAACACGTATTGATATAGTTGTTTGTTTATTTAATACATTTAATTTACATTTATTTAAATTTATTTTATTTTTCCTTGCTTACAAAATAAAATTCAATGTTCTATTGTCTTTTTTTCTTTTTAATAACAGGCACATCAGCGCTGGTAGAACGGTATATTGAAACGACTTTGTAGAAATTTTTTTTATTTCTCAAATGAATTCTTACATTAATTTTAACAGCGGTGCTGCAAATGGTCATTCTGTCAGTGTACAGTAATATTTGATTCGTACTGCCCTAATTTTCCTAAACATTTGATACACTTGGATGTGACTTAGCATATTTTTGAACCGCTGGTCATCAGAAATTTTTACATATAGGACGAATACTCATAGCCGTCTTTTGAATTTTACAAAACTGTTTGTAAAATTCCGAATAATTGCCCAGATATTCGTTTTAGATATAGGGATATGTAATATCATTTGATGAAGAATTTAATATTTTATCATCTACAATAAAAATATATAGAGTGTTCTATTTAAAATTACATGGATATTAATGATTAAAGTTTAACATATTTGATCGATAAATACTGACACCCTGCATAATATTTGTACAAAAATGGAAATACTTTTCGATAGCCCATATTTGTTTCCTAACTCGTAACGGTTATTAATCAACACTTTTGCGTACCGAGTAAATAAACGCTAAAACACTAGGATGATTTTACTGAAATTTTCATAAAAATTAAGATAGCTTTAAAACGGTAATATTTAGACATGTGGAAATAGATCGATTTTACGTCAAATTAATCGCTGAATGCAAATGTTTTATAAAAATTAAGGCAATCCATTTAAGAAAATTTAGTGTGCGTTACTTCCGGTGAACCCGGAAGTTGACTAAAAGTGCTGATATTTTCTAAAAGTTAGCCCCCTCGAACGAAATAAGTCTGTAAATTTACAAATTTGGAACCTGCCCAGTTTCTCATATACGGCTAACGTAAGGTCATCCATACTATACAGGGTATAGTAGAATTATCAATGCAATTAGAGTGCTTCGACTTACAACCTCAAAGATTTGGCAATTGTAATTTATTTACCAAACATGAATTCACTTGGCGGCCTAGTTCCCATATTACTTAATTAACATTACTATTCCAATAATAATGTCAATTGAGGACGTACATTGCGAAACGCAGTTTTTGATATAATTCAAAACCTAGTACATATTTATTTTTTATGTACCACCGGCAACAAAAAAACGTGCAATATTTTTTAAACTTCTACACTAGTATCTCCATTCTTACACAACGTAGTAGCATTTGCAAAAATATATTTTATGTAGGACACGTGCAGTTAATCTAGCAGAAAAACACACAACTTAAAAATTGCGTTTTGTAATGTACCTCCTCAAATGTCTATAACATCAAGCAATAAAATTGTGTCAGAATATGCTTCTATGATACAACCGGCATAACGTTTCCGCTCAACGAAATAACAAAACAAAAGGAATTTTATTTGTCGGAAAATCATTAAAATATTACAAGCGCGAAACAATTCCCGTGGACACATTGCGCATTTTGTTTACGGACGTTAAAATGCGCCGCCATAATAATCAGCACGACGCGGACAATACAAAATACATTCTGATGCGCGTACACATTATAGAACGAATCGGAAATTAAACAATTCCCTTTTTAAATATGACAACTTCCGCTCGAGATGGATAAAACAAAACGACCGAAATGGAACATGTATATATCCCGCGGTAGGAAAAAGGGGATTAAATTTTAACGCTTTCATATTTCACCGCTCGTCCTGTTAATATCAGTTCAGTCCAGAATTGTAGTACCCCAACGAACGGAGCGAGTTCCAATGGAAAAAGAAAACAAAAGGACTAGAAGAAAAGAAGGATCGAAATAAAGTTGAAGAAAAAAGGAAATGTATACCGACTCTCGTTTGCCTTCGGAGTAAAATCGCGTATAGTGTGTATAATAATCAAAGAGCAAGAAAACCCGGAGTGATCCCCGTTTCGCCGTCAGGTATTTAAGTTCACATTCGGAAAGCGTAAAATTAATTTGGCTGAATTTTATTAAACCCAAACCGCGCTCCCGCGCGTATCTAAAACGGTATAACCGAAAGGATACGACGCGGCGTCTTTTAGCGCGGCCATAGCGGCTGTAACGCGAGGGCAATGAGATTCGGGAGCGATTTAAATTACTTCCCAAGAAAACGACATAAAACTTATTTTCTTTAAATAAAGGAGAGACGAAGGAGCAAAAAGAACAACGCCCGAAAGAAAATCGAGCTTTCCTCTTGTAAGGCGGTGGTTTCCCTTGCACACAAAGCAATTATTATTACGGAATATCTATCAGTTTATCTTCTGCTAAAAGCGCGTGCATCATACCTGTGACGATGTAGATGGGAAAGGAACCGGATTTTTTAATGGTTTTTCTGTCTCGTTTTATGTCCAAAATGAGAAATTTTAATGGACGTTGTTTGGATTCTTTTCTAGAAAAGAAAACGGAGTAAATCTTATAGAAATGATTTTAAAATGAGAACGGAAACATGGCCTGTCCTTCATGGTTCTTTAGATGCATGAAATTGTACTCTATCCATCTACACATTTCATAAAAATTGCAGAAAGAAAAAAGCTATGAGTCACTCCAAAGATAACATTCTCTTCCTTGTATGTATACGGTACCAACTGTATATATACATAGTTGGGCAACTGGCTTATTTGGCATATATCTATACAGAAACTGAAAAAATCTTAGTTCGTCGTTTTTTGTCACTTATTAGACAGGGACATTTTTGAAGTGAGAGTCATAAAAACAAGTAAAGTAGAGTAAAGTAATTGTTTTCTACTATTGGATTTTTCTCAATAAATATTCTTAATGTAAACACAGGAAATGGAACAAAACTATGTAAAATTATGGAGGTTTTAGGGTAACAAAATTATTCTAAAACAATGCAGGAAATTTCCTAAAAAAATTTTAGTGTGGTTTTAAACTAAACTGAAGACTTGAGTCAAAATTACAACAATCTTTCTATTTGTGTACAATCCACAAGCAGTGTAATCAGTATCATACACAGACAAATTATACTATTTTTTTAATGTAAAACGTCACCAAAGTGAAAGAAGAAATCCAAGAAGCTAGTAGCTAACAATGTTGTTAACAATGTAATACTTTTGAGCGTATTACACTGAAACATCTTGGCAATCCAAGAGATAAACCGTACATGAGAGAAAAGTCGGGAATTTACAAAATTACATGTGGTGATTGTGATAAAGCCTATATTGGTCAAACGAAGCGAGCGGTAGGTACTATATTCAATGAACACATCAGGTGTTACAAGTACGGCAAAACAGAAGCGTCAAGTTTAGCACAGCACATAAACGAAACCGGGCATAATATTAAATTAGAAAACCTAAAATTGATTAAAAACGTGATTTCGTCGCTTGAACTGGACGCCTATGAGACTATTTACACAAATAAAAATGCAAACCTAATCAACAAAGAGAGGGGACTTTTATACTTTTCCTGTCTTTTTGATTTATTACGGTAAAGAGGTCATTTGAGTTATGACTGTGCTATAACAACAGACGTCGATCCTTTCGTACATTCCGCATGTGTTTTTAGTTTTAAGGGCAGAAGCGGCAAGAAGAAAAATTTGACGATCAGAAAGGACATAACCGTTGTCTCACTCGATTTTTATTTTTCTTAAGGTGGAATGGCCACATGTCTTGCATTTCGTGGCGACAAGATCTTTTTCCGCATTTTCTCCTTATTTTAACTTGCTTTCTAGTCTAAGCGGCAAAAGTAGGTACTTGCATATATTTTTCTTGAAGAGTAGGAATAAAGCAGGTTCGTTAGACTTAATATGTTCTCTCACATCAATCGGTACGTTGAAGATGAAGACCCACGTGCCTTCGAAACGGCCTCTCCGAGTTAATTAATAATTTGTGTGGTGCAGAGTCTGCCGAGAATATTGTTGTTTACCATATTACCCCACAGTCCTTGCTATCATTACTGAAGATACAACTTTTTCCGTTGTTATTGGATTTTATTCACATAGCAAACTTCTGGATTAGAAAACAAAAATAGGGGAGATAAACAAATGTCGACAAAAAGACAACCCTTCAAAATTCTTTGATAAATTAAAAAAGTTTGAAATAAATAGGAAACCATATCAACACTACAGTTTAAAGACAACGCAGTAAATCAATTTGGATCCTTCAATATCAAAATAACGAAATATTTAACAAAATTTGAGGAAATACGATAAATCTGTTGTTGCTCTGTAAATAGAAAAAAACAGTACAAGTATATCTATATGACATTTTGTGGTTCAAACGACTTCCTGAACAAGATATCAAAGTGTTTTACACCTATTATAAATCAGCCTGTATATATAAAATCCTACAGCAAAGTTCTACTCTCTGATGTAAACTACAAGTACATCAAATTTCATCAAAATCGGAGATTTGGAGACGACAGCAATTCCTTGTTAGCGACACATGTCTTCCATATGCATAGACGTTTTAAAAATGTACGTATTTGTCAATTTGACAGCTCGCATATATTCACGCTTTGCAACAGTAATGAAACTAACGAATATAAAGGCTTGCATTTTGGATGGAAATTTTCCTGAAAACTATACAGACACCGAACTCTATTCGATTCACATTTTCATTTTTAACAATATCTGATACCGCTGTATCCTGTATCATGTTGTAAATAATGAGGTATAGTTTTAAATTTTTATTGTTTTGCATGCAAGAGCATTTTAGGAAGAAGTTTTCGAAGATTGCACAATTCTCGCACCTGTGAAAGTAAAAAATTCCACGACGCAACGAAAATATAAAGATGACTAAATAAATATTACCTATAAATAGTAATACTTAAAAACATTTAGTTATGTCAACATACATAAACTCTAGGTTAATATTTACAAATTCTTGACATTTACAGATGGTATTAATGCGTTTTTTAGACGTGTTGTATTATTTATTTTAATTCTGTGTTTGCAACAGGTGTCGGTAAATGTAAATGTAATTTTAACCGAAATGGTATTAAATAAATTGTAGTTGTCTTACGAACGTGTATCTGTGTGGGAAGTTGACTTATGCTTAAGACATATCCAGAGGTGTTTCAGATCAATCAAATTCTTGTTATCAATAAAATATCTATAAAATCCAATGAAAAATATCATCGGCGTCAACCATGAATAAAAATATAGATTACTGATTTATGTAAATCCGGGAAGGTTTTGATAAAACGTAAACCCTACTATTACTGCATGAAAAATTAAGGCCGAGTTTTAATACTAAAGAGATTCAGCTAAAAATTTACTTAGATACGAAACCTCATGTTTTATTGGAATTTGTTTTCTATGCTGCTTTGGCAAAATTGCAATTTATTTCTTATCCATATTTTTCATACCTGTACAAATATACCGGGTGAGTCATATTTCTGCATATATGAAATAACTCGCTTAATATTAGAGCTAGAGGAAAATAGCATTAAGAAGAATGATAGTTACACGGCTACAATTCTATTTGATCAGATGTTTCCGAGCTTCAATGGTTTTGACGTGGCCACGCCCTCTTATTTTTTAAAAATTGCATGACACCTATTTTTTCACAGTATTTGATAGAGAATTATTTTCTCTTTCTGACGGTCTAAACATTTCAACACCTTACATAACAAAAATCTCGAGAAAAATGTAAACAAAATTTCCATCGTGGTAACCCGTGGACATGATATGAAAATCGTAGATCTGTGGATTTTTTCGCCAAATCACGTTTAAAACTTGGCATATTGTATTACCTAGAGCGATTGAAGTACAGCAAGGAAATGAAAATGTTTATTACAGAGTGATTATTTACTTTCCACATTAATAATTTACTTATGAATTTTGACAATGTACCTAAAACATTAAAAATTGATCACAAAAACTAAAACGCGAACAACAGTGATGATATTTATCAACATTTCTTGTAAAATGACCACTATTATTAGAGAAATAATGTTTCAACATGATGGTGCACCACCCCATAATACAGGAATAGTAAGGGAATTCTTAGATGACACATTCGCTACATGGATAGGAAGAGGTGGTCTAATACAGTGACGCTGAGATTCCCCGACTTAACACCACTTGACTATTTTTTTTGTGGGGCTATGTGAAAGACTGTATTTATTGAGAGATTCCAACAACCATCGAGATTATGAAAATTAGAATAAGAGGTGCACATTTTCATTCCCTTATTACAGTTTACTAGCCCTAGATAATGGAATACGGCAAGTTCTGTCCAGGGCTTACCGCAATGCAAACTTTGTTTGCATTTCTCTCGAAATTTTTGTTATGTCAGGTGTTGAAATCTTTAAATCACCAGAAAGAGAAAATAATTATCTATCAAATGGTGTGAAAAAATAGGTATCATGCAATTAAAAAAAAAATAACCCTTTACCTCTATTATTAAACGAGTTATTTCACATATGCAGAAGTATGACTCACTCTGTATGAGAACTGACAATAGACAGTAAAGAATATGTACACAAATTACAATCTTTACAATATCACGCTATGAACTGACATAGCTCTAAAATTATATTCTGTTTGCAGCTTCTATTTTACATGGGAATGTACTTGATAATGACCAAGCAAATTTCTAGGCTAGACGCTGCAGATGTTGACCTCTTGAACATTGCAATAGTAAGTACATAGCACAGCAAATTCCTCTGTAAGCACATTCTTTGTAATCGGTATTAACCGTTATATACAACAACTTTCTAATTGTTCTCTTTAAAAATCGTGAAATTCTTAACATACTCTTGGATATGAACAAGATCTAACAGTGGTAATCGTACAAAATATTCTTCGAAAGACAACCTGTGTAGGACAAGAACTTATTGAAATCATGCATTAGGTTTTACTTTAGTACTTACTTCTCACGCATTACATTTCTTTTATTACTGCACTCAACATATCTGAAATGTTGAAAAATCTGCATTAATTCTTTTATTCAGATGAAACGAAGAGAAGAAGTGACAGACGACAAATAGGCAAATACACAGTGGTAATAGTAAATACAGAAGAAGGAAAATTCAAGACGAAAAACAGGTTATATAATAATATATATGTACAACACAGCAGAACACAATAATTATAAAGAGTACATCACAACAATTTTAAGTAAAGGTATGGTGCATACAACAAGAAACAACAGTACCATAAAATGCTATGCATAGGAAAGGATACGTTGGTCGAGAGACGGTTTATCGACAATTTAAAGGCGTCAAACTCAAAGCATTAAAATACAAACAAAAAAAGTTAATAACGCAGTTACTCATAAAGCTTTTAAAACATCTTATTTCTAAAAATGTGTGGAACTTTAAATTGATCCGAGTACAAGAAGTTTCTCAAATTTCTTCTTCCTTTAGCAACTATAGCGACGCCAGTCTCCAATTTGACATTTGCGTGTTATTTTTAAAAAGCGAATATAAAAAGCGGTGGACGTCATTTCGACTGTATACAGAATCAGTGGTGGTTTTATTACATTTGCGTCAGACGCAGTCCTTCCATAATGAATCGAGATCAAAACAGACAAAATTAGAGCAATTCTAAATGTCGTTTCAGCATGTTAGCGTATTATTGTCTCAGCTAATTAAAGACCCTCTTATAATTGAAAGATAATTCAAATTAAAACGAAATAGTACAAAACGAGCGCGCAAATAAAAAGTAAGTGCTTAAGGTAGTGCACCTTTGGAATACAGCTTTTGCTTTAGCTATTTAGTCTTTGAATAACTTGTCTATTTATAACTGAACTTAAGGAGAAGTTGGAAAAAAATAAAGTCAAACTGTAGCAGAAGATTACACGGTAGTCGAACAAAATAAGAGGAATAAATCGTTTCTGCAAGAAAGACATGATTGCTAATTTCTGTTGTACGGGATTAATGAATTCCGAATCTTTTTAAAAGTCCTACATAAAAACACAGATGCCATAAGAAGGAAAGTATAAACGTTTCATTCAGAAAAACCTGGCATCGTATAACAGTAGCAACACAACAAGAACAACAAATCCAAGTATGGATTCCAAATGTTAAGTGAAAAATTAGTGGTACGTCAAAATAATTAAAATGCCAACCGAAAGTCTATTCAATCGTCAAGAATAACTTTTGTTTCCCTGAAACTATACACGTTACAAAGTAACCTTCGAGATGCATGTTAGTGAGTACAAATATTGATGCGTAAGATTTCATAATATTTACGAAATGTACATCAAAATCGTGCTATTTTTAAGAATGCAAAACCCGCGAATGTTTGGAGAACTTCCACTGCTTACTGTACAAGCAAATAAACTTGTTAAGCTGCTAAATTTATTGAAAACGTGTTTGGAGGGAAGCTCACGTTCCAATACATTTTGGAAAGTAAAACTGAAGGAACGGTTTACATTTTTTTTCTTAATAGGTTACTAATAGTATTTATTTGATCAAAAAGGTTTGGTATAGATTCTTTTCTTAAAAAAAAGGAACATTCTTCTCGAAATAATTTGAAATAAAAATGGGAAGGGAAGATTCCAAAATATTATTTCCTATTTAGAGCAATTCACAAAAACTGTAGAGGAAAAACTTGGTTTGTTAAATTTACCTCTTACAACTAGTGTTTCTACAACCTAAAATAATTTTAATAAAAGCAACATTAATTTCCCTATATACTAAAAATGTTGTCCCTACAAGTTTCCATGAGCTATTTTATCCCTCTTCAAAAACAAAAAAAAAGGAATTAGACAAAATATGAAAATAGCTTGGAATCGAATAAGAAATCGGACCAATATTATATGACAGATATACTGTATTTGTTGTCTCTAGGATGTGTAACTTTCTAAGTAATCACGAAATACCTCAACACACTAATTTCGCCTATATTTTAATATAGGAACGTTTTCAAAAACTCGGGTTTGAGTATAGAAAGTGTTTTAAATTATTATCATAACATCATCGCTACTGTCAGCTTTAGTTGCCCGGATACTTTTCTCGGCGCCCTGCCGTGGCTTTAAAAAATATTAGGCGAATTCTGTAAATGCCGCCCTACCCCGTTAAGAATACGTAACTACGATAATAACAATATTTTAAAATGTTCAAGAAATCAATAACAGCTTATACATAACCACATACAGTTATAAGAAATACCTAAAGCAATTATAATAGCTATACTGTTGGTTTCCGGATTGGAACCGCGTCGTTGTCGTAGCTTTGCCCGACGTTTCGTCCGCACTCTTATGGAACATCTTCAGGACCGGGCACTGACTGGGGATTTATTCATTATGGAGGGATTTATATAGGGCTTGTTTTGCGTCAAAGGAGTGGAAATGTTATGCGTCGATGAAGCGGAAATGTTATGGGTTGATGAAGCGGAAATGTTATGCATCAAAGAAGCGGAAATATGCATCGATGAAGCGTGGCGGTTGCTAGGAGGTTTACTTAGTTAGCATTTCCACGTGTGATGTAAGGGGTAACAATCTTTGCGAGTTAAATTGTTGGGATACTTGAAAATCTCTATTGATTCATGGATTTTTCTACTATAATAGTGAGGTTTGCGAGATAAGACGCAAGTGGAGTCAAATTGGATTTGATGGCCAGTTTCCAGTCTATTTTCAGCCAGTGCGGATCCGGCTACACGCAACAACCGTGTACAACGCTCGTGCTCAGTAAAGCGGAGAACACATATACGCTATCACGACCACGATCGCGGTAGTGTTGGCGATTGCGATCGTAGGAAGCAGGAAACACATACACGCGGTCGCGATATGCCATTTGCTCTAAAATGTTCTTCACGCGATCTGTTATAAATGCAACATGTTGCGTCTGTACGCGAATGAACGCTGCACAAATCGATTATATCGCCAACAGATCGCAACAAGTATGTGCTGCTTTAATTTCTTTCGTGTGATGCATCTGGTCCCCAACGCGATCGCTATCGCGATCGTAATCGTGATTGCGTATATGTGTTCCTCGCTTAACTCGAGTGGTGATTCATCGTTTTGTCTCACCGATGTACACACTACCACACGAAGATGGAAACCGGTAGACACCAGGGGCTTCCAGATGATTGTGATCTTTGATGGGAAAGTAGTCTGAGAGCTTGAAATTGGGTTTGAAGATGGTTTTTATGTTGTTCCTGAAGAGAATCTTGCTGATGCGATCGGTGACACCATGAATGTAGGGTAGATATGCCTGCTTATGGAAATTAGGGTTAGATGAGGGGAGTTACTGTGGAAGAGGGTTGGTGTAACGGTTAATGGTAGTTTGAATATCCTTCCTGGAATTGCGGATCAAAGTTTTAGTGACGTGGTTCAGTTCTTGAGGAAGCGAATTAGGTTCAGATACGGAAATGGCCTTTTGGATAAGAGAATTGACAACACCGCGTTTTTGGGCTGGGTGATGGTGTGCGAGGCCATTGAGATATTTATCCGTATGTGTGGGTTTTCGGTAAACGAAATGTCCCAGTGCACCGTCAGGACGCCGGTGTACGAGAACATCTAGGAAAGGAATAATAATAGCTATTTATTCAATAGGCACGATGGGTATAGATAGATGTGAAAAGCCACCTTTGCAACAAAGGTACAAAAAAGGACAATAAAACAAAATTTAACGAAATATAGATACAAATAATGAAACTAAAATTACAATTCAACTCTTCACACCTTCTGTTTTGCGAAGAAAATGTCCGCAATGTCTGCTTCAATTGAAAGAATTGCTAAATTTGAAACTTTTTCGTTACTCAGCGTTTTAACTAATTCCAGTTTGGAAAAACTTCTTTCAGCACGTGCTACGGTCACAGCTAAAGTAAACAAAATTCTTAAAGCGATCATTGTGTTCATCTAAATAATATATAAACTTCTAGTAGCTCCGCGGTCATTAATTACACTATACTCTTGGTTTCTGGGTTGAAACCACATCGTTGTCGTAGCTTCTGCTGACGTTTCATCCACACTCTTATGGAACATCTTCAGAGCTGTTACTGCACACTGACTGAAGATGTACCATAAGAATATGGACGAAATGACGGCAGAAGCTACGATAACGACGCGGTTCCAAGCCAGAAACCAAGAATATACTGGACATGTAAATTTGTTGTTTGTAAATGGTTCAACAATTCTAAAGGTGCCATTCTTTTCTACAGCATACTAGCCAAATCTTTTAATTCATCTTTCAATTGTGTACCATTAATATCACAATTGTCATTATCTTTAAGTGCTTAATAAAGCGAATTGCAACTATTTGTTAAGTCAACATCCGTTATATTTTTTTAATCGAAAATAATGTACAAAAATGGGAAATTTTTGTTGTGTTTCTGTAGTTCACTTCGATCAGAAAAAGTTGACTCCAAATTTATTTTCTTCGCGTCGGAAGTGTTCAGATCGAGCAATGAGTTAACTTCAAGTTTCTTGTGAAACACGGGGTTCTAACTACACTTCGTGAACGAGTGAGAAGACGAAGACCCGATTTGTGGAAGAGCAAATCCTGGATGCTCCACCAAGACAATGCGCCAGCTCATTCCGCCTTGTCTGTGAATGCGTTCTTTGCGAAATCCGGCATCACCGCGTTGGACCACCCATTGTACTCGTCCGACCTGGGCTCCTGTGATTTTTTTTTATTTCCTAAGTTAAAATCGGAGGGGACAAGATTTGACAGTGCGGAAGCGATGAAAGCGAAAGCGACGGAGGTTCTCAACAAGCTGACAGAAATGGAGTTCCAGCATTGCTTTCGACAGTGGAAAATTCGTATGGAGCGTTGTATGAATTGGCAAGGGGAATACATAGAAGGGGATAAACTTTGTAATGTAATTGGTGATCAATAAAATGTTTTGTAGCACCAGTCCGGTTACTTAATTGCCAAACCGCGTATAAGGTTATGAAGTATATAAAAACGAATTTCTGTATTTATTCGGCTTTTTTTTCGTTTATTGCTCCATACATTTTTAATGTAAGTACGAGGATTGTGCAGTAGGGGAAAGTGGGTGAATATCGATGGCCTAAGGCATTTCGCTAATAAAGTTTCATCATTTGGTTCCCCAAATTATATATTTTTCATATGTGTTAAACAAAAACCAAAGTGTTTAATGGTGCAACCTTGATGCTAATTTTTTTCGTTTCTAATGCACCATTAAACACTTTGGTCTATGTTTAACACATATGAAAAATATATAATTTGCGAAACTAAATGATGAAACATTATCAGCGAAATGCCTTGGGCGATCGATATTCACCCACTTTCCCCTACTGCACAATCCTCCTACTTACATTAAAAATTTATGGAGCAATAAAAGAAAAATAAAGCCGATTGAATACAGAAATTCGTTTTCCTTTGAAAGTAAAAATTTTGAGAGGTTATGTTGAAGAACCAGATTGTCCCTGATATTTTGTTTCATGTTAAGCACAGTAATTCGTGATAAAAAAATAGATAAAAATATCAATAAGGCACATATAGTGAAAGAAGGTAAAAGCTCATAGAATTAATACATCTTCCCACGTTTCTTTTCCGGAAATCCTTTGATTCGGTTCGCGTAATATTACCGAAGGTAGAGTAGAACACCTTTGTGTGTCCATCAGCAAATTTAATTTAACCTCGAAGCTAATTTCGACCTCAGAGTGCAATCCTCGTTCACAAGCAATTGGTTTCAAATCCAATAAGCCGTTGGCAGCAGTCGCCTTCTATACTACCAGCGCTGCCAACTGAAAAGAGAGGGATTGGTCGACCCTGTTGCTGCTGTTGCTGGTGCCGTTGTTGCCAACGGTTGGAAAGCGTAGGGAAGTCGTCGTCTTTCCAAACATCAACGGATAGGAAAGAGGGTGGTAGAAGGTAGCAAGCGACGGCTGTCTGAACGTTCATTTGTTCGTAGGTTCGCTCGATTCGCAACCTTCATTTACGAACGGTTAATACGAGGATTCAACAAGTGTTATCTTCATTGCGATGGCGCAATTCTAATAAAAACCAGCTAGGTGCGATTGTCTCGCTGTTGCACATCGCCTGTCTGAATCTTTCGTATCGTTCCATTTATTTATAAATTGGCAGTGAAGTGGTGGATTTATTTTGTCGTTTTCTTCGCATCGAACGACACGTGTCCTGTATCTGGAGAATCGGCCAGCTTTTCCGCGTTTCCACTGGATGCGGTGACGACCAGGACGATGATGATGACGGGTCTTGGAGTACGTGATAAAATTCCGAAAGTACGTGAGCTCGTTACCGGCGCAAGCTAACTCATATTTAAGTGGTTCTAATGTTATCGATTTTCGCGCGTAATTGTATCAATAGCGCGTGCTTGCTTCACCTGAACGACGCCGTGGTTCGTACGGACAGGGATGTCCTATTAGGCGATGAAAGAGGGAATTGCCTCCAATTCAGTTATGGAAGGAGCGTGCGCAAAATTAGCAGGGGATATTTGAAAGAAGCACCAGTAGAACTTATTTCGCATAGTTAAGGGTTTGCAGCGAATGAGAAAAGACAAATAAAAACTCTAAAACAACTCTTGCGTACTATAACGTCACATTCAGTAACTCAAGACGTGATATTGTTGACGAAGGAGTATTAATATTTGAGTTGTTGTTGGGGTATTTCCTTCGCTTGTTGGATTTAAGGATTCTTTAAATCCAGCAAATGAAGTAAATAGCTCATCCAACAAATGAAGTAAATAGCCCCAACAACAGCTCAAATGTTGTATTCAGTGTAGTCTTCAGTTCTCGTTGCACGCGATACAGGTTTGGCTTTTTAAATAAAACACCATGGATATTACTGCATTTTCAAATTGACCTCTAAATCATGTTAAGTTTCTTCAACATTCCTTAGACTCACCAAGCTTAATTTTTGAGATAATTACATATTTACGCGAAATGTCTACGTTTCTTTAGCGCCTGATATCTTGAACGTCTTACATGCTAGATTCGTTTTCAACATTGGGCCAAAACATTTCATCGGGTCATTTCATTTGACACATCATGGTATTAATTTGATCCAGGAGATCATCATGTGTCGACGCCGAGACCACAACCGCAATATCGCCCGTGAACATCGACACACAGCCGTCCATGAAAATGTTCCTGTACCCTATTGTAATGCGACCAGTTCACGACTTGTATTTGCTACTAAAATGTATTTCTGTTGTTTCTAGCGTACTTGCATACAAAAATATCTTTTTCGTACAGGTCTTGTAAAGCGAATACGTACAGCAAAAAATGTGGGCGTTACGCCGAGCGAGTAAGGGTATACATCCTGACGCGCGAGGAGAAAGCGCGACGGCGCGATTGACTGGTGATCTCCAATCGCTGAGAGGGAACGGGTGACACTATTTTTTGCTGTACGCATTCGCTTTACAAAATGTGTATAACAACTGTTGCTAAACCTCTAAAATAATTCAATTATGTGTTTTTCAGTAAATTTGAAAGGAAAAAAAGGAACATTTTAATTGATTTATAAAAAAACTGTTAAAAGCGACTTGTGTGGCTGAAACAAGCGGGACTGATCACGGAACTTTGGAATCCGCGACTGTCCCTCTGTTGATGTTATTATAGGTTCGTTCCAACACGCTTATAAAACCGTAAATTTACCATCCGGTATCTGTGCAGACCAACTACCAGGGCCGTGTCATGCGGAGGGATAACACGTGCAATTGCACGGGCGGCAAAGTTATGGGGCGGCAGGCGGCATGGACAAGAAAAAAATACATTGGTCCAAAAAGAAATAATGCAAAAATTAAAATATGACACAAAAAGAGTAAATAACATTCGTACCTTTTCAATTTTTTTACAGTAAAAAAGAATCAATCCCTAATTTCTTATTTAAACGAAATCGGGGAATTACAAAAAAATACCATCAAAGGCAGCTGCAAAATAGCATTTTTTGGGAAGCCCCGAAAGAAATAGGTCACGCCGTCAACGGTGTTGGAGCTTCTCTTTCGATCTCTGTCTTTTCTTTTCATTTTGCTTTAAACGATTCCCGTTCTCTGTTTTTAAAGGGAAAAGCTTTATTTCCGTGAAATACCTATATTGGTGGATAATATAAAAGCCTGCGACAATTTTTAAAATGTTTATGAGTTGTTGACCGTCGAGCGTAATATTTGGTCTGTTCGTGTTCGAAATTAATTCGTTAGAAAAGTCGATTTGGCGGTTGAATTTTGTGCTGTTCTAAATACTGATTGCAAAGTAAGTAGAAAGATTATGTTTTGCGTATATTTTAGAAAGTAACTGCTAATAGCACAGGCACACAAAAAAAGTCCAAGCCCAGAGGGCAAACCCCCCGTTCCCCAAGTATTTTGGGGGTTTCATTATCCAATTTTCCCCTAGCACCCCCTTACAACCCCCCTTGGGGTTTGAAATTCCACATTTGAAAAATATGTATATTATTAGGTTTCTTTGTGTGTTGAAACCGAATATCATGATAAAAACATTTCAACCACCCAACCACCCCCTTACAACGCCCAGTGGGGTTAAAATTTCACTTATGAAAATTTAAAATGTGTATATATTCTTGATACTTGGGGAAAGGGAGGTCTACCGTCTGAGCTTCGACTTTTTTTTTGTGTGCCCGTTTAATTCACTTTCTATATAATATACATAATATATTGTATTTATTGAACTTTTTTTTAATTTTACTAGATTAATACCGATTTTTACAATATGTCGGGAAATAATCCAAAGAAGGAATCAGGGGCGTTTTATCACAAGCAAAAAAGCATAAAACCAGAAGAAAAGGAGAAACTTAGGGGATCCTTGGATCGATATTTTAAAGCTTCTTGTGAATAAATGTAATCAACAAGCAATGAACAACAACCAAGTACATCCACTGCAAGATTCTCCGACTCAGATAGTTTGGATGGAGCAGATTCAATACCTGAAGAGCAACCTTTGGTCGAATTGGATGAAGACCACGAAGAAGAAAGCGATGATGCCGGTATTTCTGACACCGTCTCTCCTGAAACAAGGAAGAAACAGCATCGCATTTTGATTTCCATTTGACTGATCCGGTACGTGGCCGTCGGTTTCAAATAGTCGCGTTATTGATCTTTTAATTAAAAAAGGGCCTTTTCAACTGAAAGAATATAATTTTCCTCTTGATGATACACACACAGAAAATTTACAATAAATTTTTTTGGTGAGATTTTGTCAAATGGGGAAAAAGTTCAACGAAACTGGTTAGTTTATTCCTCTAATCTAAATGCTGCTTTTTGCTTATGTTGCAAGATTTTTAGTACTAAGAATAGAGAAATTAAATTAATAAATGGTGGATACTCAGATTGGCGGCATGCAGCTGTATATTTTTCAGATCATGATCGTAGTTCCTTTCACGTTGAGTGTATTAAAAAATGGTGCGATCTAAAATTGAGGCTTACGAAAACTTGTACAATAGACAAGGAAGTTCAAACTTTCTATGAACTCGAGAGAAAAAGGTGGAGAGCTATTATAGAAAGAATGATAGCTGTTACTCTTTATTTGGCTGGACAGTGTCTAGCTTTTCGGGGAGAAAGTTCACAACTCTTTGTACCAAATAATGGAAACTTTTTGAAACCTGTAGAAATGTTATCAAAATTTGATCCTATCATTGCTGAACATATAAAAAATGTGCAAAAATCAAAAACCGATAAGACTTATATACCTTCTTATTTAGGACACACAATTCAAAATGAAATTATTACAATGCTTTCCGAAGATACACTAAAACATTTAATTTCAAGTTTGAAAAAATCTAAGTATTACTCAATTATTTTAAACTGCACGCCTGATATCGGTCATGTTGAACAAATTAGTGTTATAGCAAGATTCGTTTATATTTTTGAAAAAAAAACGGAAATTAGGGAGCATTGTTTAGGTTTCTATCCATGTAAAGATAGTACTGGCAAAGGGTTATGTGATTTCGTTTTAACAGAACTTTTCCCAAAATTTGATTTGAACATTCAGGATTTACGTGGTCAAGGATACGATAATGGATCCAATATGAAGTGAAAGCACTCTGGTTTGCAAACAAGAATTTTAAACATAAATTCAAGGGTCATGTTTATACCATGCTTGGCGCACACTTTAAAGTTAATAGTAAATGACGCTGCTAAAATAAATAACGAAATTGTGTCTTTTTTTGATATAGTTCAACAACTGTATGTATTTTTTTCATCTTCAGTTGCTAGGTGGGCAATTAAAAAAAAAACACGTACCAGTATTAACTCTTAAACCTTTAAGCGAGTTAATGCTATTAGACCCTTAATTTCAAATTACGAAAATATTTGCGACAGCCTTACTGAAATTACACAAGACGAAACTAAGGATGTTAATACGAAAAACATGGTTCAGTCACTTTTAGAAAAAATCACGGTTTTTAATTTTATCTGCTCAATGGTGATTTGGTATAATCTTCTGTATAAAGTTAATGTTCTAAGCAAAATGTGTCAAAACCAGAAAATCAATATAGGTGAGTGTCTTACGGTTTCGAACAATTTAATTAACTATATCACTAAAATTTCGAGCTATTTATTAAAGAGGCAAAGGTATTAGCGGAAAAAGTAATTAGAATTTCCTCTTGTTCGTCAGAAAAAAGTTCCAATGCAATATTCTTACGAGTCAGAAGATCCTATCGCAAATGCTATGCAGAATTTTAAAATCAATTTTTACTTTAGACACAACAATGCAATCAATTAAAGAGAGGTTTTCTATTATGGAAGAATGCAATAATCTTTTTAAATTTTTATATGAGTTTGATGGGATGGAACAAACCGTGTTAAAAAAATCTTGCATAGATCTCGATAATTTTTTACAACACTCTGAAAACGGTAATCTCCAGGAAGATGTTGACGGAGACGAATTTTACAATGAAATATTATCTCTCAAAGAAATTATCCCCAGTTTTGGAAAACCACAAGACATTCTAGAGTACATAATAAAAAGCGATATTGTTTCTTGTTTTTCCAATTTAGCTGTTGCACTCAGAATTTATTTAACTTTACCGGTAACCGTCGCATCAAGTGAAAGGAGCTTTAGCAAACTTCGAATTATAAAAAATTATTTGGGATCCACCATGTCCCAAGAGAGGCTGACAAATCTTGTGATGATTGCAATAGAGCAAGACATTTGCTAAAATCATGATTTGAGTCAAATTATCGATAATTTTGCGTCAAAAAAAACAAGACGGGTTTTGTTGTAGATTAATCAAATTTATCATCAATCAACCACAACATATTTTTGTAATGTTGTTTGTTTCTTTTATTGTTTTATATTTTTTTATTTTGTTGACTTTTGTTCCATGTAGTATTAAATGTACGTAAGAGTTAATTAATTACATTAATTTATAAAATTCACATATTATAAATAAATAAATTGAAATTATTTGCTTGTATTAATCTAGTACCTACCTATATTTAGTACCTACAATAATTGTAGAATCAAATAGACGTCATGAAATAAAAATAGCAAGCAAATTTTGTAAACATCTTAAAATAGGGGGCGGAAAATTTGCTTTTTGCACGGGGCGGCAAAAGAGTTAGGAACGGCCTTGTCAACTACGTTATGTACCGTACCTGGAACGATAATAATAGTGTTCCAAATTAACTTTGTATCGTATCAGTTACTGTACTCGTGCATTTACATCGTCCAGTTAGTTACTGTACGTCGTATCAAGCAAGAACTGTTTGTATTGACATGTGCAATGTGTATTTACACCCAGTGGCGTAACTACCAAATTTGGGCCCCCACGCAAGATCTTTCAAAGATTTATTTATCATAACAGGAGTAAAAACATAGAAGATCGGAAGGCCCTTTAGACCCCCTTGCGTCTAGGGCCCCTACGGATTGCGTGGGCTTGCGTGGGTGTAGCTACGCCACTGTTTGCACCAATAGAAAACATTCATACTGCATGTTACATCCTTGCCTATCATTCTCTTTCTCAATATTGATATAGAATCGGTTTCAAAAAGCATTCCGACATATATGACACCATTTAGTAATTCACAAACGATATCTGACGCACGCGCAATAATCGATGTGTGAACTGATACTCGTACCGTACAGAAATTGGTGGTTGGAACAAACCTTATATTTCCATCTAGCCAGTTATCGTTTAAAATCCATATTTAATTTGTCTCTTCGCACAAGCATCTTTCCGTCTGTCTGGAAATTGTCAAGAGCTTGCCCGGTTTTCAAGACAGGCAATGTTAATGATGTGCGTAATTATAGGCCCATATCTATACTATGCAACTTTTCTAAAGTATATGAGTACTGTATAATCATATTAGTACCCATATTTTCAGATGTATTTCAGATAGCCAGCATGGTTTCCTACCTAAGAGATCGACAATAACAAACCCGTTTTGTGTTACTCAGTTTGTTTCCAGCATTCTGGATGAACACGGTCAAGTAGATGGCATTTACTTGGATTTTGCTAAAGCATTTGATCGACTTGACCATGCAGTTCTACTTACAAAGTTGTCGGCTTTGGATTTTTCTGACTCCTTAGTTTGCTTGCTTAATTCCTATCTGGACAGACGGCAGCTATTTGTTTTTGTTTTTGTTTTTGCCTTTTGTTGACGATTTAAGTCGACTCCTGAGTTGTAAGTGCCTCCTTTTTGCGGACGACGTCAAATTATTTTCGTCCATTCTTTCCTTGCGCGATACTATACGTCTTCAAGAAGATTTTAATTTAGTGTACGAATGGTGTATAGCAAATAGATTAGGTCTTAACATATCCAAGTGTAATGTAATGTCTTATACACGTGAAAAATCTCAAATTGTGTATGATTACCACCTTGAGAGTACACCCTTGAACCGTCCACCTACGATCACTGATCTAGGCGTAATTTTCGACCCTAAATTGTCATTTGGTGCACATATTGCAGGGGTTGTTTCGGGTGCCAATAAAATGTTGGGCTTTGTGTTGCGTACCTGTAAACGGTTTAATCGTGTAACAACTATGTCTACGTTGTTTGGTAGTCTTGTCAGGTCGCGTTTTGGAGTATGCGGCGTTAATTTGGAACCCGATTTATTTTGTTTATAAAACACTGCTTGAAAATGTCCAAAGAAGATTTTTAAAATATATCTATTTTCGTACACAGAAAGCTTATCCTGAACGTGGTTACCCGCAGGAGCAGTTAGTAACTATGTTTAATATGCAATCCTTAGCTACCAAACGCCCTGTGCATGGTTTAAAGCTCCTATTTAGTGTTATTCATGGGAATATTCACTGTCCTCAAATTCTGGGGAGTTTACTGTTTTTGGTGCCTAGGCAATCTAGTCGATATCCCTTAACTTTTTATATCTCTACTCCGCGATCAAATATACTAAGTCCCCACTAAGATTTATTTGTGAAACGTATAATTGTATCAGCTCAGCTTGTGATATATTTTGTTGCAGTTTGAATAATTTGATTCAAACCTTTCTCCAGCGCAGTACTGAGTAGTTAATTTTTTCGCATTTTTGATTAGCCTCAAATAGCACGCACTATTACTTATTACTTTTTGTTTATTTGTATGATCTATGTGTAGCATTGTCCTTAATTTGGTTAATACTGTTGGACAATAAACCATTATTATTATTATTATTAAAGTAGCACAAACAGAAATGTATTTCGTATAAAACAATACGATACAATTGCCAACCGAAATGACTTTTTCCAGAAAAGTCTTTACCATGGTTATTCAAACTTATTAACATAGTAACTTATATTTGTGTATGAAAAAAAAAACATAATTTACGTTGTATCGATTAGAAAAGGTGGTCAACCTCACATGTTTGCTTACATGGCGTACCGTAATAATAATAATTCTTGTTTTTACGGCGCATGTTCATTTTTCCACCTTTTTCCATTACCTACACGTTTTACACGCGGCGACCTTTTATAGACCATCGTGTAATGAAATATCATAAAAATCCGCTAATAAAAGCGCGGCGTATCGTGGAACGTCCGCTCTCTTTAGTTTATATGTTTTCCGTATCCGTCGTATGTACCACACACGTTCGAGGATGTTTCATTAGGTTCGAAATGACAAATCGGGTTTGGATGCTTTTACGATTTTTAGCGCTGACCTTTGCTTATAAAAGCCCATGTACGTACAACACTCCATCAATCCTTTTGCAGTTTTCTATCTTTTAAAAAGTTTTACGATCGGAGCAGAACTTAAATTGCGCAATGCCTTATGTAGAGAATCGAGTGTTGGGTAGCTTAAAATTTAAAATTTACATAGAAGTGCTTAAAATACTCTCCAGAAACTAAAATAAGGGAAATGACAACATTACCGGGAACAATTTAAAACAACTAGAGTAGAAAGTAGAAAGATATTGAAAACCTGTTACTAGTAAAACAATAATTACATCAGTAATATCTCTTGCATTACTCTTAGTGTGTTAGTGCATACGAGACGGTTATATAAAATAAGAACAATGTTCCTTTTATACCCATCTAAAAGGTTTTTCATTAAGAAACTCGTATTTTGTTTGTAAAATAAAACACAGGTTCCCTAATAAATTTAAGATTATTTTGATTGCGATGTAAAGTACATTCAATACTATTATTTACGGAATACAACATTAGTCAAATGTCCTCCTCGGAAGCGCGCGTAGGAATGAATCCACTGAATCTAATTTTCCATGACCTTATCACATATATCGGGCGGAATATTGAAGATGACACGTTTAATCCTAGTCTGTATGTCGTGTAAGGTTGCTGGCTCGTGCGTGTAAACTAACGACTTAACATAACCTCACAAGAACACGCCTAGGGGTGTTGAGTCACACTAGCAAGAAGGATAATTGACTGGATCATTTCCGTAAATTATTGACTCATCAAACCTCTGCTACAATAGCTGAATTGTTTCATGGGCAGTATGGCATGTGGCATCGTCTTCCTAAATGCCGTCCAGGTCCAGAGCATTCAATTCGGGCAAAAAAAAAATCAGTCAACATTAAGCGATAACGATTTCCATCCACAGTAACGGAGTTACCAACATCGTCAACAAAAAAGTAAGGATCAATGACTCCCCCAGCATGAAATGCGCTCCAGGCAGTCAGATTAAGAGAATGAAATACTTTTTCATACATTGCTTCTGGCAGATTTTCAGACCAGATTACTTATTTTCAAAATCGTTAAGCCAGAAGATGATTTTATGAAATACACTAATTACATAAATTACACAATACACTAATTATTATTATTGGACCCATATTTTTCGAAGGTAGGTTAAAAATATTAAATGTCTGAAATGTATTAACTTTATAGTACCAGCATGTTACTTTTTATGTAATAATTGAAATCTCGTAAAAGTTTCGCTACTTTTAGGAATACTAAATGCTGTGCAATATCGAATGGAAATTTTAACACCATTTATAAATATGTTACATGATGACCAACTACAGGAAGATCATTTTCAACAAGATGGAGCTCGTACACACACTACCAATGAAAACACAGCTTTTCTAAGGGGATTCTTTGAAGATCGTACAATTAGTTTAAATACAGAGATGATATCGCCACCACGGTCTTGCGATCTGACACCATATGATTTATTTTTATGGTCATACTTAAAAAAAAACCATTTTTAAAATCCCCGTTGTTGATTGTCACGACTTACAACAAAGGATTATAAACAAGATCGAAGAGATTAATAACACACCTTGGATTGTTCGAAATGCTATTGATTCCGTTAAAAGGAGAATTGTGCTCTGTAGAGAAATAGGTGGTAGACACATACATCTTATTTGATAAATATTTTTCTCCAGCAAAGATCTTTTTTTTTATTCCTATTGATGTAGATATAGTTTTAAAGTATTTAATACGAGTACATATCCTAACCTACATTCTATCTGCCATGGAATGAAATTAGTTCAAATCAGCTGTTGATTTAAAATTAATATAATTAAGTTAAGACATGAGTGATTTATCTCATGGCCAATTGAGGAGAACTATTTTTTGGTTCACACGTTATAATTAGAAAGCGTCGCAGGGGCACAAAGTAGCAAATACTGGTATTTTAAGTGGCAAATCTTTAATGAAAATTATAAACAATTAAAGTTAATTAGCCTCAAAGCAAAAGCTTCACAAATAATTCATCATGAATAATTAGTAAATAAATATGCAATAAAACCGCTTCTAATTTCGAAATTCCATGGAACATTCTCGAATACTACCTATTTACTAATAATCTGCCGAAGATTAAACTTCACCACCGCGCCGTGGCATTATGCGGATTATCAGCGAAGCAACAGCGGCCGGGGAACGCTCGTTTATAGAAATAATTCGGGAATAACTTATTTTCCAGAGTAAACACAGTTAAAAGAAGTGTATCAGCAGGATCTTATTTATTTAACTTGTTTATGTTTGTCTACTGGGGAGTACTCTTCTATATCGTCGTCGGTCTGTGGGAGAGGAACCAGCGATACGAATCTTTTTATACCCTTAGCAGCCCGAATCCGATCTAGAGAAAATCTTTTTATTACGAACCGGCATCACGGAAATGTTCTTAGGTTGGCGTATAGCTGTACCGCGTCCAGCTCAACGTTCATGTGTACGACTTTGAAAAGGTGGGTCGTATTTTAAGGCGCTTTGCGATAAAATTAATTAAAAAACATGGCGCGTTGAAGCGTTTTAAGGTAGTTAGGTACTTATCTGCATATATAGGATTAAAATTTTGCGCCGTATTACCCGTTTTACGACCGTTACGGTCCTCTGTCACGGTACACACGTTTAAAATTAACATTGCGTTACAGATAGAACTTTATTGTAATTATAAAGATTGGTTTTTACTTTACTTGCCCATTAAAGCTAGAATATATTAACTATATAATTAAAATATTGTTTCCTGCTTTCTATTGTTCAGCGATAATTATTACAAAAATGCCATCTAAAGTTATAATATTAAAATAATAGTTCATTTGATAGCTATTTAATAAAATTGAACATTTAATTCCCTAGCGAAATGCCTTTGTAACTAAACAATTATGAAAACGCTGTCATATGTCAAATGTAAAGCAATACCGAGGTTGCCAGTTTTTTTCTAAAATTTCAAAGGACAACAAGGGACTTTATTCAAACGAGAACCAAAAAAGTACTAAAATTGATTTAAATACGTAGTTTATTATTAATTTTTTGAAATATCAAACATATGATATAAAATGAAACAAAAAATAATGTTCCTCATGTACAAAACATTCGCTGGCGATTTTAATATTGATTGTGCTTCCAATGATATTAAGTACATAATGCTAATTGATACATTACACTCTTTTGGCTTATCACAAAAGGTCTTTAACCCGACTAGAGTTACTTCTACAACTAGCTCAACTATTGACAATATCTTCACCAATTTTAGCTTTAATCTGACTTGTGAAGTAAACGATACTTCCTTCTCCGATCATAAATTAATTTTGCTCTTTTCCAATATTATCAACTGTTCAACAAGTAACAAAGTATTACGAGTATCGTAGACTGTACAATTCGTTTAATAAGTTTTTTCAAGTTATTTAATGAGTCTTGGAATTACATTTATCAAGCAGATGATTTTAATTATAAATTTGTAGCTTTTTTTAATATTCTTTATTACTATTTTGATATATCTTTTGGATACAATAGATGTATCACCAACAAAAACAAAAACTGGGTAAATGAAGATGTGAAGAAATCTAGCTTATTGCTTAAAGACCTATTCCTCCTACAAAAATTTTACCCGGTCTTGAAGCCCATCTACAAAGAACGTAAAATTCAGTACGAGGAGTTAATGCGATTTTCTAAACAAAATTTTTCGATGCTCAAATTCTAAAACATGATAAAAGCCGCACCACATGGAATATCTTTAAAAAATTACAAAATAAATCTGATCCTCTTCAACATAATATGAAATTAGCTGTTACGGTGCACCAATGATTCTATAATTGTTCTATTGTAGCAGACACGTTTAATAGATACTTTCAAGAACCCCAATCACTACCTCTTGTTTTATTCCCAATATTTCAATCCCCAACAATCACATTAAGCAAGTTTCACATTTAATGTACTTACTTCCTTACTCAGAGTCTGAAATAATTAGAATTTTCGATAAAATTAAAAATAAATTCACATTTTGGTGGTTCTAATGGTATTCTGCATCTGCAGGAATTCAAGTATGAACTTGTAACGCCTGTAGTTTATCTAATTAATGAATCTTTTGATCAGGTACTTTTTCCGAAGTCTCTTAAGATCATATCTATAAAACCTGTTTCCAAAAAGGGAGATAACAACATCTCAAATTTCAGACCTATTGCACTTTCCTCGTCCCTTTCGAAGCTATTTGAATACGCTTATGCTCAATCGCATAGATGGTTTTATAAATAAATACGATACTTTGTCCTCTTCTCAATAAGGCTTCCGGGCTGGCAAATCCACAATCACCGCTCTATTAGATATTCATAACAACATACATCCCAGCGTTGAGAGTAGGTTATGCCCGATGGGTATTCTACGCGATCTAACTAAAGCCTTCGATTGTGTTCAACACAATTTGTTGTTATACAAGCTTAACTGTTTGGAATTTAGGGGAAATGTGGCTAATTGGATCATTTCTTATCTCTCTAATAGAATACAACTTGTTGAAGTTGATGTAGGTAACAAATTTTAACAAGAAACAAAATATCTCTTTTACCAAGCAACATTGGTGTAGTGCAGGGATCCGTTGTTGGACCAATTTTATTTTCATTATTTATTGACGACATCGTTGATTTTCTCGGAGACTACAGAGTAGTGTATTATGCGGACGACACAACTGTACTGGGCGCTAGCAATGAGCAGGATGTTCAGAGTGTTGCAAATAATATGTTACATCGAATGTGCAGCTGGTGTTATGCAAATGGACTCTCCTTAAATTTTGAAAAAATTAAGTACGTTCTATTTCACACTATTCAAAAGAAAATTAATTCCAATCCAAATTTACAGATTTCAAGCAACATTATTAATCGTTCTAGTTCAGCTAAGTTGTTGGAAGTAACTCTAACTTCGTCGCTGAAATGGGATCTACGTTGACAATATTTAACTTCAAAACTGAACATAATAATATTAAAATTAAGTCATTTAAAACAATCTTTGAGCATTGACTCTTTAAGAATTGTTTATTTCTCGGAATTTCAATCTCGACTACTATATGGAATTCTTCTCTGGGGACCTAGTTCTTTTACCAATGAAGTTTTCCTCAAGCAGAAAGCTGCAGTGAGATGTATTGCTGGTATCAGTCAACTAACATCTTGATATTTGAATTATATATTCTTGAAGCTGTAGAAATGTATAATTAGATAGACACAATAGTTTTTTGTAAAATGCGACTTTCACTAAGAAATCACTGCCTGAACGCAAATCAGAGATAAGTTAGAATGTGACTCAAAACAATTGATCACCGATAGTGAAAGTGATGAAAGTTGGCACTATATCGTTACAAAAGCTGCTAGATTTGCATAATTAGAAAAATAAGTAAATATATAAATTTTTACAAAAAAAAGTAAGGAACGTACAGCTGAAGAATAAAGTTTCGAAACAATTCGAAAACCACGCGCAGCTTTGAAGGGCGACTCTGTTACGAGGGTACGTCACCTTGAGCAGTCCATTATCGGGTAATAAATCGGTGGGACGAACGACGAAATATTACTTACGTCTTCGTCTATCGTCTTCAAGGTGACGTTCCCTCGTAACAGGGTCGCCCTCTAAAGCTGCGCGTGTTTTTCGAAGCGTTTTGATACTTTATTTCGTAGTTGTACATTGAACTTTGTCTTAGCAGTGTTAAAAGTAACTACAAATTCGCTGTGAAATCAAATCGAGGCACTTGGCTATAGAAGAAGTAACATTTAATTTATAATAGCTTTTTGTAAGATTCTTATAACAAATAAAAGTAATTTTTGGTTACTCGGAACGGAGGTTTTGTTGGGATAGAGTTAGTCTAATAGTACATTTCATCTCTGATATCATTAATTGGGCACGAACAACACATTACTGCTCCTTAAATGGTCTTTAACCTTCACAAACGAGCCACAATTATTTCGGAACACAGTCATCAATTCAATACAGAAATCTGAAGAAACTAGTTCGATCACTGACGCTTATAGAGGAAATGGTTTGCGGGAAATTATTCCATGGGTAAATGAAAGTAAATCTTCTTAATGAGTTTGGTATAAATAAAATATTGACTTCGTACCGCATCAATTGACTAAAATGGCGTTCATATAGAGTGGTGCGAAATTAGTGCAAGCATTGATGTGTTGTGCAAAAGTTTGCACAAACCAAATTGGTACGACCGTTCACATAGCGGTGAAGTGCGGAATTAAGAATTAGTGTAGTGGAAAACTATACCCACGTCAAACTTTGCTGCTACCACGACGCGGCACCATTTGTTTTGAATTGATACGTCTTGATTACTGCAGAAACTGTTAATAAAATATAATGTTTCTGCCTAATTCTGCGCATCAAAAAAATATTAATATCAACAGACAAATTTAGGTTACGTTATGACTTACGACCAAGCAAGTCATTGCTGTCAGTTGTCAAATTCGTGCGAAATATTGTACTAATTTCGCTCCAATTCTTACTATAATCTTGAATTACCCTACAAGAACGCAGCCTTAGACCTAAGCTTAGTATGTGCGCTAGAGCACTGCACGGGCTAGGAAAAGCCTGGCCCGCCCGATTCGAGCGGGCCTGGTCTCTTTTCATTCCGAACTGGACCGGGCCGGACCTAAAATTGTACGGGCCTAACGGGCCGAGAGTGTTTTATTAAATACATCGAATGGATAAAACCTATGCAGTAAATGCTGTTTAGTTTTTACGCTATAATTTGCAATAACAATTTTAATATACGCAATGTTATTTCCAGATAATGTTTACTAATCAGCTTCGTGCTACAGGTTATATATATAACGAAATTTAGACAATATAATTTATTAGTAACAAATATATTGTTACATTCAATATTTATTTCGAAAATATCAGCCGTCAGTCTCAAACGTATAGGGTATTCAGGATAGCCACTCGATAGTAATGAAAATCCCTCTGGCGAAAGCTATTCTTCGAAAGCCACAATAACCCCTCCAGGCCACCTGGCCTTGGAGCGGGGGTTCTACAAAATTAATTTAAGTCCAGACAACGACAAACGTGGAGAAACGTCCTCTTTAGTTCATCTTCTTATTTTCGTAACTTTTCAAAACTAATGTAAAATTCTTCTAAAACAAACAACAGGGTAAATTCAAAGATATTTCTAACATTAATTCATATACTAAATATGTTCCGTTAAAGTATCTTCATTTACGTCGGGAAGTTTTTGTAATTTCAGGTTTGTCGTGAGGGTTTTCTAGCATAGAGTCGTCTAGTGGAGTAATCTAGTAGTGTTACCACATTCATTCTCTCATGCTACTTCTAAAAATAACTTCATTTATCAAAAATTCCTCGTTAGATTATATTTGGGTAGATATCATCAAGATTTGATGTGGAAAGAAACAATCGCCATCGCGATTAAGAGAAAGGAGAATAGGGACGCCAATAAATTAATCAATCCTGGTTAAACTTTCTTTGAGTTAACTAGTATTTTGGTTGCGGTCCCAATCTAAAGTGTTTGATATATAAATTAGAAAGTAAATTCAAGGTAGATGAAAAGGTTCGATGTTAGAAAGGCAGATTTCCTGTAAATGTCATAAGGAACATAGTGTTTAAATGACATTTTCTTAAAATCAAGGTTAGTTTGCATTTTGTAATTCTTAATATTCGTTAATTTCCATTTATTGTCTTCAAAATTCATAAATAATTGCCTCAAGAGTATCAAAGAATACCCCCGAATAACACAAACGAGTTAAAAATTTAATTAACTTACAAAATTCCAATTTTTTAATAATTTCCATGAGAAAAAAACATTTCAAATTTGGCGCCCAACGTGGGGCACAAAATTTAAGATGTTTTAACATACTCTACATAATGTAGTAATTAAAAAATGTTTAGAAATAGACGGTGCAGATATAATTACCTAAACAGGCTAAAATAATTTAGACGGGCCAAACGGGCCGAAATTTGCTAACGGGCGGACCTTGTGCCGAGGTAATGAACGCAACGGGCAGGTACACTCCATACTGTAACGGGGCATAGGCGGGTCGGGCCGTGCAAAATATGCCCGTGCTCTAATGTGTTCCAAGTAGACAGTTAAGAATTATATCTTTCTGTTTTATACTTCTGTTTAATTAAAATGTTAATATTTGTCTATCCATTTAATTCGTAAAATACAATTTCCAATATTGTAATAATTTATAGACGATTTCTGCTGCTGAGAAATATACTGTGTGCATCTACATGGTACCACAAACAATCTTCTAGCACGATAATACGGATGATAGACGTCATTGGTGTAAAATTAAAACATTTAACCGCGTCGGATGGAATACGGCAAAGCCTTAAATCAAGACGAGAAGGAGGTAGGTGGAAGAAGATATTTATTTTTGGTTACGCAGATCGATGCTCCGAACAAATTGAGTTTCTAGGGCGTTTGGATAGGAGCGAATCTCCAGTAGGGGATAAGAAGATCATTACTACGCGCGATTTATTGCATCGTCGGTGCTTCCGAAGGGCAAAGCCATCGTAAAGATCGTATTTTGACGTCAATGGCGTTTAAAAATATATACTAATAATCTTTTCTATGTATTGGCACTTGGAAGCGACTAGGTATAAGAATTCAATTAGGAAGATATACTTAAATGTATGAGATAGTCAATAAATATATACACTGACTCAAAAAAGTCTCCATACACCTGTCACCATTTTGATTTGAGTGCTTAAAAAAACAGTGCAATCCTATTTATTGCAGAAAATTGTTGGTGAACAGTATATTAGAATACAAATGAACAAGATAACATAAAAAGATAATGTTTTATTGTACCAGTAACACTACATTAAAAAAGATAACAAAAGTAGGTACAATTCCAATCTCAAAAAAAAACCTCATACACTTAGCAAATCCGGAATTATTATTAGAATAGTAACTCCATTTACAAAGTTTAGTAACTTGTTGATCCACCCTTTGTTTTTATAACTGCTAATATGCGTCTCTTCATACTTTCAACTAATTTGTTCGTTACTGTGGAATCAATGGAGTTCCATTCTTGTTGTAAGGCGATTTGTAGCTGCTCCTTGTTGCGGATCATGTTTCCTTATTCTTCGTTCCAGTTCATCCCATAGGTGCTCTACAGGATTCATGTCCGGCGATTGTGGAGGTGTATGAAGCTGCTTTCCCACATTAAATATCAACCATTCCTTGACCCGTTGAGCGGTGTGCTTGAGATCATTATCTTGCTGGAAGACAAATAACCGTCCAAGACCGAATCTTTAGGCACTAGTTTGCAAATTTTCTCTCAGTACGTCCATGTATACATATTAGTTCATTATGCCGTCAATAAATTTTAAATTACCAACGCCTGCAGCACTCACACCCCCATACAAAAACTTTTCCTCAACCAAATTTTACAGTCGCGCACAAATTTTTAGTTTTCAGTTCTTCTGGCCCAAAAATGGCCATCTGACCCTAAAATGTTATACATATAACATTTTTGGGTCGGATGGCCGTACAATGGTGTGGCGAAAGAGAAATGAAGAACTGAAAACTAAAAATTTGTGCGCGACTGTAAAATTTGGTGGAGGAAAAGCTTTAGTGTGGAGGTGTATGACTGCTGCAGGCGTTGGTAATTTAAAATTTATTGACGGTATAATGAACCAATACCCGTTAACATAATAATTTAATTGTTATGGAAACACTCAAGTGAGTTTGAACCAAATCTATACCTGGAATTCGATAATGTTTGCTGCTTCAGATATTTCCATCAGGAAACTGGTCTACAATAACGAAGAAATCTTTAGAGATTCGAGGTTCAAAAGTTAAATTTAGGTAAAATTTTGAGACAATCCTCTGAGGAAGAAGCGATAAAAATTACGAATTTACGTAATTACGTAATTCATACACTGAACAAAGAAGTTCCGGTACGGATAAGCTGCAATTTAATTACCGGTTATTCCTTCCTAAATTTTAGTCTTCACATGAAATTTTCGGTGAAAAGTAAATTCCAATGTGAAAGTTTAAATACGGTGTAACAATCTGACGTTGTACTTTTAGGGTGATCTTAAAATTTACTTAATAAAATTGCGTATTTCTGACGTGAAATTCAATGTAACATTATATGGTATACAGTTTAATTTAAATTGGAAAACTGAAAATTCCTCTATAGATTTACTTACCTACATGATATTTACTGCTCATTATTGTAACCTCACACAAATTTTGCTTTAGATTTGTTAGTGAAACTAACAATTTCACCCGTTTAACTGCCAACTCGATGTAACGTTTCCGCAACAAGTTTAGACTGTAGCTGTGCAATTTGGTTGACGTTTTAGCAAAATCAAATCAAATGTTCCAAATACTTTAAGACCTCACTGTTTAATTTACACGTACCTATATATTGAGTTTCTTTATTCAGGGTAAATTCCTTGTTGCAGTTCCTACTGAAACTTTCTCGCCAATTGTAGTCACAAATATTGCACAGTGAAACTCGAGATTCGGCAAAAACAATTCAATTATATGAAATTGCAGAAAATTAGGTTAGATTGTTTTGTCATAAACTAGTCAATTTTATTCTTACACTCGGCGGCTTTACTAGATGGCGCTAGGGTTGCATATGTTTCTGCTTCCAAAAACCAATCAAATAAACGGATATGCCGACTAAGTGGCTATTCAATTATTGATTATGCATACTGCACTGTACCTATGTATGTATACAGGGTCGTGATAAAAAAACATATTAGCCTTTCATACGAAATACCGTTTACTTGATCAAGAATCGCTCAGACCCGTCAATTTTAGTTTCTTGAAATGCATTTTTTTTTTAGAAGAAATACAGGGTTTATGCCATAAATTCCACGACTTTAATCCTAACAGTAACCCGCGATAAGAAATTTGTGAAACTTCCCTTCCATAGAGTATCAAAACGTATTAGTAAAGTCTTTAAGGGACAAGAGACGAACGTATGTTTTAATTCGCGAAATACACTCAAAAACCTTCATGGCAATCCAAAAGATAAACCAGACATGAGAGAAAGGTCGGGAATTTACAAAATTGTATGTGGCGATTGTGATAAAACCTGTATTGGTCAAACGAAACGATCGATAGGTACTAGATTCAATGAACACATCAGGTGTTACAGGTACGGGAAGATAGAAGCATCAAATGTAGCATAAAACATAAAATTGATTAAAATCGTGATTTCGCTGCTTGAACTGGACGCATATGAGACTATTTACATAAATAAAAATGCAAACCTAATCAATAAAGAGAAGAAACCTTTTCACTTTTCCTGCCATTGCGATTTATTACGGTAAAGAGGTGATTTGTGATTGTGCTATAACAAGAAACGTCGATCCTTTCGTATATTCCGCATGTCCAGTAATTAGTTGAGGGGTATAGGCGGAAAGAACACAAATTTGACGGATAGGAAGGACATACCGTTGTGTCACTCGATTTTTATTTTTATTAGGGTGGGATAGCCACATGTCTTGCGTTTCGTGGTAACAATACCTTTTTCCGCCTTTTCTTCTTATTTTAACTTGCTTTTTGGTGTAAGGGGCAAAAGTAGGTATTTATATGTTTTTTCTTGAAGAGTAGGGATAGGGCGGGTTCGTTAGAATCAATATATGTTCTCTCACATCAATCGGTGCGCGGCTGAAGATGAAGACCCACGTGCCTTCGAAACGGCCTTTCCGAGTTAATTAATTTGTGTTGTGCGGAGTGTGCCGAGAATATTGTTGTTTTCAGTTTGCTTAATAAAAATCTTTGTATATTTTTATATTTTTAGATTCTATAATTCTAGATATTTTTTGTAAAACATGCCCTATACCAACCTTCAACGATTTTCGACATATTAACACATCTAAATTTTTGAAAACAAAATAGTCAAACAACAAAGTAATGATAAAAACTAATTTGTAAGATGTTAAAAATGTGCTTCGCCATCTGTCCTGCAAGTAGCTCAATCGGTTTAAAAATTCCTGTTGTACATTTTGTAGTGCTTTTGAAGAAATTCCTCGTTTGATTCGCCGAATGGCCTTTTTAAGCGTATCTACCGACTTGGGTTTAGACCTATAAACTAAATTTTTACGTGGCCCCGCAAAAAAAGTCTGGGAGTTGACATCGGGCGATCTGGGTGGTCATTCTATTATTCCTCGTTCACCTATCCATCGCCACTGCACAATGCGGAGGAACACCATCCTAAGATTGAACTTGGTAATCCAGGATTCGTTATCATCTGGAAAGCTGGAACTAGATCATTTTGAAGGAAATTTAGGTATCTTTCTACAGAGAAGCTTTCTTCAAAGAAAAATGGTCCGGTTATTCAATTTTCAATAATGCCCAGACAAACACGACCTTTTTCATTATATTAGTGGTGATTTTCTTCCAGCCAGTGAGGATTTTCCTCCGTCCAGTACCCATAATTTTGTCTATCGTCGTGACCATTTAAAGAAAAAAATAGCGTCATCAGAAAAACAAATTTTGAAGAAATCTTGCATTATCTGCTGCTTCAAACATTATTTCGCAAAATTGATCCCGCCTGTCGTAGGATCATCTCTCTATAACTCTTAGGCAAATTGTGTCTTATAGGGATGCCACTTTTCTTCTTTTTTTTAATTTTGTTATAAAGGTTTTGTGAATATCGTTGTCACGTACAATTTGGGTGCTAGAGGATTTTCCCGTAGTGACAATAATGTTTAATTTTATCTCTTCGGGCATACCAGAACGACCACTTTCAACACTATCTTTAACAGTACGAATAGTTCTCCACTTCATTGTTACCCTCGACCCTGTCGATTGACTAATAGACGGGCAATTTGAGTACCTATCATTGTATATTACAGACTTTCTTCGCAACACAACATAATCAAAATTTCTATGGGTTCATCTTCAGCGGGGCGCATTTTGGATGTGATAACATTACAACAACATTTAAAATTAAACACTAATTTATTGACATTTATCTGACATTAACTGGTTGGTAAATTCAAAATTAAAAATATTTTGGACGACAATAAATACAGGTAAATCAGTTACAATATTTTAAGAACTTAGATCTTAATATTTCGAAAACCGTTGAAGATCGATATAGGGCATTATTTATGAAATGTCCAGAATTAATTGTAGAATTTAAAAACGTAAAAATATCTAATGTTTCACAAAAAAATTGAAGTGTGTATAGCTTTTTTTTTCTTAAAAAGTGCATTTTAAGAAAATAAAATTGATGGATCCTAACGATTCTTGATCAAGTAGACGGTATTCCGTACAAAAGACTGATCCGGTTCTTTATCATAACCCGGTATATGAGAGAAACAAAGAACAATCTTAAAGGTTTTAAATATGAGCTTTGACTTATCAAAAATCAAGTGGTAAATGCATCAAATTCTACATTTGAAAAACTATGCAGCACAATGTAATATAATTGATTTCTTATATTTTGATCAAAGAATGTAGTTTACAGAATTTGTTTTCATCGGTTCTCATCGATCATTATTTGTTTTAATAATCTATGCATGAAGTAAATGACGTCTATCATGTTTCTTTAATATATTTTTTTACTGAATCCGTCTTGTGTAAATTGATGTTTATTAGTATTAAGATATGACCAATAGAGGATTTGTGAATATTCTCCTAAACTTCAATGGTTTAGGAGTACTTCTCTCAATAAATTAATTTGTTTATATAATAAGCATATACAACTGTAATATATTAAAAGCCTTTTGTTACATTATACTGTTTTAATATTATTTTCATTAGGTTTGGAGTACCAACCATTTGAACTAAAGGTGCTCCATCGATTGGATTATATGAATTGCTGATCATTAGAGCAACGCAACTGCGCTGAAAGCCAGTGGCGGACGCATAAAAGTTTACACAAAATAAATTAAATGTGATACGTGCTCAAACACTTACCGTTTTAAGAGTCCACCGTGAAATCACAAAGTGGATAATGTCTATTTAATATTTGTAACATTAGATACGTTTCCAAAGTTGTTTCGGCAAAGTGAGTGCGGCGCGAGGAAAAAATGTGTTTATATGCAGAGAACGAACGTTCTACATCTAGTGACGTTATATTTGCGTAAGTAAAATAATCTTTCAAATAATTTAACGGTTCTGTTGACGCACCTCCACAAATTTGTCTTAATGTGCCAAAATCAGAGTCTTTATTTAAAACACTTTCAAACCTTTCTAAAACACAAACATTTCTTGCGTTTTCTATCGCGCATAGCTGTGCGTGAACATGTTGCACTATTTGCGAAGATTCCACTAACGGCACCGAAGAATTTTGTAGTTTTTCTATCGCATCCGCTAGTCCCACGTAATTGTTCTGAATAATTTCCAAATTTGTTTTAACTTGACTATCCTGAAATTTCAAGCGGCTTACCTTGACAGCCGCAGCTTCCTTTAGATCGAATTCTAAAATCACGTTCTTTATATTCTCAAAATATTTAAGATAATAAAATGCTGCCTCTAACCATGTTCCCCAACGAGTAAGAATAGGTTGTGGTGGTTCAGGAATACCGGGGCATAGTCTATGAAATTCCCGAATACGTTTTGGGGATTTTACAAACACAGCTTTTGTATGTGCTATTAGAGCGTCTACCTCGGGAGAACATTTTCTGATAGTACTGAGAGTATGAATTTTACATGTAGTATGAAACAAGTTAGCATAATGTTTTTTAAAAGATCGACCTACAGCAAGCATGTTTGCAGCACCATCACTCATAAACATCAACAGTTGATGTGTTGAAAGTTCAAACTTTTCCAATGTATTTAACACCAACATTGAAATTACTTCGGCAGTGCATTGTTGTATTCGTCTGGAAGCTAGTAAAATTGAGGGTGACGGTCGATGTGGTTCCATTGTGCGTACAATTACATTAACCACAGAATGTTTTTTACGATCTGTTGTTTCGTCCACACATAACCACAGTTTTTTATCTTGCAACTCCGATTTAATTCTTTTCTCGACATGCTCACGAGCAGACGGCACAACTCTCTGTAATGTTCTCTCACTTGATAACTTAAAGTCCGAATATTCATTCCAAAACGAGACGTATGCTTTCTTTCTTAGTAATTGAAATGGTAAATTACATGCAATAAACACATAAATTAAATTTAAATTTGTCATAATCTCGTGTGGATTTTTTTTTTGAAACATGCCCTGCACTATTTACACAGACAATCACTTTTCGACCAACACGTTAAATCTATTTTGCACACTACACATTGAATTTTAGCGCCATCACACTTTAAAGCAGGCATTTCTGCAATAAATTCTGTTATTGTGTCTAACTTTGGTCGTTTTCGCGGCGTAGGAAACATTTTCAAAACAAACGTAGAACTACGATATAGTATACGACAGCGTAGATGTATACACAACAGATCGGTTTTCGAGTCGCGGTTATACTGACGCTTATACGGAATTGTTCCGGCCGTGTTTATTTTGTGTAAACTTTTATGCGTCAGCTACTGGCTTTCAGCGCAGTTTGCGTTGCTCTACTGATTATTGAAGTACATGGAAATTTTCCTTAATTCACAGTCAACGTAATACCTTGACTAATAGGTACCTCCCATAAAAATTAGTTAAAACATGCCACAACCTTGAAATGAATTCGTTACACGTATAGCATTTGTATATCTCATCTAAGTACAACGCAATAAGTCCGAATAGTTCCTTGTTACGGAAGGAATGATACATAGGTGTGCTTCTCACGACTTCTCTTCTAGCCTCCTTCGATAATAACGTCTTTACTGTGGGAAATTGTTCTCTTTAGCTCGACTAACTATGAGTATAAATAGAAAAGTAGTTACGGATTCAGAACGTATTGCCGGTCGCGTAACCACTTCCTTTAAGAAAGACTTAACATCGCGAGAACGGAATATAATTAGAGGCTAGAGAAGATTAAAAAAATTGAAATAGTGAATATATATGAAATTTACCTATTTTCGATCTATTTGACCACGTACAAAATAAATGAATTAAAATAAATTACGTATTGTACAATATGTTAATTTTTGAATTATTTATGTTGGTTACAACTACATCCGCCATTTGACATATTTGACAATAATGATAAAATAAATTTCTATTTGAAGGGGCTAATGTGGTAATCTAAGTCAATTATATATATATATATAAATATATATATAAATTATATATAAAGCTACCAGAATAAAAAAATTATTTCCTAGTAAAAGTAAAAGGAAAATGTAGCAAACAACTGTAGTAAATGCCAAAAGTGGTCTCCGTCATTTTGAATGGCTTTGGGGGTTCGTGTATTGTGTGTTAGATCAGGAGAACGTGTAGGAAAATCTACTACACGGTTTTCAAAATATTCATGTAAGAGGTTCACTTTTGTAGTGCTTTATGAGCTGTAGCATTGTCTCGTTCCCTTAGTTCGATATCATGTATGAATTAGACAGAGAATACGTTTCAATCTACGCGTAAAATGAACTTATTCTAAAGTTAGGTTAATAATGTGTAGAATCCGTTCAAATCCATTCTTAAAATCAGAGCATACAGACTATAACGCCGGTGCTGAAGACGCCCCCTATACACGTGAAATCAGAGATATTACGGAAAGAAACTGAAAAAGACATATTGCGCCATTCTTTAGTACTACCAATAAACATATAATTAAATAACATAATTCGCAAATACCATCAATAATAAACGTACCTATTCCTGTAGTTGTAATACTTGCAACCGTTAAATTTGTCCATACAGACAGCTTTGAAAGGACTGATATTTAAACGAAAAGCAACAGAACTGAACGACTACGGAATGCACAAATCCATTATAATTCAGTGAAAACTACAGACAAACGTATAAAACTGAACAGGAACACGGCATGAACTTGGCGAATGACACTTGCAACCACAGTTACTATGGGTACAAACATCCAAACATGTTTCAAAGTTCGAAACCCTAGTTACAAATCAATTATGAAAGAGATAGATACAGGTTAGTTGCGGTATGTTTACGAGAGGGCCAAAAATAGTTTTCTCATTGGATTCTCCAGACTCCCTACCCGCTGATTTGAATTATCAAAATTGTCAATAAATGTCAAACTTAATTTGAAGTTTCAATCTTGAATTTAACTGTCAGATCTAGTTGTAACCAACATAAAGGGCAATTGAAAAAAAACATGGCCCTCTCGATTACGTTTGTTTTATTATCATATTATATTTCGAAAAGTAAATATTATCCGTGTGTAAACTACTTCAAACCGGTATATTTAAGAAAGATGAAGAGTTATTTAGGAATCGGCAATAATAATCAGTTGCGTATCTGTAGTTACATTAGCGACTATTATTATTACGTAAGTTGCACAAACACGTACGAGGTGATAATTACTAGTAGTTAGATAAAACCCAACAATGGTCGGAGATATTTCACAGGTGATGGGTTCGCCTTACCTAACACGCAGCACTTGGAATAATCATCATTTCTGGTTCTCCTTATTACCGTTAAGCACTCGCTGATATTCTCTCAAAAATTGTATTCCCTTTTCTAGCAATCTATATAAACCAGGCATATTTGAAGATTACGTAAATAATCTAAAAACCAAACAATTTAATATTATGATATTGTTATACTCTACAAGACAAATCTGTTCTACTGTACTGCCCGTAAAAAATATTACAATTTAATGTATTTCATGTATCAAGCCAGTAGAATAGTTATAAGAGTTCTGAGCCAAAACCCCATAAGATTTAACATAGGGGTCTAAATTTACTTTTTATCCCCACCACTCCTACCCCGGCCATGTCACATGACCCATGACGTCATAGGCCCCGCCCCTTTGGCGGGAAATTTGAAGCGTGCATCAAGCGTGCCAAGGTGGGCTGGGTGATTCGATTTTAACGTCAAAACGGCCGTAGCTCTTACGGGGGTGAGATACCGCTCAGGGTTGAGGATGACTCAGTGCGCGCGAGTAGTACAGGTTTTTGCCAACGGGTACTGGTGTGAGTTAGCCACTATCGCTCCTTGACGGAGTTGTTGCGCAATATTGTGAAATATTACTGCATATCACGGCATTATTTCACGTAATTTACTGTGAAGACTTTTAATACCTATCGTATAGGATACCACAGAGCTGTCGTTATAAAAGTATACAGACATCTCTACGTCTCCATATTCGTCAGCCCATAAGGTCAATTTTAAATGTCGCAATTTGTGCCATCCATTAATGTTCATGAAATGTACCAGATGGCGTTATTTCCAACTGTATGAGCTTTTCTCAATTATCTCCAAAAATTCAAATGTAACAATATGCTTTTCTCATGTGTTTGAAGAGTTTTGACATACTAAAGTGCTGGCGAAAACCGCGTTGTGATATCTTTTTCCTTTTTCCAGTTATTACGACGTCTAAAACAACGCTGAATGCTTTTTCAAACAAGTCCACGTTTCTTTAGTTCACAGACAAAACGTCTTTAACCAAACTGGTGCGCAATTAACTAAGCTTTTTAACGGAGCATTTAAAATTATAGTTAATCCTGGAACTTTTACCAGCTAATTTAAAATTTACCGCTGATCATAGCAACTGCGTCAATTAGCGGTCATACTTGAAATTTAAAAATATTTTCATTAAATTTCCCTTTATCATTATAGTTATGAAAAAAAATTTCCCTTTCACTGTAGCTATTGTAGTTTGCAAGATATCGCCGGTTCCCACTCTTAGTAGGACACGCTGTATATTCTTACAATTTACGTAATAGTGAAATTCTGAATAAAGGAATTAACTTTAAAATATCTACGACATATAGACTGAAAATAAGGGATTATAGAATCATTGTATTCTGCTAAAAAATCCTAGTGTTTAAAATAAAAAGAAACTGAAATGTTTGAAGTAAAAAGACACAGACCGAGAAAGTAAAGAACTGTTTGTGACTACTTAAATCTTACAATCTAAAATAGGAAACCAAATATTTCAAATAACTGTATCGTTTACCCAATAAAAACAATAACTAGAACTATTATTCTAAATAAATAGCAAAGAAGAATTCCTATTATACACAAAACTAGAATTTCTAAAGAATGACATATAAATAAATTAAATCAAATGCTCAAAAGTTTTCCCGATTTTTTGTTGACAGTATCCTAGGCGATAGTAAGGTTTCTGTCGTGCATTTGAAAGCATGTCGGTGGTATTATGCCGTTGCGGAAGTGATATTTTTTAAGAAGTTCGTCTAAGTTTCAAATCGAACCGCACATCAACGAAGTTCGAAGGTCACTGAACTGAATCATCATGGGTTTCCAAATAATTTTAAACTTCTACTACCGATATTTTAAATGATTTTTAATATATGTTTAATCCGAGCCTCTAAAGGGCATAAGGAATACGGAGAAGAAGAAGAAGAATATTTGTTTTAAAATTAATTTCAAAACACTTATTCTGTTTCTTTATTTACCCGTCTTCACAGGAATACCGATCCAAGGACTATTTTAATAGTTTTTGGTATTGATGATCGAACGTGAGGTTATAAACGACATTATGGATGTTTTTGACAAAGATTGTTATTAAAAAGTAAATTGTTGAAAATAAGTTGTAACTTTGATTATTCTTTATAAGTTGATTTTAATGGATTCTTTTTCGTTTTTCTCTGAGAACAACGAATTAATAATACAGATTATCAGGATGCCAAAATTAGAAGAATAAAAGATTATCCAAATTCTAAAAATATAAAGTGAAATTTTCATATTAATTAAAAATTCAAATTATAATTATGTAAATAATACTTCACCCTGATATCTTACTACAATGTATTTTAAATGACATGACCAAACACTTTTCTAATACTTATATTTAACCTCAAGAACTTCTTAAATAGCTTAAAGTTCCATTTTTATAATTTCTTACTCTAATAGAATTATTTTCTCGTCTTTTACATCACTGTTATGGCAGCCTTTTTTTTTATTAGGAAAATGTATTTAGTTACTTTTTATTATAAATTTCAAGCTTAATTGCGTGATTCTGTTTTTTTCTTATCATTTATCTTTCTCTTCTATTCTCACAAAGAACAATTAACTTGAAACTTGGTTGTATCACATTATTTTTAATTTCAATGAAGATGATAGTTGGATAAGTCTAGGCCGACAAGCAGGCAGTATAATAGCTTAAGAAATTATAATTTTAATTCGTGTATGTACATACAGTTACTCCCATAAGTATTTGGACAGGCTCTATATACACTCAATTGTTTATGTAAAAAATATATGGTTTCGCATAATTATCTTGAATTATAATAATTTTGTAGATTATATTTTACTCTTTAGGAAACGCGTATTAAATATTTAAGAAATAATTGCATGTGCCCTGGAAAAATAATAGAAAAAGATAATAACAGCGGCGAACGCTCATAAGTATTTGGGCAAAGTATTAATTCATAATAGAATGTGCAGTAAATCTCCTACACTCGCATTAGGTGGGTACTCCCACGTTTACTGTAAATATCTCTGCTCATATCAATACTTACTACAGTCTCTAGAACAACAACAGTGTTTCAAAATGAAAGGTTAAGAAACTACTGTTTCAGAGCACGAAATAATAATAAACCTGCACAGGAAGGGGAAAACCTGCCGCGAAATAGCCGAATTAGTGAAGAGGAGCCATTCAACTGTGGGTTGTATTATAAAAAAATTAAAAACCGAGAATATAATTGAAAATAAACCGAGATCTGGACGTCCACGTAAGCTATGCGAAAGGGACGAAGCGCAAATTGTGCGGATAACAAAGAAAGATCCATTTATGAGTGATCCTAAAATAGTGGTAGACATAAAAGAAACACTTAACAAATCTGTAGGTTGTGAAACGGTACGAAGGGCCTTAAGGAGACATAATTTCCATGGACGAGTTGCTAGGAAGAAACCCTATGTCAGTAAGGTAAATCGTCAAAAGCGTTTAAAGTTCGCAGAGGAATGTGTAAAATACCCTCCTGACTTCTGGAATTGTATCATTTTCTTGGACGAAACAAAAATAAATCTTTTTGGGGCGATGGTCAAGTTAAAGTGTGGCGACAACCGTGTACAGTGCTAAACAAAGAAAATCTTCGTGCCACAGTGAAGCATGGGGGTGGATTGGTGATGGTTTGGGGGTGTATGGCGGCGAATGGTGTAGGTTCGTTACATGTAATAGATGGTATTATGAACAAATTTACATATTTAAAAATTCTACAACAAAATATGCATCAAAATGCTGAAAAATTGGGTATAAGAGACAATTACATTTTCCAGCATAACAACGACCCCAAAGACACGGCGTTCGTTGTTCGACAATGGTTGTTGTTCAATACTCGTAAATGTTTAAATACACCCCTACAATCATCGGACCTCAATCCCATTGAGCATTTGTGAGGTGAATTAGAATCTAGAATATGTAAACATACGATTTCAAAGACACAAGACTTAATAGACGCTTTAAACCAAGAATGGAACCAAATTAGTCCTGAATTTACAAGTAAATTAGTGGAGTCAATGCCAAATAGACTAAAATGTGTTATACAATCTAAGGGGTACCCAACTAAATACTAAATTAAAGAAATCCTTCTTATTCTTTGTGTCCCTGTATTTTGTCCAAATACTTTTGAGTATATGAATATGTGCAATTTATGTTTTAATTTTTTTTATGTATATACTTTACAAGAATTTCAGCTTTTAATTTATATTTTCTGAAGATTAGTCTAATAGTACATCATATCTACATTATTTGAGCAAAAAAATATCGAAATACACTTAAATAAAACAATACCAATGTTTTTTTTACCCTATCCAAATAGTTATGGGAGTAACTGTATGTATACAAAAGAAAATTTATAGAAACAAATCTATTTATCTTTTCAATATACACTTACAAGTAGTTTATTCGCAATTTGCTTGTTAGAAATTAAGAAAAAGTAAAGTATATTAACAGCTGTATATAAATAAAATAAGTTAAAAATATTATTTTTTCTAAGTATATTATAACCGACATATTAGCATAATTACAGATAATGTTTACTCTTCTTATCATTGATGACCACTTGTTTGTGTGACATATTAAATTTTATCAAATAACTTCTCTAATACTTGACCTATTTTTAGTCAGCGAATATTAAAACGATTACCACCTCACAAGTTCTAAACTAATTTGAAAAAGAAGACATCACACACACAATTTCCTATTCACATATTATAGTACGTAACGCTTATGAAGTTTAATTTCATTGACATTGATTCACTACAACACATTTCGTCAGGTAACTACAAAAAAGAAGCAGAACGAAATAAAAAATGAAAATATTAAGGAAAATAAATGAATTAAGCCTGCCAATCGTTAAAGGTGAACGTTCATTCCATTCTTCCTCTTTCTGATCAATATTTACATAGGCAATAGGCGAGAGAACGCGGGGGAGAAAGCGATATAACGGCTGATTGTTAGTCCGCAGCGCGTGCCTTCCTAAAAGGGCAAACTGTTGCTCCGACCGATGGGTACTACGCGACGCGATGCCTTACCTATACAGCCGCAGGCAAAAATATATACATATATAAAAGAAACGGGAAATATTATTGTACTAACACGAAATTGGATATATTTTGGTACTTCCCTCAAGAATAGTGATATAAACGAAATGCATGTAGTGGTAATCACTAAGGTTCGACAAACGAGTGCAACGTCAAAGGCGTATCGCGTAAAAGTAGGTACGTGAGATACAGTATTATTAAAAAATAATATATTCTTACCTTTTATTGACGTCCTGATGTCCACTGCGACAACCAGGTCGTCAATAAAAGGTAACAATATATATTTTTTTAATAATACTGTAGTATCTCACGTACCTACTTTTGCGCGATACGTCTCTGACGTTGCACTCGTTTATCGAACCTTAGTAATCATTATATGGAAGAAATTATTTTTGGACAAGAAATAAACCTCCATTTCTTTGTAATAAATATAAATCAAAAACTACTGCCTTTTTACAGTCGTTTGGAAACTTTCGGAAATTTATTCCTTTTACAGTTGTTTGGAAATTTCAGAGAATTATTGGAAAAACAATCACGGCCAAGATAACGCATAACATTTGATTGTCTACACTGAAAAACCCATTCAGTTGAGGCAACCAAATTATAGTTGATCCCACTAATATCTTTGAATATGGACAAAGAAATGTTGTTTTAATCAAATATCATGTTGATTCAAACAAAATAGTAGGATTAACAAAATAGATAGTTGACCCAAGCAAACTTAATTTAATAAAATCAATTTAGTTATTTCAACTATTTTAAGTAAGAATACTATGAGATTCGGCAACGTAAAATAGCGACAACAAATACTGTCATTGTAAAAAATAGATTACCAAAGGAGGGGATCTAGAAACTAACGCGTGCATCTAAGAAGGAACACAATAAGCAGGCGCAATGCTAGACTATGCTTTCGAACAGTGACTGGTGAATTTTAGAGATGTGAAGATAATGAATTATCAACCAGAGATCATCAGAGAGGCGATGTTGATAAAAAACACCATAATTTCAATCAAATATGTATCCTCTAAGGAAGAACTGAAAACTGAATAACAAAAGCCAAAATGAAAAATTCTTAGTTTATTCCTAAGATGAATCGAATAAAGTTTCTCTATATTGTATTCTCCAAGTTATGTGCCTATAACCTAATTTACCGCTTGGTATATGTTCAGAAAGTGTTGTTTACCTTTCTAAGAAGATCCTAATATTCGTAGCAAAAGTTTAGTAGACCCCGTTAAATATTGCAGTGAATATTGTTTGGTTCTCTCTTCACTATGAGTTAGTGGATGCAACACTGTATATACCCTGCGTTCACAATGAGACAACCCTTGTTTGTGAAAACCGCTCCAACACGTCGATTCACATTTTTCAATAGCCACATTTTCGCCTATACTACAGTGTAACTTCACTTAATTTCTCGGAAAGCCGGAAAAATAGAAGCTGAGAAAGGGCAAGGAAAAGATTCAAATAAAAACGGAAGCAAAATGCCCAATAATACGAGACGTGCTTTTAAAGTAAGTACCGTTTTCAAATAAAACAAAAAAAAAACAAGTAAACTTTTCTTAACAATTTTATTTTTACATGAAAGCCTCTACCTTATTCTATTTTTCTACATAATTTCCACCAACATATTGAAGCTTTTATCGTATCGTACAATCAGCTTTACAATTCCATCGCCATGGAAGTCTGCCGCCTGTTTAACTGGAAACTTGAGGAAACTCATCAGATAACGATGAAATCGTAAAGCGTCTGTTCTCTTTCACTTTTTCGTCAACTTTCTGAACCAAATCTTCAGTAATGACAGAAGGTCGCCCACTTCGTTCCTCTTCATGGACATTCGCGCGGCCATCTTTAAAAGCTCTCACCCATTTCCGTACCATTCCATCACTTATAATGTTTTCTGCATACACTTCACAAGTCTGACGATGAATGTCGGCCGATTTAATGCCTTTAACGCTAAGAAAACGAATCACAGCGCGTATTTCATAGTCGGCAGGATTCTCGATCAGCGGAGACATTTTAAATAGTGACAAACAAACGTAAACACGGTCGAATATTTCTGTAATGGCGTCTGTGGCTTATCAACAGATGTAGGTACACAGCGCGCAAGCGTAGAAAGCCGCCGCAGCGCTCACGGTAGCAGAATTTCAAAACGGTACTTACTTTCAAAACACGCCTCGTAAAACAGAAAATGTTGTCAAGAACTAGAGACGTTTCCTGCTCTTGTTGTGAAGAACTCGATCTTTTGACGTAATTTGTGACGTATCTGCTCCACCACGATAACGTATCGTTACATACAGCAGCTCACACGATCCAATATTTGGTTGAAAAAATATAAAGTAGTAGAACACCTGATTTGGGGTTTGGATTAAACAACATTTTTGAACCAAGAGATTTTCGTTTGAGGAAGAAATAGATCAGTATTTTGCAAGTATTCCAAAAGAAGATTGTTTGGCGGCCTTTAAGAAACGAAAGGAGAGAATGATCAAATGTATTATTGCTGAATATACTACTAAATAAAATATACTACTATATACTACTAAATAAAATTCTAAAATATATTAAGTGTATATGTTAGTAGTCCTGCCAATATTCTGAAATCTTCTTTGTTGAGCAACAGTATTATCCTTATTATCCCTGGCGGATGTTTTTACTAGACTTTTTCCTAACATGTTTTTCCACCATGACACTTTTCTTTTTCTTGATTAATCTCCCATCATTTCATTTAACGCTAGTTGGCTGTTTTGCAGATACAACATCGGTTACGTTCAGTAAACCTCATACTCACTGCTGTCATTCTTATATCCTTTTGATTATAAAATGCCCTTAAACGGGACTGATGGTGCAGTGTCCCGTAGTTTTTCTTACTCTAAATTTGGCGATGTATTTTAAGACGCTCCATGGGCACAACTCATGGCCGACCGATGCTTCCTGTAATAGGCGAAAGCTGTTGGGGAATGTAAAGGGATGGGTTACTATTATTATTATTATTATTATTATTATTATTATTATCATCAAAAAATTTGTATTCAGAATTCGCATTTAGATGTGTTCTCAAAATACGGGAAATGTTCGTGAAAATAGCTACAGCGTTTCCATCAAAACGCATTAAATACGGAGTAAAGTTATTAAGGATTCTACTATGCTGGTAAATTATTGCTGAACAGTAAGAAGAGGGGTTATAAATTATTCCTTTTTAAGGAAGCCAGGATTTTAACCGTCCATTACACAGTAATTCATAAATGCTCTTTCAAGAGTAGTTTAATTTGTAGACCAGCTTTGCTTTACTTTCTTTTCTTTTGGCAACTTCCCCCACTCTCCCTACAGATTGTATCGGTTAGATTTTGCGCAGACTTGTAAATGCTTTTAAATCTTGCACCACTATACACGTATAACATTGATTCAAATTAAAATTATCTCTCTTTCCGGCAGTTACGTGATTACCATCGTTTCACCCGCGGAACCGTTAACAGCTTCGACCGCACATAAAATAACAAACTGTTGATTCAGGCGAAAGCAAAGCGCTCGCGATCACGAAATACACGAAAATGCAGATCACGTACCGGTGGGGTAGTAGCGCGCAACAGTTTGCGTGTGTGTTGTTACGCCGCAGTGTATTAGTTCCTGCGGCAAAAGGACGTGAAACAACTGTCTAGTTCCTTTTTCTATCGTACGGGATTGTCCATTCGATGGAAGAGGTCCACTACTGAACGCTCTAGGGTCTCTAAATTTCTTATGTAGGTACACCTTTTCCCTGTATAATAGACTATGCTTTCCAACCTCTCTCTAACATTCTAGGATCGGAGTGTTTTATTTATAACGACTCCAAAGATAAATTGTTCCCGGAAAGCGCGTTAAATTTTCATTCTACCGGGGAACTGGAAGCAGTAGCTCGGCCACGAAACACATACAAGTCCTTAGACGTATGTATTTCTTCTCATCTACTCACCTTAACGTTGCTTGCGGATGGGATAAATTACTTAAAAAATAATTTACAGGTTTTTAGCAAAGAGAAGAGAAAAACGAAAAAAATATCCCTAAGCTACCGAGTTGGAATAGAAGATAGAAACGAATTCAGGTGAAATACGACGAAGGCATTATTTTCAATTTCTACGTCTGCGACGCGTCAAATTTATAGACTTACGACCTTCGTCGTGACCCGTGGAAAAATAGATGCGGCCCTGGGAGAAATTAATAATGAAAAATTACACGCCCGTCCTATGTTACATTCAGAAAGCGTTAGGCATGATCCGAAAGCCCCCACGGGCGTTTGTTATTTCAGTTGTGGCGTTTATAATAGTTTTACGAAAGTAATATTTAAAACAAAAACACTCAGGAAGAACTGAGTTGCAGAAGAAGAAGGAAAAGATAATAAAAAGTTTGTAAAATTACATGAAATAAAGATTTATGTCATGGTATTAACAAACAGAAGAACTTTTTCAAAAAGAATGTGGTATCGTAAGCAAATGAAAGTAAACAAGCTATTTTAGCTGCATAAATTTTACTAGTTAGGATTTGAAATTTTCTAACTAATGTCATTAACGTTATGATAAAATGTCTTTAATAATAAGTTACGTATGACAGCCACGTATGACTGAAGCATAGAGGATGTGAACAATCTCTCTCATTGAAAACGGATGAGCCCCAAAAACGGTAGCAAATAATTTGGGAGTTGGTAAAAGTGCCATATTTAAACGTAAAAGAAAGTGGGATGAAACGCATATCGTTGCTTATATACATGGTAGTGGCAGACAAAGGGTAGGGCTCAGTAAGATCATTAATTAATATACATTCTAGCAAACGGCCCCTTCAACACTGCTCGATATGCCGTTCAAAAAAATTTTACGAATAACATTATTAATCAAGAAGATGTCAAGAAGTGTAGTTTTCACTCGTCTCATCAGGTGAGTGTTCGTGTATACAGACCTCCAAACAATAGATGCATTGAGCGTTACGTTAAACGTTCTTTTAACAGTGGTTATCTTTCTATGACTGTATAAGACTGGATTAGTTTGGAAGGACCCGGTGTATGTTGGCAATTGGGAGAGAGATTCACTAGTGCCTACTGTTATGATATATTAAATAATATTATGTTACCATCTGTAACACAAATACATGGTAACAATTATAGTTATATTCCCCCATGACAACTCCCCAATCTGTACTGCTGGTGTTATTCGGGAATAGTTTGTCAATAACAGTATATATTTATTACCTTGGCCAGCCAGAGATGTTGACTAGAATCCATTTGGAACCGTTTGGAGCATATTAGTTAATAAAAAAAATTATGCAAACCATTGTAGACCTAATAACAGAGCAACATTAGCTTCGTCAAAAGTGTTAGTTAAAAAAGATTCGTTTAAAGAACCAAGATAAATTAAAATAAACATTAGTCAATGTCGTTTACTTTCAGTTGTTAACCATAGTAAGTATCTGAAACAGTGCCACAGTTTTAGAGTATCCGTTTATAGTAAGTATCAACCAAGCGCTAAAAAAAATGGTTTGTATTTTAGCAGATCCGATCTCGCTACATATCCCTTTTAGAAAACCTTTCAAATCATTCATAATATTAAAGCACATTACCCTAAATTCGATTATAACTTATATAAGAACTCCTTAAAAACTTCCTTCCCTTTCCACCGGCAATTCCCGAGAGATGATAAAACTTTTTAGTGCTACCATTTCGCGATAAATCAAGAAGATAAAGCACCGAATAACAATTCCCATACACTTCGCGTATTACGCAATTTACATAAAAAATATCGAGACAATCCATACGCCCATTCTTTCAAGAGAAAAAAAAAACCATCATAAAGCAACACGTGAGAGAAAAGAAAAAACTTGAAGGAGAACATAAAATATTAGAGGGAAGTGCGTGCGTCGCGTCGCGAGCGCCGCGTCTCCTTTTTGACGTAATTGGATTGCCTATAAAATATTTTCTATATGACTTCTGCACGATTTGTGACACAAACTGTTGCTTGTGCTCCCTCTACGTGATCTGCATGGATGAGGGGTTGTTTGTATGGTTTACTCGGTCGGTGTTGGCGTGAGCGATCGTTGCCGACATCGCCGAGTTCACTTCGGCGCTATATACAAAGGTGTATCAAATATAAACGGGACTCGTCTTTTCAAAAATTCTAACTTTATTTAACTAAGCTTACAAATATATATTATTTTTCTACATACTCTCCCGCTCTAGAAATACATTTTTCCCATCGGATTGGGAGCTTTTTTATTCCATCATCGTAAAAACTCTTCGGACGTTCGTGTAGCCATTAGAGCACAAACGCTTCCACCGCTTCGTTGTCGTCGAAACGCTGGCCTCCAAACGCTCCGTTGAGGGGTCCAAAAAGATGGAAATCACAAGGTGACAAGTTTGGACTGTAGGGTGGATGTTCCAGAGTCTCCCATCCTAGTGCATCCATTTTTTGCATCGTGGCGTTAGCCACATGAGGCCCGGCGTTGTCATGCAGAAGAATGACACTTCTGGCCGATGGCTTCTTCCTTTTCCTTCGAAATAAAAAAAATCAACGTGAAAACCACCTTGCCACTGTTGCCATTACCTTTCCGGCTGACAACCGCGTCTTTGCCTTCACCGGTGCCCTCTCGCCGCTCTTTCTCCACTCCATACTCGTCTGTTTCGACTCGGGCGTGTAGTGATGCACCCAAGTTTCGTCACAGGTAACGATGCGATTCAAAAAGGCCTCACCCTCTTGCTGGTATCGATTGAAGAGTCGCTGCGAAACCTCCAATCGGTATCGCTTGTGATCTTCCGATAAAAGACGTGGAACCCATCTAGCGGCCACTTTGCGAAATCCCAAGTCATCTGTCACGATCCGTTGGATACTCCCGTAACTGGCGTTTACTTCCGCAACGATTTCGAAGAGAGTTATGCGCCGACAGCGCCGATTTCGGACCGCCTCGATGTTGGCCTCGGTCACACTTGTCCTTGGGCGGCGATCATGGCTCTCGTTATCGACCTTTTCACGCCCACCAGAAAATTTTTGGTGCCATCCAAACGCACGGGTTCTTGACAGGGTGTTGTCCCCGCCGCCGCTCCACGGAGACATGCACTTCTTTCTCACTCATTGTTTCTTATGATACTAAAGGGAGCCGAGAGAGTTGCGGTCGGTTCTCCCCTCTTCCTAACGGTACAGGCTACCTGCGCATCAAGCCCTTCCAGGTCTAGAAGCCCTCCAGAATTTTTAAGAAAATCGGTCCCGTTTATATTTGATACACCCTCGTAGATACAGGCGAGTTCATAAAACTTGAACTCACCTGTTGAGGTATTGCTACACACTGGAAAACTGATGTATTTGAATCGACTAAATTAATTTTATTAAAGCAAATTTGCTTGAAGCAAGTATTTGTTTTGTTGCTCCAACCATATCAAACAATTTGTGTGTTGAATGAAACATTATCTTAACTTTATTGCTATTAAATTCTGTGTGTTTCATATTTTTATTTCTCGTTCTCGTTATTATTTTTTCTTTATTTGTCCCTGTTCTGTCAATTGTTTACTTTATTGAATTCTGTTGTATCTAATTTGTAGTTATGGTAAGATGGTTTAAATTTATTAACGTTGGGCGTGGACTGCAGATCCTTCATCCCGGGATGGATAACATTCCGCCTATTTTGCTAGACCAAGAGACCGCCAACAATGAGGACAGCTTATGCCTCTTTGTAAACGAATCTAAAACAGATAAAGGAACTGGTGCGGGAGTATATTCAGAGGAGCTCCACCTAGAAGAACCATGGCAACTAGAGGCCGAGACCACTGTTTTCCAGGTGGAATTTTTAGCGCTGACAAGCTTAAGATTGTGACAACTAGTATCAGCATTGAAACTACTAACATCGAACCTGCTACTAAATTGCATACAAGAAACAGCATCAACGTAACATAGCTGAAGTGCCAGGGCTACCACCTATCAACACCTTTTGAGGTGACTAGGTAATTTACAGTCCGCATATTTATTCCAGAAGGAGATAAATGCTTCTTTGTCTAGTAAACGAAACGATAGATTATATAAAATAAGAGTAACATATAAATCAAATGTAAATTTTTCTTGGTCTCGTATGCCACTTTTCGCAGAAGAATGCTGTTTGCTTTCGATGTGACGTTGACAATGGCTTCTGGACCAACACATTAATGGAATTTTACAAACTAGACATTGAATTATAGCACCATCAAACATTAAATCCGGCATGTTCGCTATAAAGTTTTTAACTGTGTCTGCCATTGGTCGTTTACGCAACGTACCTAACTGCGACATTTTTAAAGCAAACATAAGCGTACAATTACGAAATAAGTTACGACAGCCTACATATACACAGAACTACTCGCATACAGCATCGATTTAGTACTGACGCTGTGAACGCGTGAAATAAATAATCGCCGACTCCGCACAACATATCTACTACACTCTCTGTTACCGCTGTTTGCCCAGACTAATTATTAGGTATCGTTTTTTGGTTAGTGGATTGTCTCAACAGGCAATACACAAAAATATCGACAGCCGATCTAGCGCAACCTATTTAAGAAAGAAAAGCTTTTTTCTATTGGCTCTGTTCTATTTTGGGGAAATATAAGATTTATTAAAATCATCATGACGCTTTTATTTATTAATACCCTGATGCGAAATATTAAATAAGCAATTTTTCCTATTTTCTATCCTCTTGGAAGCTCTCCTTGGAAAAACATTGCTGTAGCTACCTGACTATCAAATTTAAACCAAATACTTCTAAACAAATTTCCTTTACTGCTTAAAGCATGCGACAAACAAATTATGTTAATTCTTTACTCTGACAATGATTATTTGTTGGCTTAATACTTCTAGGAATTACTTACCACGAAAAGTCCACATTACAAGAAACATATTTTCACAGAAAGCACATACTGAAGTTACCCATATTACCATATTTCTTTGTAATCGTTGAAGTTTATGATGCGGTTTGAAGATTCAGGTTGAATATATGTATTTGAGACGACAAAAATAAAATATGTACATATGTATAATACAAAATATTACGCGTAGAAATTATTATTGAGCAACAATCACTCCTTGCGATTACCAAAACTTGGCAAGCTACACTCTGAACGGTTATCGATAAATATGCCACCACGAATTAAACAGTAGTTAACGGCTTGTGCATGCATGAGTTATTTTATAGAAGAAAATACGAGAAATCAAGTCCAAAATTTGGCATCATTACAACGGCCGCGCAAGTTAGCAGCTGATAAATTTGTGCCATCTTATTGAAGACGATCGTTAATATCCGCAATATGTTTTAATTATTGCCGCCGTTTTATGGGTGATTAATCTTGCGAATTGAATGAGAATATATTCTTGGCATTTAATATTACTGTCAGCAGAAAGAGGTTACAAATAATTTTAGTAGGAGAATTATTTTGTAACAATTCTAGGTAATGAAATATCTATTATAAAAGCTGTTATAATAAATATATTGCCGCTTCTTGGAAAAGAAATACTAGCTACGTTTGTCTATATTCTAGAAAAGAAAATAGCAAATTCTAGAATAAGACACGTTTCTTAATATACTATTTTAGTTGCAAAAGTGAAAGCATTAATTCTAAAAGAAACCCAAAAAGAAAGTTTTTCCAAAACTTAAATGTTTCCAGAAATATATGTTTATTTTTTATACTTTGAAAAACAATCGCATTTTAGCGCTAACTTGAATTGTTTATACTTTTTAAATTGAACATCCTGTATATTTTTTAATAGTCGATAGGAAATGAAATTCTGCGTAAAATATCCTTATAGTACTATAGCCTTAAAATGAAAAACAAAAGAGATACGATGAAATTTAGATTGGACAATTGAAACTGTAATAACCTCATTATTAGAGCAGCTATTGAGATAGTGGAAACACGAAAATATGTATTTTATGCCGCCCAATAAAGTGGTGTAATCAAAAACCCTTTGATCATTTACAACAATGACCTGCTTTAACACTTTTGCCCAGGTTCCCATCATACAGTTTGACAGTAGCATGTAATCTTCCACTGAAACAGTTCACTAAAACCCTTACCGCAATACTTAACTCGTACTGGACGCAGGTTTCGATAGCCAAGCTATCATCATCAGCAGTAAAACTGAATTGACAAACTAAGTGAAAAACTAACCTTAAATAGCAAATAAATTATGCAATATGTAAATTTAAAATAAGCATAGTAATCCTTAATTATATCATAATTATATTATACCATTCTACTTTAAGTGTTTCTTGTATGAGCCGCTTCATTGTACAGATACTAGCCTAATTTCTTTGACAAGACTTTGCATGAAACAAAACTTTTTCCAAATTAACAACACTTTTATCAACAAACGGAAGGAATGGGAGTGGGTAACAGCTTATCTCCGTTTATGGCTAACCTCTTTATGGGTAAATTGGAAACCGACCTGAAGAATACTTTGGCTTATTTCCCTCAGCTTTGGATCAGATACGTCGATGACATTTTTTGCATCTTTGACACCAGCAAATGTTCAATAAGGGATTTCATGGAACAACTTAACTCGAAATTTCCCTTTATCAAATTTACCCACGAAGAAAAGAAAGACAACAAAGGATTCCTTTCCTCGACATGTTAGTAATAAGAAATAAAAATAAGTTAGAAATAGACGTATATAGAAAACCGACTAGTAATAATAGATTTATCTTACAAGAACTTTCGGCTATTAACTTTTTGGTGCACCGGTTACTCAATTTTCCTTTAACTAAAGATAGATATCAAAATTAACTAAAAGAAATCATCAATATTGCTAACTTGAACGGATTCTCTGAAGATGTCGTCTGCAAAACTATTAAGAAACATAAGAATAGATTAAGAATTAGAAATATACGCACACTATGTAGAACACATTGACGGCCGTAATAATAAAAAATATGTTAAATTACCCTTTTATCCAAGTTCCACGAAAGGTCTTCAAAAAATCTTTTCTAAAGTTGACCACAAAATTGATTTTTCTTCAAGCAATAACCTTTAAAACCTTTTAGGAAGTTCCAAAGACCCAGTAGATAACATGGCTAAATCAGGAATTTACAAAATTTCATGTAAAGATCAATCAAAATTAGGTACGAAGAATATTTGGCTCATTTCAAATTCAGAAGGTTTGATAAATCTAGCGTTGCCCTACATATGCTTGAAAATAACCACAATGTTGATAATATAAAGTTAATTAAAAACGTAAAGAGTATTGTTCAATTAAATTGTTATGAAGGCATGGAAGTTTACAAAAACAAAACTCACTTAATGAATTTAGATTTAGGACCACTAAATTCCAGCCCTAATCCTTTGTTGCATCATCTTTAGTTAATTACAGCTGTAATTATAAGCCATGTGTAATGAACCGCTTCATTGAAAAACAAGGATTTTAAAAACTCAGGTTATCCTGACCATTTACATTTTAATTTAGGGATTATTTATTATTTATCTTTAGATTTAATTATAGTCCTGTACAACGAAGCGTCTCATCAAGAAACACTTAAATTAGAAGGGTATATATAATTAAAATATAATAAAGGATTACTATGCTTATTTTACATTTACATATTGCATAATTTATTTGCTATATAAGGTTAGTTTTTTACTTAATTTGTTAATTCAGTTTTACTGCTGATGATGATAGCTGGGGGGGGATTTTTTCTCCGCAAGAGGGATATTTAATTATCGACGAGAGGCTAACCTGACTTTTTGTCGTTCAGAGGTGACAGCCGATGCCGTTGTTGCCATAACAACAGCGAACATAACACTTCCAATAAATAACGAGACAAATCGAGTACGAATTAAGGATTTTGGTCATGTACATTTACACTTTCTGAGTTTGCACGGAATTAACGTCTGATTTCAAACCTCGTCGAGATAATGAAGTAGATTACGTCTTAGTGTTTCTTTACTTAGTAATAATGGAAGGCATTTTCCAATAATGCAACAACATAAACAAGTAACATTTCAGGATAGGTTGGTTAATTTAAAGTATGGAAAACTATAATTACAGAAAGGAACATCGACAAAACTACTATTATCATCCATAATAACTTGTTTAGAGACTTAAGTAATTCTAGTTTATTTAAAATGGTGTTCTTTCGATAGCAAACTCTTTCAATATAAGTACACATACTTGTGTATAGTTATAGGTTATAATATTCCGTGACATTCTCGAATGATGACGAAATGCTTGGGGATTCCCCACGAAAAACAAAACCTTAAGCCTTGTAGCGAGGAAGTTATTTTATGTAACACGACCTAGTTTTTTTCGTTTTCGGAACTCGCTAAAGCGAAGCGAGTGAGAGTGACGACATACCTCGCTAACCCGAACTTATGCATTCGTTTAAATAACGAATGCGAGTCATGCTCGCCGCTAAATATTTTCGCAGCTAGACTAAATTCCGTGCGAAGTTCCGTTCATTTCAGGTCGCCGTTTATCGGACGTCCTTATCGCGACGGCATAAGCACAAATAAACAATTGAACGGTGGCCGTCTTTATCGCCAGACCCGCTTATACATCACGTACAACGTAGAACCGTTTGGTTTTCGATACGGTCGATGCGGTGTTTTTCCCGCATTTCTAACGTTTCTGAACGTTTTATAGTGCATAACGCTGAAAATATTTTACTATTAATTTATTGGATAGTTTAATAAACTAATGATTGCAAAGATAACTCAATAAATTAATATAATTCAAGATATATCCTACATTTTAAGTAAAGGAAAGAAACAAAAATATAACTCTTAAGCTTTATGGACTGTAAGTTTTCCTTGGACTTAAGTTCCCTCCAACTATGATAAATATTTCGGCAAAATGAGCATCGTTAACTTATCCTAACGTGACCCTAAAAGAAACATATTTTCTCCATATTGAAGGTATTGTTTCAGGCTTAGTCTAAGACTTAGTCCATAACAAGTATCTCATTTGAGGGCAAATATGTCTTGCTTTCCTGACAAATTTATCAACCTTGTATAAGAATATCTATGGTTTGAACAACTTTATCGAATTTTTTTTGTACATCCAGTGTCGGACACAAATTAAGCAACCTATATCAATTATTGTAGAAAACCGAACATGGAATAAAAATAAAGAAAAATTAACATTAAAGATTTGAAAACACATACCTGATGATAAAGAAACTTACAAATTCAAATTCGTACATACAAAATTCAAATACAAAAGGAAATTAAATTTACAGCAAAAAGAAAAACACGACAGAAGTTAAGCAACTCCCAGTAAACGCAGGAAAATCTCAAATTTCTATGATACTAGTACGCACATGCTGGGGAATATATTCAGACTCCATTGCGACAGTTGCGCGACCGTTGAACTCATTCTAGTGTCACATAAAACGTTTTAGCACAATGCCGCGAAAGACATACAGCGTAGATGTTAATTACAATGTTAAAGTGTTTAAAGGGGATATACTCCAGAGTATAATTACTGCTCAATTTGATGTAAATAAATCGATTGTATCATGTGTTATTAAACTATACTATGAAAGAGGCTCAGTAATCAGTCCATTACGCTCTAGCCGTTCACGAGGGACAACCAGACTATATGGAAGACAATTTGATTAAACGAAAATGTCAGGCAATCCTTCTTTGCTATCTGCTAAAACAAAGGCTGGACTTGATTTACCAGTTAGTTCCCGTACAGTCCAACGGCCATCAGTAGAACGGCGTCCGGTAACAAAGCCATTGCTCATCAAAAAGCAAAGAGTAGAGATTATCGCATACTTGCCCGTCACGGCTCAGCATGGCGCGTCTCGTCAAAAAGCGGGTAGAAAACAATGCAAATGAATGGGCGCCCGTCCACTATTCCGACACGACACGGCCCAGGGCGAACATCGACGGAACAGGTTGCCGGTCCCTGATCCTCATCGGCAAACAATGGAACGTACCGTGCTAGGCTGACCAAGTGAGCGCAGGCTGTCGTCGGCCAGCATCAGCTTATCCACACCTGTTAGGTGCATTTCTGTTTTGCAGTGTTTCGGCACTTGTTAGAAGTTCAAAGGTAATATTCTAAAACACTGGAAGAATTTCTTCCCATCTTCCTCCTGATCATTAAATATAACGAGATTCTCTAATATTTGCTCCCTTTTACTCAACGGGATGAATCTAGATATTGCCCTTCTTTTTCTTCTTATTCCGCTAATAATGCGATTACTACTGTAACTGTGCACGGCGTACAGTGCGCCGGTTGCCACGAGAAAAGTGGGCAACCTTACTGTCCGTCGTTGGTACACTTTTTTCTTAAAATATCCATATACTAATGTTGTCGTCTGTACACAAATTACAATTTATTTATTGTATACAATTTATAATGCTAAAAATATATTAGAAACGGCACCAAACGCACAAACATAATATCAAACGTTTACGTTGTTAATCTTGAAGCCAATTAGCGCTTTTAGACGATATACCACGAACGAATCTGACATTCGCAATCCGGTATCCATCTATATTTAGCACAATTAGTCTTACAGCTATTCTTGCTGACCATATATCAGACTATCATTAATTTTATTTCACGCACCAACAATACTGGGCAACAGATGCCAGAGGAAATTTGCGTCCGCGATGAGGCGTGAAATCGTATCAGTTAAAAATTTGTGCCGATTAGCTTCAATGTCACGTTTGTTTATACGATCTCTCTGGTGCAATTGTAAGAGTTTTGAAAAATATGTTTTTGTTATTAATGTACCAACATTAAGAGTAAAGATGATCTTGTCATGCACTGTATGTGTCTTTCAACACCTAGTTCCTTTAAGGTTATTAAAGAATACTTATTCTAACAATATTAACCATTCTAAACTACTGTAATCCATGTGAAAATCAAAATAAATCTACTACTTTGTTATTTATTAATTCTGCAGCTTGTATCGCCGACGAAAGTTAAACACGTATAAATTTTATAAAGTTTGCACTGTTTGCAGTACTGTCAGTTGTAAAAACACTATTTATATCTTTATTGCTCTAGCGAGAAGCGCACGGGAGAAAAAAATCGTTGGGCATAAAATTCATACATATGAATGTGTAAAAATGTTCTTTCAAACGTGACCAGCCTCGAATACGCACAGACTTTTAATTTTTGAGTAGGTTTTTTACACATTATTGCCCAAACTTATAACTAGAGCCCGGTAACTGGAGAGCAACCGCAGCGGCGGTGAGACTGTGTTTAGGTGGGCGGGGAGGGCTGGTCGATTATGATACGACACGACAAATCATCATCACTCAGTTCAGTTTAGCATTGGATAGCGGATAGGGCGTGTTGATTTCATTGATATAGACGTAGTTATTAATTGCAGTTATTATTTAGTGTAGATTTTATTGATACAGACGTAGTTATTAATTGTAGTTTTTAGTGAACATGTCGAAGGCTAAAAAACGACCCTTTCAAGACATAGTAAATAAGTTTATTTCTGACTTTCCCGATTTGTTTTACAACGGGAGTAAGATAGTTAGGTAAAGTGTGCAAAATACATTTGATGTCAAATAAGAAGTGGAACTGTACAAGACACGTAAATTCTGCACAGCATAGAAAGCGAAAATTGGGCATGCCACCGAGAAGTGCATGTTTTTATGTAACTCTTATGTTGATAAACTGTAATTTGCCACGAGGCTTACTCGATAAACAATCGTTTAAGGACTTTTGGGGCAAATACAATCCCGAGTTGCGGTTGCCAACGGAGAAAATGGCACGTAAGCATGTTGCATTTATACGCGATGACGTGGAAAAGAAAATGAAACGCATATTGAAAAAACAGTTTCTTTGGTTATGTGTTGACAAGACGACAGACTGTAAAAGAAAATTCAATGGTAAATATTATGGTACGCGTACTAGACCCTAGTAAATCTACATTACCACTGTTACTAGCTAGCCGAAGACTACAAGAGTGTACTGCTGCAGTAATTACGAAGGTTGTACTTAGTACGTTGGAAAAATTTCAAATTTCAAAAGATAAAGTGTTGATGTTTATGAGCGATGGCGCAGCGATAATGCGTTCGGTAGGCCGTTCTCTTCTTGAACATGGTTGCAGGTGTTTACATGTTACGTGTCAAGTGCATGCTTTACATCTTGTGGCAGAAACCATTCGACAATGCTCCCCCGAGGTAGATGCATTAATAGCAAGCACAAAAAAAGTATTTTTGAAATCTCCCAAACGCCTACGATCATTTCACACAGTGTCCTGGTATTCGTCAACCACCGGAGCCAATTCTTACACGTTGGCGAACATGGTTGCAGACAGCTTTTTATTATGCTGAACATTTCAAAATAGTAAAAGCTGTTGCTGCACAATTCAATCCTGCCGAAGCTGCAGCTACTAAGGAGAGCCAGTCAAAATTTCAAGATATTTCCGTTGGAACAGATTTAAAAAATATTCGTAGCCATTATAAAGGATTAGCTGACGCAATATACCAATTACAAAATAGATCGTTATCATTATTGGAGTCTCTGCAAATTATGGACGGAGTACATACTCACAGCTACTGACTATACATGACGCAAAATATAATCGCGTTTTAGAAAAGTTCGAGAGTGTGCTACAGAAAGATCCCGATTTTATCACACTAAAACAAATTCGTGATGGTGTATCGAATAATCCACTGACTAAGTACAAAGAGTATTTTAATCATGCATGTATAACATCGGTAGATGTTGAACGCTCTTTTTCAAAATATCAACTCATTTTCTCACCACGGCGAACATCGCTCACCGAGACAACTGTGGAAACACATCTAATGGTGTCAACTTTTTGCCACTCTTATCCATATGATGTTAATACTGATAATGGTGCTTCTAGTTTTACTGTTCCGTAGCCAAGGCTGCTTAAAAGGGTGCGTGTTTCACTACTTTTCACATATTATAATTATGTATCAGTTTTGTTATTTTTTTTTCTATTTTCTTACTGTTGTTTTTGTATACTAGGCAGGTACGGCTATGGCACGGCTTCCTGTTACCTTTCAGCGCAGTTTGCGCTGCTCTACACATAATGCACTTATAATTTAAGTTTTTAGTGATAGCATAAAAAAATCATAGATGATCCCATAGATGAATATGTTACTGGAAAGTAAAATACATCAACAAAAACTACCTCACTCGAAATAAATACGTTACATACCCCATTAGATCCCCCGCAAATATTAATATTGTCGATTTTACGACCAACAAACGCAAACAAAATATAGACACCTATGCTACACTACGTCGTACTTACGGTAGCCCCTGTCATATTTGATTAATTCAAATTGCCCGTTGGAAATATTTGCGGCTGGGGCTAGGGTTACTTAATCAACCGTACATTGTGCAGTGTTGTACACTAATTAAGCATAATGTGGTCGGGTATAAATGAAAGTTTATGCTTATTGAATAAATATATTCATTTCGCGCTATTGTTCTGTTCGTTTGAAATAACACCTTACTAAATTTGGTGGTGTAAAACTGAGCCGTATGGTATTTTCTCGCGATACACTCGTATTCCAGGTCTTAATTGATCAAAATTAATTGATTGGTTCCTTATAATAGAACTGCTAAATAACATCGGAACGAATGGGAAGAAAGACTCTTCAAAATAGTAATAATAATACAGGGTGAATCCGGAGGAATGGATATTATTTTGTAAGTAGATACAGGGAGTCAAAACAAGAAAAATAAACCCATAAGTTAGACTCCGATTGTCCGCCTTTCTTGAAATGAGCAAATTTTACTTGTTAATTTTTTAAATAAATATTCATTTTATGGGCGTTGAAGAGGAAAATGAGTAAACAGAAACACCAGAAAGTGTAGATAATTAGAGAACATTTAAAAAAATACCACCACCAAATTCAATGCACTTGTTTGCTCTTTTATTGATGTTACTAACTGCACGGTTAACAATGTCTGATTATTTTTTGTTACTGCGTTCGTAATGTGGTTAAATAAAGCTTCTCCTGTGTCTACTCGTATGGCGTATACCAATCTACCGACTGTCAGAGAAAATAATCGGTTGGCTTTAAGTTCCGATACCGGCCAATTTATTGAATCTCCTCTACCGATCCATCGTTCAGGAAAATGATTGTTTAAAAAATTTTGAACAGGTAAAGCGAAGCAGGGAGGTTCTTCGCCATGGTGGAAGTATAATCGTTGTCAAATAATTTTCCAGGAATTGTGGATAACCTTCTCTAGTAAGGCCACAGGGTAAATCGATGTTAAAAGTTTTGCACACGTGGTGTGAGGATTGGCTTTCCTCTGACCATCGGTGCTCATTATGACAATTATTTATACGACTGAACTGAGTTTCGTCACTGAATAAAATGGGTGAACTGATTGAACAAGAAAAGGCTTTAGACAATTTTTCTTAAGCACATTACAAACAACTTTCTGTGATAATCTGGGTTGATTTCCATTCCTTCGCGTACTTTCACTCGGATTTTCTTCAGCATCGTTGAGAATATTCTCTTCATTTCGTAAATCAAGCCCTCCTCTTTCAAGGAAAGAAAGAATCCTTGCGCTTGGAAATACAACAGTCTCCTGGACACTGGCAAACAGTCTTGAAAAAAGTTTTTTGTGGAAACTCTTCTATTTGTAAAACGGCGTTGATAATCGTGAGCTGTAGTTCCGTTGCATAAACCATAAACAAAAATCATATCTGCATATTCCTATGAGTGAATATACTATGAGTACACTATTTTAAGAATGGCCGACACTAGGACTTTAACTTATGGACTTATTTTTATTATTTTGACTCCCTGTATCTACTTATGAAATATTTCCCATTCCTCCAGATTCACCCTGTATAATTTAGACCTCGCAAGATTACAAGTTATCATGAAGAGTATTAAAATTGCGGTCACGAATACAAATTATTACAGTATACCTATATATGTACGTACATAAAAATTACCAAGGCAAATTACAACAAACAGCATGTTTTATTAATGAAATTCAACCTAAAAGACAATGGAAGAGAAAGGTATGCCAAAACGTACAATCTACATCATGTACACCCAACATTGTGATTAACTTTCAAAATTATACTCTCTTGGAAACTATTAAATTATTACCTACACTATTCTGTATGGTCAAACTGCAACAAATTGTGTTGCATTAAAACTTTTATGCATACTATAATCAGTAGACGATTCAAATTTAAGAATTCCACGTTAATGTTTATCTGAAAACTGGTCAGACAGCCATAAAACAAATATTCGAAGTCTTTCACTTTTAAAAGTTTGCTGTACATTGAAAGTGCCACGTCGCAAACTGCTCTGTCCAATGAACAAAATTCAAAAAACCGTTCATATAAGTTTTTATTGTACACACTGTACATGTCATTAAAAATGTCCAGCTAGTCCGAAAATCTCATTGGTCATCTCATATTTCAAAACATATAAATACAGATTCTTCAGATTATTTCAGTTTTAATCGCCATTTGGTGCATAAATTACTTGACTTTGTTCCGTAACCAAGTACTTTTTTTAGATGGATGTTAAAGGTATTTATTTACTTTTATAATTGTTACAAAATAACCAACTAAAATCCCAGCAAAACCATTTTCCTAATTAATTAAGATGAAATTAAAAAAGAAAATCCAAAAGCACATTCACGATTTTTTAGCCAAATAATATGTGATTTATGAATTCCCACTGATAAATCTGCTAACTGCTACTAATCTTTTTATTCATTATTTTCAGAACAAAAAACAACCATTAAAAACTGGGTATATTACAAATTTGTATTTCAAGTGGACAAAATAGGAAACTTCTAAAAATTTATCGGAACAATTTTACTTCGTCTTAAGGAAAAAATGGAAGAAATGTTCCAGAAATCGCATGCTCTCGAATAAGTGACAAGATGTACGAGGGTAGGTCAAAAATTACCTACACTTTTACATCTACAACTGTATTAAACAAAGATAGGTATAAAACAGATACATTATTTTTCGATATAGTCTTCACCTTTAGCAATGCACTTGGTCTAGCGAGCCACAAGCTTCCGTATGCCTTCCTGGTAGAAGGTTTTCGGTTGGTCGTGAAGCCGCTTTTGCACCGCATCCCGAACGTCTGTGTCTGGGGCAAATCGACTACCTCTCAAAGCTTCCTTGAGCGGTCCAAAGAGATGAAAGTCTGAGGAAACGAGATCAGGGCGGTACGTAGGGTGTTCCAGGGTCTCAAAGCCCAACCTGTTGATAGTTTCTATGGTTTTATGGGCCATGTGCGGACGGGCGTTGTCTTGCAACAACAAAACTTTCTTTGAGAGTAGACCACGGCGCTTGTTTCGAATTGCTGGTTTCAGCTTATTCGCCAACAACTCACCCTCATTGTCTTCCATACGCCACAAAGAGTCTATATTAAAAGTAGTGTATGTAAGTGAAGTTATTTCTTTTTAACTTCAATCTTAAGAGTTTTTATTGATTTTTCGACGTAACTTTATTTTCTATATGTTCAATTGTATTTAAAATACATTGAATGAATGTGATTATTTTTTTGGTTATAGGAACGGGTGATCTCTGTTTCCTTTACTTCTTATGACAACATTTGATTCCAGTTACGAAATTGACTGATTGTGTCATTTAATGTATTGAACGCGCCCTCAATTTTATATTTCGAAGTATTATATCGTCGCTGTTAAGTGTTAATGTGGAATATAAATACCTTAAAAACCTAATAACGAAATAAAAAACAGATATAATAAATATATGTACGTAGAATCATTCGACTGCAAACAATTCACTGATTCCTGGATCTTGAAATAATCAATACGTACATCACATACTCTGCATACGGCTCTGCTGCGTCTGACAACTTTTTGCCTATCGAAATATATATAGAATTTCACTGAACGAAGGGTGCAGTGAATTTCACGATCTCCGGGGAAATTAAACAAATTGTAGTAACGTGCCAATAATTAGCGGATTGCAGCCTCTCAAGACATCATCGTCTGTACTCTGACACAGTGTCAAGAAGAACAGTCATAAGAGCTAGATATGGAGCAACAAGCTATTGAGTAACTATAACCTTTTAAGTGTAAATTTAATCGTATGCTTGTTGTATACGACAGTAGCGTCTCAGGTTTTTACAAGCGACCACCAGACAGGCGCTGTTGAAATTTAACCTTACCAAGCACAAAAAAGGCTCATGTCAATTGGTGTAAGAATTCGGAAATTCGGCAGAGGAATCAACTGTTTGGGTATTCCCAGATGACCTGAATCCAAGTTATTCGTCCACGAAGCACTTCCAAGAAAATGATTGCTTGTTTCTTTCGTTGTACTGGACATGTGGCAGGCATTGCTTTGTAGGATCGAAGAACAGTTAATGCTGAATAGTATACAACAATTTGTTTGCCAGTAACCATCGATGAAATCAGGAAAAACAATCGACAACTTTGCATCATCCTTCATTAACAATGCCAGTTTTCACACAGCGAATGTCAAACAACAAATGCGTGGACAAGTCTTCAATGTTTTGAAGATACCACCTTTAGAGTGGAAAAATGTTCCGAGAATTGTTTTTGTAAAAACTTAAAAGGAGTCTTTCGTACTACTGGATAAATATATATAAATATTCAATTCTACTTAAATTGATTCTGGGCATCTAATGTATCCATAAGTGATACGAATAACATATTTGGTAAATGTTATTGTTGTTGTATTAATGGGCAAAGCGTAATTGCACCTATAAATGTTAATTATAAAGTAGATATAACTCTTGCACACAATTCCTGATACGGAATAATTTGTCATTTTCCTAAACATTTTCTAATATCATATTTATCATTATGTTTAATAAAAAAATTCAGATGTAGTCGTTAAGACTTTGTCGCGAATAAATTTTCTAGAGCTATCACACGAAAACTTCTAAAAGGCCCTATTTAACTACTAATAATGATTTGCAATAAGTAATTTTAAAAAAAAGTTTTAGCCGGTACGGACCCCAAGTATTATTGACGTCTTCGGCCCAGTTTTATTGTTATTATTTGATAAAAACGTAAAGTTGTACTTCTTCAGAGGACTATTGTAATAATCCAAAAACTTTTAATAAAACTATGTGCTGGAAATATCAAGTCCGCATTCAGCAATGCGCAATGTTTCTATTGTGATGAAACAATAGATACCAAGCTTAAAACCGAAAAAGCGAAAGAATTTTTTACGGAAGCTAGAGCTGGAAATAATTGAATTGAATTCCGTATTGCGCAACGCTATGCATAAAACTTTCAATTAAACTGAAGTGTGAAATATTTCTGTATAAAAAGTACATATAAATATAATAAAACTGTTAAGATTACGGTTAAAAATCTGAAATATTTACATTCAAAAATATCTTTCTAATTTGGAAGTAAACGCTGTATAACATGATAAAACCTATTAAAGTATATAAATGGAGAATTCCATGTCGTTTGTCTGGAGACATTATTCGCAAGGTCATTTTAATATTAAACGGAACTCCAATAACAACCATATCTCACTGTAGAGCACTGCACGGGCTTGGAAAAACCCGGCCCGTCCGGGCGGGCCTCGTCTCTTCATTGCGGGCCGAGCCGGACCGGGCCTAAAATTGTACGGGTCTGACAGGCCGAGAATGTTTTATTAAATACATCGAATGGATATAAGGTATGCAGTAAATGCTGTTCAGTTTTTACGCTATTGTTTATATGAACAATTTTAATGTATGCAATGTTATGTTACGTTTTCTTCTATGTTTAGAAATAGATGGTGCAGATATAATTACTTAAACAGGCCTAAATTTCCTAATGGGCGGGTCTTGTGCTGAGGTAATGGAGGCAATATGCGGGTACACTCCATACTGTAACGGGCCACGGATGGGCCGAGCCGTTAAAATTAGGCTCGTGCAGTGCTCTATCTTACTGTGTTATATTTCTTGCGTCATTAATATACAGTGATGTCTTAAAGCATCCCCCCCTCCCCCCGCCACCTACTAACGTTTTAACAATTGAAGCTAGCGTTTTCATAAAAAATACGTCGACTTCTATTTTTTGTGGACCAACTGTTGGCGTTATCGGCAGTTCAATTACATTTCAGGTGTCACCGGAACTGACGTAAACTTTTCTATTTTAAATAGAACAGCCTATATATTTTGATGTTTTTGAAAATGCGCATAAAAGGCGGATCCAACTGTAGCACGTAAGTTATACTTTGGTTTAAGAAATAACACGATGAGCAACAATTTGGTAATCTATTTTTGTTGTTATGTAAAGTTGGCTACGAAAGAGCCCCAAATTGTTTCCTGCAACGCCGGATTAATCCCAAGAGCTCGTTACTCGATAACATAATCACAGCAATTGCCAAATTGTCAAAACTGAAAGCGTACATTACTCTTGTTATTTATTGTCATTATATCCTTGCACTTTTTACATTTTCGTTCTTTCTTCTCGTTAATACCTTCCCTTATTTTTACTTGTTTTCATGACTTCATCAAACTTCATTGCAATTAATTAATTATGGTAAGTTTGCTTATGATAAGTTTGTTTAAATTTTGTGCTTATTTCTCAGTTTTTTTATGTTATTCATTTTACAATTTTATTACCTACGCATGGACTATGTAGGATAAACTTCAGTAACGTTAATGCTCGGTGAGTTTGATAAAAATTGCCAGAAAGTGGAACATAATAAACGCTGGCCTTGTGCAGTCGGAAATATTTTGCAGAACGAACTGCTTTGGCAGAAGATAATAAAATTTAAATCATTGGACAATTTATTGTGCCACAACAGCAAATAAGATGATAATTGTTGCCAGATTTTCGTAATATTAAAGTTGTCTTAGCAATTTTGCATGGTATGCGCCAAAGCCATTATAAATGTAACAACATAAAAAGACTAAAACACAGACTATTGTCTACCAAAAACCGGTAAATTTAAAAGAACCTGTGATAACTACGTAATTAATTCAAAAAATGTTTGATGAAGTAAAGAAATAAAAATGTAAAATGCACAATATAATAACAATAAATAACAAAAATTTACGTTTTTAGAATTGAGATATTGCCCAGCTCGTTAGATCAACCTGGCGTCTCAGGAGACAATTTGGAGCAATTTCCTAGCCAACCTTGAATACCAACAAAAAAAATAGACTACCAAAACCATTATTGCTGCATATGGTAATATTTCTTAAGCTAAAGTATAACATGTGGTATCGTTGGGTTCGTCTTTCGAATACCTTTACAAAACGTAAACATATCTATTGAAATATCTTTCTCGGGGTTTTTTCTCTAAATTTTGTTAAATTTTCAAATTTAACTCTATTAAATGATTTTCGTAGGTTCGGGGATATCCCTAGATACCCTTGTGGCAATTTTGAATGAATTGTACTTAGTGAAATCAATTAACGAATTTTAAGATTTTAAAATCAACTAACCTTTAACTTTCGAACGACGCAATGTAAATAAACACTCTGTTAAATAACACCACAGGAACTGCCTGTTCTGGATATTTACCCTATTTGCTTTCTAAAAATGACTTTGAATACACCACGAACACTTATCTTTGGATTGGATTCACGACAAACTTTGATTCAACCAAGGCCGAATAAAGATTGATGAAAATTTAAGGGCGTCGTTTCTCTTTCATTCATTTTAAATCGCGAAAGACTTCATGATTGTTAGTGTTCCTTCCTCTTCCAACTATTCTAAATATTGTTTGCATAATTTTGAGGTGTGTTTTGGGTCACTGTCTTGTTGGAATACAAAATTCTGACCCAAAATTCTTACACCAGAAGGTATTGCATTTTCCTCTAAGATGCGTTTGTATTGCTCTTTTGTCATTATGCCTTGAATTTTTACGAGATCAACTGCGGATGTACCAGCAAAACAACCCCAAATCATTACCGAACCACCGCCGTAGGATGGTAGAGGCTGTGCATTACTTTAGTGCACGTTCACCCACTCGTCTTCGCGAATCGAAAATCTCGAATTTGAATTCGTCGGTTCACAATACCTTGCCCCAATCTTCGACCGTCCAATTTCGATGTTCACGTGCCCATTGTAACCTCTTTTTCTTATTAATTTGGCGAAGCAAGGGCTTTCGCATCGCAATTCGTCCGTGAAGGCCGGCTTTTTGCAGACGGCGTTTAACTGTGGACACGCTAATCGGCTTCGGAAGTACAGTATTGATTTCTGCGGCGATTTCTGGAGCTGTTTTTCTTCTATTTTGTTTGCTGAACACCACGATTGCAATATCTTGAGCTGATGTTGCCGCTCTTGGTCTACCACTTCTTACTTTATTTAGAAAACTGCCACTTTCCCTGTATTTTTTTATGTTATAAACAGAAGTAAATGGATTTAAATGTAATTTTCTAGCAATTTGATGATTGCTTATGCCTAGGTTATGTTGTTTACTTTCCTTTTCTGCATGTTTTAAAATTCCAAACGGAATTATAAACACTATTTGTTAGGAGATGTTGTCACTACCAACATGGAACTGTAACTGACCGTAATTTAAAAATATTACTTCAAATGGCTTTATTATGGCTTCATGATTCATAGCAAAATTGCCAACTGTTACAGTTTTCCTGGAATTTCAAGAAATACGCTCTTTGTTGTTACCTCTCATACAGATAAAAGAAGTGAATAGACCAATATTATTTAATGAATTTAAGTGGATCTTGCTGATTATTAGCATATTATTCAGTAATTCTGGAATGTATTTCCTAAATACATTCTTTGTATACAAAAATCCAATGGTGCCCAAATACTTACGGGCGGTAGTGTATCTATTTGAAATAAGAAAGTTGACGTCACTTCCGGTCACCCCGGAGATGTAATTGAGCCGCCGATGACGCCAAAAGATAGTTCACAATGAATAGAAATTTACTTATGTTTTTGTTAGCTTCCGTCGTTTAAAAGTTGGTATGGGGAAAGGATACCATAGAACCTGACTGTATTGAATTGAAAACAACTTCTTGTTGTATTCATAAATACTACAGATAAAACTGATTTTCAATGAGAATCCATTGTAAAGAAACATTTGGAAAGCTTAAATAGTGAACGAAGACATTATTTTTTATATTTCTTATTTACTGAATACAGTTTCAGTAGCGCTTTACAGTTGTCATCGTTAGATACCATCTGTTCATCTGCTGTTATAAAAAGTGTTTCTAAGCAATATCGTCTTTCCTATCCGAACAAAAAAAAAAACAGAACACAGAACGACAAACAGTTCTAAATATACATTATTAACTTCAGGAAGGTAAATGCTGCAATAGTGGTAATGTTGTTAGGTTACGATTTGGCGCTTATTCTGGTGCTGGAAATGCAATATCCTCCAAGTAAAATCCTTTTTAATGGACGACGATTGTATTACCGAAACACAGAAACTTGGCATATTAATTTTGCTAATTGAAACCATCGGCAATGAAATATCCCATTTATATAATGTACTAAATACCACTGTGTTATTAAATTTCTCGTGTTACCCGGTTGCAACAATAACATAGAATGGCTTTAATAACGAGATGAGAGATCGATGTTGTAGAATTGTGAAACATTGCGGAAACTTTCTCTACGTAGGCATACGAATTTCATTGTTTCTACATTACGTGAATAAGAAATAATCTTCAAATAGGAACGTTGTTACGTTTTAGCATTAGATAATTAAAAAAAAATCTCACCATATGACGCAGAGAAAATGATCCGTTACATACCAGAGCGCTGCATAACAGCGTTCATAACCATTTACAATTGATTTGCCCTAATTCACCTTAATTAGAGTTGTGAGTTGCAACGCAAACCATATGAAATATCTGGATTTAGTATTGTTATAGTGCTGTAAGAACGTAGACGAATATTTTATATAAAAATCGTAGCTTATATATCTTTGACATTTGTCCTTGCTAAATTCTTACGTGCAGGGAAACATTTTCAGATTGAGGAAAGTATTAACGTAACCATATTTCCTTACATCTACGATATTTTAATAAGAACATAAATATAATTAGCGCAGAAAGATAAATTTCTATTGTCGTAGTGGTTGTCAGGTAATAAATTTCTTATAATAATCATTTCAGTCTAAGAAAAACTATTCTAAAACAAATATGCATCAGTTCTAATTTTAGAATTGATGTCGCTGTATTTCTACGTGAATTATAATAGGGGAGGAAGATGCGACGTTCGTGTTCACAGAAACAGAGGCTTCATTTGATTCAACGTGTTTCTTTAGCAGTTTGCGTACGTAGTGCTTAATTAATTAATAATATTTATTAATTAATAATACTTAATAATTATTTATTAATTTTTAATAATTAATAATTATTTATTAATTAATAATAATTAATAATAATAATGCTTAATTAATTAATAAGAGATTGACAAAGGTATACGTTAAATTTATGTCCAGATTATGTACTAATAGTTATTTTGCACTTTGCATAGAGGTATGCCGCAAAGAAAGATTCAAGGTTTTGGGGGTTATCTAATTTTTCAAGGGCTGTGGTCTATATCTATGTGAGTTAAGCGCGACTTCATCGTAGGCGGCAGGAGGTGATCTATTAACACATAGTTCAGCCACCTTCAAACTTGACACCCAGTTCGATCTCAACGACCTCGTAACTTAGATGCAAACGGTATAAGACGACCTATGAGCTTTCAAATGTACAACAGAAATTTCTATCGACTACAATACTGTCAACAAAATACGAGGAAATTTTTGAGCATTTAATTTAATTTATTGATAGTAAACATTCCTTAGAAATTCTAGTTTTGCGTATAAAGGAAATTTGCGTTTCAATAAGATCAATTTGAAGCATTGCTGGTACGTCTTCAACTTGTACTCGAAATGGGTTCTCAACAATACGCAACAGCATTGCATTGTTAGCAATACCTTTGAAGCGATTTTCAAACTCAGGTTGTTACTAAATCACATCTCCATACCACCGATTTCTTTGGAAAACTCCTGGAATTTCCTGTGGTGAATGTGAATGGATGAAATTAATTACTTTTTTCATCACACCCATGACATGCGCCATTTCTAAAACTTTGCAACATAATGCCTGTTCATGTATTAAACAGGACAGCATCCTTCACATTTTTTAGTAATTCCCCAGAGATTTCGCAAATCTAATTTAAATTTGAGATTGATACATGAAGATATTTTTTGAAATATGTGCTCACCTGTACTTTGACCCTTCATGCTATATAAGTAACCAAGCTGTTTCGTGATTGCGAAATCATCATCGATTCCGCGCAGAAATACATGAGCCGTGTCCATAACACAGGTATGTACCTAGTTTTTACTTTCGTCAACGACGTAACTATCAAATCGATATAAATTTTGATTTTTTTTTGTTTTGAGGATTTCTTGTGAAAATTTGGTAAATTAATATTTAGTAAAGAAAGGATCGATAATAACACATAATTTTACCAATTTATTGGCGATTTTGAAAAATTGTTAAAGAGCTGCTTTACGTAGATTTAAAAATAGTGATTTTCAGATTAAATTTTAAGGCAAATCTATGATTTAATTGTTTCTTGTGATGTGGCCCTAGAAAACCTTACATCTCGATTATCTGGTCCCATACACTAAAAAGATTGGCGGGGCCTACTCTAGAAGATGCATCACATTTCAGGATTAAGGCGACCAACTGCAGCGTCGTCTTTGTTTGATATACAGTAATAGAATATAATTTTAACTCAAGATTGTATTGGCTCGTATTCTCTAGCTATTATCTGGTTAATTGTGTGCAAACTTCACTAATGATTAGAGCCCGGTAACTGGAGAGCAATCGCAGGGGCGGTGTGACTGTGTTTAGGTGGGCGGGCAGGGCTGGTCGATTATGATACGATACGACAAATCATTATCACTCAGTTCAGTTTAGCATTGGATAGCGGATGGGGCATGTTGATTTTATTGATATAAACGTAGTTATTAATTGTAGTTATTATTTAGTGTAGTGCGTTTTGATTTTATTGATACAGACGTAGTTATTAATTGTAGTTTTTAGTGAACATGTTGAAGGCTAAAAAACGACCCTCTCAAGACATAGTAAATAAGTTTATTTCTGACTTTCCCGATTTGTTTTACAACGGGAGTAAGATAGTTAGGTAAAGTGTGCAAAATCCATTTGATGTCAAATAAGAAGTGGAACTGTACAAGACACGTAAATTCCGCACAGCATAGAAAACGAAAATTGGGCATGCCACCGAGAAGTGCATTTTTTTTTAATGTAATTCTTATGTTGATAAACTGTAATTTGCCACTAGGCTTACTCGATAAACAACCGCTTAAGGACTTTCGGGACAAATACAATCCCGAGTTGCGGTTGCAAATTGAGAAAACGGCACGTAAGCATGTTGCGTTTGTACGTGATGACGTGGAAAAGAAAATGAAACTCGTATTGAAAAAATAGTTTCTTTGGTTATGTGTTGACGAGACAACAGACTGTAAAAATAATCAATTGTAAATATTATGGTACGCATACTAGACCCTAGTGAACCTACATTACCACAAAGACTACAAGAGTGTACTGCTGCAGCAATTACGAAGGTTGTACTTAGGACGTTGGAAAAATTTCAAACTTCAAAAGATAAAGTGTTGATGTTTATGAGCGATGGCGCAGCGATAATGCGTTCGGTAGGCCGTTCTCTTCTTGAATATGGTTGCAAGTGTTTACATGTTACGTGTAAAGTGCGTGCTTTACATCTTGTGGCAGAAACCATTCGACAATGCTCTCCCGAGATAGATGCATTAATAGCAAGCACAAAAAAAGTATTTTTGAAATCTCCCAAACGCCTACGATCATTTCACACAGTGTGTCCTGGTATTCGTCAACCACCGGAGCCAATTCTTACACGTTGGGGAACATGGCTGCAGGCAGCTTTTTATTATGCTGAACATTTCAAAATAGTAAAAGCTGTTGTTGCACAATTCAATCCTGCCGAAGCTGCAGCTATTAAGGAGAGCCAGTCAAAATTTCAAGATATTTCCGTTGAAGCAGATTTAGAAAATATTCGTAGCTACTATAAAGGATTAGCTCACGCAATAGACCAATTACAAAATAGATCGTTATCATTATTGGAGTCTCTGCAAATTATGGACGGAGTGCATACACACAGCTACTGACTATACATGACGCAAAATATAATCGCGTTTTAGAAAAGTTCGAGAGTGTGCTACAGAGAGATCCCGATTTTAGCACACTAAAACAAATTTGTGATGGTGTATCGAATAATCCACTGACTAAGTACAAAAAGTATTTTAATCATGCATGTATAACATCGGTAGATGTTGAACGCTCTTTTTCAAAATATAAACTCATTTTCTCACCACGGCGAACATCGCTCACCGAGACAACTGTGGAAACACATCTAATGGTGTCAACTTTTTGCCACTCTTATCCATATGATGTTAATACTGATAATGGTGCTTCTAGTTTTACTGTTCCAGGCCGCTTAAAAGGGTGAGTGTTTCACTACTTTTCACATATTATAATTATGTATTAGTTCTGTTATTTTTTTTCTATTTTCTTGCTATTGTTTTTGTATACTAGGCAGGTACGACTATAGCATGGCTCCCTGTTACCGGGCTCTATGATTGAAAGGAATAAAATTCTTCCTTGACTTAAACTTACGCGTTAACAATCAAAGCTAATTTAATAGAAACGTATTTAATAGAGAAAAGAATATTATGGCGGGGCTTTCCATCTATCGTCTGTTGGATGCGCTATTAAATCAGATTTTGTTATCAATATAATACCGGTTGTCAACCAAATGTGATTTACATGCGCCTCTAACAGAAGAGAATACTTCATAGGTATACATCACATCGTGGGTGGTACTATCCACCGACTCCACTACATTATTCTTTTCTCTGTTAGATACATAGCTATTAAACCAATTTTGATTGACAAATACCCGGCTTGTATTTGCATTGATTCAAACATTATTAAATTATTTTACATTTCTGTTCAGAACACCAAATTAAACTGAAAAAAAATAATATTTATCGTCCCAAAACGGGCGTATGTTATTTGTTGCTTATTAGAAGTCTTACATCTTGGATATTTAACGAAACGCGGCAACGTTTCGTGCCATGACAGTTCGTGATTTATTGTCGTGCTTTTCGGACCGAAATGTGTAATGAATTCTTGTATCCGTGCCTAATAATTTCTGGGACAAGCACGACCCGTGCAATAGGTACAGATCATTTATTTTCTACTCGTTAAGTCAAACCCAACAAGACAATAATTTGTACTTAATTATTTAGATAATTTATTTATTTATTTTAGAATAGATACATACTGGAATTTATCCTGATTACATGTGTCAGTAAATACAAAAAAGAGGATAATCTATGTTTGTAAATTCTCGCTTGTTCTTGCCTCGTATGGTAAGTGCAACGAACACACTTCTACGAGAAAATATAAAACTTGAAATAGTGTCAAAGAGGTCTATTGCTTAGACCGTCCATGTTTAACGACCATACGACCATACCAGTCAGTTCCTGTTCGCGAATAACATCTCTAAAACAGTTGACGCTGGCATACAATACTGGGAATTAAACTTTTACGATTTACTAAAATGTAGGACGCCAGATCCCGTATAGTTTGCCAAGCAATATTGTCTCATATTATTACGTCGTAATCCTCTAACGCTATTGTGTTTATAGTTGAATGTCCGAGCTTGTTACCATGTGTTCGACATAATTCCAGCCTCCGAAATAATTAGGATAATGTATGCAGTAGATACAAAGCCTATCAACAACAAATCTGGAGCAGTATTTCATCTCGCAGCCTTGTAGTATCAATCATAAGAATCTAAGTGATTACTGATTACTGTGAACATTAAACTAAACGTATATATCATGTATATTATATAATCTAATATATAAATTGATGTTAAATTGAATATGTAAGTCAATAAAATGTAACATTTCAATTGTTCAAAGGTTTAGATATACTTTGTTGTAATATATTTGAGAAACATACAGTGAGCTAGCGCTTTTAGAAAAAATAGGCTGATTTCTATTTCTTTTAACTAACTTTTGCCATTATGGACATTTCAATTGTATTTCCGATTTTACCGGAAATGACGTCAACATTATTTCGCAGTCGAAAAGCGAATCCAACGATACCACACATGTTACACTTTAACTTAAGAAATATGACGATATGCAGCAATAAAGGTTTTGGTAATCTGTTTTTGTTGTTGCACAAAGTTGCACAAAGTAAATTTTTCTTGTTGTTTATAGTTATATCCTGCATTTGTCATACGTTTCGTCTTTGTTCACGTTATTATTTTATCTCATTTCAACTTGTTTTAATTGTTATTTCTTTACTTTGTCGAACTTTATTGCAATTAATTAATTATGAATTTTTGCCGTTTTCTTGGTGGAACAAAACTTTCTTTCTCTTCAAATACGGCTGCTTTTCAGCAATTCCTGTGTACTATTCCCCCGTTATTGGTATTCCTTTTTCAATGACTATCTCAAAATACAGTCACCATCACTTTCACGAACGATTGAACTGTCCTCGCCTTTTTCGGAATATCTTCAGGAGTGTACTGATGTATCCAAGTTTCATCTACAGTTATTAATCTACGCCAAAACTCTTATTTCATTTAAACTGCTTCAACAAGGCTTTGGAAATGTTCATTTGAACGCGTTTTTAGTCTTGAACAAGCAAGCGGCACCCAACGCGCGGTTACCTTTTTTCATGCCCAAACTTTCAGTCAATATATAACAAGCACGTTCTTTTGAGATGCCCACAACCTCTGTTGTCTCCAAGCTGGTACGACCACGTTAAAATTCAGCTGCCCAAAATTTCATTGTGTCAAATGATAATGTAGAATCCCCGTAAACAGCATCCATCTCGGCTTTAATTTGCGTAGGCGTATTACCCTTCAAATATAAGAATTTAATGACGGCTCAAGGTAATATTTTTTCCATTTTTACAGAAGCAGTAACATCAACTGACACAAATGACTGTTAAACAACAAATGAACATCCAAGATGGCTAGAATTTTTAAAAATATCTTTCAAGGCATGCGCTATTATATTACCAGAATATTTTTCAGGAGTAATGTCATCTTCATGTTGAGGCTTGAAACTTTGTGAGCAAAAATAAGACAATTTGTAATCGAATAATCAAACTTCACGTGCTTTAATCGCCTCTAGTTTGAATATATATCGAGTAATTTAATAGGCGAGATTTACCTTAGGCCTCCAATATGGGGCCAAAAAGACCAAAACCAAAAAATAAAGAGTCCGGTGAAAATATTTTGTCTCCCTTGACAACTGTTAAAGTAATGCACTTGTTGAAGCTTCATAAACGCCATCCACGATGCATTTTTCTCGACGCTTTTATTTCTGCTGGTATCGTCGCTTTTATCGAGTATCGCAGCTTCTCTATAAATACACCCTTAGAAACGCTATAAAAATTTCAAGGAACTTTAGAATTGAATACGACACACACTTACATTCGAAGGGAACTTAAGTACGCAGTGAAACGCGTCATATTCTTTAATATAAATATCTTCTGGAACAAATAAAGCGTAGATAAATCAACTCTGTTTCTTTGAATAAGTCACGTACAAATCAAAACAAAATGCTAAAGTATATGATGTTGAGAATCTTTATTATGCTACGGAGAACGCTCGTATCTCGCGTTCTTCTTTGTTTTAACATCGTGCAACGTGTGATAAAGGTTTCTTCAAGTAGTTATTTCTTAGATATAGTGAGAGAGCCGTATAAACATTTCCGGAAGGACACGTATAAGATAATGCGGATATGCAAACGTATTTCCTAAGTTTGTGTCACGTTTGGCTGAAGACAGTTCAAATGCCATCTATTGGAAGTTAGTAGATCCTTCAGAGGAAGGGCTGTGCTGATGCGTTTGTTGCATGCATGCCTGACTACCCTGTAACTTCGTACAGTAGTTGCTAGGTTGTCTTTAAGGAAACAAAAAAACATGCCTAAAATGAGGATTTAGCTGTAACAATTAGGTTATTCCAATTTCAGTTGTGGTCTTCTCGTCACTTGATATAATTTGTAGACAGTAAGATGCTTTCATTCTCTTTTGAACTGTATTTCACCGACGTATTTTAAGGTCGATTTACACACGCCAATGCCGTGGGCTCTTTCGTATCAGTGGTATCAGTGGTGTGTCTCACACATACGTATGTATTTGGTCAATTCCAAATCGCCTACCTAAAGGGCAAATTAGAATTAGCAGTTAAATTTGTCTAAACATGTACACTGCTATGAACATGTTTTAAACCAGCAGGTAGAAAACCCTTCATTTGAAATTTTCAACAGATTTGAATTAAAGGCATTTGTTATAAAGGATGCTACGGTTATTTCAAAATATTAACACATCTTTATATAGGTTTCCAATAACAAACTTTCGAATTTATAAGTAAACACGTGGCGTGATTTACATATTTCCCCGTAATTCTAAAACACCACATAATAGGAAATTTGAAACCCTAGTTAAATAGCATGTCTGTAAATGTTCTCCTGAAATTGAACAAAATTTCGACTAAGATTGCAATTACTGTATCATTTCAATCTTAGTTTCGTCCAAATACATGTATACTAATTATAAATAATAATAATTAGTCGATTAAATATCCACCACAAATACATCTTTCACGAAAACGGTGACGTGTTTGGTTTTTGCTTTGAAAGTTCGTTTTTTTCAAAATAAAATCGAATGGGATGCGAAGAAGGCCCCAGTTGACGACTGGCATCTTCTTCAAGCCGGAAGACCTTCAAAATTTGCTGCATATGTTATATCCATGTACTTAATAAAACATTCTCGGCTTGTCAGGCCCGTACCATTTTAGGCCCAGCCCGGCCCGCAATGAAAAGAGACGAGGCTCCCCCGAACCCGCCCACGGGCTCGGTCAGGCCGGGTTTTTCCTAGTCCGTGCAGTGCTCTAAACTATAATTCACCAAAGTAGTAAAATCACGTGTGAATCGACCTTCAAGGTCGTTACTTGCACTTTATTCAACCGTCTTCACACAACCGACATATTACCGCACTTGTCTCCGCAGTATCAGCGAAGTAACCCAACAGTGACATTGCATATTGTCGCCAATGATATTTTTGCCTTTTCGTCGCCGCGCCAGCCATGGTCAACTGTAGTTTGTATGAGCTGTAGTTGTTCTTAAATATTAAGAAAAACAAATGATGCAAATCTGATCGAATTAGCTAGGAGTTGTAATGTTATTTATAATTTATCTCATTCAAAGCATAGTAGTCTGGTCAAACAGCGGTAACAGTCAGTGTAGTAGATATGTGGTGCGGAGTCGGCGATTATTTATTTCACACGTTCACAGCGTCAGTACTAAATCGATGCTGTATACGAGTAGTTCTGTGTATATGTGGGCTGCCGTAACTTATTTCGTAATTGTACACTTGTTTGCTTTAAAAATGTCGTAGTTAGGTACGTTGCGTAAACGACCAATGGCAGACACAGTTAAAAACTTTATAGTGGACATTCCGGACTTAATTTTTGATGACGCTAAAATTCAATGTCTAGTTTATAAAATCCCTTTAATGTGTTGGTCTAGAAGCCACTGTCAACGTCACATCGAAAGCAAACAGCATTCTTCTGCAAAAAGTGACATACGAGACCAAGAAAAATGTACATTTGATTTACTTGTAACTCTTATTTTATGTAATCTATCGTTTCATTTACTAGACAAAGAAGCATTTGTCTCCTTCTGGAATAAATACGCCGACTGTAAATTACCTAGTCGGACATCGATACGAGACGTAGTGCCATTCGCTCGTAAACATATAGAAAAAAGAGTGAAAACGGAATTGAACAATAAAAAACTGTGGTTGTGTGTGGACGAAACATCAGATCGTCAAAAACATTCTGTGGTTAATGTAATGGTACGTACAATGGAACCACACCGCATTGATTGCTAGTACAAAGGCAGTGTTGATATTGAACTGGCAAAGCAGTGGTGTGTGTAAACACTGATATACCACGGTATCACGGCACTTGCACGTCACCGCTGTGTGTAAATCGACCTTTAGTATTGAATTAGTTTGCTTGTGTACCTACCTGTACAGTGCGGTCCTAAGGTGTCCCCCCTCCACGATAACTTTTGAACAACAGAAGCTGGCGTTTTTAGAAGAAAATAGGTCGATTTCTGTTTTTTGTGAGCTAACTGTTGCCTTTATCGGCATTTCAATTGTATTTCCGGTTTCACCAGAAGTGACGTCAACTTTCTTTTTTTAAATAGAACATCCTGTATATTTTTACGCTTTTGAGAAGGCAATCGAAAGGCGAATCCAACAATACCACACATGTTATACTTTAACATAAGAAATATGACGATATGCAGCAATAAAGGTTTTGGTAATCTGTTTTCGTTGTTGCGCAAAGTTTGCTAGGAAGGAGCGCCAAATTGTTTCTTGTGGCGCCAGACTAATCTAAGGAGCTCGTTGCTAAGCAAAATAATCATAACAATTGCCAAACTGTCAAATCTCAATTCCAAAAGCGTAAATTATTCTTGTTGTTTACTGTTATTATAACCTGAATTTATCATAGTTTCCTTCTTTGTGCTCGTTATTATTTTATGTCATTTTAACTTGTTTTGTTAATTGTTGTTTCTCCTTTACTTTGTCGAACTTTATTGTAATTAATAGAAAAGTAATGCCATCACCTATCCACCATCTATGGACGCGCGTTTGCAGTAATTTACTCGACAAAAACGTACAAATGAGGATATCTAATTAGATTTCCTTATGCGTACATGTAAACATCTACTTCGTATATACACGATTTAAAATATTGAAATGCCATTACCTTCCACAAAGCTGTGCCGACGAGATGTATAACATCGAAACGCGCGTCCATAGATGGTGGATAGGTGATGGCATTACTTTTCTATTAATTACAATGAAGTTCGACAAAGTAAAGGAGAAACAACAATTAACAAAACAAGTTAAAATGACATAAAATAATAACGAGCACAAAGAAGGAAACTATGATAAATTCAGGTTATAATAACAGTAAACAACAAGAATAATTTACGCTTTTGGAATTGAGATTTGACAGTTTGGCAATTGTTATGATTATTTTGCTTAGCAACGAGCTCCTTAGATTAGTCTGGCGTCACAAGAAACAATTTGGCGCTCCTTCCTAGCAAACTTTGCGCAACAACAAAAACAGATTACCAAAACCTTTATTGCTGCATATCGTCATATTTCTTATGTTAAAGTATAACATGTGTGGTATTGTTGGATTCGCCTTTCGATTGCCTTCTCAAAAGCGTAAAAATATACAGGATGTTCTATTTAAAAAAAGAAAGTTGACGTCACTTCTGGTGAAACCGGAAATACAATTGAAATGCCGATCAAGGCAACAGTTAGTTCACAAAAAACAGAAATCGACCTATTTTCTTCTAAAAACGCCAGCTTCTGTTGTTCAAAAGTTATCATGGAGGGTGGACACCTTAGGACCGCACTGTACAGGTAGGTACACAAGCAAACTAATTCAATACTAAAGGTCGATTTACACACAGCGGTGACGTGCAAGTGCCGTGATACCGTGGTATATCAGTGTTTACACACACCACTGCTTTGCCAGTTCAATATCAACACTGCCTTTGTACTAGCAATCAATGCGGTGTGGTTCCATTCTACGTACCATTACATTAACCACAGAATGTTTTTGACGATCTGATGTTTCGTCCACACACAACCACAGTTTTTTATTGTTCAATTCCGTTTTCACTCTTTTTTCTATATGTTCACGAGCGAATGGCACTACGTCTCGTATCGATGTCCGACTAGGTAATTTACAGTCGGCGTATTTATTCCAGAAGGAGACAAATGCTTCTTTGTCTAGTAAATGAAACGATGGATTACATAAAATAAGAGTAACAAGTAAATCAAATGTACATTTTTCTTGGTCTCGTATGTCACTTTTTGCAGAAGAATGCTGTTTGCTTTCGATGTGACGTTGACAGTGGCTTCTAGACCAACACATTAAAGGGATTTTATAAACTAGACATTGAATTTTAGCGCCATCAAAAATTAAGTCCGGCATGTCCACTATAAAGTTTTTAACTGTGTCTGCCATTAGTCGTTTACGCAACGTACCTAACTACGACATTTTTAAAGCAAACAAGTGTACAATTACGAAATAAGTTACGGCAGCCCACATATACACAGAACTACTCGCATACAGCATCGATTTAGTACTGACGCTGTGAACGTGTGAAATAAATAATCGCCGACTCCGCAACACATATCTACTACACTGACTGTTACCGCTGTTTGACCAGACTACTATGCTTTGAATGAGATAAATTATAAATAACATTACAACTCCTAGCTAATTCGATCAGATTTGCATCATTTGTTTTTCTTAATATTTAAGAACAACTACAGCTCATACAAACTACAGTTGACCATGGCTGGCGCGACGACGAAAAGGCAAAAATATCATTGGCGACAATATGCAATGTCACTGTTGGGTTACTTCGCCGATACTGCGGAGACAAGTGCGGTAATATGTCGGTTGTGCGAAGACGGTTGAATAAATTGCAAGTAACGACCTTGAAGGTCGATTCACACGTGATTTTACTACTTTGGTGAATTATAGTTTAGAGCACTGCACGGACTAGGAAAAACCCGGCCTGTCCGAGCCCGCGGGCGGGTTCGGGGGGGCCTCGTCTCTTTTCATTGCGGGCCGGGCTGGGCCTAAAATGGTACGGGCCTGACAAGCCGAGAATGTTTTATTAAATACATGGATATAACATATGCAGCAAATTTTGAAGGTCTTCCGGTTTGAAGAAGATGCCAGTCGTCAACTGGGGCCTTCTTCGCATTCCATTCGATTTTATTTTGGAAAAAACGAACTTTCAAAGCAAAAACCAAACACGTCACCGTTTTCGTGAAAGATGTATTTGTGGTGGATATTTAATCGACTAATTATTATTATTTGTAATTATTATACATGTATTTGGACGAAACTAAGATTGAAATGATACAGTAATTGCAATTTTAGTCGAAATTTTGTTCAATTTCAGGAGAACATTTACAGACATGCTATTTAACTAGGGTTTCAAATTTCCTATTATGTGGTGTTTTAGAATTACGGAGAAATATGTAAATCACGCCACGTGTTTACTTATAAATTCGAAAGTTTGTTATTGGAAACCTATATAAAGATGTGTTAATATTTTGAAATAACCGTAGCATCCTTTATATACAAATGCCTTTAATTCAAATCTGTTGAAAATTTCAAATGAAGGGTTTTCTACCTGCTGGTTTAAAACATGTTCATAGCAGTGTACATGTATAGACAAATTTTCACTGCTAATTCTAATTTGCCCTTTCGGTAGGCGATTTGGAATTGACCAAATACATACGCATGTGTGAGACACATCACTGATACCACTGATACGAAAGAGCCCACGGCATTGGCGTGTGTAAATCGACCTTAAAATACGTCGGTGAAATACAGTTCAAAAGAGAATGGAAGCATCTTACTGTCTACAAATTATATCAAGTGACGAGAAGACCACAACTGAAATTGGAATAACCTAATTGTTACAGCTAAATCCTCATTTTAGGCATGTTTTTTTGTTTCCTTAAAGACAACCTAGCAACTACTGTACGAAGTTACAGGGTAGTCAGGCATGCATGCAACAAACGCATCAGCACAGCCCTTCCTTGAAGGATCTACTAACTTCCAATAGATGGCATTTGAACTGTCTTCAGCCAACGTGACACAAACTTAGGAAAATACGTTTGCATTCCGCATTATCTTATACGTGTCCTTCCGGAAAATGTTTATACGGCTCTTCACTGTATCTAAGAATAACTACTTGAAAAAACCTTTTCACACGTTGCACGATGTTAAAACAAAGAAGAACGCGAGATACGAGCGTTCTCCGTAGCATAATAAAGATTCTCAACATCATATACTTTAGCATTTTGTTTTGATTTGTACGTGACTTATTCAAAGAAACAGAGTTGATTTATCTACGCTTTATTTGTTCCAGAAGATATTTATATTAAAGAATATGACGCGTTTCACTGCGTACTTAAGTTCCCTTCGAATGTAAGTGTGTGTCGTATTCAATTCTAAAGTTCCTTGAAATTTTTATAGCGTTTCTAAGGGTGTATTTATAGAGAAGCTGCGATACTCGATAAAAGCGACGATACCAGCAGAAATAAAAGCGTCGAGAAAAATGCATCGTGGATGGCGTTTATGAAGCTTCAGCAAGCGCATTACTTTAACAGTTGTCAAGGGAGACAAAATATTTTCACCGGACTCTTTATTTTTTGGTTTTGGTCTTTTTGGCCCCATTTTGGAGGCCTAAGGTAAATCTCGCCTATTAAATTACTCGATATATATTAAAACTAGAGGCGATTAAAGCATGTGAAGTTTGATTATTCGATTACAAATGGTCTTATTTTTGCTCACAAAGTTTCAAGCCTCAACATGAAAATGACATTACTCCTGAAAAATATTCTGGTAATATAATAGCGCATGCCTTGAAAGATATTTTTAAAAATTCTAGCCATCTTGGATGTTCATTTGTTGTTTAACAGTCATTTGTGTCAGTTGATGTTACTGCTTCTGTAAAAATGGAAAAAATATTACCTCGAGCCGTCATTAAATTCTTATATTTGAAGGGTAATACGCCTACGCAAATTAAAGCCGAGATGGATGCTGTTTACGGGGATTCTACATTATCATTTGACACAATGAAATTTTGGGCAGCTGAATTTTAACGTGGTCGTACCAGCTTGGAGACAACAGAGGTTGTGGGCATCTCAAAAGAACGTGCTTGTCATATATTGATTGAAAGTTTGGGCATGAAAAAAGGTAACCGCGCGTTGGGTGCCGCTTGCTTGTTCAAGACTAAAAACGCGTTCGAATGAACATTTCCAAAGCCTTGTTGAAGCAGTTTAAGTGAAATAAGAGTTTTGGCGTAGATTAATAACTGTAGATGAAACTTGGATACATCAGTACACTCCTGAAGATATTCCGAAAAAGGCGAGGACTGTTCAATCGTTCGTGAAAGTAATGGTGACTGTATTTTGAGATAGTCATTGAAAAAGGAATACCAATAACGGGGGAATAGTACACAGAAATTGCTGAAAAGCAGCCGTACTTGAAGAGAAAGAAAGTTTTGTTCCACCAAGAAAACGGCAAAAATTCATAATTAATTAATAATTAATTAATTGCAATAAAGTTCAACAAAGTAAAGAAATAACAATTAAAACAAGTTGAAATGAGAGAAAATAATAACGTGAACAAAGACGAAACGTATGACAAATGCAGGATATAACTATAAACAACAAGAAAAATTTACGCTTTTGGAATTGAGATTTGATAGTTTGCCAACTGTTATGATTACTTTGCTTAGCAACGAGCTCTTTAGATCAGTCTGGTATCACAAGAAATAATTTGGCCTTCTTTCCTGGCCAACTTTGCGTAACAACAAAAGCAGATTACCAAAACCTTTATTGCTGCATATCGTCATATTTCTTAAGTTAAAGTAAACATATGTCTGTGCAATCGTTGGATTTGTCTTTCGATTACCTTTCCAAAAACGTAAAAATGTATAGGGTGTTCTATTTAAAATAAGACAGTTCACGTCACTTCCGGTGAAACCAGAAATACAATTTTACTGCCAATAATGGCAAAAGTTAGTTCATAAAAAATAGAAATCGACCTATTTTTTCTAAAAAACGCTAGCTTCTGTCGTTGGGCACTTTAGGACCGCACTGTATAAAGTAACGCGTTTTGTTTTCCTACACATCGCACCTTTAAATTTAAAAATACCATACATTTAACCTAATACATTTAACAATACAGTTTTACTACTGCGTACAACATAAAGTTGTTGATTATAAGATTTTAATGTTGTTATAATAACAAATCATACAGTGTATCTTTTAGTATACTATGTTGTAAAAGAATTAAAGAGAAGTTATATTAATTTTAAATATACAAACTTAACCAAAACTTTCTTGTAGTGATTACAAGATAGTGTTGCTGTCACATATATTAGAAAATATTGTAGAAAAAACAATATTTATCTTTATTTTAACAATGCATTTTTCTCTGTGTAGCGTACAAGTATCGAACGTAATAGTTTTGTTAAATCTCAAAACCTACAATTTTCCACCAATAGATCGTACGAATTTTCAGTTTAATTCAATACAATCACCATAATATTCAATATTATATGGTAATATTACAAATTATTGTTGAAGTAATTGCACGTACGTCATTCTCTCCGGAGAAATTATAATCGGGCCTGGGCGAGACAGTCGGTACGGTCTGACGCAGTGGTATGGTGTACGCCATATTAAACGTAGTTACTACACCTTAACAATACATTCGACAGAACCGGCCTGTGCAGGCTCAGCCGACCGCGTTATTACTGATGAATGACGCCAGAGGGAGCGGTCGTAAACAATGCAAAGTGTTTATTTACGTTAGGGCTTACTGCGACAATACGTTTATAATTCATTTCGATGAACGCCGTACCGGCACTGCACATACGACAATAATGATGAAACCGGGGCTTAAATAATCGGCATTAAATGGGAACGCTTCCAAAAACTTTCAAAAGCGCGGCCGGATAATTTCGTATATCCTGTATTAGTTCTCCGTCACCCATGCGGAGATACAGGCGAAATTTTTTATTTCATCTTACATCTTGATTTCCTGTATAATTTATCCAAGAACAGCAAATTTTGAATTTCTCCGAATGCCAATATACAAGGAAGGTCGGAGTACCTTTGGAGGTAGGGCATAATTGGATAGCTTTAAATTAAGAACTCTAAGAACGTCCAATAACAAATTTATTGTAATGTGGTATGCGCAAGTGGATGCGATTGAACTGAAACTGACTAAATTGAACTACGATAAGCAAAGAACCATACAATTTTTCATTTCCATAATGTAATTTTTTTAAGAGATTGTCACTCTTTTTATTAAACAAATTTTAACCGGATTAATACCATATAAGGTCCGCTGTATATTATTTTGTTCTGTTATAAATAACTCATTTTTGCTTTTTATATTAAAATTAATTATTTCTATAGAATCTTTCATAATGCTTTCAACAAGATGCAAATACCTCTAATATTTTAATCAATTATATATTGACATGTACAGCCTCTCACGTTAAGCATAAGTACCGTTCTAAAGAGAAGTAAGCACAGTTCCTATGTAGAATTATTAATTACACAGCATTTACGGATAATTATTTACGCATCAGATATTAATTACGATAGAGTACGGACTTAATAAGAGGGTAACGTTACCTTTACTAAGAGGAAATTTAAATATCTAACTGGAAATCGTAAACTAAAACTCGAAGCGATGTAAACCATAAAATCTCCAGTAAATATATTAAAGAAACCTATAAACAATAAATTACGAAGTAAATTATATTTACATCTACCTGCTCTTCATACCTACGACACCGAATACACCCGAAGCCCGCGTGGAAGGTAATATTGATAATCAGCGAGCGACAGGGGGAGACATTTATTTTTTTGCAGATAGTACATGTATACCTATCCGTGACGTAATGCAGTTTTGAGTTCGAAAAAACGAGTGGCATTAACAGTTGAATGATTTTGCTTTCATAAGTAACTTAATTTCAACTAGATTTAAGATTTTAATAAATCTAAACTTAATTCATTAAAAATAAATATGAAAAATGGTCCAAACAAAATGGGAAACTTACACATGTACCTATCCGTGTGCACAAGGGTTAAAAAGCAGTGGAATTAGTACAGTAAACTTCGTTTTCTTCATGCAAAAATCTAGCTGTAATCCTAAAGTGTTAAGATTCATTCGCAATATGTTATAGATTCCGATTCCAATAAGTATTTCATTTGCGATTTGTACTACTACAACTGCATATTTGTACAGAGAGTATCAATACATTCAATACTTTCATAATAATGTATAAAGGAATTTCTGGATGAATAAAAAGAAGCGGTCTTCACACAATTATATGTGCGAATTACATTTTACTAATTGCGACTTGTTAAGTAAGTGTTTACTCAAGAGTAGTTTATAAAAAGAAGTAACTTAGAACCGTTTTGCACTTACAAGAATTATTATAAAAATTCTTATGAAAATCGTTCACAGAAATCTCATAAAATATTTCACAATAAATTTCCAAATAATAATTTTGTGATTATTTTTGCCGTTTGCAACGACTAGAAAATGCAACAACATTTTCAGGATAGTTATTGTCATACGCAGGCGCATTTCGTAAAATTGTTCAGTAACACTGGTAATGTATTGGTAGTATTGACACGCAACAGGTATTGATGAACCTCAAATATTTATTGTGAAGGTTGCGGGAATTGTGAATTATTATTAAAATGCGTACAAATCGGTTATTACTGCTGGCAGCAGGCATTCTTACCTGTTATATGATATATTTAATGGCTAAGAAAAAAAATATGAAAGAAAACGATCGCACTGGTCAAGAAAGTGGTTGTTAAACAAGCAAGGGAAAGGAACCCTGGCTTTGCTAAACAATGAATTAAAGCAAGAAGATACCAATGCTTACAGAGATTTTCTAAGAATGACTAACATTTACTTCCAATTAATATTGAGTTTAATTGAAGGTGACATTAAATGAAATGGGAAGACTTTCATGTGTGACTGAACTGAGTTCAGTCTTGCTGCTGATGATGATAGCTTGGCTATCGAAACGTGCGTCCAGTACGAATTAAGTGTTGTGGTAAGGGTTTTAGTGAACTGTTTCAGTGTTCCAGTGCCACAGTTTTAGAGTATCCGTTTAGTTTTCATGTGTGAATGTATTAATTCACGCGGTGTTTGTGCACACTTTCTCGCGCCGATTCTTGTCAAATTTTGTTGAAAATATATTTTTATTGTGAAAATTTTCATAATAAATTTCAGAATAAGAATACTGTTTGCCACGTCAAAGATTTTTAAAAGAATTTATTTAAAAATTTTCAGAATAATTTTGGCTAAAATTTTCATAATAATTCTTGTAAGTGTCAAACGGCTCTTAGCAGATACATAGAAATATTAGAGACCAAATTGCGTTATTGAAAGACAAGTGCAAAATGGTACATCGAAAAAGCACATACTTTTCAAAATTCAAAAAGAAATTGTTTCTATTGTTTTGAATATTATTGCTTTTGTCATCAATTTTGCGAAACAGGCTCCGTTTTTACAAGAAATTCAAAATATCTTTATTGCTGGATTCCACCATAGTAACTAACTACCGTCATCATTTGTCGTTAGTAAATAAACCAAAGCCTACTTTGTTAATTCAGTTGCTTTTTATTGGAAAATGCTTCCTTTTATAAATTTCTTTAAACCTAACAGTGAATTTACCCTCGTTCTGGAATAACTAAGTAATTTATTATTATTTGACACAGTGCAAACGTCACAACGAGACAAAAAAATATCCAACTTTTACAATTATATATAATGATCTAAGCATTCGCAAAATGCGTATACATCACATCCATTTGACCACACTTATCTATTTACAACACAATATACTCCATAAATTAGTAATCGTAGAGCGGCTACCAATAAACCCATGTTATAAATCGGTTATGGAGGGTAAAATTCTTGATGTGGATGTGATTGTATATAGTGTACTCAAATACCATCGAAAAGTTCGAGAGTAAAGAAATCGGTCTATAATTCCGAATGTCGGATAAGTTCCCCGACTTCGAAACAGGATATACACGAGATAACTTCCAGGTGTTAGGATAAGTAGAAGTACGTAACGCGAGATTGAATAAAAATGCAAGTGGTCATGTCCTGCTGTAAATTTGTTTTCCAACTTTTTTACCGCTTTTCTTCTTCAGTAACTTTTATAGTACCATTTAGCTGATAATCATTTACGCAATCCCAGTCATTATGGAAACCTAATTCCGAAGGGGGATAGACACTAACGAAATACTCACCAAACGTGTTTACAATGTCATAAGGTTCTATTAATTTTCGTGAACCAACGAACATGCGCCCTGGTATCCTATTACCGTGTTTCTTAGAACGAACGTATGACCAGAAAGTGTTAAGAGTCGCGATTCGATGTGAACTGTAATATTCTTTATAAGCTTCTTGAATTAAACCCTTGATTTGTGTTCTTAAATATCAAAATGTGGCAAGGCCGGCAGGCTGATGGTACCGCTTATATTTTTTGTTTTTTTTTTTAATCATGTCAATTATGTTTCTCGTTATACTCCTGTACACCAAACTGGGTGTCTGAATCTCGAATTACTGGTTTTATAAGTTACCATAAAATATATCGCATACAATATTGACATCTGCACAATTCATCAAAACAGACCAATGCACCTCTATTCAGGCATTATAAAAATTAGGATAACTCGCTTTGTGGAAGTTATACTTAGTGCTATCACTATTTTTCAAAAATCTGTTTAGTGGAAATGGGCCAAAATCAAAATGTAATTCCAGTGACGGACGGTGTCTGTCGTCCTCTCTTATAAGTGGACAGTCACTGCGTCTAACTTTACAATAATAATTGGCAAATACAAGGTTTAGAACTCTATTGTTCATATTCAAAACTTCATTATATTGCTTTAAACCTAAAAAATTACAATGTTCTTTTAATGTATTGCATAGAGCATCATCCAAATTATTAAATATAAATTGGGGTATATTAATGTCTCCTACTAGTAACATTCTATTTTCATGAGGGAAGTGCTGAACTTGATTTATAGTGGGCGTTTTGGGTATATAGATTACAAACACGTAAATACATATGTTAGTAAATGTACATTTACAAGCAACTACATCAAAAATTTCCTAATTCCAACAATAATTCAGATAAATCAACCTTAACCACATCCAAACGATATATTTTTACAAGCCAATAGAACACCTCCGCCACGAGTTGTATGCATCAAATCAAGCCGTCTGTCGCACCTAAAAACATGGTAACTCTTAGAAAACAATTCAGAAGTGTGGATGGCCTCTGTCAGCCATATTTCACACAACGCTACAAAATCAAAAACAGCTTCACTTGTACTACAATATAACTCATGTGTTTTCTCCCGTGAGCTACGAACATTTTGATAGTACAATGAAAATTCTATACTGTTGGAGTTTTTTTCAGGTATTGCAGAATCCCGGGAGAACGACTATGTCGCAGCATTTGGCCCTTCTGCTTGCAAATATATCGGTAAGATAACTACGTAATGGAGATAACTAAACTAAAGAAGTAATCAAAGTGGATACAAAAGAAAATAAAGGGATTAACTATAAATTATAATAGCTTATTACACCTGCAATAACACCATGTAGCTTTCGTGTGATGCCCATTATAAGCTTATATTTTTTTCGCTGTTTTCACTTTTATTACATTACAAAAATTTACCACATTGTGATGATTAGAGCGGGCCAAGAGCGCCACGCGCCAGGTTCGCAATCAGGCTGCCGGGCGCATATATGTATGTAAACATAGGTAATTTAAATATGTAATTATTAGGACGAGGACCAAAACCACTGTCTATTATGTCGTGAAGACGCGCAAATATACACCTGCAGTGTGGGTGTTCGTTGATAAATAGGGCGTTGTTCACAGTGGGCCACTACAAAAAAAAAGTTCATTCATCGACGGCTACGAACTAACAACGCGCTTATTCATTTACGGATGACGCGCTCTATTCATCAACAAATGACGAGTCTGCAGATGTTACGTTTGCACCACTTCGTGGCATACTAGAAACAAGCGTCGGTGTGCTTGCTTTAGTGATTATGTCTAACGTAACTATTAAAAATAAACGGCCATTACCTACGAAAGTTAATAAATTTCTTAGTGAATTTGTGGATTTACACTACAATGGGAGTACAATTTTCTGTAAAGTTTGTAAAAAGAAACTACTGTGCTGGAGCAAACGTGATTGTGAAAGACATATAAATAGCGCACACCACAGAAATAAAAGAAATGGTGTGTCACAACAACGTCAATTTCAATTAGAATTGCTTTTAACGTTTATGGTATGTGGTCTACCACTTCGTATACTTGATAAAAAAGCATTTCGAAAATTCTGGGGTACATACAATACCGAGTGGATACTACCATCTCGGACAGCGTTACGGAGAGATATTCCACGAATACGGACATTGAAAATCGAATTAAAGCCGAATTAAAAGATAAACAGCTGTGGCTATGTCTTGATGAGACGACAGATTGCAAAAAAAATTCTATTTTGAATATAATAGTGCGCGTATTAGATCCTATTAAACCAAATTTTGCAATTCTATTAGCCAGCAGAAGATTAAAACAGTGTAGTAAAGCAATTACGGCCGTAGTTCTCGAAACGTTACAAAAATTTCAAGTGTCAACCAGTCAACTGTTGTTGTTCATGAGCGATGGTGCAGCAACAATGTGTAGTGTAGGCCGTTCCCTTAAAGGAAAGTGTGAAGGACTTTTACATGTTACGTGTAAAGTCCATGCTTTACATCTTGTGGCACAAACTATTCGAGAGTGTTACCCGGAGGTGGATGCATTAATAGCAAACACAAAAAAAGTGTTTCTCCAAAAGTCCTAAGAGGACTAGGGCATTCCACAGGTTATGCCCTGGTATTCGAGAACCACCACAGCCCATTCTTACGCGTTGGGGAACGTGGTTAAAAGCCGCTTTTTATTATAATGAACATTTTCAAGAAGTCAAATCCGTTATTTTGCAATTCGTCCCTGCCGAAGCTAGAGCTATTAGGATGAGCCAGAAGGGATTTCTCGATATTTCTGTTGAAACACATCTAAAGAATATTAGCAACAATTACAAAGGGTTAGTAGACGCGATAGAAAATTTGCAAAATTCTGGATTGTCGTTGGTAGAATCAGTGCAAGTCGTGGACGAAGTTAGTACATTGTTACACAGTATAAACGATACAACAAGTGGACGAGTTTTAGCTAAGTTCGATAGTGTTTTAAAAAAGAATCCGGACTACACGAGATTAAGACAAATGTGCGATGGGGCATCTGCAGATTCCTTGACTAAGTCTAAAGATTATTTTAATTACGCCTGTCTTACTTCGGTAGACGTGGAACGGTCGTTTTCGAAATATAAGAACATTTTTTTCGTCTCGGCGAACATCCTTCACCGAGGCAAATGTGGAAACTTATCTGATGGTGCAACTTTTTAAACAAGCCTATCCGCATTATTAAGAAGGATAGAATTTATTTATTATATCTTTATTTACAGTTACATTATTAAGTACAACAGAATAAAAAAAGCGTTCAGTTTCTCAGTTATTTCCTTATTACATCCCATTTACAACGCATACCGTTTTCAATCAAATAAAAAATCATAATGAAAATAAAAACACCTCAGGATATATATATATATATATATATATATATATATATATATATATATATATATATATATATGCGCTCTAATTACTAAACATTATTATTGCGTCAGCTTTTATTTTTTTACTCTTGTGTATTAATTTCGAAATATCAAATATCTGCTGTGACTCACATATACGCTATTTACAATAAGCGGCCGTTGCGCCTGATTCCGATTCTGTTGGATGGCGCAATTTGGCCCGCTCTAGTGATGATCGCTTCATCACTCATCACTAAGGTTCGACAAACGAGAAAAAGGTCAGAGGCGTATCGCGCAAAAGTAGGTACGTGAGATACAGTATTATTAAAAGATATATTTTTACCTTTTATTGACGTCTTGGGCCGTATTCTGTCGCAGTGAACATCAAGACGTCAATAAAAGGTAAGAATATATTACTTTTATACTTACAACGAAAAACTATTCCTTTCTTACCCGTTATTCATTTCTTATTTTTTATTCACATACATATTCAAACGCTCATTTCCTTTGAATTTGAAGAATCCTTTTAACGGCTGTATGCTCTTCGTCGAAAATGGGATTTTCCCCTCACTCAACCATAGCCAACTCTGCAACTTTGTTTAAACAATAAATGAGTTCTCGGAGACGAGCCGATATGCAAATGATGATGTTAATACTTTGTTAGTATACTTCGTGTTAAATACAAGGAAATGAACAAATATGAAAATTAGGTATGGTAATATGGTTAGCATATGATCAATAATTCTTTGTAAAAGTGACGGTTTATTCCTAAAAATAGGTAGTAGTAATTGTAGGAAAATTTTTAGGTTGTATAAATGAATTTGCGAGAGCGTTAATTTATACAAAGTAAAGGTAATTATTTTGAAATGTTATATTCTTATATAGTTGTGTTATTTTGGATTTAACATTAAGAAGACACAAGTTGTGGCGTGATAAATGAATTGTTTGCCAATACATAAAGCGTTTTCATACGGAGAGATATTTTAATCGAAAAGGTGATTATTATCCTGTATATTCCGACGCACCTTTTAAGAAAATTTGTTTTGCAAATCATTTGCAGTTAAAATTACGCTTTCACTGCCATTTTTTCAAAGAAGAAGGTAATCATAGACACATCAACCCCAAGAAAAGCTAAACAAGCGGAAGTTTTGAGAACGCATTCACCTGGAGTATAGGCCACTGTAGAGTAATAAGTAAGTGTAATTATGCATTAGATACCGTTTGTGGGATATCCATCAATAGCCGAATTATTTGGGTAGATAAACGTATTGCCGATCGAACGGGGTACATACACGATTTAACAGAGCGATGTTATCTATTCAAACTGGCCTCTCTGCTATTACCCACTATTCTCGTCAATTCGACCCTACCATGCTTACGTTGGTAACTATGATTGATGCAACGTTCCAGGTGTAAGGTGTATTTGACAGTTTTATAGTGCTTAAGAGATCACTTCAAAGTTCATTTTGCGTTCGTTAACAGTACTCATTCTTAACTACATCTCTATAATATTTGCTATTATTTACTAACTAAAGTAAAAAAATCAATCCAGCCAGACAACAAAATTAAGTTACTAGTGTTATTGTATTTAACGCAAATTTAGACGTACATGCAACACAAGTTAACTTACCAATAATAGATTAAATGCAAAATGAAGTATAAAATAATCTGTAGCAATGAATTCACATTTTGAATCTTTGGATTGAGATCCATCAGAAAATCTGAGTTATTAAAAAAATATAATGAACTTCGGCGATATAGTGCGCTTGCTTATACAGTATTTAATAACATTAGGTGGTTCTTGGGCATACCATCCCTAAGGGAGCATATTAGGACCTTTGCTATTTGTAATTCTCATTAAAGATCTATAAGAAACCTGCCTGGTCAACAAATATACGTTAATGAATTCAATGTTGAAACATTCAAGTTAGACTTAATTAACTGTTTCACATATAGATGCTATACGCAGCAAAAAGAATTTATTCATGTTCTTAGAAATCACTATCTGTCCTTAGCTATTAATATTATTATTGATATTACAAAGATTTATAAGGTATATGTAAAATATAACAATAAACTAGTTGCAATTAAATTACCTTGCCATTATGGTATCGCACCACATTTCGAATACACCCCGTATTCCTATTATCAAATGCTTGCATAAATTTAATTGAAAGAAAGCGCATAAAAATTAGAATCAACATTCATATTTGCAGCTACAACAAACTAGAAAACAATCACCCATAAAATACATAAAAACGCAATTGCAGCCAGCAGCCAATGCCTGCCGCTTTGTAGCTGATAAGAACCTCAAAATAATTGTTTTAGCGTTTACATTGCGATTGATTTATGACCTTCAGACGTTGAAAAAGGTAACAGGCACTTCCAAATTCCATTTGGACAAAACATTAATCTGTGGATTGTACACAAAAGCAGTCATATGTACCTATATCCTTTCAAAAAGAAAAGCGGGTATTTGCTCGGAGTAAACTGCTAAAATAAATATTTTGTAAAGTGAAAAAGAAACCCAGGGAATGGAGGAACGCAGAGCTATATCCATGAAAACGTATTTATTCGGTTTCGAAATGCATATCTGTACACAACACTGGTATTTTTACGTCCTTGAGTATTGGAACGAGACGGGCAGTCATAATTTATTTTTCTTCGTGTTTTAGGAACAATAAACTCAGTCGCCTTTATAAAGCGCCGAGAATTGAAAACGTTAAGTCTTTATTGGATGAGTAAGAGAGGCTAAGGTCGGATCGCGGACTATTAATGATGTGCTGAGATGTTACGGTTGATTGTTATTTCCTTTATGAATGCGATGCGGCTTGAACTAAAACATCCTGGGTACTATGAAAATACTTTGTAGGAAAATGAATATTCCTACAAAGAGTATTAGAAAAGAAACATAAGCATGATAATGATATATACCGTACTGTTATAACGAGAAAAGAATGGTTTTCTAGGCTAAATAAATTATTTTTTCAAGGTCGTTAGATCTGGGAGTGTCCCTTTTCGGCAGCTTAACATAAAATAAACAGCAAATAATAACGTTTTACGAACATTAAATTAATAGAAGAAAAACTAACCCCAAACTTTGGCGATACGCGAGCTCTCTACGGTAACGCGTCACGCGTTGGAAATCTGCGCATTTTTGAAAAATCAAAAGGTGAATTTACCTTAGTCTTGAAATAAAACTTAAATACTGAAGCACTCTGATTTGGAAAATAAAACACCTAGCCAAGTACGTCAACGAAATATGGTATTTTTCCTTCACTCCTTTGTCTCGATAGAATTTGTCAAATTACGGCCAATTACGACACAAATCTTAAAATATGGGCTTTTATTACCGAGCTTGACGACTTATTACCCGGTAGTATTTAATTTGCGAACATATTATAAGGACACAACTGAATTTATTCTGTACATTTTTGTAGGGAAATATTGCATTAGAACCGAACATTAAGGACGTCAAGAAAATGGAGAAAGATGAATTATTCCGCGGTTTCACCGGGACTATCACTGGCTGGAGTTATATTTCACTAACAAAATGCCAGGGACACGAAAGAGAAACTTGAGGCTATATAGCGGCTGATCAATTCGAAAAAGAGGCCAGACAGGCTCTGCCCTGCCATAATTCGATTGAATGGATACCGATTGAACGACACTATACATTGCGCTAAAAATGTTGTAATTTGTGATATATACAGTGCACTTCAGATAACACTGGCCATAAGTATTTACATGGTAAAGCCTTTATGTGATGTTAATGGTTTTTCTATGGGGAGTGTTTGATTTATTTTTTGTCCACACGTAGTTGCAACGATTTTTATGAGGTTTTGAGACATTTTATGCTTTGGGGCAAAAGAGTAAAGTTGAAATTAAAGAAAAGGAAGTAGCATCTTTCGCGGCAACTTTAGAAATTTTTAGCAGAGATAATGAGACAATTTTGCAGCTGGAAACCTCAGCACATGTGTCAATTATAGCTACAGCTAGCGTTATTCAAGCAATTCACTACAAGCAAACATGTAATTCAGAATGGCTGTTATACTTGTACTTATTTAAACAAAAAAATACACTGTTAACACGGAAAGGAAACAACTATGAACAAAAATTTATCAAAAATTAATAACCTACCTAAATTAAAACAACAAAAAAAACACAGTCTTACTAAAAAAAGGTAACAGACAATAAATTATGAAAAAAATTGTATCATAAAGCAAGTGTTCAAACTGTTCTAATCCTTCTTGAAAGTGACGTTTCACATTCTGAAAATTTCTTACTGTTATTTCTTTAAATGCTTCCACTATTCTCTGCCTTAATTCGTTGATGTTAGAGGGTCAATTTTGAATATTGTCAAAAACCCCCCTTCAATGTAACCCCAAACAAAAAAGTCCAACGGGCTTAAATCAGGGCTTCTTGTCGGCCACTTCAGCGGCCCATGCCGACCTATCCACCCATCTGGAAATTCATTATTCAAAAATTCTGTAATTTCCCCGGTATGGTGGTGCCCCAACGTGTTGATAAATGATCCTTCTATTTACAGGAATACTGCCAATAGCTGGAAAAATTGTGTCTCTCAACAATTCCAAACACTTTTGGGCACTCAGTGAACCGTCAATAAAAAACAGACCAACAACGTGATTACCTAGGATGCCGGCCCACACGTTGACTCTCTGAGGAATTTCAGTGTGGGTTCCTAGAGAAAAATATGGGTTTTCTCGTCTTTTCTTTTCTTTATTTTTAATGTAATTTCTTTTTGTTCCAATGCATAAAATGTTTCAAAACCTCGTAAAAATCCTTCCAACCAGGTATGGACAAAAAATAAATCAGACATTCCCGATAGGAAAACCATTAACGTCACATAAAGATTTCACTATGTAAATACCTATGGCCAGTGTTATCTAAAATGCACTGTATAACAACATACATACAGCAAACACATTCGTAAAATCCCTGATGAGATGATGAGTAGAGTTTGTTAGAAAGGTGGTACCGGACGGCAGTAGCGTAGCGGTAGCGACTTTGGTAGGGGTAATTTTCAACTCGTAGTGGATCTCGACAGTACCGCGAGTGAGTTCAAAGCGACAGTACGTTGCACACCGCACGCCAAATAAGTACGCGGAGATGGGACGCCCAAAGGGTGTGACGTTCTTTTCGAATGTGAATAAATATCTCAGGCATTTCCCTGGATTAGAATATAGAAGTCCGCATATTTACTGCACAATATGCAATAGCGGATTGCTAAGTCGCGATAGGTTTGAATGTAGAAAACATTGTAAAAGTAAACGTCTTGTATTGAATTTAAGAAACAGTATTCCATACTGGCAATTTTTATATGATTTTATTTTTATGTTAAGTGTGTGCAACATCCCACAACATCTAGTATCTAATGAACTCTTTCGTCTTTTTTGGGCTAAGTACGTTCCCTCATGGAAGCTGCCAACATCTATGCAATTACGATGCAATTTGTCACGTATGCAAGATACAGTAAAGGAATGTATAAAAGACGAGTTGAGAAATAAGAAAATCTGCCTATGTGTGGATGAAACAACTGATGCTCAGAAACACAGCGTCATTCATGTTGTAGCGCGTCCTTTAAAACGTGATGGTCCACCAGCTTCATTGTTGTTATCCAGTAAAATGATTCAGAAAACTAATGCAGAAACCGTTGTCAAGATAATAAAAGATTCGTTGAGAGAATTTTGTATCACAGGAACCCAAGTCACAATGTTCGCTACTGACGGAGCCGCAACAATGCTGAGAGTTGGTAGGATGTTGAAAACATGCTTTCCGACTCTTCTTCATGTAACATGCCTCATACACGCATGTCACCTCGTAGCAGAAACCGTTCGAAAGAAGTAGCCGATGGTAGATAAGTTAATAACATCTACCAAAAAAGTATGTATCAAATCTCCCAAACACATCCGTGTATTCAAACAATTGTGTCCGAAATTGCCACCACCACCTCAGCCTGTAATAACACAATGAGGAACATGGCTCCAGGCAGTATTTTACTATCAGAAATATTTTTCACAAGTGAAAAATGTCATCTTGAAACTTGATTCAAATGATTCTGCAGCAGTTCGAGATAGTCAGCAACTTTTTTCCAATTCGGACGTTCAACAATAAATAGATGAAATTTCCATGAACTATTCTGAAGTTGCACAAGCTATTGAGCAATTAGAAAGCAGTCACTTATCTGCACGAGACGCATTAAATTGCATAAACAATTTACAAGCCGCTCTAGAAAACTTGACGAACACTATAGAGTCGATGTTGCCCAATGCAATTTTAACGAAAAATCTCGATTTACAAAAGGTTCGGTCTATAACTGAAAATCAAGAGTGCCCAAGTGAGGAAAAGGATTATCTGACGTTTGCAAATCTTATTTCACTGGATGTCGAACGATCATTTTCGAAGTGTACGACAACGTAGTCACAACACCGTCGATGGCTGAATCAATCGACAATGGAAGCGTTGCTGATGTTGCAATTCTACGCAGCTTATCAGGGCGGTTGCCAATTGCCACAGTGGACATCAAGACGACAAGAAAAGGTAACAATATTATGTTTCACTAATATTGTATATTATGTACCTACTTTTATGCGGTGCGCCACCGCCGGTACCACCTTTTTAACTCTACTTATGAGATATTCTGTTAGGAGGTCCTGTAGGTTTCAATACAATTTTAAACGAAGCCCACAGTGAGACCACGCAACAAGAAAAAAACCGGTTTGAAAAAACTCCATTTACAAAGGCACATTCCTCCAAGTCCGCGGAGATGACACTGATATGAATGGTTTACCGCAATGCTAATCGATTCGAATATTATTTTCTTTCAATTTTATAATAAGTAATAATAATATATTTATCACGTACAGATTTAAAATCGAAGTGACGTGTCAGCTTCTACCACATGATTTTTTCTTTACTTATAAAATTATTAACGTACAACAAGGTGTCTGTATTTCATTTTCCAATTGTCATCCATTACCGAGAAGTATGAATAACTGGAATCAATAAAAACTTGAGTAACATCGTCTTGATGTGAATAATAATAACATTTGCCAATTGATCACGCTTCCATTCGCGGTAATAACGATCAGAATTTTACGCAATAAGATGAACTATTTTCCTTCTAGCAAGAGAGATATCTTATTGTAATTCCACACTTACCATTATGGTTAATTAATTTTATGTACTGTTTCGCCGCAATATTTTTTACCAATAAAGTATATACACTGGGAATAAATTAATTGAATTTCAAGCAATTTGTTTTTCGAAGAAATGATCGGACAGGTCAATCTTATCTTTTAAAAATAAACATTTTTGCACGAATTTTAAATCTGGTTTTTAACTAATGATATCATCGGCAATTTTTTTTAATTACAATTCTCGATTTTCTTTTATTTGGATAGATCATTTAATGACAAAATCTGAATACCTTACATGAGAAAATTTTCGATCAAAAGTAATTTAAAGAGTGTGGAAGCGTATATTTTATTAACAGCAAGAAGCAAAGGTAAATGCTATTATTCAAGAAATTAAATGATTCCTTTAAATCAATGTTAGAAATGCCATCCATCGGCCTTTGTGGACACACTCACCTTGAACATTGCGAATGACATCAAGACTAATTCGACTCATTTCATAACTAATGCCATTTTTCAAAGCTTCTAGATTATGTGATCTATAAACATAGATTTTTACTTTTAAATGCCCCCTCCACCTCCCAGGAAAGCGAACAGGAAGTGCAAAGTGCGGAGGTGCACCATCTTTCTGCCCCGTGAGAGTTTTGTCAAAGAAAAAAGGACCAATGATTCTATTGTTAGCTATCCCTGCCCACGCATTAACTTTACGAGGGAGTTGAGTGAGGATTCTCTCTGCCACAGCACCTGCAACTTTGTCAATTTGGTGGTTTACGGTTGCATAAAGCCTGCATTATGCCACAAAGCTGTATTCGGCGATTAGGGTCATCTTCATTGAGTTCTTGCAGTAGTTGTATTTTGTAAGGATGGAGTTTTTCTGTTTTTAATACACGTAACATTGATCGCTGAGAAACTTCGTTGTCTGCTACAATTGATCGAGATACACCATGACGGTTCTCACCCACACCCACCAAAATTATATTGGTTTTATTTTTAAAAAATACTGTGTAGTGATATTTCCGTACTTTATTGGTGATATCTGTAGTGATTTTCTAGTGTTATAAAAATGGGATAACCTAACTTAAGATGGTGTCGGTTGTTTTGTTTGTGAGTTACACTTTATAAATAAAAGATATTATTTATTCTTCAATAGCTACAGATTCAAGGATCGGTGAAACTATAAGTATAAGTTTAAAATATCCTAGGCTTAAAAAAGATGCTATTCCAACTCACACATTTGAGAAAAAACGTGAAGTTATTGTTCAAATAGTTTTATATTCTTACGTTATATTTAACAAAACTATTTTTGAACACGAAGAGATGTTTTTAAATGTATGTAATAAATGTTCTGTTTTAATACAATATATTTTAAATTATATCACCGAACGTAGCGATTTTGGATACTGATATATGTAAATGTCATATTCACAGCAGTGAACGTATTGCAACAATTATAATAACTTGTTCTACAAGTACCCTACTTAAAAATGATTGTGGGAAAAGTAATGATAGATTAGGTAAAACACCACATAACAGGAAATTTAAGACCCTGGTTAAATAGCATGTCTGTAAATGTTCTCGTGAAATTGAACAAAATTTCGAATAAAATTGCAATTACTGTATCATTTCAACCTTAGTTTCGTCCAAATACATGTATAATAATTACAAATAATAATAATTAGTCGATTAAATATCCACCACAAATACATCTTTCACGATAATGGCGCTCGGTTACGTGTTTGGTTTTTTGCTTTGAAAGTTCGTTTTTTTCCAAAATAAAATCGAATGGGGTGCGAAGCAAGGTCAATTGAACGACTGGCAATCTTCTTTTAAACGAAAACTTTCACAATTTTAAACAAAAATGAACAGAAAAACAACGATTTCTTTTATTGAAAATCATCTTAATACATCATTGAATCCCATCCATAAAAATTGATCTTTATTTAAAAGTGTAAGGTATATTATAACAGGTGGTAATGCGTTTTCAGAAATCATGATTCCTTTAATCATCTAGAAATGCCCCCTGGGCTTTTGACTCACTCAGAATTGGCATGATGCTTCACTCATTTGATATTTCCCCTTTTTAAAGCAGATTAGGATCTATTCTAGATTTGTTAATTAATCGTCCATCGAACAAGAATGCAAAGTATCTCTTGCCGTGGGGTTTGTAATGAAAAGGACCATGTTTTTGTTAGCTATCTCCCACCTTAATCTTAAGGAGTTAGTATCTCTTACCCTTTTGCTTGTTCGGAAAGCATTATCCAAAGACTATCATTTCATTTCTTGATCACAGTATTGTGGAGTTTTTGTTTTAATAAAATTGATCTAGTTTTTGCTACATGGGTAAATGACTTTTATATTGGAAAAAATTGTGGTAGGTATTACGTACTTTATGGTATATCTGTAGGAATTTCAATGTCTATAAAATAAACAAAGTGTGGTGTTGTTGGTCTAAAATAAAAGATATTATTACTTAAACACAGATCAAATCTTAAACTATAAGTATAATTAAAATTGCTATCTTTAAAAAAAATTGTATTGCCAACATTACACATTCGAAAAAAATGAATTTTTGTTCATATTTATAAATTTATTTCGAATTTTTGACACGAGCACGTGTTTTTATTATGTAAAGCACATACAATAATCTAAATTAACACAAAATTTTATATTGAAATCATATTCACAGCAAAACTTTAAAATGAATAACTGTCTACAATCCGACTTTAAGATTGAAAGTAATATGATTAGTACCATCAGGAATTTCCTGGTTAAGATTCGGGTTTTCTGTGAATTGAACAAAACGAATAAAAGTAGTATCATTCAACCTTGTTTTCTACTGTATATATTCTAGTAATATTGGCGAAACTATCACCACAATCATGAGATTAATGGGACGTATGATTGCTTTAAAGCTTCCAAAATATAAGGTAGGGTAAGTTGACGATTATCGTCTTTAACCGGGTCGTAACAACAAACCAAAGACAACATCTTCCGCAATCAGGCAATACATGCTGGCATTGATTTAGACCGGTCATTAACAGAATAGTATATTAAAGATCCAAAAGGGAGTTGTTGGGCGACGCCTCGGTCCACAGATTTAGTGCATGATGTTTACTATATAAAGAAATGTTCTCGTCAATATTACCTGTACAAGATTGAACTCGCAATCAGTAAATTTGGAATACAAAAAACACTAGCGCTTTTTTCTAATGTGAAATGAAAATTTGGAAAGTCATGGGCTTGTGTATTTTATTCTTCTATCAGTTCTTTTACTAATTCTTGAAATTCTTTATTGATGAGTTGCTTCTCGAAAGGTTGTGGTCACTTCTTTCATTTCCAAAAATATTGCTGAGTGTTAGTTTTGTGAATTGATATGTCATCCGGTGGATTTTCCGATTCATTTATACTGACGATTGCTAGTGAATTTAGTTAAAACAACAGCTTTGCAAAGATTATCTCGAGAGCAGTAATAGCATTTTTGCTGGCAACCCCAATATTTAAAACTTCGTAAATAATGAAAACATTTGTACTAGACACCAGTATGACTCATAAGACAACTATTGCTAACGAGTTCTATCAGTTTTTGATTATTAAAAAATTTACAGCGGCACCTAGAACAACTAATTTCCTTCTACAGTTGTTTTATTCTTTTAAATTGCTGTCGCGTAAGTTAAATGACGTAAAAGATAAAAGTTGTGTAAACACGAGTTATTAAGAAAAATATTGGATGAAAATGGATTGATGACCTTCCCAACGTAGTTGTGGGATAGCGTTTGGGTGAAAGAAGAACACTGTATTAACCATGTAAATCGATCGTGAACAAGATATTTTGTAAAGCCTTTGAAATTTCTGGTAATTGGATTCAATTTTGAGTGTCTGCAGACTTTTTATCTTTTATGTATTCATTTTGTCCTGCTTATCGATGTTTGATCTTGTAATTTCTTTCCCAATTTGTGATTGTAAACTTTTTTGTTTCTTTCAAGGTAATCGCCGATTATGAAAATTATTATCTATGTGAATTGAAGATTGTTATAGCCAAAATTAAGATTGCTTTTTTATTCGCTGTAGATTTATACAGGGTGTTTCAGATTTTCCACTAAACGTTCAGGTGACTGTGAACTTCTACGCTTTCTGAACGAACTCCTGCATACAACATACGAGGTGTGGCAATTAAATAACCGGACTGGTGCTACAAAACATTTTATTGATCACCAATTACATTACAAAGTTTATCCCCTTCAATGTACTCTCCCTGCCGATCCCTACAACGCTTCATGCGAATTTTTCACTGTTGAAAGCAGTGCTGGAAGTCCTTGTCGAGAACCTCCGTCGCTTTCGCTTTCACCGTTTCTACACTGTCAAATCTTGTCCCCTTAAGCTCCGATTTTACCTTAGGAAATAAAAAAAAGTCACAGGGGGCCAGGTCGGGCGAGTACGGTGGGTGGTCCAACACGGTGATGCCGGATTTCGCAAAGAACGCCTTCACAGACAAGGCGGAATGGGCTGGTGCATTGTCTTGGTGGAGCATCCAGGATCTGCTCTTCCACAAATCGGGTCTTCGTCTTCTCACTCGTTCACGAAGGGTAGTTAGAACCTCGTGTTTCACAAGAAACTTGAGGTTAACACTGCATTTTTCCGACGCGACGCTAGCGTATGGACTTGAACGGACGATTGCTACAGCGAGACTGAGCGACGTACAACCGTGCCCATCGAACTCAGGGTGGAAGAAGCATCTACAAGCACAGACATGTTCAAACCTGCCGTGGCGTGCTCGCTGTTTGCCGATAGTAGCACCAGTCCGGTTATTTAATTGCCACACTTCGTATCTCTCCGAGGCTCACGATACAACCAAACTCTTATCTATGAATGTTTTCAAGAAAGAAACCAACGGTACTTGCTGTTCATCACATATATTCAAATGGGACTTCCTTTTTAAGAATAATCTTAGTACGTATATACAAGAATATGTACTGAATGTGGATATTGTTTTTAGAAACTAAAATAAAATTTGACATAAATGGACTTGTGCGTGGATGTAAAATGTTTGAAGGAAATTGGCGCGTTGGTTCCTGAATATTAGATATAAAACACAACGACCGCAAATTGTTTATATGCGTATATTTAAAGAAGCAACAACTAACACGAAACAACGGGGTAACAGCAAAGTTATGAAGAAAATAAAGGTGCACTGACTGGAGTGCATGCGTTGCTTACTTGATGAGAGTTAGTGAGGGTTTCTCCCAATGCGATTGCGTTGTGGTTTTAATAGTGAAAGCCAATTGGCAACTCGCCTCGCACATATGCAAACAAAAAGTATCAAAAATGTACAAGGTGAGTCAACGATAGAGTAACGTAAGTTTATGATTTATCGGTAAAATTTGCGATAAAACTGTGTATATCGGATATTATAAAAAAGTAGAGCAACCAAAAATTGTATTTTTTTTAAACGAGACAGTCTATATATGAATTAATTTTTTAATTCTACGCCTAATTCTAAAACTTTTTTGTTATGTATTTGTTATGTGTATTGAAACCTTGTAGTTTTCGAGATATTCAGCTTTAAAGGTAAAAACTCACATTTTCAAGCATCTATTTAATTGAAAATGTTACCCCCGTTTCTGTTTATATTTGGTAAGTGGAAAAATAAATGTTAAGTTAATAGGTACTCTATAAAACATTTGAGATATCGGCTACAGGATGTCGAATATAATTGTCCAAACATGACAGACAGCAGGCATCTCTTATTCTACTGTGTTTGTCTTCTCTTTTGGTAGGTTGATTAACATACAGCCGGTCTTTTATATAACCCTATAAGAAAAAAATCTAATGGGGTAATATCTCAAGATCTTAATGGCCACTCAAGATAACCTCCACGCCCAAACCATTTTTGTGGAAATTGTTGATTCAAAAATTTTTGAATCTCACGGTGGTAGTGTGGAGGCGCACCGTCCTGTTGAAGCCACATATTTTCCTGGTGATTTACACAAGTGTTTCAAGTAATGGAGGCAATTCTCCACTTAAAAAGTTTAGATAATTAAGGCCAGTTAAGGCCTGATTAAAAAAATATGGACCAATTATTCTGTTGTGGTGGATACCACACCAAACATTCACACAGCAATGGTTTTGATTTTGTACCTCCCAAGCCAAAATGTAGCAATGTAGCGATGTTTTTGAAGCAAAATAATGCATAATGTGACGATTCACGACACCATTGCTTTTAAACGAAGCTTCATTGGAAAACATTATGTAACATAAGAAGTTTTCATTTAACTGTAACTGTTCAATCATTACATGATACCGGTTATATTTACACTTTTTCGTTGTCCGCTTCGCAGTTGATTGTGAGGTATCACATAACTTTTCCATTGACGAATTTACATTTAGGATAATCACCACTACTGGTAGAATCAAATCTTTCTTTTAGATTATGAAAACTATGCGAACTAGGTGTCCGGCGTTCAGGAAACTTCATTCTATAAATTTTTTGTGCAAGAACACAGTTTTAGTCAGCCTTGCCTTATATATAAATCATTTCAAACGCAATAATTCACAAAACTGGAGCGAAATAATAAAATATTATATTACTGTCACAACAGTGCGCTTCTCTATATTGACATTTCATGGATTTTTAATCTGACTATTATTTTCCATTGCAATTCGATTGAAGCAATAATAAACTAGAAGGCAATACAAGAAAATGAAAAATAAAATATATCTCAAAAAGAATTGAAGATAGGTATATGACATATTAAACAAAAATTAGAGAGTTCTTAGTCCTTTATAAGACAAAATAAAAATATACAGGGTGAAAGTCTTTTTTAATTTCATTTTTTTTCATGTTTGGACAATTATATTCACCATCCTGTAGCCGATATCTCAAATGTTTTATAGAATACCTATTAACTTAACATTTGTCTTTCCACTTACCAAATATAAACGCTTTTCTTACAGAGACGACGGTAAAATTTTCAATTAAATACATGCTTGAAAATGTGAGTTTTTACCTTTAAAGTTGAATATGGTTTCAACATAACAAATACATAACAAAAAAGTTTTGGAATTAGGCGTAGAATTAAAAAAATAATTCATATATGGGGTGTCCCGTTTAAAAAAATACAACGTTTGGTTGCTCTACTTTTTTATCGCACCCTGTATACTTTTATATATTTTTAAAATGTGCGGATTTACTAACCATATCATACGATATACACAGTTTTACCGCAAATTTTATCGATAAATCATAAACTTACTTTACTCTATCGTTAACTCGCCCTGTACAACATGGAATATATAAAATAGTTCGAGATTCAAATAGGACTCGTTGCATTTTGAAAATGGGTTTCGTAGAGGTTCTGGGTATTCCCGATATTTAACATACAAGGCATTAAAAAATTGTAATAAATTATCTTTTGTTTCAGGGTAACTCATATTGTTAAAATGTTTATAGCACTCCGCGAATTTGGAACTACCTTCAATATGTACCCTTCAATTAAAAAGAATAGACAGACAGACATCGATTGAAAATTAGAAAGAACGTAAATATTTCTTTGTTCTGATTTCCATTATTAAGAACATCGCTCGTCAGGTAGCAAGCACAATCGTTAGACGTTTAATAAATCAAATGCAAATCGCCCCGAATTAATTCCAGTATGGCTTTTTTCATGGTTACGAGATACTAGCTTCAAGATTATTAATATTAAACTACCGACCTGGCTACAACGTTCGTTTTATAACAATCGCAACCTTGATGGCTGTGTTTGATGTGATGATGTGATATTTTTTCGTGAATCTAGACGAATTTGTTTGATATATATATATAATAAGGATCGTTTTAATTTATAATAATTGGCCTACATATGTACCTTAATCTGTTATTTAATAATTTATGGATTTTGCGAAATTTCATCCAAGAACAAGCTCGGATTCTTTTGATGTATCTAGGTTAATCGTTACTAAAAATTTCTCAAACAAGAATGTAATAAAAAATTAATGTCGTCAGTTATTATATTTCTCTTAGATAATTTTTAAAGTGAATTAGATCATCGGAGATGTTACACTACTGTAACGGGTAAAGATAATCTTAATGGAAATGTGTGGCTTATCTTGTCCCTATACACCTATATAGAATTAGTCACCGGGTATTTTTAAATGTCAAGTGTTTGAACAACGTCACTTGTTACACACGTACAGTCGTAAAAATTCTAGATTCACATGGCGCGGATAAAAGATAGAGCAACACTGATTTTTATTGCATTTATCTAGGAACATAACTAACTTAATTCTAAGAACACCAACACCCAGTGAGATGTTTCATACAACTTACAACATACTTTCAGTACACATTTTGTTTTCTTTTTGAAACAGTAGCAATTTATCTTTATAAATTTGCTTAACGTTCTAAGTGACAACAGATTTGTTAAAATTGCGACAGAAATTTGTTCTAATAAAACCAACACGTTCTGAATTCAATCAAGATCAACCAACATCAGAATCAATCAACAAGTTGGATCTTTTCGATGCACTTTCTTGGAGTGGTGCAAGGAATGACAATGTGCATAAGTGAGAAAACTTCATACTCGCAGTGTTAGTGTTTATGAAATGTAAATCGATACCAAAAAGACAGACACAAGTCTAACGTTGTCCAATATTGCAAAATTCCTTCACATTCTGGAATGGGTGAAGAAATTCAACAGTAGAGGCATAAGTGTTTGTGGTCAATCTGCTGATAGGGAACGAAATAAGAGAAATAGTACAATATAGTCCAATTTTTTCAGCTAGACGCCAAGCATTTGCATTACAGCTACTTAAATACTATCCCCTGAAAATACAGTTTGTGCATGGTATACTTGGGATCGATAAAGGTGCCCATTTATACTTCTGTGTGCAATTTACTAAGCAACTGTTCTTCTTGTGAAACAAATCAATTGTATTACGTTATCATTTTTTGCTACAGCCGCATCTGTCACTTATTCTCTTCTCTTAACGTTTTAAAAAAGAAAATGAACAGGAATGTGACTTACTGGCCGGACTGTTACTGAATGTATTAGAGAAGATCGGAAATCAAGAATTACGATTAATTGCGGGCTGCTTTATTCTAATGAAGCATTTCCATCACACACCAACCCAATACAATTCATCAAGCAGCTTTTTCATGTTTCGAAAACCAAAAATAGTTGGAAATATGTTTTTAAGCTGGAGGTATGTTGTCAGTGGCGTAACTATAAAGTGGCAAAACGCTAATGGCCTCCAGTCCTAGACAGTAATCAAAAAAATCAACACGTGTTAAATATTTGTGGGAACGCTGCGCTTAAAACTAGGTTAAGAACAAGGCCATTGGAGATTTAGAAATAGATTCAAAACAGTAGATAATAGGATAATAGGAAATAAGTTTTCTATATACCGCTAAAATATATGGACAGTGTTGCAATGTTTGCGCGCTATGAAAGTATAAGGTGGGGAGTCGTGCGAAGCGAATCTAGATATCAGTAAGAATTCAGTCACCGTCAGGAGAGGATCGCGCTAAACTCTAGCCATGCATTATACCCGTAGTTTATTTCTTTAATTGATCATCCTTGCCTCGCTCGATCTTTTCTCTTCGGTTGTTTTTGATTTGCTTTGTTTGTGTCTCGAAATTATACTGTAGAATAGTTTTCTTTTTAATTACTGCTAATTTGAATGTTTATTATATTAATACGTTCAACTGAATTTTTACACATACAAATACGATTAATTAGATTTAGAAAACATATGCGTTTATTATCACTTGAACATTTGATATATTGGATATTTGAAAATGAAAAGAATTTGTTTAGTTAGTTTATAGTGAGAGGTTCTATTTAGTTTTAGAATCCGTCATTTTCCTTTCAAATTAAGGACGGTTTCTTTGCTTGATATACGACAATAGTATTTATTTTGAAATAATCAACGATTAAAGTCCATCAATAGGACAAAAATCAAATAAGATGTATTACGTATTTCCTAAAATCTGCGCCGAGCTGTTACCTCGACTACGTATGCTAGGCGACTGAATTGCGAGTATGTGCGCATGTCTAGGGGCACTGAGGAACAGAGGGGACGTTCCTAGCACAAACGTCAACATTATTCGCTATATGTATGGGACTCGCGCCTATAAATGAATCCTTACCTACCGCAGTATGTATTCCGAATTATACATTTTAAGTAATTCATTTCCTTCATTTTATTTTTATCTCCATCTCTTAGAATGGATGAAATTACTTTCAATTTTAGCGCATTGCATTCTGGCTCATTACAAAATTTAAATAATGCAAAACTATTGAAAGAAACTGCAGAACTTGTAGATTCGCATAAAAAGAAATTCAACTGTAAGGAAACCTGCAGATTTAATAACTATAAAGAATCATTTTTGTGTCATCAAGCCTTCTTGATATGTGTATTACGATATTTACATCCATTTTTTGCCATGCGACTAATTCTCATAATCAAAATTAATAAAATGTTGAGGAATGGGATCAATGGGGCAAGAGAAATTGCACAATTTGTCCAGTCTATTGAGCATTCTTTCGTTGGACTTTGGGGAAGCAAGTAACAATTTTACCGAAATGAGAAATCAAAAAGCAGTTTTAAAGTATCTTTTGTTGAACAAGTATTGTAAAAGTCGATACAAGGATATGTTGTGTTTAATAAACATATAAAATGCTGAATACCTTACAGTAGAACCTTGATAATCCAGGCATGGTTAAACCGTGCAACGGTTTAACAGTGCCAGATGTTTGATGGCATGAATGGGAATTAATTAATAATTAATTTCCATTAATGCCATTAATTTCTTATAATTAATAATTATAAGAAAAAGAAATTATAGGAAATAAATGATGATGGAACTGTTAGAAAGTAGTAATCTAACTAATCTTTGGAAATCTTTCAACATTAAAAATACCATTTATTTTAACCCACGAAGAAGAAACTGATGATATAATAACGGATAACAATGAATTGTGTAATGAAAACTTACTTCCAATCGCGAAATTTGGAAAAATTACGAGATATAAGAAGAACTTTAACGTAGGATATGGGTTATAAAATAATGACGAAATCCACTAGAATATTCACAAGTTATATTAGAGGAAGATGCCAATAGTAGCCAGGAAATACAAAACAATGTAACGCACAAACAGGCTCATGAAGCTGTTAACTTATTGTTGGAATATTTTGGAAAAGGCTACCGAGTTTGGCGATATTTTGTGTTTATGCAGAATGAAGGACATAATCAAAAACAATTTGGCAAACAATAAAAAACAAATCAAATTAACAGATGTCTTTAAATAAATTGATTTCTTTTAAATGTTATATTTGTATGTTGTACATTTCCAGTCGACGATTTATATATTGAATTATAAGGACCTGCAAAATTAGCTAACAAGATTTTCAAAACTGATTGTGCATATCAAAAAAATCAAACGCTTTAATTAGGAACAATACAAAATTACTTGCCAAGGGTGTCTCTTTGTTGGTTAACTAAAATGTTTAGTCTTATTCCGATCCATGAATAAGAAGCTTTAAAATTCAAATCATTTCTGAAGTACTTACAAGCTTAATTTTGAGGACATAAAATTTCTGCGAATACATTATATTGTTGGTTAAAGATCATCTGAATAACTTCTGTATCATGTATCATGTACAATATAATCACATCCTATACACACAAACTTTGCCTAAAGGTAAACCATCCATTCCCTCCATTCATCGGTAAGAATCGGCAACCCAAAATCACAAACGGAGACCCTATTATATATCCACACCTTAGCGACCTCTTCGTTTGCCTTAGGCCTGTGTCGTCCCGTCGACAAATGCGACCTTCCCGCAGTAGCAGCTCACAACACAGGTAGAACGCGAGCCACGTGCACTTCCCAGAAGCAAGAGAAGCTGATCGTAGCAACAACATAAACCGATATGCTCGTTACTAGGATACTATTTTTAAAAGCTTAGCGATTACAACATATACGTAGAACGTGAGAAACATGAATAAGCGAATTACATGGAGACGATCGGAAAGACATGGAAGAGTTCTAATATGCCAGCTAGAATGCTGATGTGATGAAATATCGTTTGGCTTTTGTTTTAATTAAAAGAATAATGAAAAATACCAAATTTTATAAAGAGCAGGAATGTAATGTTTATTGCATATTTTTTTTTAAAGAATCGATAAGGAGTACTGTCCATACGTGAAATGTAGACAAATTGCTGAGACAGCATAATGTAACGACGTTGTTTACAGAAAGGTGGTCAAATCAAACGTGCTTCCCGAACACGAAACAGGTCTTTCTCATCGCCGTGCATCATCGTGTAAGCACAGCGCGGATGCCGATTCTTTTATTAATCTTTTCAAGGATACTTTAGCATATATAAAACAGAATTCGCTATTGTATCTATGTACAAATTACTAGTTATTTCAGAAAGCTACGCTCATGCAATATAGAATTCTGCTAAATTACAAAAAAAGTATCTACGTTTGAAGAAAGCCAAATCAACGCATATTATTACATTGTCTGGAGGTTAACACTTAAATATTATTCATTACCTACCAACTTGATTAACGGTATTAATCCAAAAAGAAAAGAACGTGTTTATGGTTCTGGTGTGTAGATGTGTATTGTAGAACTTAACAAAACAGTAATTTTCACCTTTATTACGCGCACTCTATGCACCACTTAGGATCCGATTAGTTTAAGAAACTTACGGAATTAATGAAAACGAGAAACAATTGCTAATATCGATGTAAAAAACGCCGCACATTCACAAGAAAACAAAATTCATCGGCGATCGCATAAAATAAATATCCAACACAACAACGCACAGAAATTTAATCCATAAAAACAACTAAACGATATTCGAAGTAAGGCACACTGGCATTGGTTAGGACGGACGCGCCAATAGTGCTTAGGGCGCGAGCAGCGCCGAAAATCGTCGAAAAACAACGAGCCGAAAAAACATAACCTTATACCTGCGATGACCGCGTAACGTAAGGTTGTCGCGTTCGTACGTATGTGTATATGTGTTGCTTATGCCTGTGTGTTGTGTGTGAGGGGCTTAGTCGTACAGACGTAAAAGCGATGTTAAATAGTTGAAGGCGAAAGGCGAACTATAGCGGCCGGCGCGGACGGGTCAATATCGCGTGGCGGCCTGTACTCAAGTACGGAGAGTGTGTGTGTGGAGGATGGTTGTTGTTGCTGTTGGAAGTATTGCCGGCTGTCTCGTGTATATATTCCGCTTTTCAAATACGTATAATCCTACTTATACGCGCGTGTTTGTGTGTGTGCAAGTAGCTAGACGACAAACTGCAGACTATCGGGCCCGATTGCCCCGGTGGTTGTTGCGTGTGTATAGTAGCACAGCTCGTCCTTACACTTCGTTGCTATAACGTTTAACTTTACGGTGTGTGCAGCTTCTTCTAATTGGCACCTCCGCTTAACGGACGTCTCTAACGGGCGCTCTTGAATTCCTTTAACGTACACTCAAGAAAATTTTAAATCGGATTTCTGTTTCTTCGGTGTTTGCATAATTTTTAAAAAATTGTTTATTATACATACATTACAAAAAATGGGTGGTGTAAATTTTCTCAAATGGAAAATGTTAAAGTACATTGTGAAAATGAACACACATCAGTTTAAAATTACCCACCACTTCTAAAATGTTCTTCTCTGTCTAAATAAATCAATGTATTGAAACTATTACACGTAAATTATTATTCACATTAGAGATTATTTAAGTCATAAGTACTTCATCATTGTTATCATATGTAACTTTCAATGCACTATATCTGTCTTGCAATTATCCTTGAAATGATTTACTAATTTATATATCATAATCATCGCAACGAAATACAAACCTCATTATGCAAATTATACTATCGCAATGTCTTAGAAAATCGAACATATTACTTGTTCAATATCTGCGAATGACGTCACCCTAAAGTACGTCCTTATCTTATAACTGTTACTGCTAGGGTAGTACAAGTAAATAATTGTAGTTTTTATAGTATATTGGTAAACAATGCACTTGTTATTCTAATTGAAATAAGAAAGGTTTATGTAAACATAGCATGTCTATTTTGCGCATGGATTCACAGTTATCTAAGGCGATGTATTGCAAAGCAAGTTTTATCTTTTACTATATTACATAAAATAAAATATAATTTTCATACTGTTCGACGAGCTCCGTAACATACATAACGTGGGGTTTGAATACGTTCCTTATCGAAGGGGCGGAGGAGGGCACCATAAATTTTTTTGATGGAACTAGGGTACTATTTACATATATATATGATAGAGCTCAACGAGACGATTATTTTGATATATAGTTGTGACGTATTTGTTCCAGCCATTGCCGAGTTATTTTAAGAAAACCGAAAATCTACTAAACTTTCAGGGGTAGGTAGTTTCACCCTCTTAAAACGAAATTGGGCTGATAAAGAAAATGCTTTCGAACATCCTTGGGTCTGGATTACTTGTTCGCAAAGTTTCAATTTTTTTTTAATTTTCGAGTTCGAAATGTTCCCTTGTTAGTTAAGCTAAAAATTAAGGTATGTCCATGAGGTTGGCCATTAACGTATTTCTACAAGTGATTTTTACACCTTTGACGTTATATTGTAGGGTAATTTTAGCGAAGAATTTTACCTTACATTTATTTTTGTATGCGATTTTTACACATCAGCATAATTTTCACGAGAACTTATACCTTGGCCGTTTTGGGACCCCTGAGCCTTGAATACCGATATGTATAATGTTCTTAGCGAGACTAGTGTCTTTGCTTGATCTGTTATAGTCCGTTTCATTTTATTTTAATTTGACTAATGGGCAGATAAATACGTTATATATAAATATATAAAAAAAAAATATTTACTATTTAGTCAGATTAAAATAAAATGAAACGGACTATAACAGGATCAATCAAAAACGTTATTGTGTTAAGACACACGTATTCATGTACTGTGTATCGCAGGTGGTTTAACTTGCATATTCCAATGAAACCAAGCACGCAAATTGTGTTTCGCCGGCTTCCTTGACTTCATTGTAAGTTTTTTGTTTTCTCTTCAACAACTTTGAATTGTTGTTTAACTTTTGTATTTTTGTTCTGCACTTCTGTAGTAATCACTGAAGAAGCTGTCAAATAAACAGCGAAAGCTCTGATGAATTAAAAAGGAGTTTCATTAAAAACATTACCCGCTGTCTCACCCCATTAGTTACCAGATTTGTGTCCAAGCACGAAGGTTTTGGTTAGAATTGATTAACCGGAAGTGTAACTTTTCTTCGCTGGTTTTTAATTTTTTTTTTTTAATTTAGGGAATGACCAATAATTTTCTTTAGAGTTGGCATATTGACTGCATTCTGCAAGTGCGACAACTTGTAGTCTGTACATTTCAGTCAGTTCTATCAAATAAAGTAAATACTATTGTCTACTTTAATATTTTTAGTTAATGGATTAATTTCATTCATGAATTAGGTAAAGACAAAGCGATAGAATGTAATTAACCATATTATTATATATTACTACATTATTATATAAGCTATTAAACCGATATATTTGTAATTATATACAATACATACACTTCTGCGTCTTTAAAAATGTGAGACTTTCTACTTCAAATAATCTTTTGGGAAACAAATTAAACATTGTTAAAAAAAAATCCACAGTTAAACGAGGTTGGGGCTATCTTCAAATTAAGTACGTCCCTTACATTCTTTATAGATAATTAATTACACTCTTTTGAGAAAGAATTAGGTTCTTAAATATCACTAAGCGTGTTCATTAAAGGAACGATATGGTTTCTCTAGCAGTAAATAAAATATAATTAGAAACTCAATATTCCTGTAAAAAGAAATTGTTATGGATTTGTCATTTCCACCCTCCAATTTAATTCAATGAATAAAAGGAGTAACCATGTTTGGAAATATATAATATAATTTTAAAAGAATACTAATTCAAATTTTGTTTTGCTTGTTTCAATTATTTGCAAACATATAAAGCACCTAAAATAGATATTAGATAAAAATTCTAAAACACCCAAATTTAAGGTTTGGTATGGATCTACTTATTTATATTTAATGAGAACAATAAACTTACATACCAACACGTTCAAACACCTTTACCTCTATTAACTACAGTCTATTTTTTAACTAAATGGACCACCTTTAAATTTGCGCGCTAAAAGCACGCCCTGTAATTGGTGTATGCGAAATCCAATTCACACAAGGAAATTTTGCAATATCAAATGTTTGTGTTTACCACTACTGATGTTAGCTTCTTGAGGTTATAATCGTGTCTGCTTTTAGTTTATCTTCCTACTTTTGTTAAAAAAAAAAAACAGTTCTTTTTAGAACTCTCCAGATAAATTATCGCGAGTTTTTACACATTTTGCGTACGTAATGGATTCTGCACCAGGAACAAGTAGGGATTTCAACATGTCGCCCCCAAAGAAGCGTACGGCCTTAGGATACTTTTCTCTAGCTGAGAACGATACTATTATAAATATGTACAAGAATTGCATTTTAGATAAACAATATAAGTCTACGAGAGCGATTGTATCACATATTAAAAGTGTTATGGGTAGGATACATATAATACTTATACATACGTATACTATCCAATGTAGCTGTGCTTGTTTACAGCAATTTGTAGAGCTAGTGTCTACAACATAATTAAAGAATATAAAACCAAAGGGAAGGTGTCTTCTTCAAAACATAGCGGTGGTCGACCCTCCCTGCTTGTCACATTTGATGAAAATACGAAGACTACAGTACGACAACTAGTGATTTTTTTTTTACAAGAATGAAGCACCTACTATCGATTGGGTTTTAGGGGCCATCAGAGATCGTGATGACTAGAGCAACGCAAACTGCGCTGAAAGCCAGTGGCTGATGCATAAAAGTTTACACAAAATAAACACGGCCGGGACAATTTGGTATAAGCGTCAGTATAACTGCGACTCGAAAGCCGATCTATTGTGTATGCATCTACGCTGTCGTATACTATATCGTAGTTCTACGTTTGTTTTGAAAATGTTTACTACGTCGCGAAAACGACCAAAGTTGGACACAATAAGAGAATTTATTGCAGAAATGCCTGATTTAAAGTGTGATGGCGCTAAAATTCAATGTGTAGTGTGTAAAATAGATTTAATGTGTTGGTCGAAAAGTGATTGTCAAATTGTCAAATTGTAAATAGTGCAGGGCATGTTTCAAAAAAAAAATTCCACACGAGATTATGACAAATTTTAATTTAATTTATGTGTTTATTGCATGTAATTTACCATTTCATTTACTAAGGAAGAAAGCATACGTCTCGTTTTGGAATGAATATTCGGACTTTAAGTTACCAAGTGAGAGAACATTACAGAGAGTTGTGCCGTCTGCTCGTGAGCATGTCGAGAAAAGAATTAAATCGGAGTTGCAAGATAAAAAACTGTGGTCATGTGTGGACGAAACAACAGATCGTAAAAAACATTCTGTGGTTAATGTAATGGTACGCACAATGGAACCACATCGACCGTCACCCTCAATTTTACTAGCTTCCAGACGAATACAACAATGCATTGCCGAAGTAATTTCAATGTTGGTGTTAAATACATTGGAAAAGTTTGAACTTTCAACAAATCAACTGTTGATGTTTATGAGTGATGGTGCCGCAAACTTGCTTGCTGTAGGTCGATCTTTTAAAAAACATTCTGCTAACTTGTTGCATATTACATGTAAAATTCATACTCTCAGTCTCGTAGCAGATAGTATCAGAAAATGTTATCCCGAGGTAGACGCTCTAATAGCACATACAAAAGCTGTGTTTGTAAAATCCCCAAAACGTATTCGGGAATTTCATAGACTATGCCCCGGTATTCCTGAACCACCACAACCTATTCTTACTCGTTGGGGAACATGGTTAGATGTTGCATTTTATTATCTTAAATATTTTGATAATATAAAAAACGTGATTTTAGAATTCGACCCAAAGGAAGCTGCGGCTGTCAAGGTAAGCCGCTTGAAATTTCAGGATAGTCAAGTTAAAACAGATTTGGAACTTATTCAGAACAATTACGTGGGACTAGCGGATGCGATAGGAAAACTACAAAATTCTTCGGTGTCGTTAGTGGAATCTTTGCAAATAGTGCAACATGTTCACGCACAGCTATCCGCGATAGAAGACGCAAGAAATGCTTGTGTTTTAGAAAGGTTTGAAAGTGTTTTAGATAAAGACTCTGATTTTGGCACATTAAGACAAATTTGTGAAGGTGCGTCAACAGAACCTTTAAGTTATTTGAAAGATTATTTTACTTACGCAAATATAACGTCACTAGATATAGAACGTTCGTTTTCGGCATACAAAAACACTTTTTCTTCACGTCGCACTCACTTTGCCGAAACAACTTTGGAAACATGTCTAATGTTACAAATATTAAATAGACATTATCCACTTTGTGAGTTCACGGAGGATTCTTAAAACGGTAAGTGTTTGAGCACGTATCACATTTAATTTATTTTGTGTAAACTTTTATGGGTCCGCCACTGGCTTTCAGCGCAGTTGCGTTGCTCTAGTGATGATTACAGTTTGTTAAAAAGGTGGTACCGGCAGTGGCGCACCGCATAAAAGTAGGTACGTAATATATAATATTAGTGAAAAATAATATTGCTACCTTTTCCTGTCGTCTTGATGTCAACTGTGGCAATTCGCAATCGCCCATGTAAGCTGCGTAGAATTGCAACATCAGCAACGTTTCCATTGTCGGTTCATTCAGCCGTCGAGGGTGTTGTGAATACGTTGTCGTATACTTCGAAAATGACATGGTGCGGTGCGAATTATTGTATTTAGTCAGAATGAATAAACAAGCTCATAAAAAATATGTTATTGATGAAATGGCATCAGCTGCCAAAAAATTGGTTTTAAGACTGCCTCCATATCATTGCGAACTTAAGTTGCTGGAAAAAACACGACATTTACAATGACAGAAGTAAAACAATTGTTGATGCTATTAAAAACGTAACAAACAGCAATTGGAAGAAATGTGTTGAGCATGTATTGAAAGAAGAAGAAAATATGTGGGCGTTGGATTGATGATGTCATGGAGGAACTCATAATTTCAACTGGGCCAGATGGCGATAGTAGCTCGGACAGTTTGAGCGATGCTTCATTATCATCTTAAATAAAAATGTTTTAACTTTTCGTTTATTTTAAATTAATTTCTTTTGTATTTATATTGTTTTGCACTAGTTTTCTTAATATGCAATTGTTGCTTGCTTAACTTGGAAAACTACACTAATAAAATATAGGTATCTATAATTTGCAGCATTTATAATGTTAATTATACCTACATAATTAAATTAAAATACAGAACTACCTTTCTTGTATAATTAAAATAGACGGGTGACGTCATTTACACTTTTAAAATTCGCGCCACAAAAAGTTACTATTTGCGAGTGGGAGACGGGTTTTTTAGGTGGTCTATCTAGTTAAAAAATAGACTATAACAAGGGAAAAATGCAGTAATACTCGGTGTTGCATCAGGTATGAGAAAACGCACAACAGTCATCTGCTTTTATAAAATATACCTACACAGATTCAGCAGAATTTCTTCGATATCTACTTAGTATTCTCCCAATTTATTGTCGGCAGGATCAGAAGATTATAGTGATACATCAAACATTCATTAAAGTTTATTGTATATTTTCTCAAAACAAAAATAAAGTTAATATAAAACTATTAATGTATTGTTTCCATCTAGTTTAATAAAATTGTACTACTATTTCCGTGGTATTTCACTTTTTTTAGGTTAATATTGACAGAGAATCCAATTTAATTGTCAATTGGTTTATACGTAAACTGATATACGGTATAATTTCTAGTTAACTAATTGGCATGACATTTGGGTCGATCGGCAGTACAAAAATATCTTAATGACTATATTTCAATGATTATCTATTCAATTTCAAATCAATTTTTATTAAATTTATGTAAATAACAGCTATTTTCATGATCAAGTGACATTTGACGAATTAATTTAATTGACGATTAAAATGGATTAATCGTGATTAGTGACGTCACAAAATTAAGTTAATCAGAGACTTACAAATCTATTTAGTTAAAGTTTTGTAACTTAATCTCATACAGTACACCGTTAATTGGTTTTTCGGCACAAATCTTTTGCTGTTTTGGAAAATTTCAGAGCATGAATACTGCATCTTCGCCAACTATGTCAAGTTCGTTTTTTGGCGTTATTGCAAATACACTCCAACAATGCCGAGAAGTTTAATCAGAAGTGGATATATTTATTGATTTTATTTTTAATTAAATCTTCCGCTGTTGAAGCGTGTGGGCTCTCTGTAGTTGTTGGAAAAGCCAATTGTGTTTCTGGAAAAGTAATACCATGCACTAATTCTCTGTTTTGATATCTTTTATCGTAATATACTTATTTGAATCTAGTTTTCTTCGTGTGAAGGAAATTAGAAAAACAGCTCAAGATTTTGAAAACAGATTGAATTTCTGTCATTGCCTAAGTGGAACTAATGGGAAACGTAGTAATAGTACTTCCTCCGGAAAGTGGGTCATACTATTATAATTACAAAGGATTTCACAGTCAAGTTCTGCTTGGCACTACTACAGCTAATTATGAATTCATTGATTTTTATTTGGAAGCAAATGGACTCGTATCAGATGCAGGTATTTTTCAGAGTACCAGGTTTTATCAAAAATTATAAAATACATCACTACACACTTCGCAGCCTTCTTATGTTGATAATAAAACGCTTCCTTATGTTTTTATTGGTCATGAAGCGTTTTCAATTACATGTGTACTTTCGAAGACATTTCCTGAAAAAAGAAGAAATTTTAATGACGGGCTCTCACGAACCAGGCGAATAACAGAAATTTTGGTGGCACGTTTAACAGGAAATGGTCAAATTGACGCGAAAGTACGTCAACTAGTATTTCATAATATTCGTTCCTTTTAATCTTATAGTGGTATATTGTTAATCTTTGTGTTTTATATTCCATAGTTTTTCGTTGGAGCGAAATAATTTTATAAATTCTAAAAGAACATCCTTCAACTAAGCCGTCATTTTATATTCATAATTACTCAATACAACCGCACACTCCTGCATATGCGTCTGCCGATTATACCTGCGATCGGATCAAGTCTTCGATCGGTCGTAAGCGACAGATCGTAACGATTTTTCACCCACACACCATCGAATAATCGCAACAAGTGCGTCTGTTCAGATAATTCAAATGATGTTAAAATTAGTGCGAAGAGACTTAAACCTGATATGACTACTGGTAATAATTCTATACAAAGTTTCCTAGTCTACGAGTGCTCGCGTTCCCGCTGACTATTATTTAATCTAATTCTGTCAATATCTCAATTTTCTGATGTGTGGAAAAGAAGCTAAATTATTGCTATTTTTAAAAAAGGTAATCATTCGCGCATATCTAATTCTAGACCCATAAACATCTTACCAAACTTTGCTAAGGTTCTTGAACATACAACGTGTGTTAAAAAGTACGCACCATATGGGATTTCTTTTTGTTATGGACTTTTATAAAATTATAGTAATTCAGAAAGTTTCAGCACCTTTTAAAACCAACTTAACACCCATTAATCGTAGTTTATCTTCTACCGTATACAGGGCGGGCATTTAAAATTGAAAGAGGCTCAAGAGCAAAGTACCCTTATTTTTAAAAATAGAGAAAAATGTTATTCAGGAAAGTTGTTTAGAATTAACTGTTATACTCAAATATGAAATCATCGCCTCTTATCTGAAAGATAAAAAAAATTGACTTTTTTTCTGGATCACATTTTATGCACTTCACAATTACATCTAATCTGCTTAAAGTTTTCGCAATTGATATAACTAATAAAAAACGGAAATTAGTGGCACTCCTTAGGTGTACTGAGTTGGTATCAAGAATTATTAAAAGTTACCTGAAAAATTCATGTATTTTTGGTGCATTTTGTTCATCTGCTCGGTGAGTTCTTTATTTTCTCTTGTTAATGTTGAAAAATAAACCATTTTTTCCCACAAAACTACCACTTATTCTTTCATAACTTTCATAAGTTTGAATACTATCAAATAACTGAAACCTTTAACGAAAAATGGTTATAATTTGAAATATTACATATCTCAAAATGTAATTTCTAGAATAGTTTCCATTCATGTCCTAATTCACCGAGCAGATGAACAAAATGCACCAAAAATACGTGAATTTTTCACGTAACTTTCAATAATTCTTGATAATAACCCAGAACACCTAAGGAGTGTCACTAATTCCCGTTTTTTATTAGTTATATCAACTACAAATACTTTAAGCAGATTAGATGTTGTAAATGTGAAGTGGATAAAGGCGCCTTTGGTCTACCACTTCGTACTTTATTTATAAAACTGCCACTTTCACTGTATTTTTTGATGTTATAATCAACAGTAGATGGATTTAAATGTAATTTTCTAGCGATTTGACGATTGCTTATGCCTAAGTTATGTTGTGCTACTATCAGAGCACGCGTTTCGACACTAATTTCTTTCCTTTTTGGCATGTTTAAAAATGCTAAACGAAATTATAAACACTATTCGTGAAGAGATGTTGTCGCTACTAACATGGAACGATAATTGGCCGTAATTTAAAAATATTACTTCAAATGGCTTTATTATAGCTTCATGATTCATAGTAAAAACACCAACTGTTACATTTTTCCTGGAGTTTCAAGAAATGCGCTCTTTGTTGTCGCTACTACCTGCGCTTTTTTGACGGTATTACCTCTCATACAAATAAAAGAAGTAAATAAACCGATATTATTTAATAAATTTAAGTGAATCGTATTAATTATTATCATACTATTCAATAATGCTGGAATGTATTTGTTAAACACATTCTTTGTATACCAGTCTAAAAGCTAAGGGTGCCCAAATATTTATGAGCGGTAGTGTATGTAGAAAGTATGTAGTCTACTGTGACAAAGTTAGGACATACTATAGAAATATTTGTATTAGGATAGGAATCAGTTGGTGTCACACATCTATTTATGACGTAAGTGTCAAAGATTAAATTGGAAAAAACAATTCCTTGGCGATGATCAAATGTTGTTTCACAATTATATAGAAGACCCGGTATCTTTATTGCGCGATGTTTTTGTTCTAGGTGCTACCACAGTGCTGAAGTGTCCAACTTTAAGTTTCTTTGTATGTATATAAATTAGTTAAGGTATGCACTAGATAAATGAGTACAACGCCTGATTCTGGAATCTACTGCTTTGGTAGATGTTAGATACATAATTGAATGTTTGCAATTTCATATCGATAATAGATTGATAGAGAAACCTACATAATATATTCTAAACAAAAGGCATACACAATCAGCGTTTTAACTCAACAGGTTTCCGTTAAACGGAAGTTATAATATATACGTATGCATGTATAAAATTTGTCGACCAAGACTACAGTATATCGTGATTACTAGTCTGGGCAAACAGCGGTAATAGTCAGTGTGGTGCGGAGTCGGCGATTATTTATTTCACGCGTTCACAGCGTCAGTACTAAATCGATGCTGTTGCGAGTAGTTCTATGTATATGTAGGCAGTCGTAACTTATTTCGTAATTGTACCCTTAGGTTTGCTTTAAAAATGTCGCAGCTGGTACGTCGCGAAAACGACCAATGGCAGACACAGTTAAAAACTTTATAGTGGACATGCCGGACTTAATTTTTGATGGCGCTAAAACTCAATGTCTAGTTTGTAAAATTCCTTTAATGTGTTGGTCCAGAAGCCATTGTCAACGTCACATCGAAAGCAAACATCATTCTTTTGCAAAAAGTGGCATACGAGACTAAGAAAAATTTACATTTGATTTATGTGTTACTCTTATTTTATGTAATCTATCGTTTCGTTTACTAGATAAAGAAGCATTTGTCTCCTTCTGGAATAAATATTCAGACTGTGAATTACCAAGTCGGACACCGATACGAAATGTAGTGCCATTTGCTCGTGAACATATAGAAAAAAGAATAAAAACGGAATTGAAAGATAAAAAACTGTGGTTGTGTGGACGAAACAACAAATCGTCAAAAACATTCTGTGGCCAGATTTTAAAGGTAGTGTTGCACTCACTGAACAAATTTGAAGTTTCAACTAAGCAACTTTTAATGTTTAAGAATGATGGTGCCGCCAACATGCGTTCTTTGAGCCGATCTCTTAAAGAACACAGTAGTAACTTCTTACATGTAACGTGTAAAATTAATACTCTAAATCTTGCGGCACAAATGATTCCTACATGTTTTCCACTAGTAAATGCATTGATTGCTAGTACAAAGGCAGTGTTTCTAAAATCCCCGAAACGTACTCGACTATTTCACAAACTGTGTCTTGATTTACCTGAACCATCACAGCCGATTGTTACACGTTGGGGAACATGGTTGCAGGCTGCGTTTTACTACAACAAATATTTTGATCAAGTGAAGAAGGTAGTTTTAAAATTCAATCCGACAGAAGCTGCAGAAATCAAGAAAAGCCAGGAAATATTTCAAGATAGTCAGGTTAAAAGAGATTTACAAACTATTCACAACAATTACTTCGGACTAGCGGAGGGAATAGAAAAATTACAAAATGTTTCGATGTCGCTAGTGGATTCTGTTCAAATTGTGAATGATGTTCACGCACAGTTACGCGCTGTAGAAAGCGAAACAAATTGGTGTGTAATACGAAAATTTGAAAGTGTTTTAGAGAAAGACTCCGATTTTCTTATATTAAGACAAATTTGTGAAGGTGCGTGTGAAAATGCATTAAGTTGTTTCAAAGATTATTTTTAAATATGCAAATATAACATCGCTAGATGTCGAACGGTCATTTTCGGCATTAAAAAACATTTATTCCGCACGTCGTACTCACTTGATTGAAACAGCTGTGGAAACATATCTAATGATTCAAATATTTAACAGATGTTATTTCACGGAAGACTTTTAAAACGGTAAGTGTTATTTTATGTGTAAACTTTTATGCGCTCGCCACGCCTCTGGCTGTTACCGCATATTTGCCCAGGTTAGTGACTACACAACGTTCAAGAACTACATAGAATTATATTTACCCCTAATTCTAGAAAGAGTATTCGATCTTTATCCAATAAAGACATAAAATAAGTTTTCTTTTTCAAACAGGAGAAGGAAGAACAAATTCATTACGGAAGAAACTGCTAAAAGATGAAGGAAACGACATTCTAACCAGAAAGTTATCAAGGTAGCAGTGAGAAATTTTTTATTTCAGTTTTCATAAATCCGTACTACTATAACAACCAAGGGAAAATCATTTGATCAACTCTTGATAGATAGGGAATATTAAGAATTATTACCCTCTAAAAAAAAACAGCAAATTGTTTGTGTCCATCCTTCTTTAACTGCGTTGAAGAAGAATACTAGTATTGTATATAAAAACATTGGAAACATGATAAATTTGTAGAATTTATATATATACGTATATCTTTAAAAGTTGGTTAAAATTGACTACGTTTTGGCAGTCGATGTGAATATTTAAAAGAAACTGTTTGAAAACTTGCAGCTGTATCTCGCGGGATTGTCTTCAATATAGATATCTTCAAGAATCGCCGTAGAATAAATTGTTTTCAAATAGAAATAACCAAGCGAAGGGTAATAGATTTTTGGAAGACAATACGTAGGTGCGGCTCCGTCTGTATAATCTTTTATAGACCCATAACGTAGTTAGCAAGTGAAAGATTTATTATACACATGTATTGATGGTCATTGAAAAAACAAACGAATCTCGCTATAATACATAAGCGTTATATTATCCAATACCTGCGATAAATTTCTTTGTAGAACGTGCATGGATATATTTTTCTATCTAAACAAATACCGATATACCTATATATATATATATCGTCAATGCCAAATATAGAAAGTGAAGAACAAATCATCTTCGCTATTACGTCAACATATTTGCGTTTTTGTTTCATGTTTAACGGTAGATATTTCAACATCTAGCAATTGCCTTACAAGTTAAAATACCTATAATGTATCTTTGACAGTAGAAACAGCCTTTATCGTATCTATATAGTAATTTTACATACATTTTTATCTTTCCAAATTTTGTTGAAACATTTCAACTATTTTTGAGGCTTTTTAAGAAAATACAGAGCTCCTTTTTTCGCAAATCATAGAGGACATCGGCTGGCCATGAGTTATTACTAGAGATGGCACTTTCAGGCGCCAGTATCGTAGTAAGTATATACGTACCAACCAACAAACAGCGAGCCGACTGTGCAAAGCGAATATTAACATCGACCGCCGATCGGAGATTCATAATTGTATACTATGTGTATATATCTACAGACAACAGCGGATCCGATCGTGTCGCGTCGCGCAGAATGTCAACTCTAGTTATTATGCCTGCGCCCATGGAGCATTTTAAAATGTACACCCTCAGCATTCGCCAATTTTGGAGTAAGGAAGACCATGGAAAACCTTACTCTGAGAGTTGTGAGCTCAGGGTTCGAATCCCGGTACCCCGAGAGTGGTACCCCAGCACGATAGAAACTACACAATCAGTCCCAGTATAACAGAGTGGTCCAGTGGCAAGAGGGCCTACTCCTTACTGTGGCAGAGTTAAGTGTTGTTCGTTCGAGTCCACCGGGTGGTCGAGGATATATTCTTCGAGTGGACCCAGTACAATTTCGAATCACCTCTCGCATGTCGGGAGATAATTAACTGCGTTTTACTCTTCATGGCAAGGGAGTGATAGCAACAAGGCCATGGAACACTTTAAGGCTCTTGAGGTTATGACAAGCTTATATACTCCGTTGAACCGTCACAACATGTAAAAAAACATCAAAAAGATGTGCTGATTGAGCACCGTTTGCTGCTTGACAGCAGCTTATCTAATCGATGAAGAAATTGGTTCTACAAGTTTCCGATTGTACAATCCTTCTGGTAAGGCCCTACTATTACATCCTCTACCTCTTGCAGCGACCAGTATCGTGTCGTTCAAAAGCACAATTGCTTGATCCGATCAAATATTTAATGGAGATTCTTCGTTTGTTTTTGGTTGATCCGGTTACATTAAATATTTCATGTAACGTTTATCTAAACCTATTTTCAATTTTACTAACACACGCTTGAGAACAATTCAAGTGCGTATTGTTAAATAACTCACATGTACTACTTATTTCTGACAACGAATTCGCGGAAAAATGTTGCCTTCTTCTATAAATGCTTGTTGCTTAAATTAATATCTTGTCTTCACTTTCTTTATGAAAAGATCCTTCATATGAAGCTTCTTATACTACTCAAACGTTCAGGAAAGAATTTTTTTGGTAATATTTTGACAGAGATACCAAACAAGATAATTTCGGCAAAATCAACTAAAGTATTTATATATACATTTAGACAGAAAATCATTCACATATTCGAAGCATCAAGGAAAATAAATGATTTTTACTAGCTCACGCCGCATAATTGCAGATGATTTTTATTGGTCGGTATCAATTTCAGATTTTAGTGCTTCGCGAGACCCAATGCAGAAAGAACACTTTTACATGTTTTGGTTGAAATAATAATGGAAACGGCAAATAACTTCGCAAATCACGACCGGAAATCTATTTTACGACTTTGATCTAGTTGGATGCGATCCAAGTCTCATAAACTAATAAAAAAGTTTTATTCCGGCACGAAATTATTGATTTATATGAGTGTATTCGCAAAATGCATGCATACATAGGAGAGTCAATATTGATGGATATCTAGACATGTCTATCGATAAATGTCCCATGTCCCGATAAAAATATTTATGTCGTACGAGGGAACACTTACGTAAGCTATAAAACGTTCCCGAACTATCCGAATACGAGCACCTCGAGACTCTAGACTAGATTTTATGAGAATCTTAGATGTGAATTGATGCTAGGGAAAAGGTGGCGAAAACAAAGATTTTGTGCAATAGAGGGCCAATTAAGAAACACTTGGTTCTTGTGTGCCGAAGAAAGTGATGGCAGGATAGATTTTCTTCGAGTTATAAAGATTAAGAGTATACCAATTAATTTCTTTCTATTTAAATAAGTCAGAAAGAAGGCTCAAAAATTGAAAAACATAAGCTTGCAAGTTAAAAAAATACTAAAATTAAAACTCTCAAGCTTTATGCCACGTGTTTTCCATGAAAAGAAAACCCGTAGAGTTAAACCAAAAGTAACATTTACATTCTACAAAATTTAATGATTACAAGAACAGCTATTTTGATCACCAATAGATTTACTTCGTTGAATGTGCTAATTTGCTACATTCCATGATAATTTCGATGGGCAATTTTTGGAAAAAGCCGTTTTTCTATTAAAAACAAACATCCTTCCTAAAATATAAGATTACAATATGCAGACCTATATACAGCGTGATGATAAAGCATGCAACAAAATTCGTAATTGTTATATAAAATCTTTTTAAGGAGATTACTAGAACTGGCACAATTTTTATTTTAAAATGCAATCTTTTAACGTAAAAATAAAACTAATGAGCCTATTACTATTTGGGCAACAGCATCACTTTTTTTGAATAATAACCCCAACTTTTTGTTTTGCTTTCAATAGACCTTGTTATTAGTTAAACGGATAACTAAATAATATTGATACACCATATAACAATTTTTTCAAAAAACTACACTTTCATTTAAAGAAATTAAATTTAATTCCTGACCATAAAATTGTCTCGAAACAAGAGAAAGAAAAAAATCGAGATTAATTAATAAAATTCAAAATAAATGTTCTCTACTAACTTGTGGCATTTGATCCAGCGTGAATTCATTATCCGCACTCTTTTTAATAGGCTTGTTAAAATTGACCCTCAACTTTAAAAAAAGAAAAATGCGCGTTAAATTGGTCTCCGTTGCCCAATCCATTTTTATGGAAATGTTACATCGAAATGTTAATGAACATCAGTAAAATCAGAAGGTGCTTCATCTTGCGACGTAATACTCTGGTAGGGTATATCGGCATCTTTATGAGCGGGAAAATAACAACTCGAACTGGCATCAAATTAAAAAAGATCCTTCAAAACACTACGGTACCAGTAAACGCCTTACCCATATATTTGGTTTGTCTTGGCGTTAATTGCAAGCTTCTTGATTCATATACAAACTGCAGTGCTGGTTTTGGACTCTGTGTTTTGGCAAAGGGTAAATGTGTAGGTTTTCTTGAAAAAAATGTCATGCAACTGTGATGGCGTCATTGCGTATACAGTAATAACCTCGTTAGCAATTTTATGAATTAATGAATTAATACAACAACCATAGACTTTCTTTTTTTCTTTATCGTCACACTTTTTCCTATCCTTTGCTATTTTTCTGCATCTGATGATATTTAAAGGAGTGATGTCTGCTTCTACTTCTACATTCCACCTAACCTTTAGTCTATCCTTCTCTTTTCTCCCCCTACTGCTGCTGTAAGCAGTTTCGTCGATTTTCTAGTTTCCAGCATCCTTACGTGGCCCAACTATCCTACACCTATTACGCATGTGTCGTTGTACACATTTTTTAATTTTCCGTTTATTCTTCTAACCCACTCATCTGCAATTTTCCTTCCTCCAAATATTCTCCTCGCTACTACTTTTCTTTTTCATACTTCCAATCATTTCTCCGTTTTAGTCACCGTTCATGTTTCGCTTGCTTTTGTTACCATGGACACCATCAGTGTGTGTTGTTGGATTCAATTTCTGAATTCATTTAAAATTCGATTTGCTTTTGTTTATATTATAAAATGATATTAAAGATGGCAGTGGACACTGTTTTGTTGTTTTAAATTTCGAGCACCCTCTACAGACATTACATATACAGAGTGTTAGCCGGCAAGTTGCCATATTGACACGTATCTAGATCGGCTCCACATTAGAGAAAAACGGCTTTGTGTGACCGCGTGTATAAACCGTCTAGAGATTGTGCCACTGCTTGAAGTGTTCTCCCGATCTTTGCCACCACAGAATCGGTAAATGTTTCACTGTCCCTCGTATTAGTTTGCGTTACATTTATTCTATTCTTAACGAGTATACGTATATCAGTCGACTCTAAAAAAGAGCTGAAAACACCACACAAGTGTCTTATACTATTTTATCTTGATCTCTCTGGAGATGTTCTTATCCGTTAGTATCCTCTTAGTTGCTCCCATATTACTCTTGCCTGGATCTCCTCATCAATGTTCGAAAGTAAACAAATCAATATCTCTTCACGGCCTATTGTTATTCCGACATAACTCCTTTCTTTAAATTCTTCAGCTGACCATTTTGTTCTTTTTTCGTTTATATTCTACACCTACTATTTGCGTATTTTTCTCTAGCCTCCTTTCTGTGCTCACTTGTGCTTGTTTCTTGTCAATACAAGGGAGAAAGTTTTTACAAAAACAATGAAAGAATAAAAATGTTTTAGTAGAAATTGTTTTATTATTTTTCAGAATATTCGCCATTAAGATTTACACACTCTTGCATGCGTTCGAACCAATTTTCCAAACATTTTTTCCACTCTGAAGGTGGTATTTACAAAATATGGTTTTTGAAGGCTTCGGCAGCTTCTTGAGGTGATAAAAGTCGCTGCCCGCGCATTTTTTGTTTAACATTCGAAAATCAAGTGAATACGGGCAATGAGATATTAATTCGATATTTTTCTCTATCAAATAATCAATAATTGACGTGCTGTGTGAGAGTTGGAATTGTCATGATGAAGGATGATGCAACGTTATCGATTGTTTTTCCTGATTTCATCGATGACTTCAGGCGAACAAATTGTTGTATACCACTCGGCATGAACTGTTCTTCGATCCTCCAAAACAATACTTAGTTTCCGGCTCGTACGAATATATCCAAGTTTCGACGATGTTGTATACGAACCTTGAGGTTCCTTTGTCGAACTTTTTGAGAATTTCCTTACACGAATTGCCACAAGCCCTTTTTTGTGCTTGGGTCAAGTTGTGCGGAATCCATCGGGAACGTATCTTTGTATTGCAGTCTTCCATATGCCTAAGTAGCCTCTAAGTCACATACCGATCCTCTTCAATCATGTCGCGCACAGCACGGTTATTTCTTGAAACAATAACCGATTTTAGTCGACCTTCATGAAATTCATCACTGAAGGATGCACGACCACTGCGAAATTCTGCAAACCAGATGTAAACAATATTTTCTTATGGTAATTTGTTATCAAAAGTTAAACGAAGCGATTCGAGGCATTGTTGTTGTTAGGCATCTCCTAAAATCGTAAAAAATCACCTAACGAAAACCTTCGGGTGAAATTTCAATTTTTTAACCAAATTGCTTTCTTTAAATGCTCACTGCAAATAAGCTACTTGGCCGATTTCTGTGCTGCTACTTCACTGCTTCAAGAATAATAAATGTACAATTTTACGAAAATAGTAACGTCAAATTTCAATAGCACCATCTAGTGTTCGTTTGTAAACACTTAAGACGCTACCTTCGTATTCCCAGATAATAAACAGTTAGAGGGATATCGCAACATTTATGGGTCACGCGAGTAAAATAGAACGCAGATTAAAAACACAAAGACATTTGAAAATACGTATAATACGGAAATCGATGTCACTGTGAAACATGTGTGAACTCCAAGAATTGCGGCATAATAAACGATCTCATTATATGTAGGCCGAAAAATTATTTAATGTGTTACCAAATATGATTACAAAATAACATACGCAGATGTGCTATTACAAGTACCTAAACTACTCGTGTAACTTACAAGACTTATTAAACAGATATGAGTTGGATTCTGTATGTAATTTTTCTCAATCTGGATAATATAAACATTGTCAGACATCATTATTAGTCTGGGCAACCAGCGGTAACAGTCAGTATAGTAGATATGTGGTGCGGAGTCGACGATTATTTATTTCACGCGTTCACAGCGTCAGTACTAAATTGATGCTGTATGCGAGTAGTTCTGTGTATATGTAGACTGTCCTAACTTATTTCGTAATTGTACGTTTATGTTTGCTTTAAAAATGTCGCAGTTAGGTGCGTCGCGAAAACGACCAATGGCAGACACAGTTAAAAATTTTATATTGGACATGCCGGACCTAATTTTTGATGGCGCTAAAATTCAATGTCTTCTGCAAAAGGTGGCATACGAGACCAAGAAAAATTTACATTTGATTTATGTGTTACTCTTATTTTATGTAATCTATCGTTTCTAGACAAAAAAGCGTTTGTCTCCTGGAATAAATAGTCGGACATCGATACGAAATGTAGTGTCATTTGCTCGTGAACATGTAGAAAAAGGAATGAAAACGGAATTGAAAAATAAAAAACTGTGATTGTGTGTGGACGAAACAACAGATCGTCAAAAACATTCCCTGGTTAACGTAATGGTACGTATAATGGAACCACATCGACCGTCATTCTCCTTCTTACTTGCTTCCAGAAGAGTTATAAATTGTACTGCCGATGAGATTTTAAAGGTAGTATTGAACTCATTGAACAAATTTGAAGTTTCAACTAAGCAACTTTTAATGTTTATGAGTGATGGTGCCGCAAACATGCGTTCTTTGGGCCGATCTCTTAAAGAACACAATGGTAACTTCTTACACGTAACGTGTAAAATCCATACTCTAAATTTTGCGACACAAACGATTCCTACATGTTTTCCACTAGTAAATGCATTGATTGCTAGTACAAAGGCAGTGTTTCTAAAGTCCCCGAAACGTACTCGACTGTTTCACAAACTATGTCCTGATTTACCTGAACCACCACAGCCGATTGTTACACGTTGGGGAACATGGTTGCAAGCTGCGTTTTACTGCAACAAATATTTTGATCAAGTAAAGAAGGTAGTTTTAAAATTCAATCCGACAGAAGCTGTAGCAATCAAGAAAGGCCAGGAAATATTTCAAGATAGACAGGTTAAAAGAGATTTACAAACTATTCACAAGAATTACTTCGGACTAGCGGAGGAAATAGAAAAATTACAAAATGTTTCGATGTCGCTAGTGGATTCTGTTCAAATTGTGAATGATGTTCACGCACAGTTATGCGCTGTAGAAGGCGAAGCAAATTGGTGTGTAATACGAAAATTTGAAGGTGTTTCAGAGAAAGACTCCGATTTTCTTATATTAATACAAATTTGTGAAAGTGCGTGTGAAGATGTATTAAGTTGTTTCAAAGATTATTTTAAATATGCAAATATAACATCGTTAGATGTCGAATGGTCGTTTTCGGCATTAAAAAACATTTATTCCGCACGTCGTACTCACTTGACTGAAACAGCTGTGGAAACATCTAATAATGCAAATATTTAACAGGTGTTACCCAGTTTGTGATTTCACGGAAGACTTTTAAAACGGTAATTGTTTCAGCACGTTTTATAATTTATTTCTTACCTTCTATTTTATGCGTAAACTTTTATGCGCTCGCCACGCCTCTGGCTGTTACCGCATATTTGCCCAGGTTAATCATTACAACAAGCATCCATTGCATCGGTTGTACAATGTAACGGATTGCGATAAGGAGAAGAGTTCTTTTCTAGTTGTGATATTTCAATAAAGAGCGAAGTTGGTATTTTTGGTAATATCTATTTTATGGAGAATAAATTAGTAAACTTAACGTTTCGACATCAAAAGCTAAAAAAAGCATAAAGAACAAGAATCAAAATAAGACAAAGTGTAAAAATACAAAAATCGTTTACCACATATTTTGTAAAATTTTAAAACTTATTTTTGTGAAAAATTTCGTGAGTAAACTTGCTATTCTGCTCTAGACAAACATCAAATCAGGCAGAACGTTATGCTAATATTTTTGTCGTTTTTTTTTGTTTTAAAACACAAGGCAGTAAAGTCTTGTTTTAAAATGCAAAATAGAAGAAATCTAATACAAGTTAATAGATATTAAATAAGAGACAATGGTTTAGAATATTAATCATAAATTTCAGATAAATTTGAAATTTCTTTTCTATAATCAACATTCTTAGTGCGTTTTTTATATGTATCATTTCTAAAATACATCTTCTTCCTTCTTTTACATATTGTTTAATGTAATGGTTGTAATCAAGTACACATGGGATATCTCTGACAGTTGCCCCAAAGTTATACGCCCTAGTGAATTATTTCACAGACGATAAATTGGGGAAAACCTTACTGGTAAGCTAAGTAGGTATAACTACTGCAGTATTTCTTAGAATACCTTATATTAGATTAGCTTTCGTTCTAGTTTTACCAACTAATACTGCTCCACGTTATAAAAAAAACACAAATAAATGAAGAGGTTTTTATTATATACAACTTAAAGCTACTACTTTCAGCTATTTTTCTACATAGTTGCCATTAAGAATGGAACATTTGTCTTAGCGATGAACCAGTTTTTTAATGCCCTCTTCACAGAACTCTGTCGCCTGTGAATTAAGCCACGAAGTTTCGTTTGGACATTACCCAAAAGTTCGTCCGTCACAACAGTTGGTCTTCCAATCCGTTCTTCATCATGGACATTAGATCGTCCTTCTCGAAACGTACGGACGGCACCAACTTCTAACCACACTGTCATTCGTGACATTTTCACCATAAACGAAACAAAGTTCACGATGAATCTCAGCAGCCTTCATGTTTTTTGGACACAGAAATCGGATAACAGCACGCTGATCACAGTCGGCGGCATTTTCAATTACAGCAGCCATTTTAAACGACCAAAATAGCACGAAAGAATGTCCGAACGATTCTCTCACTAGCACTGCCAGAATCACATTGAACCAGACTATACCGCAACGCTGCGATCGCGCCAATATCCTCACTCTTCCGCTCGCTAGGTGGAAACGGAACTTACTTTACGTATATCAGGCTAATTTAAGTCTTTTTTCCCAACAATGTATTTCGCCAATCTTCTCTAGTTTTGTACTATCTGCGGCTGTAACTGATACTGTCTTATCACTTATCATCCAATGGCCGCGGCTGTACATTTCTCGTTTTCAATAACGAAAATATTAGATTTTTAAATTGATTGCTCGATATTTTTAAATATATTGGACATTAAAATCCCAGCAAGTTGTTTTTGGTTTTCAAGTGAAGGTAGTTGTTAAGGAAATTGCTATTAAACTCAACAAAATTATCCTCTTTGCGTTCATCGTGTTAAATTACTTTGAATTTGGATATTAAGGACAGAAAGAGTACACTATGGAGACGAATTAAGTTCTTGTTTTTCCATGATTATCGTCAACCGGAAATATGTTTTCTGAATAACCCTGCAGATAGGGAGGGGACCGAAAAGAAGAGATTCAGCCATATAAGTCCATGGTGCACAAGCCATGTCAAAGTTTTCGCGTTCCAGTTCGTGTCTTGTGATGGGATACACGGAAATGAGTTTTTTTTTGGCGTTCATGTCCTCCTTCACATAGAGATTTGCATTCACGTTCACGTCAATTGTGAAACGGCCTTATACTGGCATTATATTAATCAGTAACTACCGCGATTTACTGACGTTTTACTGTATCTGACAGTAATGAACAGAAAAAAAATCATATCAACTCTAATTAATAGCGTATCCCATTGGTAATTCTAGAGCACTCGGAGTTGCATGTTCCATTGGAATATTTAGAGAAATAATTTATGTTCCATTGATTGGTAAGATCAGAGCAGTCAGAATTGCACCCGGAGCAATTTTTATCGCTCCTGCTAAAGGAACAAGACCGGGTTTAGAGCAATAAGGCCGATTGACAACAGCTGATGTTTACAAATGTAACAATGGCAACTATAATCGATATACTTAACCTCTCCTAATGCAACATGACAAGTAAAATCGCTCGGGACCAGAATAATACGTTTCATTGACATTGCTTGGTCCAGAATTTTCAAACTAGAAGTATAAGCTCCGACTGCGCTCTAGTGCAGTCCAATGGAACACGCTTTTAATTAGTAAATAACTTAAATACCGTTTAGTATTACAACAAAAATTTTGAAATCGATAAACACATATTACGTAGGTTCCATAAACATGGAATAAAAGGAAATAATTCATATATTTAAATATCCGCATCCAAACGCCAAAAATCCTCCCTTCCTATTAATAAATTGAAATTATTCATAATTAATAGATACAAATTTTATGCTCGTGGGATACAGAATAATCTCGTAATTTCGCCCCGATAAATTGTTGTTAGCCGCCGCTATCCCCGTTTCTTTTTTTTTAATAAATTAATTAGAGGGACAAAATAATTCGAATCGGGTGGTGGCATTATTAAATTTCACATGGAATTGAATTAACCAGTCGACGTTTTTGCCGCCGAACCGCAACAATGCGGGCACTTTAATATTTCATGACGTTTGCGCCCGTATCGATCGTTTTTATTTGGGAAAGCGAACGTACAACGCAGAACAACACAATCTCTACATGCGTAAACGACATAAACTAGCCGCACGTTGCTCGTCTGACAAATATGGAATGGGTTTGGAAATTTCCTAACAGATATTAGAAGATTTCAACTTACCATACAGCAAAAAAGGTTCTCTGTATCCACTAGCGTGTTCTTTATTTTCCTATCGTAAAGATTTTTCCAACGTATACACAAAACTGCTACTAGAGTATCAGAACACTTGTATTTATTTGATGCCGTAATGTATTTATACAAATGTACCATCACGTATCGAACTCCACACAAATTGTATTATCATTTGAAATTTGTAAGCAACATTGTGTTACCCATATTTCTTGGCAAAATTATATGTACAGCGTGTTCACCTAATACGTGAGCGGAAGATAATTCATTCCCTAAGTAATTTAGAGAAAAAAATAGGAATTATTCGGAGACAAGTTCTGCACAATCTAAAATTATACTGAAGCATACATAGTGTCCACTTTCTGCATCGCACGATACAGGTTTAATCTTCACGCAGAGAAACGTTTCCTTGTATCGAGGCTGTTCGCTTCAATTCAAGACATTTGTGTCATGTGTTGAGGGTAGAGAACAGCGGAAAGCTAATGAAATTGGAAAATAACTTCAAACAGTTTATTTTGAGAATTTAAAAAAGTTACAGACTTTTGTTATCACACGCAGAGAAACGTTTACTTGTAACAGAGCCGTCCGCCTTAATTCAAGACAATGACTGTTTAATTATCCGCAATACAATAACTGTTTTAAAACTTTCTCCGCATAAAAAAAGTATATACTGTAATGAAATAATTGTATTTCTTTGTTTAAGACATTTGTTAACTTGATTCAAGAAAATCTTGCAGAAAATTTGAAGTAAGCGAGTATAAGTAAATGGCCGTTATATATAACACAAAACAATATTTTCCTAAGGATAGTAAATTGTTTTCTTAATTCCAGAAAGCGTTTAGGTATTGTTCATAAATCAATAGTTTCATTTTCTTAAAATAAAGCATTAGAATTCTTAAAATGCATACTACACATCATTAATTGCACTTACCTTGTTAACAGTACGACATATCCGTAGCATAATGCCGTAAAATTAGTTACATTACATGTGATTTTAAGGCTATCTACAGAATACTTCCCAAAATCGGAGCTTAAGGGGACAAGACTTCCAGCACTGCTTTCGACAGTGGAAAATTCGTATGGAGCGTTGTAGGGATCGGCAAGGCGGGTACATTGAAGGGGATAAACTTTGTAATGTAATTGGTGATCAATAAAATGTTTTGTAGCACCAGTCCGTTATTTAATTGCCACAACTCGTACATACAATTCATTAAACTTTATTAAACGTGATAAAAGGAGGCAAATACATGAATATTCTCCTCCTAGTTTTTTATACGATAAAATTACTTATAGAACAGATATCCATAATTTGAATCTTTGGTTTAGGGGCTTATCAACGCCGCCAATGCACATCATACAATTGTTCAAGAAATGCTTTTCATACAATATTGCGAACTACTCCAATAAATATGGACATAGACTTGCCAGTTTCAGTTTCTAAATTATTTGAAATTGTTTGTCAAAACGATAAGTGCTCAGTCGTCGTTGTCCTTCTGCGGAACTTTGTAATATATGTATTTACTTAATATTTTGTAATACGTTTACATGTAATTGAAATGTTGTTTTTTATCTGTAAAGAAAAGTAAAACAGAGTACCTACAACATTTATTATTCCGTATTACATTATTTCGTTAGAAGATACAATAAGAATAATAATAACAACAATAATAGCCGCCTCGGTGGTCGAATGATTAGCATACTTGCTTTTGATTCGAACGACGCGGGTTCAAATCCCGGTCGGGACAGTTGGTTTTTATTTACGTGTAGAAATCGGAGTATGTCTCAGGAGCCAGAGGCAAACACCTTTGGATTTGATAAAATTCTAGTAGGGTCGGTTAATTATCTAGTAATCGATGCCTAGGAGTGCGGGGTGTATTTCGTAACCCAACGTCTCGCCTAATCATACAACAACAATAACAATATGTTGTATCAAGACTATCCGCCTCAATTCAAAACAATTACTGTTTCAATTATCTATAATACAATTATTGTTTTACATCAAAAGAAATATTTTTTAGCGTTTTTTTCTCCACTTAAGACAAGTAAATACTTCCAATGAAATAATTGTATTTCTCTGTTTAAGACATTTATTAACTTGATTCAAGAAAATTTTCCAGAAAATTTGAAGAAAGGGATTATAACGCAAAACAATTCCAGAAAGCGTTTAGGCATTGTTCATAAATCAATAGTATCATTTTCTTAAAATAAAGCATTTAGTTACGTGGAATTCTTGAAATACATATTATTTATATCCATATATACATACATAATGCAGTAAATTATTCTCATTGCTTGGACTTTTAAAAAGGCTAAGATCTACAGAATAACGTTCGAAACAAAAGTAAACTTAATGTAGAAATACACATGAAAAAAGTGCCTAGAAACAATTACCAAGATAATACTAATAAATAGCTCATGATATTGATGGAATCACTTCTGGTAAAAATAATGTGGAAGCGAAAAGCTCTAACGCTTTTTACTAATTTCTTAGTTTATGCCACCAATCTTCAGAAACAACACTGAAATACTTCCTGGCGACACCTACTGCCAAGAGATATAGTCATGCCGTCCGAGAAACTAACGACAGAAACCGAAATACAGATGCCATACTTACTCATACAATGATATAACCTTTAACGTACAACGTTTCGTAAACATTTTCAAAAGATACCGGTTAATGTAATATTTTTTTTCTTTTGTTTTACTATTCACCACGTGTCCTATTTTAACTATAGTTTTTAAAATATATAAATAATAATAATAATAAGAAAAGGGATAAATTAACTTACGTATTAACTCATTAATTATTAAACTACATAAAAATAATTCCTCCTAATTTTAATTATTAACTTTGGGTTTTCTTTCCATTATTGCAATTTTTCTTTTATTGGATATCATTGTAGCTGGCCTAATGATTTATGTTTTGAACACGAAACCGGTTGTCTAATTTCTCAATAGAATTCTGTGAGATCTTGACAATTTTTTTCATTCCTACCTCTAATATGAATATTTTCTTAACCTAAAAAACTAAATGATTCACTTGGAAGAAACATTTTTCTGTATTGGATTTCCTTGACTTTTTAACCCTAAGAAAATATTTGTTTGATACAAGTAAAATTTCAAGAAAATTATTTTCTTCTATTATACATTTTTATAATCTGGAAATAAAAATATGTTCTTGAATAGGGGCTGATTTTTGCAAGAAACCATTTCTCTGCGTGTAGTAGATAGCTGAGATATTAATCTGCTCAATTAATTATATAGGACATTCCACAGCGGAGCTGAAATGCTTTGATTTATTAATTGTTGGTAGTCCTCTTAGTGACAATAGCTGAAAAAGTGAAGCATTTGAACACTCAGAATTAAATACTCGAGAACAACAAATTTTAAGACTCGGAAACCTCGTAGAACTCCAATCACCAATATTGTTTTGCTTGCAGATCCAAGGACATAAATTAAAGAGATGATCTGAGCAACACGCAAACAATTGCTTATGTAGAATAAAATGCTCACAGATACGTAATTTAATCCTTTCTAGTTTCATGTCATGTGAAACGTATGCTAATTCGCCGTAATGAAGAAACTACAGTTTTCGAAAAATGTTCATGTAGATGCAAGTAAATGATTTTAAAGCAACGTGTCAACGGTTGAACGAAAGGTGCATCGAAAGCAATGTAACCAAAGTAACTCTTCCGTTAAACTCGTACATACGTACGTACAACATATCCATTACGCATTACGGAAATAGCATCTAGAACAATAAATAAAACTAGCCAAGCGGAATTACTGTACATAACGCTGACGCTGAGATATTGCAGCCAGTAAACTATACGTTTTAGAATTGCTAGTTTTATGAATGCATCACGGGAGATTCACAGATTTGGACGTATGTTTGTTTCACCACAGAGGATCCACAGTAACAAATTTCTCGCTCATTAAACGGTTCGATCCATCAATGTTGCGGAAACCTCTCCTATACCTAGTGCCTACTCCATTTTCTACTAATACCTTTGAGTATAGCGTACATACATATATACATACGTCTGGAATCCTACGTTGATAGTAAAGCGGTACAAATCTTAACAGTATTGTCGCAGCGAGCGTTGTTTAAATTTAAAATACGTTTTAAATTCAGCGACTGCAATTAATTTAGAATTAAGTCGGACGAAACAGATACGTGTACCTTCTTTATTCATAAGAATTACGCAATTAAAGCGAGGAATAGGGTTCGCAGTTCTATTACTGCGTTAGTTGGTATTAATGCACACATATGTGTAACGCTATAAGGGAAATTCATGATGTGACAACTCCCTGGCAGGAGGACAAGTCTCCGGTGACTCGTTTGAGTAAATGCGCATATCTATGCTAAATTAGGTGGGATTCCTTCGGGTGAAGATGATTATTTTATTGATAGGAATTTGTATCAATAAAGTAGTGCTGTAGTTGAATAAGTAATACTACACACAGAATCTTCATATCTAGCTCGATTAACCTCTACTTTGCTGTGATACACATCTGTTTCAAAAGTAAAATGAAAAATGTATACACATTTCTTTTCATGTTTGTCTTTCAAAAATATGCCAAAAACAAGTCGATTAGTATTTTATAATAGTCATATACCGGGTGATTCAAGGGTGGCGACCGGCCATATTTCGGTAGCCGTTTGTCGTAGAACGAAGAGAAAGAAATTATATTGGTAAAATGCAGTTAAGAAAACTTCAAAAATATTTTCGAGATTCTGAAGTGGCCTTTGTTATTTAATTTTTATTATTTTTTTTAATAATTTTCTATTATTTAAGAAGGCGAAAAGTCAACGTAGGCGTTAGGCGCTGATAATTATCTACAAGTTTGGTTAATGACACTGTGATTGCGCTTATTACAGAATAAACGCTATATAGTGAATGTCAACCAATTCTCAGAAGCTTTAGCTCAATATGAAATAGGTTAAAAAGGTAATTAATTCCGTGTGATTTATTGCTTTAAATGGAACTAGATGGCATTGTGTGCCAGTTTGTCCTATTTATGCGGTTTTCTCGAAATGGAAAGGTGTAACCATAATCAGTACAGAAAAATTAGAATCTAATGACTGGTTAACCTGTCGAAACCGCAAATTGACATCTTATGCCTTTCCAAAAATCTTTCAATTCTCGTAAGTTTTGTAAAGTTTTGGCTCATTCTGTAAATTATAAAATATTATGTGTTTTGACATTTGATTTAAAAACAAGTGTCAAAGGAGCTGAAAATTTAGGATTAAGTTGTTTGTTGTCGATTTATTGTTGGAGTAAATCAATTCCATTTTTGTGTGTTTGCTATTTTTGTAAGTGTCAACTAAAATGAATAATTTGCGTTTAGCTTTAAATTATTATGGTTTTGGTAATAGGTATTAGGTTTTCCGTTATTTTTGTTAATAAATATTCTCTTGATGCGCTTTTTTTTCTGAAACACTTAATCACTGCACTTACAGTTTATGCACGCTGAGAAATGGTTTCTTGCACCAAGAAATTATTTCTTGCAAAAATCAGTCGCTATTCAGGAGAAAATATTTTTATCCAAGACTATAAAAAGGTTTAATATAAGAAAATAATTTTCTTGAAATTTTATTTGTATTAAATAAATATTTTCTTGGGGTTAGAAAATCAAAAAAATCCAAGACAGAAAAATGTTTCTTCCAAGTAAATCATTTAAAGTTAAGAAAATATTCATATTACATTAACCGGTATCTTTTGAAAATGTTTATGAAGCGTTGTACCTTAAAGGTTATATCATTGTATGGATAAGCATGGCATTAGTATTCCGATTTCTATCGCTAATTTCTAGGACGGCATGACTGTATCTCTTGCCATTAGGTGGCGCCAAGGAATATTTCAGTGCTGTTCTTCACGGTCATCACCCGCACTATACCATCGGCATCAGGATGGAGTTCTAGCACTCGACCTAGCTTCCAATGTAAAGAAGGTTAGTTGTCTCGCGCAGAAGAATCAGGACACCTACGCGCAGTATTTCCAGAACATCTGGGTCCGGTAGAGATGTAATCGGCCTCTAGTATCTAGAAATCCTTTCTGGCTCTCCTTAATAGCTGTAGCTTCGTCAGGGTCGAATTGTAAAATGACTTTACTTCTTGGAAACATTGAGAATAATAAAAGGCCGCTTGCAACCATGTTCCCCAACGCGTAAGAAACGGCTGTGGTGGTTCGTGAATACCGGGACAAAGCCTGTGAAACGCCCGAATCCGTTTGGGAGATTTGAGAAATACTTTTTTTGTATTTGCTATCAATGCATCCGCCTCCAGGACAAGATGTAAAGCATGAACTTTACACGTAACATGTAAAGGTCCCTCACACCTTTAAGTTTTCTTTAAGAAAACGACTTACATTACACATTGTCGCTGCACCATCCCTCATGAACATCAACAGTTGACTAGTTGACACTTGGAATTGTTGTAACGTATCGAGCACTACGGCCGTAATTGCTTCACCAGTACACTTTTTTAGTCTTTTACTAGCTAATAAAATTGTAAATTTCGGTTTAACAGGATCTAGCACTCGTGATATAATATTTTTTTACAATCTGTCATCTCATCAAGACATAGCCACAGCTGTTTATCTTTTAATTCTGCTTTGATGATGTTTTCGATATCTTTACGTATACTTGGTAGCTCTTTCCGTAACGCTTTCCGTGATGGTAAGTTCCACCTGGGATTGTATATACGCCAAAGCTGTCGAAACAGCTCTTTATCGAGTAAACGAAGCGGTAGACCACAAACAATAAATATAAACAAAATTTCAGTATCAATTGCCTACTAAATGTTATGCGTTCATAAATAGCAGGATAAAATCGTAACATTTCAAGGCAGGTGGAGCATATTACATATTATTCAGCTATATGTGGGAACTTACCTGAATGGAAACCTCAAGTTTAACGATGAGGTAAGCGGGAGAAGAGTCACCACCATATTCCGTTGATACTGTTGCAAAGGAGGGCCTGTTCCGCCAGCGCATACAACGTGATGCGCGAATATCCAATTGTGAACCACAGAAGGATCATGATTCATTCATATGGTATAATTCCGCGTTCAAGAATTCTGTATTAAAGAAAAAAATGAAAATATTTTACCTGGTTGAAAAGGGGGGAACTAGTAGAGTATGCAAAAGAAGAGAGCAGTGTAGGGAAGAATCAGATTCAGGTAGCAGCGTCGACAGCAGTAGAGAAATACAGACGAGCAGATGTATATACATACATATATAGGATAGAGGTTTAGTAAATCAAAAACGGGAGAGAGATAGAGATTTCAGATATACAGATCTAAAAAGATTTAATGAGAAATATTCAGCTGATGCAACAGAAAGATCGTAGATATACGAATATGTATAGCGAAAGGAAAACCAGATTAGCACAAATAAGAATTGATACGAACATGAAATATATTCTCCCGAAGGAAAGATAAAGAGCTGAGACATAATACGTTGAAAAACTGAACAATCTTTATTTTCAAATTTGTTCTTTTTTCTAAAATGTTAAGAACGTGTGAAGTCAAGGATATATTGCTTTTAAATGAAAGGCTGGATATTCTCTACAAATATAAATGCTGCATAATATATGCTATGCCGCGCTAATGATGTAGAATATGTACACGACTGATATAAATATCAATATTTATGGGGAATATCTGACCTTTTATTTCAAAATAATTTACCTTTACATTTTAAAAAATGCTGTATTGTACATATCCCATATGTACATACATGCATGTTCAAAATTAACGCACTACTCAATGTTTCTGATATATTTTCTATAATTTTTGCATTTTCTAAAAATTTGTTGTTTAACAGAACATGATCTAGTAGCTTTATGCCACTACAAAGTTATTTTGACATTTCTGGTGAAAGTGGCCGCAAGGCCTGTTAAACAGTTTTTCTTGAGTCGTTTAAGTTGCAGTTCAGGCATCATTTAAGTTTTAATGACGAGTTTGTTAACTTTCGCGTGTATAGAATTCAAATTAATAAAGTTTAAATTGAAAATTATGAACTGACCACATCATTTAACCAATGATGAATGTGTAAGAGCTTCAACATTATTAGAAGGATGTACAATGCGTTATGTGGTTAATTTGCTGGGCGTTAATCATGCGACAGTATGTCGAATGGTTAGAAGATTTAGAGAAACCGTATCGCATTCTAGAAGACGTGGTCAACGTAAGAAACGAGTCACAAGTGCGAGAGATAATCGTTTTTTGCAACTGCAAGGTCTTAGAAATAGGCGAATAATAGGCACCGAATTCAGTAACCAGCTTGAAGCAGTCAGACATGTCAGAGTATCTACTTTAACTGTAAAGAAAAGGTCGAGGGAAGTATGATACAATAGTAGGAAGCCTGCAGTTGGACCATTACTTACCGCAACACAGAGTACAACGATTGAGATTTGCCAGAAATCATGTAGATTGGAGAGTTGAAGATTGGAAGCGAGTTTTGATTTCGAAAGAGACTAGAGTAAGTTTAAAATCCCCAGATGGTCGCGGTAGAGTATGACGAAGAATTGGGGAAGGATATCTTGACTGCACAAGCTCTGCTACAACTGTAGGTAATCGAAGGAGTTTGGGTACACTTAGTCACACTAAAAACTACATGGAGAATTCTATAACAAATGATTGGCTATCGCATTTAGGGACATTGTCCGTGGAAAATGAATTATTAAGCAAAATATCTAATGATTACACATTTAAAGAAAATGTCATAGACGTTTTATCTTAGATTGCTGCTGTCATCCCAGCATAAATTACACGCTTTCCTACTGCTAACAGGGATTGAGGAGTTTATTAGCGCTGATCGCTTATTATTTCAGACGTGCAAAATAAATACATATTCATTTTTAAGTTGTATTAACATTTGAGTTGTAATAAATTTTGGGGATCGGCGACGGTGAGACGTTCTAGACCCAAGTTTTGGATTACTTACAAGATGTCAATATTCAAGTCATGGACTGGCCACCATGAACCCCAGATTTAAACCCGATCGAGCACTTTTGGGATCCTCTAAAAAAATCAGTACGTCACTTACCAGCTGCTGGTAATCGCCAGGAATTGGAACAAGCCGTTCTTTGCAAGTGGAATAATATTCCCCAAGAAGTAATCGAAAATTTGATAGAGAGCTTATCACGGCGAATCTAAGCAATTACCAGAGCTAGGGAGGTGTCACGTGTTATTGACTTTTATTCTTCGGCTCAATTTTTTTCGTTTATAGGGTTTTTTAAAGATTTCCAATAATATCGTTATATTTCCGAATTTGTAACTGAATGGAAATTGTATTTTTTTCTACAGGTTTTCCATTAAAAATTAAGTTAATTGATGAACGATGAACTGATGTTTAATCATCTTCAATTAAATTGTTTTTTGATGATACTAAACTAAATTATTGACCAATCAAATAATTTTCTAAAAATTATATAGAATTATTTGAGTGGTGCTTTAATTTTGAACATGAACTTATCTTATTTACAAATAAATTACTTCATTTTGTAATGATTGCAGGTACCGTATTTTCAATGATACATTACAGACTTCATAGTCTCACTGCCTTTATATATGTAACAGCATAAATAATATATCACTAGTGTTGTGGTTAGTGCTTGGACTCGGGATCCAAATCTTCACGATTTCTGCGGGATACGGATTTTAAATAGTAGAAATAATGTATAATTTTTAATTTAATCCGCTATCAGTAGTATACCATTGATGTAACAGCATAAAGTTAGTGGCTAATTTAATAAAAAACAGATGTAGATTTTACATTTACTAGCATTTATTTCAATATGTACATAATTTTCAAAGTTAACAACATGCACTGTTAATATAATGTAATATGTATAGCGAAGCTCCTGTGGGAGCAAAATGATTGTCAAAGTACAATGAATTTGAAGGTTACAAAGCAACATTTTAAATAGTAGAAATAAATATCAGCCATAAATACAACATTGAACCCGTGAACATATAGAGGAGTGTTCTGTTGTTCTCCTAAACAACAGTTTCGTGTTATTTTCCTGAAATTTGTTTGTGCATGTAATGTGTCATGTCTCTAGAAAAACGAAGTTTTATATTATTTGCATGTTTGCAGAACAAAAATAGCGTAAACCTTCACTAACATTTGAGTGGGACTGGCACTTGCGCAGCTAACTTCACGTATCTGATCAATTTTTGCATTTAAAATTGATCGAATCTTGTGTTACAGTTTATGAAATCCGTAAACATAGCATTTGCAATTATTGTTCTAACATAAAATGTTGTATTAAAAAAAGACATCGCTTCTTAGGACAACATTAATTACGTCAATGGATAGGATGATAATAACAAGTTATGCGATCGATTTTATAGCCACGCCTCGTATATTTGATACCTTCCGCGTTATAATTATTAAGTCAGGCAAACCGCAACTCATCTGAGCCGGAAATTATTACAATGCCTACGTATCATAGGCTCTATTAATTACGTATAATGTAATGGAGGACCCAGAACACAATATGTACAATATGTATGTATCTATGCATATGTGGAATAAACTCCATTATAATTATCCATCTTGCAGCATCTAGTTTGGTAAAAATCAGTAATATTGTAGCACAGGGAGTGAATCATAATGTTGTAATTGCATATCCTAAGTATGAGGTTTCAGCGCATCTTTCCCTACAACTATACTTTTTGTTTAGCTATTATACGAGTCCAATTCTGCATAAAAGTCAGCGCAAACTAGGGCAGTAAGCATGAGTAATGTAGGTGAATAGGGAAGCTAGATGTTTTAGTCTTTGTTTTCGATGGAAAAAATAGTGCTTGGAGTGTTTCCCAATTTTGAAAATTGTGGGCACCAAGCCTATTAAAATCAAAACAACTTGCTATGGTAAAAAGAGAATACTACCAACTAAATAACTAAATAAATATAAAAATAAAAAAATAAATATAAATACTCTTGCAGACAGGATGTGTTAAAAACAACTCGTAAGTTATTTTAGAAATCCTAATTTGGTTCTAGGTAGCGCCATATCTGATATTTCCTTTTTAGAATCAGGTGTTCTACAAGGCTCAATCTTGGGTCGTTTAATATTCTCAATTTACACATCGCAATTCATTTATTTTTCACGATTTAGTAGTAAATTTCACATGTATGCGGATGACATACAATTATATATTCCTTTTAACATTAATAACTTGACTCGTGCAGTTAGTCTTATTAATGAAGATCTAAGTACTCTGGTTAAAATTTCTACTGCTAACCCTGGCAACATCTAGACAGGCATGATAAATCTTCGAACAGTAAGAAAACCGCGAAAGAACATATGTATCATAAAGCATCTCTTTGACGGTCTGATTCAGAACCAATTGGTGATGATATATTTTTTTGAGATTACAGTAGGATGCCCTAATGCAACCACCTATATGTTCACGAAAACGAAAAGAATTATCAAACGTCAACCCCAAGCTCTTAGCGCTAGTAACCACAGGAATTACTACGTTATTCATTTCAACGTGTAATCTATTGTTTAATATGGAAACTATTTCCTGACTTCCAAAAATAAGAACATTTGATTTAGTTGAATTTATATTCAACGAGTATGTAGCTCAAATAAACTGAATAACAGACAAGTCTGTATTAATGTTTTTAATTGCAGTAATCCACTCTACATATCATATCATTAGAGCAACGCAACTGCGCTGAAAGCCAGTGGCGGACGCATAAAAGTTTACATAAAATAAATTAAATGTGATACGTGCTCAAACACTTATCGTTTTAAGAGTCCTCCGTGAAATCACAAAGTGGATAATGTCTATTTAATATTTGTAACATTAGATATGTTTCCAAAGTTATTTCGGCAAAGTGAGTGCGGCGTGAAGAAAAAGTGTTTTTGTATGCCGAAAACGAACGTTCTACATCTACTGACGTTATATTTGCGTAAGTAAAATAATCTTTCAAATAACTTAACGGTTCTGTTGACGCACCTTCACAAATTTGTCTTAATGTGCCAAAATCAGAGTCTTTATCTAAAACACTTTCATACCTTTCTAAAACACAAACATTTCTTGCGTCTTCTATCGCGCATAGCTGTGCGTGAACATGTTGCACTATTTGCAAAGATTCCACTAACGACAACGTAGAATTTTGTAGTTTTTCTATTGTTCTGAATAATTTCCAAATCTGTTTTAACTTGACTATCCTGAAATTTCAAGCGGCTTACCTTGAGAGCTGCAGCTTCCTTTGAGTCGAATTCTAAAATCACGTTCTTTATATTCTCAAAATAATTAAGATAATAAAATGCAGCCTCTAACCATGTTCCCCAACGAGTAAGAATAGGTTGTGGTGGTTCAGGAATACCGGGGCATAGTCTATGAAATTCCCGAATACGTTTTGGGGATTTTACAAACACAGCTTTTGTATGTGCTATTAGAGCGTCTACCTCGGGATAACATTTTCTGATACTATCTACTACGAGACTGAGAGTATGAATTTTACATGTAATATGCAACAAGTTAGCACAATGTTTTTTAAGAGATCGACCTACAGCAAGCATGTTTGCGGCACCATCACTCATAAACATCAACAGTTGTTTTGTTGAAAGTTCAAACTTTTCCAATGTATTTGACACCAACATTGAAATTACTTCGGCAGTGCATTGTTGTATTCGTCTGGAAGCTAGTAAAATTGAGGGTGACGGTCGATGTGGTTCCATTGTGCGTACCATTACATTAACCACAGAATGTTTTTTACGATCTGTTGTTTCGTCCACACACAACCACAGTTTTTTATCTTGCAACTCCGATTTAATTCTTTTCTTGACATGCTCACGAGCAGACGACACAACTCTCTGTAATGTTCACAGGGTGGTCCCTTCATATTCCTTAAATAAGGTGCCGGTCATCAATTCCCACGCCATCTTCGGCTGGGCTAGGGCAAAAAATCCCATATTTACCAACTCATTCGGGTATATAAAAGTACCTACAATCTCAATTTTACCGGAAGGTTTATCATCCTTCTTTTTCGCCTGATATTTTGAGATAGGCGTTAAGCGTGGCAGTAATAACAGCTATTTCTTACTGTATATTCGGGAAGTTCCTATATTAGTCCCGTATATTTGTCTCAGAGACTTCCCAAATTGCCAATGGATTCAGAAAAATTGCTTTTATTCAGTCATTTCTTTTTCTAGATATAATATTTGCAGGGATAATGTACTGCCTCAATGTGTTTTCATCCGTTTTAGAAAAGCTGCTTCCGAATTATACATCATTATTTTATCAAGCCTTGTACTCTGTAACGTGGTCGCGGAACCCAATTTTAGATTGTTATTTACCTTTCCGCCCGTCATATTTTGACATATAATATGCTGCTGGGGTAGTGTAGCGTATATACCCACTACCTCTGCCGTCTACTTGGTTTTAAATGAATTTTTAAACCAAGCAACGCAATAGCTTTAATTAAATGTTGGAAACGATTCTCCGCGCGTCGTAGACAAGGTTTCGTTGTTTTATTTTAATCCTTAAAACGAGATCCCTCTACCCCTGAGCGTAGCGCAGCAGCTTGCCGACGCGACGCATAGGACGAAATAGAGGTCTGTATGTATACAAACTCTCAGGCACATGCAATAACAATTGTTAATTAACGTATGAGAGCAATTATTATAGTGTAATTAATATCATATTTACAGTGTTCGTGCTTTTCCGTTTACATTTGATAGACACACACATATACACATACGTGCGCAGCTAGAAATAACTCTACCTACACAGGTAGATATACAATAATGTAATTCATTATTAATAAGTACAATTACATGAAATTTTGTAGCGCTAGTAAGTACCAAACATACCATTCTTAATACGATAGTTGTTCTACTTATAATTTTCTATTAGACAAAATACAAGTACTATTTCAATTAAATCAATTAAAGAAGCACCAGGTCCTTGTTAGACGGGCTAAGGTAGAATATAACAATCATCGCATTCAAATATTAGCAAATAAAACTAAGGAAATCTGGAGTATCGTTCGAAACTTTAATCCTTCTAACTCTGATCACAAGAACATTACTATTGAGGAGGATGGGACCATTATAGAGGATCCACAAATATTGGCGGATAAATTTAATGCTTTCTTTCAACAAATTCCAGAGCAAGTTTTACACAATTTACCTGACATAAGAGTTGACAACCTAATACCAGAGATTTTTCAGTTCGTCTAAATACGCTAAAGCTTGTGCAGCCGAGAGGACTTCACTGGACCACATACTGTTCCGTCTAACTAAACAGGACAAATGCATTTTCAGAGTACTACCGATCTTTTTATATGTTCACAATAGTGCAGGTTGAAACTTGCAAAATATTTTGTATGCATGCGCTTAATTAAGACACTAAAAGAGCACGAGTAGAAATAAGTTCTACGTCGAGGGCAAGGCTGAACATGTCGAAACAAGTACGAACAAGAACTAACAAACAGGAGCAAGCTCTGATCGGTTGATGCAGTTATATGCCTTGTTTTATATGTAATGAATGTTTGAAATGATGTATATTGTTGTAGCCCTTGACCATATCTAAGGTATATAAGTAAGACAGAGATCTTAGTCAGCATATTTAAAATGATATAAAAGGGGTACGCGCTCATACTCTTTAGAGCAATAAGAACTCAGACTCTCGCGCGTAAAGTGTTACTCTGCCCAAATTACTATCGAATTATAATCGAATTATAATTTAATTATATATTAAATTCTATAAGTATTCTATTAGTATAATATTATATTGTACTTAAACCGTGTTACGGAGCACACTAACAAAAGCTGCCCTGGCGTCAGAGACTGTCTTTTTTTAAAAACAACTCATGTGTTATAAGGAATACAACAATATATTTACATGCGGTACATGCCTAATGTTTAGTTCTTTCAAATGTTGCAACCAAGAAAAAGAATTGACAAATGAAGTTTATAAAAACATGTTTTTAGCGTACAATTTCCCAGAACACCGCTTAGAGTTGTACAAAATATTCAAAATTTTGTGAGAGCATTGCCAAACTAAATTTAGGAAAAGTCACATGATTTCAAGATCATATCAAAATTAATTCCGTTGAAAAAGAAACTTTAAAATTGAAAGACGGTCAAATTGACCGGTGCGGCGGTTCTAGTGTTAAAAGATCATTTTCTTATAACATCACCAAGTCTCTTAATGCAATTCCACGGAGTACTCTGCCGTTGAAGCGTTGTTTGCCCGTCAACTGCATAAGCGTTATTTGTCCGTTTAAACTAGCATCTTCGTTTTCCAATTTAAATTTGTTGTTATTACACGATTCCAATGTTTCTCTAAATATATATATTTCTCACTCTATTGTTACTGGTTGTCACTATGTTCGGGACGTTGAACAGCTGCCAGCAAGGCATTGCTTTATAATTAACATCCTTGTTATGACTCTACATTAGGTAAGCTAAAAGATTGAAAAATTCAGACAGGATTAGCTTTGAAAAATACAGTTATTGCACAATAAAATGCAAATTCAAATCCTGCAGCACTAATTACTGTAGACAAGATAATTGAAAGTAACTTATGTACACGAAATTATGGGAACTATGACCTGTATGTACTGTAACAATTATATTTGCAATTTACTCCGCCGTTCTAGTAATTATATCTAAGTACATAATTACTGAAAAAAGAGAGAAAACGCTAAATGCCTAATATCCAGATTATTTCCCATCGACGGAAGCTTTTAAAACTCGACGGGAATTAATTAACGAAATATGAACGGGGAGGGCAAAAACTGCGACGTGATGGCGTTCTCGGTGCTCGAATTATCTTATTGTCAACGACGAAAGTTAGTTCAAACGATCCAAAGGCGGTTCAAACTCACTACTTTAACTGTAGATTATTAAATACCGGCTACAAAACCGACGAAAGGGATGGAAACCCTATAATGCGGCGACATTATCGCAAACAAATGAAACACACTAATTAAAACGACCTCGGTCGAAAACGCGAGCATGTCGTCTCTTATCGTCGTTTATCTATCGCACTCTATCTAAAAGTCACACCTTGGATTTTCTAATTCGACTTTACAGCTCGTATGCCTAGTTACTAACCCTCATTAGTTTTAATTAAAATAAGACAGAGGATGGGTACGAAGCCCTAGCAGGTACACTCGCTGACAAGCAGAATTATCGCTCATCAGAGAGCCTGATCACTAGAGCGGGCCAAGAGCGCCACGCGCCAGGTTCGCAATCAGGCTGCCGGGCGCATATATGTATGTAAACATAGGTAATTTAAATATGTAATTATTAGGACGAGGACCAAAACCACTGTCTATTACGTCGTGAAGACGCGCAAATATACACCTGCAGTTTGGGTGTTCGTTGATAAATAGGGCGTTGTTCACAGTGGGCCACTACAAAAAAAAAGTTCATTCATCGACGGCTACGAACTAACAGCGCGCTTATTCATTTACGGATGACGCGCTCTATTCATCAACAAATGACGAGTCTGCAGATGTTACGTTTACACCACTTCGTGGCATACTAGAAACAAGCGTCGGTGTGCTCGCTTTAGTGATTATTGTCTAACGTAACTATTAAAAATAAACGGCCATTACCTACGAAAGTTAATAAATTTCTTAGTGAATTTGTGGATTTACACTACAATGGGAGTACAATTTTCTGTAAAGTTTGTAAAAAGAAACTACTGTGCTGGAGCAAACGTGATTGTGAAAGACATATAAATAGCGCACACCACAGAAATAAAAGAAATGGTGTGTCACAACAACGTTAATTTCAATTAGAATTGCTTTTAACGTTTATGGTATGTGGTCTACCACTTCGTATACTTGATAAAAAAGCATTTCGAAAATTCTGGGGTACATACAATACCGAGTGGATACTACCACCTCGGACAGCGTTACGGAGAGATATTCCACGAATACGTGAGGACATTGAAAATCGAATTAAAGCCGAATTAAAAGATAAACAGCTGTGGCTATGTCTTGATGAGACGACAGATTGCAAAAAAAATTCTATTTTGAATATAATAGTGCGCGTATTAGATCCTATTAAACCAAATTTTGCAATTCTATTAGCCAGCAGAAGATTAAAACAGTGTACTAGTAAAGCAATTACGGCCGTAGTTCTCGAAACGTCACAAAAATTTCAAGTGTCGACCAGTCAACTGTTGTTGTTCATGAGCGATGGTGCAGCAACAATGTGTAGTGTAGGCCGTTCCCTTAAAGAAAAGTGTGAAGGACTTTTACATGTTACGTGTAAAGTCCATGCTTTACATCTTGTGGCACAAACTATTCGAGAGTGTTACCCGGAGGTGGATGCATTAATAGCAAACACAAAAAAAGTGTTTCTCAAAAGTCCTAAGAGGACTAGGGCATAACACAGGTTATGCCCTGGTATTCGAGAACCACCACAGCCCATTCTTACGCGTTGGGGAACGTGGTTAAAAGCCGCTTTTTATTATAATGAACATTTTCAAGAAGTCAAATCCGTTATTTTGCAATTCGTCCCTGCCGAAGCTAGAGCTATTAGGATGAGCCAGAAGGGATTTCTCGATATTTCTGTTGAAACACATCTAAAGAATATTAGCAACAATTACAAAGGGTTAGTAGACGCGATAGAAAATTTGCAAAATTCTGGATTGTCGTTGGTAGAATCAGTGCAAGTCGTGGACGAAGTTAGTACATTGTTACACAGTATAAACGATGCAACAAGTGGACGAGTTTTAGCTAAGTTCGATAGTGTTTTAAAAAAGAATCCGGACTACACGAGATTAAGACAAATGTGCGATGGGACATCTGCAGATTCCTTGACTAAGTGTAAAGATTATTTTAATTACGCCTGTCTTACTTCGGTAGACGTGGAACGGTCGTTTTCGAAATATAAGAACATTTTTTCGTCTCGGCGAACATCCTTCACCGAGGCAAATGTGGAAACTTATCTGATGGTGCAACTTTTTAAACAAGCCTATCCGCATTATTAAGAAGGATAGAATTTATTTATTATATCTTTATTTACAGTTACATTATTAAGTACAACAGAATAAAAAAAAGCGTTTAGTTTCTCAGTTATTTCCTTATTACATCCCATTTACAACGCATACCGTTTTCAATCAAATAAAAAATCATAATGAAAATAAAAACACCTCAGCGTGTACATATATATATATATATATATATATATATATATATATATATCCGCTCTAATTACCCGCTCTAATTACTAAACATTATTATTGCGTCAGCTTTTATTTTCTTACTCTTGTGTATTAATTTCGAAATATCACATATCTGCTGTGCTTATTAAGTACAACAGAATAAAAAAAGCGTTTAGTTTCTCAGTTATTTCCTTATTACATCCCATTTACAACGCATACCGTTTTCAATCAAATAAAAAATCATAATGAAAATAAAAACACCTCAGCGTGTACATATATATATATATATATATATATATATATATATATATATATATATATATATATATATATATATATATATATCCGCTCTAATTACCCGCTCTAATTACTAAACATTATTATTGCGTCAGCTTTTATTTTCTTACTCTTGTGTATTAATTTCGAAATATCACATATCTGCTGTGACTCACATATACGCTATTTACAATAAGCGGCCGTTGCGCCTGATTCCGATTCTGTTGGATGGCGCAATTTGGCCCGCTCTACTGATCACAGTCTACCACGCGGGGATATAATCATGCGTTGACACTGAACGAAAGACCGTGATCAGCGGTCACTATGTTTGTTGGCGAGTGTACGTATAGATTTCGACATGAATCGGAGGACATTTTGATTGAAGTGAATGGATTAATTGACTATTACATGCACCGGGTTGTTATATCTTTACCACATATTTACATACTAATCTTTGAATAAATATATGTACAACTTGTCAATTTCTTCTTGCAGTAAGTTCTTACTTGTTCTTATAGAAAAACATAGTTGGTTTTTCTAATTCGTTAGTTGATTTACTTCAATTTTTTATAACTACATACCATAACATAGATGATCATTTGATCGGTTATATTATAAAATGCATCTCATTTCAGACACAGTTGCGTACTAGTCGAAGCTAATATTAAGTGTCTACAAATAATTTTTGATCCATAAGCCAAAGATCTATGCTTTACCTCTACTTTTATTCATTTCTCCTGCAAAATATGTAGTTACAAATCTTTTAACACAAATAATGAGTACCTCTAGTCCTTTATGCTAAGTTCATGTTAATATAGTTTGAAATCAATTCATATTAGTCCATCAGATGATCCCAATCAAGAAAATGTGTTAAAAGAACACCAGCAGCCCGAAAATTTAGATTTCTGATGAAACTCTAGAGACTGAAAGAGCACCTTGGTATTAGAACAACGTAATTCTTTTAACGGGGGAATCATCCGATTTCGGGGGATAGTCCTCTCCCAAAACTTGCACGATTTTAAAATTTTTGTAAATATTTCGTCCCTAGTCATCGAACGAATTAGGACCACTTAAAATATTATGATTTTGGGGTTATATAAAAAAAAAACAGTTGGTAATGTTGGCGATATTATTATTTAATTACATATAATATGCAAGTAAGTATAATTTGAACATATAAAGTCGGATCGCCGTAAGTTGACGTGGGAGGAGCTTTAACGTCATCTATTGCGTCCAAGTGATGTCATAATAGGCATCATATAAACCAAAATTTGCTTTTATTATTCCTAAAAATAATCCAATATTTTTAATGTTATAAGCCAAAAGTTACTTATATTTTATTTATAAGAGTGTTTATGTTCAAATATATAATAATACACATCTCTTTATTAAGATCAATATAAAAATCATAAATCAATTATTATGTTTTTACCGTTGGCAGTTCTAGAAAATAACGGACGTTGCCGCTGTGGTATTGTTGACATGCATATCACAAACGTTTATTTTAACCTCATTCTTGTGTGCCTTTGATTTTTTTCGTACAATTCCTTATACTTCCCCCAAAAAGAGTTCTTTTTAGAACTAACTTGATTATAAGAGCGATCAAAAGGCAGAAGGGTTTGTGCAAAACATCCAAAAAAATAATAGCTTCTTTATTGGACTATTTTGAAGAGGAGCGTGATAATGGAGGACCTATATTACCACTTACATCTGTTAGAGAAGTATTTCTAGGCAAAGTAGTGTACATGGACGTAAATTACTAATGTTTTCAATATTTTAGCGTGTTGCCGCAGCAACAAAGATAAGTTTAACGACAGTTAGTCGAGTTTCATCGTCATTAAAACGGAACCAACCACTTTCTTCACCCAAAAGGAAGAGGAATAAGATAAAGCCAGTTGTTAATGTAGATGAAGCTTCCAAAACATCAATACGCAATGTAATCTATGAAATGTACCACAATCGTAAGTATATATATTATTTTTCTTAATAATAATAATAAAAAGAAACATTGATTTATAGGACAACATGTTACACGGCAATCTCTACTTGTTTTACTGAAAGAAAGAGATATATTTCTAGGAGGTATCACATCAATATATGGAATTCTTTCAAATACCGATGCTGTTATGCATTCACTTATATACTTACAATAAACAAACGGTGACACCATCTAAAGGTGAAGATTTAATGAATTCATCATACTTATTTGTCTTTTAGACTTGTACGTTTATTTTTGCATAGAAAACAACTGTATTTACCTGCTATGTCATTATATTGTAACGTATTGTATTGAGAAACTAAATTATGATGTAGGCGAACCATAAAGTAAATATGCTTTTATCGATGTAGTTTTATTTACATAATTTTTATCCAAATACCCAAACCCTTCTCATCGTACTCCATTTACCTCACATGTACAGTATAGTATCGATGAAATGTAGATCATATAAACTGTTTGGTTTCTTCGTTTAAGATATTTTATAAAAATAGGGGCATTTTAATTATATCTAAGGTGCATTTAACATGATTACTTTTATGAAACCACTTTTAATATATATTTAAATTACTAAACATCACTTACACCAATGCAAATGCAAATATTAGGTTATATTTTAGAAATGTCACTTCAAAATTATAGGTTAGGTTGTTTTGATATAAAAAAGACAACGTTGAGCAATATGACGTAATACTCTCGTCACTAATAATAAGCTCCTCCCACGTCAACTTACGACGATTCGACTATATTTACTAATATTTGCTTGTTCCTCCTCTGTGTTTTATTATTTCCTTAATTCTTTTTGGCATAGCAGCTTTTTATTGTTTTTTTTTAAATTTCGTCGTTATTATACCATACGTCTTCAATATGTTGTTGTAATTCTTCCTTTATAGTTGAGTTTCGTATACATACAATGTTTTTCAAGACATTCCACACATTTTCAATTGGGGTTATCTCTGGTGAATTGCCTGGCCAAGGTAATACACACAGATTTTTAGATTCAAGGTATTGCATTACACTTTTTGCTTTATGACACGGTGCATTGTCCTGCATGAAAGTATATGGTCTTTGAGACGGATTCAATGAACCAATATAAGGTATTAAATAGTTCTGTAAATTGTGTTTGTTCCATTGCTCCGTTAACGAAATATAGTGGTCCCGGTCCTTCTATCGTAATACACGACCAAACCATTAGAAATGGGGGGTGTTTAACAGATTTGATCGTACATGCTTCTTTATAACGTTCAGAAGGCCGTCGCCGAACAAATTGGCTTCTTTCCGTTAGCTCTTGTAGCCATAATTCGTCGCTACAAATAATCTAGGAAAATGTAAAAAATGTAGAGAATCAAAAATGCAGATGATAAATAAAACTTACTTTTCCCAATCTTCAAGAGTATATTTTTTTAATTCTTTAGCCTATTGAAATCGTGTCACTTTCATTTTGCATGCTAGTTTTGGCTTCTTTCCAGGACGTTTGCATTTCAAGCCTCCCTCATGAAGTCTACGGACTGTTCAGACTGATATTTGTATACCTTCCCCGCTAAGAACTTTATTAACACCTTTAGTCGATAGTTCTGTAGCCACTTTTATTATACGACGATCATCTCTTACAGTTGTTTTGCGTTTGCCGGCACAATATGTTTTGCCACTACTTGTACTAGGAATATTCTCATTAATAAATTTCTCTCTAGAATAGCAGAAATTCGTGCTCTTTTCTTTGCGGTTATATCCTTCTTCTTTCCCATTATGATAATAATTGACCGCGAAAATAGACGCACACAAATAAAATTAAAACTCTTTGAAATATAAGTTCTTTGTAAAATCGGTAAAAATACTATTTTTATTTATATTTGCAATTATACTAACGAACTAATGACCGACACAATTCAAACTAAACATAATTATTGTACCTAGGAATGGCATTTCAATAAAAAGCTGTATTGGCAGTAGACCAAAAAGGATTCAGGAAATAATAAAACACAGAGGAAAAACAAGCAAATATTAGTAAATATATGTTCAGATTATACTTACTTTCATGTTATATGTATTTAAATAATATTGCCAACATTACCAACTGTTTTTTTTTAATTGTACTCCAAAATCATATTTTTAATGGTCCTAATTCGATGGCCAGGGATTGTATATTATATAGTCTCCAGGATGATGAAAATTATTTTCGGAAAGAATATATAACGGGTACCCCATGTCCCCCATTTTTGTTATAACTTCTTTTTCTTATTTATCAAAAATAAAGTAAAAAAAAAGATATTAAAACATGATGGTAAGGCTTTACTGGTCATTGATTGATGTACAGCAATATCCATCTTAGATGTCAGGGCTTTTGTATGCCTCTCATTCGAACCAAACGTAACTATGTGAGGCGCTAATGAGAGGTCTGCGAGAGTCCTGCCATTTGAGATGGACATTGCTGTACATAGATAATTGTTGGGCAGACAGTAACTGGGTAACAAGAGTAGTGATACAACAATCTCCAGGATCTCCTATGACAAACCTTTCAAAGTTTTCTTGAATTGGGAAGAATGGAGGGATGGAGAGGGGAGAAAACCGAAAACCCTAGTCTGGTACGCAGATGGGTCCAAAACGGGCACTACATCTGGCGTTGGTGTATATGAGGAAAACTAGGGATACAAAGTATGTGTATCACTTGGGCGATACACCACGGTATCTCAAACATAAATATATGCTATACAAACCTGCGCGTGGCTGCTTGAATTAAGCAAGATATAGCTTAGGGCAGCAACATGTCTATTAACAGGACATGGCTGTTTGAGAGGCCACTTGCATAAGATGGGGATATACAAAGATGAACCCTTATGTAGACTTTGCAATGAGGAGGAGGAAACAGCCCCTCATATTATTTTCGAATGTGCAGCGCTAGCTCAGCGCGAAGCACAATTGAACTACCAACGGAAAAAGATTTACTACATAGGCTCTTAAACCTGATTGTGGGAACTAACCTGTTCAAGTAAAACAGAACCGAAGCAGGAATAATACAATAGGCTATTAAGCCTCAGTGTTAGGGATGTAAAGACCGGCCCTGCTTTGGTAGGCAAATCAATCAATCAATCAAACTGGGTAACAAAACTAGGCTTTCAGAATTGATTTTCTTCGCGGCAGAGGCGCTGGGATGTGTTTGCACTTCCAAGGGGACAACTTTGAAGGTGACAGAGCTGAATGGAATCCTGATCTTTCTCATATAGAGAAGAAATCACTTGTACATTATAGAAATAGTCATTTTAATAACCACAAAGAGAACGTAATTCCTTTTACATCAACTAGCAACCTGCATATGCCCAAGTGTAAACTCTACACAAAGGAGGTTGAGAGTTTATTTTTACAGTCTACGATACGAAGACCAACCAAACATAGTCGACCAGGCTGGCGTATCTTCTCAATTTACTGTTCAAACTAAATTTACGCGGAACGCCACTTGAAACCAGAAACGTCCAATTACGCGCTCTCAATCTAAAATAGACGGAAATCGTGCAATGATGCATGGCGTAATAAATTTTCTACGCTAGAAATTATCAATTCGCCTGCGTTGCCTCCACCGTCAATGGCAATCGCCTGTCCTCGATTCTTTCATACATAACTGAAGCTTATAAACGTCCTAGCATGCGTAAGTTTTCGTCTTCCTCGCCTTCGAACCTAAGCAGGCACGCCGTTCCGGTTTAAGAGACTAAACAATGTACAATTAAACAGAATTAGGCGTGGGTTAATTGAATGAAACCCGGCCATCATTATTATTTAGACCAATCGACCGGGCTGCACACGAGATGAGATCATGTTCAATAAGGCTAATAACTCCAAATAACATGAAATGACATCATTCGACGTAGTATAACGCCAAGTAAAATGAGAAAAGTCAGCGAAGGAGCATTAAATAAGTAGAGTACCGTGTTGATATACGCCTTGTAACCGCATTGTTTCGTAAGGAATGATGCAGTTGCTCAATAGAATGGATATTAAATGAAGCGAGAATGTGTCATTTATTCATGTTTTAATTGATAATTAGGTTTGTCACTAGTTAACATCTTTAAAAGGCCAAGAACCAACTTTGTTATTACCAAATACATCACTGTAGAAACAATTGAGAAGATAACAAAATTTGACCTCATTGGTATTAATGCTTGGGAATTTTGATTAAAACACAAAACGTATTCTATTAGAAATAATATTAATGTTTTTTGATAGATGGAATGGCCAATCTATCGATCAGTAATTCCCGATGCATAGGTAAACTAGATACATGTCCGACAGCAGTGTGATTAATAAAGCGTAACAAACGGTTGCACCCGCAGGGGCACCGTCAAAGGCGCTGTGTTTACTATGTACATACAAGGAATCAAGTGGACGTTCGGTTATTATCGGTTGATCGGTGTGCGTGTATTATTTATAATGTTCGAGAAATTAGTGGAACCGTCCGGGGCGTACCGCGTAAAAGCAGACACAGTATTAATAAAAAAATAATAGATTGTTATCATTTATTGACGTATCGATTACCACTGCGGTAATTTGCGACTGCCATGGTATGCCGCGTAGTATTGCAACATAAGCAATGCTTCCATTGTCGATTCGGTCAGGCCTCGACGACGGTCTGAAAACGTATACTTTGCAAATGATCGCAATTTGCGAAATTCAAATACTCCTGTATCTCTTTTGGGCAGTCTTGAATTCCAGATATAGATCGAACCTTTTCTAAATCCGGATTTTTATTTAAAACTACACGAAATTTTTGCACGACATCTGGTCCTATAAGATCCGTTAAGCTTTCTAGAGCGGCTGCTAAATTGTTGATGTTATTTAACGAGTCTTGTATAGATAAGTGAGTATTTTCTAACTGCGATATACTTTGTGTCACTACAGAATAGTTTATGGAAATGTCATTGGAATTAGAAGAATTATGTTTTAAAATTACATCTTTCACTCATCTTTCCTCATCGCGTCAATACAGGCTGAGGTGGTAGTGGAATTTGCGGATGCAATTGCTTGAATACGTGGATATGTTTGGGAGATTTCACAAACACTTTTTTGGTAGATGATATTAAATCATTCACCCTAGGATACTTGCTTCGAATTGTTTCTACTACGAGATGACATGCGTGTATGAGGCATTTTACTGGCCAACAATAAGGAAGCTGCTAGACCATTACGTTTTAAAGGACGCGTCACAATATGAATCACGCTGTGTTTCTGAGCATCGGTAGTTTCGTCCACAGTGAGCCAGATTTTTTGATTTTTCAACTCGTCTTTTATACAGTCTTTTACTGTACCTTGCACATGTGGTAAATTGTATTGAAATTGTCTTTTTGTTGGGAGCTTCCATGATGGAACATATTTATCCCAAAAGAGACGAAAGTTTTCATTATCTACTAGGTGTTGTGGGATGTTGCACGTGCTTAGCATGAAAATGAAGTGATACAAAAATTGCCAGTACGGAATATTGTTTCTTAAATTCAATACTTGACGTTTACTTTTAATATGACTTCTACATTCAAATATATCTATACCGCAAAATCTGCAACGAACGTGCGAACCTGTAAATTCCAAACCAAGGAAACGCTAAATATATTTCTTCACATGCGATGCAAGAGGTACACCAGGCTTACGTCCCATGTTTTCGAAAACACACAATGATAATCTGATAAATAACCGAATGACCGAACTCATCAATGTCTACCACATTACTGAACTCTGCATCCACACACGTACATACCCCCCCCCCATACAGGCGTCTCTGCGAGTGCAACCGTTTGTCACGCTTTAAATATTACATTCACCAGCTATCTGTTTGACAGATTGTTTACTACTATTCAGGAAAAATATAATAAAAAGAATTAGCACAGTAATTCAGCATTTATATTGTGTAATAAGCGAAAGCAACTGCGTTTAAAGTCAACCATGAAGAATGTTTCGATGATAGCTTAATATGTGACCCATGTCATAAAGATAATTCGAATCATTTTAGAATTATGTTACTGATATATTTCGGTACCATGTAAGGGCAGTAAATGAAGCCCATGCCGTAAGTGATATGAATACTCACCGCGAACTGCATCGATCAATATATAAAAGAGTATACATTGAAAAATTCTGAAAACTTAGTATTATACGATAGCCTACATGTACTATTAACCTAAAATATTTTTAATGCGGTACTCCTGTTCATATTTCCTTCATACTAGAGTAAGCCTCTTCGTGTTTGACTCTAAAAATCCTGTTTGTGATGTAGGATTGCAATACTTCTGTGTATTGCATGGGCAACGTCTTTTTAAGTTTGTTGGTGAGTTCTATATGCAAAACCTTGTCGAATGCTTGAGCGATGTCTAAGAAGATCACTGAGCATATTTTACTTTTTTCATAAGCTCTCTCTATTATATTGGTCATTCTGTGTAGCTGGTCAATCGTCGGGTGCTTGTTCCTGAATCCGATGGTCTCGGGTTCTTGCTTTCGACGATTGGTTTTAATCTTTTCAAGAATAGCTTCTCGAATAGTCTAGATATTACCGGTAATAAGGATATTGGTCGATAGGATGCTACTTCGTTGGGTTGTTTTTCTGGCTTTGGAATCATGATCGCATCAGCCATTTTCCGGGCATCCGGAATATGCTTTACCTGAAATGACGGATTGATCAGGTGGGTTGGTTTCACAATTCCATTTCTTAGTAAATGTTTAATTACTTCTCCTGCTATGAGGTCGAATCCAGGAGCTTTTTTCGGGATAATGTTGTTTTTAATTTCATTGGCTACTTCACCAGCTATGAGTAATTTTATATCGGCTTCCTCACTTGCTTTTTCTTCAAGTAGTTCATGTTCTAGCTGATTTTCACGGGGTAGAAATATCTGCTCCAGGTGGTTGCCGAATATTTCTGCTTTTTGCTGGTTGCTTTTAGCGCAGTTTCCGTTTGTAGTTCTTACTGACGGACTGTGCATGCATGGTCTTCTCAGTTTTCTTATAGCTTTCCAAAGAGAATAGTTGTCCCATTTCGCCTGTTAATTTACTCAGGTAATTACTAATTCAGTCGTTCTTAATTCTCATGGTTTCCCGTTTGAGTCTTTGTTCCATGTTGTTTAGTTTGTTCTTGTCTGCTGCCATTTTTTCCTCAATTTTCGTTGTCAGCTACTATTTCCTTGATTTCCTTAGGGTAGTTGTTTCCAACTGTGCTTCTCTTGATCTCAGGAGTGTTATTCCAGGCTGCCTGTTGTATGTCTACTACGAATTGGTCAGCTTCCTGATTTAGTTGATTTTTTGTTTTAAGCGGTATGTTCAGCTATATGCAGGTATCCACTTATTTCATGTTGGAATCCTTCCCGGTCAGTTTTTGCACTGATAAGCATCGGATTTTGTTCTTTTTCGATTATATTTTCACTTAATGCCAAAATTACCGGTGAGTGATCAGAGTCTAACTCGACACTTTCGTCAACTTCTAAGTAGTTTGTTAAAATCTTCCTTGTTATGAAGAAATCTAATACTTTTGTTTGCATCGGTATGCCAGAATGTTGGCTTTCCAGTTGGCAGGTAGCTACAGTTAAGCTCAGCAGCTGCTTAATGGAACTCCTTTCCTTTGGTAGTGGTCAAACTAGAATCCCATCTTACATTCTTGGCATTGAAATCACCGTCAATTACGAATCTGTTTCCAACTTGGTTAGAATGTTTAGATAATCTTTTTTTGATTATATCTGGGCGGACATTAGATTGCAGACAGTGTGATCTTTCGTCTTCCAATATTAATCGTTACTGCTGTCACTTGATTTTCTTGTTTCTTCATAATGCGAGATGTTATTTCTAATGATTATTGCACTACCCCCTTTTGCAGTGTTTGGTGGGTGGATAGTGTGATAAAATGTGTAACCTCTGAATTCCATATTGTTTTGTTAGGTGGGTTTCTGAGATGAGGCATACATCTATTTTTTGTAATTCTAGGAATACTTGTAGGTCGGCTTGCTGTTGCAAAATTCCATTAACATTCCAGGTAGCTATTCTAATGTAAGGTAAGTCAAAAAAGAAGTGGAACTATTTGACCAATTATCTTTAAAATTCCCTGTCATTACGCTAGTACAAGTTTGCGCACCGCATGCAGTACCACGTAAACAATAACACTAGCCATCGAACTATACCGTTTATGTTCGTAATTATAATAGCTATGCACAGATGCAAGTAAATTTTGTAATAGTATTCCGCCGTACGATAATAAAGTCCCAAAAGCACGCTCCATCATTAAGGCTCTATATGCAAAACAGCGGTGCATTTACCCTAAATAATAATAGATGCATGCATATAAGAAAACGGGATTAGGCAAGCTCGTATGCATCTGTTACGTACGAGCTGCAATTTCCGGTTCTGGATAGTGTAGCAACATGTACGTATGCATATTGTAGAACAAGGTGTTTATAGACCTCATTAAATATTAAGCCGGATTAGAACAGCGGTAAGCTTAACACGAATTGGGTCTAATTGTGATTATTATAAATGATCGATAGAGGCAAGTTTTAAAAAAGATGAAAGATAGTTTAAGGTCTATATTGAAATACAAGATTTATTATCAAAAAGCATAGCATTTAGAAACGTACAAGCGTAGATTGACAAGTTTCCGGAATTGCTGCTAGGGGGTTCGAGCGGTCATCAAATTTTCCTACTTGGAACGAAAAACCGCAACGGAAATCAAATCAAGGCTAGATGCCGTTCTTGGGGATTCATCACCTTCATTTTCCACCGTGAGTTTTTGGGTTTCAGAATTCAAGCGTGTCCGCACGCATACAAGTGATGAACCACGTTCAGAACGTCCGAAAACGGCTACCACGCCAGAAATTGTAAATAAAATCTATGACATGGCTTTGGCAGATCACCGAATAAAAGTGCATGAAATTGAGGAAGCCCCGGGCATCTCATATGAACAAGTAGTTCATATTTTACATAATGAATTGTGTTTAAAAAAGCTTTCTGCAAGATGGGTGCCGCATTTGCTCAATTCGAAGCAAAAACGCATTGGAGCTCGAACCTCCGATTGTTTGGAAGTGCTTACGAGGAATCCAACTGATTTCAAGAGACGATTCGTGACGATGGATGAGACTTGGATTCATCACTACACTAGAAACAAAAATGCAATCAAAACAGAGGATTGAACGCGGTGAATCGGTTCCAAAAAAGGCAAAGATCATTCAGTCGGCTGGAAAGGCGATAGCATCGGTTTTTTGGGACGCAAAAGGAACTTTGCTAATTGATTATCTTGAAAAAGGAAAAACTGTTACTGGCCAATATTACACCACACTTTTGGACAAACTGAAAGCAGAAATTCAGGAAAAACACCCGGGGATGGTCAAGAAAAAAGTGTTGTTCCACCACGACAATGCGCCCGCTCATCGGCAGGAACTAGGGGTCTCCATGGATCGCGGGGCCTTGGGCAATTACCCGGGGTGGCCAATGGGCCTACCAGAGGGGCAGGGTAGTAAGCTTCAAATATCCACCTTTTCTTAAGAATTCTCTCTAAGTGCTGCTCTTTTAACTTTAGATACTATACGCGAAATGTATGCTTGATTGCGACAATATTATAATCCTCCGAAAGCAATTATTGTTTCAGTATTTCAGCATAAATTCTTTGTTACGTTCTACATAACGATCATCTAATAACCCAGTAACTAAAACGTGCAAGCTTATATATTACAAAGGCCATTTCGGTTTAATGCACTTAACTCAAAGATGGTTATTCATCGTAAACTTGATTTAAAGTAAACACCATAAAAACAACAGCTGCTCTAATAGAGTTTATTGCCCGTAACTTTATTAGATTATACTTACATGAAAGGCTCATATAAACTTTTAACATATTAGTTACATCTTTTAAGTCTAAAGTTGAACTATAAAGTATGTCACGTCACCTTATCTGATTTCTTGGACATACATACGTGGTGTTTAAAATGTTTCTAATATAGGACAATAAACGGACAGCATCATTTCTTTCCCAAATCATGTTTTTGAACAAAATACTAAATTATGAGCATGCTTACGAAATTTCACACATTTCTTTTAAAGCTGCAAAAATCATTATCAATCAATTGTAGCATTCATCTAGCTCAAATCTGGATAGTTTGTAGGAGCCAATTTTAGTGTTTCTGCCATGGTTTTACAATTAGATTAAGGTCCAATCAATAAAAATGATGAATAAACTTTTTTATGCTTTAAAATTGCAAATAGTTAAAATAAGAAGAATAGTACGTAATAAGTGATTTTCACTTAATACGCTCGTTAATGAAGTACCAGATGAACGTTTCGTGGCATTTACTTTACTTCCATCGATAACATAGGCACCGTTCGATAATCTTTGTAACCATTCTTGCATCTCATCCATTTTCCTGAACAAGAAGACCGGTTTCTGGCTAGAGCAACTGTTTACCCCGATGTAGATCCCAAGAAATACCCAAATATTCATGATACCACACGTCAGTGGCGTTCCAAGGTCCATGGTGCATAAATCCAAAGGTTCCAATGGCGTAACGCATAGACACGATTGGTATTCCGGGAATAAATTACTACACGCGCTGCGACTCATCAACTTGACGTCAACTTTGGTTAATAGCATGAAATACACGGTTGCTAACGGTGTTAAAAATGAATTGTTCCAACCAAGAATGCTGCATTCCAAATGCGTTTCGACTAAGTACGTACTGCCATAGTACATTACAGCCGGATGTACGAAGTGATCATAGAAAATATATCGATCCAATTCAATCAAAGCCAGATCGTACACGTCGGGCAACTGTTCATATGATTCGTGCTTTATCCAGCGTACGATTTGGCTGGACGAGTTATCTTGGTCGTATATTTCCGAAGTCACCAACGCTAAACTCAACGCCGGACCCTTGTAATAAACAAACTCTGAACATCTGGCGTGTGTCAATATGTACACCGAATTCACTATCAAACCAGTGCAGAGGGTCCGATTCGAAGATAGAACGGCAATGGTCGCGTTGTTATCAACGTCTGGCGCTCTTAATCTTACCATGGACTGGTACGGATATTTAAGGAGGAAATCCGTCAGCATAATTTCGCATTTCAATGACGAAGCTAAATAAACCACCAGCAACAGCGGTATATTTCCGAGTAACGAGTTGCATAATAACATAGCTTCAGATAAAATCGTGCAAGAAACGAAGGGGAATTTGAAAATAGAATGCTATAACTAAAAATATTTTGTCACTACAATAAATGTCATGTTAATGTGTACATGTTAATGTGAAATGAAGTTAGGAACAAATGCACAGACGTAATGTAAGCAAGGTGCACAAATGAACTTGCGTTTACGCAATTTTGTCAAGCAAATGACAATCCACAGTGACATTCAACACAGCACACGCTCGCTCGTACGGTATATTCATGATTGCATATAAAAAAATCTATTTAACGATGAACTATTCAATTAGTGATCTATTTGCATTCGTTTTACATTACACGGTGATTCCCTTATTTCAAACAGAAACCGATGTCAGCCATCTTGAAATATCAAGTGTCAACTGTGGTGATAGAAAATGTGAACGTTTTCCATGATAATAAGAATGTACGAGGGCGTGTTGAAAACTAACGCCTCCATGGCTGTAACTTTATTAATAATAAATATATTATTTACATATAAGTGTGAAGTGATAGTATAAACTGTCCTCTGCCTACTGATATAATCACTTTTCCACATAATCGCCATTGACAGCAATACATTTACGCCAACGTACTACGAGTTGCGCAAATCCGTCACGGAAAAAGTCTTCGCACGGCACCATTTCCGCACCTCTGTTATCACCTCTGCATCCGAAGAGAAATGCTTCTTGCTTTGCCCTTGAAATGTTCCTTAAGCTCCGGAAAGAGGAAAAAGTCACAAGGCGCAAGATCCGGCCTATAAGGCGGATGAGGTAAAACGTCATGAAACCCAAGCTTCTCCAGTGCTCTACGCGTTCTCTGATTTGTGTGAGGCCGAGCGTTATCATGATGCAGAATTGGCACTTTATCTGGACGAACCCTACGCAACCGTCGCTTCAGATTTGTTAGGGTGTTAACATATCCTTCGGAGTTGACAGTACAGCCACGTTCCAAAAATTCAATATGAACGACGCCCTCGCAGTCCCAGAAAACGGTAATCATGACTTTCCCGGCAGATGGAACTGTTTTAAATTTTTTCGGTTGTGGCGAACCTTTATGTCTGTACTCCATGGACTGACGTTTCATTTCAGGGTTGTAATGCTGTGCCCACGACTCGTCGCCGGTCACAATTCTGAGGAGAAAAGCATCACCTTCTGCCTCATATCGAGTCAAGAGTTGTTCGCAAATGTTTTCGATTGGCTTTCATTTCATCAGTAAGCATTCGGGGCACCCAACGTGCGCATATTCTTCTGTACTTCAGCACATTGCAGATAATGTGATGTACTCTTTCTTGTGAAATACCCATTCTATTGGCAATGTCAGTTTGTTTACACCGCCGACTCTCACGAGCCAGTTCATTCACGAGATCCACCTCCCTTTCACTACACGCAGACACTGGTCGGCCACTGCGTGCCTGATCTTGGAGACCCGTTTTAGCAGGATTTTCTTCTTTCACAATCCTTACCCACCTGCTAACAGTACTCACATCAACACACGCAATACGGTACATAGCACTCAACCTTCGATGGAAGTCTTCCGCAGTAAGAAATTCGATGACAGCTCGTTCCTTTAACCGCATGTCCATGCCGGTCGCCATTTTTAGAACTGTCGTGCGCAAACGCGATGTTGCTGAGAATCTCCACTAGAGAGATATGTACCAAGAGTTAAGGTAAATGGCAAATCAATTTTGACAATGTCCGGCCCAACATTATAAAAGTTATGGCCATGGAGGCATTAGTTATCAATACGCCCTCGTACCTTGGTTTTCATAAAAATCTGGGACAAGCGATACTGTTATGACATTATCCATTTTAAACATGCATTGTAAAATATAACAATTAAATAATTTAATGTCAAATTGTCTGTCAAGTGTTGCACAGTACTCAATTATTGAAGTAAAATAATAATGCCCCTTCAATGTAATATGATTTTCAATAAAAATTTTTATATTTAGAAAACACTATAACCAAACTCTAAGACAAATAAAAATTTGTAAAAATAACAAATAAAAAATTGCAAATTTCCATAGAAAGCTCATTTCTATGAACGGAAATATACGCCATTCATTTATATTTGCCTAAATTTAACCGACATCTGTCGATATGATAACTAACCTGGGCAAATATGCGGTAACAGCCAGAGGCGTGGCGAGCGCATAAAAGTTTACACATAAAATAGAAGGTAAGAAATAAATTATAAAACGTGCTGAAACACTTACTGTTTTAAAAGTCTTCCGTGAAATCACCAACTGGGTAACATCATTAAATATTTGAATCATTAGATATGTTTGCACAGCTGTTTCAGTCAAGTGAATACGACGTGCGGAATAAATGTTTTTTTAATGCCGAAAACGACCGTTCGACATCCAGCGATGTTATATTTGCATATTTAAAATAATCTTTGAAACAACTTAATGCATCTTCACACGCACCTTCACAAATTTGTCTTAGTATAAGAAAATCGGAGTCTTTCTCTAATACACTTTCAAATTTTCGTATTACACACCAATTTGTTTCGCCTTCTACAGCGCATAACTGTGCGTGAACACCATTCACAATTTGAATAGAATCCACTAGCGACATCGAAACATTTTGTCATTTTTCTATTCCCTCCGCTAGTGGATTTTAAAACTACCTTCTTTACTCGATGAAAATATTTGTTGTAGTAAAACGCAGCCCTGGAACCATGTTCCCCAATGTGTAACAATCGGCTCGGCGATTCAGGTAAATCAGGACACAGTTTGTGAAATAGTCGGGTGCGTTTCGGTGCCTTTGTACTAACAATCAATCAATTTACACGTTACATGTAAGAAGTTACCACTGTGTTCTTTAAGAGATCGGGCCAAAGAACGCATGTTTACGGCACCATCACTCATAAACATTAAAAGTTGCTTAGTTGAAACTTTTGTTCAATGAGTCCAACACCACCTTTAAAATCTCATCGGCAGTACAATTTATAACTCTTTTGGAAGCAAGTAAGAAGGAGGATGATGGTCGATGTGGTTCCATTGTACGTACCATTACATTAACCACAGAATCTTTTTGACGATCTGTTGTTTCGTTCACACACAACCACAATTTTTTATCTTTCAATTCCGTTTTCATTCTTTTTTCTATATGTTCACGAGCAAATGGCACTACATTTCGTATCGATGTCCGACTAGGTAATTTACAGTCCGTATATTTATTCCAGAAGGAGACAAATGCTTCTTTGTCTAGTAAACGAAACGATAGATTACATCAAATAAGAGTAACACATAAATCAAATGTAAATATTTCTTGTTCTCGTATGCCACTTTTTGAAGAAGAATGCTGTTTGCTTTCGATGTGACGTTGACAATGGCTTCTGGACCAACACATTAAAGGGATTTTACAAACTAGATATTGAATTTTAGCGCCATCAAAAATTAAGTCCGGCATGTCCACAATAAAGATTTTAACTGTGTCTGCCATTGGTCGTTTTCGCGACGTACCTAATTGCGACATTTTTAAAGCAAACATAAGCATACAATTACGAAATAAGTTACGACAGCCTACATATACACAGAACTACTCGCATACAGCATCGATTTAGTACTGACGCTGTGAACGCGTGAAATAAATAATCGCCGACTCCGCACCACATATCTACTACACTGACTGTTATCGCTGTTTGCCTAGACTAATGATAACATATTAATCCTGAGCTTTCTTTTTATTGTACATACAGCTTTTGTTTTAATTCCATCTGCTTTGATTTAGAATATGTACATGATGTTTAAAGTAATGTGATAAATGGACTAAATTCGATTAATAATAGAATATAGGCAAAAATATGGAAAACTAGTCGTGTCATTATCGATACGTTTGTCGTTTTTTTTCTACAAATAAAGGTACAATTGGCAGCGTTATTAAATTTTCATAACCTTAATTTTGAAACGTCAATTCAACGTAAATTAATTATGCTATTTGGGTTTACACGTAGATATGCATTTTTGAAACGCTCAGTGAATTATTAAGTGCGTGTAACTGCATAGTTCTAGTTTCTCTCATTTACAACAATGGCGCTGTCATCTGTATTATTTAATTTGTAGATATAGGAATAGCGTATTGCTTATTTAATGTTACGGTGGGTACATATGTTACTGAGAAACATTTTCAGTGAATATCGCCATTTTGAATTTCGCAGTAATACATTTTAGTAGTACAGTATCATTACTTACCGATTATGATTACACGACAATATTGACATTTTTATATACAGCATAATTATTACAGTAATTTATTATAAAAAAGAAGAATGTATGGGCGATAACGTTAACTAACATTCAGTTATATTACCCGTGAATAACAAAATAATTCCGTGGATAACACCTTCATACAGGGCCCTCGTAAGTCACTGATAATCTTATAATAACTTTAGGAATGGTAGGAAATTGTAAAATAAAGTTCTTTAAATATTACGTGCATTTAAGGACCTTAGAGCTACTATAACGACAGAATTCAAAGTTAATATTATAATTAACGATCCAGTTTGTAATGCATGTACTCACGTTTAAATGTTAAATCAGATTCAACATTCATAGATACGCGATAGAAAAGGTATCTAGTTCGTGAATACTTCTGTTAAAGGCAATTGTGATGCGTCCATTCATTGTTTTCGCTTCGAATGCGCTAGCTAGGGCACAGATGCTGTCAACGCAAAGATCCATTTTCTACCATACCTACAGTTCGTGCAAGATAAAAAGCACACAATTACGTGTTACAAATTACGTACCATGTGATTTCCAACGTCCCCGCGCTAAATAAAGACAAACATACAAGCATAGGGCTGGTATCGTTCAAAACTGAGCAACAATCGGCTGAAAAGTTTCTCCTCTCCGGCTTTACACAGTTTCTGTCCGATGAATAGACTTCCGTGGTTTGTTTTCCATCTCCATTGTCCGCGATCCGAACAGATGCGTTCCACGGTCGCCACTCGACTTATCAGCGGGTCCCCCATTTTGCTTTCGTAATCATTAGCGCTAATGCAAATAATAAACGCGGCGGTATCATACCAGTATGGTCCGCTGGCAACGGAAGAGGGTATATCGCTCGATATGTAGAGTTGCAGACTCGCTGCTGTATTTGTAAACATAAATGCGGAGTAGCAGATAAAACTAGAGTAGTTTTTATCGTTAGACGCCCCTCCTGCTGTGCTAAAAAAAATGAGTGATTGCATTTGGAATATTAGCATTTTCAAGGCAGCTTGAAAGCGACTCCCGTATTTATAATCGAAGAGAAACAATGCTAGAGTATTCATCATTGGTTTCATAATAATCGAAGGTAGTGTTTCTTAACCTGTGGTCCATGAAAACCCAATGCGTGTATTTCATATTTTATAGTTAAACCCAGCTTAAACTTCTAAAAGATTTAGAAGATGGTTGCCCACAAAAATTTGTTTTGTTCAGTGGTTACTGGCGAAAAAAAAAAGGGGTTAAGAACCACTCACAACTAGATCAAAAATATGATGCTGTCTTTTACCATGCGAAAGCAAATTCATTTGGGAAACATTTTTTGTCTGTGTGATGCATATAATTGCTTCGGCGTTTAATGGCTTGAGCATAATGTGGCACTAACGTAATGCCTCAACCAAAAAGTCGCAAATTCTTCATAAAAAATACACAAATGCTATTAAACGAGACAAAAGTTCCCGTCCTCATAAAATTTATTGAACTTCATAGGTAAAAACACCAGGGTGTTCTCTCAAAAGGTGTGATTCTGCTGCATGATAACGCCCGCCCTCATACTGCCCAGAAAACGCGAAAATTTGGGTTGGGAGGTGTTGTCACATCCTCCTTACAGTCCCGACCTCGCACCGTCCGATTTTCATCTGTTCGGCCCGTTCAAAGGGTTTCCGCGCGGCACCAAGTTCGAAGACAACGAGGCGGTCAAACAAGCTATACACAAGTGGCTCGGACACCAAGGTCAAGAATTCTTCAGCACTGGAATTAGGAACCTCACAGTGCGATCGGAGAAGTGTCTAAATCTTGGTGGAGATTACATTGAAAAGTAGTGTAAGTTTCAATGTCTTTGAATAAATTGTTTTTTTCAACGACCATTTGTCTCATTAATTAGTGAACGTCCTTCGTATAATCGTTTGTAAAACTTAATTTTCATTGGTGTTTTCATTAATAAGCTGCCGAAAGAGTATCAAGGTATACTGCCGAATTCACAACAAATCTCAGAAGGAAAAAAGCTCTAATACTTTAAATTCTAAATATAACATTAAAACATATAATCATTTAAAAGAAATATTCTTATTAAACCAAATGTTTGTTTTTAATCATATACTGAAAATAACATATGGATTGACGTTTCGATTATAATTCATTGATCTTGAAAACAACAAACTTTATAACTACTTAATTTTTTGATTGACAATATTATATTTTAAAACTTCCAAAATTTTAGCTGCCAGGTTTGTAATTTTTAGAAGTTCAATAAGACATGATTGAACCGTTAATTTGGGCATTATTTTAAGTTTATAGTTATCAAACTCGCATATGACGAAAATTATTTAGAACAATCACTTTATTACTGTAGAGGTTTTTAATATTACTGAAAAGAAAAAATAAAACGAAAATTAAAAGAGCAATCCCTTTCTTCGCAACGAATTAGCAAGGGAGCTTACGACTAGCTTTTCCATGTAACTTGATATCGTGCGATGGCCGTTGTGAAATTACCCAAGTTTAAATCCTCCACATTGGAGTAAGGGAGCGGATTAAACAGCGATTCTGTTCGTTCCGTGCAAACTCGGGATTTATTTAATAAGGGAATCGTCGGCAAACACTAGGAATGGCCAATTGTAAAAATTGCAAGAGGTATCCGTTCGTGCGCTGCATTTGAGGAACGAAGTCGAACAGAAAAAGGTGGCAAACGTTCAGCGAACTATAAGTAGGTCATGTCCGCCTTGGTACATCGTAGTAATGTTAAAGGCAGCGGTGGTAAAGAATGATAATAAAAAAAAAACAAAGAAAGTAGCCGAAACGCAAATGAGATGCCTTTTGAGTATTCTTTTCTATTATGCAAAACAAACCATCTTTATCTACATATCTCGTTCTTAGGATTATACGAAATTTACTGCTGGTCTAATTTATGCTTATAATTTTCATATCAATATAACATGTTTTGTTGTCAAATCAACTAGGATGCCTTCAAGTAGGACTCTATTTTATGCTAGTGAATGTATTTGCATGTTGTTGAAAAAGAGTTACACTAAATTTAACCAAATTCCCGAACCAAAAAGCAAGCATTATATGAAATCTTCCGTAATCTGATGCGTTTGAACAACTTATTGAAAAATTTTAACTAGTGCTTGTAGCTGGATTTGAAATAAGTTTTACGAGTGTCTTATACTGTTTTGAATGTATTTATGGTTTTGAAAATGTATGGAAGCAAATGTACCGCAGCGCAGCGTATTAAACACAAGAAACGTTCTCAACTCACAATTGCTATTCATAGTTTCATATTCTGTTTTTACAATTCAGCAATACAAAACCTTCCTCTGCTGACATTTGCTTTTGTAAAAATTTAAAAATAAAGTGCAGTTTGAACGCATTACTTGTATACATAGTGTACTGAAATTAATTTTAGACCTTAGACAAACTATATGAAGGTGAATCGATAACTTAATATTGCAGCAGTGACATGAATTACTGTTAATTTACAGTCGAAGCATCTGGATGAGTGAAAGGAAGGGATGATGTCACAACAGACCTCCGTTTAGCGATGTTCATGTATTCAGTTAGTTTTGTAATGGTGTAAAGTGGGTTATTCTCTTGTTTTAACATTCGGGGTACTATGTGTTTGGTGCTGTATATAATTACATATCTAAACAATTGCAAATGATACTATAAGAAATGGTGGTAAATTCAGGTGTTCATATTAGTAAAAAATCAACATCGTAGCTACAATAATAACAATGTTAGCAATAGTGGCCCGATAACTTTGATCAACCTGTATATACAGCGTCTCCACTTAGTGCGTGGACGGAAGATAATTCCTTTCCTGAGCAATTTGGAGGAAACGCTTTCAAATAAAAAATATTTGGGAACAAATGTTACACCACATAAATGTGTTCAGTTTCTGCTACCTACGGTACAAGTTTGATTTTTTAAATGAAACATCCTATACACTATTACGATTTTATATGCCTCTCTTCAATTTATCCCAACTATCATCAATATTCCCTATACCTATTTACGAGCGATGATCGTAAAATAAGGTTCCCAAAGCCCTACAGCAGCAATAAGACGCGTTAGGCGAAATTCGACAACATTGGCATGTGCAGCAACTACCCCACTCTATATACGCACCACTCCCGTCTCGCTACGCCGCTCAGTGTTGGCTAAGCAGCCGTCCGAGATGGAATTCCCGATCGCCGCTACCGCCAGGTGCGAAATTCGCACTGTGATACGTTTTTTAAACGCGAAAGGGGTTTCACCTATAGACATTCATCATCAATTAACCGAAGTTTATGGAGAAAAGTGTATAGCTGTTCAACACGTCCGCATATGGTGTGGGAAATTCACTGGAGGTCGGACGGAAATTCACGATGAAGAGCGGAGCGGAAGACCATTAGTTTCAGAGGAAAAAGTCAAGAGCATACTGCTTGAAGATCGGAGGGTCACCATTCGTCAACTTGCTCTTCGGATTCCTGAGATTTCCAACACCACAATTGAAATGATTTTGACTGGCGGCAGAATTTTACGACATGGGGATACAGAAGTTGGAGCACCGTCTGGCGATTATATCGAAAAAGTAGCTTAAGTTTTTACCTTTAAAACGATGTGTAATGTTAAGGAAATAAAGAATGCTGTCTATTCTTAAAAAATATGGGAACCTTATTTTACGATTATCCCTCGTATATTAGTTTTTGAGATAATAGCCATAATTTGAGATTTTTGCGAAAAGCTGCTGTTCTTTTAACGACGGATATCTTAAACGCCTTACATGCTAGGGTGGTAATTTAAATTTTGTTGGAAAAGTTCTTTATATCAGCTACAGTCTACAAGATGGCCATCGAAATTGTTTCCATGTTTTATTCATGTTATTTCAATCTTTTTAAATGGAACACCCTGCATATTTTTGCAAAATCTAATAGAGAGGTTCTTCCAGAATCTTTTTCGTAAACATTTCGCTATACCCAAAATGTGTCCTACTTTAGTAAATTAGCTATGTAGTGAAATGTTTTATCTCAAGGACTTTGATAAAAAAAAAATGGAATTTTGTAAGTCAATTAAATTTTTAATTCTTTTTGGGATTCTGGAGTATTCTTTGATACTCCTTCGTCAATTTTTTTATGAATTTTTAAACCAATAAATGGAAATTAAAATTGGAAAACGGAACTAACCTTGATTTTTACGAAGATGTCATCTAAGCTCTATGTTCCTTATGACATTCACAGGATATCTCCATGTTTTAACCTCCAACCTTTTCGTCTACCTTGAATTTTTTCTCTAATTTATATATTGGACACTTTAAATTAGGGCCGCAGCCAAAATACTAGTTAAATCGAAAAAGGCTTAACCAGGATTGATGAATTTATCGGCGCCCCTTTTCTCCTTTATTTTAATCGCGATGCCAATTATTTCTTTCCACAGCAACCCAAAATATAATCTAGCGAGGAATTTTTGATGAATAAAGTTATTTGTAGAAGTAACATGAGAGAATGAATGTAGCGACGCTACTACATGACTCAAACTAGATGACTCTGTGATAGGCAAACCCTAAAATACGAAATTTTCCTGACGTAAATGAAGATACCTTAACGGAACTTATTTAATATACGAAATAATGTTAGAAATACCTTTGAATTTACCCTGTTGTTTGTTGTAGGAGAATTTTACATGAATCTTGAAAAGTTATGAAAATAGGAAGATGAACTAAAGAGGAATAATTTCACCGTTTCTCCATGTTTGTAGTTGTCTGGACTTATATACATTATTTAATACCCACACTCCAAGGCCAGTCGGCCTGGAAGGAAAATTGCGGCTTTCGAAAAATGGCTTTTATCCCCCAGGGGGAATTTCGTATCTATTGGGTGGATATACTGAACACCCTATATGTTTGAGACTGACAGGTGATATTTTTTAGAAACTAAAAACTGTTCTCTATGTTTTTACATAGTGCTGTGACCAAATACTATAAACTTTTGCTTCACTCCAGATATTCATTAAAGCAAATATGTAACCGTTATCTTTTCAGTACAATTCCATCATCTACTCGAAGTAACCATCATTTTCCTGTAGTTAGTTAACGAGCGCCTATAAATAATAAATAGTGAAAATATGCAGACAAATATTGATTGGTGTTCAAAATAAAAGGAATAGATTTATATAAAGCATAGCACACAAAGTTTTTGCAGCAGTAAAAAATACAATATGAACATTCTGAAAGTTGTTTAGAGAATTTCGCGATTTAGGCTAAATAGAAATATTTATGAAAAAACTTCATGGATGAATTTCTTAATGCAATGCATAACGTGGATGTTACACAAAGTAATACACCCGAGATGTTAGCAAATGTTCAATAAAACACAAGTAATTGCAGTTTGTGTGAAGCAAATTGGTATTCGCTTCGAATAGATACTGAAATTGTACGCATAAATTAAATTTTGCCGTTTATTTTTAACGATTATCTTTAGAAAAACAAAAATTTATAGCATTCCGTCGCAGCACTCTGTGCATTTTAGCAAAAAACTTGTCTACATAGTTTCACATTTAATTTACTAAAGAACGACGTATTTTCGGCATAGGGAAATGTTTATAAAAAAGGTTCTATAACGATTTCTCTATTAGATCATGGAAAAATATACAGTGTTCAATTTAAAAAAATTGAAATAGCATGGGTCAAACATGGCAACGATTTCAATGGTCACCTTGTAGTCTCTAGTTGGTATAAAAAAACCGTTCGATATGTAAATACTCAATCGAATAAAATTTGAATCATCACCCGTGTAAGATGTTTAAGATATCAGCCTTTAAGGAAACAGCGGCATATCGCAAAAATCTAAAATTATGTCCATTATCCCAGAAACTAAGATAGGTAGGAATAGGGAATATTGATGAGAGTTGGTACGAATTGAAGAGGGGCATCTGAAATTGTAATAATATACAGGCTATTCCATTAAAAGAACCAAACTTGTATATAGAGCTGCGAAAACTGAACAGCTTGTACGCTCAAGTATCCTTTTTTTGTGCCTTTGTTCCTGAAGATTTTTTATTTAAAAACTCTTTCTCTAAATAGCTCAGAAAACGTTTACACCCTAGGTGAACATGCTGAATATAACGGGTTCGCCATTAGCGTGAAAATTACGAAAGATGGAGAAATAAGATTTTCTGTACGCATGTAGTATACCAGAGGGTATTTTGTAAAATTATTTACAAACATACAGGGTGCTTCAAATTTCAGCTACTGCCTTAAACTTTTTTACTTTAAATGGATAGCTACATTTTTTTATTAATTATTTTAATAGCCACTTAAACTACCTTTCTAAAAATACATACAGGGTGTTAAATATATAATGCGACATTTATCGAAATTCAAACGCCCTTCTTTATTTTTTTTAATAGAATCTATATTTGTTGATATTATTAGCGATTTTCTTCTGAAATTACCTTCAAAATGGTACCAACGCTTTCATTAGATCACCTAGCTTTAAAGGTGTTCTCGTTCTCGCGAAATTTTCGGAAGACGCAGAAAGTATGTTTTACTAGGCAGCCTCTCCAGAAATGTTTCGCTGTAACACTGCAGGGCTCTTTCACAGTTCCTACTACATGCAAAATATGCCTGGAACATGTCACACTTAGTAACAATAATAGCTATAAAAGGCATAATCAACACAAAAGTAAAAAAAAATAAAAAAACCGGAGGCAAAAAACAATTAATCTCGTAAATAAATTATCTAATTGATCGTGATGTCGAACAAAATTTGCAAAGAATAAGAAAAGCAACGTTTGCTTGCATTGTTTAATATTTCACTTTCATCTTAAAATTTATCAAATTTCTCTTCTCATCGATTTGTGAAAAAATATACAGGCTGCTTAATAAAAAAGCGACTTATTCAAGCAAACGCTGAAATAAGATGCGCATATTTTATGATTACACTATTTTATTGGGCGGAATAAGTTATGTATTTTTCATGTTTCGACTATCTCAATAGCTGCTCTAATAAAAACGCCTGGCACCGAGCGCTTTGTGCCAGGTTAGAAGTAAGGTTGCTCGGCCCACGACGTGACGTATGTATGCAGGCGAATCGGCACGGGCTAACTCAGCGAATAAGATTATTGATTTATTGCAACAGTTACACGTGATAAATATATGTTATGATGAATCATCAAAGACCGTCAACGTAAAAATTATATTTTATTTTTCACCTTCATAATCAGTCATTAAATTTTGTGTAAATTTATGAACTTTTATTTCATTCTATTAATTAATCTTTTGAAGAACCAAAGCCGACTATTTTGAGCGCTTATTATGTAAGTCCAATAGTTGCGGGGTTTGTGCAACGGCGTGCTCGTAAACTACTTTACGTACAAGGTCGAAATACGACATTAACGAAAAGTACCTGCAATAAAGCCATTTTTTTCCAATTTAACGAGAAAAAATGTCGAAAGTATATGACCCAGGACAAACTTGACTCGACACCCAAAATTTACGAGAAATATTCATTGCAGAGATTCCGCGGACGATTTTTCCATCATCTCGCAAAGGAATATTATCCGCCTATTTTATATCCGGCCGTTTCAATTTTCAATTACCGGCAATAAAACTTGGTCGTTAAACAAATAAAAAATGCATTTCCCAACGGCGAAATAAATATACAAATTCCAATTTCGCCCGAAATCATACCAACGCGGTCTCTATCGGCGATCACGGCAGCTAAAAATACTTTCTACTACTCACGTTCTACATCGCGCCGCAAAATTAGCTCAAAATTCTACGTTGCTCGCTTTAATTATGTGCCGATGAAATTTAAAAACTTTTCAAACATCCGAGCATATACCTATGCATGTATATGTTATATGTACATATATACCCGCCGAAATAAAAATGAAATTGTCGGAAATGTCGAGGATTGTAAGATGAGAGTTACCTACAGGTAACCAAAAAACGGCATGTGAAATTAAAAACAGAGCAGCAGGAAAAAAAAGATCGGAAAACCTATTTTAGCGAAACGCTGCAATTTGCGCAGTTCCCATTGGAGACCCGTCGGCTACAATAAAACCGGTAATTTTATTGCTGATAAGTGCAGAGACCGTCCGCCGCCACGCCGCCCCGCCGCCGCGGCCACCATGCATATTTCAATTTTTCATGGCAATTTCGAACGTTTATGTTTGGAAAATATGATGAGTTATTACCACGTTCCAACATTATTACAATTTTTTTCTTTTGTTCCTCTTTTTTTGGTTAGCAGAATATATGTAGATTGGCGTTTCAAAAGGTGTAAGCGCAGACTAATTTTTATACCAGTCGAAATATATTACCATCATGTTGCTTCAATATTAATAAAATGTTTGTGGACATAGTGATGTAGACTTTGACCCGTTCAACTTGAACAAGGCCGTTTAAGGCCGATTTCTTTTATCGAATGTTTTTATTATTCCTGAGATGTTGAATTTGTTTCGAAGCTTCAAAGCTAATTCTAAAGAGAGAATACCCATTAGTTTCGATATTCGATGCGATAGAAAAACTACAAAATTCTTCGGTGTCGTTTGTGGAATCTTTGCAAATAGTGCAACATGTTCACGCATAGCTATGCGTGATAGAAGACGCAAGAAATGTTTGTGTTTTAGAAAGGTTTGAAAGTGTTTTAGATAAAGACTCTGATTTTGGCACATTAAGACAAATTTGTGAAGGTGTGTGAACAGAACCGTTAAGTTATATGAAAGATTATTTTACTTACGCAAATATAACGTCACTAGATGTAGAACGTTGATTTTCGGCATACAAAAACACTTTTTCTTCACGCCGCACTCACTTTGCCGAAACAACTTTGGAAACATATCTAACGTTACAAATATTAAATAATCATTATCCACTTTATGATTTCACGGAGGACTCTTAAAACGGCAAGTGTTTGAGCACGTATCACATTTAATTTATTTTGTGTAAACTTTTATGCGTCTGCCACTGGTTTTCAGCGCAGTTGCGTTGCTGTACTCATCATGCGTAGAATAATCCGGTGACTCGAAAAATGAAAAAAAAACAGGGTGTTCTATTTAAGAATCAAAAGTGAGGGACACTTCCGGTCAAACTGGAAGCAACTCGAAATTCAAAATTCAGAATTCACATTTTTATATGAAGCAGTAAAAGAGTTACAGGGTGTACCTACCCACTACTGGTTGTCACCTGATATGTCGTATTCGTTAACACCTCTATTGAGTTCTGCATCCATTTAACAATTCTTCGTAAAAATATTTCTCTCAGTTGGATGTAAAATATTACATTGAATCAAAAGTCATTGAGCTGCCATTCTCCCGCTTCAAATCTATTAAACGATAGTCACTGCACCAGCACAAATTTGACTTGCGTCAACTTGGAAATAAAGTAAGTATTACAATTCGTGAACAGGAAATAAGAAAATGCTAATGTTATTATTTAATATCGGCAAAAAACTGTCTGACGCAATATTCAATGAACAATTGTGGTAAACTTACATCTGCCATTTAAAAAAAACTGCCAGATAATTTTAGTGTCATGTCATAATGAATGTTATAAAAGCCGTAACTTAGAACACTGTAACTCGACTTATGCAGCTTTTCAATTATTTACTTAATTTAGCCACAAATTGAATGCATCGTTCAGGTTACTAGTCCCTGTATAAAGATTTTCATTCCCATTTTCATTTCGCACAACTATTCCTATAACCGATAACAAAGTCTGAAGCTGGGGCAATTTCCTGCCCTTAGAAAAACGGAAATAAATAAAAGCCATATCAACAACCGATTACGTTTTTTATAAATATAGACAGATGAAGCGAAAGGGAAAATGGATCGAATAAACAGTCGACCATCGAGGGAAGCAGAAAGGCAACGCCGAAGAGGAATATAGCATTCTCGGGGGGTGGAGGCGGCTACAGATGTAGCAACGACGATTACGAATTTCTGCCATTTGTATCTTTTATTCTCATATATATGTGTACACTCTATTCCAAAAGTAACAGACAAAATTCACGTTTGCCTTGAAAAGGATGCAAACAATGGGGCAATCACCCACAGCTTTTTGTTAAACTTGCAGCGGTTATGACATCAGAGTGGAAATATATTTTGAAATCTTGTTTGATTTTTAATGAAACATATGTCAACATTTTCAAAGAAAGCTTGAATTCACACGGAGAGCAGTGTGAGTGCTCAGACTTGTCTTCCATATAAGTGATGAACAAAGAATTTATTATTAATTAACTAAAAATTGTTTACAATAGGGAAAATTTATATAAAAGAAAAAAAGTGCTCACCAATTTGCTACGATGATAACATATTATTTAATTTATAAAATATCAATAACTACCATTAACCCTTACTTAGTAGCATGGAGTGCAGGCGATTCCAACACAAATTTAAAGCAATCCAATATGCGCAAGTCCGTCACAGTAATCCTCTAGCAATCTAACAACTACATAATAGCACACTACAAAGAATTATTACCTAAATTTACAATGACAATCCATCGCTATTTGTTGCCGTAGACAGACGTTGTAATTTTAAACACACTCTGTTTTTATTTTACAGAAGGGTTGCGAATTTTCAAATATTATTGTAAGTTATTTCATACACCTTGTAATTATTTACAAGTTCTAGTGTAAATTTTTACATGCACTTTGTAATTACCTCCAAATGCTATTGTAAATTACTACATAGAGATTGTAATCATTTACAAATAGTGTCGTATATTGTAACACAGCTTTGGTAATTTCACAATACATATTCAAATTTAAAAATATGTAATTACCGTCTTTTTTGTAAAGTTATTACATTATGAATATGAAAACAACTAAATAAAATTCATCTGAATTCAGAGCAGGTATTTATTGCTTAACTTAAACACTAAACGACTTTTCACCTGTTTCAAATTTAGATTTCTTTATATAAACAATATTATCGTAATAGTCATGTAATTATTAGATGCGTTTACATTTTACAAACCGATGAATATTGTCACAATATTATTTATATAAAAGATCTAAGCTTGAAAAAGTTTTACCAAAACATTTAAGTTAAACAATAAATACTTGCTTTGAATGAGCTGAATTTTATTTAATTAGTAGAGCCCCGTAACTGCAGAGCAATCGCACCGGCGGAGTGACTGTGTTTAGGTGGGCGGGGAGAGCTGGTCGATTATGATACGACATGACAAATCATCATCACTCACTTCAATTTAGCATTAGATAGCGGATAGGGCGTGTTGATTTTATTGATATAGACGTAGTTATTAATTGTAGTTATTATTTAGTGTAGTGCGTTTTGATTTTATTAATACAGACGTGGTTATTAATTGTAGTTTTTAGTGAACATGTCGAAGGCTAAAAAACGACCCTTTCAAGACATAGTAAATAAGTTTATTTCTGACTTTCCCGATTTATTTTACAACGGGAGTAAGATAGTTTGTAAAGTGTGCAAAATACATTTGATGTCAAATATGAAGTGGAACTGTACAAGACACGTAAATTCCGCACAGCATATAAAACGAAAATTGGGCATGCCACCGAGAAGTGCATTTTTTTAAATGTAATTCTTATGTTGACAAACTGTAATTTACCACTAGGCTTACTCGATAAACAACCTTTTAAGGACTTTTGGGACAAATACAATCCCGAGTTGCGGTTGCCAACGGAGAAAACGGCACGTAAGCATGTTGCATTTGTACGCGATGACGTGGAAAAGAAAATGAAACGCATATTGAAAAAACAGTTTCTTTGGTTATGTGTTGACGAGACGACAGACTGTAAAAAAAATCAATTGTAAACGCATACTAGACCCTAGTAAACCTACATTACCACTGTTACTAGCTAGCCGAAGACTACAAGAGTGCACTGCTGCAGCAATTACGAAGGTTGTACCTAATACGTTGGAAAAATTTCAAATTTCAAAAGATAACGTGTTGATGCGATGGCGCAGCGATAATGCGTTCAGTAGGCCGTTCTCTTCTTGAACATGATTGCAAGTGTTTACATGTTACGTGTAAAGTGCATGCTTTACATCTTGTGGCAGAAACTATTCGGCAATGCTCTCCCGATGTAGATGCATTAAGAACAAGCACAAAAAAAGGATTTTTGAAATCTCCCAAACGCCTACGATCATTTCACACAGAGTGTCCTGGTATTGGTCAACCACCGGAGCCAATTCTTACACGTTGGGGAACATGGTTGCAGGCAGCTTTTTATTATGCTGAACATTTCAAAATAGTAAAAGCTGTTGCTGCACAATTCAATCCTGCCGAAGCTGTAACTACTAAGGAGAGCCAGTCAAAAGTTCAAGATATTTCTGTTGAAGCAGATTTAAAAATTCGTAGCTACTATAAAGGATTAGCTGACGCAATAGACCAATTACAAAATAAATCGTTATCATTATTGAAGCTTCTGCAAATTATGGACGGAGTGCATACACAGCTACTGACTATACATGACGCAAAATATAATCGCGTTTTAGAGAAGTTCGAGAGTGTGCTACAGAAAGATCCCGATTTTATCACACTAAAACAAATTCGTGATGGTGTATCGAATAATCCACTGACTAAGTACAAAGAGTATTTTAATCATGCATGTATAACATCGGTAGATGTTGAACGCTCTTTTTCAAAATATAAACTCATTTTCTCACCACGGCGAACATCGCTCACTGAGACAACTGTGGAAACACATCTAAAGGTGTCAACTTTTTGCCACTCTTATCCATATGATGTTAATATTGATAATGGTGCTTTTTGTTTTACTGTTCCGTAGCCAAGGCTGCTTAAAAGGGTGAGTGTTTCATTACTTTTCACATATTATAATTATGTATTAGTTCTGTTATTCTTACTATTGTTTTTGTATACTAGGCAGGTACGGCTATGGTACGGCTCTTTGTTACCGGGCTCTATTAATTAGTAACCGTTGGAGTGTGGGAGAATGTAAAAACCATTTATGAAGCATTGTTTTGTCCTGGTTTTAAAGGTGTTTATAATTGCATAAGCTGATTAATTTTTTATATTGCCAAAAACTCAGTTTTTATTGTTTTTTGCCTCTTAATCTCGTCTCATTTTAACGTGGTTAAGAAGTTACAATACTCCCTGAATATGCACTCCATTAGAACGTAAAAGAGGAAATTAGAAAATTGATAAGAAAACAAATTATAAGAAACATTATATTTTAAGGTACGTATTAAGTAACAGATATCGGGATAGCTTCAACGGTTTAATCAAATGTACAGTCAACACTTACAATAACAGACTGTATTTTATACAATATTGAAACATAGAATAATTATCATTACCTAACCTTCCTATACTTGCCTCACTGTGATCTCGATATAAGTGATCTGGATATAAATGTGTTCTAAAGGATACATACTTCTTGTATAGAACTGCTTTTATGTGTACATTTGTACATAACCACAACGCGATTTCTATATAAGTATTGATAAATCATATTGTCGAATATAATAACATTGTGTTAATGTACTTGCTTGTCCTTTATGCCATCTTTTTAATCTATCTCTCAGCGCATCAACGTTTCCGGACATCTGGAAGACTGCAAGTGACACCACTTTTTAAAAAGGGTAATAACATTCTATCGTAAACTACAGACCAATTGCTATTATCAATAACGCAGCTAAAGTGTTTGAATCATGGTTATATCATTCCATCTATCCTCATGTTAAATCCTTAATATCTAATAAGCAACACGGTTTTATGGCCAAACGTTCAACTGTCAGTAATCCAACTATTATACCCCAATATCTATCTAATAATCTCGACAATAATACACAGGTGGATGTTATTTACACTGATATGTCCAAGGCATTCGATCATTGATCATGTTATCCTTTTGCGTAAGTTTGATGCAATAGGCGCAGACGCCGTTGGTTTTTTTTTCAGTACTTACTTTTCCAGGCGAAAACACTACGTAACGTATAAAGGATGTACGAGGGTCACGCTATATATTTTGAGATACAAGAAAACTACAAGTCTTTTTACGAAAGTGATTTTATTTATGTTCAAAATAATCTCCTCCTGCATCAATGCACTTTTGTAACCGAAGTTTCCACAACGTAAAAGCGTGAAGCCAGTCATCTCTTGGAATGCTCCCAAAGAATAGATGAATTGCTTCATCTATCTCATCCACCGTCGTGAAACGTCGACCACGTAAATGTTTCTTTAGGTTGAAGAACAACCAGAAATCACACATGGCCAAATCAGGCGAATAGGGTGGATGTTCAATGACTTTTATCTTATTTTCATGTAAAAATTCAACTGTCTACTATGCACTGTGTGACGATGCATTGTCGTGATGCAACATTAACCCGCGAATGTTGGGTGACTCAAGAACTGCAGGTAAACATTTTGGTGGTGTACCAGTTTGCTGCGACTGTACGTTGATTTTCCAGCTTCATTGCTTTTACTAATCCGGTACTACGGAAGAAAACTGCGTACATAACTTTCTTGACAGCCCTTTGCCTTTTGGCCATTGTTGGTGCTGGTGCATCTTCGTGGATCCACACGCGGCTCTCCTGGCGGATAGGAATATCGTAAAAAGGGATGTAAGTTTCATCACCTGTTACTATCTTTGATAGAATGCGATGTCCACCATTATTTAACATTTCCAATGTTTCCCGAGCGATTCTTACTTGCTCTGCTTTTTGGAAATCGGTAAGCGTGTGTGGCACCCAACGAGTAACAATTTTTTTCATCCGAAGATGATCATGTAAAATTGAATTTACTGTTGCGGATCCAACATCAAGAGTTGCTTCAATCACTTGATAGGTACATCTTGGATCTTCGTCGATCATACGTCTCACACTCTCAATGTTTCCAGCGGTAACTGAAGAACGGGGCCTACCGGTACGTTTCTCATCACCAAGCGATATCCGTCCTCTTTTAAATTCGCTATACCTGCGAAACACAGTTGCACGTGATGAACTTTCATCACCAAATGCGAGTTGCAATCGTTCAAGACTTTGTTATTCACTTAAACTGACCTTAAAATCGTAGTAAATCATTGCGCGTACATGTTCTCTTGACAAGTCCATGTTTTGATGACAAATCGTACCTACCACGTTTACTCTGTGACAGCAGCGACTCAACTGACAGTCAGAGTTTACTACTTAAGGATGGTGGTATTTAGAAATGCAGTGTTGTCAGCTCTAACTTCTCTACTTTTGTGGCATCTCAAAATATATAGCGTGTCCCTCGTATACACAGGGAGTGTATATATCCTTTAACAAATCCGGAAAGTCACAGATAAACTTATTTACTGTGCCAGCAAAGGGTCGTTTTTCAGCATTGATCAACACATTTTAAATTAATAATTATATAATTATAATGAGCAACACGTAACACAAAACACAACGCCTTTCTTTCATTTTCGCCATCGTTTCCTAAACTGGACAAAAAATAAACAAGCGGACGCTGACAAAGCGAGAATCGATTTTTGCACACAGCCCGCTACTCCGGTGAAGCGCCTATGTATCGCCGAGACGATTACCTCACTCTACATAGTAGTAAAGCATTTAATCGCTATAATAAACGGGTATTTATTATGTTGATAAATGATTTTTTTGTTGCTTTAACAAAACAAAACCAACGAACACGACTTATTGAATTAATTTTTTCAGTACGGCTATTGGGAGTGCAGCAGACTTATGGGCGACAGCGTATCCACGTATAGACGTCCTACATATATATATTTTATAGGATATATAGAACGTTTCTCGCAATGAGATTTATTTGGCCTTTCCTACACTGTAACGTATTGTACTGTAAGGAAAGCTAGGCGCCCGATATCAAAGCTCGGCGGCCAGCTCTATGTATCTAAGGACGGCAACCGAATTCAAAGAGTGAATCCCCCTTTCGGCGTATATACATATACATATATCTAAGTATTCTCTCACTGTACATAACAACGTTCGCATATATATATCTATGTGCCGCTGCAGTCGTCCGTGAAGCCATGTTAAACAGATTAAGCGGCCAAATTGAAAATGTCATGTGGGTATTTGCTCGAGATCCCGCCGTTCACATGGCGTTACATGCGCGCACACATGCACGGAGAAAGTGAAATAATGACGAAATTTAACGTCTTTCATCCCCCGTCAATTCCTTTTCTCTGCACCATCTTTTCTCTGCGATGTGCCCGTCTGTTATATAAATATTTAACTTTTATTGTGCACTCGATAAAATACTACTCGGTGAAGTGAGCTGGATGGTAAGGTAAGCGTAAGGTAGATGACGTTTGCTTTCCGTAATGGAAAAGAATGGTGTAGGCGTGTTTCATCCATGTGTTGGTTTTTTTCTATTTTCTAGACCACCGCTGACTTGGCAGTTTTGAATATTTTTGACACCCAGATAAAAATACGGAGTTAACACCGACCGGTTGTTCCGTCATTTGCACAAGTGAGAATCGACGGAATGAACATTTTACGAAGTTGCATCAAAACCGTTGCTTAGTAAAAGAGATTGAATAAAAACAAAAATTTTTGGTGTTGCATATGTTACGTTTCGGTGAAAAGTGTCTTCATTTCGGTGTTAGATATTTCCTCCCACGGTGAAAAGTTCTTCGTTTCAGTCAAAGGTGGACTATCCGGATTACCTCAGGGGGCCCCAGGCTCATTTAAAGCTATATGCCTAATATAGATTTATTTTTACAATAAAATATATTTTACAATAAAATATATTTTACAATAAAATTATTTAGACAAGTACAAATTTCAAAAGTCTAATAATTTTCTAAGACCCCCTCCTGGATTTTTGAAAATAAGCGTATTTATCAGTTAATTTTTAAAATTCTAACTGCTCTTAATTTTTTTTTAAGAAAAAGTAGTTAACGAATTACTGTCTCATTATTAACTTATTTTGTATTTAATAGTAAAAAGTTTAGTCCAAATAGTTATAAACTATAAATAATTCTAACTATAGTATTCACTATTCCAAATAGTTATAAAAATGTTATTATTTCGTAATCGAAAAGCAAACAATTTCGAAAATTTCGTACCGGAGAAGTCTAGAAGTCGAGCGTAGTATCTCGAATAGCGTGGAACAGTGTGGAAAGTTCCAGTCCCGTCTCGATCGATTTTGTCCGCGTATATTTAAGCGCGACGCGCTGCTCTCCGCTCAGTCTACACACGACAGCGATATACGTAAGAAAGCAGATATTAGCAAGCTACCGAACCGCTCGCTATTCAGTGATCGTGAAATATTACTCTGACATGTGCACTTCAACTATATTTCCAAATTTGACAATAAGACACGTGAATTTATAAAGGTATGTTTTATTATTACTAAACACTAAACTTATTTAAATACCTATTCACGCACAAAATAAACTGGCTTTATTGAGAGTTGTATCCATTAGAGGCCAAGCTTTGCAATTTTAGTAACCGAATAAATGCCGTCCTAATATATGCTGAAATCGTGGCCTTACAATTTACTTTTCAAACTGCAAAACCTTGTGCTGTTCTATTAATGAAATTTATAACATTATTACTTTTTACAGAAATGAAACGCCATTATCTCAGTAGAGCAAGAAAAAGAAAATTGCACGAAAAGAAAGTGAAAGAATCTGCTAAAGGACAGACGTCTTTATTGGGATTTTTTGAAAAAGAGAAGACTCCTTTAGCAGCTTCAGATGTTCAAACGGGGTCACCAACCGAACACGAAGATGAAGTCATTGAAATTGATTCATGTCGACATGGACCCAGATGTAATGATTCTGGCAGCAATAAACAGGAACCAACAACATTCTACAGTGTACGAAATATTTAGTAATGATCCTGCTGAATGGACTAAGTCTGAAGAAGTTTTGCGATATTTGATCGAAAAAGGTAATTTCGAGCAAAACATTGATTTTGAAGATAAGGAAATGATTAAAGCTACTTTACAAGTTAGCGGATCGACGCAAAGATTCATTTCAAAATCAATGTTTAAACGCAAAATGTTAAATGGTGAAAAAGTAGATCGTTTTTGGTTAATATTTTCGCCGAAAACAAATAAAGTTTATTGCGGACCCTGTAAGTTATTTTTGTTTGAAGAAAATCAGGATCAATTTACCGCAGGTTTCAGTGACTGGAAAAATGCCACAGCGAGAGTCTCATGAAAATAGTGATTTTCAAGGCCTGTTTTAACTGGATGGCTAGATAAAAAAAATAGGGCTTGGAAACAGAATTCTCAAAAGCATATGAAAATGAATGCGAGTACTGGCAAAAGGTTTTACAAAGAAATGTTGATATTATAATTTTTTATGTCAACGTGGACTTTCATTAAGAGGCAAAGATGAAATTTTTGGATCAGTACACAATGGGAATTATTTAGGCATATTGAAACTACTACCAAAATATGACGGGTTTCTAGCAGATCATATTGAAAAAACTAAAAATATTGGACGGGGCAAAATATCTTATCTGTCTTCGACAATTTGCGATAAATTTATTCAATTATTAGGCGATCATGTTCCTAATTTAATTTTACAAGAAGTAAAAGAATCAAAATATTTTGGAATAATAGTTGATTCTACACCTGATTTGCAACATGTTGATCAACTTACTTTTGTAATTAGATACGTGAATTCACAAACACTTGAAGTGTCAGAAAGTTTTTTAACATTTTCGCCTCTAGAAAGCCACAAAGGAAATGATCTGGCTTGAGAAATTGTGCAATATTTAATTGAGTGCAATCTTGACATTCAAAATTGCCGTTCGCAAAGTTACGACAATGCGGCTAATATGTCTGGAAAATATCAAGGTGTCCAAAGTAGGATAAAAGAAATAAACAAATTTGCAGGATTTGTACCGTGTAGTGCTCACTCTCTGAATCTTGTTGGACAGACAGCAGCTAGTGTATGTGTAGAAGCTATATATTTTTTTGAGATTGTACAAACATTGTACAATTTCTTGTCAGGTTCCACATACAGGTGGAATTTGCTAAAAGACGAAATTAATACAAGAATTTCATTAAATTCTAATGCAAATGAAGGAATTTTTGTGATGAAATCTCTGTCTGGCACAAGATGGTCAGCGAGATATGATGCCTTAAAGTCAGTAAAACAAAATTATCATGACATTTTAATAACCTTAAAAAACTTATCTCAAGATACTGACCGAAGTTACGATACACGAAATGAAGCAACAAATATTATGAATAAACTATGTAAATTTGAAACATGTATCCTTAGTTTATTTTGGTACGATGTTTTAGAGAGAACAAACAAAGTAAATTTGACATTTCAAAAAGAAGGTCTTATTTTAAAAGAAGTTGTAGATCAAATTACCTCTTTAACAGAATACCTAAAAACTATTCGTGAAAATTTTGATCAGTATGAAGAAGAAGCGAAACTTATTTTGAAGGTTTCGACTGAATTTGAGTTTGAAGTTTCTTATAAAAAAGAAAATACACGCCAAATTAAGAAAAAAGTATTCCACGGTGATTCCTCCTATTCAGAAAACTTTTCTCCAAAACAAAAATTTAGAGTAGAGGTATTTTTAGTCATATGTGATAGCATAATTTCTGAAATGAGAAGATCTTGTTGTTATAAAGAATTGCAAGTATATTTTTCGTTTATTTTCGATTATGAAAAGACAAATTTGAATGACAAACGATCCGCAGCTCAGCGGCTTCTTAAAAAATATCCGTTAGATTTGGAAAGTGAATTAGAAAACGAAATAATACATTTTCATTAACATCTGACAATAAATGAACAGAGCTTAAGAAATTGCAACAGCCAAAAGACGTTAAAAAGTGTTAAAGAGGTATTAAAGTCAAACCTCTATCCTAATGTAGCTATAGCATTTAGAATATATTTAATTTTAGCTTGCGGAGTTTGTGAAGGAGAAAGATCATTCTCAAAACTGGCGGTAATAAAAAACCTAAAAAGAAGCGTCATGAACCAAAATCGGCTAAATGCTTTAAGCTTGCTATGCATAGAGCATGAATTCGTAAAAAAACATAAATTCTAAAGCAATAGTGAAAAAATTTGCTGCTTCTAAAGTCCACAAAGTTAATCTGATATAGAGCCCTAATGTGTAGACTTCATTAAATATATTTATTAAGAAAAAAACATTATTTATTTTAATTTTTACTAGGTTTTTCAGATATTACATATTTATGAAACAATGTTTTTATTAGGAATGTAAAATTTTGTTTAAATATTTTTATTGAAAATAAATTTGTTTACAATTTTTTTCTTTATTGTTATATTATTAAACATTTGCAAATATATGTTTTTATAAAAAATTTAAGCTTCAGATTACCTACTTGTTTACACATTTTTGAAATTGCTTATTTTACAATTTGCAATAAAAGATAGGGGGGGGAAGGCGTTACTACTTGTGCCTAGGGGCCCCGAAGGCTCTTAATCCGCCACTGGTGTTAATCGGTGTTAATCTTTTTTCCGCAATGAGAAAGCGTTAACAGTTTCCCGGTAATTTTAATCGCAATCGGTTTCTAATCTTACCCTATACAATAAATAGTTCTGCAAAATGTTTATTTTCCAACTTAAATATTTTCACAGTTGTGAAAGTTCACATGCACTCGTCGATCTGTCAGTTTTCAAACAATCCAAATATTGTAAATATGGTTAGAAATAGCAACATAGATATGTTATCAAACAAACCTTAAAATCGAACTAGGGATTCGGAAATATAATAATATATAGGGTATTCCATTTAAAATAATAAAGTTGACAGCTACTTACGGTCCAACCGTAAGTTTTAGATAATTGAAAATATTTTAGTTCAACAGTACTTGTAGGTTTTGACACGTTACCAAATTTTTAGAATTTTCCAATATATACTTTTTCATATATCGATTGATACAGTTCCTAGCGTTACTGTCAATTGTTCATAAATGCTAAACTGTTTCCTGCTATGCATACTAATGTTAGAATGCAGATAAATTCTCTTTTTTGAGCTGTTTAAATTTGTTACATAGCATTAATGATAGGGGTGGTATGGCAAACACTAAAGTATCGGCACACTCCGCACCGCACAAATTAACTGATTAAATTCAGAAATTATACGACCGAATGATGTGGACAAATGAGATGGGCTATATGCCCCGGATTCAAAGAACACATGGTGCATTACCACTCTGGAAAAATCGAATCATCAAGTGTAGCACAATACAAATGAAACCGGGCATGATGTTGGATTAGAAAACTTCTACTTAATGAAGAATGTAATTTCACCGCAAGAAATAGACGCTTAAGAAAACATTTATATGAAAAGGAATGTAAATTTGTTAAACCGAGAAGAAGACCCTCTTAGGCACTCCATGTTGATGGGTTGATGGATTTATTGGGGTAAAACGAACACAAGTTTATTGTCTTGTGCCAAAGCCCAGCACTTTTTCCGTTATTAGTTCCAAGTATTTTTTAGTTTTAGGGTAGATAGGCGCTAAACGTAGGTACTAGCAAATATCTTCTAGAATAGTGATAGAATAAGGCATGTTAGAATTAGACTCTTTGCTCACATCATTCGGTGGTACGGTTGACAATGGAAATCGAAGAATTCTGCAAACAATTGTATCGAATTTAATCAAATAAGTTTTGTGGTGTGGAGTGTGCCGATACATTAGTGTTGCACAGCATTGCTCTTTAAGAGCAGTTTTATGTACTTTTAGCGGATAAAAATAAAATGGGGAGTACAAGATATCCGGTATTTTTTTCGAAAATTGTTAATACATAATCCTTGAGGCCATGCAATGCATTTAAAAATATGCTACAAAAACAATTTGATATCTTAGTTTCCGAGATATTAAAAAACAATAAAAATCGTCTAAACTTTGGAGGGGCCCAGAACTCAAATTTTGGTAATTGGGATGCCAAAAATAGGTGTTGTTGTCATATGATGGTATTGTATCAGTGTATAAACTTTCAATTGATCTAATGTGATTCTGTGTGACGAATACATATTAAAGGTGGTTGAAAACAAAGTCCACTCTCTCACAATAACTCGTTTAATAAATCGTGGGCGACCGGTTCAAATAAATACTACTAAATCATAGTACAAGCAATCCAATAGTTGTTGAAAATTATATAGACAGCGTTAGTAGTATTTATTTATTAGTTTGACAAGATTTCCTGCTTTTAGATTAACTCGAGTCTGAAGATGGGATAATTATCCCGAAACCGGTCGCTCGTGATATATTAAACGAGTTATTGTGAGAGAGTGGACTTTGCTTTCAACCACCTTTAATATAAACTTTCATCCAAATCAACATTTTCGAGAAGCTGGTGTTCCCTTTTAAGTACATGCTTTTATAAATAAAGATGACTATATGGATGCCGATTTTCTTCCGAAATACTCAAAGTAGCTGCAGTGGGTTTAGGCGCAATTATGCACAGAATCAAGGATAACGGAGATGTAGGAGTCCCAAACCAACAAGAGATATGAAAGAAATAAAAAGGCAGATAAGTTAACCATACACCAGCAGAGAGTATGTCACTTTTTGAACTCTAGAGTTCTTATGGTCTTGAAAGAAAACACCAAAAGCAAGAATTTGCCTTATAATAATAATAGCATTCGACTTGTACCATCTCTAGTTTACCTATGTATTTTGAGGACCATACATCGCTTCTGTGCAGCACACACACTGGTTTTAATTTTGTTTGGAGACTTTTCGACTTTGACGCAGCCAATATGGTTTCCACTAGCGCAGATGCTGCTCTGACCTTCAGTACAAAGTAGTTTGCAGCTCTACAAAGCTTCCCATTTTCAGAGAAAAGAATTCCATGGCAGGTGTAGTCCTTAAAATCCGTTGCGGTCCAAATTATTATTTGGAAATAAATGCGTAGGTGTCATATTATAGTTTATTTTACAAAAATAAATACAAATTATATAATTTTTTAGATGGCCGATTCTTAACAGGGATATTTTACACGGTGGCATCACTAGGACACCGGCAAACCGTGAAATAAATAACTTTGAAATCATCGGGCCGGAAAGAGCTAACATACTTGAAAAGCATTCCATCGTCGTAAATAGTTCCAATTTTATTCTTTTTGCTGCCTGCATAAAATATTACCGTTTTGGTTTTACCGGTGTTTAGTGCTAAACGGTTCTTTTAAAAATAGCTCTTCACTATTTCTAACTTCTTATTAGCATCACACTGAATTTGCGATTCTCATTATTTAACTTCACTAATTGCAGGGACAGTAAAGATAATGCAGTCTTTTAACAAAACCCCTTTTGTTAAAGATTCTAGATTCTTTTGTTCTTGATCCTCATCTAGAAATGCTAACAGTTATTGATAAGGGCATATGGTTCATTTTTACAACTTAGGAAAGTCTAAAAAATCAACTCTGCCGTTTGTTCCCAGATTTGAATATGAACATTAATAGTCACAAACGCCATTAACTTTTCGGCAATAAGTTTCTAGCATTTATTTAAGTTAACGATAAGAATTCTAAAGTAAACCAAAGTTTTACAAAAAGAGCGATAAATCTTTGTAAGTCGCATGGAGTGGGTTATTGAGACTAAAAACAATAATTATAACAATAAATAACATAGTTTCCCCAAGTTAGCATGATTTTGAGATTATCACCATGTTTATATAACTTTTTCATTAGCCACATATGCATAATTCATAACGTATACGTTACTCAATTCCCAATTCTACTTTCACGATTCGTTTAGCTGACCGCTTTTTGTGCCGTGGCCCTCGCCGGAGGTAACTTGCTGGAAAAGAGAGATGGAAATACTCAAAAAAGGGAAATATTAATGAAAACATCTGCATAAACACAATCGGCCCGATAACGCATCTAAATTGCCCGAGAACGCGAAAAATCAAAACACGAAACTTATTAGGCATGTAAAAATGTAACGGAAACGCGCTACCTACTACGTTGATGTCCGCTCACGCAACAAAAATCGATAGATATTCAAATCCGGAATCCTCCGGATCCGATAGGGGGATAAGCGCAAAAAAAATATCTGGTGGAGGCGAAGAGGGAGAAAATCGTACCCGAACACGAGAAAATTGAACCTCGGTTGGCGACGACCGACATTTTCCACTGCGTATCTTGGCAATTGATGGCTGTCGCGGGTTATGCGTAATGCGATACACACAGGAGGCCAACTTGCAAAGCGCAAAATGAAGTAAAATTACGTCCCGCTTCGGTGCGGTGTGTCAAATAACGCCTGCCAGATTGTAGAGGTTGTAGTGACCCAATTCTATAACGAAAGGCTACGTTTGTATGGCGCGTGTGGGCGGGATCTCGTTTTTCGCCGAAGTATTGTAGGTAATCTTTTGTTAGAGGAAATGGTCAACCTCCTAGAAGATGTAACGTTCACATTGATTTGATCAAAAGAGATCAAGTAAACAGAATTAAGAAGTAACAAGTAGCAATAGGATATAAGCAAATCTCTAAGCAAAGTCACTAACATGGGTACGAAGGTAAAGATGAATCTAACGAACATTGTTTTTCTTGAAGTTGAAATTTTAGTGACACCTCGCTTTATCGAAGTAATTGGTTCAAAAAAAACCGAGATTGTGTAACTGGAACCAAATTTTCTTTTCAGAAATGAAGGAAATAGAAATAATCCGTTCCCATATACAAAGAGTAATCAAAAACTAATTTTATGCATTTTAAATGCAATTTAATATATAGAAAATAATGTTACATCGAGAAATACACATGAAAAAAGTGCCTAGTGACAATAACCAAAATAATTCTAATATAGCTCATAGTATTGGTAGCATCATTCCTGGCAAAACCAATGTAAGAAGAGAAAAGCACTAACCAACGGACATATTTCTGCCTACCCGGCGTCATGAGCGTTGCCCCGCCGTTCACATTTCCGTTTACGCCACTAATCTCCACAAACAGCTGAAATATTTCTTGGCATAAATTGAGAGGCGAACAGCATTGGTGAGCAAGGAAAAGCGCTTGGAGTAAAGCTGATGACGCTGGGTAGGCAGAAACATGTCCGTTGATGAGTGCTTTTCTCTTCTCACATGGTTTTTGCCGGGAGTGATTCTACCAATACCATGAGCGATATTAGCATTATTTCGGTTATTGTTACATAGAGAAATTGATAAAAATTTATCTGATTTTTTTACTAATTATATATACTTACTAAATGTTGATCGTTATATAAATATTAGCTGATCGACAACTCTACGCCTCACTCTTGCATCCTCGGTTATATATCGGCGGTCCGTAGGTGGGAGTGGGACGGGAGAGAGGACCTAAAAGGAGCAAACTATGAGGGAATTGGAGGTCTCAGCGAGCGGAGATCGACGGGCGCGATCGACGGCGATCAAAAGGGCGCTCCTTCGGCCATCGAATAGGCGTATTTTCGTTCGAAACGGGAACCGGCGACTATATTAATCGGCGTTCGGTAATTCGACGCCGTGGTCGAAAAATACAAAGAAAAACTGTAGTGTGCTGGAAAATTGTCGAAGTTGTCAAGTATGCGAAATAAAAAATTAAATTAAAAAAAAAACAATATCTACTAAATAATTCGACCTCACATCACCTATTATCAACAATACAGGCAAATCGCTACTGACGTCGATTGCGCTGAGAATATGGCGGCACGGCTTGCGCTACCAGGGATGCGCATATCCTCCAAAACGCAAGAGTTTCAGTTCTGGTTGTTTTGTTATTCTGTGACCTAACATTGTGAACTCGAATTGAAATGCGTGTTTTACGGGCCCACTGCGTGCTATTCACCAAATAAAAACTTTGTAATTTATAGTGCTGGTTCTCATAGCAAATCATCAAAAAAAAAAGAATCAGACATTTTTAAAGCTTCTTGTTACGTTTGAAGCTATTTTAGATTCGTCTGTATTTCACAATGAATGAAACATGAACGACAGTCCTAATTAATTTTTGGCATATATTCCAACACAACATTTATATACATATGTATGTTTTTATATATTCTTTGATACCTAGACTATACTTCTATCAAAACTGATTTCATTTAATAATACCGCAAAAGATTCCTTCTAATTAAATTTGGAATGAAGGAACTTCCTGAAGTAACTAAGTCAGGTTCTTCGCAGAACTCTAAACAAGCATTGTACTATTATACAAAGTACTGATCCAAAACTGACCTTTCTTGTGGATTCAGAACGTTTGAAACAGTATATATATTACAAATTCTTATTATAATATTCTTTAATGCAATACCTACAGGAAAAATGAAAATCCGTTGAACTTAAATGGTAATCTCCCTTCTTATTAAAGTTCCGCGTCATTCGAGTATGTACATTATTCCCATTTTAATTGAGAAACTATGAAACTCCGGAACTAAAATTGAGTTTATATGTATATCAGTTTTAATCAAGAAACTTTCTACTGAAGTGGATGGCTATCCTGTACATAGTGAATTTATTTAAACTATTCTAGGCAATTTAATCTCTTCGGATATTGTATAATGTAAGAAGTAACTGGAATTATATAATAATAGAAGGTAATTTTTCCAAACAACTTCTATAAATGATGGTAATTTGAACTTTGGTATATATACACGATTTCTATCAGAGTTTTCCTTTATAATTATCTTATAATTACATCTAAATCATATATTTTAATACTGGTTATAGTCATAATAATCGGTTTCATCACCATTCTCGTCTGCGCCTGCTAGCAAATTATGCATCATAAAGACATTAAAACACTACACGATTATAATACAATTAACATGCCTGTACGGGTATATTCCATAGTGACATATTATAGTCGGTAGTGTCAATAGCATATGGATCGCGTTCCATGACCTAAAAGCTGAACAAGGTCACACCGCGTTCAAGACATTAGCGTCAATTTTTGCGTTTATGAAATAATCTTCGTGTGGATAATTCCAGAAATCCATTACCTAATAGATGTCTAATATTAATGCAGAAAGATTAAAGTTAAAATAACGTTGTTTGTAAAATTTCTGTTTGAAATAGAGTTTTGGGCAAGCTTTTACAATAGCGCTCTATCTGAAAAATTAAAACGGACGTAGGGAATACTATACAGTATAAGCAAGCCGATTCGCAAAATATTTGAATTTCCGGGAAAGATCAGCTGTTTGAGTGAAATTGTAATAAACTTTGTCTCTCTACGAAAATTTCTCACTCAGTTGGACTGGAGCTTTACAGAAAGCCTTAATGTATGTAGAGCAACAAGAAAATGCAATAGCAACTGATGTTTTACTTATAAGTAGAGTAACCAAAACTTGCGGACTCGCATAGGCGTCGGTATTACGGGTTAATATAAGAATACGAAAAATTCATAAATAAACTTACTTGCTAATTATTCAACAAATTAGAGGCATCAGGATGTGAACTACTGTAAACTTGCATCATTGCATATGTTTCCACAGTTACTTCTTTAAACCTTGTGCGTCGACAAGAAAAAATATTCTTATACATAGAAAACGATCTCTCCACATCTAAGGAAGTTACATTTGCATGTAGAAACTGTTTTCAAAATCACTTAAAAGTTCACTATTCTTACACTTATTATAAACGGCCTCTAAAGTATTAAAATCGGGATTTTTCCTTAAAACACTCTGCCAACTTTTGACTAGCGCATAACCCTGGCGTATCATTTAATGTGTGTAATTTATTTTTTACACTCTCAACTATGTCTAATGATTCCTGCAATGACAATTCAGTACATTATAGTTTTCTGATGGCATCTAGTAATACTGTATAATTGGTACATATTGTTGTTAAAAAAAAAATTCTCTTTGACTTTCTCTAATTGCTTTGGATTCATTCCGATTAAATCGCATTATAACTGATTGAATTTGTTGAAAATGGATCAAATAGTAAGAAGCTGCTGTTAGCCAAGTACCCCATCGCGTTAAAATTGGTTCAGGAGGTTCTGGAATACCTGGACAAAAATTTGCGAAATTCTTTTAAAACGTTTAGGAGATTTACGAAACACTGCTTTAGTACTTCCAATCATCCGATCAACGTTTCCGTAATGTTGTCGAACAACTTCACCAACTAAATGCAAAGCATGCAGCACGCAGGTTATATGTATTAAGTTAGGAAATATATGTTTTAAGGATCACCCAACACTTAACATCGTTGCTGCACTATCTGTCACAATCATCACAACTTGATCTGGGCAATTTTAAATTTTTTCAAAGCGTTCATTATCACTTTTTGAATATTTTCCGCGGTACATTGTTGAACACGTTTGCAAGCTAACAAAGATCGAGATGCTGTGTTCTCGCTAGATAAAACGCGAGCTATTACATTCACAATACTGTTTTTCTTTATATCGGTCATCTCATCCACGGTAATCCATATTTTTTTGGAACACAAATCACGTTTACACACATTTTCTAGCATCTCTTTCATTCGCGGCAAATGATTCTGTAATTGTGTTTGTGAGGCTAATTGGTACTTTGGAACGTATTGTCGCCAAAACGTTTTAAAAGCTGCTTTTCTTACCAACGACAAAGGAAGATTACAAGAGGTAAACATAATTAATAAATGTATGAGGAATAGTGTATAAGGTATTTCAGTTCTTGCATTTCTCATATGCTTAATACCATTGACATACCTCTGGCAATCAGTTCTGTCCAATGCAGCCAAACGAACATTGCATATTAAGCAAAAAACTACCCTACCGTCATATTTTAAATGGGGAAAAAGTGACACATACTTATGTACATTAGTAGCAAATCTATTACGAGGCATTGTTTTCTTAGGTATGTAAATATTAGTTCTATATGAAACGATACACTAATTATGTACTTGGTATAATACTACAACACACAAAAAACACCAGCTATATTTTCAAAAGCGACACGTAACTACATAACCTTAACCGTTCGACTAATCTCTGCAACAGCTCAACCGGTACTAAAACGAAATCTCTCTCAGCGCGGTTTAACATGATTTATACTCAAGGTCGACACTACATGCCTGCTTCTCTACCGGTTTAGTTTATTTTTTGAATTTTTCGTATTTTTATATTAACCCGTAATACCGACGCCTATGCGAGTCCGCAAGTTTAGGTTACTCTACTTATAAGACGTTGGAGAGACATTGCACCAAAAAATAGAGTCAGTGCCAACCGGGTACAACAAAAAATAACGTCATTTTTAACTCGCTAATGATTCATTATACGACATATTCCTAAAATAATAATGTTTATTTATATTTCTTTATCCAATTACGAGTGTGTTATTATTTATCCAAGAGCTCCATTTTAACCGAAATTTCGATTATCCGAAACCAGTTGGGTCCATATTATGTCGGATAACCGAGGTTCTATTGTAATATAAATGTATTTCCAATTTAAATAAAATTAAAAGAAATCTATAAATTTTAGAAGAAAAAACACATTTTCCTAATAAAATCACTGAATAAAATCTGGTTAACTTTTTTTTAGTTAAAATAAATGTTCATATAAAAAATACTTCATGCAACAATAATTTTACAAAAATTTACGTAATTTTCTTCGGCAAGCATTTTTGAAAGATGATATTGGGAAAATGCAGCATTAGGATCAAATGGGAAAAACGTCAAACGGGCATTTGGTCTAGGCGAAGAAATTGCAATCAAACTTTCGAAAGTTTTAGAGAATAGGTCGGCCCATAAAGAAGCATATTTCGATCACTTTTTTACAAGCTTCACTTGAAAAACGAAGGATATTTTGCCATTGGAACTGTGCGTGGAAACAGGATATTCAAATATCCATTAGAAACTACCAAGACCATGGGAAAGAAACTGCGAGGAACAATGGATTCATGATCATTTAAATGACATAAGTGTAGTACGTTGCAATGAAATTCCGTGGTTACAATGGCAAATAATTGCGAGTCTTAAGCAGCCTGAAGTATTTGTGAAACGGCATGATATATCCTGCTGTGGTGAATGCTTGGAAGTTGCACAGGCTTGTACATACAATTGAAAGAAATCGGGAAAATTGGAGGAGACGTTGTAGAGTATGCAAAAGCACTACTCTTGTGAAATAAATGTGGAAATCAGTTACATATTGTGATGTTACAAATAACGATTAAATGATTTGAATAGGGGAGATAATCAGTTCTACGTTTATTTTAAGTTTTTCACTTACAAAAATGATTATCAGTTAAAATTACTTACACTTAATGTTGTGATGGGTGTTTGATGTGTGTGTATATATAATCCTTATGGTTCCTTCTTTCCTCTTCTCAGCAATATTGATATCCGAAATCCTCTTGTTTTAGACCTCTTCTTGGATGAAATTTCTTTGGATTACTTCTTAAAATTCCTTGATTGATGTAATACTCTTGATAATTGTTCGTGATTGTTTATACTTTACTTTAACAGCTTTTCAATGCATTTGAATTAATAATTTCAGCGAGATTTAATTTTAATAGTACAATTTCTAAATACATCAGTCAAAAGATGTTTGTTTTTTATCAGAATGTTTACGTTGCTAACTTCTGTTTTTCGGTTGTCCCTGGCATTGCCAATCTAACGACTTGATATTTAATTCTGATGTTTTGAAGATCTAATTCGGTGTCGCAGGTGACGTAAGGGATTTTGGCGGTTATTTCCAAATACAGTGTGTTTTTTGTGTGTGTACGTGTAATTTTTACAAATAATGCTTTCAAAATGTAAATAACTTAAAATAACCTGGAATTTTTATTATCCCCTGTAACATATCATTAACTGAGTCTTTTTTTTAAATAAAAGATTAATGATATAAATAATGAACTCGAATATTAATCGAAAATAAGTTCCGTATAAAACTCTATTAAAATCTAATATCAGCGAATTTTGATATAATATTGATTAGAATGAATTCAGTAACATTTAAACATACGCTTTTCACGTGGAACATCCCACTACAATATGCACGGCTGCAAGGATTATTATAACTAACAATTTCTTTAACGAATAATCCTAATGTTGCGTTAGCGCAACGTGAAAAAAAACAATGTTTGTATTTTTATTTTAATTTAAGCACTGTACTATTTAAGACTAACTAAATATTTTTTTTTTTCGTTAGAAAATACACTTTTTTCTTTATATTTCCAGTAATGGTCCTAAATGGGTTAAGAATTTAAGTCTACATGCATTGCTGAGATCGTATACTATTTCATTATCTAAATCAACAAAAATTTCGACTAAATTGAATTACGAGTTCTGTCCGTATATTGCAACGCTTAGAATCCATTTCTAGAAGAATAGACATAGCTTGTAAGAAGAACTTAGGAATAGAGTAGAAGTAGTTGTTCTAAATGGAAAAATACATATTTATTTTCAGAACAATATTAATATGTACAATGCAATGAATCGCTCAACTTGGAATCTGTAATCAAGCTTGTTAAATGACTCTTGCTAAGATATGCTGTAGGTACATGTATATTGTCCTAGGTGCTAGTCTACAGGTATATTGTACATGTGTGTGGAATATATGCGCATATTGAAGTAGCGCTTATTAAAATGTTCCCCGAATCAAACAGAACAGAGCCTAATCCGATTTTACATTTGCGCACCAAAAAGCTACAGCTTACGAACCGAGAAAGCATGAACACATGCATACTGCGTCCGTACGATCGATAAAAATCCAATAAACAACAATCGGAAATTTGAAGTGGTCTTCGCTCGGGCGATTCCGCGTGCACTATATGCATCCATAGATTTCTTTTTTCCGCTTCCAGCCGAAAGGACTTATTTTCGTAGGATTTGCGCGTAGTTTTTGCTTCTTTATCTTGCTCACCCTTTCTTCTTTTCGACATAAATCACGTCGAACATGGGGTGTTGTCCGTCTTTTTCTCTTTATTCATAACTGAACAGCGGCGTCAATTCTATAATGGAGTTTCCGTATGAATATATTGCGTTACTTTCAAATTTTTCTATCCTCGAAATATTCAAAACGAACTAACAACTTTAGTGCCTGAATAGCTTTAAATAATTATATGAATGCAGGCAGAGAAATACATTTTCAGATCAAGGAAAATATTGTCTTAACCGCACTTTGTTAGTATAAAGATGATAATATTCTGATGAAAGTACTTTTACTTACACGGGTACTAACCGCTTGCATCTCGCTGTTGTTTAAAATTCGACTAAGGAATAAACAAATTGACAAAGGTACATGTTTATGAGTGAATAAAAGTTATTTGATTATAAACTTATATGAATGTTGCACAAAATAGAATGGAAGGCGATGGATACGTTAGTCAAGAGAATGTTGAGTGGGGGCTGCCAATGTTGAAAGACGTCTTTGAACGAATGCATGGTGAATACGGGCGTTAGAACGGCCACATTCAGAAGATTCGCCGGATATGTAACCGGTAACAAATTTAGCTAAATCCATATACCTTATTTCTTCTACCTGCTAGTAGATCGGTAAGTGCTGACAATCTGTTAATTGTGTGATATTTAATAACAAATACAACATACATCAAAGAAAACAGTAAAAATTACAATTTAGGGATATACTGTTACACCCTAATTTGCGTTCCCCAGCGAAAATGCATTTAAATTACTTTAAATAGCGTTATTTTGACGCGAAATAATAACTTCAATGAACTTCTATATCCCTAACCGTTTTTGGTGACGCATAGTTGTTCCCGCCCATGGATCATCGTATTAGCGTCTGAGATGTATTTTATTGCAATGTTTATTTCTAAATAAAATACTTGATATTTCATATTTCAAAATTCTACCCGGCTAAATACATCCGTTATACCCTATTCTTACATATGGTAGCAGTTAATTTGCATTACGTTCATAATTCATTAATATATTCATTAATTAGCTGTTTCAAGCAGTAACCGAACGTCGTACGCATAGTTTCTAGGCACCTGAATATCTTTATTTCTCCTACTTTTGAAACAATCCTTAGTTAAATAATAGTACTCGTTTTGCTCTACAATATGGTAATATTTAAAGTGAATTTTATCCGTAGCTAATCGCAGTAATTAGAAAATAATCCGTTCCTATAAGCATATCTCGCTTACGTCAGAGCTAATGCATCTATTCCTGTATTATTACTGGTGTACGGAATATCGCGATGGGAGAGGCCTTCCCGCTAATATTATCATTCATCCGATAGCAGTCGAACTGTTGGCCGATTAAGAGCAGCCGTAGGTGGCTAAGTAGCTGAGAAACCCCTGTTACCTTGATGTACTATATATTTGTCGTTGACATAACTAAGGTAAGATAATCGTGTCGTCCTAGCACAGCCGTAACAGCTGGAGAAGCCAACGGAACTCGGCGCGCGCCTGCCTGATGCGACGCGTAAACATCTGCCGGGTGGCAAAGCAGTTCAAATTCGTACACATTCATCATCACCAGCGCGGCGTGTGCGTGTGAATTAAATCAGGCGAGCGGAATACTAGTTATTCAAGAAAATGTTTAATCAAAAATGTCCAGTGTGCGCAAGGCTAACAACGACCCTTTGCCGATAAAGTAAAAAACTTCATCTGTGAGTTTCTAGATTTGTTGTACGACGATGTTAAAATAGTTTGTAAAGTGTGCGAGAAAACTTTGATGTGCTGGCAAAAGAACGACTGTAGGAGGCATGTAAATAGTGCAAAACAGAGATATAGAAAAAACGGCGCGTCAAATAGAAATGACTTTATTTTCGATTTACTTGTCATAATGATAACATGTAATTTGTCACTTAACATACTGGATAAGAAATCGTTTAAGAACTTTTGGAACAAATACAACCCAGAGTTGAAGTTGTCAACTACGGCAACGGCACGTAAGCATGTTTTATTTGTATGCAAAGAGGTGGAAAATAAAATCATATCTACATTTAAAAAAAAACAGTTGCTTTGGTTGTGTGTTGACGAGACAACAGATTGTAAAAAAAATTTATTATACATGTTATAGTTCATGTACTGGATCAACATAAACCGACATTTCCACTGTTACCAGCTAGCAAAAGATTACAAGGGTGTACTAGTGCAGCAATTACGACTGTAATACTTACTACGTTAAAAAACTTTCAAGTCTCAACTCGTCAAGTGTTGATGTTTATTAGCGATGGTGCAGCGACAATGCGTGCGGTAGGCCGTTCTCTTCTTGAACGCGATTGCGACTGTTTACATGTAACTTGTAAAATGCATGCTTTACATCTTGTGGCACAAACTATTAGACAATGTTATCCCGAGGTAGATGCATTAATATCAAGTACAAAAAAAGTGTTTCTCAAATCTCCAAAACGTCTTCGAACATTTCACGCACAGCGTCCCGGTATTCGTGAACCACCACAGCCGATTCTTACACGTAGGGGAACCTGGTTGCAGGCAGCTTTTTATTATGCTGAACATTTCGAAAATGTAAAAGTTGTTATTCTACAATTCAATCCTGCCGAAGCTGCAGCTATTAAAGAGAGTCAGTCAAAATTTCAAGATACTTCTGTTGAAACAGATTTACAAAATATTCATAGCTACTATAAATGCTTACATGACGCACGGGAACAATTACAAAATAGAGCGTTGTCGTTAGTGGAGTCACGATTATAGCTACTAAAATGCTAGACGCACTGGAACAATTCAATAGACGTTGTCGTTATGGGCACAGCAATAGGACGAAGTACATACTCTGCTACGCCCTATAGATGACGCAAAAAATATTCGCGTTTTAAAAATGTTGGAGAGTGTGTTAGAGAAAGATTCCAATTTTATCACATTACAACAAATTCGTAATGGTACTTCGACTAATCTATTAATTGAGTTCAAAGATTATTTTAATCATACATGTATTACATCGGTGTAGATGTCGAACGATCTTTTTCCAAATATAAACACATTTTTTCACCACTGCGAACACGGTTCCACGAGATAACTATTGAAACATATCTAATGCTATCAATCCTTTACGATTCTTATCCACTGGGTTATAATACTAATGATGGTGTTTCTACTTCTCATGTTCAGTAATTCCAATGCAATCCGCCAGCCTACTTGATTACACTGTAGAGGGTGAGTGTTTCCCGCCTTACAGATATTATAATTCTTGATTAGTTTTTTTATTGCTATTCGCTTTATTACTTCTTTTTCGGTATTATGAATATTGAAGAAACCGCACGCCTATGGCGCGACGAACTTACTTTAGACATAACCCTTCTGGGTGATATCTAGTACGCAAGGCCTATTTCCTGGCGATTATTTGGTTTGCGAATAGTTCACGTTGAGTGGAGGTGCGGATTTGAATTGTTTTTTTTCCACTCTACGGATCCCGGTCAGGCTTCTGCACTAACACGAACTTATAGCCATTGAGAAAACCACCTCTGCCTGTCGGAACGCGTCTAATCCTCCCGCACATCCACAGCGTGTCACAGCCGTACCTCTATGTGAGTTAATCTTAAGCGTTTTAGTTTGTGCAACGTCACGAACTATAATTAATATCTTTTGCTGTCAGTTTGAGTCGTTTTGTAAGATTAGTTGTGGTCATTTAGCGTGCGTATTTACTTATAGTTCGTGACTTCTACGTATTCTCGATAGAGGAATTAGTTTTGTATTTAAGTTAAGAGAATTTGAATTGCACTTCACGCAGCTACTGCTAAATAATTTGGAAATTTCTTGGTAATGTTACTTATTCATTTTTATGTGATATTTATATTACACCTGAATAACTTGACGCATTTACTCATTATAATTTACTAATAACTAAAGATATTTTAGATATTTCTGTGGCATATTTGCCTGAATTTATATTCATATTTCACTTTGTCAATATTAAATTTGTTATTTTTAACCTACTTTTGCTGAATTATTTCGAATATTCGTGCGATTCCTTTCTTCCCTCCCCCTGAAAACACTGAATGGTTTTCTTCGAGCATTTCGACATCGAGCGAGACGACGAATTAAACACATTCAGTGGCGTCCTATTGAATATCGACTTATTTACCCAGGAGTTCGAATACCGGGCCGTCGTCATCGTCAAGAAACGTGCGAATGCCACTTACGACTTCAGCAACAGTCAAATAAAGCTATATATACATTTACATTTATTACATCCTCGGTTTACTTTCCTTATCTATCATACAGTCATGGAATAAAACTTTGAGCACCATACTTTGGACTTATTTTTCTTGTAATATATTTAATACTTAGAATTTGATTGTACCATCTACGCTTGTTAACCTTTTGTTTTCTTTATTTTTAACAATAAATGTATTTTGTTGTAAACTTACAGTTTTCAGTTTTATTTACTTATTGTCTCATGCTCCCTATTCAACGATTAAAACACTTAACTAGCCCATTCGTTAGTAACCACTTAGTGAACTGAAACTGTATCAATACTTATGAGTTAAATAAAGAAATATTTTTGTTATTTTAAGTAATGTGTAATTTTGGAGTAGTGCTACAACCTATTATATAAACGACTTATTATATTAACAATATTATTCTTTAATTTTTTTTACAATAAACATGTTTTTAAAATTAATAAATCAGCGTGCGATTTGTACAAGATACTCTTGTCAGAGTATCCGTGTATATCTAAAATTTCTACCAACTTAGGGGACTATAAGTTTCCCATCCTTATAATATATAATTTGTATGAAAACATTTTCCTGTAATATAGAAAATCTATTAGGCAATATTCGCCACATATATTTGTTTTTCTACATTTTTAAAGGTGAAAACGTCTTAATAAATAAGTTATTACCAGTAAGTGTGTTGATTATTCCTTCACATGTGTAAAATTAAGTGGTTCCAGGAACATTATTTGTGGAAATTTTACCAATAAGACAGTTTTCCGTGAAATTTGGACTATTTGCTTCAAAATTATAGTACTGGTATCAATTTTTGATTTTTTAATTATAAAATCCGAAACCCTGAACTTTTTTTTTATGTAGACATACTGATGTTTGGAAATACAACAAAATCGGTTTTGAAAAGGTAGGTCCCTCCTTAAATTATGGCGAACATAACTAGAAAATTCAAATGCAACAAAACACTGTTGTTACCATTGGACTCGTATATATACAAATGAATACACATAAGTGTTGATGCCACCGTCCTAAATTGATCCAAAAACTTACGACACAGAAAAACGGAACTGATTGTTACGTACTGTAACACTCACTTTAACTATCACATAGCTATTGCTCCAAAAGCATGAAAGCAACTGACGATAACTCAATATCTGTACTTCCAATTAAAGTTTAATGGGTGGGCATAATTAGGCCATTAACTAGATAACTCCCAGGAATAATTTGGTTTGAAAATTTAATAATTCGCAACATCCATTTACGATCAGGTGGCCAAATTTCTGTTAATTATTGTGGTTCGGGTGAACTGTAGTTGATTTTTCAACGTTTATTTATGTCAGTTCTCATCACATGTTTAACAACATATGCAGAAGACGTTCAATCTTTTAAGTAAATATTACAAGAGAGCATGTTGTTCAAAATGTTCTTTGTTACAAATTAATAAGGTATTTTGTATATGAACACATCAACTGTATCATTGAATGTTCTTCAAAAATAATGCCTTATATCATCATCTCTAGTAACACCTTAAAAACGATAAATAACTTTGAAAAATAAAAATCGAAGTATGCCTTCTTCTCAGGTAAGGAAGTAAAACCGTAGGCTCCATGCCAATACGATGTTTGGCACGTTAAAAGTCCCTAACAAAAGTTGGAACACCTCTGGATTCGGCAAAATTCTAGTAGGGTTGGCTAATGATCATATTAACCGATGCCTAGAAGTGCGAGGTGTATTCCGTAACCCGACGCTTCGTCCAATAATACAACTGCAACGAGAACATTACTAATAACGTGAATTTTAATACAGGTTCGTGTAGTGCAAAGGATGTTGAAATCGCTGCAAGAAATTGGCTATGGCATGTAAAACAGCGACATAAGAAGAAAAATAACAGATTAAAATATAAAATACTGCAATAATTAATATTTAGTTTCCTACATTGATCTGACTTAACAATAACATTGTATGTTCATTTTGTGATATATGGGGAATATACGTACTTATTTTCTATTGATTATTTGTTACTTATTGCATACTGCACAACCTGCCTAAAATCCATAAAGGACATGCAATGGATGCCATATACCGAGTGATTCAGCGTACCTGTTCTAGTACAAATATCGGCATCAAACTTTTCGATATTTTATACATGAAGTCCATCAATTCATTATATAATTTATTCTCTATCCGATAGAGAATTTTTTTCCTCTTTTCAATGATATAACACACGTATACATTCTTTTCGATAGTATCCTCAACACCAATTCAAAAGTTTAAGAGGTTTTATCTCAGTTGACTTTGGTTTTCATGTAGCAACCGGTGTATGTATCGAAGTAAAGTGATTTCTTATACAGTAGGCTATGGAAAACAAATTTATTTTTGACAGTTTCAGTTATGCTTACTATTACGGATTTTACTAATAGAGGGAAATATGATATGCTTTCAATATTAGAAGAGTGTCGTCGTAATCGCCGTGCTACCCGTACTATATCGTGAACGCTTTCCCGAAAGACACGTACCCAGTGAAAGGTATTTCACTAGGCTGGGTTGGCGAGAAATTTAAGGAAGCAAGTTTCGATTAGAAGAAAAAGAACTGTTTCGCGCAAAAAACAGCTATAAACGACAATAATGCAGCAGTTGTTTCAGCTTGTTTTAATATCGACCCGCATATCTCTGTCAAACAGATAGCTGGTGAATGTAATATTTAAAGCGTGACAAACGGTTGCACCTGCAGAGACGCCTGTACGGGGGCGGTGTATGTATGTATGTGGATGCAGAGTTCAGTAATGTGGTAGACATTGAGGAGTTCGGCGTTCGGTTATTTATCGGATTCTCATTGTGTGTTTTCGAAAACATGGGACGTAAGCCAGGTATACCTCTTGCATCGCATGTGAAGAAATATATTTGGCGTTTCTCTGGTTTTGGAATTTACAGGTACGCACATTCGTTGCAAATTTTGCGGTATAAGGTTGCTAGGTCGCACGACATTTGAATGTAGAAGTCATATTAAAAGTAAACGTCATGTATTGAATTTAAGAAACAATATTCCGTACCGGCAATTTTTGTATGACACTATTTTCATGTTGAGCACGTGCAACATACCACAACACCTAGTAGATAATGAAAACTTTCGTCTTTCTTGGGATAAATATGTTCCATCATGGAGGCTACCAACAAAAAGACAATTGCGGTACAATTTACCACATGTGCAAAGTAGAGTGACAGAGCGTTGAGACATCAAAAAAAAATATGACTCACTGTGGACGAAACTACTGCTGCTCAGAAACACAGCGTGATTCATATTGTAGCGCGTCCTTTAAAACGTAATGGTCCAGCAGCTTCCTTGTCGTTAGCCAGTAAAAGGACTGAAAGAACTGATGCCGAAACCGTTGTAAACATAATAAAAAATATGTTAAGAGAATTTTGTATCGTAGGAGCCCAAATCACCATGTTAGTTTCTTACGGAGCCGCAACAATGCTGAAAGCTGGTAGGATGTTAACAGTATTCTTTCCGACTCTTCTTTCAAGGAATATTAAAGAGAAATAAATTTTATACTTACAAACTACAACTACGCCAAGCATTGGAGCCTGGCGATTACAACCGCAGATTGTAATTTGTTGCTTGGTTGGAAGTAGCTAGAGAAAATAATAATACTTAATAAAATATTGTGGAGTAATGAATCCCGTTTTTATAATAATGTACTTGTTAACACACACGATTGCCATTATTAGTCAATTAACAATCGTCATTGGATAATTGGATATACAAATTTCCAAAGGATATGGGATGTCAATGTATGGTGTAGAATTATTGATGGCATTGTAACTGGACCAACGTTTCTTGAAAATTAATTAAACACTGATAGATATTGAAGATTCATACAAGAATTGGGAGAATACTTAGAAATACGACAGCTCATGCTTTACCAACAGGACGGAGCTCCAGCGCATAATGCGCGTCAAGCAGCCGATTATCTAAACGATATTTTCCTAAATAAATGGATCGGCATCCACGGACCAATAAAGTGGGCAGCTCGTTCGCCGGATTTAACCACTTTAAATTTTTTTCTATGCAGTTACCTCAGTTTTCAGAAGTGATTCACCTTGTATTTTGTAGTTTTGATGTTAGTTATGCCTTGAAGTGTCTTAACTTCTTTGAAAATATGTAGTTTGAGTAAAGTAAAAATTTGTACTTACCGGTAAAACCAGATTTTCCAAGGGTCTTGCCCTAGTTAGGTTAGAAGGTAATTTATAATAGAGTGGCACAGGATCAATATTGGCACCGCAGTATTAGTTTCAAATTAAAGGCTTAAGCATAACCAAGACGTCAGACTTCGAAGGGTAGTAATTTTGGATTTCTCATGGGCATTAACCCGCATATTCGTAGACATACGATATATCACAGCCTATACAATACATGTATTTATACATTTACATGGGTATAACAATGTTCCTAGCAAATCATTGTACTTGCCGCGGATTTGCCAAGTACAATCGCAGTTTATATTGTACACCTAGGCATTCTGGGTTCGCGGTAACCGCAATTATTTGACGTGAATCTATCAATTTATAATACGCCACCTTTTGTTAGGGCGTTCCCTATACGCACCTATGTAGTGCTAGTTCTGTGTCTCAATATACGCAGAGCTAATAACAAAGTAATTGTATGCGTACCGTAATGATACCCAAAATGGTAGCATGCAAATAACGAGAATTGATTCGACGCAAAATTAGTGTTGGGGTAACATTGGCCCGTACTAAATAAATAAAGCATTGTGCAATTCGACTACCGCCACCGCATGTACGTAGAGTAGTTGTGCTCGATTAACAATGGCTTTCGAGATGGATGTGCTATCGTGGACATTATAATATAAATATTTCTTTCCAATTACTGGAAATTATGCGACTCTCTTTACGCATTTGAATTTTGAGCATACATGAAAAATTTGAAGTGGAAAATTCTGACATAAGACATCTAAACGAAAATCAATAAGAGGATAAATGAAAATTTTTTCATTCTAAGATTCTTTGTTTTCCTAAAATATTTTCAGTGATTTTTAGAAGGAAGCTAGTTAGTTATAGTACAACAGTTTCTCTTTATACACGAAACCCTTGGTGAGCTATTCCCGAATTTGAATGAATTCTTGGAGATATTGCAGACCGCCCTATTTGTAAAATAGTTTTCTACTTCACACACAGCAGTGGTTCTTAGCCTGAGGGTGATTACCCCGCGGGGGTAAAATGACAATCTGGTGTGTGGAATAATGGGGTCGTCGAATATTATAGGTAAATAAGTGAAATCATCGTGACGCAGGCTTATGCTATAGACTTGTTAAAAAGCGGTAAATAGCTGTCCGCTGCTCCCGGGTAGGCCAAAATGGTAATATTACTTAAAAGATTAAGAAACAGGTTTTAAGCAAAAAAAAAATCGACTCCCCAAGTTTCAACGATTTTTTGGATTTTGCCGTGCCCGTACCGAACATAAAAAAGTAAATTACTCCATTTTTAAGTTTGCACCTGTAAGTAAAGTAAAATTTGATATGTTAATATAATCTCGCCCCTTTTCCTATAAAAAAAAGGGAGTGCACTCAAGAATACAAAACTAATCTTGATCTACCTTGCGGTTTTGTTTGATATAAATATTTTAATTGTATACGTTGTTGCTTACAAGATGCCACACAAAAATGGGAAATAATATTTATTTGCTCTCAAGTATTCTATATAGGTATTAACAAAATTATGTTTCTAAACAAAATTACCAACAATTGCTAGTAATCCTTAAACACAAAAATCAATTAACAATTCGTGAAAATATTGAAAAACTGGATTAGAGACATATGCTGTGCTTTATATTAATAATTGCTATTAAATCCATACTTTACGTTATCATTAGCGTGCGGATGATTTAGTCTACTATCGACTATGCGTTAGAGGTAGCCGGCGTAGAGCAGCCGCCCAGTTCCGCGCTTCGTACAGCCTTGGACAAAATTATTAGGCACTCTCCCACGAAAAATAGAAGAATGTATTTTAAATCGCATACGGACAAACAACTTATTAACAATCAACTACTAAAATAATTAAAATAAGCAGATATCTTAATACCCAAACAAATTCAAAGAAATAAGAATGAAATATTAAATCCTCAACAAATAAAAATAATAGACAGGTAAAACGCGAAAGGTACTCTTCGAGAATCTAGGAAACACAACCACCTACTGCATACACCGCCCGCATTTTGCGTATAAAGCGATACTGAAAGTGCGAGTTCCACCGCCGCGTTTTCAAAATTGTACAATAAATATCAGACTGCTTTTGATTCGCTGAATATATTTGCTCAACCTTTCAATATCATCCACAAAGATGTCAATATTCTTGTGCAATACGAATTATTGCACAATATTGATACGGCCGCTTAAAAATGAACCCCTATGCAGACTTTCTAAAGAAGTCTCTCATAATATTGTCGAATGTACACTGATGAGTGGAGTCGCTCAATTTGCGCCAACAGCCAGTGGCGGGCGTATAAAAGTTTACACAAAATAAATGGTCAGAAATAAAATATGATACGTGCTCAAACACTTACCGTCTTAAGAGTCTTCCGTGAAATCATAAAGTGAATAATGTCTGTTAAATATTTGCAACATTAGATATGTTTCCACAGTTGTTTCGGCAAACCGAGTGTGGCGTGAGGAAAAAGTGTGCTTATATGCAGAAAACGAACGTTCTACATCTAGTGACGTTATATTTGCGTAATTAAAATAATCTTTGGAACAACTTAACGCTTCTGTTGACGCACCTTCACAAATTTGTCTTAATGTGCCAACATCAGAATCTTTCTCTAAAACACTCTCAAACCTTTCTAGAACACAAACATTTTTTGCGTCTTCTACCGCGCAAGGATTTGGTAATTTTTCTATTGCTTCCACTAGTCCGAAGTAATTGTTCTGAATAGTTTTTAAATCCGTTTTAACCTGACTATTTTGAAATTTCGACTGGCTTTCCTTGATAGCCGCAGCTTCCTTTGGATCCAATTGTAAAACCATGTTCTTAATATTCTCAAAATATTTATGACAATAAAACGGGGCCTGTAACCATGTTCCCCAACGCGTAAGAATAGGTTCTGGTGGCTCAGGCATACGGGGACACAGTCAGTGAAATTTGCGAATACGTTTTGGGGATTTGACAAACACTGCTTTTGTATGCGCTATTAAAGCGTCTACCTCGGAATAACATTTTCTAATACTATCTGCCACATGACCGAAAGCATGAATTTTACACGTAATATGTAACAAGTTAGCACAATGTTTTTTAAGAGACCGGCCTACAGAAAGCATGTTTGGGTACATCATTCATAAACATCAACAGTTGGTTTGTTGAAAGTTCAAACTTTTCCAATGTATTTAACACTAACTTTGAAATTACCTCGGCAGTACATTGTTGTACTCGTCTGGAAGCTAATAGAATTGAAGGTGACGATTGATGTGGTTCCATTGTACGTACCATTACATTAACCACAGAATGTTTTTTACGATCCGTAGTTTCGTCCACACATAACCACAGTTTTCTATCTTTCAACTCCGATTTAATTCTTCCTTCAACATGTCCACGAGAAGATGGCACAATTCTTTGTAACGATGCCCGACTTCGTAATTTGCAGTCCGAATATTTATTCCAAAAGAAGACATATGCTCCCTTGTCTAATAAATTAAACGGTAGATTACATGCAATAAAGGTAACACATAAATTAAATTTAAATGTCATAGTGTCGTGTGCAATTTTTTTTTGAAGAATGCTGTTTACTATTTACGTGACGTAGACAATCCCTTTTGGACCAACACATTAAAGAGATATTACAAACTACACATTGAATTTTAACAACGTAACTACGATAATTTAGGCCTTCTGCATGTTCTGCTATAAATTCTGTAACTTTGTCCAACATTGGTCGTTTTCGCGACGTAGGCAACATTTTTAAAACAAACGTAGAACTACGAAATAGTATTTAGTGAGCAACTCTACTGATGAGTTAACGCAGATACGCTCTGCAAAGCGCAAGAAGAATTTACTGCAGAGGCTCTTAAACCTGGTTAAGAGAATTAATCTGTTTAAGTAAAACTAATACCAAGGCAAGATTAATACAACTGGCCCACTGGGACGCAAAATTAACCAATCAAGGTGGTCTTCATTAAACAAAATTTCTCTTCAATTTACTCCAGCATTCCTTATTATTTTCCCTAAGATTAAATTGAATAGCGTCGTCTTTAGCACAAACGGTTAAAATTATTTAACGCCAAATACAATCAAATAAGCTGTAATTTTATTTTATAATATTATAATATAAAGGTACAAGTGTATTAATGTAGTAAATCGTCTTTCTACTATTACGTAGTGATTTGTCACATTTAGGAGCTTAAGCTTCTTCACGCTCAATTAAAATAAAGAACATGTTAATATTCAATTGTCCACAATAGCACCAGTAGTATATGCGTATACATCGTGCTGCTGCATTTATAAAAAAATTGAAGAGTTGGTTTCGAGAACGATATGCAACGGGGTTTAGCAGGGCGCTCCAAAATTGACGGGGTACGTATGCATGCGCCATCGGGTTTATTGTTCCGCCCGTGTGCGAGAGTCCGATGGGGTGCGCACATATTCAATGGTAACTGATTAGTTTCCGCCGGCCTCGTTCCAACTGTTCGAACATTCATTTCGTAATAGTTCAATAATCGGAAGTACCTAGATCGGACATGGGAATTTGAATTCGCATTCAGCGGATGGATGGACTGATCGCTTGGACGGGGTGGCAGGTGATTGGTTAACTTGTGCTTGCATTGCGAAGGTGAAGTTGAAGTGGCAGTAGCATAGTCATTATATAATAATTATAATTTCGACCTTCTCAACATCGCTGATCGTTTGAACTTTTAAAGCATTTTTTGTTTAGAGCGAAACTGCTTACGAGATCTTGCAGTTAGCAATGTTGCTGAGAGACAGATTCGCACCAAAACTGTGGTCCTACAGCATTAGGACTTTTTTACAAATGGAAACCTACCAATTTACAAGTTATAATGGCCTCAGAACTCTTTTTAATTTAGTTCTTATTACTGTGTCAGTTTTCATTATCAAGATTCTTACCAAATTTACACATGTGGCTTAGCTCAGTTCTTAAATTTTGAATTGGGAGCATAAAACATCAATAAATAAATTACTGAAAACTGTACTTTACAATAAAACATTGCTAAAGCACGAAGGAAAAATTTACAAACATAAATAATGCAGACAAGTTAGAAAATTGTATAGATTACAAGGTTAATATTTTGAAACTATTGAGAACTGAATTTGGTCATTGACGGTACGATTTATGGGAATGGTAAAACAAGGAAGTAATAAAACGACGCAGATGTAATTTTATTTAACTGTTGCTGAAGTTATAAGTGGCATTCGCACGTATTCTTCACGACGATGGTGACCCGGTATTCGAACTCCTGGGTAATAATATGATGTTGAATTGGATACCACTAAATGCGATTTCGATCGTCTCGCTGAATAGTAAAATCGTCGCTAGATAGTAAAATCTCCGCAAGAACCATTCAGAGTTTTCAGGGAGAGGTAAGAAGGGACCGTACGAATATATATAGTTCAGCAGAAGTTTAAAATATTTAACAAGTTTAATATATTGACCAAATAGAAGATATGAAAGAGCTATAATTAACGATCATACAACTATAAATGACAACAAATAACCGTACAAAGCTAATCTAACGCGTTTTAGTCGTGGAAAATTCTACTCCTGGATGGCAGGGAATTTTGTAAACGTGAAAGGCGAATTTTATGACGGAAAAAGGAGGCAGAATTTATAACTATTCCAAAATAGGAAATTGATTATTAATATTGAAACAAAGAAGAGAGGAAGAAAGAGGAAAACAACACAATTTAATTTTATTTTTATTAATGCATTGCCCCCCTTCCCCAACCTGATGTCTCCTTGGGGTATGGTGTCCCATGCAGCCTGCAATTTATGCTGAGGAACTTCCAGTGTTTGCGGAAGATTCGCTAAGTTCCTCAGCTTCCTTCCTATAATGTCCCACACGTGTTCGACTGGCGAAAGGTCGGACGATTTGGGTGGCTATTGCAAGATATTGAGACGGGTTTAGAGAAGTTCTCGCCATCAGGGGCGTGACTGGAAAAGTGGGTTATTCGAGCTGCTGAAGATATGGAAAAATACGGGGTTCTACCACCCCATCAACGTAACGCTGGACGTCATGGTGCCTCGGATGAACACCAACTGAGATGTACTCCCATATGCTATAGCATCCCCATACGATAACTCCCACAGCTCGGTGCACACGCCTTGTAATGGAAAATTGAATATCGGGATGTTCCCCACGTCATCTGACTCTCAGGCTGTCCTCATGCATCTCTACACAAAATCGAGATTCATCACTGAACACCACTCTATGCCACTCCACGTTCCAATGCATTCGCAACCTATACCATTCCAAACATTGCTGTCAGTGTTGAGCTGTAAGTGGTAACACAAGATGTGGTCGACAGAATTGCAAGCCAAAAGTACTTCAGCGATAAACGGTTGGAAGGGTCACAGGACAACCTTCATTACCTAACCATAGATCAGCAGTTGATCTGGTATTGGAGGATCGGTCCCTTAGTGCCGTTAGGCGAAGGTGGCAGTCCTACACGTCATTAGTTCCTCCTGTAAATGTTATACCATCTATGTTTACTTAGCGCAAAATTCAAATATTTCTGGCTGTATAAGGGCAGTGTTCATTATGTTCCACTCTATGGTAATTATTGCCAAATTTACCGAACTAAAATCAGGTACTTGATGCTTATCTTACGTGGTCCATGCGGAGACCGTTGTAAATTCAACCCAAAAAACCTTAAACTTAAGCACATTGCCTGTCAAAAACTAACAAATTTAAACAAACCTACCACCTACAATAAAGTTCGATAAAGTAATAGAGAAACAACAATTAAAAAAACAAGTTAAAATAACATAAAATAATAACGAGCACAAAGAACGAAAGTATGACAAATGTATGGAGACACTTTAGAACCGCACTGTATAATATGATGATTTAACACATTATTATATTTATTTTAAATAAATCATGTGTAAGGGTTGGCATAGAATTGTATTTACGGTAAATATTATTTTCTTCATAAAAAATATGGTAAATTTGTTTTCTCCGTGTATATGTATATCAAACCTGCATACTAATCTGTATCCATATTTCTTCATTTCATATGCCTGTTGTAAATTGAGTTTTCAACACACACTTTACAACATACTCAACAATAATACTGCATATCTAGGAGTAAGGTGAGCCAACCGATTTAGATATATAACACCGCTACTGTGCGCCGACAAAACGATCCATCTTTATAAATAACGTTATAGTACAGACATAGAGTGATGGTGCCGCAAACATGCGTTCTTTGGGCCGATCTCTTAAAGAACACAGTGGTAACTTCTTACATGTAACGTGTAAAATCTATATTCTAAATCTTGCGGCACAAACGATTCCTACATGTTTTCCACTAGTAAATGCATTGATTGCTAATACAAAGGCAGAGTTTCTACAGTCCCCAAAACGTACCCGACTATTGCACAAACTGTATCCTGATTTACCTGAACCACCACAGCCGATTGTTACGCGTTGGGGAACATGGTTGCAGGCTGCGTTTTACTACAACAAATATTTTGATCAAATAAAGAAGGTAGTTTTAAAATTCAATCCGACAGAAGCTGCAGCAATCAAGAAAAGCCAGGAAATATTTCAAGATAGTCAGGTTAAAAGAGATTTACAAACTATTTACAACAATTACTTCGGACTAGCGGAGGGAATAGAAAGATTACAAAATATTTCGATGTCGCTAGTGGATTCTGTTCAAATTGTGAATGATGTTCACGCACAGTTATGCACTGTAGAAGGCAAAACAAATTGGTGTGTAATACGAAAATTTGAAAAAGTCGTACTCATTTGACTGAAACAGCTGTGGAAACATATCTAATGATTGAAATATTTAACAGATGTTACCCAGTTTTTGATTTCACGGCAGACTTTTCAAACGGTAAGTGTTTCAGCACGTTTTATAATTTATTTCTTACCTTCTATTTTATGTGTAAAATAGGCTGTTACCGCATACTTGCCCAGGTTACTAATCTGTATATCAGTATAGCAAGAGATCATTCACGCATTTTTCTTAATTTTGTTTACCTTTTCATAAACTCCTTGTGGTTGCATAACTGTAACTGAATGCTTTCGATTTAGCCTCTATTGAAATATGTTGTACCTTATTTATAACCCGTACTTTACGTCGGGCAAAACATCAATTATGTTTTGTAATCTCGCTATAATGATGTACCTAGTTAAAAGCCGGAAAATATTAGGTATTTAGCAAAATAGTTCCATTTCAGGGATTTGCAAAACAATATTAAATAATAACAATATGAGTTTTGCAGGCAACTTTACGATAGTCCTATATTTCGACGGCTTGTTTAATAAACTCCCAGTTTTGCGGTCTTTAATAGGGTTGCCGTAAATATAGCAATTAATTAAATATTGTATTAATATGTTTGCATGTATAATATTATATTTGAATGTGGTTTAGCTGAACATTTACCATCATGGGGCGCATAATTCGGTGTAGTCTAACGACGTGTTAAACAAACCGTTCGTTTTTATTAGCTGCACGTGCCGCAACCGTTGTTAATTTAATGTCGACCGCCTCCGTGCTCCCTTGTTACCACCCCTTCAAAAAACCTCCCCCATACCTGATGCTTCGCACTAAACTAAATACGTGCATCCACATATTCTAGAATATCGTGTTATTTACGGACCCGGCTCGACGTAATTTACATTCATAACAAAATTTCATTATGTCAACAAGTGGATTCGTTCGAAATTGGTAGGAAAATTTAGAAATATATGCATTGTTTCCAGCGCCGTCGAATTTATATTAATTTATGAACGTTTAATACCAGGGGCATGTTTTAATCGTGCATTTGCTTTCGTCCATTCAGCGTGTGCGGCGCTGGTTAGCGACAAATACGCGTAGAATAATTGGTATTAGCGGGTTATTCAATATTTTATGAAATTAGCGGGAGCCGTCGTCGGTTAATTTCTTTATTGATACGTTCACATTGAATTAGAACTAACTGAATGCATTTACATATGTGTTAGATGTAGCACAAAAGGGAATCAACTACAGCATTAATACATATTGCATTATGAACCCTAACAACTAAGTGATGGGACAAATCATAACTTTTAAAAAAATACACTGATTTGACGAAACGATCTAAAAGATAACATTTTTATTTATTTTAGACATTATATGAGAATGTTTCGAGAACATTCGAGAACACAAAAATTATTTCAAGACAAAAAAAATTGCTTGCAAAGTAATTAAAAATTATACTTTGAACAATCAAAACTGTTAACAAACTTACATATACAGCGTGTCCCAGGATTGATGTTACGAGAGGTGTGAGGAACTAAAAATCTTGGAATCCTAATTTAACCTTTTTGAATTAAGCCCTGTTTAGTTTGAAACTTTTTTTTTTTGCATTAAGGGATCAAAGCCCATCAGCCACATTACCATCGCAATGTATCAAATTATAAAAACTTCAGATATTAAATTTTAATTCGACAATCAACGAGAAACTTAATAAGAACTCTGTAAATTTCAATGTTGTTAGACCTTAGTAGTGGTATTATAGAAGTAGGTTTGAAACTTATTTTTAGTTTACTTTCGATTTTTTGAAATCAAGTATGCCTTAGTAGTTGAGCAAAACCTATTTTCGTTTCAGGTAAAGTTCCTTTTTTGTCCACAGTATGCTAAAATGTTACTAAGAAAAGTTGTTCAGAATGAAAAGTTATGGCGTTGTGCAAATTTCCTGGATGATTGACCTACTTTGATAAAATCCATTATTTGTCAACTTCGTTTCAGATAAAGTACCTTTTCCGTTCACAATACGCCAAAGTTTTACTAAGAAAAGTTGTTCAGGAAGATCTACAAACTTTGATTAAACTGTCATTTTTTAGATTAAACAAAATAAATTGTATTTACTCACAAATTAAATTTACAACACTTCAATTATGTATTCATCATAACTGCTACCAGTTTCTGCGCACCATTCTATGCGATATCTGAATTCTCTGAAACTGTTCCGAATTTCCTCGATTTGTATTTCGTGTGCGGCGTTTCGTACCTTTCTTTTGGTATTTCTCTACTGTTGGGTATGAGTTGAGAGTAAACCAGGTCTTTGAGGCCAACCCATAAAAAAAAATTATCTAAAAAAAGCATATACATATTTGACCTTTTTTGAAATTTGTATAGAGCCATAACTTGTCATTCTGAACAACTTTTCTTAGTAAAATTTTGGCGTATTGTAAGCGAGAAAGCCACTTTACCTAAATTTAAAAAATAATGGATTTTATTAAAGTAGGCCAATAATTCAGAAAATTTGTATAACGGCATAACTTTTCATTGTGAACAACTTTTCTTAGTATCATTTTAGCATATTGCGAACGAAATAGGTACTTTACCCGAAACGAAAATAGTTTTTACTCAACTGTCAAGGCCTATTTGATTTTAAAAAATCGAAAGTAAACTAGAGATAAGACTCAAACCAAGCAGGGCTTAGTTCCAAAATGCCAAATTAAGATTCAAATATTTTTAGTTCCGCACACCTCTTGTAACATCAATCTTGGGACACGCCGTATAACCTCAGCCAGAAAGGAGTACATCTCAATTAGGTTTAATGACAGCCTAAACTTGAGAGGGTACACGTAGAGAAAAGGTTTCTTGCATCAAGAAAATAGATTTTCATGCAAAAATCAGTCTCTGTTCAAGAAAATATTTTTATTTCATGTTTATAAAATTGTATAATATAAGAAAACAATTTTTTTGAATTTTTTTTTGTATTAAATAAATATTTTCTTAAGGTTAGAAAATCAAGAAAAGTAAATCATTTAGTTTTAAGTTAAGAAAATATTCATATTAAAGGTAGGAATGAAAATATGGTCCAAATCTCACAAAATTCTATTGAGAAGTTAGGGGATCGGTTTCGTGTCCAAAAAGTACATCATCAAGCCAGCTACAAGGATATTCAATAAAAGAGAAATTACAATAATGGGAAAAAAAACTAAAGTTAATAATGTAAATTAGGAGCAAATAATGAATGAGCTAGTTTGTTTTTTTATAGGTTACAGTATAATTAAATTATTTCTTTAATAATGTAATTAAATAGGAATTATTTTTATGTAGTTTAATAATTAATGACTTAATATTCACGTTTATTTACCCATTTTTTATTATAATTATTTACTATATATTTAAAAAGGTATAGTTAAATTAGTACACGTGGCAAATACTAATAAAAAGAAAAAAAATTACATTGATCGGTATCTTCCGAAAATGTTTCTGAAACGTTAAAGCTTATATCATTGTATGGATAAGTATGGCATCTGTACTCCGGTTTCTGCCGCCATTATCTAGAACGGCATGACTTTATCTCTTGGAACTAGGTGGTGCCAGGAAATGTTTCGGTGCTGTATTTGATTCAATTAATGGCATAAACTCAGAGATGAACAACAATGTGGGCAGGAGCAAAAAGCGTTAGTGCTTTTCTCTTCTCACATTCTTTTGGTAGGAAGTGATTCCAGCAATACCATGAGCTATTTATATTAGCATTACCTTGGTTATTGTTTCTAGACACATTGTTTCAAGTTATAATATCCCTTTTTTCAAAATCTAGAAAGGTATGAAAAAACAGAAAAAAGGGTATAATAAGTATCTCTTCAAGAGTCAACATGCTTAACAGAAAGAGACTAGATTGGATTAGATCAGTATTGGATGTGGTTCTTGACCTATCTCACTGCGACCTTTTCAAATCGATTGTGGTATCTCTACCACATCAATTATGTTAGCTTTGCCTTGTTCACCAGACCTAACAGCATTGTAGGTTTCGGCTTTTGGATCTTCCACGCCCATTTCTGAGAGCCAGTGCTGTGCAGTGGCATAGCACTAAGTTGGTCATGTTTCTTGAGCCTACAGCGTCCTGTTAGCAGGCCTGCTATTGTTCTGATAGACTTTCTGTTCCTGCTTAGAAGGTCTGCTGTAAATTTAGGCCTATGTCTAATCAGAACTTGATTGGCCTGTCTCTAACTTGGAATATTCTTCCACCAGTCTTGAGATTTCTTATCTTTCCATTGTTTACTAGTTGCTTCAACTACTGTATCTGCTATGCCTACAGAGCGCTTTGGGTTTTTATCAGCAGTTGACGAGTCTACTCGGGCTAATTCGTTTGCTTTGACGTTCCCTCAATGACCTTCGTGTCCCGGTATCCAGGCCAGGGTAACCTTGGTTCGGCTACCCAGCCTATTGAGCGCATTCATGCAGTTCCACACCAGTTTCGACTTCGCCTGTGTGGGCTCCAGTGCTTTTATCACTGCTTGACTGTCTGATCAGATAGCAATAGATCGATAATTAACTTCTTGCTTGTCTAATTCTTCGATATACCTCAGCACTGCTGCCATTTGTCCTTCAAGTACTGTGGCGCTTTGAGTTAGGATTTAGTTATTTTTGGTCTAATCCCGCTAATTCCGTCTCCGACTCCAGTTTCTGTCTCTGAGCTGTTTGTGCACTAGACAGATTCGGCTTCTCTATCTAGTACTACCGCTTTATAGTTCTTATTGAAGCTGTATTTGGTACTGATAGCGTCACACAAAGCCACTAACACAGGACCAAAGTAAACTTCGCATCGGAAGACAGTAACTAAAGCAACTGAACAAAAGCTGCAAAGATTTACGAGATTTTTAAGAACTATACTGCAAGTTTGGTGGTCAATGAAATTACAAATGAAAAAGTTGGAGATCCCTATGCAAATATGGTTGGCTAGCTCACACCCTGAAGAAGAATAAAACCGGAATACCACGATGAGTATTTCAATGGTGGTGCGTCAGTACCTAAGATAAAAGGAAAACCATTTGCGAAAATAAAAACCTAGAAAGTAATACAGGAAAGTGGAAATGCGATAACTTATCAACATCCTAAATTCCAGAAGTAAACTTCAAATTATAGGCGTTCTGAATTTGCAAGCATTACTGGATGGCCGAGAATAAGAAGTAAAACGAAATCGTAAACCTTCAGATGATAATCAATAAATAGATTGTCTAATTTATCTACGAACAACAATTCGAATTTATATCAGCAGCCACCAAGTGATCGTGACGTTTCATTACAAGATTAATACCTCTCATAACTCTAACAATTTCTTTTCATTATTATTTTTTAATATCATCCTCTACTTAATGTTTTCGTAGATAATTTTTCCGCTGAGCGTCAAATATGACATCACACTTACCTACCAGCACCAAACGCTCCCTAAATAAGGTGTATGTAATGTGCAAAGGTCTTACTATTGCGAAACAATTTTACTTTCTCATGAAAATTAAAGCCTATCTTTCAGAAAAGTATCCGCCACTGGTTCTCTTTTCACCGCCTGCTTCCTCCTTCCTCTCTTTGGGACCCCCTCAGGGAAGCTATTGTACGCGTCGAAAAAAATTTAATAACATTTTCCGAGGATTTCCTCTAAAATTGAAGAAGCGCGCGAGAACGAAACTCTTGCCGTTTTTCGTGTTAGCGCCGACTCATTATACAAGGCCCGAGACGTCGACGCTCCGATTTTGTTCTCCGATCATCCTGAAAATCTCATTGTGTTGTGCGCTTGCATTCCGTAAATTGGAATTGTTATCGGGAGATTCCCGCCCCTTCTCTTTGTCGCTCTCCATTGCTTCGTCGTTGCGAAGTTTGAAGGCAAGCGGCACGTACCAATGCCTGTTTTCCGTTCTTGTAAAGGACGAAGGCAGCTGACGGAAAAGTCGAACCAAAAAACTGGAATAATAAGGCAGATACGCGTTTCACATGTTAAACGCACGCATGTAGGACAGGTGGGATAGAATTCGGTCACCAAAGGTAAGGACCTTTTTTGATTTGTTTCAACAGTCAGCACACTGTCTTAGGGAAAATAGTCACAATTTCCCCCAGACTGAGTGACCTTGGAGTAGGGGTACTACAAATTTAATTTAAGTCCAGATAACAACAAACGTGGAGGAATGGTGATGTTATTCCTCTTTAGTTCATCCTCCTATTTTCGTAACTTCCCAAATTTAATGTAAAATTCTTTTACAACAAATAAGAGGGTAAATTCAGAGGTATTTCTAGCAGGATTTCGTAAATTAAATATTTATCATAAAGTTATTAAGTAGAACGTCAGTAAATTTCGTCATAATTATGTTGTTAGTTGTGTTTTAGATCACAGAGTCGTCTATGCTACTTCTAAAAATAACTTCATTCGTCGAAATTCATAACAATATTACGTTTGAAAGAAATTATCAAAATTTTCTATGGATAGAAACAATCGCCAACGCGATTAAAATAAAGGAAAAAAGGCACGCCAATAAGTTCATCAATCACTTCTGCTTAAGCTTTCATCGAGTTAACTAACTATTTTGGCTGCGCTCCCAGATTAATGTGTCCGATATTGAAATCATAGAATAAATTCAAGGTAGAAGAGAACGTTGGAGGTTGGAACGGGCAGGTTTCCTGTGAATGTCATAAGGAATATAGAGTTTGTATAACATCTTCGAAAAATCAAATTTTTCAATTTTTACTTTCGATAATTTCCATTTATCGATATCAAAATTCGTTTAAAATTGCCGAAAGAGTATGTAAGAGTACTGCCGAATCCAACAGTTCATTTAAAAATTTAATCAATTAGAAAAAATTCCAATTTTTGAAGAATTTCCTTGAGATAAAATATTTCAATATATACATATGTAGACTGGTGAAACAGCGGTAACAGTCAGTGTAGTAGATATGTGGTGCGGAGTCGGCGATTATTTATTTCGTAATTGTACGCTTATGTTTGCTTTAAAATGTCGTAGTTAGGTACGTCGCGAAAACGACCAATGGCAGACACAGTTAAAAACTTTATAGTGGATATGCCGGACTTAATTTTTGATGGCGCTAAAATTCAATGTCTAGTTTGTAAAATCCCTTTAATGTGTTGGTCCAGAAGCCATTGTCAATGTCACATCGAAAGCAAACAGCATCCTTCTGCAAAAAGTGACATACGAGACCAAGAAAAATTTACATTTGATTTGTGTGATACTCTTATCTTATGTAATCTATCGTTTCGTTTACTAGACAAAGAAGCATTTGTCTCCTTCTGGAATAAATATGCGGACTGCAAATTACCTAGTCGGACATCGATACGATAAGTAGTGCTACTTGCTCGTGAACATATAGAAAAAAGAGTGAAAACGGAATTGAAGAATAAAAAACTGTGGTTGTGTGTGGACGAAACAACAGATCGTCAAAAACATTCTGTGGTTAATGTAATAGTACGTACAATGGAACTACATCGACCGTCATCCTCCTTCTTACTTGCTTCCAAAAGTTATAAATTGTACTGCCGATGAGATTTTAAAGGTGGTGTTTAACTCATTGAACAAATTTGAAGTTTCAACTAAGCAACTTTTAATGTTTATGAGTGATGGTGCCGCAAACATGTGTTCTTTGCGCCGATCTCTTAAAGAACACAGTGGTAACTTCTTACATGTAACGTGTAAAATCCATACTCTAAATCTTGCGGCACAAACAATTCCTACATGTTTTCCACTAGCAAATGCATTGATTGCTAGTACAAAAGCAGTGTTTCTAAACCTCCCGAAACGTACCCGACTATTTCACAAACTGTGTCCTGATTTACCTGAACCACCACAGCAGATTGTTACACGTTGGGGAACATGGTTGCAGGCTGCGTTTTACTATAACAAATATTTTGATCAAGTAAAGAAGGTAGTTTTAAAATTCAATCCGACAGAAGCTGCAGCAATCAAGAAAAGCCAGGAAATATTTCAAGATAGTCAGGTTAAAAGAGATTTACAAACTATTCACAACAATTACTTCGGACTAGCGGAGGGAATAGAAAAGTTACAAAATGTTTCTATGTCGCTAGTGGAGTCTGTTCAAATTGTGAATGATGTTCACGCACAGTTATGCGCTGTAGAAGGCGAAACAATTGGTGTGTAATACGAAAATTTGAAAGTGTTTTAGAGAAAGACTCCGATGTTCTTATATTAAGACAAATTTGTGAAGGTGCGTGTGAAGATGCATTAAGTTGTTTCAAAGATTATTTTAAATATGCAAATATAACATCGCTAGATGTTGAACGGTCGTTTTCGGCATTAAAAAACATTTATTCCGCACGTCGTACTCACTTGACTGAAACAGCTGTGGAAACATATCTAATGATTCAAATATTTCACAGATGTTATCCAATTTGTGATTTCACGGAAGACTTTTAAAACGGTAAGTGTTTCAGCACGTTTTATAATTTATTTCTTACCTTCTATTGTATGTGTAAACTTTTATACGCTCGCCACGCCTCTGGCTGTTACCGCATATTTGCCCAGGTTATACATATGTATAGAGCTATCCCATACATGACTATAAACACAGGATAAATACAATGCTAACTAACTGCTACACATTTTCGGTTATACATATATACATATACGAGGGGTATCTTTTAATGAAGGTCCGTAATACTGTAAATATCATTAAAATATATTTTTTCCTTATTCTACATATTTTTATCTACCTTTCTACATAATTTCCGTTTTTGTTCAAACGTTTGTCATACCGCTTAACAAGTCTTTTAATTCCGACGCCAAAGAAATCTGCAGCCTGTGAAGAAGCCCAATCCATGACTGCAGTTTTCACATCTTCGAACTGGATCATCCACACCTTGCACCCAGTGGTTTTCACTTGTTTCGGTACTTAAAGGAGTTGCTTGGTGGTCAACGGTTCAACGACGACGAAGATGTGAAAACTGCAGTTATGGATTGGGCTTCTTCACTGGCGGCAGATTTCTTTGACATTGGAATTAAAAAACTTGTTTGGCGGTATGACAAATGATGACAAATGAAGATGGAAATTATGTAGAAAAGTAGATAAACGCATGTAGAATGTGGAAATAAAACGTATTTTAATGATATTTACGGGGGGTTGTATGTACGTATGTGGATGCAGAGTTCAGTAATGCGATAGACATTGAAGAGCGGTCGTTCGATTATTTATCGGATTCTCATTGTGTGTTTTCGAAAACATGGGACGTAAGCCTGGTGCACCTCTTGCATCGCATGAGAAGAAATATATTTGGCGTTTCCCTGGTTTGGAATTTACAGGTTCGCACATTCGTTGCAAATTTTGCGGTATAGGGTTGCTAGGTCGCACGACATTTGAATGTAGAAGTCATATTAAAAGTAAACGTCATGTATTGAATTTAAGAAACAATATTCCGTACTGGCAATTTTTGTATGACTTTATTTTCATGTTGAGCACGTGCAACATCCCACGACACCTAGTAGATAATGAAAACTTTCGTCTTTTTTGGGATAAATATGTTCCATCATGGAAGCTACCAACAAAAAGACAATTGCGGTACAATTTACCACATGTGCAAAGTACAGTAAAAGACTGTATAAAAGACGAGTTTAGAAATCAAAAAATCTGGCTCACTGTGGACGAAACTACTGATGCTCAGAAACACGGCGTGATTCATATTGTGGCGCGTCCTTTAAAACGTAATGGTCCGGCAGCTTCCTTGTTGTTATCCAGTAAAAGGATTGAAAGAACTGATGCCGAAACCGTTGCAAACATAATAACAAATATGTTAATAGAATTTTGTATCATAGGAGCCCAAATCACCGTGTTAGTTTCTGACGGAGCCGCAACAAAAAGATTCGATCTATATCTGGAATTCAAGACTGCACAGAAGAGATACAGGAGTATTTGAGTTTCGCAAATCTTACTTCATTAGATGCTGAACGATCATTTGCAAAGCATACGAGAACGTTTTCAGACCGTCGTCGAAACCTGACCGAATCGACAATGGAAGCATTGCTTAAGTTGCAGTACTACGCGGCGTACCATGGCAGTAGCACATTACCGCAGTGGTCATCGATACGTCAATAAAAGGTAACAATCTATTATTTTTTTATTAATACTGTGTCTACTTTGGCGCGGTACGCCCCGGACGGTTTCACTAGTTTCTCGAACATTATAAATAGTACACGCACGCCGATCAACCGATAATAACCGAACGTCCACTCGATTCCTTGTATGTACATAGTAAACACAGTTCCTTTCACGGCGCCTCTGCGGGTGCAACCGCTTGTCACGCTTTAGTTATAACCATTTTTGTTAGTTTATTATAATCGAAGCGATTTCGAGTTGAACATAGCAGTTTTCAGTTTGTTTTTAGTTAGTTTTAGCATTATTTGACATTATTCGATTGTTTAGCTTGGTTGTAGATAGTTATAAAATTTCTCTAAGATTAGGATTTTATATACGAGTGCAACACATCAAACAAACCAAGTCTGCACATATACAGGTTGTAAAAGCATCCATGTAGTGATTTTTCTAAAGATTATTTAGTAAAATTGTTCGTCAGATTCAGATTATTCTATTTAATGGAGTTTTCTAACCATGAATTTAAAAAAATATATCCGCTAAAAATAGGAAATTAAACATATTAATAAATTTATAGTCTAATGTATAGTTGTTTATAAATAAACGTTTTTGCACATTATTTATTTTTTATTTTTCTTGTATCAACTTGAACTAATACGACATACACATATACCGGCCGGTCGGAAACGACCCGAACGCTATAGTTGAATGCTGCACTGCGAGACTGCGACACCAAGCACTTTTCTTATCAAAATGTGAGAGAGTCATCAAAAAGAAGGGTTATTCAAACTAATGATTCATTGAATTAGAGTTTTTCTTAAATTCTAAAAGGCATTGTTCATTTTTGTACTTATAAAGTTACATATTTATTTCGAATGAATAGAATTGCTTGTTCATTGAAAGTGGGAATCGTAGTTTGTTAGTACCAAGTTTCTTTTTTTGTTCTTTCGAGTACGACGGATTAACTACAAAGCAAATGCCCATTATATAAATATTGTACGTACCCGATCGAATCGACGACTTCCACACGGTATATCCCACATCGCATTAGAACATACATATGTACATCTGTATTCGATCATAAAATTAATTTCTTTATGTTAATGCACGAGCACTTCCATTCTGCATATGTGAACAATCAGTTTGTTCGTTTTTTCGTTCAGAATCTATTTGGCACCGAATCAAAATCCAGTTATTGCAGTCATATTAAAATGTATAATGATGAATGCTCTGTTCAAACTTCCATCGTTACTGCATTCCAATTTAAAGGGATAAGGTCATCAAAAATTTGACCGAAACATCAAAGTTTCCATTCCGACAGAAGCGTCGCATCTTTATGTCTCTAATCTTTGCTTAAACTTCACTATCCAACAGTCTTAAACGGGTATTATTTTAATTGATTCATTTTGCCGCAAAATATATATAATTTTCAGAATCTGCATACGGCGTTGAGCAAACCGTTTCAGTTGCGAATCGAACAAAAACACGCTTACATACACAGGATACGATGATCCGCCTCTGTGGCATACATAATCTCGCTTCAAAACGTACAAACCGGGTACAAATAACACAAATAGCAGCAATTCGTGCTTATCTCGTGCACAATGCGTTACAAATACACGCTGTTGAGTGGAACATATTCGATTTCATTTACAAATGCTTAGTTAACAAACCTCTTGCGTATGTAACATGTGTGTATGTATTGAATGTGATGTGTATATTGTACAATAAATTGAAATAGCAAAACAAAAATTAAAAACGTGTGTATAGATTCGATTAACTATATTATAAATTTTTAAAATGGTGTGTGTTGTATGTATAATTCTTTGAAATGGTAGTATACAGCGTATCCATCCAATGGGCGGGTGAAAAATAATTAAACAATCCTAGCGCCCTCAAGAGTTAAAAAAAAAATAGCCGGTTAAATAACAGGAAAGAAAATGCTCGGTTATTGAAAATAAAAATTCTAAGTATGTAATCTATTATCAAAATGGGTGCCACATAACTTGTTGGATGAATAACATGCACAATGAGTATCAAATTAAGAAAATGCAACGATAGGTAAATGATTAAGGGTGCACACTATTGAAAGTAAAATAGATACTTAAGAGAAAACATTCAATTAGCATTAAAATTGTGTTGTGTTATAGAAGCTTGCCATAAAAACATAAGCAAATACAACAATGGAATTACTATTGCAAAATATTGGAAAATAAATTAAATTTAGAATTGAAATGACTATAGCCACAAGTCCATTTTTAGATAACTTACCTCCGGTTCACAGAAAGTGAATTAAATATCTAATCACGAATTAACACGTTAATCTGAAATTAACTTAATTTTGTGATGTCACTTATCACGATTAAGGAACTTTAATCGTTAACTAAATTAATTCGTCAAATATTACTTCAACAACTATCAATATTAACGTCAAGAAAAGTGGAATACCATGGAAGTAGCTGTTATTTGTATACATTTAATAAGAATTTAGTATTCGGGTAGTTCAAATGCAGAGGTCGTAAGGAATTTTTTCTAACAATGTTCGTTGTATGTGATACAGACCTAAAAATAAGAAACATTGCAGTTAAAGGGTTAGAAAATGTAGTACTATATTTAATGATTCATCCTTGTGTGCTCACCTTGAAAGTGGTCATTATGAAGATGGTTTACTACTAGGCGACAGTGGATATGCTTGTCATCCATTTCTTCTAAATCTGAACAAGAGCAGAAGTATTGACGAAAGGTGCTATGAGATTCTTAAACGACAGGTTAATTAAATTTTTAACTCTACTGTGGGATTCGGGAAAATTCTTTCACACTTTTTCGGCAATTTTAAATGAATTTTGATATCAATAAATGGAAATTAACGAATGTAAAAATTGAAAATGCAAACGAACCTTGATTTTACGAAGATGTCATATAAACTCTATGTTCCTTATGACATTCACGGGAAATCTGCCTATTCTAACCTCGAAGCTTCTCTTCTACCTTGAATTTATTATCTAATTTCAATATCGGACACTTTAATCTGGGAGCGCAACCAAAATACTAGTTAACTCAAAGAAAGCTTAACCAGAATTGATGAATTTACTAGCTCTCCTTTATTTTTAATAGATTTCTGCCTAAATGTAATATTGTGATGAATTTCGATGAATAAAGTTATTTTTAAAAGTAACATGAGAGAATGAATGTAGTGACGCTACTAGATGACTCAAACTAGACGACTCTGTGATAAATAAACCCTCACGGCAACCCTAAAATATGCAATTTTACTGCCATAAATGACGATACCTTAACGAAACATATTTAATATACGAAATAATGTTAGAAATACCTTTGAGTTTACCCTGTTGTTTGCTGTAGGAGAATTTTACATTAATTTTGAAGATTTACGAAATGAGAATAAAAAGAAGAGTAATTTCATCTCCGATTCACCAAGATCCTCATTGGTTTGAGTTAAATTAAATTTATAGTATCCGCACTCTAAGGCCAGTCGACCTGGGGGAAAATTGTGGTTACGAAAAATAGCTTTTATCCGCTAGAGCGAATTTCATTTTTACCGAGTGGCTTACTGAATATCCTATACGTTTCAGATTGACGGTTGGGCTTTCCGATGTAAATATTTAACATAACAATATATATACAGTTTGTTCATTTGAAAACTTTCCAGGCGGCCTACATCCGAAACTAATAAAATTATTAAAAAATGCAGACAGGTCAATTTTTGTTTCGAGGGGGAACCATTTTGATTAATATATCATGATACTAAACTGTGACTTACGTTTTCATCAGCAGCCGTTCGCCTTGCACAATTTCCCTTTTTGCCATACAAAAGAATTAGTTCTGTTCAAGAATGTAAACCACATTGTCAAAAAGAATAAATATCGCAATGGGTGTTTTTCTGTTATTTTGTGATTGTCAACTAATTGATAATAAACATTAAAATAAATGAAAATAACGATGTGTCTGCTCGATATTTCTTAAGCGCTTCTCCATAAATGCTTTTCCTACCTAGTATGTATGACAAGAGACAAGTTTTTCGTTTCAATACATTTAGTATTGGAAGGAAATACTATAACTTCTGTTTCTCTAAGGATATTTATTAACAATAAAATGTAAAAATTGTAGGCGTACAATTTCAAATTTTGTTCAGAGCGTCCACCGTTGTGCTACATGCAAACTATGTATAATGCAATTTCAACATTTATTAACATTTCGAGGGTGTTATATTGAATATAATGCTACGATCCAGGAGTTATACGTTACTTTCAATTACTAATGTCTTTATTCAAAAAAGCTACAAGAAAAAAATCCGATGTGTTTGCGCTTCTTCGCAGACACGCTAGGGAGCCTTATCGTTCTAGCAATCCATTGAAAAACATTTCATCCAAGTAGAGATCTATTACATGATAGTAATAACCTGGAACTCTTTCCTGCATAAATCACAAGTTACGCAAAATTTCCAGTGGTACACTATTCAACAAGTCATCAAATAGGTACAGAGAATAAATAATAGAAATAAACACCAAAATTTCAATTGGAGTTTAGCGTAGAATTTGAGTAAATTTGCTTAAGATATAGCGCATTAAATCTTTTCTTCCGTAAAAATCATAAATGTGTATTGAATATCTCACTGAAAGTTAAAAAAAAAGTAACACACTTTAGGTATATCGAAATGTTTAAAAAAATCTTTTTATTAGAATTTCATGATCTAAAACATAATGATTATTGATTACACATATAGTTCATATAAAAAAGTCGCTGCACTGCTAATTTTTACAAAAAATACCTACCCGAATAAACAAACAAAAATGTCAGCATTTCGCAAACATCTCAAATTATCTCCAAAACTAAATAGAGGGACTGCCGAAGAAAGACAACATGAATTGAAGGCAAATTATACATGAATATAATTCCTATCTGAAAATTTTTCCTCTGAACAGTCCAGGGAATATCTCTAAATTTCTGAGCCTTCAATACAACAATAGAAAACAACTTAAAAATGTGTACATTTACTCTCCTGTAATAAAAGAGAAACCTGTAGAATTTCGACTGCATTAAATATAATACGAAAGAATGCCATAAAATATTCACCCAGGTTTACGATCTATAAATTTGCCGACTACGTTTTATCAAATCGTTCTACGCTCCATAGAGAAAAATTGAATTAGGGGATACGTATAAACGTTACAATTAATGACGTTATTAAAAATAAGAAGCATGTTATTGATCAAAGTTTTTATTACGTATTAAATTACGAGGCGTTTTAAAAATGAAACACTTTGTTTCGATCACGGCTCTTCGGTATTTAGCCGTTTAAAGTTAAAAGGTTACATTGTTAGATAATTGTTCATAATTTCGTATTGTTGCTGTGATGCTGGTTCTAAATTAATCAAAATAGCTGTGTTGATGACGGTTTCGTATTATGAGGCAAAAACTGAATAATATAAGCAAATACTCAAATTAAAACTGATTTCAGTTTTAATTTGAGTATTTTGGCAACAGATCTCATATGTGTAGGAGTATATAAACATTAACACCTAAAACCGTTTGAAGGGTAGCCTAGACTGTACCGAAATATGAGAAAGGCGTTGTTATACAGAGACTCCATTTCAATTTAGTTCCCAATATCAAAAAACCTGAAAATTTTTCTTTCAACCGCTAGCAGCTTTTAATTGTTATTAATCGTTTTTTACGAAGGGGTATCAGATATAAATGGGACTCGTTTTTTTTTTAAATTCTAACTTTATTTAACTAAGCTTACAAATATATAGGTATTATTTTTCTACATACTCTCCCGCCCTAGAAATACATTTTTCCCATCGGATTGGGAGCTTTCTTATTCTATCATCGTAAAAACTCTTCGGACGTTCGTGTAACCATTGGAGTACAAAAATTTCCACCGCTTCGTTGTCGTCGAAACGCCGGCCTCCAAGCGCTTCTTTGAGGGGTCCAAAAAGATGGAAGTCGCAAGGTGACAAGTCTAGACTATAGGGTGGATGTTCCACCGTTTCCCATCCTAATGCATCCACTTTTTGCATCGTGGCGTTAGCCACACAAGGCCTTGTCATGCAGAAGCATGACACTTCTGGCCGATTGCTTGTTCCTTTTCCTTCGAAATAACAATTTCGCGGCATCCAGTACTTTACAATAATATTGCGCATTAATTGTGCGTCGATCGTGGAGAAAATCAACGTGAAAAGCACCTTGCCGATCAAAACAAAACTGTTGCTATTACCTTTCGGGCTGATAATCGCGTATTTGCCTTCACCGGTGCTCTCTTGCCGCTCTTTCTCCACTCCATACTCGCTTGTTTCGTCTCCGGCATGTAGTGGTGCACTCAAGTTTCATCACAGGTGACGATGCGTTTCAAAAAGGCCTCGCCCATTTGCTGGTATCGATTGAAGAGTCACTGCGAAACCTCCAATCGATGTCGCTTGTGATCCTCCGATAACAGACGTGGAACCCATCTAGCAGCCACTTTGCGAAATCCCAAGACATCTGTCACGATCCGTTGGATACTCCCGTAACTGATGTTTACTTCCGCAACGATTTCGAAGAGAGTTATGCGCCGATTTCCCTCTATGAGATTTCGGATCTCCTCGATGTTGACCTCGGTCACACTTGTCCTTGGGCGGCGATCATGGCTCTCGTTCTCGACCTTTTCACGCTCACCGGAAAATTTTTTGTGCCATGCAAACACATGGGTTCTTGACAGAGTGTTGTCCCCGAATTGTGTCTGTAATCGCCGCAAAATTTCAGTTGGGTTCACCCCCTCCTTGGCCAAAAACTTAATGATAATCCGCTGTTCCACGGAGACATGCACTTCTTTCTCGCTTATGGTTTCTTTTGATGCTAAAGGGAGCCGAGAGAGTTGTGATCGGCTCTCCCCTCTCTTTAACGGTACAGGCTACCTGCCCATCAACCCCTTTCAGGTCTAGAAGCCCTCCGGAATTAAAAAAAAAATCAGTACCGTTTATATTTGATACACCCTCGTATGTTTTAGAAGTATCCCTCATATATATATATCGTATTCAGACATATACAGCCTGCTCCACCGAACCGTTTTAAAAATTGATTGATGGACCACAATACCTAATTAGTTCTGATATTTTAAGTATGGATACAACTGTCTATTATCCCATACAATAACATAGTTTCATTAATTCTGCACTTCCGGTTCGCCGTTGGTGGGCCTCTACGTGGACGTGCAATGAACATTTAAAAGAAATATGTATTAATTGTACTCGAAATTAGTTTAATCACATTTCTCCATTTTATATTCGCTAATAAAGCCCATTTTGAAGATATTTCGACTTATTTAGCATACTAGCAAAACGTTTGAAAGATACTTCGCAAAAGCATTCTGGTATTGGGTGACAAATGCCTATGCGCGTCACCGTGTAACAAAACGGCACGCGTCTAACGCAGGGTTAAACTTTCAAATGGAAAAAGTGTAAAAACTTTTTTTAACACTACCTATTTTTCTCATTCTTATCAAGATTCTTACAAAAAAAAAATATTATATTCATTAAACATCTAAAATGAATACTTTTCAAGATATTTAGGAAAATGTGTATTGTAATACAATGTTCTTCCAAAAAAAAAGTACCCAGGAATGAGAATGTAGCTTACGTAGTTTTTTAAAATGTCTTACAACATTGAAGATATCCCAGTTAGTTTATGACCATTATGGAATAATACGGCGTTGATGAAAAATATTAGAACTACGTGACATAAGTTTTCAATTATTAACGATGGCGACGCGTTTTAATTGTCAGAACGAAGATTATTTAAATTTGTTTATTATTTATGTAGAATGCAATATAGTGATATTGAGAACATGCGATACCTTTGTCGCTCGGTGTCCATAGAAACAGACGCAGGCTCCAAACACTGTGATACAAATAATATAGAATTTGAAAGACGGGATCAATTGAGGCAAAAATTTTTCGCGAATTTATTTTGGTATGGTCTCAAGAGTACGATTAGACAACATTATCAGGATGAATAAAGTCAAATTTACAAGAAATGGTCTGCTTAACCGGCACAATTCTCATTACTGGAGCAATTGGAATCCCCGCGTATTTATTAGAATTGGCAATGCGGAATTGTTTCCTAATGATTATGACTAACTTGGATATCTCCATAGTTAGATGACATTTTAAAAAACTACACTCATTGGGGAGTACTCTTCTTTTTTGAAGAAAGTTTTCCTAAATATCTTAAAAAGTATCCATTTTAGGTGCGTAATGAATACGACATTTTTTGTTTTTTTTTGTAAGAAGTTGTATTAAAAAAATAAGACGCCTTTTCCATTTGAAAGTTTAATCGTAGTTGTCGGACACGCTGTATAATGTTTTACGGTCAACAGTTCTACGAAGTTTCAATCTTTCAGTTATCGTTCATCTGTCGAAAATATTAAAAAAACCGAAATATTTCAAATATGGTTAGGAATAGCAACATAGTTGTTCTATCAAACAAACTTTCAAATTGAACTAGGAATTCAAAAATGTAACAATATATAGGCTGTTTTATTTAAAATAAGGAAGTTGACAGTTATTTCCGGTATAATCGGAAGCCTTAGACAATTGAAAATATTTTAGTTCAATAATACACGTAGGCTTTAATATACTACCAAGTTTTCAGAATTTTCCAATGCATACTCTTTCATATATCAATCGATGCAGCTTCTCGTGAGACATTCTGCAATTAATTTAAATTTAGGCGATTGAGAACAAAATTGTAAATATCTGGAAATCTGTTAGAAATAGACATATGAAACCAATACTATATTAGTTTATTTCTAGATGGTGAAACAGAAAATGTAATATACAGGACGTTTAAAATAGTGGGTGCCTGGTCCGCTGCTTCCCAATCATCCTGTATAGACAGAAATTTTAACTTCCTACTATTTAAGCAATGGGCGCAATCTTAGAATTCCAGAAGATTGGGACAGCCGATATGTAGACGGTAACGTACGATATACGTGGATTTCGCTTCTATGTGAAGATGATTTTTGAATAGCCCCTCAGTCATAATTGACAAATTTTTTACGAGAAGAACAGATACATATTAGTATACTTAACAAAAAGCAAGGAAACTAATTTCGTCAGACACCAAGCGTGGACACGATGTGATATTAAAATCGGAGACTGAAGAAGTGAATCCGATAACGTATTTGGTAAATATTTCATACCAACAAGAGCACCACCTCTTCCCGTAAAGAGTACCATCATCCTGCTACTACTACTACTACTGACAGAACTTTCAGCGCCGGTAATCCATTTCCTTTGATGACATATTCCGGGGGCTTAGTTTATATTGCTGGTTTCTCCTTATTACACTATCTTCGCGTGTGTATGTATATATTTGGGGGGAGACGAACCACCCCATTATACAGTCGCGAACTAACCATGGCCACCCCACCCCGGCAAACTTCTGTTATTAAGCAATGCATATGAATGTGTATGTCGTTCTTCACGGGCACCCTAACGAAATCCAACTCCGCTTCCTCCTTTGCCTCCGCTTCGTTCTCCATCTACCGTACTCGTTAATAAACATATTCCCCCGTATCTAATGTTTGCGTCTGTGTTTGAATTTGGAATTATAATCGAGAAGGCTTATGATAATCACAGGATTAAATTTTGATAAACGTCGCATAGTCATCTCCTCGCCAAGTTTCGACATGACGCCGAAACCACATTAAAAATATTAATCTGCTCGGCAATATTTGGTGTTCGTAGTTAACATTCAAATCCAATACTAAACGTCAATTTTGGGCTTACAAACGTCGCGTAGATTTTGTTTGATGATAAATTTGAGAAAATGGGCGCAAAAAGGTGTCCATTTATATACACATGCATAGATTTGTTGTTTCCTGGGTCATTAGTATTTTCCAAATGCTTGTAGAATACTGAAGCATTTCCCATTACCATAAGACTTCACGAGTCTTGGACGCACGTTTCGATAGTTAAGCTATCATTTTCAGCAATAAAACTGAGCTAACGAACTACTAGGCTGGTATTTAAGGGTCTTAAATCTGAATTTATTGAAATGTATTTGCTTTTGAAAATTTGCGTGCTCTTAAAACAATTGAAATTTAGTGTTGTAGTGACAAGAACTTATGTACAATGTTATTAGAATTCAAAAGAATCCCAATTCCAAGCTTTCAGACTACATTCCCATCAAAGACTGCAATCATCTGGAAGCCCCTGGTGTCTACCTGATTCCATGTTTGTGCGGTAGTGTGTACATCAGTGAAACAAAGCGATCAGCATCTTATCTCGCAATCCTCTACTACAGTCTAAAAATCCGTGAATCAATAGAGATTTTCAAACGTCCCAATAATTTAAATCCCGAGGATGGCGAAGATAGAAATCCCAACTGATTGAACCTCCTAGCAGCCGCCAGGCTTCATGGACGCATAACATTTCCGCTTCATCGACGCGCTCCATTGACCAAAACAAGCCCTATATAAACCCTCCGGAATGAATAAATCCCCAGCCAGTGTGCAGTTACAGCCCTGAAGATGTCCCATAAGAGTGTGGACGAAACGGCTAAAGCTACGACAACGAAGCGGTTCCAACCCGGAAACCAAGAGTATATTAATGTTATTAGAATTTCATTGAATTCTACTACAATTTTTATTTTCATTAGTCCCGTGTAAACGCATAGGAAATTAGATGGGGGACACACTGTATACGTAGTAGACGGCGGACACACGCCACAATGCCAGGTTCGGACTCATCCAATGAGTAATGTAAAAAGAGATAAAAATTATACCTATAAAGCTATGATATTATTAAATAATTTTAACGGTTGTTTATTAAATAAAAATAACTTTATTAAACATAATTTAACTCAGACATGTCTAGTAAGTATTTATAAAGACAATGTTCGTGAATATTCAGTAATAACAAGTATTTGTTCTGTATTTTTTCCACTCAAACAACAACGATTTGGCCTGTACATATGCTTATACAACGAAAATGTTCTTTCAACATCTACAGATGTTAACGGTGCAAAATGAAGAAACCCTGTATTAACGGTTATGCTACTTGGATCAGCGTTAATATTACACATTGTACGAAAACCCGGGTTTTTGTTCAAGACGTCTTCCAATTTACGTTGTATTGTTATACTTACAGTATCTTGAAAATTGCTAAAGCCTTGTCTAATATTAGTTACTATATTTATGCTATCAGAAAGTGATAGATTTGAAGATTCTAACTTTGTAATAGCGTGGACAATACTTTCAAATTTATGACGAATTGAAGATAAATCATTTCTAACATTGGCCGAATTGAATGCTCTTTTACTTTTTCTAATGGCTTGTGATTCACGTGAATTCAATTCCATTAACAGACTTCTAACGGCTTCAATGTTTTCTTGATAGTAAACAACAGCCCTGAGCCATGTACCCCACCGTGTACGTACGGGCTGCGGAGGTAATGGCACAGCAGGAAGACGTTCTCAAAATTGTCTTCGACGTGAACTTGACTTATTAAAAAATTTTTTGGTAGTCCAAATCAAACTATCAACATCAGAATATTGTTTTCGAACTTCTTCGGCAACACGATGCAAAGTATGGGCTAAACAAGTTACGTATATCATGTTCTTGTAGGTACGTTTTTTAATGCACTTGTTACAACGTTCGCTACACTACGTGCTGTTGTTCGTTCTACACGTTTACTTGCTATTAAAAATGGACGCCCACAAAAAGTTGTATTTAAAATATGTGCAAGAACATTTACTACTTAATTTCCACGAAAATCTGTTGTTTCATCAACTGTTACCTATAGGTTCTGATTGTGTAAATCGTGCTTAATATTTTGCATAACATTGTTATATACTTGTGAAAGATACTTTTTCCTCACATAACTCTCATGTGGTAAGTTCCTCTGGGGCATGTACTGCATGCGCAAAACATAAAGCATAAATCATGTATAAATTCTGCATTAGACGTAGGATATTCTAAAGCTTTACTTCTTTGATGTGTTTGGGAATTAATATGTTTTCGACATTCATTCACACTCCTGAACATAAAATGACGGCAGCAAACAGTACAATATTCCGCAGAACCGTCACATTTTAGTTCATCAAAGTTCTGAGTAATTTTCCGAAGATGTTGTGCAAATGGCGCGGCCATTATTAAGAAACCGTATTGTGTATATTACAGCGTTATCACTATTACATAAATACTTGTATTCAACTAATCGTAATTCGTACATATCAAATACCATTAGATCTTCGCATCGCATTATACGACTAATCGGGTATTCGGGTGGGGTATCAATAGTTACCGCATTTCGGGAATCGGGAAGCGTTTAAGGTGTGTTCACATAGGGTAGCGCGAAATTAAGGTAGGAATTACGAAAGTTCGGACCATGTAATTAAATACGACCGTTCACATAGCGGTGTACCGCAAAATTAAAAATTGGTGTACCGCAAAACTATACACACGCCAAATTATTTCACTACCACGGCATTATATTAATGCAACCGGCCAATCACAGTGCAGATAGCAGTAAGTGATTGCTAATTCATGTCAGTTTATCAAGTTCGTGTCATTGTTGCTTTTGAGGTTATGTTATATTTAATTGTAAAACGAAATGCAGCGAAAAATACGTCTGGATTTAATATAGTAGGACATAGTCATTTGATAAACAACATTGTGTATAATAGCGGAATTAAAATAAATAATATGTATTGAATTGTGTGGTTATGTGATTTTTGTAGTTTTAATTATTTGAATTTGGAGGTTCACTTAAATCTGTTATTTTTCCGTATACAATAGCTGCGTTCCGATATTTGATCGGAGCAGATCAAGAGTAAAGAGCACGTGGAATGGATTAGGAGTAGAGCAGGAGTTGATCACTCAAGCCATACACCTAAACGAACACCAAATACTCCTTTTAGCAATGTTGTATCATACTCGAACTTGGATAGAGTAACTCTACGATATTTCCAAACGCCTTCGTGTAACTGAAGTTTCTCTGAACGAATATCCGAACTCACCTAATATGTAAATTATTTTTATGGCAGATATTTCGGAAACCATGTGATCTGCTATGGGTTGTACTACAGTCTGTCTAGTTACCAACTCCAGATAAATGTACATTCAAAAAATGCTGATGGTCTCTACTCTAGCATCAATAGCAGCTTCCCAATTGTGTGGGTGTGGTAATAGCTAGTAAATTCATATAAAACCTTATCGCTCCTTATATTACAATTATAAGAATCTCAACACTAAAATATGTTTACATAATTATATACTAATACAGAAATAAATCTCATGATCGGTATTTACTTTTTAGGTGCTAATAGTGATAATCCCAAAATGCCTTTCTTGCGATGTATGATGCATAGAGCGTGTACTCATTCTTCTGTCTAATATGATTGTCATTGGAATTTTTGTGTATGTATTGATTTCGTTGATTCCCAGATTAATTGTTCTCAGATGGTATGTAATTATGTAAACCGTTCCAGGAAAAACATTTATTGTGTTAAAAAAAATTCTCCATCGTGCGCACAATATCCCAAATGTATTTTCAATACATATTCTTGCACGACTTAGACGATAATTAAATATTATCTTATCGGCCTCCAAATACCTACCACTATAAGGCCTTAATAAATTTTTCCGTAAGGGAAATGCTTCATCTCCCACCAAGAAATATGGAACAGGTGTATTTGTGCCGGGTAATGGTGAATCAGGTGGAAAACCTATTTTTCCATTTTCGATGTGTTTTCCAAATGTCGATTCTTTTAATATTCCACCATCACTCGAAGGTTCATAACCCCCTATATCTACATATACAAATTTATAATTGGTATCGCACACGGCGAATAGAACAATACTAAAAGTTTTCTTATAATTATAATACAAGGAACCGGAATTGTTTGGTTGTTTTATTCGAATGTGCTTACCATCTATCGCCCCTACACAATTAGGAAACTGCCATTTATTTAAAGAACCATCAGCATTTTTTTTCCATGTATGTATGCTTGGTGTTGGTAAATAAACAGGCTATAATGTAGTCCACAACGCTTCGCATGTTTGTTTAAATATTTGACACGCGGTTGATTTGCCTATTCTATAAGAGAAGGCAACAGTCTGAAGGGAATCTCCAGATGCTAGTAATCTAAACACAAATATACCTCAATGAAATTAATAATCTGCATTTAGGCATTTATGGCGTATTTAAATTCTTTTTTAGTACGGGTCCCACCATTTTAAATAATTTTTCAAATAAATTAACATTCAGGTTTGTATATAAAAAAAAGGAATCAGGATCATGATTTAACATTTGCTGAATTAAATTTAAGTAGTCTCCTTGTTCTTTTTGACTGTTGATAGGACGTACCCGCCAACGTCTTCTCTTTTTACAATTATTTTTAATTATTATTAACTGTTATTAACAGATAAATTAATCTTATATTACAAAACCGAAATGTCAGTTGTCAATTATTACGAAATTATTCTAAAAATTAAGGTACAATATTGGAAATAATTTCACGCTAATTCCTAAGATAATTTCACGCTGTCCTATGTGAACGCTACTTTAGGGTGGTCCAGACCTGGCATTACGCTGTGAGTCCGCCGTTTAAATTACGTAGCTAGACATAATCAAAAAAAAATATTTAATATTAGACGTTATTATATTACGCCGAGCTTGCGCAACATAAAAACTGCCTTAGTACGTAATACGATGTCATTTATCATCTGCTATGCATGGAGACGAAATTAGCGGCTTACCTTTAATTGGGTTTTGAGCGTCGCTCTTAATTGTCTGTCCCGTATTATTGATCATCGCAGTATTTCATTTTCCCTTTACTTTTCTTCGTACAACTTTTCCTTTTATTGAAAAAATTATAGTCGTATATCTAAGGATCTTACAAGGGGTGTGGAAATATATATTAAAGCTTTCTGTATAGATGTGGCAGCATCTCTTTGTTAGGAGAGATGTTGCTTTTTCTTGTTGTTACAAAAGAATATGTGTTTTGGAAAAGGAATGAAAAACAAACCAACACGAAAAGGTCAAAAAACATTAAGGTCCGCAATATTATTCATGACCTTTTAATATAATTTTATACGTGCAGGTTTGCTTTTATTTCACATTATAATTCAATTTGAATTTTCAATATATTCGCCATCGTGTTTTTCAACAATTCCTGAACTTTCTTCTAAGTTGTAAACAACATTTACCAGGTGATCTTGTTGTGAAATTGAATTTTTAAATTCATGGACAAATGCAAAACTATTACGTTCCTTAAATCCCAAAGTTTTCAAAATCAATAATCTGACAGCACGATATAAGGAGAACGCGCTGTCTAGGTATTGATAAAAGATTTGCTGATTGTAAAATCGTCAAATGTATTTTATTATGAATGTGATAACCTGTAATCTTCATAAATAAAATTCTACAGCATACCAAAATAATATTGACCCATGACATTAACTCTTGTTAATTCTTATCAATACAGCATGAGGTTTTGGAAAATTCCCAGACGGTAAAATTTCTCGATAAACAGTTCATCGAATGGAAAATTCCCCGAGAAAAACAAATTTCTTTTCACACTTTATCTCGGCTTAAGAGGAGCAGTATAATTCATTTTAATAACCTAATTCACTGAAGGGATTAGACGTAATGGTCCTCTGTTCACTAAAAACGAATGCCTATTTCATCAAAAAGTTTATTTCGAAAAAGTTTGTGCTATAGTTAACATCGTGAAATGGCCGTTGAAACCGTTCTTGGATAAAAACGGAAGAAAAAGTTGGTGCTTGATGGTTATTTATACCAAAAAGAAAGAGGGCGCAATTTTTTTTTTAATGTGACTATTACTATAAAATAAAGTAGAACACTCGAGTTACAACCTTTGGAGAAACTGTTCTTAAGAAAGTCGAGAGCATAAGCTAACTGCAGATGCCAGAGAAATGGAAAGAACAAATCTTTATACTGAGGTACGTAAAAACGTGATAACTACCCAAAACGGATCACATCACGTCATCTCTACTTCATCCCTTAGACTTAGCCAGGCTACTGCTGCTTCCAGTATGAAGAGAACTATAAGAAATATTCTCACAAAGGAAGAAGCTGCTCCAGCTTTGCCTTCCCATCGAAAGGACATCGTTTTTCCATAAGAAAATACATTAACAACAAATGGAGAATCCTTTTTGCTGTACAATTCTCAACCAAATGACGACAGAATGATGATTTTTAGTACCAAAAGAAATATTTCACTCGTAGCTCAAAGCACTCATTGGTACACGGACGGAACGTTTCAAACAATGCCACACCTGTTTCGTCAACTGTTCACGGTACATAGGTTGAAGAAAAATATTTCAATTCCACTAGTGTATATGCTATTAAAAGGCAAGACAAAAAAATACCTACATTTGTTTGCTGCAAAAGTTAAAAGAATTTATGCCTGGAGTGTCACCAACTACAGTCCTCACAGATGGTAAAGAAGTACTTTTGTTGAAGAATTCCCAGCTTCAAGGCATCGTGGATACTTCTTTCCTTTTTCGGAATGCATCGTTAGAAAAATTCAATCACAAGATCTAAGAAACCAGCACGAAGTCTATGCAGAATCTGCATTGAAGTTGAAGTTACTGCCAAGGTTAGTATTTGTGCTCGCAACAAAATGTAGTCGATGTGTTTGAAACCCTTTGTGAGGAGAATATCTGGAGATGCTAAACAATTGTGGACTACTTCGGGGACGTCTCGACTGGACGTCTGCAAGGACACCAACATCGCTGCTCACCACGATTTCTCCATTATATGATATGTGGAATTGTTACGAAAGTGTGATAGAAAGACTACCAAAAACGAAGAACTCTATGGAAGGATGGCATCGAGCGTTTGAGACGCAAGTTTTTGTAGATCATCCCAATATCTGACAGTTCGTAAAAACTGCACAAAGAGAAGCATTACTTAGGAGGCGCTGAAGCCCCCCTGCTCGCAAAAAAGTGATTGTGCTGAACGAATGGCAGCCCTTGTAAAGGATTATTAGGAGAGAAACGTTTCCAATCATTTGTGTGGTATGGCCCACAACCTAATTTGCTTAAATATATTGAAAAAAATCAATGACAAAAACAAAAAAAAAACAAATTAAAAAGACTTGTAACCACGTCAGCATTGTTCTGATCGACCTAAGCCGAGACAAACTAAGTATGAAGGTACGTTTCTTACTGTCGGGAATAACGTCAGGAAGTCGTGGCCACGTGAAAAAAACTGTTTTACCTTCTTTGGACCACGTTCATCAGTTCACTGTTTTGATTGTGCTTTTGTCTCTGGGGTATAGTGCTGTATCCATATATGTTTCACCAACGGTGACATGTCCAAAAGAGAGAATTCTCTCGGATTACGTTTAAGCTTAACCGGGCAGTCATTTGAAATTGTAACAAGAGCTTGCGTTTGGTCCCACAAGTAAGCAAACGCGGCGGCCAGCTTTTTCGCATTTAAATATTCATGTAAAATATTGTGCACCCGTCCGATTGAGATGTTAGGGCATTAATTATCTCGCGTACTTTCGCTCGTCGATCACTTCTTATAATGGCACGGACTTTCTCAATCATTTCTGGAGTAGTTACTGGCTGTTCAGCTTTATTCGTGGTCATACAACCACTTTTGAAGAAAATAAACCACTTACAAATCATTTCATACGAAGGAGCAGATTTACCATAATATTTATGACTCCTTATTCATGTTTTTTCCACGTAAAAACTAACGTTTAATCAACACACGAAATTCTCTTTTTCTCCATTTTTACTAACAAACACTAACAAAATAAGCGGTTTACTTGAAATGACTGTAAAACTAATTAACGGATTTGCGCGAAATTTTGATAGTAGGCTTCTAAAAGATAGCTGAAGTCGGCGAAAGTGATGCCTACTTTAGAAAAGTCACTCTCCTGTCAAATATTAAGCGTAAAATATGTCGCTAATGAATGGTAATTTTATCAAGAATTGTTATTGTTATTCCTCTATAGATTTTATTTTTGTTTCCTCTCCGCGCAATCTATTGTTACAATAATAAATGCAACAAGTATTAATATTCACTCAATATAAAAGTTAAATTTAATTAACTCTGGTTATATTGCCTAATACTTTTCCCTAGAAACTTTATTTAAATTTTAAATTTGATAACATCATTATGTAAATCCTTGATATAGCCCCAAATGGAAATATGCACAGCAGAAAATAACAAGTAATTAAATATTTTATAGCCTCAAGTCATAAACCATCATCAAGATACCAAAAAACCTGCGTTTTATATACTATATATACCTTAATATACAGCAAACTGTGCTGCGATCCTTTTAAATATTCAAAAAATTTCCAATGGTAAATAAAGAAACTGAGTGAGAAGAGAAGAATTTATGCACTTAAAGTTTTATAGCCCTATACATCGAAAACGTAAAAGCTTTATTACTAAAGTTAAATTGAATATACATACACATATACACACAAGAGCATATATATCGTGACCAAGAAAGGTAAGCCACCGTTTGTTGTCTTTCCTTGTGGCACAATCGCCACAATAAACCGCTGCCTGTAGCGGAATTTTAACGTTCTTCCTACCTTCATATGTTATTTAAAATTCTCCCTTTTTCTTTAATAATAAAACTTCAGTAATTTAAATACACAATTTTAAGTTCGCCTCGGCGAAACTTTTACACAGTTTTACACCCAAGACGAAAGGTTTCTAGTTACTACACGGATATACAAAACACAAACACACACACATAACGGAAAAGAACAAAAAATACTCAATCTCCTTAACCTTTCGTTCCGTCTTCTTCTGTTGCTCCCAAGTTACCCAACTTTTTATTATTAATTTCGAAAAGCGAGACGATTTTCAGAAAAAGAAGAGCCTCTTCAACTCGCTACTATAATGGATTCGGCAGGCTATGCCGCCGCAGCCGCCATAAAACGTGCACCTTCTTTTGTCGGAACAGAATACCCGGCAGAGTATTGTTACTTTGCCTGGTTCATGAATGGACAAATTCTTCGCTAAGACACGTCATTGTAGTAGAATCTATTCTCGTAATACACGGTCTTCAAGGTATAGTAACTGTAAGTGTTTCAATAGCTCATATGTATGGCGCAATAATATGGAAGAAAAAGTATAGAAAGTATAAGATCCTTTTTATGGACGCTAGAGCGCTGCGATTTTATGAGAGAATTAATGCTGAAATTTAATACCGTAACCCAAATTCTACTATGCGGCTTTGTTAAGTGATATTAATACATATTTTTGTTTACTTTTATACAAGAACACTCATAGTACTGACATGAACATGAGCATATATAACAACATAAAATTTGTGTATACAAATGATTTGTTGAATAACTTAGTCTTAAATATTAAATTCCATTGTAATTTTTTGAATTTACTTTTTCTTTAATTGCCACTCGAAGATGTGCCTGTACAAGAAAACGTTTAGCAAACTAATTTATTATATACATAGCTCTATAATGTGACAACAATTCAAATAGCACAGATAACTAAACATAGAAAGCCTTTACGATGTTAGCAAATGTTATCCATTCATCGCATTTACATAATAGTACTGATTTCCGCAAATTCCTAAAATTACGTGTTTTTAAATATGAGTTATATAGGGTAAGTCGGGAGGAACGGACCAAACTCCAGGAATGTATTGTACATGTGCAAATAAAGTAAAAAAACTCATATGTTCTTATCCGATTTTCATTTGTTTTCACGTTATAACGTAATTAAAAAAATATAGCTAGCGTTCTTATAAATGGTCTAAATTTTCCCTTGTGTTCGAGTCCATACGCCTTAAACTGTCGAGTCAATACGTCTTAAATAAAATAAAAATATCCTTGCATTGACTACACATATAAAACAAAAAGTCAGGTACGTTCGACATTAAAAGTTTTTTTCGCTTCTTATCACATATGGCGGTATGGGATTGATTCAGGGGCGTCCTCCTTTTACCCCCATTAACTGAATATTTATTGATTCAAAATCACCATATAATCACTTTGACGCTGATAGTATTGCATTTACAAATGAATCGGTAAGTGGAAGAAAGGTTTAAGTCCAAAATTTGACTTTCTAAAGAAAGATAGCCATTTTGTACATAATTTGTATATTTATCCATTGGGCGAAACGGTTCCATTTTATTTATTAATAAGTATGTACGATGGTATTGGGAGATGTAGTTAGTGTAAGAACGGTTCAAGTCCAGGGCTTGAACTACTAGAGGATATAGCTTTAAACATCAGAATGCAAATGTATTATATCAGCATGATCGAGGTCCTGCAGATTTCGCCCATCAGGTCAAGCAGCATTTGAACGATGGGTTTCCAGGGCTTTGGATTGGTCGCGGTTGTCCTATTAGTTAGCCTCCAAGATCTCCAGACCTCACCACTGGACTATTGTTTATGGGGCTGGCTCAAAAATGAAGTTTACAAGGTAAAAGTCGATACTCGGGATGCAATTCGACGAATGAGAAATACTGCAGCCGATATTAAACACATGAAGCAATCAGGAGAACAACAGCGCCCTTTGCAGATGAAACGTAAAATGTTTAGAGGTCAACGATGGTATTTTTCAACATTTATTAAAAGAACGCTGTGATTTAAAAATTTTCATGAATGAAATTTTGTTTATTTGTAATTACGATGTAACTTAAAAACAAATGAATGTCGGATAAGAACATATCAGTATTTTTAGATTATTTTCATGTGTACAATGCACTCCTGGAATTTGGTCTGTTCCTCCTGACTCGCCAATTTTATTATCTATAAAATTGTCTATTTATCCGTATTCTTAATTTTATAGCCTTCAAAGAACTGAAAAGCAATGAATTCACAACCACAGAACCACAGAGAAGATAAACAAGTACATCAAATTTGGAGCAGAAATTCGGAGCAGTATCGACAAGACAGGCGCTCGAAAAGGATTTCTATCGCTATATTTACTTAGAAAAGACTAGAGCAAATAGAACAAATTATTATTTTTGGCCAGTTATTTTAAAATATAAAAAGCATTTAATAAAATAAATTTTAAAATTAGTTATAGGTAGAAATTAATTTAGGCGATTGTCGAAAATGTGTAATTTGTAAAAGTGCTAAAATTATCTTTGGTATAATAAGTTTTATACTCTTTTTGGCACTAAGATATTGTTTGATTTGTCTTTAATCTTAGTAGTAATTATGTAATTTTTCTAAGATCCCACTTGTAGTGTTCTATATCGGTATCCTTGAGAAAATTTTAAGGAGGGTCATTACAAAACAGTGTGATACAACAAACCCTGACTTCAAAGATTAGCGGCGGATTCTACAATAGAAAGACGCTGAATATTTAACACTCAGGAAATAGCAGCGCTGGTCGTATATTATATTAACTCCTGCCGTTGAGGCTCAAAAAGCATCCGCGAAACACCACGCTATGCCACGGAATAGAATCGGTGCAGTGAGGCCGAAAGGGAGCCGCGCCGTCCGGGGATTAACCGACTTCCAGCTACCACGCGTCACGAGAACAAAGGTTACTAGATGCCTTTTGTCCGCCGAATTGACCTGCGCGGCTTTTGTTTGACCGGTGATGTTCAATTATTAATAGGGTCTCCGGTATTCGACGGGGTGGTAATTAGCGTGAAAAAGCCGGCGGCTGCCGCGTGTGTGTTCTGTCGGCATACACACACGTATGTACCTACATATAATACCTTCCTTTGCCGTTCTATCCGAGTTAGCCGAGCCGCAGCTTTCCGCACCTTCATCCGTAGGTGGTAGGTAGGTATATGTAACTTTTGTTAACGCCATGCAGTATTAATGCGTTTCCAAGCCACGAACATTACCGGTCGCGGCGAATAGTACATATACATACATACTACTGGAGGGTGTACGCAACGTGTGTACGGCGTGTACTTCCCCCGGCAAATAGCCTGAATTACAAATTAGCCGCTGAATTATGCAGACGACGCGCGAAGAATGAGAAAGAACCATCTCGACGGCCAACGCCAACGGACCCGCCGTTAATGCCATTCACGCTGTTTGTTGCGTTTACAAAATGCCAACGCGCATTTTTCTCTCTGGATTTCGCAGCACGCTATATTGAATATAAAGGAGGTGTAAATACTATAAATAATAGGTCGCATGTAAAAAAATGAAAGATACTGCCTTTTTGTCTTCCTTGATGATCCTTCTCATCAACATTTTTCAAATTCACTTTTTTCGATTTCAGAGTGTCATTAAATTACAACCATTAGCAACTAGATTAAAAAGTGAGTAAGTGAAATAAAATTTCACACAGAACAATGTATTTTTAGACACAAATTTAGTTTTTCAACACGTCTCTTTTGAGTTCCTACATTCCTCCCAGCTCTAAATCGCGCTCTCAAACACTGAAACACTAAACACTTCACACTTACTACAGTACTTCATTAAAACTAGACGCACGGTACGATGCTTGAGCTATAACGTTCAACAATAACACTGAACTAAGGAACTTACAAGCGAAGATTCAATCGCCGATCGGATTGAAACTTTGCTTGGTCTGTCTCTGACCTGGAATACTTTTCCACTAGTCTTGAGATTTCTTGTCTTTCCATTGTTTAGTAGTTGCTTTATCAGCAGTTGATGAACCTACTCAGGCTAATTCATCTGCCTTGACATACCCTCGATGACCTTCGTATCCTGGTACCAGGGTCACCTTAGTTCGGCTACCCAGCCTGTTGAGCACATTCATGCAGTCCCACACTAGTTTCGACTTCGTCTGTGTGGAGTCCAGTGCTTTTATCGCTGCTTGACTGTCTGAATAGATAGCAATAGATCGATAATTGACTTCCCGCATATCTAATTCTTCAATACACCCCAGCGCTACTGTTATTTCGGCTTGAAATACTGTGACGCTTTGAATTAGGCTTAGTGACTTAGTTATTTTAGGTCTAATCCCATAGTTTCCGTCTTTGAGCTGTCTGTGTACTAGATAATAGGCTTTAATAGGCCGTATTGCCGTTTTGTAGTTCTTGTTGAAGCTGTACTTGGAGGCGTCGCTGGGCCCGCTTTTTTAAGATTTTTTATGTTATTTGGATAAAACCAACTTCGATAATGTAATAGATTTTCTAGTGCTACTGTTAATATCTTCTAGTGTGCATACATTTCCAATTATGTTCTTATGGTTCCTAATAGTATTATAGATTACATCTTCTCTGTGCAATCCACTAAGTATCGATTATCTTGCGGGTTTGCCCTTGCACGTTCCATGCAAAACATACAATATGTATAACTACACATTGGATGTGCTTAATTATAGCCTTTTTTATTTTCTGAACTATTATTTTTTTCATATACAGGCTGTACCAATCTTCTAGAACTCTAGAATTGTCCCTTCTGTGTTGGCAAAAAATCAAAATTTTCAGATAATGAAATAGACACCATAAAGTATCTTCCTACATTGTTATTTTATTACATTTTTAGTTTTTTCACTTAGAAATGAACCAATGTAATATGGGTTTCATATGTGTATTTCTAGCAGATTTCGAGACATTTATAATTTGGTTTCAATCACTTAAATGTAGGCAGTTTAGCGTAAATTTTTACGAGACTAAATTGTACGCTTGGCTCTGACAGACATGGTATTACAACGTATTCGAAATATATAGGGCGTTCAGTATCGAATATCAAACTTCGCCAAATTCAAACACCAGAAACGTAATTCTTTTTTAATGGCATGATATATTTTTTCTGTATCCTTACTTTAGGAAATTAACATTTTTGTACAATAATGCATATGTCTAATATTGAATGTAAAGGAGATATTTACAGTTAAACGCGAATTCTGTACTTGGATATTGCATCCAAGCAGTTTCTGGCATTAGTATCGTTTAGTTACCATAACAACAGTAAACAAAACATATTGACATTGGTGTTCTTAACTGTTGATTCGAAATGTTAAGCCTGAATAGCTACTTGCAGACTGAATCACATAAAAAAGAATTAATACATATGAATTATGTATGAAATTACGAACCACACAAGTTTTCCGAAGTGCCATAGTTAGTGTGCTAAGATTAGTGTAAAATAGCTTTCATAAACAATTGCGTAAGTGTTTGGAGGTAAAAGGAACGAACTTCGAGCGTTCACTATAGATTGATGAACAAGTAGATAGCTTTTAATTATTGCAATAAAGATGATTAAGGTTGTTCATAGAATATTTCCATCTTTTTTCTTTATTTCTACAACAGTAGAATTGATGTTTCCGTTGGCATCAAATCTTAGCCTTAATTTGACAAATGTTTTCGGTTGTGCTCAGGGTAGAGCAGCTTATACATCCTGGTAACTAACAAGCCATTTCTTTCACTTTCGCCTAATACATAATTGATATCTATCAGTTAACTCTTCTTTACTTAGGTTCGAAATTTCGAATCAACAGTCCAAGACCGTCGATATGTGACGAACCGTTGACCACTCTCACGAATTTAAAGACTCTTAAAATAAGAAAAAAAGATTAAAATTATTTGTAGGATAATGTTATGTTAAATGTTTAGATTGTTTTCAAATTTTCTTAACTTTTATTTTGTTGCATACTTTTCGACACCGCTCGTTTTAGAATTTGTATAATGCTTTATTTTGGAATTGTTTTGCATCCATACGTTATTGTACAAGAAACGATACGTCACACGAATTTTAGGTTTATAATGCCGTCCAGAATCTTATTCTGCAGGAGTTCTCTCTTGTCCTTTCCCTTTCCTTGCACTGAAGTCAGCTAGGGTTGATCCGGGCAGACTACTCCTTACTCTCAGACAGCTAGGGCTGGCCAGAGTAAGTTTCCGATGACCACCTTGCAGATGGCTAGGACTGGCGCTTGGTGTACATCCCGAGGTTCCGCCTGAGAGAACGTTATTTTTCCACTATGGTGTATATAGGTCTTACGCGTTGTGACTACTTCTTTTCGTAGTGCAGATATTTTCTTGTACAAAAACGTAGCCATGAATTTACGAACTTTATTTTATTTTATTTCATATTGATCATTTTAAGAAATTTATTTCGTTACGTTATAAACCGAAATTGTTATTTTAAATCTTAGCTATTTTCATTCCGAGAGCTCTAGACGATCGCTACGCTAAGGTATCAAAGTGCTAATGAGCGCTGTGCACAACCGCCACACATAATTTTGTCAATGTCCGCAAACAAATAAAAGGTACCAAAAGTTTGACACTTTTACGGTACCATTTTTCTACGATTAAATCCCGTAGCGCCATCGAGTAGCGAGAGGCGCAACCATGAATTCTTGTTAAAGTTGATAATATAGAAGCACTATCGTCTTAAGGACAAGAATATTACAGTTACAAGTATAGAGCAGGCATATGAAGGTAACTAATATTATTTTCCTGAATTTTACAAACGTTGAAACTATTATAAGCCGATACATTTGGTCCAGAGAAAGCAGAATGCATTACAAATGTTAGTAAGTTTTGTTTACTGTTGTCATCGCAATTAAACTAACACTGGAAACCATTTGCCTTTGACTGCAAGCTGTTACTTGGGATCAAAATTTAGAATGAATAGTTTAAAAGCACTATCATCAGTATTCTTTGTTCACTGTTGTCATGGTAACCAAACAATACTAACACCAGAAACTAGTTGGTTGTAATATCCATATGCAGGACTCACGATTAACTGTACATAACTCTTTTACGTTCAATATTAGACATGTGCATCATTATACAAAAACATAAGAAATATAAATTATATATGCGGTGGATACAGAAAAAATATATGGTGCTATTAAAAAAAAAAAACGTTTTTGGTGTTTGAATTTGGCAAAGTATAGTGTTCACTACTGAACACCCTATATATTTCGAAAGCATTCTAATACAAAGTCTAAATAGAGCCAAGTATGCAAAACAACTTTGTAAAAATTTATGCAAAGATGTATTTGGATTTTTGGAAGGAAATAGATATATGTACATATCTAAATTTAGGCGATTGAGGAGAAAATTATAAATAACTTGAAATCTAATAGAAATACATGTATGTAACACATATTATATTGGTTTATCTTTAGATGAAGAAATCAAACACTGCAATATACAGGACGTTCGATTTAAAATGACAGCGTAGACGCCGGGTTCGCTATTTATCGATCAACCTGCGTATACGGAAATCATTTTGAAAGATACTCTATGACGTTTATTATGTCGTCAAAAATTTTTAACTTCGTATTATTTACACAATAAGTGCAATTTTACAGTTCTAGAAATTTAAAATATCCAGTATATGTATCACATTACGCCGTATTGTGAAGGTTGTAGGTTTATGGATTTTTTCCTATTTTAAGATAAGTAATAGAAAGTGCCTGATACTTTATCTTCCTTCACCTCTTTTATTCATAGAAACCACCCCGTAATTGGATATTTTATCCGCTAAAGTAAGGTAAATTAGCAAGTTTTAATAGACACATCCTGTAAACTATTGCCCAAACAGAAATTACCCCGACGCAGTTTTTATCCTTTCTCCATTTTTGAGTTAACCGCATGATTAGCCTTTCAAAACGGAATCGCTCTGTATCACAAATACGAGTATATGACATAGTGGTGGTATGATTGTTTCTAGATACGGTTGCGCGACGCCATGCAACCTAATCTAATTGGAGAAAACGCGCTTAATTCCGGAACGCGGGGCTTTTACAAGGCCTAAAAGGATAAACGGCCGTCCGACTGGGATTTCACCTGTCGCTCGACGGCCCCGAATTTTCGATATTAGATTAGATGCGCCCGACAACATCTCCTCTCTGTTACATGTTGCCGTACAATTTATTCCAGCCTTCCCCCTATGTATGTTTGATACTTATGTATGTCAGAGGTTCCGTTATGTGTATGTTTATATTTACGTGTGTATGGTGGTGTCCAAATCTGATGTCGAGAATCTCGTAAACCAACTCCCAATACGTTTATGTGTAAAGGAGAATGCTCTGTAGTGATACAGTACCAACAACCGCTGCGTTCTTTCAAATAACCCCTGATGATAAAAATGGGTTTCTCAAGTAATTCTTGCTCACTATTCACACTAAAAATTACTTTTAACAAGAACTAGCGCTAAAGCTTCTCGTTTGTCTTAGCGTCCCTTCGCTCATCTGCTCTCATTTCATCGGGCATATTATGTCATAGTTCTTGGACGACTGATCATATGAACGATTTTGTGTAAGGGTAGTAGGTAAGCTATCCTTGGGATTCTTTACGAGTCAACCGTATTTCGGTAGTAGGAAAGCATATGAAAAAGTGTTGAATCGATATATGATAGTACCTGGGCGTCCGACGAATTATTTTGTGTAACGGTAACCAAGATAATGCTAATATAGCTTATGGTATTGATGGAATCACTGGGGGCAAATGCAATATGAGGAAAGAAAACACTAGCCAATTTTTTAGCCATGTTTCTGTCTACTCATTGCCGTCGGCAATAAACTTTTTCAAGCTTAGACGTTTTGCATTTAATTAAATCTTGTATAATTGAGTGCGTTGCACCTGATCCTTGGAAATATGCTCATATATTGAATATTCCCAAGAAGAATAACCTCACTATTTTTTCCAAAACATTAGAAGGTGATGAATCATCAACTGACGGATTACATCGGTAAGTTTAACATCCTACCAACGTATCAATTGCATTTTAGGAAGGTACCTAGTTGCAAGACCACATTGTTATGTATTACTGACGATATATTGTCAGCCACTGATAATTATCTACTCACGGTCTTGATTTTGCTTGACTTCAGTAAGGCATTCGACACTGCCAATCACAAGACATTGCTATCTATTCTTCGTTGTACTGGACTAGGTGGTGCAGTTGTATATTTGTTTGCCAGTTCTTTGAGTAGCCGCCCACAATCGGTGGTGATAAATGGGGAGGTGTCAACCAAGTTATATGCAGGTGCATAGGTGCCTGTATTAGCCTTCTCCTATTCTCGTTGTACACTTCCCAAATTTTCAATGTCGTAAAACACTGTACAGTTGAGATGTATGCCGATGACACGCAGCTGCTTTTTTCATCTAAGCTTTCCGGTTTCATTGAATAACTTAAAAATGTGTTAATAACCCTTCTACTATCAAGGTATATAACAAATTACCTTTAAAATAAAATAATAACAATCTTTGTTTATAACTTGTTATTATTATAAGTAAAGACTTAAATTCTGTATACATTGCTAAATAAAATAAGAATAAGCGGAAATACGTTTATATGGCGAAATCATTATGATATCGCAAAATATTCGAGTCACTGAAAAAGTCACTTTTTGCACAAACACAGGTTGGCTGTTGAAGAAAGACCAAACAAACAGAACTGGTGGTTACTAATCACTATGAAGGGCTGCAGTTGAGCCAACTACCGACAGGCTGCAGCATCTCACGGACAAGAAACGACGGTATCTGATATTAGGAAACCATCCGATATTAGATTAATCTCCCCTATATTTAACTATAATACTTTCTTTCCGGTGACTTGTACAAACTGGTTTCTTGCCTGATATGCACATAAATCTAGTTTTCCGATCCTGATTTCTTGTGTTCTTTCTACTGTTTTCATAGCATCTATGTGCTGATGCAATCCTAATGAGTTTTGTGCCCTTCCTTGTATATGGTAGATTAATTTCCAAAATAAAGTTTTGTAGAAATATGCGGCGTTTTAGAATTATTCTTTTCTCAATCAGGGTTCTTCGTTCCGCAAACTGTGTAGGAATTGGGAACGGCAACATCTAGTAATTCCATAAAAATTCGAATTGGCCAACGCAGGCGTACGCAGGAATATCCTCTTGTCATCATATCTCTGGTATCTACTCCACCCCTAATTTCATTATAATGAATTATTATTTCCGGTTTGTTGTCCATATTTGAAATCATATTTTTATCGTGAAATTCAGTGGAAACCAAAATTTTTTTATTTGGTAAAAAAGTAACCAAAGGTGGCGATGTAAAGAAATTATCAGCTGTTACCGAACGGCCTTTTTGAAAGTATGGTTTTACTAAACCGGTGACGATACGAAATCCATGATTTTCTTTTCTTTGCTTATGTATCATACCAGCATATATTTGTAATTTATATATATATCTGCATCTCCACATGCCCATACTTTTATTCCTTAACACCCAGGTTTTGATTTCATAGGAGATTACCCTCTCAATGTTCCAAGTCGTTCGTCTACAGTAAGCTGGGGACCTGGTTTATAATTATCAAGGCAAGCTTTTATAAATAGATCAACTACCATTCTAATTGTTTCTAGTTTGTCATTGGACTTACCTATTCTAATTTTCATTGTGCCTGGGTCATCAAATCTGATGTAAGTACAGAGCTGCTGGAATCTAGTTCTGGCCGAATTCCACAATTCCGATACATTTATGTGATTTCCATGAATTTTTCCAGCTAGCTTTGCTGCAATAAAAGCTCTTAGTTCTACAGAGTCTGTATCCTTCCACTTCGTTGAAGAATTAGAATGCTTGGAATTGTACATATCGAGACACTGTTTTCCTTTATAATTTGTGTATTCGCAAATAACGTTTAGTATTTCTTTTATAATGAAGAGTGAAAATAAGTCTGCGGCTGATTGCATGTGCTCGCATCGATGAGTCCTGCTTTCGCTGTAACATATTATATCGCTTGCCCTGAAATGTCAGCTAAATGTATTTTTATAGGCTGTTCCTCTAAGTGATCCATATTTTCCTTCCGCACTCTTGACAATAGAGCTGGACATCACTGTACGGATAGAGATACACAGGCATACGTAATATACATACAGAGCAATACAGCGACGCTAATACCAACAGCGACAGAACGGTAGCAGCGGAATCAGGCATCGGAACAGGATGGGAAATCGATAAGTCCTAACGTTCGGATAATTTGATGGCTTCACGGCGATTAACCTTTGTTTAATGCGAAGTACACACATTATGAATGTTGATTAAATTTCGGTGGCGCGTATACGTCAGCTGCTCTGTACCTAACGTCACTGCATCGACGGAAGACAATATATTCCCACCAGCTCGAAGCGGATCTCGCAATAGATTCATCCCGATTTCCCCAAATTACTGCACGATTCGATTTTCTGCGTTCTCTTTTTGTTTTTTGTTTTTGCTTCGAAATTTGTGGAATCGACGCTGATAATTGAGGTTAATTTAATGGTAATGAAATGAGCCATGTTTTTTTTGCGAATGTAGTATTTAGATAACCTTTGGTAAAGTTTCAATTTCCAAAAGGAGTCAAAACAAAATTAATGTGACTGTAAATTTCCCTAGTACCAGATTACTTTTGGAATATTAAAAAATCACTTATTGAAAAACAAATCGTATTAACTTTCCTAGTAGTAAGCGGTAGGAAGAAGACCAAAGCAATGCAGATGGTATTGACGTTCAAAATATCGGCTTGAAAACGTAAAGAAGTACCAAGAAGACTAAGTAAAGGATAGAAATATAGGAGAACTTGTTTATATACTTGCCATTGGAAATTTGTAATCAAATATGAAGAGAAGAGAGAATACCAAAGAATTAGAAAATTATGCTAACAGTACCAGTATTAGAGAATCGATAACAAGGATTGTAGGAATTACACAGAAGTGACTTTCCTGACTACAGTCACCAAACAGAACCAACTTTAACAAAAGAGTAGGGCGACTTTTTAGGAATGATAAGTAGTACACGATGTTATATTTACACATTAAATAAATTGTATATTACAATAATACAATATTTAAGCGAAAAGCATTTAAGAAATTAATAAGTATTAAAAAATGCTGTAAATGCTTAAATGAAAAGGTATGTGAATATAAATGGATTGAGTCCATTGCTGTTCATAATTATCGTGGATGATATAGTTAAACCAGAATGGGTGTTGGAAAACGTCGTGATAATTGGGGTGTACAACTTTGGGGCCACAATCAAAGGTTTCGTTACCTGGACAATGGATATCCGGAGCCACTAGGTTTTAAGGGCGTGTAACTTTGGGGCCCCGGTCAAACGTTTCGCTACCAGGACGATGGTATCCTGATTTTAATCCTATGGATGTCGGTGCCCACAGCCTAACAATGTTTGCAAAGGATTAACGCTTGATTGTAACAATATTCGGAAATTACGTCTATTATCTATTAACTATTATCGTACTGTATTCGTATTGTTGAGGTGAGGTGTTGTCATTAGCGACACGTATAGTGTGTTTAGTACGGCCACCCGTTCAACGTCAAATTCCCTCTGACGGCTATTAGCATTTTTTCAGTAGCTCCTCTAATTCCATTTATGGCATACGATCGCTGGAGCGGGGGTGCTAAGGAATTATAATAAGTCCAATCAACGACGAACGAGGAAACGGGTAAGTAACTTCTCTTCTGTTCATTTTCTTCACATCGTAAATCTTCGAATTTAATGGGATATTTTCAACAAGTGACAGACTAAATTTAGAAGTATTTCTAGCATAATGTCGAAACTTAAATATTGTTCGTAATGTAATCGTCTTGTACGTCAGTAAATTTTAGTATTGTACAGTTTTTGCAGAGTAGTCTAGACTAAGTCTTCTAGTTGCGTCACGGCATGGTATGCATTATAATACTATTAAAAATAAGAATATTCTTTGAAAATCCAAATTTCCTGCATTTAAACAATCGCTATGGCGATTAAAATAAAGGACTAGAGGGACCCTAATTAAAATGTCTCTGTTTGAGTCACGATATTCATCCAGGTAACACGTTCCCATTTTACCCGATCAAAATGTTTATATACCTATAATTATGTTTATTTTAATAAATATTTTCTTAGTTATTGTTCACTTTTTTACTATATTAAGTTTTAATTATTACATTTTATGTGTGCATGCTCCACAGGTCAGCTATTTATTGTGACACATACTCTAGGGATTTACCTACCCTTTTTAAGTCATTTGCCTTCAGGCCATTTTAAAATGAGATTCATGCCTTTTCTATTGTTTAGTTATGCTTTCTATACCTACTTTATACTTTTATAATTTGTTTGCCATGTGATACAATTATATTTCTCATCATTTCTATTTTTTGTTAAACTCCTAAGTACTTTACCCTTTTCATAACGTTAAATCTGTCAAGTTAAAACAGACATAATGTTTCCTTAATTCCAGTTTAAACAGTACGAGGTTACAAGAAGGCAAAAAACAAACATTAATAGAGTTACATACCAGCAGTCGCACAAACAATCACACATACTTGTACATATAAGGGAATAAGCATATTTACAAACAAAGGATAGATGAAACAAAACGCGTGTTTTCGTTGAACCCAAAAACAGATTACAGTTAAACAGTTAAATTGCTATAAGAAGAGCGGGAATACAAGGAATGTATTATACAATTAAACGTATAATACAATTTAGTTGTATGAAAAAAAAAATAACGATAGAGGATGGTATTAAATTCTTCCCACAACTTTATCTAAGTCTTGGTAAAACCTTTGGCGTGATATAAAAAAACACATAGAAGAAGCTGAATAAGAAGAGGAAGAAGAAGAAAGTAAGGAAATTTTATTACCAACAAAGGTAAAGGTGGGCGGTAAACACAAAAAGATTGACCACCCCTGCTTTAGACCATCCAGCACGTAATATAGAGATACCAAAAATTTGTAGGAGCACATTTTCGTTTAATTATATCACTAGTAACTTGGAAAACGACACCTTCTTAATTATTTAGAAAACCCTACCGAAACAAGAAACTTAACCCCATAAAAGTGGAACATATTTCGGGAGTCCTGGCGCTCATTCTGGTATTTGCAATGAGAATGAATGACTACATAAAGGCGACCGGTTTAATGTCATCGATAAAATTATGACGAGCCAACGACTCGAAAAAGAAGCAACGTGTAAATATTTAACGGGTAATAGCGGCGATATTTTATCACCGCAATAAATTAGGAGTGAAGAGCTTGTGAATGCTAAATTCCGAGAAGAAATAAAGGAAGTTAACATGATGCTAATTCTGTGTTGTATTTACATGCAGAATATGCAAAAAAGCAGTGACAAATGGTTTTTGAATGAACAAAGCGTTGCTTATACTAAACAGCTTTCATCGAAATTTTAACTCAAACGCTCAACGTACAGAGGCATTCTCAAATATTCAAAATAATTCGAATTCTTTGTGCAAGAGATCATTTGAAATCTTGCTCTATGAATAATTTTGTGCTCTGTAACATATTTGTACTACGTCGTACGTACCGAAGTAGATCCTTCTCTTTCGTCCAAGTCCTCCGGTACGTTCTATTTTATATTGGTAAGTTGTTTCTTCGACAACATAAAGCTCCTTTTCCAAGTCTTCAAAAATCTACCTATAGAGGTTCTTACACATCATTTTTCTTAAAATTCCTTTCACTGGTAGATATCTACTGATATTATAGACTCATTTGGCCACAAGACAGGCCAATTTCAATACCCAAGTAAAACACCTCTTACAACGAGAAACTTCAAGTAATACAATCGAGGCAAAACACTCTTCGTCGCTAAAAAGATTGAAACTAGCTAACATTTCGTCTTCTCACTATTTATCATCTTACAACGTCTTAGTACTGAAAACCAGTCAGATTTCCAAGATCCTAGGAGTAAGGGTCTGCATGCACATACAAACAATAAAGACCGGTTGCCACGAACCACAAATCCGTCTAAATTTAAACTTATTAGAACCATTAGTGCGTAAGCGAGATAATTGTATTCTTGTTAGTAATACAAAGCCGAGCGCTGACCTCAAATTGGGATCTCAGGAAAGGTTATAGAGGAATAAGAAGTTGTTAGAGCGCATTAAAACCGCTAGCGCCATCTAATATCAACAGTCGGTTACGAAATTAACAGCGACGCCAGACGCTTGTCTAATGGGCGTTGTTCTTGAGAAACAAAAAAGCAAGCAAGAGTAATAGCAAAAACTTAGAGACAAGCTTTCTTGCTATCCCAAAGGGTATACTTGTACTTTTACTAAAGATTTCAGTTTTTCCAGGTGTTAATGTGTCTTTATAGAAGTTGCCATTATATTGAGTTATTAAATACAAATATGTTCTACAGGTATAGATGTTTTACAACCGCCATAAGTAAATTCTGAAACGAAGTTCGTTAAGGTAGTAACTTGGTTTGCTCCTGGCTTCAGGATTATAGGACATGAAAACTGTAAAGTACATCTCCTCTCGTAACTTGTACCGTCTCAAACTGCTCCTCTATCTTCACGACTACAAACTTTGGTGAATTAACATGAAATTTCACGAACAACCCTTCTTAATGAGCAACCCGCTACATAGTCAACGAATCAGTGAATAAAGCTGTCAATAATTTCTGATTTCCCAAAAATATTTACGTATGTACATATGTAGTGTACATACATACTTAAATATTTTTGGGAAATTCCAATTAGTTATCTAGTTCGACACAGTCGAAAAATGTTACATTTACAGGTTTTGCAGCCGCTAATTTCTAGCCAAAATCAGGTCCTCGACCAATCTATTTACCTAATTATTTTGTGTACTTATGGGAAGAAAAGGTTCAGTGATATTTTAGAGTAAAGCGGTAAAGCAAAATATAAATCGATTAATATACGTGCAATTATTTCTACGTTTCGTGTTAGTCATTAATGTGAGTTTTAATAATACCTATTGCATTAAGCAGCATTTTATGTTCCTTCCTATGTGTTCTTTTCTTCTTAGTGCATCGACTAACTGAAATAATTGCCCGATGAGGAGCAAACTAAAATGAATTGCGAGAACCGATATTGTCACCAAATTTTTAGTTTAAAACAAAAGTCACAAAAACTGGTAGAAGTTAGCTGTAATCGTTAAAAAGGCATATTGGCATTCCCTTTTAAGACACTTGGAATTACGCAAATCTACAATGAAATTAAAATTTTTCAATCTTACCTTAATTGTTTATAACTTTTCATTGCCTAACAAGGTGTCATCATAAAAATCCGTGATTTCCTTGGAATTTCTGCTGTAATTAAATATTTGAAAAAACCTCGTCCCGGTGAGGAAACGAACCTGACATCTCCCGTTTGCTGGACGGGCGTGTTAACCACTACACCACGGGGACCTTATGCTAAGAACGTTAACTTTTTTAATACCTAGTTGTTATTTGTCTGCAAACATATCATAATATTTCCACAAACAATTTTTATTCTTACGTTCCAAATACATTAATTAATTAATTAATATATTTTGGCCTCCGTCGGTGAAATATGAAAATCCCTGATTTTCTTGGAATTTCTGACGTAATTAAATATTCGAAAAAATCTCGTCCCGGTAAGGAATCGAACTTCACATCTCTCGTTTGCCGGACGGGCGTGGTAATAAATATTTGCAATCATTAAAGAAGCAGTATGCTATGTAAACGTTTTTGACTATCGGTATTAAAATATACGGATTTAAACGTTTTCGGATATCAGTGTTTCACAAAAATCAGTTTGAGGTCGCCCAATTGTGGAACATTGACAAGTTTCGGTTTTCTAGCTTCAATATTTCGTAACAGTCAGCTCCCAATTGGGGAACATTGACAAATTTTTCATCCAATTTCGCAAAAGTTAGCTTTAAGCTTGCCCAATTGCAGAATATGGACGAATCTTCATCAGCTTTGCAAAAGTTAGCTTCTAAGGCCGTCCAATTGCGTCGTCCAGAGGTGTTCCTTTTGCTCAGCTTGAGGCCGCTGCAGTAAAGACAACACTATGACAATTTTCACGGCTTATATACCCGTATTTTGAATGACGTAGCACTTTTTGTTCATGACGCATCGCGACCTTGTACGTGACGTGTACATAGAAGCAAAACAGTTTTACCATACAACGTTGCACATATTTCCTATTGATTGGATTTACATAACATTATCTTTCCGACCGACAGAACTGCACGTACTTTAAGCGGAGGTCCTTCTTTGGGTTTGCACCATTCTTTGGATTGATTTTTGGTCTTAGGATTGAAGTAAGGTATCCATATTTCATTAGTAGTTATTATCCGTTGCCAAAATTGGTCGTTGTAACGAACTAAAAGCTCTTGAAGTTGGCAGCATGTATCGCACCTGTTGAGCTGAAACTTTATTTACACCCAAACGTTCGTGTAAAATTTCATAAACCTGTCGTGTACCTATTCCTACACCAACACTCATGTTTGAGTAGATTCTTCACGGAACGACGTTTCTTTCATTTACAGAGGTACTCGGACGTCCACTGCGCGGATCGTCTTCTAGTGATGTTCTGCCAGGTTAAAAAGGATTAACCACTTGTAGACGTTGAACAATCTCTGAAGGTTTCACATCCTCTTTAAACAAAAAGAAAATGATTGTTCTTTGAGATTTAGCCGCGTCTTCCATGCTTGCAAAAACAGCGTTCAAGAAATACGTCTGTATCAATCAAACAAAAAAAGAACTGAATAATATTGCATGGGATAGCTGCGTAAACGTGTCAAGACTTGTCTCTGACGTATAGTGTGGCCAATAAGTTTTACGCAGTTAAAGTATAGCTAAATTCCTAAAATTTTTGAAACATTCCTCGTAATTTACGCTTTTAAATTTGAGATTTGGCAATTGTTATGTTTAAATTGGTGTCACTTCCGGCGACACCTGAAATGTACTTGAACTACCGATAACACCAAAAGATTTTTCATAAAAAATTGAAATCGACCTATTTTTTCTAAAATCGCTTGCTGTTGCCGTTGAGAGGTTATGAGCGGAAGGATACTTTAGGACCTCACTGTTTGTGCATGGACACTGATACAACCTCCATAACTAAACCACTACAAAGCGTATTATTATAAGTTATTTATATATACATTGAATGCAACAATTACGCTAATCGATAGGAACGATGCGGGCAATGAAATAATAATAAGGTTGATTATGTTAAACGCTAACTTATCGTATTTTATTGTTAGAAGCGGCGGACACGGTCGATATCGTCGCAATAAAACTATTTAAAAGCAATTAATCTCGCTTAATACCCTTAAATTGGATTCGTTATCTTTAAACGGTGGGGCCTGAAACTTACCGGTAACAGTATAAAGAGAGATCCGCCTCATTTTTGCAGGTCCGCGCTCCGAAGCAACAGACTATTGCTCCTAATGGAGAACGTCGCTAAGTCGGGCTAAGTGGTTTTAGGCAAGCACGAAGTTTTTCGGGTCGGATAACCGTCCTATCGACTGGATCTTCGACGGAGCGAGTAAAGTAACAACGACGGAAGTATGTTAATTTAGTTATGAAGTCTCGGGTAACCAGACTTCCTGAACAGCGGTTTCGCCCCCGCAAAAGTCTAAAATGTCTGAGTATATATACAGCACCGCTACAAAGTTTTGGAAGCAGTAAGGGCTTCTATTCACATCTACGATGAATGTATGGAAGCAATGGGTAATCAGATTAATTATTTAAATGATAAATTTCTACACAACACTTACCAGTAATTGATATTCACCGATTTCAATGAAACTTTGCTGGTTTATAGACCCGTGGGACACCCTAAACGCAATACAGCTCGTCGCTATTTGCGTTGATACCGCTAAAAGTATGAGAAGTATTAAAAAATACTTTGGAAATTCTTTTACTGTTTTACTAGTATTAAATGATAGCGCAAGTAATTTCCCTTCACCCAGTAGTAGTTTAAGGGACAACTTCCCATCCCTCTAATTTTCTTCAAATGTAAAAATTTCTATTTGCTAAACAAATATAAAGATTACGTTGAATTCATACATGTATATTAAGTTTGCCCTGACACAGCCCAATTTGTGGGAAAAAAATGATTATCGTAAGTCTATTGTTAAACGTTACCATTCGGCCTGACATATTGTGAACACATATTGCCATATTTCATCATCTCTTACACAGTAGATATGACATCATAGATAACTTTTTTCAAAGAGCAAAGGTACAAATAGCAGGCAGCAGGTCAGATGCGTTTCAAATGAAGAGAGGTATCAAACAAAGTGACAGCCTAAGTCTTCTCTTATTCATAGTTATAATGGATAAAATTGTAAAAATAATAACAGAGCGAGAAGGAAACCTGAGTACTGTTATAGGATATAGGAACATGGAACCGGTAAAAGCAAGCGATCTTCTTTACGCAGATGATGTGGTACTATTGGCAAACACAAGAAAGAAAATGTAAAACCTAGTAGACATATGGACAGAAGAGATAGAGAACATGAGGATGGAGGTGAACACGGAGAAATCAAAAGTAATGATAATAAATAAAAAACCAACAGAAGGACGAGACACAAATCAAATTAATTGCAAAGGAGAGATCCTAGAACAAGTAACGACTCATGAATATCTGGGGAGCGTGATGATAAGTGGTGGAAAGATGGATGCGGAAATGGCAAATAGAGGAAATAAGTCAACGAAAATCTATTACTCATTGAATAAAACAATATTAGGACACAAAGAAATAGAGACGATAGTAAAAAAGAAGATCTACAACGCTACAACAGTACCAACAATAATATATGCTTGCAAGAATTGGGTAATAAACAAAAAACAGGAGGCAAAAATCAACGCTACTGAAATGAAGCATGTTAGACGAATAGCTGGAAAGACCAAATGGGACAGACTAAGAAATGAGGAGATCGGGAAGATGATAGATTAGAAACCGATAATGACAGAGATACGAGAAAAGCAAATGAATTGGTATGGACACATGATAAGAATGAACCCGGATAGGCTGGCGAAAAGTGATGGAAATGGGAAAATCAAGGAAGACACGAAGAGGTAGACCTAGGAAAACATCGATGAACCAGATAGAGGAAATAGGAAAATTAAAAGGAAAAACCCTCGATGAAATGAAGATTTTGGCAAGAGATAGGAAAGCATGGAAGATATGGGTAAAAGAAGAACCGGAATGCCACTCCGACGCCTGAAAAGGCACAAGGAGAAGAGAAGAAGAAGAAGAAGAAGATAACTTTTTTAATGAAAACCGCAATCTTTTTTTAAGTTTTGAAATCTACAAAAAATCCTACATGTATTTAATATAACACATGGGCTGAAAAGTCCCGGGCCTGACAAAGAAAACACGTTTTTTTTTTGTTCAAAATTAGCTTTATTCATCAACGTAATTTCCATCAGGAACAACGCAATCATTCCAGCGCCGCTCTAACATTTCAATACCACTTTTGTAAAACGATTTATCTTTTGCCTCAAAATATGCCTCAGTTTCAGCGATAACCTCTTCATTCGAGCGAAATTTCTTACCGGCGAGCATTTTTTTTAGGTCTGCGAACAGCCAGTAGTCGCTGGGAGCCAATCTCACGAATACGGTGGATGTGGGAGCAATTCGACGTTCAATTCATGTAGTTTTGCTATTGTTTTGATTGACTTGTGACACGGTGCGTTGTCTTGATGAAACAAAATTTTTTTCTTCGCCATATGCGGACGTTGCTTTGCAATTTCGGCCTTCAGACGCTCCAGTAACGCTATATAATATTCACTGTTGATGGTATTTCCCTTCTCAAGATAGTCGATGAATATTACACCACGCACATCCCAAAATACCGAGGCCATAACCTTTCCAGCCGATTGTTGTGCTTTCGGGCGCTTTGGACGAGGTTCACCAGTTGCCGTCCACTCAGATGACGATCGTTTTAATTCCGGAGTGAAGTAATGGATCCATGTTTCATCCGTTGTCACATATCGACGCAAAAATTCCGGTTTGTTACGTTTAAACATGGCTAAACACTGCTCAGAAGCATCAACACGTTCTTGTTTTTGGTCAACAGTGAGCAAACGCGGCACCCATTTTGAACAGAGCTTTCTCATAGTCAAATGCTCATGCAATATAAAGCCAACACGTTCTTCTGATATCCTTACGATGTCAAAACGATTTTGTGGATTTTTTTGATGTTTTCTGGTGTTACCGCCTCATTTGGACGTCCACTGCGTTCTGCATCATCGGTGTCTCTACGACCACGTTTGAAGTCAGCAAACCAACGTTTTATTGTTGTTCTGATGGAGCGGAGTCCCCATAACACTTTTCAAGCCATTGCTTCGCTTGAACGGTATTTTTTCCCATCAAGAAGCAGTGTAAAATTACAACACGAAATTGTTTTTGATCCATTGTTTTGGAAATAACAAAGTAGCGTCACTCTTAGCACAATAACTCACAAACTAATGAATAGAATATCATGAAATTTGAACAGCTGTCTTTTTAAGGTTAGTACTAACTGCAAAACAGGTGAATGCAATAAAACTAGCGCCATCTATGTGTTAGGCCCGGGACTTTTCAGCCCATGTGTTAGCATACCCTTTATCTAAATCCAACGGTTTTTCCAGGAATCATTGTTTAACTTAGAAAGTAAAGTAACTCATTACTTCATTTATCTATCTATCAAACTTACTTCTTTGAAACAATAAGACTAAATTAAAATTAAGTCAAATGTTAAAAGTGTTCTCCTTGAACTAACTGACAATAGCCTAAACGAACTCTTATTAAACATTTTGAATCGCATCAGGCTTAATGGATCTAATTTCCTGTATACAATTCTTTTAGATCATCGATGTTGTCTGATTTTTTGATGTAAACCATTGATTTTAGATATCTCCACCATCGCTGTCACTTCAACGTGTCTATGTAATAACAAACACCGATCAGGAATCGGACGATGTGTTTTTTAATCACGAAACCGGTCGCCTAATTTCTCAAAACTAAATGATTTACTTGGAAGAAACATTTTTCTGTCTTGGATTTTCAAGAAAATTATTTTCTTAAATTATACATTTTTATAGTCTCGAAATAAAAATATTTTCTTGAATAGAGATTGATTTTTCCAAGAAAATTTATTTCCTTGATGCAAGAAACCATTTCTCTGTGTGTAGTAATATGTTTCACATAGTGACATAAAAAGTAGAAATTTACTTACATATTCTGGTAACATACATACACAGGTATAATTCAATTCTTTCTGATTTCAAAAAATTATCAAAACTTGTTTCTTTTGAATTCATTTTTGTTGAATTTTAGTTTCCTATTCTGATGCAGTGGTAATTTGTGCCTGCAGCTTCCAACTTATATGCAACCCCGAAGTAGCGATACTCTCTTGTGTTGATGTCAAATAACCAATATGCCACTAATATGTAACTTTCCATTTAGAACATTTTTGCACGCTCTAATTAGCAAGTTTTTAATTACTATTTTGCATTTCGAACATTTGACATTTTTTGGAAACTATATCACCATAACATTTTTAACTAAACTAAATAGAAAAGGTATATTTTCAATAAACTTTTCTAGGAGACAAATTTTTCATTTCAAAATTGAAATTACAATACCTTACCTCATTTACAATTCTGCAAAATGTGTATTTGCAGGAAAGTATCAGCCAGCATGTAGATAATTAAATTTGACAACAATTATTTAATTTGATTTATTGGAAGACTTTATTTATTCAGTAGTAATTTTGAAACGATTTGATAACATGTTATTCCATATGTGCATTGTTTGTTTCAAATTTTAAAATAATACCAACACAGTAAAAAAATCAAGTATTAATATTAACATTCAAAAGTGATACATATGGGTCCACACTCGTGAGAAAAGATTTAGCGAGCATTATCAAATGTTAAAAATGTGTAAGAAAATTCTGGTAGATGTTAAATCTTCCAATAAAGTGAGTATAAATTTTTAACACTCAGATTGGGAAGTACATGTAATTCCATTGCTAATTATATATGTACCGTTGTGTTAAAACGATATAGTGAATGTAAAATTCATACTTTACAGTATCTACGAAGGATGATCGTAAAATAAGATTCCCATATTTTTTAAAAATAGACAGCATTCTTTATTTTCTTAACATTACACATCGTTTTAAAGGTAAAAATTTAAGCTATTTTTCGACCTAATCGCCCTTTCTATCCAAGCATTTTTGCGGACGGTGCTCCAACTTCTGTATCCCCATGTCGTGAAATTCTGCCGCCAGTCCTTTCAAGAATCTTTTCGATCGTAATGTTGGAAATCTCAGGAATCCGAAGAGCGAGTTGACGAATGGTGACCCTCCGATCTTCAAGCAGTATGCTTTCGACTTTTTCATCCATTTCCCCTGAAACTGATGGTCTTCGGCTCCGCTCTTCATTGTGAATTTCTGTCCGACCTCCAGTGAATTCCCTACACCATTTGCGGACGTGTTGAACAGCTATACACTTTTCTCCATAAACTTCGGTTAATCGACGATGAATGTCTATAGGTGAAACCCCTTTCGCGTTTAAAAAACGTATCACAGCGCGAATTTCGCACCTGGCGGTAGCGGCGATCGGGAGTTCCATCTCGGGCGGCTGCTTAGCCAACACTGAGCGGCGAAGCGAGACAGGAGTGGTACGTATATAGAGTGGGGGAGCTGCTGCACACACCAATGTTGTCGGATTTCGTACGTCTTATTGCTGCTGTAGAGCTTTGGGAACCTTATTTTACGATCATCCCTCATATTACACATTCTAGTAGGTAACGATAATATACTCTTCTGCTGCTGTTTTGTGTATTTGGTGTTAAAATGATACTTTCCGGTGTAGAAATGATAGGGGCGTTTTCATGTGGAAAAATAGAAGTTACTTTAGCACTTAATTACGTACTTTTATTGATTAAAAGGAAACAAGAACAATGAAAACATATTACAACTATATTCTATCCATAAATAATACTACAGATAAGTATGCTATTTTACGCATACTAAACTTTGTCGCAGATCAAGAAATCCACACAAATTATGAAGACGTCATGTCTATTGTTCTATGAAATTTACTTTTTTTTTTTTTTAATATAAGCCCTTAGATCAACACCTCATCAACATTGGTAAAACTGACAATGAGTGACTACGATAACTGTGGCGGGGACCAAACAATGGCCGATGAACAAGAAAACAGCATGCCAAATGACTAACAAAATTGAGACGTTATTTGAGATATTACTAGGTACCCGGCGCCTCCGCCAAATATGTCACGTGTTATCCTTTTACTATTAATATAACTCTACTTATGTGACGACGGAGACTCGCTGGTAGGTACCAATTTACTTCTCTAATATATATTTATTCTCTTTCAACTCCCTATCCACCTGGTTACCTTATCTACGGTCTACCACCAACTACCTCTTATTCTAGTTACCAACTGACTTCCTATCTATCTATCGACCCCGATATTTCTCACCATTTTCTGCCATTCTGCAGTTTGTAACTGTGTCACGCAGTTGTGTAAGGCGGATCGGTTTCGATATTACAAAACCTAATTCTATAATGGAACTTTCCATGGCATTATTAAGATGCAATTTACACTCCAACAATCTTTTTTTCATTGAAAGATTAACATCCCTAACTTACAAACCTACAGAAGTGTAAAGCTGTAAAATTTGTAGAAAACATATTTACCTTGGACGAAATAATTCTTACCATCCCTTGATTTTCTACTGTGTACTACACACTGATCCGACTTAAATCGGATAAGAGATAAAATGACTTAAAAGTGTTTTGTATCCGAGAAATCCGGAAATTGAATAAAATTAAATCATTTAACAATCACCAGTAAATGAGAACAATTTGTTATTAACTAATTAAGAGAGTTATTAACTAATTAATACAGAAGTGTGCTTATGGTTATCGACAACGAGAGGGTGAGACGGATCTAGGGCACAATAATAATAATAATAATAGTTTATTGATCTAGTGGACCATGCGGCATAAGATAAGTCAACAAAAAAATATACAAGAAATAGATTTATAGTATCAATGAAAAAAGAAAACGATATGTGTGCAAGTAACATGCAGCCTATAGAAAATAACACATGCAATTTACGTGGATACATATTATTTAGCAATTAATCGTAAGTAGAAACATAATTAAAAAATTAATTTAACCAATAGAAAACATTATTATAAAGAAATTTTTAAAAACTTTTATATTTTCTAAATCTTTAATAGAAGCAGGCACTGAATTAAATATTTTGATCCCCATATACACTGGGGATCTCTCATGCGTCACCAATTCATGTTTTGGTACGGATACACTATCTTTCTTCCTAGTATCGTACATATGAAAATTAGCGTTCCTAGTAAATAAACTTAAGTTAGTTTTAATATACACCGCAATCTCTAGTATATAAAGAGCAGTCACGGTAAGAAGATGGATAAAAGAGAAGTAGGAGCGGCATGAAGTACATTTAGATACACCAGCCATATTTTTAATAGCCAATTTTTGTATTCGCAACACCTTTCCAACGTGACAAGAAGCATCCCAGAACAATATCGCGTATTTTATTCTAGATTGAAATAACGTATGACATTACAACCTCATTACTAGCAACAGTCTTTAATTTATATATTACATAGCATGATGTAGAAAGCTGTTTACATAAATTTGTAAGATGTGTTTCCCATGTTAAACGCTTGTCCAAGTAGACCCCTAAAAATTTGGTATATTGGATCTGTTGGATTGTGCGCGAATTTATTTTTATTAAGTCACATTCGTGCATTTTATTAGAACCTGGACTAAAACGCATACAAACGGTTTTTTCATTATTAACATATGACTGTGTGAGCAGAACTAAATACGGTCTAGTCCATTCAGATACGAGGAAGCTGGTATCACCAGCATACATTACTGTATTCGAATGTGCTACAGTGGTCAACAAGTCATTCACATAAATAATAAACAATAAGGGCCCCAACACGGATCCTTGAGGGACAGCTCTATCAAGAGGCAAGGCATCTGACCGCTGTCTCTGAATTTCCACTACTTGCGATCCATCAGTTAAATAAGACGCAAGCCGTTCAAGTGTTTTTCCGCGTACTCCATACATATATAGTTTCTGTATCAATATTTAATGATCAACCAAGTCGAAAGCCTTGCTCAAGTCCATAAAGACACCTAAACAACCTTTCCCAATATGCAACCCCTTTCCCCTTCTCCCTTCCCAATATTCACAATATGCAACCCCCCTTCCTCTACCTATGCTACGAAGTCCTCTAGGACCTTAATTAGTGGCATAGGCTAGTACGTTGCCCAAGGAAATCGCCCTAATGGTGGCAAAGTGTAGCCGCTCGTCACCCAGCATGGTTCTCCTAAATGCAGAGGAAGTGCTCCACTGTTTCGTCGCCACCTTGGTAGTCCCTGGTCTTCGGCTAATTCCACCTTGTAGAGGTGCCTCTTTAGCCGGCAATGTCCAGTCAGAATCCCAACAGCCATGCGTCTTCGTCTTGCTTTATACTACTGCATAGCAGTCGAATCAGGGTAGCCAGGGCGACCTCTTCGACAAGCAAGTCAAGAGGCGCTGTAGATTTTAATGCGCCCATGATACTTACACAAGTAGCACTTTGTATCTGCATTAGTTTTTTGGCTGCAACCGCGTTTCGTACGCTAGTGCCAACAATTTTCTTTCAGATTATGCCCTACATACGAAAATAATTTTAAAACCACAAGATTTTTTAATCAGTATTAACAGAAGCAGTGGGCTTAATGGATTCTTAGCTAAATACGTATGTTCTACAGATCTTCATGTCTCAGATCTTTATATTAAGATGGTATTAAAGCTAGGGTTTCAGTAAATTCCTATAAGTCTTATATATGCTGTTATCTGTATTCATTAAACCAACCTACATTAAACTGTCTACGGTAAACATAGTCGTCGAGGATAAAACCTAAACATATTTGCCTACCTAAAACACTAACATTTACTTATTTACCATTTCAGAATAAAATTGCAAGAAGTATTTGTTCTTGTTCCGCGACTTTTCGCCGAAATTGTACCTTACATTATCGTTTGGTTCGGCGGTTTTATGTGTTTACCCTACCTCCTCCTCGTGGTATCGTTTCTCAGTATGTTTCGCGAGGTACCTATATGTAAAACAGGTAGCGGCAGCAACACCTTACATTCTCAAGGTTCGAACAAAAACTTGGAGATTTTGATTTATTGCCGACAAGGCGAACACATTTCTATTGGAAATTCCTATATTACTGCGCCCGTTTTACCCTCGTATTTCCTCTACGGTGGGACGGAAGCTATAAAATGCGAAGAATCTTCGCAAACACAACCGCACACTGTCTGGTTTCTTGTATAAATTCGCAGGTGTAACGCAGGTGATATGAGAGTACCTTAGTATACTTGGAAGTGAGTTTTTAGGTGATGGGATATTGAGTTGGAAGATGTATAAAACATATAAATTTGAAGAACTAACACATGGTAAAGAAACGTTTTAATGAGCTTCGGTATTAATTTGTATACTTACTAGTGTATACTTACATTTTTTAATAAGGTATTGTATTCTTGTTATGAGGATTATACGGCGAAATAGGTTCACTGTTAAAGATGCGGATCCGCGCTTTCACCGTTTCTTGACTACGCTAACGGCGCGGATTCGCGTCCATTAGCACCTGGAGAGGAAATTGATAGCTGGCTGCTAAGGACACGGATCCACGATTTTCATTTTATACTTGGCATAATTATGCCGTTAAAAACTTAATGTTAATTATTCTACAACAGTTTAATGTAGTTTTTCGTAAAACAGCGTGTCCATATAGTGCGTGGACGGAAGATAAATTCCTTTCCTGAGCAATTTCGAGAAAATGTTTTCAAATAAAAAATATTCGGAAAATGCCGCAAAATATAAAATTATATTCAAGTATACAGGGTGTTCAGTTTCCACTACGGTCGGCACAATTTGGTTTTTTAAATGGAACATTCTGTATATTATTACGACCTTAGATACCCCTCCTCGATTCATGGCAACTTTCAGCAATATTCCCTAGACCTGTCTTAGTTTTTTGATAATAGAGAAGCTCCTCTAGAACCTTTTTTGTGATTGGTCGATTGTATTGGTACAAGGCCGTGGTAGTGCCATAATTTAACGTGTGTATAGTTTTGCCCTACACCAATTATTTATTCTGCCGTACACTGCTTTGTAAACGGTCATATTTAATTGCATTGTGCGAACTTTCTTAATTCCTATCTTACCTTCGCGCTACCCTAGGTGAACGCTATTTAATACTTCCATTTTTACCCTCCTATTACTACAGAGATTAATTAGGTACGAGGGTAAGTCAAAAATTACTTACACTTTTAGTTCTACAACTGCATTAAACAAAGATAGATGTACAACAGAAACATTATTTTTCGATATACTCTCCACCTTTGGCGATGCACTTGGTTCATCGAACCACAAGCTTCCGTATGCCTTCCTGGTAGAAGGTTTTTGGTTGGTCGTGAAGCCACTTTTGCACCGCACTCCGAACGTCTGTGTCTAAGGCAAATCGACGACCCCTCAAAGCTTCCTTGACTGATGTTTAAAGAAGATGCAACCTCACCTATGGTAAATCGCCTATTTGCTGTAACCATCTCTCGAGGTTGCTGAATGTTGTCGTCGGTGGTCGAAGCTGACGGCCGTCCAGCTCCCTCTTTTTGTGTTACGCTCGTGCGACCACTTTTGATCCACAAAAAAACGCTTTTGCAAGATAAAGCACTGCCCCCGTATTGTGACAAAAGTCTCCGGTGAATTTCAGCACCTTTCACACCCTCTGACCACAAAAATCGGATCACTGCTCGTTGTTCCTCTTTGGTGCAAACTAATAGCGGAGCTGACATGCTTATGCTGTTGAAGCTAGCAGGAAAATGACGCGATCGTGATTAAATTCCGCACACATGACCACAGAGGCGCCAACTCAACGCATGCGCAAGCAGCCGCCACTACGATAACCTTCAAAGCTTGTTATGGCGAAAGTGTGAATAATATTTGACTTACCCTCGTACAATGTTAAATTTGCTATAGCGGGTGATCCAAAATATAGCTGCAACTCCGCCCTAGGAAAGATTATTGAATGCATTTCATTTTATTTGCTGTAGGATAGGGTGTTACAAAGCAAAATATGAAAAGAATGTCGTTCAGAACTTAACAATTTCACTGAAATTGCATTAAATATAAGAACAAGAACATAATTTTTGAAGTGTCTATGTTCTTCTCTTGTCAGAAAATGTGAGCTGGTTTAGTGAGGGAGCTAAACGTAGGTTATAGAACTTCCTAAATTAATTAAACATCACGCTCACCCTGGGAATAGTGACAACTTCAACTAATCGAGGTGACAAAGTACGAAGCACAGAATAGTTCTCTACGGTAAATAATGTGCCGTTATTGTATGCTTTTCCCATCAACACATAAATACCCCATTTCAACCGTATTGTTTTGAGCGTTCGCTGTTTATTTATACATTTAAATTAGTCCGCGTGACGGTGTTCTGTGCGAACAAGAGAATGAACGAAAATATCGCCTTGCAGAAGAGGCAAAACACATCGCGTTAAGCAACGCCGCCTAACCAGCCATCCGCCGTATAACAACCGACGTTATACGGCGGAATTTGCACAGCCGGTGTACGCGCACCCCGCAACATTAATTATTTTCTCGCACACTCGAAACACTCGATTAATTCGTTTCCACAACATTGCGTCGAGTTCTTCGCTAGAGTTTTGGCAAAAATTACGCGAAACAGTCATTTTCACTGTTAAAGCGACTTGGATATGGAACAAATTAAAAACAAAATTTTACGCGAAGGAGATGAATATTTACTTTGCCTTCTTAAAAAAAAACAGGTTCGCTTGGTTTTTTTTGTAACATATACAGAACAAGGCAGAAATAAGTTAAAATAATAAAGCTATATAAAAGCAATTTTCAAAATCGCTGTCACTAACGCCACGATGAACATCGTTCAGCCACGAGCGCGGCGGCAACATGCAGCGGCTTAAGTAGTCCCTGGCTCCCCCGACCCGGGGTTGTGGCGAACACGGAATAACACTGAGCTGAACCCCCCTTGGAGGGGGAGCCGCGGTGAAGGCTGTCATATTTGACGGGGACTCGAGCCCATCTGGCGAGTCGGTTGTCATCCTGTCGCCTTCTTGCTGACTAAAATTAATTTTAATTTTCTTAATCTTATGATGTCATACCCAAAAATAAATCGAATAAGCTACGTATATAGCTCTAACTCTCGAGCATATTACAAAATCTAGAGCCCAACATTGGCCCAAACTAAGCTGCTTCAACGGAAATATCTTGAAATTTCGACTGGCTCTCCTTAATGGCTGCAACTTCGGCAGGATTAAATTGTGCAACAACAGCTTTTACTATTTTTAAATGTTCAGCGTAATAAAAAGCTGCCTGCAACCATGTTCCTCAACGTGTAAGAATTGGCTCCGGTGGTTGACGAATACCAGGGCACTCTGTGTGAAATGATCGTAGGCGTTTGGGAGATTTCAAAAATACTTTTTTGTGTGCTGGCTATTAATGCATCTACCTCGGGAAAGCATTGTCGACTGGTTTCTGCCACAAGATGTAAAGCATGCACTTTATACGTAACATGTAAATACTTGCAACCATGTTCAAGAGAACGGCCTACCGAACGCATTATCGCTGCGCCATCGCTCATAAACATCAACACTTTATCTTTTGAAATTTGAAATTTTTCCAACGTACTAAGTACAACCTTCGTAATTGCTGCAGCACACTCTTGTAGTCTTCGGCTAGCTAGTAACAGTGGTAATGTAGGTTTACTAGGGTCTAGTATGCGTATCATAATATTTACAATTGAATTTTTTTTACAGTCTGTTGTCTCGTCAACACATAACCAAAGAAGCTGTTTTTTCAATATGCGTTTCATTTTCTTTTCCACGTCATCGCGTACAAATGCAACATGCTTACGTGCCGTTTTCTCCTTTGGCAACCGCAACTCGCGATTGTATTTGTCCCAAAAGTCCTTAAACGGTTGTTTATCGAGTAAGCCTCGTGGCAAATTACAGTTTATCAACATAGGAATAAAAAAAAAATGCACTTCTCGGTGGTATGCCCAATTTTCGTTTTCTATGCTGTGCGGAATTTACGTGTCTTGTACAGTTCCACTTCTTATTTGACATCAAATGTATTTTGCACACTTTACAAACTATCTTACTCCCGTTGTAGAACAAATCTGGAAAGTCAGAAATAAACTTATTTACTATGTCTTGAAAGGGTCGTTTTTTAACCTTCGACATGTTCACTAAAAACTACAATTAATAACTACGTCTGTATCAATAAAATCAAAACGCACTACACTAAATAATAACTACAATTAATAACTACGTCTATATCAATAAAATCAACATGCCCTATCCGCTATCCAACGCTAAACCGAAGTGAGTGATGATGATTTGTTGTGTCGTATCATAATCGACCAGTCCTCCCCGCCCACCTAAACACAGTCACACCGCCGCTGCGATTGCTCTACAGTTACCGGGCTCTAGTTATAACACTAGGTATACAATAAACAGAAACCAAAATGTCACTCTCATTAAATTTTCTTCCAGTGAGGCGCCTTTTAGAAACGCCGGCACTTTAAATCACAATACTATAAGGATATATAAGAAACAATAACCAACATAGAAGAACAAACAAACAACAAAATATGAAATAAGGATTTCCTAGCAAAATTTAGGACCAAATTGTATGCAGCGTGCAGAAACTTCGCAAAGAAATTGAACGCTATTTTTAACCAATTTATTCATAGCTACTTGGATAATTATAAATAAATAAAATTAATCTATAACACTGTAAATTATAGCACATGATTAATAAAAGTTTTAGGTATGAGAAGCAACTATTACAAAACCTTAGGAATATCAATCGAATTTTGTTCTGTAAACTTTAAATGAACCTCAGAAAGATCATACAATCAGAAAACATTCAAATTTAAGATTTAAATAGGTCAATGGACAATTTAGTACAACCTTTCACTAATAATGTTAGAAATAGTGACAGTAAGAGCGACTCGTTATTAGAGAGAGTGATTAGATAACACAATTATAAATTATACACAACCACTGCCACCGTAATTATAATAATAGCGTATCCCTTTAATGTTTTACGAGAGTAGATTGAAAAGTTTCCGGAATTACAACGAAAACAAATCGAATTCAAGTTATATTTTATTTTTCAATATAATCCCCTCGAAGCTCAACACACTTGGTCCAATGTTCCTCTAGCTTCTCGATTCTCTCCCGAAAGTGACTTTCTTCGAGGTTCCCGAAATAATCGTTTACAGCCTCTATCAGTTCTTTATTCGACCAAAATCTGTTTCCATTCAGAATGTTTTGAGTTTCTGGAACAGGTGGAAGTCCGAGGAGCCAAATCAGGCGAATACGGCGGATGCGGAAGGATTTCGAACTTCAATTCTGTCAATTTTTGCTGAGCGATTGCACTTGAATGAGCGGGCGCATTGTCGTGGTGAAACAGTACTTTTTTCTTGACCATTCCCGGTCGTTTTTCCTGAGTTGCTGCTTTCAGTTTGTCAAAAAATATTGTGTAATATTGGCCAGTAACAGTTTTTTCTTTTTCAAGATAATCAATTAGCAAAATTCCTTTTGCGTCCCACAAAACCGATGCCATCACCTTTCCAGCCGAGTGAATGGTCTTTGCCTTCTTCGGAACCGATTCACCGCGCTCAATCCACTGTTTTGATTGCATTTTTGTTTCTGATGTGTAGTGATGAATCAAGGTCTCATCCATAGTCATGAATCGTCTCTTGAAATCCGCTGGATTCCTCGTAATCACTTCTAAACAATCGGCTGAGATTCGAGCTCGGATGCGTTTTTGTCCCGAATTGAGCAAATGCGGCACCTATCTTGCAGAAAGCTTTTTAAACCCAATTCATTATGTAAAGTATGAACTACTCGTTCATAAGAGATGCCCACGGCTTCCTCAATTTCACACACTTTATTTGGTAATCTGCCAAAACAATGTCATGGATTTTATCCACAATTTCTGGCGTGGTAGCCGTTTTCGTACGTCTTGAACGTGGTTCATCACTCGTATGCGTGCGCCCACGCTTGAATTCCGAAACCCAAAAACCCACGGTGGAAAATGAAGGTGATGAATCCCCAAGAACGACATCTAACCTTGATTTGATTTACGTTGCGGTTTTCCCTTCCAAGTAGAAAAATTTGATGACCGCTCGAACTTCGTTTTTATGCATAATTGAAAACACAAAAAGATAATTGACTACAATGCTTGCCAAAACCAGATTATTTGACAGATCGATTTGACATTTACAGTCAATTGATATGAAAGAGTTGCCAACACAACGACGTAAAGTATTTGGAAAAAAGCAACCCCCTAGCAGCGATTCCGGAAACTTGTCAATCTACCCTCGTATTTAACAATTTTTGTTTATGTCGGTTTATTTTATATAATTTTTTTACCCCCTACCCTTTCTAAATATTGAAAATTTTGAAATGTTCAAGTTTTCTAAGGTATGGAATCGAACTTGACATCTCACGTTTGCCGGACAGGCGTGCTAACCATTACACCACGGGGTTTATGCCAGGTATTGCAAGGTGACCGTCTTGCAATACCTAGTTGTTATTTATCCGCAAATATATTATATTTCGACAGACAATTTATTCTTACTTGCCAAGTATACTAATTAATTAATATATTTTGGCTATCGTCGGTGAATTGTAAAAATCGGTGAGTTCCTTGGTATTTCCGACGTAATTAAATATTTGAAAACATCTCGCCCCGGTAAAGCATCGATCCCTACGGTACAATGCTACTGGTGTTGCATTTAACCTAACCATCTGTTTCCATTGACATGTTCTTTTGTTGTCTTATCAGTGCATGCATATCAACAAAAATAGTTCAACCACTGCATTTTGTTAAAGGAATAAAGATATTGCTTTGTCCTATATAACTGAGACAATTTGTTAATGTTACAATATTTTTTTGAATCAACAAATGGCTTTTTCTCAGTGTATCGATGCTATGTTTATCGTTTATCTTGTGTAGTGATGTTCAGTAACGTTTCGGAATTTTTCTTAAATCCCAGAGAATATATTGAGTGACGCAATTTCGAGATTGTAATTTGCAAAACTGTTATTACTTAACGTACTTAATCCACCGTAAAATTTTTCTCTTTAAAATAACTCTGTATAGTGCTAAGTACGTATATTCCGGACTACGATAACCGCGCGGTTGCCTCCGGAACCGACCGGAACTAACTTCGCTCCGCTGAACGTTACACCGAACCGACTTGCCAAATAATTAAACACTCCACCCGGCATTTATTATGTATTGCCCACCTCTCTTTCTCGACCATATACGTGCGCGGTAACTTATTATTCATACCGGCATTATTAGAGTTTTAAATAATTGAAAGGAGCAAATCTCCGGCTTTTCTTATTTCCTTTGACTAAACGGACGAGAGTCGGGTCCGCCGAGTGAACCGATGTGGAAGAACCTACCTCCATACCATCCCATCCCCAACCTCACCGTCCCACGTTATTCAACAATATCTTCACGAAGAAGAAGGGGAGAGCATACGATCCACCTTTGCCCTCGTGCACATTTCAATCTAATACCTTTCCCTTACAATATACCAACCGGCCTAGGCTAATTAACAATTTTCATCGCTTCCCGGGTTCACGCAAAAATAATGAATTATGTTGGCGGTAGAATGGGAAAGCAGGGTGACTTTGTAGGGAAGGGAAGAGTAGCGAATGAGCGTTTACGTAAGTATGCACCCTTGTATGGATGTGAACAAAAGGTCAAACAATGCGACGTATTTACGAGACTGAGGCGGATTCTTATTTACAATTAATAAAGCTAACTCTATACAAATTTTGGGGCTTGCCTGGAAAACCTTAGAGAAACCACATAAGAGCAAACATTGACGAAACATGGCGGAACTGAGATTACAAATTATATCAGATAAAGTTCTCGCTATCTTCGCTTTTATTTGACATCTGGATTAAAAAGTTCCTCCTTGTTTCGTGTTAACTTTAGAATCCAAGTAAAAAATATGGGGATATGATTTGACCAGTAGCGAAGCGTCAAGGGTGATTGATTAAGCTACCTAAAAATATATATTAATTACGGAATGGGTTACCTAACGTTTTGTCGAGAAAAGCGATTATGATAGCATTATTAAATATGTTAAGAAGCTAAATCAACTTGTGACCGTTAACCGTCCGCACCGATTTAAAGACTTCTAGATTAAGGAAAAGAGCGTTAAAATTTATTAACCAACTTTTCTGTATAGTCTTTAGATTATTTCACTTTGTTCGATTATAGTGTGATAAAGTTAATTTATAATTAGTAATTTTAATTTTTATCTTGTGAATTCATTTTTCTGAAAACCATGTACACTTCTCTTGAAAAACCTGTGTATATTTTTCATTACAATCGATTGGAATTGTGAGATGATTGCTTGTACGCGTCACGTACAAGGCCAACGAACGTCATAGGACAAGAACGTGTGACGTAATGTAATCCCAAACGATATATAAAGGTAGTCACTCTTATCGTGCCTCCAAGGAACTGAGGTATGCTAGGTCGCAGGCTAGTGACCATAAGCTACAAGAGTTTCGGCTCTACGAGATTGTGGCCGGAGTTTTAAGCAGACCACGGCTAAGTCGAGTCGGGGGAAATATTCCTCGTGGCAATCGGCCGATAACCGAGGTTTATTCTTCAGTCCGAAAATATTTCGGAATATTTTATCTCCAGTTTTATTTTCCGTGAATTATGACTAGAGTTTGTTAAAAAGGTGGTACCGGTACCAGTAGCGTAGCGGCAGCAGCGTGGGTAGGAGTAATTTTCAACTCGTAATCAATCTCGTTCCTCTACTGCTTTATTTTAATCGCAATAGCGATTGCTTCAAATACAGCGCAAATTTTGATAATCCTTTTCGAAATTTAACCTGATGAATTTCCAACGACTATATTTCTTCTTAAAAGTGGCATGATGCATTACATGCAGTGACGCAACTGGAAGTCACAAACTATGCTACTCGATAACATATAACACCACTAATAACCATATAATAATAAAATTTACTGACACACAAGACGATTACTTGACGAATATTCGAATCTCGAACTATCGTATGTATGAATTGTACATTAAGATTATTTTTTTTGCTGACACAGTTGTGAAGCGGATTACGCACACCATTGTGCTCTGCTATGAATAAACAAGAACAGCTTCGATAATCAGATTCTCACTAACTCTCATCGAGTAGAAATGGTGTACGTAACTCCAGCTAATACACCTGTATGTTTATATTAGCTTTTCATAGTGTTCAAGTGCAAATAGTTATGTACCATTTTTAAAATACAAATATTAGAGTCAATTGCAGTCGTTGTTCTTTATATCAAACACTGAAGAACCCAGTGCTCCAGTTTACATCCACGCACAACGAATGATATTTAATTTTCAAAATTATGCTTATTATATACGTCCGAATTTATACTGTCAATTGTTGTAGGAAAATATTCCATTAAATTTGAAGATTCAGGGCGACTGTATGCTCTAAAACACAACTGACAGAATAATTATGACAAAATTCACTGATATTCTACTTAATAACTTTATGATAGATATTTAATTTACGAAACCCTGGTAGAAATACCTCTGAATTTACCCTGTTGTTTGTTGTAGGAGAATTCTACGTTAATTTTGAAGATTTACAAAATGAGGAGAACAAAAAAAGAGCAGTTTCATCTCCGTTTCACCAAGATGGTCATTGGCTGGAGTTAAATAAATTACTTAGTACCCCCACTCCAAGGCTAGTCGGCCTGGGGCCTGTGGCTTCCGAAAAATAGCTTTTATCCGCCAGACGGAGTTTCATATCTATCGGGTGGCTATACTAACCGCAAACTTTGACGTTACGGGAGTTTTCTATGGTAACGCTTGAGACACACAAAACCCCGCATTCGTTTAAATAACCGAAATTTGAATTAACCTTGGTCTCCAAATAACATTTCAACACTAAAATACTTAACTTTGCTTAATAAATAAACCACTCGGCCGAATACGTATTCACTCAACGGAGATTTGAACTACGCACAAAGATTGTGGTAGCGTCCTTTTGCTCCTTCATTCACGATAGCATTTGTCAAATATTACTGCCAATTACGATACACGCTTTTTTCAAAAATACTATATTACAGACTAATATCTCATCAGAGTTTGCATTCTACTGTCTAACTCTATGACCTTAGAAAGCATAGACAACTGGAAAGTATAGACATTTCCAATATGACTTGACAACTTATTTGAGTAACACTTACGATTATGATAAAGATAAAACAGAATTTATTCTGTACCTGTTTGTAGGAAAATGTTACATTAAAATTGAAAAGATGGAGCAAAGACGAGTTATATTACCGTTCCTCCGGGATTATTGTTGAATAGAGATAACATTAAACTAATAAAACGCCAGGGACAGGGGAGGGAAACCCGAGGGTATATAAGCGGTTGAAAAACTGAAATGGGCCCGAATCGCTCGGACATAGGTACTCGGATCAAAACTCAGGTAAACGCTATAATACACGGCGCTACCTTCGATGTTGAATTTGAATTGTATGCAGCTTGATAAACATGTACGAATTAGACCTCGCGCATCTGAGTTTTAGCACATTCTCCTTGACAATGTAACATTTTTTTTCTTGTTATACGTACTTGTCCCCTGAAGGTCCGTTTTAATAATTACACTGAGCTTTACTGTATATCTATCTGCGTCTTTGTAGGATTTAAATAGTTGTAAAAAATGCCTTTTTTATCCCCAAAAATATCGCATTATGTGCAGCCAGTTTCGACATTAAAAGCTTGATGTTATAATGCAAAATATGATTATCCCTGCGTCGTCGGTAAACCTCAGTAATGTTTCATAAAAGTAAGCGAACGTTTCAGGTCGTAAATTATGTATACATGTAAATAAACGTGCTTAAAATATATGCTTAGATATTTCTGTTTAAAGGGATTTTGATGTTGAGTTTGGTCGATTAACCGTCCGCTTTATTGGACGAAGTATTTATAGCGTCAAACTGTTGATATTAAAGCGGTGCATTAAGGGGAAATGTTACCAAAGCGTTGAGAACATATTGTTAGATATATACTATATATTCAATGTATTTCTCAGGGTATTTTTGGGAAAAATTTGAAGTTTTCGAAATCAGTCTAAATGCCTCAATTCTTTGTGGGATCGGGAGTATTCCTGGATACTCTTTGGGCAATTTTCTTGCGAATTTTGAATTAAATAAATTGGAAATAACGACTTTTAGAATTAAAAATATAAACTATCCTTGAATTCGTATGATGCTGTCACATAAACACTCTGTTTATGTTAACCTTTACAAGAATCTGCCAGCGCTAACCTCGAACCTTTCCTTCTTTGAAATTTTACTTTAATTTCACTATCGAACTCTTCAGGGAGACTAGTCAGAAACACTAGTTAACTTAACGAAAGTCTAACCAGAATTGATGACTTTTCTGGCGTCCCTATATTCCTTTGTTTTAATCGCGCAAGGCGATTGTTTACTTCCACAAGTAATTTTGATGATGATGATTATTATTAACATAAAATTCTATGATGCATTACGATGAAGTGAAGCTATTTGTAAAAATAGCATAGAAGAATGCATGCAGTAGCGCTACCAGCTGACAGAAACTAGGCGAATCTATGACCTAAATTCTGTCTGACAAGGTTTCAACGTGAAATTTTGCCAACGATTTACTTAATAAGGTTCGGACAAAGATTTAATTTATAAAATGATGTTTGAAATACCTCTAAATATACCCTGTTGCCTGTTTTAGATGAATTTTTCATTAATTTTGATGATTTACGAGATTAGGAGAATAAATAGAAGAGTGGATTTGTCCGTGTTACCCCACAATCGTCGTTGTCTGGACTTATATTTTTAATATAATGTCCTCGCCCCAAGGCCAGTTGGCGTGGGAGGAAATGGTGACTTGGAAAATTTCATTTTTACCCGCAAGAGGGACATTTCATTACAAACGGGTGGTTAACCTGGACACCTTATCCGTTCTGAGATTGACAGTCGATGTTGTTGTTATATATAGTATCTTGTAAGGTCCGCGTTTAATTTTATGTGTCAATGTCAGACATTTATGTTATTTGTTAAAAAAAGATTGGCAAGAAAGAGACAATTAATTTCCACAGAGATATTTCTTGTAAAACATATCTAAGTTTGTAAAATCTTAAATTGTAATAAAACTAAAATAAACCATAAAACAATGAATACGAGGAAGAAAAAATATTGCAGTAATAAATGTAAAGATTTCTTGCAACATTTACAGTCTACACATAGTTATGTTCGCAAAAAACACTACCATTGTGTGCTAAACAAGTTAAAAACCTTGAGTTAATTTGGTTGTTAATGGTTCGTGGAACGGAGTTGGGGTGTATTCCATTGAAGGCAAGTCGAGCCCTGTCTTGCATGTCTTCTTTGCTTGTTGTTGGCATATGCATACACTTGGTTCTTAATGAATTCCTTAATGTAAAAATCAGGAGACCATAAAGTAATTCGATATCGACCATTATTAGCAATCCGAACATTATATTCAACAACTGTTCCACAGGACCCATATTGTGATTTAGGGTTTACGACTCTTATCCAGTGGGTGATAATACTGGTGCTTCTACTTTTAATGTTCGGTAATTCCGATGCAGCCCGCCAACCTACTTGTTGGTAACGCGGCTTAATAGGGTGAGTGTTTCACAACTTTTCAGACATTATAATTCTTGATTGGTTCTGTTATTATTATTCGATTTATTACTTTTTCTTTTGTATTGTACTTACGGAAGGAAGCACACGCCTATGCCGCGCAGAGACATTACCTCGCTTTACTTATCATGTAAACGTGTACACGTTGCACTGAATCCAGCCTTGTCCTTGCTTTCATTGAAATGGCATGTGTGGTAGAACTGATTCTGAAGGATCGCACAAGATCCATTAATTATTAAGTACCTACTTGTTCCTTGCTCTTTTTAGTGTTTTTTGTGTATACATGCAACTTTTGATATCTTATCAAGGAGGGTATCTACATTTTTCTTTGAACGTCGTGAAAGTGGAATCGCATAAATGTCGATATTATTTTTGCTATGCCCCTCTTTGATGTCCAAAATAATATTCTAATGTATGGACAATCATAAATAATTAAACTGAACCTTTTCCCAGATAGAATTCGAAATGTCTCCTGATTACATTCAGCTATTGCATAATGAACAAACGTAATCATTTCCAAATTCGTGCTACTCTCTCATGTAATTTCCCGCCACCCTCCTTTCATCTCTATAACCGCGTATAAAGGAGGGGATCCTATAAAATCCGAATTCAATTCCGTTATTTTATCAAAGTGTGTATATTTAATATTAAAAGTCGACACAGGAGAGAGCTGGCGAGATGACTGAATGACTGCTTGCCTGTCGGCCTGACCTTTTGCATTTTTAATAATAGGATTTCTTAATTAAAGCGTCGCGATGCTTAACATACTTTTGAGATTTTAATTTGGCGTAGATACCTTTGAGATTTCCGCGCGTTTTCGTCGCGTCTCCCCTCTCCAGTTCTTTTCTCCATCGTTCAGTCTGTCATTTCGTTTAGTTTATTAGATTAACAGACAAAGAGAGAGATCCACTTTACCTCTCCACGTTGGATACGTTTTGAAAACAGAAAATTTAATAACCTGACGTCTTTTTTTTTCGTCGCCCTTATTCTGGTTCGTCGTTATATCGCAGCGTATAAATCACGTACTGACTTTTATTAGATATTTTGGTGGTTTTGTTTACCTACATTGCGTTTTCCAGTACAGTAGAATGGATTGTATCACACCCGTCACATTCTATTTATGGTTCTTCAAAAGATGTAGGGAATTAGTAATACTGCAAATTTATAATATCTGATTATTGATACATTAGATCTGTAATATATATGTTCTTGTCTACCGTTTCTTTAATATATCTGATCTAGCAACCAAAAAGGTTTGTATCATTGCATTTTTAGTAGGAGACTCAAAGGCAGTGCTCTTCCTTTGTGTCGTTGTCGTAGCTTTTGCCAGCGTTTCGTCCACACTCTTATAGGACATCTTTAGAGCTGTTACTGTACTCTGACTTGGGACTATTCATTCCGGAGGGGTTTATATAGGGTTTGTTTCGGGTCTATGGAGCGGAAATGTTATGGATCAATGAGGCGTGGCGGTTGCTAGGGGGTTTAATCAGTTGGAATTTCCACGTGTAATGTAAAGGCTTAAATCGTGAAGATAGCTATCCCTACAATTCTATTTGCTTCAAAAATTTCTGAGAATACAGAATTACGCAATGTCTTATCCAGGTGCACCTACAATTACATTGTATGCTGTCGCACACCGTCATTAACAAATACTAAGTATTTTAAAAATCGACGTTGAACATTCTCTATATTATTAGAATGAGTGGAGTAGATACGATACCACACAAGTGAGCCATATTCTAGTCTAGATCTTACAAATTAATAGTACAATAAAGTAAGACAGTTAGCGTTTGTAAAGTTTGTATATATAAACACAACCTAAGTCAGCTTAATTACATTAAATAAAAAAGAATAACAATAAAAAGAAATAGAATAAACTGGAACAGTTGCAAAACAAATGAAACGTGTGCTACTCGATAAATTTTAGTAGCTATACAATACACCCACAATAAAAACGTCCCAGTAACCTGGTGCAACCCTACACATTGGCCCCCGAGAGAAATTGTCTATATCTTATTCTTAAATTAGTTACAGGGATGTTAGTGCATATTTCGAAACATTACAAAAGAATCCGTCCTTAAATGATTGGAGTCTATGAGAAGGAATTGCCAACAATCCGCGTGACCGCACATTTACGTTATGTACGTCGCTTCTGAAGGTAATCCTTCTATATAGGTGGCTTCTTGTTGACAAAAGTTTTATAATAAAAGATCGCACTGTGTAACTCGCAACGGGCACTCATAATACTCCAATTGCACTACCTAAGCTTATACGAGATTCTCTGAAATCGGCGAATTCCGAAAATCAATCGCAAGCACGAATTTTGCATTCTTTGAATGCGTTTCGAATCGGTCACCCGAAGACGTTTGTTAGAGACTACATCCATATAATTAAACGCCGACAGTACCAGAGAGTCACACAAAGTCTTTTTCGTATTTCGGCTAATTACGTCACGACATCTGTATATAATCCTCAATGGCACAATTACTCTTTTCAACAACGACGAAGTGTGCTTTTGGAATCGCAAGCCTTCATCCATCAGCAATCCCAAATTGTTATCTGTGGTAGCAAATGAGATAGGGACAAGATAAAGGTCAAGGAATAGCTCATTTTTGATTTGATGTCGGAGGTGTTTAGGGCAGAACAGGATAGCTTGTGTCTTGAGAGGATTTAGTCTCAACAAGTGATCTTTTGAAAATTTATTTATATTTTCCAACATATTGTTAAGAAAATCTCGAGTTAGAGTTACGTCTGATGGAGCGAAGGACTTATAAGATTGAGCGTCGTATGATACGTGTAAAGTTGAAGTTACATGCAAATAAGTCATTGGCTCATCAGCACCAACCACATGTGTACCACCAACCACAAACCTCGAATAAAACAGTAATTACCACCGGTTCTGTGACTAACCAAGATTCGCATGCAACTGTTTCAAGCGATTGTACAGAATGTCAAAATATTCTGGAATTGTAGAATTGTTTACTGTGTAAATGGTAGAAGGTAATAGACACCATATAGCTATCTTACAAAAATATTTTTGGATATGCAGGGTGATCGATAAGTAGCCTGAAATGACTTACTTTGTTATTTTAAACACAATACACTGTATTATTGCATTCTTAACTTTCTCTTTTCGAAACAAGCCATCGTAATATGGGTTTCATATGTCTAGCAGATTTCGAGATATTTATAATTTTGTTAATCATGCATATGTAAATGCGATATTTACAGTTAAACGCATTAATATTATTTGGTTACCATGACAACAGTAAACAAGATATGCTGACACTACTGTTCTTAACTGTTGATTCGAAATTTTAAGCCTAAATAACTACATACTTGTAAAATGATATGATTCATGTATGAAATTGGTAATACCGCCAGCATTCCGGAGTGCAATAGTTAATGTGCTAAAGAAAGTGAAAAACAGCTTGTACAAACAATTGTGCAAATATATCGAGGTGAGAAGAAGGAACTTTTTGGTTTAGTTTTCAATTTATGATGATATATTTATGTTTATATTACTTATTGTTACCCTGCAAGGATTTTTCGCTAAAAAGATGCATTACCACTATACCTCCTTGTTTTCATTTCTACATCAGTAAAATGGATTCCGGTAGCATCCAATGTTAGCTTTAATTTGATAAATTCTTTTTTCCTACTCACAAATTATACTTATTACCTGACTCTGCTTTACTGAGGTTCGAAATTTTGAATCTACAATTTAAGATCATCAATGTTAGTATATTTTATTTACTGTTATGATGGTAACCAGACTATATTAACACCAGCATCCATTGCGATGTGATTTCCATATGCAAGACTTGCCTTTGATTGCAAATAGCTACTAGGGCTGAAAAGTTTGAATCAATAGTTTCAAAACGTCAACGTCAGAAAATTTTACCTTCGCACTATTTATACAATAAGCCCAATTTTACAAATCCAGAAGGGTAGGACATCCTGTGTATTACAATAACACGATAACAAAGGAAAAATATGTAAGTATTAAGAATAAAGCTGTGGAAACGCTTAAACGAAGGGGTATGCGAACATAGGTGGACTGAGTCAATTGCAGGTTTCCTCCTAATTGTTAAAATTTACTGTAAATTTTAATTAACTCGCGGGGATAGCCGCCATGACGCTAGCAGAACATACGGGAGTTTCACACAATGATAGCAATTTGAAGTGTTAAATGTTAAGAAATATAATTCAATTTCAGGAGAAGAGGAATGGAAGAACACTTGCAGACTTCCGAAGATTCAGGAAGAGTGTATGATTTGAAGATTTCTATCGGTGCAGATCGTCGATTTCATGATAACTTACATGATGACCGACTGGTAAATTTAACAAAACAATATTGCTTTTTCCACTTTTGGAAATCATACTTTGTTACAAATGAAAATATTGTTAACCCTAATTCGTAACAAAGGAAATTTGTCTTAAAATCTCATCATCTGGGCCACGTAAGAGCGTGTACAGTAGTCGTCGGATAGTCCGACATTAACCAAACTCATTTAGATTGAGTAAATATAAATCTGTTAGAAGCTACTAGAAGTCAAATACGTAAGTACATAAATTCTTCAGACATTTTACCCTCCTATCAATTGTGCGTCCGCTTTATGGACAGTTACAGATAATATTCTTACAGCTAGCGACTGTGGGTAACTTATTTGGTCCCCTTTTTTCTCGTGCCTTTGACACAGTAAATCATCAATTTCTCATCTTTATTCCCTTTACACCCTTGGCTTCAGGATGAAGGCGGGTCGCTTGATGCAAAGTTATTTTTCTTTTTGCTGTCAGGAGGTTATATTGTACAATAAGGTATCCAATGTTTTACTACCTTGTAATAGCGTTCGTCAGTGTTCATTGTAGAGGGCTACTTCTTTATACACTTTATACCTCGAAATTACATACCTGATCGAACCACTGTCCCTGTTCATTTAATAAGGAGGATATGCTTTCAGACAGCGATTTCACTGCCTTCCATTTTCAGCAAATTGTTACATTTTCCAAACCTAATTTACACACAAATGTAACTAAAACGTCCGTGGTACTTTTTGGAAAGGAAGTTAATGTTGAACATGCCACTAATTTCATGATGATTAAAATTAATGAATCCCTTTCAACTATCATCAATTCAGTTGAATACCTTGTCCCTCTTGTGGATTCAGACCTTAGGTTAAAAAATCACCTCAGTCCATATACTCGTAAAGCTTATACCTGCTTAAAGTGTTTCTTTCCTCACAGGAGCTACCTTTCTGTTGTACAAAAAAAACGTCTGTATGATGTTCTCATTATTGCATTATGATTTCCTTGATGTGTGTATGAACCTTGTCTTGACAGCGGGACTTCTCAACGGATTCAGAAACTTCAAAAAGCTTGTATTTGTTTTATATATAGTCTACACAAACGTTTCTAATAAATTGCCTGAACTAAATTGGTTAAGCATGAATGATCGTCGACGTTTGCACCAATTTAGCTTTTATTCCAAGATTCTCACCATTAAGACTCCTCCCTATCTTTATCTTGGTAGAGATTTAGGAGTGACATTCACAGCGTCAATATTAGGTTTCCTCACTATATTACACCGCCTGTCCATCGCCCTGCCCTTTGCGAGAGATGATTCTCATTTAACATTGCTCGATTCAATAATACTTCTCGCTAACGTTTCTGGTGTAACCCTTTCCAGCCCAAATTATTTTGTTACTAAAAAATTGCTTTCGATTTTTTTCTATGATTATTAGAGTAAAAAATGATTATAATCTTTTAGGAATATAGTATTAAATTATTACAACAGATGCATTTTAAAAAATGACTCCAATTGAAATCATTACGGAAAAAATATAAGTAGAGTGATTCCAAATGATCCTCAACTCTGACAATTAATTAATACTGCTTTGAATTTGTCTTGTTATTTTATAAGAATTTTTTTTTGTTTTTTCTTTTTTGTATTCTTTCAACATAATGTACCTCTTTTTGACACAATAGTTATGGGTGAAATGAAAAACAGACACTGACATATATTTGACCTCCGGAAATAGGTTACAGTCCAATTTTCAGTTCTGAATATTGACTGGTCTTTAAGTAAAAAAAAATCAAAATTTTTTTGAGAACAATCAGTTTCCGACTCCTTGGTATCAGTTATTCCGGTTTTAAGACAGATGTGCTTTCTACTCGTTTAGCATTGCTGCCGCAAATAGAAGTCAGCTCATTGACAATCACACACTACAGTTCTTGCAAAAGAACTGCATAGTATCAGTAATAAGCTCTTGTTAATCCGCGATGGTATGTACGTCATCAAAAAACTTCCAACGAATATAAAAGAAAAATTTCTGGACAGAAGAAATACCTCTACGTAAACGAATATAAAAAAAATGAAAAATAAAAAGTGATCGACGAAAACCTAATTATTCTTTTCTTATAGCCTTAAAAATATATATTTTCTTTTTATTTCGTTTCGATCAGACAAACCAATTATGTAATATAAATAATTTTTCAGAAAAATATTGGTTTTCTATTTTTTACTCGAATACCAGTCAATATTCAGAGCTGAAAATTTGACTGTAGGCTACCTCCGGGGGGTCAAATATATGCCTTAATTTTCAGCGAAAAATCCCTTCGGCTTGGCAATCCATGCTTTAATCCGGCTACGGCCTTTGGCTAAAAAATTTGAAATGGACAAAACGCAATCGATCATAACAATTCCTTACCACATTCGATAATATTGCAGGTATAATTTTTGAGCAATCGAACTTAACGTGCAACTATATAACATTAGCGGAAGTATCGTCCCAAGACCTATAAATTGTTATAATCGATTGAGATATTCACCACAATACGATCAAAGGTTTACTCTTTCAAACACAAACGTAATATCTTTCTACGCTTTTAACACTGCTAGTATCACAGCTCCAACATAAACGCACTCTAAAGCACCAATTTAATGTTAGTCCATTTATAAGGTAATTTAGGTCATCAATTGCAATAATCTTCTTATTCATATCAGCATCAAACTTAGGATTAGTATCAATATAAATATCTATAAATGCTTCTTCATTCCAAAGTTCATTGCTCACCAGTGTAATAATTATTCCTGCTACACACTTTATCCACCACCTATTTTTATACTAGAGAAAACTTTAGCTTGCATATAGTTCGTCGTAATTCTTTCCTTCAAAACCTAAATTATCCCTATGCGCACATACATGTTTATAGTGGGGATGTCTACTTACTTCCTCCATAAACATGTTGTACACGTGCGATCGAAGGCTTGTTAAATATTCCTAACCTAAAACAACAAAATAAGTGCCGAGAGGAAACACAAGTCTAAGGCAAATTTACCTGAGGGGCCTGCCACCCGGCATTGGCACGTAACAAATTACAAATTTTAGCACTCCTGTAAAAGTGGGTACCTTGAGCGGAGCGCGGTTACCGTGGCCGGGACCTCTCGCCGCCCCATAGAGTCGCTTGGCTCTTGCATATATATTTCAATAAGGGCGGCTTGCACATAGCTCGACGGCAACATAATATTATGCATGCAACCGAAAAGGTTTGAATATAAAATAGAGGGCTCTGCGGTCAGCGTTACGGATATGAAAGCGAAGCGGGATGATGCCGGCGAAGAGTGGCTTTCTGGCGGGTAGATACCGGGAAGGTTGTTTTAAATAACTCCCACACCATACGGTATACACACGGCGATACCCTCTTTACGCTGGGCTATGGTTAGTTTCGACGTGTCTACGTAAATTGATTTTAAATGGGATCGCGTATTTACATTTGCCTTTTTTCCCGTTAGAAAAATGTTTACCTCATATATTGATGTGTGTTCCAAGATTTTTTGTGCTACATTTTAGCTTAGCATAGTAGTTCGATATTCCTATTTACTTCAAACACTCACTATCCAGAAGAATTGGACTTCGCACTAACCGATTTGAATGCAATTTGGAACGTTTCATTGGCAGAACTGCACAAAAAATCTTTTTCTATTGCCTGAGTGTCACGGACGCATTAAGATCTGCACCAACGACGGCAATGAAGGTGGGGGGAATGATTTAGATTCTTCTTCTTGATTTATTTGTTCATCCGACTACACCTCAATGGTATAAAGGAGGTCAAAGTCATAATACTTAGTAGGGTGCACAGCAGACACTGGAAGAACGCTGGCAAAAGACTACCGAGTAGCACAAACTATGCAACTCCCTGAAACATCAAGAAATCAAGCGATAAAGACGGTTTATGTATTTTCGTGGATAGATCAAAACAGTGGGACTAGAGCAGGAGGGGCTACCGCTTTTAAAGAAACAAATCTCGGCACTATTCCTAACCGCGCACTCTTTAACTTACCGCAAGAAATATCAAATACATACTACCAATCGCACTACGTATGTGCTATGAACCGACTAATAACCTCCAACCTTGTGCTAGATTGCCACAGAGCTCTATTCTTAGTCTCTAAAACAAACAATATCTACGTAGCATAGTTGAAAGATCACAATAGCAATGCTGGTAACGAAGAAGTTCAGAACCTATGAAGATTTCTTAAAGGGACGAGATGAAATTAACTCGTGCTGCACCACTGTTACTTGTGTACAAGATCGACTATACCTGGAGGAAAATACAAATAAATACGCAACGTTACAAGACTAATCGTATACAACCCACCACAGATCGATAAATTTGCTTAACCATCAGCCACCATAAAAACGATACTCTTAAACTATTACCAAAATTCAAAATCTCCTGCATAAACCCAATAACACATACGTAGATCTACATTTAGGTATGTAATTGATCAATTGCGACTCGTTGTGAGCTTGTGAGTTAATCATAATTGGGGTCAATAAAAAAATATTTATTGACCCCAACTATTTAGGTATATATTGAAATGTTTTATCTCCGGAATTTTGTAAATTAATGAAATTTTTTACTCTACTGTGGGATTCGGGAGCATTCTTTCACACTCTTTCGGCAATTTTAAACGAATTTTAATATCAAATAAATGGAAATTAACGAATGTAATAATAAAATTGAAGAGTGCAAACTAACATTGATTTCACGAAGATGTCATATAAACTCTATGTTCCTTATGATATTCATAGGAAATTTGCCTATTCTAATCTCCAACCTTCTCTTCTACCTTGAACTGATTCTCTGATTTCAATATTAGACCCTTTAATACGGGAGGGCAGCCAAAATACGAGTTAACTCGATAAAAGCTTAACCAGAAGTAATGAATTTATTGGCGTCCTTTTTCTCATCTATTTTAATCGCGATGGCGATTGTTTCTATCCACAGCAAATTTTGATGATTTCTATCCAAATATAATTTTTGTGATGAATTTTGATGAATAAAGTTATTTTTAGAAGTAGCATGAGAGAATGAATGTAGGGACGCTACTAGATGACTCAAACTAGACGACTCTGTGATCTAAGACGCAACTAACATAACTATGACAAAATTCACTGACGTTCTACTTAATAACTTTCACATAGATATTTAATTTGCGAAACCCTGCTAGAAATTCCTCTGAATTTACCCTGTTGTTCGTTGTAGGAGAATTTTATATTAAATTTGAAGATTTACGAAATGAGGAGAATGAAAAGAAGAGTAGTTTCGTCTTAGATTCACCAAGATCGTCGTTAGCTGGAGTTAAATAAATTATTTAATACCCAAACTCCGAGGATCGGAGGTCCGAGGAGAAAAGGAGGCTTCCGGAAATAACTAATATCCGCCAGAGGGAATTTCATATCTATCGGGTGGCTATACTGAATACCCTATACGTTTTAGAGTGTCAGTTGGGCTTGAGGATGTAAGTATTTAACATAACAGTATATAAAGGTGTTGCAATCTTCTGGAATTGTAGAATTCTATATATAAATGTAAAAGTTATTCCTTCTAGAGCTACCCTAGAGAACCTACGTATAAGTTGCCTTATATGTAAAAAATTGGTAGTTGCTAAGAAAGAGTTTGCAATAACTCATAAAAAGACTTACTTTTTATGAGTTATTGAGTGACAGTGAGGTCCTAAAGTATTCCTCCTTCCATATTAACTTTTGAACGACAAAAGCTAGCGTTTTCAGAAAAAATAGGTTTCTACCTTTTGCGAACTAACTATTGGCAGTATCAGCAGTTCAATTGCATTTCTAGTATCACCGGAAGTGACGCCAATTTTCTTATTTTAAATAAAACAGCCCGTATATTTTTACGTTTTTGTAAAGGTAATCGAAAGGCAAATCCAGGGATACCACATATGTTATACTGTAACTTAAGAAATATGACGATATACAGAAATAAAGGTTTTGGTAGTCTGTTTTTTGTTGTTACGTAAAGTTGGCTAAGAAAGAGCGCTAAATTGTTTCTTGTGACGCCAGACTGATCTAAAGAGCTCATTGCTAAGCAAAGTAATCATAATAATCATCAAACTGTCAAATCTCAGTTCCAAAAGTGTAAATTATTCTTGTTATTTATTGTTATTATATCCTGCATTTGTCATACCTTCGTTCTTTGTTCCCATTATTGTTTTCCCTAATTTAGACTTGTCTTGTTATTGTTGTTTCTTCTTTGTTTTACCGATATTTATTGTAATTAATTAATGATGATAGGTTTTAGGTGCTTAAGTTTCAGTTTTTTAGGTTGATTTTACAGTGGCCTCTGCGTGGGCCACGTAAGATAAACTTCAAATACCTAATTTTAATATTCGGTGAATTTGGCAACAATTACCACGAAGTGGAACATAATGAACACTGCCTTTGCACAGCCGGAAATATTTGAACTTTGCGCTAAGTAAGGATAAATAGCGAACTGCTTTAACAGAAGATAATGATTTAAATTATTTTTCAATTTGTTGCGCAACCACGGCAAATAATGTGATAATTGTTCTGAGATTTACATAACATTAAAGTTGACCCAGCAATTTTGCATTGTTCGTGCTAAAGCTATCATAAAAGTAACAACACAAAAAAGAGATATATTGTCTATCAAAAACTAACAAATTTAAACAAACCTACCATAATTAATTAATTGCAATAGAGTTCGTTAAAGTAAAGAAGTAACAACAGTTAGCAAAAAACAAATTATAATGAGAGAAAATAATAACGACGATAAAGAACGGAGGCATGACAAACGCAGAATATGTTATTATATTCTAACAATAAACAACAAGAATAATTTACCTTTTTGGAATTAAGATTTGACAGTTTAGCAATTGTTATGATTACTTTGCTTGTAAAAATATGTAGGGTGTTCTATTTAAAGTACGAATGTTGGTGTCACTTCCGGTGACACTGAAAATACAATTGAAATGCTGATAACGGCAAAAGTTAGTTCACAAAAAATATAAATCGATCTATTTTTTCCAAAGACACTAATTTCTATCGTTCAGAAGTTAACATAGGGAGGGGGAGGATATTTTAATACCTCACTGTATAACAATTAAATTAACTTTGCAAAACAGATATTCAGGTGCGTTGCCTTCTTGCTGAATAGAATCGTTATATTTTCTAATTAAGCATTTTACATAAAATTCAGTTGGAGGCGATTGTATTTTCATTCAAAAATACAATAATACATCACCTTAAGTAAATATTATTGTGGTATAGCTCGTGGTCAATTGACAAGTTCATTGTCAATTAAAAACGCATTAAAAATATCACAATCTATGTGTCCCTACCAGTTTAAATATTTAATATAGTTGTTGTTATCTTTGATATTCTTTGATAAAACAAGTTCATTAACACTTTTATATACTAGCGTCAATATCGATCACTCCATAAAGTAACGTTTGATTGTATTGACAGCTATTATCCATAGAAACGTTGATTCAATATAGTATCAGGCAGCGTGCTAAGTACTTGAATTTATGTATGTACATATATATATATGTCTGATGGAAATAAATGCACCTCACGCTCTAATCAATAAATGTTTTTAATTTGTGGTAGTAGAGAATTGGTTCAGTGTGTTGTAATATAACCCAATTAATCTCTTATTGATCAAAATGGAAGCCAGCATTTTACGTGTCTAATAATAGTAATTGTATATACTTTAGTAAATGTAGTCCCTATATAATTTTCTACCGATAATGACTGACATAAAGGAAGTTTCAAACTGATACCAATACTCAATCAAAGAAAAACAGGTATTATTTTCTTGTATTTTCCTTTGATTGAGTGTAAGAAATATTTCATCAAGAGCAATTACTTTGTTTAATTCTCCGATAGCAATATTTTCCAAAAACTTGATACATTAAATTATTCTATTCGTACCGTCCGTCGAGCTCTTGACTTCCTTTTGCAAAAATCCCATCTGCTGTTATTCCTATTGTGCTCAAAAGCGACCGATTAAAATCACCTTATTAACGGCAATTATCAATAATTTTGATGTCAAAACAACATCTACAGGTTGAGTCAACAAGTTCTAGGACAATAGTACCTTCTTAATTTCGCTCCGGAATTTAAGAAAGATTTCAAAAATGGAATAATGTATAGCATGTTCCATTAATGGAACAATACAACCCTGGATATCTAAGAACTTATGAAACAACCTGTAAATTTCAATGTAATTTTAAAACATGCCCACAATCAGACTTCAAAACAAGAAAGAAACAGTTTTGAAAAATCTCCATTCACAATGGCACAATCTTCTGAGGCCGCGGAGATGACTCGCCCTATATAATAAAATATAACAAACACTAGCCAACAACGGCCAACAAGAATTTCCAAGCAAAGTGTGGGGCTAAATCGAATAGACAGACCCCAAACCCCACACGCAAGGACTTATTGTTAGTTTAAGTTTTAAAACACCATCAAATTGCAGTGTCTTTATGAAAAAGCCAAAATGTTCTATTTATCCGTTGTTGTAAGTAAAAGCTTTCATTTTACCTTTAAGTATCGAATAGTACTTATTTGAAAGTTAATAAGTTACACAAAAATTTAATGCAAAATTTTTCAAAACTTTAACTTTTGGACTTGTCTAATTTTGGAAAAGAGCTCTTCAATAAGAAAAAAAAATTCAGGTGGCCGAAACCATTCGATTTTTCCTTATATTTCCTTCTGTTCCTTTCAGAAAATCCCATTTAAACGATTTTAATTTTTTAAGTTTTTCTTTCCTTTTTTTCTCAGTCGGTAGTTAGTAACAATAAACCCGTTCCCACTACATCAATTTCTCCAACACAAAAAAGCGAGTAGTATGCAGTAGTACAAGGATTACCACGAGACCGATCAATACTTCTTAATCACTTTCCGATGGTGTGTATCCACTTAAAAGCGAACTGTTTCTTTCCCCATTCGTACATAATTGTTTTTAAAGCTTTACTGTCTTCATTCGTCTTCATTCCGAACTGTTAAACGCGCCTTGCAGTCGTACATTACTCGCGAGGTAATCTAAAAATGCCTTTTCCGTTTCTTTTTGAACCACCGCCGATATATACGGCAAAAGCGGAATAAAAAGCAATTAGAACAATGTAAAACATTCAAGGAAGCACTTCCGAAAAAGAAAAATTTACCACCGCAACATCACTCTTGGTTTTATTTGGTTGGGCGTGTTAAAATCTCGCCACCACCAGCGAAATCCGAGAAATAAAAAGGCGACGACACAATGAAAAAGTGCGCGTGTAGAACGTTAGAAACAGCAACAATACCTTGCACAACCGCATTTAATCAGACGAAATAATAAAAGTCGACGCGTACTAGAGCGAGCCAACAAAAGAAAGCGGTACAATAAAGATGCTGGCAGCTGGAAAAAAGTCATGGAAAGCACTGAACGATTTAATTCCGGAACTCTATATACGGAAGTGTCCATGGACGGTATTTTTGAAGTACTTCTGGTACGCCTCCATTAATTATGCGTATAGCTGTAAGGTGTTAAGATTCAAGTCCCGCGGAGTACAAACAGCGGGCCAAACTAAAATTGCGCAAAATGAGAAACGTTGGAATTTACAGATGCAAAAGGTTTGATTTCCACTATCAACACTAAATGTTCAGCACGATTGCGCTACTAAAAACGTATATTGTCCCTTAAATTTTTTGTGATGTCATAACTAAAAACAAAAATCGGAAGGTGAATCGCACATGTTCACGTGTATTTTTTAAAAATAAAACCGATGTGTTTCAGCGTTTAAAAAAAAAACAGGTGGAGTTAGCTTTTTTTTATATTCCATACTTTAATCTCACTGTATAATTTTGGTCTATATTTTAGAAATAGTAGTCGATTAAAAGCAATTTTGTATTATCCAATACTACGATCGCAGCTGTGGTTCTCAATGACCCCAAAATTATGAGACGCAGTTAATCAAAAGGTCTGAACAATTCAGTGTATAGCAGCTGCGGAATCTGTTAAGACTCGCAAGGAAAGGTATCGAGTTCGCACATTCAGGATTCATTGAAACTTGTTTGGTTTGTAGACTCTACAGGACTATCTAAAATAACGGTTTCCGTTTCTGCTGAAAAACGGTTTCGGAAGGTGAAATGAAGGTGAAACATCTACAGGTTGAGTCAATAAGTTCTAGGACAATAGTAGCTTCTTAATTTTGCCCCGGAATTTAAGAAAGATTTCAAAAATTGAATAATGTATAGCATGTTCCATTAAAGGAGAAATACAACCCTGGGTAGCTAAGAACTTATGAAACAACCTGTAAATTTCAATATAATTTTAAAACATGCCCACAATCAGACTTCAAAACACGAAAAAAAAACCGTTTTGAAAAATCTCCATTCACAATGGCACAATCTTCTGAGCCCGCGGAGATGACTCGTCCTATATAATAAAATATAACAAACACTAACCAACAACGGCCAACAAGAATTTCCAAGCAAAGTGTGGGGCCAAATCGAATAGACAGACCCCAAACCCCACACGCAAGGACTTAGTTTAAGTTTGAAAACACCATCAAATTGGATTATTTATTTATGAAAATTGGAGGTTTCTCGATTTTTCGTTATTTCCTATCGGATGTTCATAAAAGTTATCGATACATATAGGCGTTTAACATTTTTAAAGGACTATCGAAACACACTACCCTTGATGCAATTGGGGCTTAATGAGCATCACTCTCAGCCCCACCCTTATGTACAAAAGGATATGTATCTGTTTTTGTGGTAACTATATTCACTTTCGCATACCATTCGAAACAAACTTATGCATCCTTGCTTTAGCAATCTTGTTGATCTTACAAAAAAAACCACATCATTTAAACACTAAATCAGAAAACCGCTGAGATATGACTCCGAGTTTATTATTCTTATATATAAATTATACTACACATATGTATACGTTAATCCATAGAACGATATTTTGATGTGCATTTCACATTTTTATTGCATGTTTCTCATTGAAAATTCCAAGGTGTGCTGTAGAGTTCAATTCATTATCAATTCCATACGAGCAACTTTGAAATGTCTCTAGAGCCCATCATCGTAAATCCAAATCATGGATAATTAAATTCATATATAAACTAGCTGCAAACTTATTAGATACACCGAAATTATCAAAACGCGACCTTGGGTTTCGGAAAGTGTCCGCAAGGTGGGTTCTTCGTCTTCTCACCGAACATCAAAAACGGAATCGTATGGAAGTATGCCAACGGCATTTGAACCGCTATGCGGCTGATGGGGAAGGTTTTTTGCACCGGATAGTGGCTTGTGACGAAACTTGAGTGCACCATTATACCTCGGAATCGAAACAAGCAAGGATGGAATGGCGAAGCCAAAACTCGGCTCGGCTGGAAAGGTTTTGGCGACCGTATTTTTCGACTTTAAAGAAGTCTTACATATTGATTTTCTTCACGACCGTCGAACTGTAAATGCCACGTACTACTGCCAACTTTTAGACGAGACAAAAAATGCATATCGTCGGAAAAGACGCGGCTTTCCCATAAGAGATGTTATCCTGCTGCAAGACAATGCCCGGCCCCATGCAGCTGCCCTAACGCGGCAAAAATTTGAAGAATTGTCATGGACTACACTATAATACTCTCTGAGTATTATACTACTGAAAGAAGCTCTTGGAGGACAACGTTTTGATGACGGTGTTGCAGTTGAAGTTTTCGTGCGCAATTGGCTTATAGCGCAACCGTCTTCGTTTTACAATAACGGGAAAAAAAATTACTTATCTGTTGGGAAAAATGTGTCACGAAATCAGGAGATTATGTAGAAAAATAATTTCAGGTCTTTGTATTTTTATGATGTCCCAATAAATTTTAAAAAAATAATTCCGGCATATATTTGATTCACCCTCGTACATAAAGGCGCGGGGTAGGGATCACGCCCATTAAGCCCCGAATGCATTAAGTTTAGTGTATTTCCGAGTTTTACCGATTATGACTAGGACTTATTTCAGAAATAAAACAAACAGATGTCAATGTGAAAGACGAACAGAAAAAATTTAAAACTATATCATAGCGAAATAAAGTTCGAGGATTTTCATCTTGCATCAACTAGGTCGTTCATATGTGTGTGTTCAAACATTTATCTTGGGGTAGAGATAATTATCCATCCTACAGGAAAATACAAATCTTTAGAGGACGTTTCTGAGGAATTTTCGTCAGAATCGGAAACAAATTCAGATAGTGGAAGAGCGTAATATTGATATTTACATGATCCAAACCCTAGAACTTATATCTTGTATTTCATTGTAATTTTTCCTCTACTTCATGAGATTCTTATTTTCAACAAGTGCTACTAGACTGTATACCGATACTTACACATACGTATTAATTTTTTTTAGCGATTATTACTTTGTTTCAGTTTAAAATTAATTGCTTTAGTGATGTAATTATTATGTATGTAAATTATCTGTGGAATCAATACAAAATTCGTATTTGAATTATAGGATTGTAATCAACAACTAATGCAAGCAGTTGACACCAAAATTCACGAAAGCAGGGGAGTCACCATTTCCAAGTTGCCTTTGGAATTCTCACACATGTCAAAGTCTGAGAACTTAAACTACAAGAAATTGTGTTGTCGGTGGGTACTTAAACTGCTGGCCAAGGAACACAAACAGAAAGGGTTGGCAAGTGCTTTAACCTTTTCAACTTGCTACAGTGAGGAAGGTGATTATTGAGCCATATCCTCGCAGGAGATGAGACATGGGTATCCCTCGTGACTCCTGAGTCAAAACAACAATTATTGAAGTAGCCAGTCAGAGTGAAAGCAAAACAGACACATTCAAAGCGCAAGGTTATGACCACGGTGTTCTGGGACAGGCAGGGTGTATTGTTAATGGACTTTATGCCGCAAGAAACAACAACTAACTCAATCTCATACTTTAAGGCCCTAAGGCAACTACGTCAAAGCATCAAGAACAAACGGCGGTGCCGTACTGCTGACCATGCGCATAGTAGTCGCATGGTCTTCCGACATCTAAAGACCTTCCAGTGAAAACGACCGTGAATAACTAGCTATCATCACACGAGGCAGAATTATCTGAAAAGTATATCAATAAATTCATTGTTCGTTACTACAAATAAATGGGTATTCGGAAAATGAATGTGCTTTTGGAAAGCTTGTACTTATTTCATTTATATTGCAAGACGGCGTTTACGTAAAACATAACCCTTGTATTTCTAGCTCAGTCCACAAAGAATTAGAATCAATTCTTTAGAACAAAAAAGGAGCAATTTTTAAAGAGAAATATTAAACAGTTCAAAAATTTCAAATAGTTCCTAATAAACTCACACTCAAAAATCAAAGTAAGGAAATTAATAGACTTTTACATAGACAGAAGTTGTAAGGCTGATTAAAGTTAGTTCTTTCTTCATATTGAAAAAGGTAATTTAATATTCTTGCAAAGTGAAGCAAATGTTTAGCACTTTTTGGCATTTTTTATGATGAATGCGTAAATTTGTAGAAAATAATTATACCCATCTTTCTCTTCCCATGACAATTTTATTCTTTGAATAAAAATATGGGTTTCTACTAAAAGTAAATCTAAAAATGACAGAGATGAATGAAGTATATGATTCTAACCCACTAACAATAAGTAAAGTTAATTCAATTAATTCCCAATAAGAAAACAGCACCGAACATTCTTCAAAAGTATGCGACTTGAATTACGTTTGAAGATAAGTACCTTCCAAAAATGTCCCCATCACAACTTCCATCTACTCCGTAAGATTCTAACGGAACGCTGGCTTAATATTTCATTAAGACGTCCTAATTCGACAGTCCAACCAACTTTAGAAAAGAGAGATAAGCGAAAAGTGTACCGCACCGACAAAATTCGTTCACTCACAGAAACCCTTTCCACATAGATCCTCATAGCCTACTGTTCCTCATTTCACTTCACCCTCCCCTCGCCATGGTTTTGTATAATTAGTAATTCTTAGTTAATCTGGAACATTATAATTCGAGTATGATTTCAATTTACGATATAATCTGGCCGCATTGTTACCCTGCTTAGCTCTGGCGTCTCTCCGTTAGTCGCGACCACGATAAAGACGATAGAGACGAAGAATCTCAACGTGGATAAGGAAATTTTGCGCCACAAAAAGACGCAAATTACATGGTAAGAATGTAGAAATTACTCGCGGCGAGGAAACGCCGAAGGGAATTACCTCTCGAGACGTCGTAGGTACAGGGAATTTATTTCTGTGGATGAAGCGAAGGAGGTAACTTGAATCTCGTCTCGCGGCGGCCAATTTTTCGCTCGCTATTGTACGGAACTAGTCTGCAAAAATAGATTCGCATGATGGTGATTTTAGTCCAGTATTGTTAGAAGGAATTAATTTAGAAGTTCAAATGCGATAGGATTGCAGAGGAATATCTTTTATGCAGGTGACAACTAATTTAAGGCGATATAATTTTCTCACGTGCTACGCAAAGAACGCAATTGCGCTATGCGCAATAAGAAAACGTTTATATTACCAACAAAATGCACTTTGTACAAATTACATCAAATCACATTGAAAATGTTCGAATATATGTTCAAAATTATCAAAACCTTATAGGGAAGAATGGGTGAATAATGATCATGAAGTAAAACCGATCATACCGCTTTTATTGTAACAATTTTAATTTTATACATATTATAACGAACCCTTAAAGGTCCGCACCAATTTAAAGGCCTCTAGATTAAGAAAAAGAACGTTAAAATTAATTGAACCAACTTTTTGTAGTCTTTTTCAGTTCTAGTGTGAACAGACTCATTTCCAATTAGTAATTTTAATTTTTATCGTTTAAATTGATTTTTAAGACTTTTGAAAACCAGGGTAAATTTTTAATTTGTCGATTGGAATTGCAAGATGATATGAGGTAACGAGTGTTTTGCTTGTACGCATCACGTACAAGGCCAACGAACGTCATAAGGCAAACACATGTGACGTAGTGATTTCAGACGATATATAAAGGCCCCGGATTAGCTTTTCAAATGAGTCGCTTCTCGTGACTCCTGAGTCGCTTAACGTGATTCCGAGAAAAATGAAGTACACTGAGGGTCGCAGGTCAGTGATCTTAGGCTACAGCAGTTACGGCTCATCGAAGTTGTGGCCGGCTTTTACGCAGACCACGGAGAGTCGAGTCTGGAGAAATATTCCTCGTGGCTTTCGAACTTGTGTCGATGTCCGAAGTCTATTTTTCCAAGTCCAAGTATACTGGAAGGAGTCGGCGTCCACAGACAATTCCAGAATATTTTATCCCCGTAAATACAGCCGTCAGCTGTTACCGCCGCGGAACTTAGATTATGTTAATTGAAGGATTTCGATACCGCGAGACTGTTTCTTTTCCACAGCGAAACCGAGATTGTTTTGTTTAAGAGAATTTCGATATTGCGAAGTCGATAAAGTCACTTACCCGCAAACATCCGTCAATTTCGTATCAGTAATGTACAAATGAAACGATGTAACTCACATTGAATGTATGATATTCTTGGGATTTATTTTATTTTGTTATGTAGTTAACAAAAATTAATTTTATTTTGGAACATGCAATAAAGAAACTGTACATATTATCTACTTATCTTAATCTTTGGAACAACAAACAAATAGGGAAGTACGTTACATTTTGACGTCCGAAAACCGATAAGCGTTAAAGTTTGGCTCCCTGAACAGGGATAAGCGTTACATTATAAAGCCATTTAGCAAATAATATAGACATATGAAAACTGACAGATTTTGGCGAAAACTGTTCATTTAGTTTTCAGCCGTAAACGAATTTTTAGATTATGAAAACAAGACTCTTAGAAAAGGAAAAAATACCATTGAATCAGGTTACGGAAAACATATAACGAAGAGCGGAAATAATTAATACACTGTATTTAGAAGTACTACTTTATTCATGTTCTGTCACGTTACACAGGCCAAAGCTCGTTTACAACACATAACTAGGAAGCAAGTTATGAAAAAACTTATATTTAAAATGTATCTTTGAAATATCCATTGACATTATAATATGCTTTTTCGCAAAGAAAATTTCTAATCTAGAGTTTATATTACAGTCCCTGGCGATATTACTTGAAACATGTCATAAATCAACTCTTTTACCTGGAAATTCCCATCCTATTATAATGATATTCTTTTGCTTTGAATCCGATCGTTTACAGGGGGACTAGATTATTGTATCAATAAATAAAAATACCAGAGAAATGATATAGAGTAAAGTACGTATATATAAATATTTCAGTTATCAACTTACATTTAGCGAGTTCACAGTTTAGAGAATGCATCGATATTTTTTAAAATAGTTCGTCATAACCGTATAGAAGCCAAGTTCTGGAGTATCGTTAAGTGTTTTGTGTTGATATATCGTTATTGCAAAAGTAAAATTGTTATTCTATCTCTCTCTTAATAATTAATTATTTGGAATTTGAAAAAAATTGAAAAATTTGGGTTTTTTTTGTAGAAAATGCCCGGGAAAGATTTAGCAAGTGAACAAAAAGCCGCTATACAAGCTCTTCTACAATCAAACAAACATTCACAACGAGAAATTGCAAAATTACAGAAAGTATCTCCTTCTCCTGTATCGCGTTTAGCTAGAAACTTAAACGAAGGAGCTAGCACATCGACACAAAGACGGGCAAAGTGCGGTCGGAAAAGAAAAACTTCGAAGAGATTTCACCGTGAAATTGTTCATCAGGTTTTGAGCGGTAGATTTGCTACAATTAAAATGATTCAAAAAAATTTACAAGAGAGAGGAGTAGAGATCTCGAGCAGAACTGTCAGGCGCCGATTGCGCGAAAATCGCCTAATGGGCCGAAGACCTGTAAAAAAGCCGCGTTTAACAGAAAAAATGAAATCTGCTCGTCTCAACTTTGCAAGAGAATATCGACATTTCACAGACGAGAATTGGAAAAAGGTGAATAACTTAACAATATGATTTTTACTGAATTAATGTTTGCATTATTAAATAGGTTTTCTTTAGTGACGAGTGCTCGTTCTGTGTGTTAGTGCAGCGAGCACAATTTGTTCGTAGACGACCTGGCGAACGTCTCACAGAGTCCACGGTTCTTCGAACTGTAAAACACCCTCCGCAGGTAATGATTTGGGGAGTGATGAGTGGAGACGGACTCGGCCCTTTGTATTTTGTAGAAGGTACAATGCGTCGCAAACCGACAGGGCGTATATTTATGCAAGATAATGCTCCTTGCCATGTGGCAAAAAAGGTTAAGAAATTCTTTGAAGATAATCACATACCTCTTTTACATTGGCCCGGAAATTCACTGGGCCTCAATCCCATCGAGAACGTATGGAATCGACTAAAAAGTAAGGTATATGAAAGAGAAAACGCTACAAAGGAAATATTAATGAAGAATATAAAGGATGTATGGGAGAACGATGAAGATATAAAAGAGACAATCATATCTTGCATTGAAAGTATGGCCCGAAGAATTAAGGGTGTTATTAAAAATCATGTGTTATGGACTAAATATTAATTACTTATTTAATATTTACATATGTTACATATTTTTACAATATATTTTATAAATAAAAAATATAATACATGTATAGTTTATATTTTATTATGAAGAAACTACAATATGAGTGTTTCAAGTAATTTGGCCAGGGACTGTATATTGCAATGGGATATACAAAATAACATGAAAATCTAATTCTTATGTCATGAAAAACAAAGATAACAAATGTAAACAATACACAAATTGAATTAACTAACATATCAAATGCTTTTACATTAGTTTCCATATATTTAGAAAGCCCAGGAAGAAACATTTTGATGACATTTTAGCTTAGAATTGACATTTGTTTGGGAAGGTTTTCAAAACATTACACCCGTTTTTTTATCCAACACGTTTGATTGATGGATTTCACCAATGATAATTTTGCCAAGTTTTATGATGGTTTTACGATGACCTATTAACATGAGAAATCCATCTCCGTTGCTTCAACCAAACTAAACACTTTAGAAAAGGGAAAAATGGTTGTATTGAACGCTAAATAAGCACATCAAGAAATAGTATGAAATAGTGCATAACAACCGTTAGCGAAACAATTTTTTCTCTACTACTTGGTCGTATTTTCTTGTCTAATATTTTTGCCAAACATTAATCTTACAAATGTTAAGATGCTTTATTAATTTATCTAAGTAAATACAAAACGGGTAATCTAACTCCCATATTATTGCTAAGGTTTCAGTACGCCTGATTCAAGGGCAGGCAAGCTTATTTCTGCACAGAGAAATTAAGTAACAAATGAAACTTGCAACCGGCAAATTACACGTTGGTATCTTTTTATACACATGCACATACAATACGTACAATATAGGATGGCGATTTTCATAATTAAAATGCGCTCACGTCTATGCTATTATTTTTGGGGAAAATTTGCGCCAAGAAAATGTAATTTATTTCGTCGTACGAGAGGAACTATGTTTATGCCGCTCGTGTGTATGACTTTTCATTAAATTTAATGAGAATTCCTAGTAGCGGCCACTAGGGAAAAAGTAATATCAACTTTTATCATCACAAATTCTATATATCTCGGTCTAAATGTATGTGTGGGTATGCAAAGTAAAATAATGAGAAAGTATATGCAAATAAAATCCTAATATTGAGCATGATATGCATATGTCCATTATGCGCGGTGGTCAGACATTTACCAGGCAAAACGCACCACGTTTGGTGCTTCAGGACCTTAAAAAAGGATGTAGTAATGTAACTTTAAAGGCTTTTTTAAGATTTGAGTTGTTTGCGCCAATATCATGATCATGATAATTTGCAACACTGCAAACTATTTCCAAACAAAAGAAGAAGACAAAATCTCGCCCGGTTTGTTTAATTTCGGTTGTAAAGCTGTAGTTGCGTTTAAATCAGAGTTGGCCTGATTTTTTTGTGTATAATATTCGAATAAGAACACAAATTTCCCAGCTTTTCTGGTACCAAGTGTACTACAAACACATTAGATAGAACCTCTTCATTAAACATAAAATTTTTAAATGGTTTTGATTTGGCAAGGAACTTTATTATAAAAGGTAATAATCTTGTGTAACTGTACATAGTTTCCATTTGTTTCCATTTGTTTTAAGGCTTCAGATAACTAAATAATTTATGTTTACGTTTCGTTGGATACACAAAAATGTGAAACAGTTACTAAGTATTTTCTTGTGTTTTATTTTTCGACTTTCTATTGATATTGGTACAATTTTTAAACTAGCATTCACACCATTTGATGTGCAGTTCTTTTAGAAGAAAAAAAAAATGTGAGAAAAAAATAATAATTTGCATTTAATCGTTTTCTCATCATTTCAATCAATAAAGTTACTTAGATACACACTGTACATTGTACTTACCGAGAGAGTTATTTTTGTTAAAATTTAATGTGTATACTTTAATTACTTACCAGTCTTACCACCTTTTGATGATGATGAAGCCTATGGCGATAAAATATTTGAAGAAATGGTTTGTTTCCTTGTTAATTTTGTTCAGCTTCCAACAGGATTTGTTTGCGTAGTCCATAATGTTCTTTTAAACGTCGAACTAATCCTTAAATTCTTTTATTACATTTGTTACATACAGCTTTTGATCCTGTATATAATAAGTTTTGTTGACAGTACATTTCACAAATGAATTTGTGACGTGTACATTGCTTCAAATTGAGGAGAGGTGGTTCAAATTTTTCGCGCAAAAAGTAAGCGGGTCGATTGGCTCTGATCAAACCCGACTTAAACATAAACAGTATAATAACAGAAGTCGCCGTCTGCCATTGTTAGCGTTTACTATAACCTGTCAACGTGCCAGTAACAGTATTTAGAGATTAAATCTTCTACATTGTTTCTTGGTTATTCGACAGCTTCTAAGCTGAAAGATCGTCGAATAATAAGTAAAGAAGTGGATCCTCTAGTTCTACGCTTTCTCCGCCAAGAAAACGTTCTCGTGTTGGACGTTTATCTCTAGATGAGAAAAACGACATTTTGAATACATTCAAGATGTTTTAATCGAAAAGAGACAGTAAGAGCACCGCCGCAATTGTTCCTGATGCTTCCAATACTTTGATTAGACTATTGTGCTCTAAGTGTGTATTTCCCATCATTTGTGTATCAATGGTAACATTTTGTAGGCATTGCACCTAAGGACAGTCCCGCCTGTCATTTCAAATTGCAAACACTTGATGAAATTATGAAAAATACTGTATGTCGAATAATGCATAGTTTCCTTCACAAGAATGCCAAAATTATGGCGGAAATAAATGCAAAGGATAACATACCAAAAAACCTTTAACTTAATAAAATTTCTTACTTAATTGTATTATCGGCTTCACATTTATTTCAGATATTGAAAACGCCCCAAAAAAATGCATATTAATAGAAAGAGATGGGGAAAAGATTATTTGACGGCGATAAGGCGCTACAGAACGGAAGACAAACCAAAATTTTATCTGGACGAAACAAGAGTGGACGAATGACACACAAAAACTACCAATCTCGAGGTACCGGGTTCGAACCCCGGGCCCGTCTTACTCAGAGTAAGGTTTTCCGTAGTTTTCCTTACTCCAAATCTGGCGAATGCTGAGGGTGAACATCTTAAGACGCTCTACGGGCGTAGGCGTAATATCTCATGGCTGGCCGATGTCCTCCGTAATTGGCGAAAGCTGTTGGGGGATGTGAAGGCATGAATTATTATTATTAGTACTATTATTATTACAAAACAGAAAATGGGAACCAATACAAGAGTCACCACTTCTCGACAAGCTTCAAAAGCCAACGAGCAAGGGAAGGCTTATCGTGCGCATCGTAAGGATAAATAACCCCTGACAATTAAAGAAGATGAATAGTGCCCCCTTTGAGGAATGGTTTTAGAACATATTAGCAATAAATGAAAAAACAAGAAATACGATCTTAAGTAAATACTACTGTTACTATTTACAAAAGTAGTCACCGCATGAATTGTTGAAATAATTTCTATGGATTAAATTATATAATAAACTTTGTTTCTTCTTTGTAAAACAAAATATATTTTGTAAGACGTCAACAAATTCATACAGAGGTTATAGTAGGTAAACCGGATTCAAATTAGCCGTTATCTTCTATTCTTTTTGTTAGAGATTATCACATGTTATTAAATTCTATGCGTGTGAACCCTTCTGCTTCCGCTACTTTTCCTATATTCAAAACAATGTGTAGGTACTTTTTGCATTTGAACCATTCAAATATTCTTAGCCTTCCGTAATTTATTGTACTTGTGTAGAAATGCAACGTTATTGACAAACAACACATTATCACCACACCAAGTAAATGAATTTGAAGGAGGTATTGTAGGCCTATACGAAGACGGTACATGGAACCCATCATGAAGAATGTGTTCTGGAGTATACTTCAGAGGTTCGCATTTATGGACCGCAGCGCAACTTTGAGTGGTCTGATGTAACAATAATGGACCACTGCAAAATATCGATTATTAGCTCTATTTGACTTCGATTACTCGCAATAGGACTACCAACAAAATGATCGACGTCGCTACTACCACCAATACAAGGGCGAACCAAATATTAACCGGACTTTTCTTTTTAACGCTCCTTAGGTGATGTGAGTAACGTGTTGGATGGGTGTGTAAAATGGAGGGGAGTAAATCGGTTCGGCTCGCCGGAGCAGATTGGTTGTTAGTAGCATCATGTCTGAGCAAGAGGTGCACATGTCTGTTGAGCACCGCATTATGATTAAATTTTTGTCGCGGGAGGGCGTAAAAATTGCCGAAATTTTGCGTCGACTAACTGCACAGTTCGCTGAAAAAACGCTTTCAATTACCCAAGTCTACGACTGGCACAAAAAATTTTCCGATGGCCGAGAGTCAATACAAAATGAGGCCCATGCAAGCCGACCGCGGACCAGTGAGACGAATATTCTTGCGATCCGTAAGGTGGTGCGTACTACTGTCAACTGCTTGATGAAGTGAAACTGGCCTATCGACAAAAAAGGGGAGACATGCCTATTCGAAGTGCGATTCTGCTCCATGACAACGCTCAGCCACATACAGTTGCATTAACCCAAGAAAAATTGGACAAAATTCATTGGGAAGCACTGGAAAATCCGCCCTACAGTCCCGATCTATCGCCGTATGACTACCACATATTTGGGCCACTCAAAGAAAAACTGGGAGGTCATCACTTTGACGACGACGAAGGTGTAGAAATGTTCGTGCGCAATTGGTTACAGACGCAACCACATTCATTCTTTGATGACGGAATTAAAAAACTTTCGATTCGGTGGGAAACATTGTGAATAAAAGAGGAGAAAAATAAGGTGTATTCAAAATTTTATTTACTGTACCAATAAATGTTCTAAAACAAAAGTCCGGTTAATATTTGATTCGTCCTCATACCTATATACACACCAACAATAAAGATGGGGAAAGGTGATTGTAGTTGCAGAAACAGCAGAGAATTATTTTTTCTGATAAATGCAGCTCTTGTTTGAGTTAAAACGACTTCCAAGGAATTTAAACAAAGCCTGCCAATAATGAATCGCAGCCTCTTGATACACCATCTAGTCATACTTTCACGCAATGCCAAGAAGAATGGAAGCAGTCATAAGAACCATAGGCGAATCAATATGCTATTGAACAGCTACAAATTTTTGCCTGCAAATGTTTTGTAAATGTAATTATGTAATTATTGTATTTTCAACATATTTTTTCTTTCATATGCTTAAAAATCTCCAGAGCAAAAATTTCGATTGTTTTTCAAAATACGTTTTCTCTTACAGATTTCTAGTTAAAATTAGAAAATTTCACACATCATTAACAATTCTACCATACCACCAAAACTATTACATGTTTCAAGACAATCTTGAATCAATAAGCACTGAAATCACGTACTCGAAGAGTGTGGCATTTAAAATACTGAAACATTTCACTAAAACCCCTACCACAACACTTCACTAACACTGGACGTACGTTTCAATAGCTAAGTTCTCATCTTCAACAGTTCTAAAACTGTTCAATTTTGCTGCTGAAGATGACTGTTTTGCTAGCGAAACGCGCGTCCGGTATTAATGAATTGTTGTGGTAAGGGTTTTAGTGAAGCGTTTCAAATGTGTAGTTCATTTAACACTTAAAAAAAATCTCTTTCTTAAATTCTTTAACTTTCTACAGATTTAATTTTTCAATCGGGACAAGCGCTAAACTAATACATCGATTACGTCGGATGGGAGAGAAATTAAATCCACCAAATCTAACGCTAAACCGACATCGGCATCCATCACAGAAACTCGATAGAAAGGAAGCAAAAAAAGAAGCGAAATCGCCGTCCTTAAACTTCAAGAACTACTCGTTGAACGAGAAACGCCCGCTCGACGGAAGCGTCGCGACGGATCGAAGCGTGCCATGCTAAGTACGCAATTCGATCTGGATTATTTACACTCCTCCTAGATTGAACTTAATATTAATGCGAGGGAGAAGTTGAGATTAGCGGCGCGAACTCGAATTAGTATCAGTATACATCGTGTCCCAAAAGTAAAATTCATATCTATATTTAAGTATGGCTTTCAAAAAAATGCAAAGACGACAGACCAATTAGTATTTTATAGTTGCTATACTTTTCTAGTATTTAATAGACGTCAGGGATAACACTTTTAAGTAAGATATTCTATACTAATATGGATGAGAGTATCTAATTAAATATACTCTAATCGCTGAAAATGTCGAAAATAATAACTATATCGACCTCTACAGAAGTGAGCAATTCGTAATACTCCATGTTTTTTGTGAGGGTAGCAGCTCGACTAGTGGCTTAAATCCCAGAGGTAATTGAATAATAATGAAACCAGCCACCAGCAACCACCATGTCGTAAAACAGCGAAACGCGCGTCCGTACATGGTGCTTGTTGGTAATTGCTTTCATTATTATTTGATTAACTGTTGATGCAATCATACATTTGGTTGAATTAAATAAATTTTGTATGAACAACATATTTGGTTGGGTTAAAAAATAGAATTTGCAGTAGATCCTAACTGCTTCCCACCAATAACATTGCGAGTATACAAGCAAGCGTGAGGAGTGCAAATTGGAGAACGTTTATGTTGATCACATGTCAACAAACAAAAAAAAAATTAGTCAAATGGGGTTTTGAAAACTGAATCAATGTTTTTGAAGGTAAATAAACATTGTCATCATTTCAAGTAGCGGTGGGTAATGACGTAAACGGAAGGACAAGATCCTGGTCTATAATACTTTTTTTATATTGTGCTAATAGTGTAGTTTAATATATAATGACCAAAGTTCGTGAATTGACACAAGTTGAACGTGGCCAAATAGTATTATTGTTTTAATCTTGTAGTTAGTATTCCAAGAAGAGTACGTGCCATAATTAAAATAACGGGTGCCGTAACTAAATATTGATATTTGTGAATAAAGTATCTTTAAAAACATTTTTGTTGAACTGATTTTGTTTTATTCCTTATATTATACAGGCTGGCGGAGACCAAATGACCACATTTGAAATGAACGTCTTACCTTTAATTTTCGAGTTATCGGCATGAAAAAAAAATCACAATTTGTAGCTAATGAACGGAAGTTTTATTGTAATGCAGAAGAAAAATCAATTATGAAAAAGAATGTCCGATAAATGTCGTCCTTCCTCGGTGACGCATTCCTGCAGACGTTCTTTAAAGTTCCTCATCACATCCTCCAACAGTTCAACCGGTATTGCTGCAATTTCACGTCGTATGGCGTCTTTTAAATGTGGAATAGTGCGTGCTTTGTCAACGTACACTTTTGACTTCAGGTGCTCCCATAGGAAGAAATCTCAGGGGGTGAGGTCGAGCGAGCGAGGAGGCCACGGAACGTCACCATTTCTGGAAATCAGATGTCCCGGAAATGTTTCACGGAGGAGATCCACTAAAACTCTGGCGGTATGAGCAGTGGCTCCGTCCTGTTGAAACCAGATATTGTAAACGCCCCATTCATTTTCCTCCAAGTAGGGAATAAAAAATTCACGAAGCATAGCGACGTATCGCTCTGGGTTCACCGTCACCGCCTGCCCTCTTTCATTTTCAAAAAATAAGGTCCGATTATCCCAACTTTCGACAAAGCACACCACACTGTAACTTTTTTGCTGTGAAGAGGCTGCTGGTGCAATTCTCTTGGGTTGCCAGTTGCCCAATATCGGCAATTTTGTTTATTTACGTAACCATCCAAATGAAAATGGGCTTCGTCCGATGTGATGATCAATGCAAATTTCTCCTGAAGAATATCCAACATGCGCTCACTGAATTGCACACGTTGAACGTTGTCAGTTGGAAGGAGCCTCTGGTGATGACGTAAACCGGAGCGCGGGCTACGATTCGATTCCCTCGTGTATTTTTCTTGCATATTGTGTACATTGTAATATGCAATGTAAAGAAAGGGGACACTAAAACATGTATATTATAGGGTCAGTGGGCTTCCGCGTTCGTCAATAATACTAAATATACTCCAGGTTTCCGGGTTGGAACCGCGTCGTTGTCGTAGCTTTGGCCGACGTTTCGTCCACACGTTTATGGGACATCGTCAGGGCTGTTACTGCACACTGACTAGGGATTTATTCATTCCGGAGGGGTTTAAATGGGGCTTGTTTTGGATCAATGGAGGGGAAATGTTATGCGTCGATGAAGCGGAAATGTTATGCGTCGATGAAGCGTGGCGGTTGCTAGGAGGTTTAACCAGTTGGGGTTTCCACGTGTGATGTAAGAGGTAGCCATCTTCGCAATTTAAATTGTTGTGATGGTTGAAAATCTCTATGATTCACCGATTTTTCTACTATAATATTGAGGATTGCGAGATAAGATGCGGGTACAGTTAAATTGAATTTGGTGGCCAGTTTCCAGTCCATGCTCAGCCAGCGCGGACCCGGCTACACACAACAACCGCGTACAACCCTCGTGTTCAGTAACAGGAGTGCTGACTGATCGCTTTGTTTCACCGATGTACACACTACCGCACAAACATGGAATCTGGTAGACACCAAGGGCTTCCAGCAGATGATTTCGGTCTTTGATGGGAAAGTACTCTGAGAGCTTGAAATTGGGTTTGAAGATGGTTTTTATGTTGTTCCTGAAGAAAATCTTGCTGATACGATCGGTCACACCATGAGTGTAAGGTAAATACGTTTGCTTACGGAAATTAGGGTTAGATGAGAGGAGTTGCTGTGGAGGAGGGTTAGTGTAGCGGTTAGTGGTAGTTATCCTTCCTGGAATAGTTATTACGGATCAATGTTTCAGTGATGTGGTTCAGTTCTTGAGGAGGCGAAGTGGGTTCAGATATGGAAATGGCCCTCTGGATAAGACAACTGATAACACCGCGTTTTTAGGCTGGATGATGGTGTGAGAGGCCATTGAGGGATCTATCCGTGTGCGTGGGTTTTCGGTAAACAGAATGTCTCAGCGCACTGTCAGAATGCTGGCGTACGAGAACATTTAAGAAAGGAAAGCAACCGTCCGATTCGATCTCCATGGTGAAGCGTACAGAATCATGTTAAGAATTCAAAAACGATAGGAAATTGTTTAATGATTCGTGTCCATGGGGCCAGATGACAAAAGTGTCACAACATACCTGTACCAACACTTTGGCTTAAGGTTTTAATATAATAGGGTTTGTTATTCGAACGCATCCATACAGATGTTGGCGACGACAGGAGACAGAGAAGATCCCATAGCTGTACCTGAGACTTGCTCGTAATATTTACCCCGAAACTGGAAATAGGTAGAGGAAAGGCAAACTTCAACCAAGTCAGCCAGATCATCTGGTTGGTCATTGCAAATAAGGAACTCTCTAATAATGGATACTGTATCCGGTATGGGAATCTTGGTAAATAAGGATTCGACATCAAAGCTAACATGTAAATCGCCAGGATTTACCGTCAACTCTTTCAGTCGTTGGACGAAATGTTGGGAATTTTGGATGAAAGAGTCGCGTAAGGTTTTAGAAAGTTAGAAAGGTTCTTCGATAATTTGTAGGTAGGGCCATTGATAGTGCTGACAATAGAACGTAAGGGGATATTGGGTTTGTGAATTTTAGGGAGACCATATAACTTAGGGGCTGAAGAATCACTAGGGAAAAGTGACCTCGGAATATCAGGATATATAGGGATAGATGACGTTTTGATGGAGTTAATGATGGAACGCTCAATTCGGAAAGTAGGATCGCGTTTAAGAAATTGATAGTTGCTGTCTTGCAGTAAGGAAAGAAGTTTTTGCTTATACTTTTCGCTGTCCAGGATCACTGTAGCATTTTCCTTATCAGCTCGTAATACAGTAACTTTATGGTCGGATTTCAGGTTTCTTATGGCCCGGGTTTCTGACTTGGGAGGTTTGATTGCGAAGGTTTGACATGCGCGAGAATTTTGGATGTTTCAAAGCGAATGGGTCAACGGTTTCGGATGAAAGACCGACAAGAGCACACTCTATGCCAGTAATGATGTCTTCCGTAGGAATGAGTTTAGACGTAGGGGCGAAAATGCATCCTTCTGTCGTAAATTAAATATAAGGCTGTGCAGGTAAGCTTTTCGTTTAAAAACGTAGGGTGCTCTAACAAAATACTATAAGCTTTTATTTTGCTAAAGATATTGATTAAAGCAAATGTGTAAACGTTATCTTTTTTGGTACAATTTCACAATCTACTCGAAGTAACCGCCATTTTCCTACATACCGAAAATAAGTAGATAAGCGTTAATTAGAATTCAATATGCAAGGAATAGATTTATTTAGCGTCGCAAGTTTTTTCAGCAGTAAGAAACATAATAAGTAGATACTGAAAATTAGTTCTAAAAATTTCGCAATTCAGCTAAATAGAAATATTTATGAAAAAAAAACTTCCTGAATGAATTTGTTAAGGCAATACATAACATGTACATTACACAAAATAATACTCTCGAGATGTTGGTAAATGTTTAATAAAACACAACGAATCGCATTACAGTTTGCATGAAGCAAAATGGTGTTCACTTCGAATAGATGTGAAATTGTATGCATAAATTACATTTTTCAGTTTATTTTTAATGAATATCTTTAGAAAAACAAAAGTTTATAGCATTTCGTCACAGCACTCTATGATTTAGCAAAAAACTTATGCTTCATATTAAATTTACTAATGAACAATACATTTTAGGTATAGGGAAATGTTTATAAAAAAAATTATATTGTAGCTTCTCTATGTTCCATTAAAAAAATTGTAATTTCATGAATTAAACACGGCAAAGATTTCGTGTTGTACACTACAGGTGATATAAAAAGCTTTTCGATGTATTGCCTGAAGCTCCAAGAAATTCTCAATCGAATAAAATTTGAATCGCCATCCCAGCGTGTAAGATATCGACCGTTAAAGAAACAGTGACATTTCACAAAAATCTCAAAGTATCCCAAGTATCTCAAAAACAAAGGTAGACAGGTATATGGAATATTAATGAGAGTTGATATGAATTGAAGAGAGGCATCTAAACTCGTAATAATATACCGAATGTTCCATTAAAGAAACTAAGCTTATATCGTGTGCAGCGGAAACTGAACATTCTGTATACTTGGATATAATTTTAAGCTGTGGAGCATTTGTCTCCAAATAATTTCTATTTGAAAACCTTTTCTCTAAATTGTTCAGGAAGGGAATTATCGCCCGACCAGACACGAGGTGGACGCGCTGTATAAATTGCTCACTGTAGACTGATTGATTCTTTGCTCCGACCATTTGTCACTGAATATAATTCTCACACTTCGATTTGCTTACAATATTACGTATTTTATCTGTACAACTACTAATAATCAACATTTTAATCCTGTATTTCACTTAAAGAAACCATTTGCCCAATTAATTCAAGACGTTCTTTAAAAGAATTTAAGTTTCCCTACAAAGTTTGACATTTCATGCACTGAAACTCAAACATCTAATTTTATATTATTTTATATTTTGGATACTTTCAGCTTTTGTGTTTAAATAAATAAAAAATAAATGTAACCCAAAGATGTGAAACATTATTTCAAGTACAAAAATACTAAATCATTTTAGCTTCTTTGAAAGTTACACCACAACAAAAAATATTAATTTTATGCGGTAGATACTTTTAGGACACCGTATAGAAGTACATTACCAAGCTACGGACCAATTTCCATCATATTCCTTCGACATCGGAGTAGTCGCGAAATCGAATCAAATATTAATTGAGTCATAAACACTTAACAAACCATATACCCAGTTATAATTAGAGGGATATCCCGTTCAAAGCTATATAGATGCGTCCTCCCGCCTAAAATTTATTTATTGCTAAAGCAGTGAGAGATGGGAGTTTTGTGGAATGAGTGAATGCAATAAATGTTGTAAGAATTTAGTTTCTCCTAGGGTTGGAGAGGAGTGTTGAACGACTCGATTTGTTGGCCGACCTGAAAGCCGTAATGAGAAATATCTCGAATAAGTTTTTATAGATTCTTTAGGATGTTCAATGACGTATACTAATTTTTTACTCGTGCAATTGACAGTTTGAGTGGATACAGGGATACAAGTGGCAAAATTAGTGTTTCGTGAAAATCGACTGTAAATCTTTTGAATCTTATTACTACCGCCTGTGAACTAACAACGATTGTTGTGTATATTAGAAATTGCTAGAATGTTAAGCAACCATAAAACTACAGGTTACAATCAAATTTTTGGAAAATATATACTTACTCTTTTATCTGTAAAAAAATAAATAAATATAAATGCAATTGAGTTAAATATTACTACATATACAAAATGTCCTTCTATTTTGCGTGGGTGTTCTATAATACTGCGTCTGGATCATTAGATATCAGTTGAGTTAAAACTGGTGTGAAGGATCTACATTCACTAAACATGGAGAATCTCGTAGTCATATTAATGCCTGCACGGCATTGCTTACTCACAAGGGAACATCCCGAACCCGAAAATTCAAGAAAATTTGAAACTTTGTGAACAAGTAGTCCACACCCAAGGATCTTCGAAAGTAATTTCCTTATCGGCCCGATCTCGTTTTAAGAGGGTGAAACTACTCCTAAAAGTTTAGTAGATTTTCGATTTTCTTAAAATAACTCGGCATTGGCTGGAACAAATACACTACAACTATATATCAAAATAATCGTCTCATCGAGCTCTATCACATATATGAAAATAGCACCCTAGTTCCATTTAAAAATTGTTGGTGCCCTCTTCCACCCCTTCGATAAGGAGCGTATTCAAATTCCACGTTATGTATCTTACGGAGCTCTTCGAACAGTGTAAAAAATATATTTTATTTTATGTAATATAGATATAAAAAAAATAAATAGGGAGAATTATGTGTTATACGTTAATATGTAAAACTGAATGACATAAAATACATGTTACATGGCATACTTCCTAAAATATAACTGATGTATACATGTATGTATGTGCGAATATACAAATAATTACTTAATCTGTATGGTAATGTCCCTCTTCATAGAAATGCTTAAAACCTAAAAACCGGTTGCACCAGGAACATCGTATTATAGTACGGGAACCACATATGGCACATCACGATGGAACTTGAAAATCTTCTGTGAAGGCAAAATGTACAGGATTATCGATGTGATCTGGGTGGTTCTCAATATAATCGCTTTTGCACCGGGCATAAGCAAATAAATCATATTTTATAGGAGATAATTGGTTATGCACAAAAAATTGTAATTTAATAATGTTGTTACGTGAATACAAATTAATATCGTAATTGTGTAAGAGGACCATATCGGAAAATTTTCTAACAAAATTTTTACAAACACGAAATCCATAGACGTCCAATGGTCCTATCATGCCAGTAGTTTTCTTTGGTATTGTAAGGATGTTCACGTTCTTGTCGGCAGATACAACATTTACAACACTAAATGTTACGATAAGTAAACGAACTACATTTACTGGAATTATGACTGCCATTGTCCTGCTAATATTCCAAAATTCACATGTTGCACTAACGAATTACAAAAGTGACCTTTCATTATATACATTTTCTTATCTAAATAAATCAATAAATTGAAACTATTACACGTAAATTATTAGTCACATTAGAGATTATTATAAGTCATACTTCATCATTGTTATCATATGTAACTTTCAATGCACTGTATCTATCTTGCAATTATCCTCGAAATGATTTACTAATTTGCATCAGAAATTCGAACACATTACTTGTGCAATATCTACGAATGATGTCACCCTAAAGCATGTATCGTCCCTATTCTTATAGCTATTACTGCTAGGGTAGTACAAGTAAATAATTGTAATTATTATAATATATTGATAAACAAAGGACTTATTTTTCTAATTGAAATAAAAGTCTATGTGAACATACATGGATTCACAGTTATTTAAGGCAACGACGTATTGCAGGGCAAGTTTTATTATCTTTTACCAATAACTATATTACATAACATAAAATATAATTTTTATACTGTTTGAAGAGCTCCGTAACATACATAACGGGGGATTTGAATACGCTCCTTATCGAAGGGGTGAGCGAAGGCATAATACATTTTTTTAATCGAACTAAGGTGCTACTTTTATATGTGATAGAGCTGGATGAGACGATTATTTTGATATCTAGTTGTGATGTATTTATTCCAGCCATTACCGAGTTATTTTAAGAAAACCGAAAATCTACTACACTTTCAGGGGTAGTTTCACCCTCTTAAAACGATATTGGGCCGATAAGGAAAATACTTTCGAACATCATTGGGTGTGAATTTTCGGGTTCGAGATGTTCCCTTGTTAGAATGACATACAATGTGTCCAGGAACATTCGGAAGAGGAAAACATTTTTTATTTGTTGAATTTTCCAAGAAAAATTCGTTCTTTATAAAAATGTCTGCTTGTCCTGAAACTACAATTTCGAATTTCACATTTGCGATTGCTATACAAGGTACATCAAAAATAACATTTTTAATTTCACTGTTATACAGATTTATGACAAAATTATGACGCAACTACCAATTTGAAAAATCACAACTAAAACATTTCATCGTATTTGGAATAGATGACTCGTCATTATATTCTAATATTTTTAAATGACTAAAGCCACCTTACTTGAAAGTAAAAATAAAGATATATGATAAATTATAAGTAACCAGCTACGAAATTAACTACTATGGGGAAAATGTTTATTCGACTTTTCGAACAATTCGTATAATAAATCGAGATTTTGAAAATATTTTTATAAGATTGAAAAAAAAAACGAAATGGGAATAATTAAAGATGTTATTTTTGATGTACCCGGTACATACGTAAGTATAGCAATCGCAAATCTGATATTCGAAATTGTAGTTTCAAGATAAGCAGTTGTTTTTATTAAGAAAGACCTCTTCAAACTCTATCAGTGGACACATTGTATATATTTCGATTAAAGAAGAATAATAACACCTATCAAAAACTACGTCCTTAAATAACCAAAACTATTTTTTTGGGCAAAAATCGGGAGTTCCAAGTCTGCATAATTATCACAGGTTATATCTTAAGTTAAGTAAACGCTTCTGTTGGAAATCGTAGTTGAAATTTTTTATGAAAAAAAGAGTTAAAACGCACATGATATACTTACGCATATACATGATATACATATTTATTAATTTGGCAGTTCACAATTAGTTTTATTAATTTATATATACACATATGGAAAATATTTTACCAATAGTGATGAATAACAGCCATATTTAATTTATATTTAATTGTAACTACAATGTTTTCAATTGTAAATATAGATTTAGTAAATATTAGTTTGTACTTGTAGTATACTAACATTTAGGTTAAAACCAGATTGCTGATAATATTAGGTATTAAGGCAGACACAATGTGCATTATTTCCCTGTTAAAAAAGTTTTCTTCAAAAATTAAATTGCTCTTTTTTTTGAAAAAATGTTTTTATTGTTTATAAATATCTGTACTAGAATAACAATACTGCCCAGTATAGATCGTCAATTTGCTGAATGACTTATAATTAAGGTTCGACAAACGCGTGCTACGGCAGAAGCGCCGAGAGGGGATTGAGGTCGATGCGAAACCAGTGGACAGTTTAGTCATTCGATAGGCGTGGAAGTGAATGGACGTTCGATAATTATCGGTTTATCGGTGTGCGTCTTTTAAAACATGGATCGTCGTAAGCGAGGTTTACCTTTAGCATCGCATGTGAATAAATATATTAGCCGTTTCCCTGGGTTGAAATATACAGGTACTATCATTCAGTGCAAAATTTGCAATATACGGTTGATACAAGGGTGTATCAAATATAAACGGGACTGATTTTCTTAAAAATTCCGGAGGGCTTCTAGACCTGGAAGGGGTTGATGCGCAGGTAGCCTGTACCGTTAGGTATAGGGGGAACCGACTGCAACTCTCTCGGATCCCTTTAGTACCAAAAGAAACCATGAGCGAGACAGAAGTGCATGTCTCCGTGGAGCAGCGGATTACCATAAAGTTTTTGGCCAAGGAGGGGGTGAATCCAACTCAAATTTTGCGGCGATTACATACACAGTTCGGGGACTACACCCTGTCAATAACCCGTGTGTTTGCATAGCACAAAAGATTTTCTGGAGGGCGTGAAAAGGTCGAGAACGAGAGCTATGGTCGCCGCCCAAGCACAAGTGTGACCGAGGCCAACATTGAGGCGGTCCGAAATCTCATAGAGGGAAATCGGCGCATAACTGGAAGTACTGGATGCCGCGAAATTGACATTCCAAAGGAAAAGGAAGAAGCAATCGGCCAAAAGTGTCATTCTTCTGCATGACAACGCCTCATGTGGCTAACACCACGATGCAAAAAGTGGATGCATTGGGATGGCAAACGCTGGAACATCCACCCTATGGTCCAGACTTGCAACCTTATGACTTCCATCTTTTTGGACCCCTCAAAAAACCGCTTGGAGGCGTTTCGACGACAAAGAAGCGGTGGAAGCGTGTGGCTACACGAACGTCCAGAGAATTTTTACGATGATGGAATAAAGAAGCTCCCATCTGATGGAAAAAATGTATTTCTAGGGCGGGAGAGCGTGTAGAAAAATAATATACATTTGTAAGCTTAATTAAATAAATTAGAATTTTTAGAAAACGAGTCCCGTTTATATTTGATACACTCTCGCAGGTCGCAATACATTTCACTGTAGAAGACATATTAAAAGAAAACGTCATGTACTGAATTTAAGCAATTTCTGTATGATTTCATTTTTATGCAACATCCCATAACACCTAGTAGACAATGAACACTTTCGTCTGTTTTGGAATAAATATGTTCCCTCGTGGAAACTACCAACCAATAGACAATTGCGATATAATTTACCACATTTGCAGGGTACAGTAAAAAACTGTATAGTAGACGAATTGAAAAATAAGAAAATTTGCGTAAGTGCGGATGAAACAACTGACGCACAGAAACACAGCGTGATTCATGTTGTAGCGCGTCCTTTAAAACGTAATGCTTCCTTATTATTAACTAGTAAAAGGATTGAGAAAAGTGATGCTGAAACCGTTGTGAAGATAATAAAAGATTCCTTAAGAGAATTTTGTATCACAGGAGCCCAAGTCACAATGTTAGTTACTGATGGAGCTGCAACAATGCTGAAAGTTGGTAGGATGTTGAAAATATGATTTCCGACTCTTCTTCACATAACATGTCTCATACACGCGTATCATCTCGTTGCACAAACCATTCGAAAGAAGTATCCGATGGTGAATAATTTAATAGCATCTACCAAAAAAGTGCTTGCGAAATCTCCCAAACATATCCCCGTTTTCAAACAACTGTGTCCGAAACTTCCATTACCATCTCAACCTGTAATAACTCGATGGGGATCATGGCTCCAGGCAGTATTTTATTATCATAAATATTTCGCAAATGTGAAGGATGCGATTTTAAAATTTAAATCAAATGAATCTGCAGCGATTCGAGAGAGGCAGCAACTTTTTTCCAATTCCAGTTGTACAAGCTCTATCACTGTTACAAAACAGTCACTTTAAAGATAAGAGACTCATTAAATACCTTAGACAATTTACAAGCTGCTCTAGAAAGCTTGACAGATCCGGCAGGACTAGATGTCGCCCAAAAATTTCGTGCAGTTTTAAATAAAAATCCCGATTTACAAATGTAGAACGATCATTTTCGAAATACAAGAAACGTTTTCCGACCGACGTCGAAAGCTAAGCGAATCGAGAATGGATGCGTTGCCTATGTTGCAGTTTTACGCGGCTTACGGGGGCAGTAGTATTTTGTCGCAGTGTACATCAAGACGTCAATAAAAGGTAAGAATATATTACTTTTTAATAATACTGTATCTTATGTACCTACGTTTGCGCGATACGCCTCTGACGTTGCACTCGTTTGTCGAACTTAGTTATAATTGCGGCAAACATTCACTTTACGCTCATTTATAACGTAACATACAAGTTTTTGCGTTAAAAACTCACCACCATAACGCAATAGAGTACTGTTCACTGTATAAAATTATTTATTTATGTAAAATTCATAACTTTGTACTATATTTTCACCTACAGTGCGTTTCGTTAGAGAAGGGTACATAACATCATTGAAACATTACTATTCAAAAACGAGTTAAACCAACAAACGCTAAAACTAACCTCAACGCCGCATAACCCGCTATACATATCTAAGTGTCCGAATAAATTTGGCATCAAAAATGCTTTGGACGTAAGCTGTTTTACTAGTTCTCCAATATCAGAAAACAGTTAATCGCAGCTATTTTGTACTCCTTATATATATCTTATCTTAGTTATTTAATTTATTTTTAATTTATACTTAATATACTTACACATAAGTGACATTTATTTCACTTACTACCAACAAAATAGGTTTGTAACTTATAACCTACGAGGTCGCATACATAGGTTAAAGCCATCAATAAAAGCACACTATTTGTACAGATGGCGCTCTAATCTCTAAATATTGTGCAAGAATACTCGCAGAATTTAGAGAGATACAAAGTATTAACAATAATAATAAAACACATAAAGCGAAGATCGAAAATGGCATGCAATAATAATAAAAAGCATTTAGAAAAGACTCACCTTCAATTTCCAAAGCGTATTCAAACGCCTAGAAGAGAGAGAAAGAAAATTAAAGAATATGGAAATAAACTCGTACGAATAAGTATATACAGACATAAGTGAAAACAAAAATTCCAAAAACACAGTATAAAGTGGAGATAAAAAGAGATAGACAATAGCTGGAGGAAAAATTAAGCATATCAGAATGGTAGAAATTGTTCAAACAATGTTGCAGTATTAAGATAATATAAGCTTCATAGCTACATACATAAATGTTGAAATTAGTAAAGAAAATACATCAATACACACGGTGAATTATAGCCAACACCAAACAGTAGGTAGTAAATATACAGGAACATTGATATTTTCCATATTTATCCTAATATATTCCATCTGTTGCACAGCAATAAGGTATCATTTGCATTCTCCATTTCCAATGGCTTTGTCTAGGATGTCTAGATGGATCATCGCACGTCTGCGATCCTATTTTATACATAGTAGGACGATATCGATTTTACATACACGTACAAAGTATCCTTGATTGCTGTGCAACATTCTGTTTATATTATTAGAAATGTAATCTAAAAAAAGGTAATCTTTATTGAACAGGCGGTATGATGCGGAATAGTGCGTTAGAGTGTGGATAATAATTAAAACACATTTAAAGAAATAGAAATTGTGCAGAGTATGTCAAGACGAAAAATAATAAAGGAAATATACAATATTGTACAGTGAACTTTTGAACGACAGAAACTAGCGCTTTTTGAAAAAAAAATAGGTCGATTTATATGTTTTGTGATCTAATTTTTGACGTTCTCCGCATTTCCGGTGTTACCGGAACTGATGACAATTTTTTGATTTTAAATAAAAGATTCTGTAGATATTACGTTTCTGAAAAGGCAATGGAAAAGCGAATCCGGAGGTACCTGCCCCATATGTTATACTTTGGCTACGACCGATTGTACGGTTGACAATGGGAATTGCTATGCATGGGGTTGCCATTTTTTGTATGTGTTCGACGAGCACAAGCCTGTACAAGAAGTAGCTATATCAAGGTTAACATCAAAATAAATAACTAAGTAACAAAATCTAAAAAAGTTAGTTGTTTTATATTTGTTTGTTTTATATTACCAATAATTTTGATAAATGATGGAAGAATTACTATTTATTTATCATTAAAAGATTCAAGAGTTGCCAGGCTTTTTGTTATCAGAGGAGGACGAGAGAACGAAGTATCTAAATAAAAACAATCCTTGCGAAACGAGGACGGGTGTCAACCCTAATGGGGATCCACTAATTCTCGCATTAATTGTTCCGAATTTAATTAATTAATTTCTGTGGTGCGGATTGTACCGATACTTTAGTGTTTGCCATACTACCCCACAGTATCATTAACATGTAAGATGAACTTCAAGTAATTTCAATATTCTCTAAATTTGTTAAACTTACCACGAAATGGAACATAACGGATGCTGCCCTTGTACACCGGAAATACGAGGGCGATTCGTAAAGTAAGTTCCGTTTCGGCCTAGTGAGCGGAGGGGATATCGGCGCGATCGCAGCGCTGCGGTGTAGTCTCTGATACAATGTGAGTCTGGCAGTGTTAGTGAGAGAATCATTCGCACAGTCTTTCGTGCTATTTTGGTCGTTTAAAATGGCCGCTGCAATTGAAAATCCCGCCGATTGTAAACTGCATGCTGTTATCCGATTTCTATGTGCTAAGAACATGAAGGCTGCTGAAATTCATCGTGAACTTTGTTCCATTTATTGTGAAAATGTCGTGAGTGGTTAGAAGATGGTGTCGTATGTTTCGAGGACGAAGTAATGTCTGTGGTGAAGAACGGAGTGGAAGACCAACAGGTGTGACGGACGAACTTTTGGGTAATGTCGAAGAGAAAATTCGTAAAAATCGGTGATTCACAATCACAGAACTAAGTACCTTTTTCCCTCAAATTTCACGTGCAGTTTTGTACGAGGTTGTTACTGAACATTTAGATTACAACAAATTTTGTGCACGGTGGGTGCCAAAACTACTTACCGAAGACCATAAAACAAAGAGAATGGGATCGGCATTAACTTTTCTAACACGTTATGATATTGAAGGTGGAGATTTCCTCAGGCATATTGTAACAGGTGATGAGACTTGGGTCGTCTATAGCGACGTTCAGACGAAAAGACAGTCAATGCAGTGGGGTCGCTCTAACTCGCCTACGAGAAAACCTTTAAAGTGCCGTCAAACATTTTCTGCGAGAAAAGTCATGGGCACTTTATGGAACGAGCGACCACAATAAACGCTGAAGTCTATTGTGAAACTTTGAAGCTCAGAAGAGCTATTCAGAACAAGCGACGTGGATTATTGAGTTCGGGCATCGTTTTTCTTCATGACAACGCCCGCCCGCATACCGCCGCTCGCACGGTAGGGTTACTGGACAGTTTTAAGTGGGAAGTGTTTGAGCATCCTTCCTACAGCCCCTGATTTGGCTTCTAGTAACTATCATCTCTTCCCTAACATGAAGAAATGGCTTGGATCACAGCGGTTTGAGAGCGACGAAGAGCTTCAGGACAGCGTTACAACATGGCTTAATTCACAGGCGGCAGAATTCTATGAAGAGGGCATTAAAAAAACTGGTTCATCGCTATGACAAATGTCTCAATCTTAATGGCAACTATGTAGAAGAATATCTGAAAGTAGTAGCTTTAAGTTGTATGTAGTAAAAACCTCTTCATGTATTGGTGTTTTTTTTTTTTTATAACCAAACGCAACTTACTTTACGAATCGCCTTCGTATTTGAACTTTGCGCTAAGTAAGGCAAGGATAGATAGGATAAAATTTACAGAGCGAATTGCTTTGATAAAATACAATAAAATTTAAATTACTGGACAATTTGTCTAGCAAAGACGGCAAATACGAAAATAATTGTTGCCAGATTTACATAATACTAAAGTTCACCAGACAATTTTGCATGGTTCGTGCCAAAGCAATCTTAAAAGTCACAAAATAAAAAGCCTGAAAAACAAACATATTGTCCACCAAAACCCCATAAATTTAAAAGAACCTGCCATAACTAATTAATTCGAATAAAGTTCGAGAGTGAAAAAATATCGATTAATAAAATACGTCAAAATAGGATACAATGCCGAGGACAAAGAAAGAAAATATGAAAAATTCAGGATATAGTAACAATAAATAACAAGCATAATTTGCGCTTTTAGAATTGAGATCTGACAGTTCGGCAATTGTTATGATTATATTGATTGATTGATTGATTTTCCTACCAAAGCAGGGCTGGTCTTTACATCCCTAACAGTGAAGCTTAGTAGCTTATTGTATTATTCCTGCTTCGGTTTTGTTTTACTTGAACAGGTTAGTTCCCGCAATCAGGTTTAAGAGCCTATGTAGTAAATCTTTCTCCAGTGGTAGTTCAATTGTGCTTCGCATAGCGAATCTGCGTTGAGCTAACGCTGCACATTCGAAAATAATATAAGGGGCTGTTTCCTCCTCCTCATTGCAAAGTCTACATAGGGGCTCATCTTTGTAGATCCCCATCTTATGCAAGTGGTCTCTCAAACAGCCATGTCCTGTTAATAGACATGTTGCTGCCCTAAGCTGTATCTTGCTTAATTCAAGTAGGTCAGATGTTGCGACGGTCTTCCCATCATCCGTTCGCTGTGCTTTGTCCAGCTGCATGTTTCCAATTTAATTGGTGTTGTGTTATGATCCACTCATTAGTTGCACCACGCACTGCACCCTTGGTAATACCTAGACCCGGTTCAGGGCCTATGTAATTCATTTTTGAACCTTCCCTCGCTAGCTGGTCTGCAATTGCATTGCCCGCTATGCCCGTGTGCCCTGGCACCCACACCGGTGCGACCTTGTTGTGTTTAGACAAAGCCATTAGGGTTTGCAGGCACTCCCATACTAGTTTGAAGGTTATGCGATAAGATGCTAGTGCCTTTAAGGCTGCCTGACTGTCAGAGAGAATGCAAACCGTCTCACCCTGCGGTCGCCGACGCAGACTCTCCCACGCGCAGGTTTGTATAGCATATATTTCTGTTTGAGATACCGTGGTGTATCGCCCAAGTGGTACACACACTTTGTATCCCTGGTTTTCCTCATATACACCAGCGCCAGATGTAGTACCCGTTTTGGACCCATTTGTGTACCAGACTGTTTTCGGTTTTCTCCCCTCTCCATCCCTCCATTCTTCCCAATTCAAGGAAACTTTGAAAGGTTTGTCATATGAGATCCTGGAGATTGTTGTATCACTACCCATATCATAGATAGGGTTTGTTATTACTGCTTCTATTCTAGTGTGCCTAGATCCACTGTGGGATCTCCAGTTGCTAGTATTTTCCAATCTGTATGCACCTATTCTGGCTTCTCCCTTGATATAAATCTCAAGAGGAGGTAGGTTTAGCATGGTTTCCATAGCAGCTGTTGGAGTGCTTTTAATAGCTCCTGTTATACATAGACATGCCAGTCTCTGAATTTTCGAGAGACTAGTTATCGCATGCTTCTGTGTGATCGTTGGCCACCAAACCAGGCAGCCATATGATTATGTTACTCAACAACGGGCTCACTGGATCAAACTGGCGTGACAGGAAACAATTTGGCGCTTTTTTCCAGCCAACTTTGCATAACAACAACAAAAAAATAGGTTATCACAACCTTTATTATATTTAATATTTCTTATGCCAAAGTATAACACATGTATATATCACTGAATTCGTCTTTCGATTAAAATATACAGGAAGTTCTATTCAAAATAACAAAGTTGGCATCACTTTCGATAATACCAGGAATGCAATCGAACTGCTAACAACACTGAAAGTTAGTTCACAAAAAAATAGAAATTGACATATTTTTTTTAAACGCTAGCTTCTGTCATTCAAAAGTTAGCATGGGGGAATACTTTAAGACCTCACTGTACACGCTAAAGATTCTTAAACAAATTGAAGCCACGAATTATACACAGGATGTTAACTAATGTTATTGTAGTGAAATATTATTGCTATTATCACGTTACTCTTGAAAGCTTGAAAATGTGATTGATAATATTGACACGTCATACTTCGTTATTTCGCTTAAAGTGTTATTGATAAAGTGTTTGCTCTTAGTACATAAACGCTGCTTTCTTTATTTTAGATTTAGGTCGTGAATATTTAACATAAAATCATTATCGAACACCTTTTAAATTAACCAACCTTTGATGTAAAACAAAAAATAATGTATATTTTATCGATCGGTTTTAGTGAACAGCCTGTATATATAATGATTTATGACAATATCATACTTCTTTTTTGTATAAAATGTATAAAGTTGAATTTAAGTTAGATATATAATTTCACAATTCGCAGGTTTTATACACACACTAAAAAAAACATCGTTCTTTAAGCATTGTTCAAAAATTGACAATGTTTCAAGTTCCTTATAGCCAGTAGTAAAAAAACGAACAAGGACAAACGTTCATGCAATATTTAAGTGCTGCCATACGAAAACGAATCTGAAAACCTTGATTAAAATGCATATTTTGGTGTTACTAAACACACAGATTATGAATTTTTAACTCTTGAATCGCTTTGATTTTAGGTTGATATTTTTCCTATCGCAACACCATATCATTAGTTTATAAAAGCCACAGTAAGTGCGAAATTTCTTCTTAGGAAAACAGCAATATTACCACAATAGTTATATACAAACATATATATACTTACTATGCTGATCGAGTTTTGTTTATCAAATACTCACTTCTAAGAATCCTATATCTATACATCATGAAATTCTGAGGATTTTTAATCTCTAAACTAGGTGTCACAAACTAACAGTTTGTTCCGCGCATTATAATAAGTTCAAATCGAGAAAAATCAAAAACTACATTATTACGTTTCATCTTATCGATTTCATACTTATTGAGCGACCCTCGTATACAACAGTGTCATCTATATTCATTTTCGTCATCACTCCTGTCATGTTAAAGTTTAATCAGCTGTTCGGATTAAGTGTTTGGTCTAGATGATAACTAAAGCTGGCCACGAGCGGTACCGCGCAGTAGCGTAGAGTCGACCAGGCCTCGCGTTCCACTAGAGTTATTCTGCTAATAGAGATGTTTGCTGCCGCAAATAATTTCGCTCATCTTTTAAATAAAAATTAAATAATACGTGCTCAAACACTTACCATTTTAAGAGTCCTCCGTGAAATCACAAAGTGAATAATGTCTGTTAAATATCTGCAACATTAGATATGTTTCAACTGTTGTTTCGGCAAAACTAGTACGGCATGAGGAAAAAATGCGTTTATATGCAGAGAACGAACGTTCTACATCTAGTGACGTAATATTTACGTAAGTAAAATAATCTTTCAAATAACTTAACGATTCTGTTGGCGCACCTTCACAAATGTGTTTTAATGTGCCAAAATCAGAATTTTTCTCAAAAACACTTTCAAATTTTTCTAGAACAGAAACATTTTTTGCGTCTTCAATCGCGCATAGCTGTGCGTGAACATGTTGCACTATTTGTAGAGATTCTTCTAACGGCACCGCAGGATTTTGTAATTTTTCTGTTGCATCTGCTAGCCCGAAGTAATTGTCGTGAATGATTTTTAAATCCATTTTAACCTGACTATCTTGAAATTTCGACTGGCTTTTCTGGATAGCGGCAGCTTCCTTTGTATCGAATTGTAAAACCACGTTCTTAATATTGTCAAAATATTTATGATAATAAAACGCGGCCTGGAACCATGTTCCCCAACGAGTTAGAATAGGTTCTGGTGGCTCTGGTATACGGGGGCACAGTCTGTGAAATTCGCAAATACGTTTCGGTGATTTGACAAATACTGTTTTGGTATGCGCTATTAAAGCGTCTACCTCAGGATAACATTTTCTGATACTATCCGCCACAAGATTGAAAGCATGAATTTTACACGTAATGTGTAACAAATTAGCAGAATGCTTTTTAAGAGACCGGCCTACAGAAAGCATGTTTGCAGCACCATCACTCACTAACATCAAGAGTTGGTTTGTTGAAAGTTCAAACTTGTCCAAGTTATTTAACCCTAACTTTGAAATTACTTCGGCAGTACACTGTTGTATTCGTTTGGAGACTAATAGAATTGAAGGTGCCGATTGATGAGGTTCCAATTTGCGTGCCATTACATTAAGAACAGAATGTTTCTTCCGATCTGTTGTTTCGTCGACACAACCACAATTTTTGATCTTTCAACTCCGATTTTATTTTTTGTTCAATATGTTCGCGCGCAGATGGCACAATTCTTCGTAACGATGTTCGACTTGGTAATTTGCACTCCGAATAGTTATTCCAAAAGCAGATAAATGGTTCCTTGTCTAGTAAATTAAACGGTATATTACATGCAAGAAACGTAACGCATAAATTAAATATAAATTTTTCATTGTCTCGTGCGCAATTTCTTTTTGAGACATGCTTTTCACTATTTACGTGTCGTAGACAATGTTGTCTGGACCAACACACATTAACGGGATTTTACAGATTACACATTTAATTTTAGCAGCCTTCATATATTAAGTCTGGAATTTCTGCAATAAATTTTCGAAGTTTGTCCGACCGCGGTCGTTTTGCTGACGAAATCATAATTTTTCTAGGACAGATAAACAATTGCGCAAATGACCGGCAGCGAAAATGTCCCTACTGTTCCGCAGACGAAGTAATACTACCGTTCCTCTCGGTCCGAACTGATTCTACGCCGATGCGCGGTACCGCTCGTGGCCAGCGTTAATGATAACTAAAGCGTGACAGGCCAAAAATGAGCTTCTCATCTTCAAGCGATAATACAACAAATGTTGCAGCGTAAATATGCAAAGTATTTATGAAAAGAAGCCTGTTAGCCATTGTTCTAGCACATAACTAGAGTCAAACTTTGGCATCAAACAACTTCAAACAGTTTTTATTGGGTAACCAGAATTCACTGAGTAAAACGTTGAATAACACTACAAAAACTCTCAAAATTTCTCTATATGATACTAAAAACTCTCAAAATTTTTAGTATCATATAGGAAGCACAACTGGAATGGAAGGCACGAATAATTAAGGAAAACCTTGCTGACATCCTTTCAAAGTAATGTAAATCAAAATAATGTCGAACAGGACAATCAAACTCAACACACCCACTGAAATTTCCTTATACATTAAACACTCGATACCGTGAACATCGGGCAAGGGAAATTCCGGATATCGTGAACAATCATTTTCACAACATTGAAGGCCGTATAACGCAAACTAGCCGATACTAGCCAACGTAAACACATAGTTCATGTAGATGTTTTCCCGAATTCTTTTACAACTCGGTGCAGGGTACATGATTGGGTGCGGCTGTATTCATTCGATGATTCAGGATGCGATCAGGCTCGCCAAATTACTCTACAGAAGTAGCGTTCTTCGAAACATTATTGCAAAATAACTCCAGTATAAGAACGTTAAAAGAGAAAAATTTTACTAAAGGAAATGAGAGAATAAGCTGTTGCGTCAAAAGTCAATAAACTTAAAAAAATTAATTTCAGATTACTTTTGAAACGCGTATTGTTTTTATTACGAGGAAGCAATTAAATGTATTCTTCAATGTATTAGCCAAGCTTCATCATAGAAAACACACATACCTATAACACTATTATTATTTTAAGTATCAAAGTAGTCAAACAACACGAGATCGGCACACCGCCAACCACACAAAATATTAATTAAATTAATCCGGAACAGATGTTTCGAGGGCTGTTGGGCCAACCTCATTATCAACCAAATAACCGAATAAATCTGAGCGAGAAACACAAAACAGCTCTAATATAAATGTAATTCTATCATACTTATTTATCACTCTCTCGGGAAAAGATATATGTACATACATATATACAAGTACCTGTTGTTTTCCGTTTGACACTGACCATATGCGAAGTATATACGGAACGAAAAAGGTCCGTGTCCGTGTACTACCCTCATAAAATAGAGCAGGACACCGATACGTACACTCTCGTCAAATGTGTTTTTCTTCCGTCTATGCATTTTAATTCTAACCATGCAAGATGTACGGGGCGCGACAGTATAGTCTCTTGTCAATGTAACACGTAATACAAAAAACGAAAAAATATATGATCGTTTTACTCTAGTAACTCAAAAAGACAGGAGTGACGAAGAGGTGGAAGGTTTTTGTTAAGTAGGTTTCGATTCTCTTTTATATATATAGTTTTAAATGCGTCTAGCTCACGAGGCGAGGTTACATTCTTAATCAATTTAAGGTTTTCTAATTTAATATTATGCCCGGTTTCGTTTATGCGCTGTGCTACACTTGACGCCTTTGTTTTGCCGTACCTGTAGCACCTGATGTGTTCCTTGAATCGAGTACCTATTGCTCGTTTTGTTTGACCAATATAGGCTTTATCACAGTCATTACATGCAGTTTTATAAGTTCCCGACCTTTCTTTCATGTCCAGTTTATCTTTCGGATTGCCAAGAATGTTTTTGAGTGTATTATGTAAACTGAAACATACGTTCATATCTTGTCCTCTAAAAACTTTACTAATACCTTTCGACATTCTGTGGAAGGGAAGTTTCACAAATTTCTTATCGCGGGTTTCTACCGGGATCAAAGTCGTGGAATTTCTTATATGTTTATGTTGGACTTTCTTAAGAATACGGTCGACATCTATAGAAGAGTAACCATTATGAACAGCTACATTTTCTATGAATTTAAGCTCTTTATTGTACCTACTTTTATTCAACAGTCGCAACAATTTTGTGTTGTCCACAGTGGCTAGAATCGGTCATAATGTATCTATTAGTGTTTCCTTTCTATAGACGTATATTTCAAGTTTTTTGTTGTTTCTAATTACTAAACTATCCAGGAACGGAAGTTCATTTCTCACTTCTCTTTCTACTGTAAATCTAATAGTTTCGAATTTTGAAATGAGAGTTGCAAAGAAATTCGGTATAGTGCGTTTTTAATTAATAACAAAAACCGCTAAGATATCGTCTACATACCTGAGCCAAATTCTAGGAAAATACACGGGGTCCTTTTTCAAACATGTTTCAAATTTACTCATGAACATGCCCTCTATTTGAAAACGATTTTGGTTCATGGAAAGCATCGTTAGTCTTTTGTATTCCGCAATTTTGGCATTGTCAATTTTATTAAGCTTCAAGAACTCAACTTAATATTATATGGTTTCTGAAATCGGTACGCTTGGGAAGAGTGAATAAAAAAATTTCCCCATCTTCTAATTTAATATTGTTGACCTTATTTACAAAATCTAGTGAATTTTATACTTCTAGGCTGTCTACTTTGATGGGTACATTTTTGTATTCGTTTACTAGCCATTTGGACAATTTGTACGTAAGTGAGTCTGTACCTGAAACTATTCGTCTCATGGATTTTCCTGGTTTGTGGATTTTTGGTAGGCAATACATTTTTGGGACTGACAGTTTTATCTTAAAGTTCGCATTGATAAGTTTTGGGCAATTTACAGAACATCTTTTGTTTCTCTAATCATGGATGGTAACGGATTGTTTCTTAATTCTTTATAAGGTCCTGATGCTAGCAAATTATTGACGCGATTGAAATAGTCCGGCTTATGCAAAATTACCATTCTGTTCCCTTTATCTGCTTTTAAATAAAAACATTATTGATCAAAGTAGTCTCTCGTTAATGTGAACAAACTACATATTAGTGTGAATACTGTTTTATCTTCTTCACAGTATGAAGCGTCTACTGTATTTGCTTTATTAACTAATAAAGTAAATGAGAAATAAATGTTATTTAGGAGAATATAATTAGATTAGCCATTCAGACAATGTTTGTGGAATATTTTTTTGAATTAAAATCAACAAGATATCAGTACATAAACGACCCATTAGAACGAATCTATTTATAGAGACGTAATGTAGAAGACGTGATGTATATTTGGGATTACGTTATGGATGTTTATCGAACGTCTACGACCTAGAAGGGGGGAACGGTATTAAATCTGCGCGTTTAATTTATATGTTATATGTATATCGCGCCCTATATAAATCTAAACACATAAACATAAACCAATATATCGCACGATTTGATTTGTTTTATAAACAACATTAAAATAAATGAAGTAAGTCGCTCTTTTTTATATTTGGAATATGAAATATGGCCCTATGCGTATGTGTGTATGTTTAAATTCGGTCGAGATAAATAAATATTGTCCGATTTTAATACCTTTCAAATCCTGGCCCGATATACGTACATACACAACATACATCAAAACATATAAACTATTTATGTTTGCAGCATACAGTTTTAGTTACCGTAAAAAAGCAAACACACACAAAATGGATCGTTTGGAATATTACGCGGAAATATCAAAAATATTAAAGGAAAAAAATAAATCAGAACGAGGCCCAGCTATACAGACGGTCCCAACCTTCTGGAATTGACGATCACCCGGTATACATATACGGAAATATTTTTGAGAGATACTCTATGTAATCAAAAAATGTTAGCTTCCTATTGCTTACACAATGGGCGCAATTTTACAATTGCAGAAGTTTGGGACACCCGCATAGTAAGTATGCTCCTACTCGAAACAGGTATCCTACACACCATTGTTTATTGCAACTACACCAACTTGAAAAATAAATTGTATTGCACTAAAACTTTGTTAGATTATGCATAGTATGTATTTCCATATAACTAATAGGCCGATTGACTTTTTATTCATTACTCATTATAAAATGAATGTTTGTTATGAAGAGTCAAAGGGAGGACAATAACTTCGGCCCACCCATTCTTCGATTTGTTTTTTTCTTCCACTTCCGGGATTCCTTATAGAATCTTTTTTGTGATGTCTTCAATTCGCAATCGTATTTACCAGAAAAAAAAACGAATAAAATTAGTCAACTTTCTGATTAGGGTAAGACTTTTCAAGGAAACCTTTTTTTGCAAAAATGAAAAATACAAAATTTATAAGTATAATTTGGTTCATTCGTAGACAGACTCTTTACAGAAACCGTCACGAACATATGCCCCTTTGGAAAGAGGCTAAAGTGCTGCTTAATATACAATGTATTTTATTCTACACACGAATTTCTACACCGAGAGAAATGCATAGTAAATTATATCACAATTGTAGTGTATCCTGCCAGAATCGACGGTTACTATAGTGACAACCACCGAAGTAAGTAGAAAATACCCTATTATTGTCGTCTTTTGAAGTCGCTGCCTGTACTCCATATTTATAGTAAAAATAGTACCCCAAAAGTGTAAGTAGCTCTAAAAACTATGGTAAAAAAAGTATTACAAAATTGTAGTTGATTACCATACACTTATAGTAAAACTGTTGTTAAAAAGTATGACTACAAAATATACTCATTACCGCAAGCATTGTTAATTGCATTATCCTTGTTCAAAAGCAGTACGACATATCCGTTACATACTGCAGTAAATTATTCTCTTGCTTATAACAAAATAATGCTCAAACATACATTAGTATACTACTTCCTTCCCTTCAGAGAGTACCAGAAGAACCCTTTCAACAAGGTGATATTACATATGTGATATTGAGCTTTACTGAAGTAGGATGTTGTGCTTTCGTCCTTTCCTAATGTACCATTGAGAACTTTTTTGATTGACCAGATACTGTAAAGGTTTTTAAGACGGAATCGCTTACAAGAGAACATATTGAACACGAAATTTCAAAAAAAATTTGAAACTTTGTGAACAAGTGTGTAGTTCACACCCAGGGATGGTCGAAAGTATTTCCCTTATCGGCCTAATCTCGTTTTAAGAGGGTGAAACTACCCCTGAAAGTTTAGTAGGCTTTCGGTTTTCTTAAAATAACTCGGCAATGGCTGAAACAAATACATCAAACTATATATCAAAATAATCGTCTCATTGAGCTCTATCAGATATGTAGTGAAAGTAGCACCCTAGTTCCATTTAAAAAATGTATGGTGCCCTCTCCAACCCTTTTGATAAGGAGCATATTCAAATCCCATATAAAATAAAATATAATTTTTAAACTGTTCGAAGAGCTCCGTAACATACATAACGTGGGATTTGAATACGCTCCTTATCGAAGGGGTAGGAGAGGGCACCATACATTTTTTTAATGGAACTAAGGCGCTATTTTCATATATATGTGATAGAGCTCGATGAGACGATTATTTTGAAATATAGTTGTGATGTATTTGTTCCAGCCATTGCCGAGTTATTTTAAGAAAACCGAAAATCTACTAAACTTTCAGGGGTAGTTTCACCTTCTTGAAACGAGATTGGGCCGATAAGGAAAATACTTTCGAACATCTTTGGGTGTGGACTACTTGTTAGAGCAACGCAAACTGCGTTGAAAGCCAGTGGCTGACGCATAAAAGTTTACACAAAATAAACACGGCCGGGACAATTCGGTATAAGCGTCAGTATAACTGCGACTCGAAAGCCGATCTGTTGTGTATGCATCTACGCTGTCGTATACTATATCGCAGTTCTACGTTTGTTTTGAAAATGTTTCCTACGTCGCGAAAACGACCAAAGTTGGACACAATAAGAGAATTTATTGTAGAAATGCCTGATTTAAAGTGTGATGGCACTAAAATTCAATGTGTAGTGTGTAAAATAGATTTAATGTGTTGGTCGAAAAGTGATTGTCTATGGCACGTAAATAGTGCAGGGCATGTTTCAAAAAACTTCCACACGAGATTATGACAAATTTAAATTTAATTTATGTGTTTATTGCATGTAATTTGCCATTTCATTTACTAAGGAAGAAAGCATACGTCTCGTTTTGGAATGAATATTCGGACTTTAAGTTACCAAGTGAGAGAACATTACAGAGAGTTGTGCCGTTTGCTCGTGAGCATGTCGAGAAAAGAATTAAATCGGAGTTGCAAGATAAAAAACTGTGGTTATGTGTGGACGAAACAACAGATCGTAAAAAACATTCTGTGGTTAATGTAATGGTACGCACAATGGAACCACATCGACCGCCACCCTCAATTTTACTAGCTTCCAGACGAATACAACAATGCACTGCCGAAGTAATTTCAATGTTGGTGTTAAATACATTGGAAAAGTTTGAACTTTCAACAAATCAACTGTTGATGTTTATGAGTGATGGTGCCGCAAACATGCTTGCTGTAGGTCGATCTCTTAAAAAACATTGTGCTAACTTGTTGCATATTACAAGTAAAATTCATACTCTCAGTCTCGTAGCAGATAGTATCAGAAAATGTTCTCCCGAGGTAGACGCTCTAATAGCACATACAAAAGCTGTGTTTATAAAATCCCCAAAACGTTTTCCGGAATTTCATAGACTATGCCCCGGTATTCCTGAACCACCACAACCTATTCTTACTCGTTGGGGAACATGGTTAGAGGCTGCATTTTATTATCTTAAATATTTTGAGAATATAAAGAACGTGGTTTTAGAATTCGACCCAAAGGAAGCTGCGGCTGTCAAGGTAAGCCGCTTGAAATTTCAGGATAGTCTAGTTAAAACAGATTTGGAAATTATTCAGAACAATTACGTGGGACTAGCGGATGCGATAGAAAAACTACAAAATTCTTCGGTGTCGTTAGTGGAATCTTTGCAAATAGTGCAACATGTTCACGCACAACTATGCGCGATAGAAGACGCAAGAAATGTTTGTGTTTTAGAAAGATTTGAAAGTGTTTTAGATAAAGACTCTGATTTTGGCACATTAAGACAAATTTGTGAAGGTGCGTCAACAGAACCGTTAAGTTATTTGAAAGATTATTTTACTTACGCAAATATAACGTCACTAGATGTAGAACGTTCGTTTTCGGCATACAAAAACAATTTTTCTTCACGCCGCACTCACTTTGCCGAAACAACTTTAGAAACATATCTAATGTTACAAATATTAAATAGACATTATCCACTTTGTGAATTCACGGAGGACTCTTAAAACGGTAAGTGTTTGAGCACGTATCACATTTAATTTTTTTTGTGTAAACTTTTATGCGTCCGCCACTGGCTTTCAGCGCAGTTGCGTTGCTCTACTACTTGTTCACAACTTTTCAATTTTTTTTTTAATTATCGTGTTCGGGATGTATCATTGTTAGTGCATGCTATTTTAGCTTGTCCTCCTACCTACTGCAGATATTGATTCCGTCTTCTGACATATACCCAAAAACTCGCGCAAGTCAAAAAAATATTGAATGGGAAAAGTTACAAGTAAAAGATAAAAATTTATATTATAAGAAGCTATATTGCAACCATCCGGTTTACAATTTAATAGATAATGATCAGTTCACGAATTACTCGATATCGAACATCTATCGTAATCGTATATATAGGTGACTATTATTAGTAGAGCGGGCCAAGAGCGCCACGCGCCAGGTTCGCAATCAGGCTGCCGGGCGCATATATGTATGTAAACATAGGTAATTTAAATATGTAATTATTAGGACGAGGACCAAAACCACTGTCTATTACGTCGTGAAGACGCGCAAATATACACCTGCAGTTTGGGTGTTCGTTGATAAATAGGGCGTTGTTCACAGTGGGCCACTACAAAAAAAAAGTTCATTCATCGACGGCTACGAACTAACAGCGCGCTTATTCATTTACGGATGACGCGCTCTATTCATCAACAAATGACGAGTCTGCAGATGTTACGTTTGCACCACTTCGTGGCATACTAGAAACAAGCGTCGGTGTGCTCGCTTTAGTGATTATGTCTAACGTAACTATTAAAAATAAACGGCCATTACCTACGAAAGTTAATAAATTTCTTAGTGAATTTGTGGATTTACACTACAATGGGAGTACAATTTTCTGTAAAGTTTGTAAAAAGAAACTACTGTGCTGGAGCAAACGTGATTGTGAAAGACATATAAATAGCGCACACCACAGAAATAAAAGAAATGGTGTGACACAACAACGTCAATTTCAATTAGAATATATATATATATATATATATATATATATATATATATATATATATATATATATATATATATCCGCTCTAATTACTAAACATTATTATTGCGTCAGCTTTTATTTTTTTACTCTTGTGTATTAATTTCGAAATATCACATATCTGCTGTGACTCACATATACGCTATTTACAATAAGCGGCCGTTGCGCCTGATTCCGATTCTGTTGGATGGCGCAATTTGGCCCGCTCTAATTATTAGGGCTCTATATGGAAGACGATATCACAACAACCGACCCTATTTATGAACTAACGGTAAGTACTATACGGTAATACCGCTTAAATACATGTGTAAATGTGAGTACCTACTAATACGTATCTACGTACATGGATTCCATTAAGTTTAGCATAATACCGCCAAACGCCAACCGCGTTTTATCGATTCCGGAGTTTTAACTCGTAAACAAAGAACAATAACGTCTTGATTACAACGAGCAGTACTCTCGCATAACTGTATGGATTTTACGTAGTATACGATGGTCGCCCGTTCTGCAAATAACTTTATGGGTACTTCGCGAAAGCTTATTATAATTAAAACCAAACGTAAGGAGGACAAAGGAGCGGAGTGATGAAATGCCGTGTTTATCATCAACAACTTCCTACATTTTCTTTGGATTATGGTTATAGCGTTGACTTCGTTTATAAATCTTCGTCTAGTTTCTACGAAGACCGTTACACTTGGAATACTGCAGACACATTGACTATCTTAACCATATACCGTAATTACATTGAATCCATAACTGAACTGTATCCAATGCAAATATTTTTAGAGACAGTTTACCTGATTTCTATCAACGGGGGACTTTTTAAGCAGTGAGGTTCTGAAATATCCCCCCCTACAAAGGCAATTTTGTTTAATGCAAAGAAATGTATATTTTATTGGAACAATTTATTTGGAAAAATGAAATCATTATTAAGGCAAAACAACAGACTGCCAATTGGAATACACGTGTTTTTCATATTTTGTTTCGTTAATCTGATTGTCTATATTCTCTTTCTCTGCTTCTCCCAATATTTTCTCTAAATCATTTTTTTTTGTGCGTGTTCTTTCTCAGTGTTGCAGATAGAACAAGTTGTTGATGTAAATTAAATATAAGATAGGTGGGATTGTTCCCCATCCTCGCGAAAGTCCTTGCTTCCGTTTGGATAATTTCCTCAAACAGCGAAGTATCAAACAAGTAATACGTAGTCTCAAGAGGAAATTATCGAAACATCCAGTCGTAGGAACAGAAATCCGCACTGAAACAAAACCCCGACTAGAACTCGCGCGCGCAAGGGTTGGCCGGGGCTTAAACGTTTCATATTTAACAATGTACCAACTACCTGCAGAAATGTAGAGATTAAAAGACGATTATTTTGCTTTGCTTCCGTCGGATTACTCTAAGTAGTCCGACTTTGCGAAAGTAAATATTTAAGTGGGCATGTGCAAAGGAAAACCGGTTGGCTTGCTGCTCGGCTTGCTAGAGGGAGAGGATTTTCGTTCGGTTGCCATCCTCAAGAGCTGCAACTGTGGCGAAAGGAGAAGAGAGCAGGAAGTAGGGTAAAATACAGTTTTGCGGTTTCGGCCGTAAATCTTCTTGAAGTAATATTGCGCCACTTGGCGAGGAGCCATCTTAAGGACTAACGGGAAAGTAACAAGGACTATCGGATCAAGGAGTAGTAGTCATCAACGTGCGGCGACGGGTTGGATAGTAAAAACAGGATTAGGTCTTCCCGGAGTGCAGGACCTGATTCGGGATTATTTCCCCTTTCGAAGGAAATTAATTCTGTACACAAGCGAAGGTTCATAAAGTTCAACTTATACAAAGTGACACAATAAGTTATCTTCTTATATTTATCTGATATGGAGAATCAATCTCATTGATTTCAGTATGAATATGGATTCTTGCTCTTGATTTTCAACGATCATTTCGTTTTCCTTTAAATAGATCAACATACAAACCACATACCTATATTGGCACATACGCGTTAAAATAACCGTAATTTTTCCTGCTTTGAACTAATGACGCTGGGCCTGTTTCACTTTTCTTAAATGCAAGTAAGTGTTGGGATATTGCACATCGCATGTATAGTCAATATTATGGATGTCATTTGAGATTCGAGATTTTGAAAAATAATTACAAAAAAAATATAATTTGAAAATAAAATAAAATACAATCCTATTATAAAATTATTAGTTTTCTTTTCCATTCGTACTTTTTGCTGGAATGAATTTTCCTCAATGTATTTTTATTGCTTCTTACTTAATCACAAAACTTGGCGCACGTAACATCGACATTCATTTTGCAGTATAAAACCACTTTTACTGTAGATACTTGCATACGTCCGCGTTTTTCTGACTAAATTGTTTTCACCAAAGGCACAAATTGTATTCAAGAATTTGTTTCAGATTTGGAACATTTATGTGTTACTTTTGGAAGTGAAGACAGATCTATGAAAACTGATCAGCTTCTCCGAAACTGCCTCCACAATTACAGATAATCAAGACACCGTATATAAAAAGTAGTTACTTAAGTTTTAAAATTATTAACGTTTTCTTCATTATGATCCTTTAACAATTGATTCACACCTTGTGGAATAAAACAATTATCCAGTCGTTCTGAGATATTTGCTTTTAGTTTTTGTATTCTAAAATCGCACATGTGGTACTTGCTTGACTTTTTTCTATTGCTGGTAATAAGGAAACGAATCTTGTGCTACCGTATTGAAGTATTTTTTTTTGTATTCTACATCCACTGATTCACAGAACTTCTTCAATTTGGTCACTAGAACTGCGTAGATATCAAAATGTTTATATATTTTTATCACAAAAGTTTCAATTAGAAGATCATCAACTGCATACTGAAGTGTATAGTGTATAATGCGTACAACCAACACCGATAATATTTGCTTCAATTTCGTTTCTATTTGTAAACGTTATTTTCTCTTCTTCTCACGCCTCCAAAATTTACATTACAATTCCAGAGGTTTCACCGTGAACTAACTCAAAATCTAATATCTTCTGTAGCAACTAATATTAGCGAATATGTTGACTTAATAATAAAAGGTAATAAAAGAGAGAAAATGGGAACTCTGCTGCTGCCTTAAATGTGAAATATCTGTCTTGCTAAGAATAAGGGAGCATATCGATTACATCCTCTTATTTTTTATATTTTTCCGTATGAAATTACGCATGTAATTAAATTACAGACTGCTAAATTTAAAAGTATGTAAATACTAAGGTATTTATACGTGTTACCTCTTCCCAAAAAGAAAGTTTGGAAATTGGTGTAAGTTAAAAAAAGAAAGATGTCAAAAGTAGTATTTCAGACCGACCGAATCCATTCACACCTCTTCTTGTAGTTTCTACACCAGTTCCTTTTATCGCGTTGTCTGTCATTCACGTATATAGCACCTTCCTCTAGAAGCAGTTGGTGGTTGCATTTCTTGCTATTTTGGAGACTCCCAATAAAACTTTATATTAGATGGAATTTGAAGAATGGTAGTATGACACCTTATTTGGACATTTAATAAATTCCTAGAAATGCTTTTTAAGAAATCACAGCTCCTCCAAATTCAAATTTTCTTCTGCTACTTGATGTGCTTTCTCATCACTAGACTCATCATCACTCAAAGTCATGTTTTCTGCAGGCTGCTGGTGCAGGTAACTTCTCGTTATGAAGTACTGGTCTCAGTGCAGATGATAGATTGGGATATACAATAGTGTGTTTAGATTTGGGTGTAATACCAGTTATATTTGTCAGACAGAAGTAGCAGTCCGAAACGTGGTCTTTTGGTTCTCTCCATACCATAGGAACTGCAAAAGGTATATGACGTCAACCTTTTGCCCATGCTGTGAGAAGCCGAACACATGTGGTACAGCAAATATGGGGGGCCCAACTTTTATCCTGGTCGTCTACTTGACAACCAAAATAAAGTTCATAACATTTTCTAACTAACGGTGTAAACCAGGTATGGGCAACCTTTGCTTAGCTGAGGGCGTAATTTCGGGACTTAATCAGATCGCGGGCCTTAGCTAAGAAATAAGTAGATAGTAGTGAATAAAAAGGCGATAAAAATTGACACATTTTTTTATTTATTAGCATTCTAATAGCATAATCAAACATATGAAAAGTAAATTAACAAAAAAAGATAGAAAAATCAAATGAAAATCAATGAGACCTTGAATTTGAAGCTGAAAAACAAGATGATCAATATTGGGGTCAATATCACTACTACATAGGCGCAAAGTGTTTTCTAAATTAACATCTGTAAGCCGAGTACGTAATTTTCATGATTGAAAAAAACTGCTCACATTTATATGTGCTTCCGAATGTGCAAATTATTTTTCTTGCGAAAACTCTCAGCTGTGGAAACTTTTCTTCGGAAAGGTATGTTCTGTAAAATTCGCTTAGTTCCACATCATCAAATTTAGACTTCAAATATGAGTCTTCTTGAAGCTCGATCAACTCCACTTGTAGGTGAAGCGGAGCATCTTCCACATTACACTTACACGGATTTGCAGAAATATTGAAAGTGCTATCCATATTCCTAAAATCGGAAAACCGATCAGTGAATTGCTCTGACAGTAGTTTCAGTTCTTCAGCATAGCGACCGTAATCAATGTTTTCATGACTGGATAATGTTACAAAATGAAAACAGTTTTTACTTCTCATTTGTGTTTCCCACAAGCGAATTTTGTTTTGAAAAGCTTTAAGATGACTGTACAGATGATTTACCAATTGCCCTTGTTTTTGAAGCTCAAAGTTCAGGTCGTTTAAGTGTCCTGTGACGTCTACCAAAGATGCCAAGTCACAAAGCCATGTTGGATCACAAATTTGCGGCAATGTTTTCTCTTTCATCTCCATAAAATCAGCTATTTCTTTTCTAATGTCATAAAATCTTTTTAGCATTTTGCCTTTGCTTAGCCACCTTACTTCGCAATAGTATGTCACATCATCGTGTTCTGAAGAGAGTTCATCCAAAAATGCTTTAAACTGGCGATGGTTAAGACCGCGGGATCTAATAAAATTGATGGTATTTACTACCACATCCATAACGTTCTTCAGTCGAATGGACTTAGAGCAAAGTTTTGTTGGTGAATAATGCAATGCAGAATTATTAAATCACATTCTTGCACATTCATAGCAGTTGCTTTTTCCTTCAGAATTCCGATAAAACCTTTTCGTGGGCCGACCATTGAACGCGCACCATCTGTGCACATTCCAACTAATTTACACCACTGCAAACCATATTGCTCAAAAGTACTTTGCACCTCGGCAAAAATATCTTTTTCAGTAGTGGCCCCTTGTAGCGGCCGTAAAGCCAGTAATTCCTCTGTCACTACAAATTCTTCATCAACACCTCGTATAAAAATAGCTAACTGGGCTGTGTCAGGTAAATCTGTACCCTCATCCAAAGCAATCGAAAATGCTTGAAAACCAGCCAGTCTATCAGTCAATGTTTTTTTGATATCGCTAGCCATCATATCTATACGTCGAACAACAGTACGTCGCGATAAGCTCACTTTCTCAAACTCTTTTTTCTTTTCTGGACACAAAAGTTCTGCAACATCTACTAGGCACTCTTTAACAAACCCCCTCAGAATATGACTTCGATGTTTTCGCTATTTTGGAACTAACTATAAAACTAGCTTTAACAACACTGTCTAGATTTGATCTTTGTGAATGGAACATTTCTTGCTGTTTCCCTAAATCGGTAATGAGTTTTTTAATTTTATCCTTTCTTAACTGGCCCGTAAGTAATTTATATTGAACGAAATGCTTGCCGGAGTAATGCCGCTTCATATTGTATTCTTTTAAAACAGAAATTGTTCCATTGCACAGCAAACACATAGGTTTACCACTGTGCATGATAAAAAAGTATTCTTCAGTCCATTTGTTTTGGAATTGACGACATTCTGTGTCCACTTTCCGCTTTTTTAAACCAGACATCTTGATAGATTTTTTTTCTTCTGAGCTGAATTTGCTTGAATACTTCCCGCGTCTTTTCTTATCAGTTGTTAAGAAGTAATGAGTTGACACGCTCGCTGAGCGGTTTATGTATTACCCGCAATAAGCAACTAGAATACTCCCGATCGTACGCGAATATGCGATGCTAGCCGCGTTATGAATAACAGTCGGCTCTGGAGCGCTACGAGGTCATCGGGCGGCTTCCCGAATGTTTATCTGTTTGTCTCTTTCTAACGACTATTTCTGACTCGATCTGTGGCGTTCCATTACGTACGCTTAATAATATTATTTATCGATTTTAGTCTTTATGATTTGAATAAATACAGTTTTAGGTTGGTTGACGGTAATTACAAATAAACTATGTGTATTAAATCTTTAATTTTTTTGGCGCGTTATTTGAATTTCTCTCGCGGGCCGGATTGAAGCTGGTGGAGGGTCGGATCCGGCCCGGGAGTCGGGGGTTGCCCATATATGCTGTAAACGAACGTTTCTGGGTTTTAAAAGTCAACTAGCCGTAGACGTTGGATTATTTTTACAATTTCCCGGCATTTCAGTGGCACTTGCAACTGCGCTCCCGGCCAAAGATCTTATATTACTCCCGGCCAGCTTGTCGAGACCTGTTCTGCCTGTTCCGAATTACGCAATATTGTGTAACATTTTATTTCAAATGCCGAAATATCACCGGCATATTTATCGGCATTTTATTGTAAAGCACACAGTATTATGCTACGTGGATATACTGGAACTCAAAAACTATGGGTAATGCAGTAATTTTGAAAATGAATTTGAATTCAGCATGCAAAAATATATATGAAGCAGGCATTTTTATACTTGGAACAAAATCCTTGTTAATCAATGTAATTGAAGCTAATGGAAAACACACATTATTAGTAACCCACAGTTTTTCAGGAAAACTTTACGTTATACAAGCAGTACCTGTACTTATTATTCACTTTATTTCTTGTAATTTCTATGAATTGCTACTGTTGTCTCAAAAATTACATGAAAAATTTGTTTTGTTTTTTCAAATTTATTCGAACAAAATGTAACTTTTTAAGATAAACTTTATAAGATTTCTACTTCATGACCACTAGTGAAGTTATTGAGATGAAACCAAGTGTTCCTCTAATAAATTGCGAGCAGTGTACGGCTAAGTGATTAGAATACTTATTGTTTCTACTGTTACTACTGCTACTACTGTATCTACCTTTCGTAAGTGCCGTAAAATTAAAAACATGATGAGCTAAAAGGTTGTAATTGATAATAGCGTAATAATCAAAGAACTGCAAGTAAGTAAAGGGCAAATGTTACAATTACACTGTAATTTAACTGGTAACCTTATGGAGACTTAATTTGCACGCGTGCCTTTCCTTTATCAAAAATTATAATTAAGCACCATTTCTCCATCCTACATTTGGCCAACCGTACAAAAGGAGCACGCAGGTGGTACTAGACGATTTACTCCAATCATTCGAGCAGTTTCATTTCTTCCTCCTGTCAAAATGTCGGCACATACACGCGGGCAGCCTTCGCCTTGGAGATTTAATCTCTTTCCTCGAGAAGAGCAAGCAACGTTCCCATTGAGAAGGAGGTAGAGTGTCTCTACCTTCGGTCGCTAATTTTCAATGAACGCCCAAGCTGCCTCATTTTTTTCTTGGCCTTCTTTCGTATTTACCGCAAGCTCTCGGATATCGGAATTGACTAGCCGTTCGCCGTTCTTTATACAAGGGCGGCAGCGGCCTTTTGTTTGGATTACAGCGAAGACGAAGACGGCTGAAATTCCACGATTACGTTACCGGAGCTTGAACATACACACACACACAGATACGTTCAAAACGCGAAGAGCTATCGGCACACACGTATCCTCGAATCCACGACACTGACAAATGGGGGAGAGTAAGACGTTGTTTACACATTTTGATATCCCCAAGAAGGACTATAATCTTTGTTTCAACACGGGCCAGGTTTCGAAGGTTCCAGAACGATCTATGTGGATACGGATTCAAGTGGTATTGTTATTCGGGTCCCCAGATGAATATAGAACGTGTACTCTTCGAAATATCCCCGGTGCGATCGCAGGCTCAATTTATCCTCAGTCAAATATTTTCACATCAATATTGAGATTTTTCCATATAAATTTGATTAGACGTTAAAACAAACAAGTTAATTTCTATTCTCTTAGTTTATTGGAAAATACACAAAACTTACTGACACAGGTTTTTTGCCTACTTACAATTGAATCAATATCTAATTGAGTAAAATTCTCAGTGAAAATGTCCATATTTCACGTATTTTGTAGTTCTCTATACAGTATCAATGTCAATACATCTAATTACATAATTTGCATGAATTATACTGAATATGACAGAATATAAGAAATTGTACGCCGAAAGAAATGTGTTGTATAAATTTTATTGTAAAACCGTGTACTGTTATTTAAATAATAAAGCTTTCATATGTAATAAACTATACCTACGTTGTTATCTACACAATTTCGCGGTTTTTGTGTGGCTGACCGTAGATGAACCAACAGATTCAAAAAAAAACACAACTGATTGGTGCATACTAAATCAACAGCAGCTTTTCCATTAGGTACATTGGTCAATGACCTACCAAAAATATTTCCAAACAAAAAAATGTTGTAAGGAGGTAAGAAGTTTTGTACTTTATTTTAACATTTCGTCAGTTAATATATATGTGTAAATTAAGAAAATCCGCGACTTCTTTAGAATTTCCGGCGTAATTAAATATTTGAAAAACTCTCGCTCCGGTAAGGAATCGAACCTGACATCTCCCGTTTGCCGGACGGACGACCTAATCACTACACTACGGAGACCTTATGCCAGGAACATTCACTTTTTAATACCTCGTTGTTTTCTTATCTGCAAATATATTACAATATTTCGACAGACAATTTTTATTCTTACATGCCAAGTACACTAATTAATTAATATATTTTGGCTGCCGTCGATGAATTATGAAAATCTGTGATTTTCTTGGAATTTCCGACGTAATTAAATATTTGAAAAAAATATTGTCCCGGTAAGGAATCGAACCTGACATCTCCGGTCTGCCGGATGAACGTGCTAATCAGTACACCAAGGGGACCTTATACCAGGAACGTTCACTTTTTAATACCTAGTTGAATCCTTGCAAATAGTCTGTGTTAGAGTAAAATTTAATAGTGTACTACAAGAAAATACAGATTTGGCTAGATTAAGACAGATTGATAACAACAGTGCTCCTGCAGATACGTTTACTTATTTAAAAAAATCATTACAATTATGCAAACGTTGTGATATGTTCCGCATCGGTTCGGTTTAGGACACCTCGCTGAGCCGCGTCAGTTTCGGAAAAAATTTCGGCAACGACAAAGTGGAGAAATTTCGACTTACAAAATATGTTCTTAATTATTTTACTTTGTGTTTATAAACTGTGTGCTCACAGAATGTACCTGAATCAATAAAATCATCAGGAATTTATATGTTCCTTGTGCTTTACTTACTGTTTTATATGACTTAATTCACCTCAAATACTAACAGTTTTCAACATTGGTCTTACTCATATATTAGATTAAGTCGCTTCTTTCTAACAGATGACGCTGTAAGGAACCGGTGTTTATTTTCGGGAAAAATAACTGTTCCATCGGCCAGGAAAGTGATGGCGACTGTTTTTTGGGATAGATTTTTGAGATGGAGTTGTGTTAGTCGACTATCTTGAAAAAACAAAAACAATAACGGGGGCATACACATTATTACTTGGCAAGCTGAAAAACGGTCGCACTTAAAGAAAAAGAAAGTTTTGTTCCACCAAGACAAGTCACACTTCAATGGTCCCCATGGCAAAAATTCACGAATTGAAGTTCGATTCGATAGACTACCCACCCGATTCACCAGGTGGAACTCTCAGCGACTTTTTTCTGTTTCTTAGGCTCAAAGTTACGCTCGGAGGACAGAGATTTTCATCGAATGAGGAGCACATCACATTCGTAAACGCTTATTTTGCGGAACAAGATGCCAACTACTATTTAGAGGAATTAAAGAGATGTGAGCATCGCTGGGAAAGTGTATATACAAGGAGACTATGCTGAGAAATAAAACTAAATTTGACAAAAAAATACTTGTTCTTATGTTAGGCTAAAAACTTTTTAGACTACCCCCGTAAAATAATACTAAATCTTTAGAAACTGCTGAAACAGCTCAGTACTATATATTTGAAGAGATAATAGATAAATGGGAATTAACTAAGTTAAAATTGATATTTTGATACCTAATTACCGCAAGTCAGGATATAAATAAGTCGAAAATGCAAAATATTTCAGAAACTACTAGCTTTTGGTATAGAGAATGCTTTACACAATTAACGCAAAGTATCATCAGCAATTTGAAGTTTAAAGATCTACATTCTATTTAAAATAAAGACGAGAACGTCATTCAAAAAATAAAATTTTTAGTGTATTGTCAGAGATGGTCTATGATATACATGTTCTCTTATTCTATGTGAAAATATGCCTAGCGCTATAGGTTAGTTAATATCGAAAGTGGAAAATAAAATATCACAAAATGGTTGTCCCAATAAGAGGGAAAAAAATAAATTTTGCGCTATTTTTGCTGTTGTGCTTTTATAGAAAAACCATAACAGTTTGATGGTAGACAGTCTGTCATTATTACGAATCGCTGTTCCACACAATAACGCATTCTTGTTGTTAAACATTACTTCAAAAATGGTGAAAGTTTGACTACCACGATTCGCAAATTACGTGCAGTTTTTGGTAAGCAAAATGTTCCAAGTGCATCAACAGCGAAGACAACAACCCAAAAATACGAGGAGACAGGGTCGATTACTGATGTCCACAATCGACACGCGCTCGTTCAGGTCGTTCGGTAGAAAACATCACGGCTGTTCACCAGAATGTAGCTGACAGCCTGGGAGCCATGCCGGCACCCATTCAGCATCGTGCTTAAGAAATGAACGTTTCAAGAAGCACTATGGAACGTATTATTCTCTTGAAACATTTGCGTCTTCATGCCTACAGAATTCAACTGATTCGACAACTCAAATCTACAGGCCATGCACAGCGAAGAAAGTTCGTCAATTAGGTCATTGAACAACAAGTGAACGGTGAGTTTTTCAACAAGATCATCTTCAGCGATGAAGCCCATTTTCATGTTGATAGCTTCGTAAACAAGCAAAATTGCCGCGTATCTTTTTCATTTTCATTTATTTTCTCTCCATAATACACAGGTATAGAAAACGTCATTACATTATAAAAAATCAGTGGACATATACAATAAAATATAAGTTATAGATAAAATATACATGGAAAACAGTAAATAACAATTTAAAAAACTGTAAAGGAGCTACATCTTATATTTGCGACATACACATTACTTATTTCTTTAAAAAAATCTTCAATTCTATACAATACACGTTGTCTTAAAAACTTTTTTAAAGAGTTCTTAAACTGTCCTTCTGGGAGTATTTTTACTTTTTCTGGTAAGTGATTATTAAGGTTCAACAAACGAGTGCAACGTCAGAGGCGTATCGCACAAAAGTAGGTACGTGAGATACAGTATTATTAAAAAATAATATATTCTTACCTTTTATTGACGTTTTGACGTCTTGGGGCAGTAGCATTTTGTCGCAGTGGAGAGACATCAATAAAAGGTAAGAATATATTATTTTTTAATAATACTGTATCTCATGTACCTACTTTTGCGCGATACGCCTCTGATGTTGCACTCGTTTGTCGCACCTTAGTGATTATAGATTTTAACACATTAATATATTGCATCTGAGGAATTACCCCAGAACATAACGCCATACCTCAATCTAGAGAAGACGTTTGCATAGTACGTTTGCAATGCGGCGTTCACATTCGCATTCCTAATTGCCCTCAGTCCATAACAAGCACTGGCAAGTTTTCCAGCCAGCGCTCCAAAATGGTTCTTCCAGCATAGGTTCGCGTCAAGGATCCAGCCCAGGAACGGTGCATCATTGGAGGAGGTTAGTACTATATTATTATATTCAACACATATGGAATGACGAACACCCACATGTGTTTCATGAGAACAAAATGCATCCCAAACGTGTCACTGTTTGGTGTGAATTTTGGGCTGGATGCATTATTGGACCATTTTTCTTCGAAGACGCTGCTGTTGCTGGGAATGCACAAAAGTCAATGGCAAACAGTACCGGAGCATGATAACTTACTTTAACCTAGATAAAGGTAGATAGAGAACGCAAATCAGATGTGTTGCTTCATACATAATTCCCACTTGTCTACTTTATAATTAAATCAAATTATTGTTATTTCTACTGAGCACTACAAAAACCATTTTCCGAAAATATTTCGAAAACAGTTGACTAGATATAGCTGTAGGTTGTCCTATACAAGATGACCGCAGATTATCTAGTGGTGGGTCGGTATTTTAATAACGGTATTTTGTTGTCGCGACTTGTCGCGCTCCAAAAACCGAAATAATTCGTTACTTTGGAACCACGGGCTGTCGCGCGACACGGGAACGGTAGCGGTGTACATTCGCGACGTTCCTGTGGAACGGTAACATCGCTGGAGCGATAAACATTTCAATCGTTACTTTGAAACGATGCGCTGTAGCGCGACAGGAGCGAAGATAAATCGACTATCCTCGGAAACATCGCGATTTACATTCGCGACGTTCCTGGGAACATTAACTTCGCTATAACGATAAACGTCCGTCGCGTTCTCATATAACCGATTGATAAATAGGGTATGGATGCATATTATATTGTTCAAATAGTAGATGCTATGTGTAGCGTAATCCCTTTAGACTACGTAATTCTTAATTATAGCAGCGTAAAATAAATATGGAACTACACTTTAAACAATCGTTAAAAAGTAGATTAAATATAAAAAAATAAGATTCATAAAAAAGAACACAGATTCATTAAAATAACAAAGTAGAATAAAACTAGCTGTATAACTACTTTTATATTTTACTTTCAATTACAACAGAGACATTTTTAATTTCTTTACGTTATAGCTAGTGTTGGCATTTTTCAAATCTTACGGATGATTTAAATCCGTGGTTCCGGCAATAAAGGGCACCTTCGTCTGTACTACGTTAAAAAATTGGCGAGTATGTCCTTTATTGCAGAAACTACCAGCTGAAATCATCCGCAAAATTTAAAAAACGTCAACTATAACGGAAAGAAATTAAAAATTTCTTTGTTGTAATTTAAAAATAACAATCGTTTTACCTTAGCTGAACTTAATCTGCTTCTTCGATCGGATAAAATTTGACCAGTTTTTAAAAATGTCAATTATAGATCTCAAATTACAGTGCGTCTCATGTAGATATCTAAAGAGATCAACCAATTTATTACCGATAACACCAGTTCATATAGATAATATTATATCCTTAATCGTTCCAAAGTAACGGTATTTTGTCGCGGTATTTTTGTGTCGCGGTCGCGAAAAGAACGTTCCTTAAGTGGAACGGTATTTCCCATCACTAAGATTATCCAGTAGAAATCAAATATGTACTAATAAACGGGATGTTCCATTTAGAAAAAACACAACTTTAATATGTAACTTTCTATTTACATCCTGTATATATCAAAATTTAGGTAATGCTACTAATGTATATCTAGTAGGTGGTAGATTTCCAGTAAGCTCTTGTGCGCAGAGATCGCCAAGAGAGATTTACATCGGAAATTCCTGTACAATATTGAATACCTGGGTCTCTCACATCCATGAGCGTCCATAATAATGACCGGCAGCTATTTATACATCGGCCCTTGTTTGCTTTGGAGTTGCGGCGCTGCTAGTGGCGACTATTAAAGTTCTATGGCGGAAACCAAACACGCGGCGCGTGAACATTTTAATTAGCTATTATATATATTCGACCCATCCGGCCATAATTATGTCAATCAATATATATACTGTAGCTACGTCATCATGATATGCGTGCACGTATGTAGTCAATGGTTGTCCAGCGCAAACATTGACATCCCATATACACCCAGATGTTCATCTAAGTGGTAGTAAAGTTTGGAAAGGTACTTTGACAATGACTCATTTACAAATTAATTTGTTGGTGCGTTACGTCAAGCGAGGTTAAAAGAGAATCGATTAAGTGAGAATTGAATAGAATCGCTCGAAAAACTTCTATTGTATTGTCAATCGTACTAGTTATAGAATTCTACACAGAGGTCTTGAGTCAAACAAATGTATATCTTTGAAATTATTTATTTAATTCAACAGAGGTTTATTTGAGTGAAAGCACATTTTTTAAGAACAATAGACTGAATTTGTTTGAATATGCAAACGTTTTTGACATAATTTTGTTGAGTTAAATATATGCTAGAATCGTGCGCTTCGGGCGTCGTCGGCAATTTCCGTTGCGTGAACGCAGAGCAATCGCAATCGCAGTCATAGTTTAGGTTATGTGAGATGGATTTATATATTTTTACCATTGGATAACTAATGTTAAAATTTCTGTATAAAAAAAATAATAAAGTAGTTGTCACAGATTGATGAACATCAGAATTCCTGGTTGTATTAGGGATTAGCGAAAATTACAAAAATCTCGTTGATACCGTTTTCAAGGCTAGTAACACCAATGCTAGGCAGTTTAAATAAAATGCGATTCAATTCATCACACATTTAACAATGCACTTTGATCTTTCCTAACTAGTTGTTAGTACATTTCTTCATTTTTTTGATATAACAGGTATTTCAGCAAAAGCAAGTGATAAGATATGCTTGCATGCATAAGTCCGTTGAGGTATCTGCTGTTCTATAATATCTAGCACCCTTTTAGCACCTAACCATACAGTTATCTCTGTCACTTGTTCGCGATTCCCAGGATTCCTACAAGATTACCGAGATAGTAAGTTGTGGCAACAAAAGTAGTACAAGTACCACTTTACTCCTTATATATCTGTACACCCCAACGCACAAGTTATTTTGAGGTTATGTCATCTTCATCGAAATAATGTTGTACGTATACACTTACAAAATTACGTATACATGGATAATTTTTGTTCTTATAGATATTGTAATAATTGTCTCAGGAAATTTTTGGAAAAAATATGAAATTTTCTAAATTAGTCTAAATTTTAAATTCTTTGTGGGATCGAGAGTATTCCTGAATACTCTTTGGGCAATTTTCTAGTGAATTTTCAAATTAATAAATCGAAATTAACGAATGTTAGTATTAAAAATATAACTAATCTTGAATTCGAATGAAGCTTATGTTTATATAACGCTATGTTTATGATAACCTCTACAGGAAATTGCCTCTACTAGATTTTAACCTTTTCTTCCTGGAAATTACACTTTGATTCCACTATCGAACACTTTAAATTGGGATCGTAGTTAAGATACACATCAATTCAACGAAGACTGAATCAAGATTAATTAAATTTTAGCGCCTACAAGATAGCCATCGAAATCGTTGCCATATTAGATTCATGCTGTAACATTTTTTGTTAATGGAACCCCTTGTGTGTTTTTCCAGAATCTGAGTGAAACTATATACCTTTGTTTCAGTAAAGATAGTTCCTTTTCCCGTTTTTTGATTAGAATAACTGCACTTTGTATACCCAATTGTTATTCCTTATACGTTTTTTACTAAAAGTTAACCCAGTGCCTGTATATGTCAATTATAAATTTCAATTCTTTTTTTCACGACAGCTTTCAATCTATAAGTTTCAATTCAAAGTTCTCATTCACGGCTTTTCAATAATGTACTGAATATTGCTGTTAAATGTGTTAATTTCATTATATTCATTATTATTGATTGTGTAAGCAGCGCTAAATTAGCGATTCCCAACGGGGTAGGTACCGACCCCCTGGGGGTCAATGAAATTTCAAAGGGGGTTAATGATAATGAAAGGGACCAATGGGGGTCGACTGTCGAATACATACCGGCGATTGATCAGCATTGACCATTACACTATACGATGAATAAGCGCGTGATCAGCAGGTTTTAATCAAATCAATAACTTACCACAGGAAACAAGAAACTGGTTGAATATTTTTGAACGAGGTGATTTAAGCAATTGTAGACAAAATATTCAAAAAAATGTAGCAATGCATCAGCCTTTGTTCAATTATAATTTGTGATTTGTTTCTGTACACTCATTTATATTTGTAAAATTAAAAATGATAATAGTACAAAAAAATAAAAACAAATCTAATAATCCACTTTCTTCTAAATTATTGTTCACATTCTTAGTCTAACTATTATCTATAAGCTATTTATGTGCAATTATTTGTATTATGATTACGAGGATAGGTTGAAAAGTTACCGGAATGACAGTAAAAACAAAATAAACCGGATTCAAGTTATATTTCATTTTTCAATATAATCCGGTCGAAGTTGGGTCAACGTATTGGTCTAACGTTTCTCTAGCTTCTCGATTCCCTCACGAAAGTGACTTTCTTCGAGGTTCCCAAAATAATCGTCTATCAGTTCTTCATTCGACCAAAATCTCTTTCCACCCAGAAAAGTTTGAGTTTCGGGAACAGGTGGAAGCCAAATCAGGCGAATACGGGGGATGCGGAAGGATTTCGAACTTCAATTATGTCAATTTTTGCTGAGCGATTGCGCTTGAGTGAGCGGGGGGCATTGTCGTGGTGAAACAACATTCTTTTCTTGACCATTCCCGGGCGTTTTTCCCAAATTGCTACTTTCAGTTTGTAAAAAGTGTTGTATAATATTGGCCAGCAGCAGTTTTTCCTTTTTCAAGATAATTAAAAAAATTCCTTTTGCGTCCCAAAAAACGATGCCGTCACCTTTCGAGCCGAGTGAATGGCCTTTGCCTTCTTCGGAACCGATTCACCGCGTTGAATCCACTGTTTTGATTGCATTTTTGTTTCTGGTGTGTAGTGATGAATCCAGATCTCATCCATGGTCCCGAATGGTCTCTTGAAATCCGTTGGGTTCCTCGTAAATACTTCCAAACAATCGGCTTAGGTTCGAACTCGAATGCGTTTTTGCTCCGAATTGAGCAAATGCGGCACCCATCCTGCAGAGAGCTTTTTTAAACCCAATTCATTATGTAAAATATGAACTTCTCGTTCATAAGAAATGCCCACGGCTTGCTCAATTTCACGCACTTTTATTCGGTGATCTGCCGAAACCACGTCATGGATTTTATCCACAATTTCTGGCCTGGTAGCCGTTTTCGGACGTCCTGAACGTGGTTCATCACTTGCATGAGTGCAGCTATGCTTGTATTCCGAAACCCAAAAATTTGCGGTGGAAAATGAGGCGATGAATCCCCAATAACGGCATCTAACCTTGATTTGATTTCCAGTGCGGTTTTCCCTTCCAATAGAAAAATTAATGACCGCTCGATCTTCGTTTTTATCCTTAATTGAAAACACATGAAGGTACTGGACTTAAATTTTTGCCAAAACCAGACTATTTGACAGATCGATTTGACATTTGCAGTCAATTTATATGAAAGAGTTGCCAACACGACATAAAATATTTGGAAAAAAGCAACCCCCTAGCAGTGACTCTGGAAACTTGTCAATCTGCCCTCGTATGTTGTTTGCTGTGTATTATAGATAAAAATGTAAGACAGTCGATGAAGGAAACCATTCTTATAAAAAGGTCGATGCAGAAGAAGTTTGAGAACCCCTGTGCTAAATAATTTGCTGGGAATAGTTAAAAGTGCTCTATTTATTCTGCCTTTGAACTGCAACTGTTTAAAGGACTTTCAAAAATAGCAATTACGATATCCACGTTTTATCGTAATAAATTACTTTCATAAAAAGAAAAATTCTAGCAATTAATACGTAACTTCAAGTGAGTTATTTTATTTTGATTGATTCTATTGTCATTTGACACCTTGAATCAATAAACGTTATTATTATTATTATTATTAACTTGGGTAGGATTAAGACTAGTATATAGAAAAAAGAAAAATAAAGTACACATCTAGTAAATATGTTGGGTAACCGGTATTTTCCGCTACAGGTAATATCTTTGTTATTTATAAGAGGGCCTGCTTCCGACTGTCGCAGAGTCAGGACCTGTGCGTTCGGGTCCTCCCAATTATGATGGTAGTTTGTTCTGGTGGGATTGGTATAATAGTCACCATTCGCATGTTGATGTATAATTAACTGCGCTTCACGACAATGAGATGACAGTGACAAATGCATAGAACGTTTTACACACACCATTTACACTCTGAAGCTCCTATGGTCGGTTGAGTCGTCACCACACGTAAAAAAAATTCTGCAGATTATAACGCACCTGCTTCTAGCTAGAGCAATAAGGGTTTTCTTTACTATACTACCTGTAAAACTCGTCGACTGTATATTCGAATCCTTCTTATATTATAAAAACAAAAAAAAATTCTTTAATAAACAAATTAACTTTCTCTAGGAAAAACATTTTTAACGAATGGAAACTATGCTGGAAAAATTTCAAGTTAATTACTAATAGAAGAGAGAAATCTATGTACATATGTATTATTCATCTGCACACCAAAAATACAAGTCAGTTTTTTTTTAACTCACACCGTATCCATTTTAAATAGGAAATATTTAACCGCATACCGATACACCAGATAAATTAGAGATGGAAAGAGACTTGCGATACCGATACCAGAGTAATTTAGGAACGTGCCTTCTGGGCATTCGGTCCGGGAAAAAAAAAACAACGGTACAACCCTATTCGAATTAATTAAAAACTCTTGCGATTCGATCCAGCTATGCGCGCTTCGAGCAATTAAATGTCATCAAATAGTATAGTGGAAGGGAAATCGTTCCCTTACCAATCCCGTTAATACGCATTTTGACGAACGGACCGAAAAACTGAAACAGACAAAATTCACAAAAAGAATTCACCGAATTGCTCCACTCACAAAATTTAATATATATGAATATATTCTTAAGCTATTCAAATTTTATTGATGTTAAACCAAATTAACTTCTACTTGTATATTTTATACGGTAACAAAATTAGGAATTCTATCTCTGAAAGCTGTAATTACAATGCAAAAGTGGTTAAATATTACCTGAAATTTTAGGCTAACAACATTTTAACCTAAGAATTATGTAAAAAACGTGAAACAAATGTTTTGGTTTATTTTACATTTTTATATGGTTTCAATTACTAATTCTTGCATATTTTTTCACTTCTTTAATTCTTTTCACGTATACGAGGTGTGGAAATTAAATAACCGGACTGGTGCTACTATCGGCAAACAGCGAGCACGCCACGGCAGGTTTGAATATGTCTGTGCTTGTAGATGCTTCCCCCACCCTGAGCTCGATGGGCACGGTTGTACGTCGCTCGGTCTCGCTGTAGCAATCGTCCGTTCAAGTCCTTACGGTAGCGTCGCGTCGGAAAAATGCAGTGTCTCAAGTTTCTTGTGAAACTGGGAAAAACTGAGGTTCTAACTACCCTTCGTAAACGAGTGAGAAGACGAAAACTCGATTTGTGGAAGAGACAATCCTGGATGCTCCACCAAGGCAATGCGCCAGCCATTCCGCCTTGTCTGTGAAGGCGTTCTTTGCGAAATCCGGCATCACCGTGTTGGACCACCCACCGTACTCGCCCGACCTGGCCCTCCTGTCTTTTTTTTTTTCCTAAGGCAAATCAGGGCTTAAAGAGGGCAAGATTGGAAAACGAAAGCGACGGAGGTTCTCAACAAGCTGACAGAAACGGACTTCCAGCACTGCTTTCGACAGTGGAAAATTCGTATGGAGCGTTCTGGAGATCGGCAAGGAGAGTACATTGAAGGGGATTTAAAATTTGTAATGTAATTGGTGATCAATAAAATATTTTGTAGCACTAGACCCGGGTATTTTAATTGCCACATCTCGTATTTCACGAAATATCAGAATTAAGGTACATTTTTCTTACAGAATTGATTTCAACCTCTATGAAGATTATAAGAAGGCTCGGCTGTTGTGGGGTAGAATTGCTGACGAACAGATGATGTATTCAATCGCTTTATGTTTTGATGTATTTATGTTAACTACAATGTTAGTGACGTGACAAAAACAATTACTTGAAGTAATTCTAGAACTTTCAGCTCTGTGCTTTGAAAAAGAAACAGAGTTTACAAGATAAAAGAGCTTTCACATGAAATATAAAAGCATTAAGTAATTTTATGAATTAAACCCAAACGCAAGGTGTTGGAATAGTGGGTGGGAACTATACACACGATTGCATTACGTTTATACTCAACTATCATTTTCTGGAACGTGCAGGGAGTCACGCTGTTCAAAAAAAGACCACGCATACAGGAAGTTTTGGAGTTTGAAGGATGACGTAAATAAAACTAGATAACAATTACAAATAATTAAAGCAAGCAAAATAACATTTCAATTAGTAGATATTCTTTTAATATTTTCCAAACAGCGTTATTCTTTTTATTCGCCAAATGAAATTAGAGAGTAGGAATAATAAATCAATAACAATTTCTTGCTACAGGAATATTGTGTTTTAAATTATATTCTACCCAAATTTTTTCAAATTGGGCAAGTTCTAACAGAATGAAGGGAAAAACTAATTGAATTGTGAGGAATGAAAAGTAGGTATTTAAACTGACGATAGCCTTTAATTCGTTTTATTGTGAACTGTTTTTCAGCAATTTTTAAATTGGTTTTCAAAGATTCAAAAGATCGAAGTAGAAAAAACTGTTTTGTCCCCACATTTTTCACAGAAATAGAGTAAATGTGCACGCCTACACCCGCCAGCCTCTTGTTCACCCTCAGCATTTGCCAAATTGGAGTAAGAAAAAACTATGGGAAACCTTACTGTGAGAGTTGCGAGCCCGCGGTTCGATCCTGGCACCCCGAGACTGATAGCTGAGCGTGCAAGACACTGCGCCACCAGTCCCATGCTACACATTACTACACAATATATGTTAAGGAAAATCGGTGTAAATATAAGCGAAAATCCAGTATGTTCCTGATTAAACTATTAAACCAACAAAGTAAATGAACCACTGTCACTGTCCCCATTCTGCCCCTTTAATTTTACTCATGCGATGTGGCCCCATATATGTAACCATGTTGGAAAATACTAGGTAGGTAAGGGTCATTTATAGGCGCGAGTTCCCATACATATAGCGAATAATGTTATCACTTGTGCTTGCCCCTCTGGTCCCCAGTCCCCTTAGACAAGCGCATACGTTTGCAACTCAATCGCCTAGCATACGTAGTCAAGGTAACAGCATCGGCACAGATTTTAGGAAATACGTAATACATTTATTTGATTTTTGTCCTATGATGGACTTTAATCGTTGATTATTTCTAAATAAATACTATTGTCGTACATCGAGCAAAGAAAACGTCCTTAATTTATAAGCAAAATGAATTCTAAAACTAAATAGAACCTTTCATTATAAACTAACTAGACTACATTTTTTCATTTCCAAGTTTTTTTTTATTATTTGTGTTCCTGCCCTCTAAACAATTTGTTGATCTTTCTTTCCCGTCACTTATGGACTTTCATAATTCTCTGTCCTCAGTTTTATTAAGGGTATTTAGAGTTTCATTCAAATTTCCCTTGATATCTTATTTTAGGGGCTTCTCCTCAAATTTGTATGACCTTCTACGTTTTTTTCTTTCCTTATTTAAGTTTCTTACAGTTACAATCTTCAACTCATAATCAATTGTCATCGTCAAGGTTCTTGAATCCATTTAAATACGCATGGTTTAAAAGGGATACATCGTCGAACGGCTACCACATTTTAAAGAATCCTGTAAGATTCCCGCCTCCAAAAAAATGCCAAAATCACAACAATGAGGTATTTGCGGCAAGCCTGCGTTTATTCGTTGTGCATGGTGTAAGCAGTTCCTTCGTTTCAAAACTTTTTGTCAGTAAACTCCATTTCACATTTTATTAACAAAATCATGTGATAACCACCTGCGTGTTTCTTCATTACTATAAATAGGCACTCAGTTATGCACTTCTTTACACAAATAAGAATATTTCGTGGAAAGATGTAATATAAAATATACGTAGCTTTTATATATATTTTTGTAGAATATAAAATTCTGAAATTTACGAAAAATAAGGGGGCATGGGGCTGTTTCCCTAAATAAATATTGAATAGAGAAAATATTTACGTCATCTTTAAGGGAGCATGTGAAAACAATTAAATCTTGTTTTAAACTTCTTTTGATATCTCTCAGTTTCTGAGCTATTGAGTCAAACAGCGAAGGGTAGCGTTGAACTTGGGGTGTTTTACACCTCGCCAGTGGGCGATTAGGCAGCTAGAATAGCTACCACTAGATCGGACCATAAACCCACAAAGTTCCATTTAAATCGGTAAGATGCACTTACCTGTTTTCTTTTTCAGTAGATACATTAAACTGCCCTAGATGCTAATACGGGCTTATCAGGTTGCAAGGATTTAAATCAATTGATTTTTATCACGTTTTAAAATCACGATTTAAATCACTTGATTTTTTTATTTAAATCATGATTAAAATCAAAAATTAAATATTATGAAAAGAATTAATTTGGGGTATGAAAAAAAATCGAAACAAAAATAAATTACGTTAGTATAGTAAAACTAATTTATTACAAGAACACATAGATAGAAGTATTATTGCAGAAAATATTAAAAACAAAAACAAATTTAATTTGGTAATATTGTAAAGAAACCTATTTTGGGCAGCTTTTTCAGTACCTAATCGATTGCGAAGTTTAGGTGCACTAAACCAAATGTTGAAAATATCCTCTCTACTGATGCAGACGAAGCAGCTGCACAGAGCAGTTGTGTAATTATGGAAGTTCTTTTTCAATAATATTTTACGTTTCTTTGTGATTTCCACCGGGTCAATAGATTTTACGCTTTTCAAGATATCATCTTGAAACATAAATCATTAAAAGGCTCGGGATTTGGCAAGAAAACTTGATGATAGTGGTAATAAACCACTATCTAAAATACAGTTCTTTGCAGTTTCTAATGCAATATTTTTTTCAGTATATGTCAAACTTTGTTTTTCGTTGGGTCGATAAAAAATGACAGCAATGATACGGGGTTATACACATATTATATCGATTTTTAATTTTTTGCAGTTAAATTTAATGTCAGATTAGTTTCTCAAAGAATCTTCTAATATTTTAAATTGCTCAAACAACATCTGAAATAAGTGGCGTCCGGTCTTTTGAACCTATCTATGGCAATGAAATGGCTTAGATTTTGAGGTAATCTTCAGCATTTCTCTTTAATGAATGTTTGAAATTTTTTCCCTGATAATACTGTCAATCTTTTTTGTGTTTCTTCACTGATTCTAAAAGTATGGACCATGATTCGGTAAATAACTTGCAAGCGTCTGCAAGCGAGTTCCATCGAACATCACTGGGTTTATGACTAGTTTTTTGCCTCCTTCATTGGCATATGTTGCAGATGCAAAATGATTGTTCAAAGTACTTTACGATTTGGACTACATGCTGTTTTATATCAACGATTTCCAAATTTTTACATAATAAATTTAGTATATGTGTAGCACAGCCATATGTTATTACTTTGAATTTATCAGTGCCTTTATTTCTTTTCGCATTGCAAGACATGTTAGCTGCTTTATCTGTCACGAAATACTCACTGTACAATCATTACTCGGTTTTTAGTTTGTTTAAAAAGGGTTGCTGCAATTTTTGTTAGGTAGTCGGATGTATGTGGATGCCCATTTGTATCTACAGTGTCGAATAGAAGGAGGAGCCATTTTCTGGGCAGTAACTGTTGCACATACTATGGGTTCATTATGCACATTAGACCATCCATCGAGTGGAAAGAAAAAAACGTTACTTCTAGACAAACCCCTTAAAGCATTTGCTTCTCTCTTCGGTATATATTTCATCAAGCAGTCGCCTGACAATCGTTTCGACTGGGCGGTACATATCCAGGTCGCAGTAGTGTATAGCTTTCTTAATTTTCGGAATTGCTCCAGGAGATGAAACTGCTATTAGTTGCATAGAGGCCGGCAATCTGCTTATAAATTTTCATTTTTGGCGGCTTACTAGTACGTACAACAAAAGACATCAGAGATCCAGAAGAAGTTGTGTTCAGTAATGTCAGTATTACATTCTTTTCTTTTTTGTTTACTGGGGTTGAAGGGGAAACTGAGTGCGACTTACTTGCTTGCTGAAAGTTTTGCAGTTTTAATTTTGGACGTATTTACACTGAAATACGTTGTACCTGCAATAAAAAAAAAAAACAATATGAGGCTTTCAATTGTCCAGAGATGCATGTAAAGATTCTAAGAAAACACATTGGTCTTGGTGCGCTTTATGTGTCACGGAATTTTACAATTTTTCTAGTTTAGTTTGATAGAGCCGTCAAAAGGAATCAAATTTTAAAGGGAAAAAATCGTTGAATGAGCCACTTTTTGAGAAATAAAAGGTGTTGTGTTTATCAGTCATAGTTACATATTAATACTACATACCTTAATAGTTACTTGCATAAAAAAATAAAAAAAATTGTATTTTTTTCAGAAAATATTGTTCATCCAAGAATTTTTTGTTGCAAATAGTTTTAAAAAAACGTATCAATTCCAAAGCATTTTCAAAAATTGTGAAATTCCGTGACACATAAAGTGCACCAGAACCAAACATTTTATCACATTGTTGTAAATAAGTTTTAAAAAATTTTCCAACATGGAAAATTACCATTTTTAAAAATAGTTAAAGCACTGTAGAGAAGCAGAAAACAATAACAGGCCATAAAGCAAACGCAAAACCACCCTATTCAAACAAAAAAAAATCAAGTATCCACTCTTTTTAATCTACTTATAACTTTCTCTTTATTAAAACTTCAATCGCAAACCCAAAAACAGTAAATACAAAGAAAAAAACATAACAAGATGAAACAAACGATTAGAACTTTTTTAAGAAGAAATTTTTTAGTAAGGTTCCAAAACAATGGACTATGGAGAAAAATGTGTTTGTTACAAGTTACAATCCAATATCGTAAAATTAAAAATTTTTAAAGCTGTTCTGTGTTCTTGAATATTGTAGTTACCGAGTTACCATTCGTAGTTGGGACAAAATTAACTATGCTTCTCTCTATACGGCGACGGAGAGATAGTAACAAAGCCATGAAACACTTTAAAACACACAAAAATACACTTAGGCTCCTGAGGTCATGACAAGCTATCAGCTTATGACCCCGTTGGGCCGATCACTACAAAAAAAAAAAAAACATTCTCGAATTTTGTTTTTATTTTCTAATATCGATTAACAAACCTGCTGTCCTAATTAAAAATAATAAAAAGGTACTTACGGTTTAAAAATGATGTGATGACGCTGACGAGTCACTATAAGTATCGATAGTATCGATGTCTTCATTATTTACACTTTTACATTTTTCCCAGTGCTTTTTCATCCTCTCCACCAATCCTTGGGATTTCCAAATTTTCATTTTTTACATGTAGCGCGACATCCCGGTTTTCCCTCCGCTTTCCCCGATTTTCTTTGAAAAAAATGCCAGATAAGGTCTTTTCTTTCTACCACTCTTCGAACGACATAAATTTAAAAAAAAATATATTTTATATTTACACAATATCAAAATTTTCAGTTTGCCGTTAAAAACAATGCTCGCGCGCACAGATCTTAATAGGAAATGACGCCCGTTTCCCCTCCTTCCCTTTTATATAGATGAGTAAATCTGCGTGTTCTGACAGGAATTTTCAAGACAGTTGGGAAGTGCTTTCTCGCGGTAAATATTTAATTAAGAGGGTTTTTAAAAAAAGAAAAATATTGGAGATAAAGGGGAATGTTTCAGAACACGTTACAAACTTCGATTGTGCTATTACAAAAACAAAAATAAAAAAATCAAAAAAATCATGATTTTTTTTTTTAAAATCGCGATTTTTGATTTTTTTTTTTTAAATCATGATTTTTCCAACCCTGGTGCTTATCCTTACTTAAATGTGTACCGTTACATTTAAATTAGTGTTGGGGCATAATCCCATATAATTTCAATAATCGAATGAATCCAAATAATCGTTTAAAATAATCGAATGATCATTCGAAAACATCGTTCGAAACTTACTAACGAAATTTTGATATTTGAAAAGAATCCGAGTGACGAGTGAATTATTTCGAAACTCGAAACCTCGAAGTTTCGAATACAGATCTCGAAACGTAATCCGTTGTATGCTCCTGCGCAGTCGAAACGAATAATGAATGATTTTTGAACATAAATCGAATGATCGATTTTCGGGTTTTAAAACGATATATCTCGATTATATCATTCATAATCGCCCAAACACTAATTCAAATATCAGCTTTGGATATTCGTTTTGTCATTTATTATTGTTTTCTCTGAAATATGAAGTTATGTTTGCACCTTGTTTAAAAAAAGTATGCTCGAATACTACGTTAATGGGAATCCCACATTCAATATAACTAAATAAATATTTGTGCATTTCCTGAATGGCTGGAAAGATGAGGGATTATAGAAATTGTTTTTGTTAACATTTCGTTGCACCATATCCAAATTTCCGGTCCCAAACAATTTAAATTTATTCGACGTGTAATTGATTGAGAGTTGTCGGCAACGATTATTTATACAAAACCGCAAAACGTTGATTAAAATAGCCCCCGGCAAAAAGCTATTCGAAATTTAAAATACCGTGCTACGTTTTCCATGCAACCCATTTTAAGTTAAAATATTTAGTGTAATATTCCACTACGTTTTAGCTGAAATTTTACGTATGTTCTTTCTATATCAAATTATTGATCTGTTATCTAGTTGATGAAATAAATGCTCTGAAGTTAAAAGATGAAATAAAAATGGCGAAACTCTTAAGCAATGTTGTTTATTCTACCCTGATACATTACGTGCAGCCGGCGTTTCGATAAAACTATCATCTTTTTCAAGGCTACAAACTTTTTATGACACTATTAAATTAAATCAATTAACATTCTGTCTGAAACTTACTTCAACACACATTGTAGGTAAACATTGTTATTAAAAAATCTAAATTGTTAACCACTGTGACACAAAAGTAATTTAGAGATATACAATTTATTCTTTAGAAAGTTAAAAAAAAACTTAATGAAATGTTGAAGTATATCATTTTTTATCATGAGTGCAAATGCACTGTACATGAAGTGGTGTTCATATAAGCAAAGGTTTTTTTGTATAAAATTTCTTATACCAGGGTAGCGTCTTAAGTATCTACAAACGACCACGAGAAACTGGTAGAAATATTGAATAGTATAATTCTCCACAAATGTATTTGATGAACAAAAGAGGAGTTTAAAAATGAAGAAAAAAAATTAAAAAATAAAGTTATTAAAATAAAGAAAAGGTATTTCTTTGAAAAGTACGGATTCTTTAACATTTTTTATTTGCATTTATTCAACATGTACATTATAGAATGTCTTCTAAATATTAAATTACAAAAATCACAGTACAATTAAAGTCATTTTCAAATAGTCTTAATCTGCTGAATACTGGTACAAAAAATATCTATATGACTACGATAATAAATGTTTCAATACCAGTAATAAGTTTGAAATAAAATAAAACTATACACATATATTTCTGTTACAATGCATCATCTTCTAAATCACTTCACTATACTTCATTTCTTTTAAGAATGCATTGTGGAGATAGATAGGGCATATGAAACTCGAATTTTGATTGGTTTAAAACTAGCAACAATATACACAGCTACAATTTTATGTATATACACGCATGTGTTAGCTAGCGGTTTATTTGCGATTTATTGTCAATTGGCAAATATTTCAAATCTCGCTTTTCACGTTAATTCTCTGTGTATTTTGCTGTGGATATTTGTTTTCTTTAATTTAATCTCATTATACATTAATAATAGTCTTTTTAGGGCGTTGTTGAATATTTTTCATTTAAAAGGTAATGTATAATATTCAATATATTACTTTGCAAAATGGACGTAAAATTGTAGGTAATTATGGATGAGACGTATGTTCCTCGTCGATGATTGTCTGAAGAGCCACAACTCGGTCCTTCTGTAACCACAAATACCCAAGGAAAACATGTACGCATTGGTCAAAGGCTGATGGCATGTAATGTGTTTATAAAACATATGAAAACAAACTCTAAAACGCGAAGTATAAAATTAACGTCATCAGAAGTTGGGCAGTCAGAAAGAATACTTTGGCAAATCGTTTCTGAAAAGGAGTCAAGTGGTATTTTAAAATCTCCATCTCGCGAGAGAGTTCGACAATTTGCAGACAAATTAGATGAGGATGACAAAAAGGCAATTCATAGGACTGTTCATAGCTTTTTCTTGAAGAATGAATTACCAACTCTGAATAAAATAACTGAGGTTAGTAAAATGTTTATTTTAATGTTATATTGCTTAAATAATTTTTCTTTTAAATAGGCTATAAAAGATGATGAAACATTGCCCAATATTAGTCGTAGCAGTTTGGAGAATTCTGAAAAAAATAGGTTTTGTGTGGGAAAAGAGAACAAGGAATCACATGTTGATCGAAAAGCCAGAAATTATTTTGTGAAGGCGAGAATATTTAAGTAAAATAAAACAGTATCGTCAGGAAGGTCGTAAAATATACTACTTGGATGAAACTTGGGTAAATGCTGGACATACAAAAGCAAAAATTTGGAAAGACAAAACTGTTGTAACTGCACGTCAAGCTTTTGTTGAAGGGCTGTCCGCAGGTTTGAAAGATCCTTCCGGGAAAGGAAAAAGGTTAATAATCACCCATATTGGCAGTGATACTGGGTTTGTTGAAAATGGTTTGTTGGTGTTTCAATCAAAACGAACTGGTGATTATCATGAAGACATGAATGCTGATATTTTTGAAAATTGGATAACGAATATTCTACCGTCTTTAGAACAAAATTGTGTCATTGTGTTGGATAACGCACCATACCATTCGAAAAAGACTGAAAGAACACCAAATACATCGTGGAAAAAATCTGACATTATCGAGTGGAATAACAAAAATTTTAATGTGAATGACACATTACTAAAAATTCAATTATTGGATAAAACAAAACAATATTTAGTAAACTATCCGATTGGTTATAAAGTAGACAATATAGTAGAAGCAACAGGTAGGAAAGTGTTGAGATTACCCCCCTATCATTGCAAATTAAATCCAATAGAGATGATTTGGGCACAAGTAAAAGGCTATGTTGCCGCTTACACTAAAACATTTAAATTGGACAATGTAGAATCCTTATTTCATGAGGGCTTAACGAAAATTACTGGAGAAGAATGGGGAAGATGTATTCAGCATGTTATTAAAGAGGAAGATGACATGTATCGCTTGGATAATATCATTGAAGATATGCAGTTAACATGTGCTGTGAATACAGGTTCATTAGATGAAGAGCTCACTTTCAGTTCTTCGGAATGTGAATTTTGAAATCTTATTTTTATTTTTGATTTATTTTGCTCTGTTTTATTATTTATTATGTTATTTAATAAAATTAGTTTAATTAAAGAAGTAAAATTAAACATTGTATTATTTAATCAGATTGAATTATTATTCCTTCATACTTATCGAAAGTGATTGTGGTAATGTAATATTACCAACAAATTTAAAAATAAAAGTGAAGCCATTAACTATAACGAGAATAGATGTCATATTTGTAAAATTTCTTGCAATTTTGTTAATTTGATTCCTAGATTATTTAAGAATTTAAAGTAATATACGTATATGTACATATATCGAACATATGATGTTTATTTGTATTGAATTCTAAATTTACATAATTTCGTGTCATAAAATTTTTGTATACATATGCGACAGCATCATAAGATAACCTCGCTCAATATAATATCGAACATCTGATCGATCATAAGTTGTCATCATTGTCATAGCAAACATTCACAAATTTGTCTGTGTAAATTGCTCTGCGCCTACAACGCCACCTACTGCATTCTTAAAAGAAATGAAGTATAATCTAATCATCATCATCTAACCAATCAAACATGTCATCACTGTCACTGTCATTGTTCACTTGTATTATGAGAGGTTCACAAAAATTATCCATTATGTATTCTTTGGCAATATAGTCGTTTTCAATATTTTTTACATGGTTGCATATGTTACACCAATCCTGTACCGTCACATTACTAAACTCTTGTACTACAATTTTCTGCACGTCTTCTAATTTAAAAGTGACATTCTTTATAGCCACCTTATGTTTTACAAGAGCCCATATTTTTTCAATCGGATTCAGCTCCGGATGGTACGGTGGTAACCTGAGCACATAATGCCCATGCTGAGCTATTATCCCATCGATTTCATACTCCATGCATGTGGGCTTGTTTCGTTTAATGGTGCCATACAATTCTGACTTGATCATTGTTTGTTCGTACATAAATGCTCCTTGTATCTAACCACGTACACATTTCTGCCTTTCAGCTATTTGAAGTGGAATATCGAACTGAAAGAACATTATGATACGATGCGTTGTCCACCACCAATACTGATCTCTCTGGTAAATTTGGTATTAACATTTGTTCTAACCATTGCTTGTAATTCTGATAATTCATTTCATGATGGTAATTGCCGGTTTTCTGTCCAGACTTAAAAATTAAGAGGGCATTGTCCACAAATCCCATTTCACCTTCTAGAAATTATTACATTTGTGAATATGTGATATTATGTTTGTTTATAATTTTCAAATACCTGCATGCACAATAATTAGACGTTTTTCTTTTGAAATGAGGCATTTTATGCCTTTACCAGAGCCATCAACCCATTCAAATGAAGTCGTATGGCTGCTATGGATGTAAGTTTCATCTGAAGTTAAGAAAAAATTATTAGAAACTATATAGAAAATACATTCACATAAACACTAACCTGTATATATAATAGGGCGACCTTCTGCCCGATATTTTCTTATGTTCCGTATATATCTACATTTGAACTCACGGATGTAATTTTTTTTCTAATAATAGTTTCCGGTTATCTGTAGTTTTCTTCCACCTACGTATAAGGAAATTGAACATCGTTTCGAATAGTTTATAGTCACACTTACCGGAAACCCAATTTAAGCAACAACTTCCGGAAAGATGACTTCTTCCCCAAAAAACGGAAAAAAGGGAATCATCTTTTGTTATTTCATCATACAAAGCATTTATTGTTGGTCTTTGGTTGTGTGCTACATGGAAGTTGTAAATGATTCTACGAACAGCTTCTTCACCAAAATTCTCAGGAGTAGATTTCGGAGCAGCTTTAAATGCCAGGTTTTGGCGTCGTAAATGAGCTGTTGGCACTTGATTCATGGATTTTACCCTCATTTACAATTCTTGCAACCGTTCTTCGTGAAATGCCAGTAGCTTCGCTCACAGTATTTAAAATAACACCTTAAACAAAAACAGATTAACAAAAGGAATATCAAGGAGTGAAATCGCTATTTATATTTGTTTCTCTATAATTCCTGATAAATCAATGAAAAGAAAAACAGTACACTAATTACCGCCATGTTTCTGCTTGAAGTAATTGTATACATTCCACACCATTTCTGGAGCTTGCTCATGTATAGTCTTCCGCTTTTTCGTAGTAGAAACGACAGCATCTACCACAGCCGCCATTTTAATCCTTAAAACAAAATGCATTTATTTCTGCTTTGCTGATACCTCGTCTTGTAATTACTTGCGTGCGATTCAATAGAGGTACAAAATTAGTTTTGAAAAAAACTGATTTTATTCAACAAAATGGAAGAACAGAATAGAAGCGTACACTATAGCGACCGAAATACAACTGAACTAAACACACTAATATTTGCATGTTGGTCTGTACCATGTCTGTACTATGTTCGTCTCTCTCGTTTCATGTTGCGCACTCTTTTTAATTCTTTAAATCGGTTTCTGGGCAGGTGCCATCAGATATTAATCTTACTCTACCTGCAAATGATCCCTCAGGCTTGCCATGATGTATACAAATACACATGAAAAAAGGCAGAAAGATATCCGTGTTAGTGCTATTTTCTCTGCTACATTGTTTTTGCCGGGAATGATTCCACCAATACCATGAGCTATTTTTGAGTCACAATGGTTAACAATTTAAGATTTTTAATAACGATGTTTACCTAGAAAATGTGTAGAAGTAAGTTTCAGACAAAATGTTAATTGATTTAATTGTCATAAGAATTTATGTGGCCTCGAAAACCGTCGATTGTACACATGAGGGTAGAATAAACAACCTTTGCTCAAGAATTTCGTCATTTTTATTTCATCATCCACTATTATTTCAAATATATTATAAGAACGTAATAAACGTAAATTTTAGAAGAGTAATTTAGCATTGTTTATCTGATTTCCCCATTAAAACACTTAAGCCGAACCTGGCATTTATACTACGTAGACATCAACGGCTACTGACATGTAGGTCTATGAACAATATTAGCTCACTTATTTTATAACCTCCGTATTGTTTTCTACATCGAGAAAACCTGTCGAAATTCTCCCTTTATCGCAAATTAAATCTGATAGGCAACGTATCGTCGGTGAAACCATCAATTCGCATATATCAGCCACGGTTTAAATCATTCATTACTGAGACTATTTGTCCCTTCTCTAATAATATTTTATGTTTAGTCTGCAAAAACTCGTTAGCATCCCCGGCAGTTGGTTGCTTCCGGCAGGGGAAATGACAACATCCGCGTTTTCAGATGGTGTAACGTGAACAGAATTGACAGGCGTTTCATTGGATGATGAATAACTAACTAAACGATAAAAACACGGCTTTTTTTCTCTATAAGAGATAAACTATAATGATCGTCGACGTTGTTTCCGCTAATCCGTTAACTTACTTTTGAAATAATAATGAAGTAAAGCTTTTTTAATACTCCAAAATAAAATTCAACATAGGTATAATAAGGGAGGTATTATTAATATATTACTCCACTACATGCTTCAGCGATCGCCATATCTATCTAGCTTAATTTTTAAATAATTGAGATAATTTGAAATTTTTGGAAAATGTCGACGTAATGTATTCGAAATATTTTATAAATACAAAAAAAAGTTTAACTCACATTTAGATAAAGCAAAAAGGAGTTGGAATATTGACGTCATTAAGCAAGCGGATAATAATTCCAAAACTGAACGCAGAGAAACTTTTACTTGTATCAAAGCTGTCCGCTTTAATTCAAGACAATTACTGTTTCAATTATCCGCAATACAACACCTGTTTTAAATCAAAAAAATATTTTCTTAGCGTTTCTTTCTTCGCTTAAGAGAAGTATACATTTGTAATGAAATAATTGTATCATCAGCAGTAAAACTGAATTCAGTTTAGCTAGTTTGATAACTTGACTATCGAAACGTGCGTCCAGTACGAGTATAGTATTGTGGTAACGGTTTTAGTGAACTGTTTCACTAAATATGTAGGTGACCAAGTCAAATAAAGTAGCTAGTTTTACTTTGCTTTTTCTGAATTACTGCGATTTAGCCACATTCAAATGAAGACAAAGCAAGCCTTCGTCAAAAATGGTCATGTAAATGTTAGACTAATATATTTTTATTAGGATATCGGCTATTAGTTATTGTCTGAAGGTGATTTTTCTACATTTAGCCCCTTAAAACTCAATTAACCTGTTCCATACTACATATATGCAGAGCTTACAATGGGGTTGTTGCCTAAGGTATATCGATTAACTTCGCTTCAAAAAAAATACTGTTTCTCTCTTCGCTTTGTCTTATTTAGTTTAATCAAAATTCCTCCTCGTTTTATCCGTAAAAAGTGACGTTTCTCCTGCTGCCTCGCGCGTGGCATTTATATTAATAGATGATACAAGATAAGCCGCGGGCCATTTCCCATTCGTACAGCATGGTGAACTCAAACCATCTAACTTGTCATTCTAATCCGCGTACCTACCTCGTTCTCTCACAGAGCGCACAAGCCAGGTGAAAATGATCAAAGCGATGCGAGTTCCCTCTAATTTGGAGGTTCTGCGTGTGATGATGAACATCCGTTTCTCTTTTTGGTTTATTCGCAAACTTCCTGATGCTAAGACGGTAAACAGTAGCAGCTAGTTTCGGTATTATATGTTTCACGAATACGCTCTTCTTGCGGGGTGGTAAATGTATACAGGGTGAATTTGCGACAACTCGAATAAGAAAACAAGCAGCTCCAACATAAATGCAAAAGAGAGGATGTATGTGTTACTTTGAGCAATTCACTACTTTACATTAAGGTTTATACAAAAATTGAGTTTTGCAAAAAACTGACCTCGAATTCGAATTTCAAATTTTTGAAAACAGAAGAAACAAAATCTAGTGTTAATAATACTTATAGATTCAATTGTTTATCATTTATATGAGATTACATATTTTATTTTACTTTCTTAATCCTTTTTGCCTATGTACCCTCATCGAGTGTAAGGCCATCTCCTCCTGGCCTGCGTAATCTGCTGTGTGTCCTTCCAGCTTTCTTCCCGCTTTACTACTGCTAATCTTACATCCTCCAATGCTCTTCTACGTCTTCCTCTTGTCTTCTTACTTACCCTGGCTTCTAAAATTCGTCTTACTATCCCACTACCTTGCATTCTCTTCACGTGACCATACGACCCCATTTGCGCTTCTTCGATCGCTTCCACTGTGGGTTTTACTTCCAGATTACTCCTGATACTTGTGTTCCTAATTTTAGGGCCTGTTTTGGGTCAATGGAGCGGGAATGTTATGCATCGATGAAGCGGAAATGTTATGCGTCAATGAAGCGTGGCGGTTGCTAAGAGGTTTAATCAGTTGGAATTTCCATGTGTGATGTAAAGGATGGCCATGTTCGCAATTTAAATTGTTGGGATGTTTGGAATCTCAATTGATTCATGGATTTTTCTACTATAATAGTGACGACTGCGAGATAAGATGTAGGGAGAGTTAAATTGGATTTGGTGGCCAGCTTCCAGTCCATGCTCAGCCAGTACGGACCCGGCTACACGCAACAACCGCGTACAACGCTCGTGCTCAGTAACACGAGTGCTGACTGATCGCTTCGTTTCACCGATGTACACACTACCGCACAAACATGGAATTTGGTAGACACCAGATGATTGCAATCTTTGATGGGAAAGTAGTCTGAGAGCTTGAAATCTGGTTTGAAGATGGTTTTTATGTTGTTCCTGAAGAGAATCTTGCTGATGCGATCGGTGATACCAGGCATGTAGAGTAGATACGCTTGTTTACAGAAGTTAAGGTTATATGAGGGGAATTGTCGTGGAGAAGGGTTGGTGTAGTTTGAATATCTTTCCTAGAATGATTACTGCGGATCAGAGTTTTAGTGATATGGTTCAGTTCTTGAGGAAGCGAATTGAGTTCAGATCGGGCTCTTTGGATAAGAGAATTAATAACACCGCGTTTGTGGGCTGTATGATGGTGTGAGAGGCCATTAAGATATCTATTCGTGTGCGTGGGTTTTCGGTAAACTGAATGTTCCAGCGTACTGTCAGGACGGCGGTGTTCGAGAACATCTAGAAAAGGAAGACAACCGATTCGACTTCCGTGATGAACCGTATGGAATCATGTTGGGAGTTCAAAAACGATAGGAAACTATTTAAAGATTCCTGTCCATGGGGCCGGAAGACAAAGGCGCCATCAACGTACCAACACTTTGGCTTAAGTTTGTGAGATAATAGGGCTCGCTGTTCGAACGCTTCCATAAAGATGTTGGCGACGACAGGATTATTCCTTCCTGAGGGGTTTATATAGGGCTTGTTTTGGGTCAATAGAGCGGGAATGTTATTCTCGCTCAGCTTCTTTCCGTCATTGTTCATATTATTACTTTTTTTGAATATTTAAACCTTAGTGTTTTCTGGAATCTCCTTCTTTCCCAGAAAGTACCTTTTATGCTATTGTAAAATTTTTCTCCTCTCTACTCTTTCTGTTATGCCCTCGTTCAACCTTCCAACCTTCCATATATCGTTGCTCCTAGGTATTTAAATTTCGGTACTTGTCCTAGTTCCCATTCATCAATACAAATAGATGAAGGGGAACTACATTTTGTTGTTGTGTCTTTCCTATGATCATAGTTTTTGTCTTTTCTTTGCTGATTTTCATGTCGATTTCTTTCAGAGCTGTTTTATAGATCTCTATGTTATTATTGAGGTTTCATTTCATCTTTCCCTGTGATCACCATATCGTCCCTATATCAGAGTTGACATATCCTATTCTTCACATTTTCCAGAGCCCAATTTCATTCTTGATAGCAATATTGTACAGTTCACCAATCTTGACGCAAGTGCTTTCCCTATCGAGATTGAACGTAATTGCTTGAATTTTCTGTTTCTTTTATTTTCAATGAAATTATTTAGTACGATCTAGAAGCACTAAAAACGGCAATTTCTGTTTTCGGAAAGTTTTGGTTATGTATTACTTTTTAAACGTGAGCATCACTTAAGCTTATTGAGGATAAAAAGGGTTTAAATTTGTGAAGTAGTATGAAAATGTAGGTGCTTGAATGTTGCCCACAAAAGGTCCAACAAGACGTTAATTATCGTACTCTATAACTGAAGTAACGATACACACCTACGTATAGCTATTTTACTGAAGTAATCGATTACAGAAAAAGATAAATACGGTTTGTTAAAAATGTATATTATTTTTGTAAAATTAACATATCTTCTATTTCGAAATTAATCGTGTTTCTTATTAATTACAATTCAAAGCAGGACATCTCCAAAGAAACACTAATCCTTAAACCCCTACCAAGAACTAAGCCATTACGTAAATCAAATTTATAGACGAAGGGCAAATTATACAACAAACAATTGATGCCCTCCATAATGGTTAGAATGGACAATTTTCGATTCCCTTGAATCGTCCTCCCCATGGACGAAAGGGATAATGCGTCTTATTAAATTGCCCTACCTCTTATCTTTAAAACGCGGGCGTACAGGTTAAGTGATCGGTCAGCAGAAATTAATATTCCGATCACGATTTAATCGTAACAGTGCATGTGATTAAGGGGTCTCCATTACGGATCAGAATTATTTATAAATCATTAAAAAATACGCCTGGATTCACAACGAGATCAACTCAAATACGAGTATTGTAGAAATCAGAATAAGCAAAATATTGGCAGTAAAGTTTAAATTTCTGGCAAAATGGCATATACAACCTTGGTGACATAAATAAATATGTTTCGCATATCCATTTTTTGCAATTGTCGAAATAAAGAAAAAAAAATGAAATGATAGTTATTGATTTTGCGGGATTAGGGGAAAGTTGGGTGGTATTGACCACCTTGGCTTTTTCTTAATTTCTATTAATGAATGTCCTAGGGTAATTTAAATATAAACGAGAATATCGAGCAGGAGTTTTTGGCAGCGTTGAGAGGAGTGGTGGATCGCCACGCCAATCTCACGCTCGGCGGTCCACGACGAGCTTAACTGATGAACATATTCGAGCATTTCGTGATTTTCGGGAGAACGACCGTCGCTTCAGTCACTGAAATCGCTTGTGAAGTTGAGATCAATATTGGGCGTATCCATATCACAATCCATAACGAGCTTGGTATGACAAAAGTATCGGCTCGTTGGGGGCTTCTCGGAAGAGCAGGAACATGTTCACCTTAACTCCTGCAAACGGGTTTTCGAAGGGTACGCTGCTGAAGGGAATGCTTTTCTTGTCCGCATAGTGATTCGCACCCCCGAAATCACGTAAGGGAGTGTGGAATGGCGAAAAAAAGGAGAGGCCACTCCAGTTATGGCTAAAACACGCTTGATAGCGGGCAAAGTACTCACTATAGTTTTTTGGTACTCAAAAGAAGTCCAGCTAGATTTCCTTAACGGGCAGAGAACAATTAACGCTGTTTACTACTGCACATTTCTAGAGCAACTTTGGACCGCTTATCAAAGCAAAAAACGTCGACTACCCATCAAGGACGACATTTAGCTCCACGATAATGTCCGCCCTCATACAGCAAACCAAACACGTCAGAAATTGGTGGAAATGTTCTGGGAAACTGGAACACCCACCGTACAGTCCGGACCTGTCCCCATGCGATTATAACATGTTCGAATGTTCGAAAGATGTTTTAGGAGGGCACCGTTTCGCTGATGACGTAGTGGTAGAGGCGTTCGTGCTCAATTGGCTGACGATTCGCCCTCCTTTTTTCTACAATGACGGAATAAAAAAAATTTCCAAAGTTTATTTCAAACGCTATGTAGAAAAGTGAGACATTTTTTGTAAAATTTTTTAGGTTGTCAATAAATTTAAAAACATAAATTCCCGTTTATATTTGCCTGACCCTCGTATCTTACGAAAAATAAAGTACTCAAACACTGCGGCACTGAAACACTGACCCATTCATTATCACATTTGCCACAACATTCACAAATAACGCTATCGATTAACAATCAATTTTGGTCGTTCACAGAATTCGTTTAATTGAACATAAAATTAACGTTTTTTTATATGTGGTCCGTGTAAATTACATATCTCTAAGTTAAACTTTAAAAAAACTTTGACTTCCGGTAAAGTAATTTGTCTATTTTTGACCTGACTCCACCATCCTCCAGATTATTTAAAACTTGAACAAGTAGAATATCCGAGCTTCTTTTTCAAATCCTGCATATTTATGTAAATATTCTACCTACTAAATAATAATAAACTTTATTTGCAAAAAAAAAATCCAATTACAGGACAAAATATACAAATAATCAAAATAAAATTCAATATACAGAAATCATACAAAAAATAATATATAAAAAAATAATTTGCTGAAGTTAATATCGAATCCAATAATAAACAAAGTAACACCGTGGAAAAGGAAAAAGACTCTCATGAATGAAAGAAAGGGTCACTATATAAGCGGTTAGCATTTCTGGACATATGCGTCAATGGTGCTTTTAATAAAATGTTGATAGGTACCCTGGGCGCGAAAAAAGTATTTGTAGATCTACGATTGTATCGGGTTACGATAAAATGAACTTGACAAAGCAAAGCGGGTGGATCAACATGTCATCAACATGTTTATTAATCTTATGAGAAATTTCCCGCTTGCCGCATCTCTAGAATGTGACATCGACTCGAAATCATATCTACAAAGTAAATTGGTATAATCCGTACCCCGAGGAAGATAAATGCCATCAGACTTATATGAAAGATATTTAAGAAACCTCTTCTGGATTCGCTCAATTGATACCTGATGATAATGGTAATATGGGCAGCAAACAATTGACGCATATTCCAGTTTGGAGCGGAAGTGAGTAGTAGATATACTTCAGCGCGCAGCTGTTGTAAAAATTCTTACAGGTTCTGAACAAAAATCCGAGCGATCTAGATGCTGCAGAGGTCATAGCAACAGTATGTGAAGAAAACGAGAGCTGGAAATCAAATATAACTCCAAGATAATTAAAAACGTCCACTCTTGGGATGGAAGTACGGGAGACGTTATAATGAAATAATTGCGGGTTGGATGACCGGGTAAAAGTAAGTACAGCACATTTATTAATATTTAACTACATTTTTTTAGTACAGCACTAATCGTCAGTGACTGCAATACTGCTCTGTAAACTTAACGAATTAGAAAGAGAGCTGATGGTACTGTAAATTTTTGGATCGTCTGCGTAAGCAAGCGTATTACAATCCAAAGAAAGTAAATCATTTATGTAAATGTTGAAGAGGAATGGACCCACGTTGGAGCCCTGAGATATGCCACTGGAAGCAACGAATGTTTGTGACAAAAATCCAATGTAATGCTGCATGAGGAATAAGTAATAAACTAACCCCACATGGATATTCCCTCATGAATGTTGACGCAAAAATTACATTAGAAAATGTTTCCCTTGGTGAAAAGAGAAGTATTAAAATATAAATTAATTAAAGCTCGTCCCCAATTGAGTATTTGCATTTAGTAGCATTTTATCTAATAAAAAACCCGATTTGACGAATACCAAAACAAATAACACTCGCATAGAAAACGTAACCCAAACACAAACCCGCGCTACCCCAACCGAGCGACTGACCATTGTTTTTCGACAAATATGCAACTGCCGTGCCGGACGTCATCTCTTCCACCGCCTCATTGCTCAGGAAAAAGCATTTAAAATGTAAATTCGAAAAATTTGAATTTTTATTGCGCGGCCACGGTAGGTGGCGCGCTTTCTTTTTTCCGTTTTTATTTTGTTTTTGGAACCCCCGCTCTATTACCTTACTTCCTCTTGCAGTACATAGAAAGCTATAGGGATAGGTAGGTAGGTAACATACAATCGAAAAGAGAAGCGAAGCGTTAAAAAAGACTTCCGCTGTTTCCCGTTCAGCGGTCCGGCGCTTTTGGTCTGCATCTAATTTATCGAAATGTTTATTTTAATCGAATAAATGTTGCCTTTAATCTTTGAAATGCAATTCGCCCTTTGCCACGACGACGTGTATATTTAATTTCAGATAGTACATTGGAATACAATCAAAAGAGACAAACCTATAGCACTTGAAACCAATAGAATTAAAATTTCTAGAGAGTGAATGTTTCATTTGCCACAGCAGTTAAGAGTGCATATTGAAGAATACGTGGAGTAATCAAAGATGGCGAAGATATATTCACCACCTCAGTCTTTTTGGTTACAAATATACAAACATATTGAAATATTCTGTAATGTTATAATTGGAAGTTGAGTAAGAATGAGATAAGCTTCGGTTAAAAGTATGTGGGAAAGCGAGTGAAATAAAATTTTTAAAATGTGCAGACAATTTATCTTTTAAAACTCAAAATATTTTCAACTTCCGATATCTGTCTCTTAAAGCGAAAATGGGCATCAACTTCCTCATTTTAAATAGAACAGTACCATTTTTATGACCGATTTGGATTCTGTATTAAATTTTAAAATCAGTTTATGCAACAATACCCTATCTCTAAATTCACCCATAAAGAGATATTGCATCTTTTCGGAAAAGTTCCACAGCTACGGTGTATTACAGGCTTTCAATTGCAATACACCAAAAAATTATTCTGCTTGCTAGTAATGTTCATGGAACGATGTTCCCATAGTAATAGATAAATTTGCTAAATTACATGGCTGTGCTAGAAGAGAGGTATTTAAACTAAGAGATCGCGTTTTTTTCAAACAGCAACTCCTAATTTTCTAAACGGTATTACCTATTCCACTGCGACCTTTTCAGATCTATTGTGGTTCCTCCATCATTAGATCAATTACGCTAGCTAGTATACGGTCGACATCTATAGAAGAGTAACCATTATAAATAGCTACATTTTTTATATTATAATAATATTATATTTCCTGGAGGTGTCAACAGTTAGCAAAAGGATTAAGCAATCAGAATTGAAATATAAAACTGCTACTAGTAAAGTGCTATTTAGTATAGAAGAAAAACAAGCCAGATTATTATTTTTCTTAAATTATATCCACAATGATCTAGATTTTTGGAAAAAGATTATTTTTGGGGGCGAGAAGACATTCTAGTCAACAAAACTTGGAGTGTGTAGACCAAATAACACTAAATTTAAAGAAAAAAACACTAATACTTTCAAAACTTCTAACCGTTTCTCAGTAAATATGTGGGGTTGGATTAGTTATCGATGCGAAAAACTTTCGTTCTCGAACACCTGAAGGATTATGGCGTGAAATTTTATTAATTATTACATGTTATCAATGACTGAAAGACTACACAAAGTTATTTCAAATGATGGCCCTTATTCTAATGTCAAATTTTCAAAATTTTCCAATGTGCAGTTTTTTATGCATTGATGTTTATTGATTATAGGGCCACACAGCGAAAGTTACTTTGCTATGACTTCATTTGGTATACTAAGTTAAAATAAATGCAAATGTTTACGTTTTCTTATTAGACTACACGTATTACCAAGATAAAATAAATCGAGATAGTGGGACGTTTCATAACGGTCAGTTTCTATATTATATACAGTAATGAGTACGACCTATATGAAGAATAATGCGATAACGTTTTCACGTCAAACGAGGTCACGTTGAGTTCACGGCTCATCAAATATCTTAATTTTACATACCTTACAAATGATGTAAAACAACTATACGAGAATAATCACGGTTTTACGTTTTCAACTGAATACCGTGACGTCCTGAATATTTATCTTACATCACCTCGTGATAGCGTAATTAAGTTTTATTTTCCTGAATATTTAAGGTTAAACGCTGGTTAATTGTAAATACGCAATTGTATAATCGTCTAATCAGCGTTTATTAATATTGATGAGTAAATCTAATTTTCTTTCTATTGGGCGAAAACATTTCGAAACTACATTATTTAACCAATGATTGAGAATTATAAATTTTCAACTATTTTTTGTAGTTAAATATGTTCAAAATGTTTTTTATTATAAATAAAGTAAAAATTCGCATCTACACAACAATGTGATGCTGAGCGCAAGTGACAGAAAGAAAAAACGAGTAGGATAGCATAACAAATCCAATTAATCCAAAAATGCCTATAGGACTCCATACCAACATATCTCTGCTTTAAACCTGTGCGCCCTAAAGAATCTCGAGAGAGGAATACGAGGCGCAACTATAAATATATTTAACGACAGTCAGGCAGTTCTAAAGGCTACTAAGACCTACACATACGAATCTGCTCTGATACACGAATGTGTACGCAACCTAAGGCAATTGGGGTGCACGTTACTTTGCGATAGGTCCCAAGCCACCAAGGGATCGAAGGAAACGAAAAGGCAGATAAGCTGGCCAAAGAAGCGGCGAACATGCCTTTCATTGGTCCTAACTCCTTGTGTGGACTCCAAAAGAGTCACATGAAACAAGCAATCAAAATATGGGAGGACAATCAGAAGGCCTCGTACTGGGAAAATGTTCGAGAACATTCTTCGTTGTGCGTGGTGTAAGCAATTTCTTTGTTTTCAACATTTCTACACAGATTACCATTATTGCAATAACTATGCAGAGTAGCCTGTTATTTATTTTTGCCTTTCTTCGGATTATCTGAGGGGAAACCGAGATCCAGGTCCCAACCTATTCGGATAATCGAGACTATACACGTAAAACTTATAAATATTATTATTGTCATTAAAATTGTTATTAGGTACCAATTTAATTATCTTCATTTTCATTAGTTAGTTAGTTTAGTTTAGGCACTATATTTTTATTGTATTCAATATTATTACACAAGGTGAAAGTAAAAGAATTGTATGAACATTAGCAACGTTGATTCTCATGACTTCAAGAAGCAGTTTTCGACAGCCTAATTGTGAAACGTACTCGTTGTCAATAAACTGAAGACTGCAAGTACTAATTGTAACTTGCCTTGCTTTATATATATGCGTATGCAAAAGCATTTATGGTATACAAGATATCCTAATACTTACATTAATCTAGATAAAATTTAAATACTATAGAAATCATGTAATCTGCACGTGAAAATCAGCACTTGAAGTTTCAATGAGGAATTTTATAAGTATAACGGATAATACGCTAATCGAATACTTTAAAAAATAAATAATGGAATGTAATGCTGATAAGGTATAAATGATCTAAAAAGTATTAAAGATATTTAGACAGATACTTTAGATAAGTATCTCTACGATTTGTTCACATCAATAACAATAAGTAATATTATTTACATATATACCTACATACATATGTACATACGGAGGTATACCTACTCAATTCGTATGTTATTGTTTTTTTCTTTTTTAATTGAGTTATTTTATAGCATGTTTAATAAATATGGGTGAATTCTGCATAACTTTGTGTATTTTTCCAGCAAATAAAAATTGTAAAATTTAAAAAAAATACGGGGGGTGGGGGTTGTTTCTGGAAAACAAGAACTATGACAGGCAAACTATTGTCGCTATCCTTTAGTACTCATAAAACAGTTATATATTTGTCTTAACTTTTTTTGATATGTCTTATAGTTTTGGAGATATTAAAGCAAATAGCGAAAGGTAGCGTTGGCTGTAGGCCGCCCCATCCTCGAAAACGGGCGATTTAGCATCTATGAAAGTTACCGTTGTTCTTACACTGCATCAGACTACAAACCCACCAAGTTTCATTTAAAGCGGTGAGGGACACTTCCCTGTGTTCCCTTGTAAGTTATATCTTTAACACAGATTTACCCCTGGTTTGCAGAAAATGAATTAAATATTTAACCACAAATTAGTATGTCAATCTCTGATTAACCTAATTTTGTGATGTCATTAATCACGATTTTATATGTATGAGGTTGCTGATTACCCAAAATTTTTCTTCCTTGCATTGCAGCCACCCAGAACATACTCAATTGCTATCATTGTATTTAATCTATTTTATTTCTTCAAACAAAATGTTGGCACAAACACTAAAAGAAATCTAGTTTCCTGCAGCTAAATCCAGTTAATCGTTAATTTCATTTTAAAATACCAAAATACACAAGCAACAGCAGACGCTAGCTATAAACCAGAGCTGAACTTTATACTGCGAGCGTCCCATATCGAGAACACAAAATCAAAGCTTCCATGTGAGCCAAAATTCTCGCCAAACGTCGATACGTCATAAATTTCTTTACAATCAGATATCGCCTATAGCATCGCGCAGGCTTTTATTGTGGCATTAGAAAATTTAACGACGGAATTCGAGTGAAAAATTTGAGACGCTTTTTCATCTTCCTTCGCTGGCCCAATATGTTGCTGGTACACGTTCAATAAAATGAAACGACCGCGCTTTTCGAGTGTGTTTATATGCATATGTGTGTATTTTCTTGTTTTTTTATTATATGAAAATAAAATTTGAATACGGACGAAATTACGCTTTTAAGATCAGGAAACAGCCGATCTCAACGGAACCAAATGGGCTAAATAAAAAACAGATTTGCGTCAATAAATAGGGAAATGTATTAGGAAGGCATAAAAATGGAATTTTCACGAATACACGAGATAAAATAGGATATTTTGATGTATAGTCCCTAGTCATCGAATTAGAACTAATTAAAAAATGTTATGATTTTTGGGCAAAATTTAAGAAACAGTTGGCAATATTATTTACATATAACATGCAAGTAAGTATAATTTGAATATATATTTACTAATATTTGCTTGTTCCTCCTCTGTGTTTTATTATTTCCTCAATCCTCTTTGGCATAGTGCCAATGCAGCTTTTTATTGTTATTTTTTTTTAATTTCGGTGCTATTATGCCATACATCTTCAATGATTTTAGGAAAATTCACCTAAAACAATTCACCTAAAACAGTTCACCTAAAGACAGTTCACCTACGTAACAATTTTTTTTGATTTTTTATATATTTTTTTTATTTTAATATTACATCGTGTTAATTTTTTAGTACCTTAAATTGTGAGCAACCCCTCTTAAGTATGATACTGTGTTTTGTGGATCGTACGAATGCACTACTGTTTTTATTCTCTGTGCGGAGTCTTTATATTTTCTCTTTTTGGCAGGCGGGTCTTGACCATTTAAGTATTGCGATATGTTAAGGTCATTCATTGACTGCTCTCTGTTTAATGCATCCACAAATTTCCAAATGCTTGGATGGTCAGCACATAGTTGTTGTTCAAAGGCGCGATGCCATCCTTCTACGGAATTATTGGTTTTCGGCAAGTTTTCATCAACTCTGGTGTAACACTTCAGGAAAATCGTGGTTCTCTTCTTCTATTTCGCCGTTGTGGACGCCCAATCCATGTGTCCTCAAAGTAGTCGACAATTTCCTAAGCTTCTTGTGGTAATTTGAAACACAACGTTTCAAATGTTTCTTGTACATGAGCCTCAGGAACAAACGCTAGAGTAGCTAACATTCTAAGTCGCAGTGAAAAATCGGCATCACTGTCATATCGCTGCTTTAATCCGTGTTGCTGAATATGGCGATATATAGCTTGGCAAAAATGGAAGAAGCACCCTTGATGTCGCGTGTTAGGAAATTCGGTTTTTATCATGAGATTTTTTCAAATATTCAATTACGTCGGAAATTCCAAGGAAATTACATATTTTTCCTATTTATCTTGTTTGTTTACAGGCGTCCTCTTCAGGTTGACGGGAAAGGACGTCAATACTAATACAAGAATATCTAACTTAGAAGTCAATCTGACTTAATACGGAAAAATTTCAAACAGTGCAGAACGCGTTAAAACAATATTAAATCTAACTGTATATTTGTAATACGTGTATAGCACTGTTCCAACTTTACCCGCATTGCAATACCTAGCTACAACGTTGATTTATTTATTTTAATTGGATGCAGCTTTAAAATTCAAATACGTCGAGCTTGTTTATTTAGTTTTCCTCAAGTCAGACAAGCTGGCTAGCATATACATAGATCTCAACGGTACGGAAGCAGCGGTAGCAGTAGTAGTAAAATGTGTACGCCAAAACTAGAAAACTTTTCAAAAAATAAACATCAATTCGAACTGTCTCTTCTAAAAACCCTCTGGCTCGTACCTATGTTTATTCAATGAGAGATTCTGAACCACGACTACGACGAGGACGACGTCGCCCTGAGTTCTGCCGAATTTAAAATTCATAAATCCTAAAATCGATTCGCTTTGATCTGAAGACGGTGAATGGCTTACGATGGCACATACATACGTGCACAAACCTGTACGCGATATACAGAAGGAAAAATTGGGCGGTGGGATAAGTTAGGGAAGGATAACTTGTTGAAGACGCATTCGTGTACAGTCAGGTGGAAAAGTATAATGATTTTTGGTTGAATATCCCTTGAATGCCCTTAATGCATGAGATTGTGATATGCGCAATGTGTGAATTAAAACGTATAAAATGAATGTGACCAGATATGGTAGAGATCAAGACATTAAGTTGTTTTTAGAGAAAACAATGGTTCACTGTATCAAGCATCGTATTCTTCAATTTGTAGAAGTTGTGGCCATATGTGTAGAAATATGACGGCCAAGATGAGAGTAAAAAAAAATCAGTAGGCCATAAAAAACAAAATAACACTGTTGTTTAGGGCAATTCTCTATCTGCCAGTTGAGCTTTAGTTGTTGTATTTGCGTTAGTTAAAACGGAAGTTTCTAATTTTTTTAGATCAAAAAGTAGCAGGACGGCAGTTCTTGTACGGCCGTCACCGAAGAAAATATTGTTACTGTTAAGAAAATAATTGAAGAGCCACGTATGCTGTAATAGAACATCAACTCAAGATTGGATTCTCAACAGTTATGGCAATCATACAATGTTGTTAGTCGTTCTGTGTTGCATCGGTTTTCCGACTTTCAAAAAGCAGAGCGTGTAAGAATTTGCCATGAAACTTTAACTCTGCTTTTCTAAAATGGTGATAGATGACGAAACGTATGTTTCGATTTGCGACGTACTTATCTGTCAAGAGAGTCGTGTCTGGATCCATAAAGACGAAGAAACACCAACAATGACAAAGAAACGGTGAACATTATGTATGCGGTGTTCTTTAGAGGTACGGGTCTGGTTTACGCAATTAAATTAGATGAACAAAAAATAGTTACAGATAAATGGTGCACCGAAAAAGTTTGTTCAGTAGAGTCCCTGAGAAAGGCATTATGTTGCATAACCATAATGCATCGCCCCATATCGCAACTCTCACAATCTCACAATTTTGTTGAAAAAAATATAAAAGTGATCCGTCGTATTCACCTGATTTGGCAATGTATGATTTTTGTATGGGCTTAAAAAAACATTTGCGAGATACGAGATTTTCATCTGAAGGAGAAATTGATACGGCCATTCATCAGTATTTTGCAAGTATTCCAAAAGAAGATTGGTTGGCGGCCTTTAAGAAGAGGAAGGGGAGAATGATTAAATGTATTATTAGTGAAGGGAATTACTTTGAACATATTTAAAATAAAATTCTAAAATATATTATCTCTTTCTACTATACATATGTCAACGATCAGAACTCTTTAAGGACTCCCTATATACTATACCAGTACGCGAACTAGTGTATTAGTATCTGGATCTAATATAAAGGTGTCATTCGCGTTATCTGACGTTGTGGGTAGAATGGGACGTTGGTGCAATGAATGGACGGTCAAAAAGCGCATATAATGCAATTCAAAATCAACATCACTTAGTATATCTAGTTTTTATGTTCTCTTTAAAAGTAAATCCATAGTGGAATGCTCATCGGTGAGTTCTTTGGGAATGACTATAGATACACGTCTTAGATGGCTAAAACATTGTGTTGAACTGGAGCGTAGACTGTGCACTGGTTTATATGGCATACGTAAATTCCAAAAGAATGTTGACTTAGATTCTGTTAAAATGTTTTACTTTGCCTACAACAAATAAAGGTTGCGATATTGCTTAATTTTCTGAGGCTCTTCAACGAAGGCTGAAGATTTATCTTTGAAAAGAGAATTGTGAGGTGTATGGTGGGGATCTCTTAAATAACTTTATGCATGCCATTCTTCAGATAATTAAATATATTACCTTTACACTCGCTATACATTTTGGAGGTCTTATTACTTTACAAAAAAAAAAACGAGCGAAAGTTTGTGTACAACCGTGAAATGTTCAGTGTAATGGACACTCATGGCTCGGGTGCTTCCACATGGGACTGCTCTATTCGAAAGAAATCTTCTCTATAAAGCCGTACAGTATTACAACAGGCTTCCGCATAACTTCAAGATCTGAACTAGTTTAAGAATAAATTGAAGGATACCTGCAGGAAAAATTATTTTACAATACGGCCTAATATCTTGACAGTTAATGCCAATTTCGTTGTTTTGCTTGTCCTGTCGGTGTATCTGTTTGTTTATTTTGTGAATTCGTCTTATTTATTAATTTTATTTATACATAAATTTTATCTACATATGTGTCGCCCCATAAAAATTTAAATTTTAAAAATTTTAAATTTCTTTGTTTTTTATACAATTATATGTGTATTGTTCATATTATACATCTTTTTTTACGTGCGCATACATTTATTATAATTTTTGTCTCGTACCAATAAATATCTATTTGGTGCATCTTCATTGAGCTAAACTGACCAGCAAAAAAAAAACACCCACCCGTCTAATATAGGCTTTCTATTTACACAGGAAATTTATCTGGTTTTCTTCCATTAATAAATGTTTTGTGATATTTATTTCATTATAAAACACGGCAGTTTTTTAATGGTGAAATTGACAGTACAAACCGATTTCCACGTCGTTGCCTTGGTAAGAAGAGCACGTGACTCCATTTTTTATCCAAAATGAGATTTAATTGCCATCTAATAATAACTGAAAAGTTTTTCAGAATTATTTTTTCCCAAAAATAATTAAAATTATTCTACAATTCTACAATAAAAGAAAAACAAGAGTTTACATTGTAATCATATTTAAACCAAACAATGTTTGGTCTCCTATAAATTTCTTTTTAATGGAGCTACGCACTTTTCTCACTAATGCAACATTTATTTACAACAAATAACAAATAGGCTTAGTTCGTTGCTATCTGAAATAATTAAAATGAATTTGACAGGTAACGCAACATATTTATTACAACAGCAATACTGTTAACTGTTGCAGACGTTGCTGATTCTTGTGTTAATTAAAGACGATCGCAGTCAACGTTATGTGTCATAGTTTGGAAATACCACGCAATATGTTACACTATAATTTTCAATCCCATCGAAAATGCATATAAAATTCCTATAACAGCATTATCTTAGCGTATTACAACATTATTCAAATACATTTCCAGATTCTAATCGCCTTCATCTGACGCGTAATCGTTTGCGTCCATGCATCATCGCATTTATGTGCAAGATGTGCTTCACCTCAATGCCTATTCCTAATGCTACGCATTTGCCAAACGGCATAACACTTCTCTGAGATATATAGCACTCAAGGCACCTTTTCTGTCGATGTTTGAGATTCTTGGAAGTTTGAGCAGATCGTCCAGAATACGTACTGTGGTACGGATATATCACTGGTCTTCCTTCCAGATCCCGATTAGCACCCCGCAATTGTTCCGAGCCTATCGTCATCGAAATTACTTCCACCCGACCGAACCGTCAACTTATCAACCAAGCCGAGCAGCGTGTCAATCGCATCTTTGTTCATGTGAGTTCGTTTTAAGCTCTTATTTCTTTGTATAACATCACGAACTATAATTAGGATCATTTATTGTTAGTTTGAGCCGCTTTGTATGGCTATTTGTTGCCATTTCTAGTTGTGTATAATCCTTAATTACAGTTCGCATCATTTTAATGCATGTTCGATCGAGTAGTTAAGAAAATTAAAGCTACGCCTAACGTTAATACCGCAGAATAATTTACATATTTTTTGGTTATTTTTATTAATATTCATATTTCATTTTGATAATTTGACATTTATTTTGAACAATTCATATTTTCCGTTTGATCAATATTAAACTTGTTAAATTTTTTTGAATGCATCAGGAGATTTTTAGATCTTCAGGAGATTTTTACCATCCAGCGAGGCGAGCGATTTGCATTCAGTGTAGTCGTCGTCGTGAAGAATGCGTGCGTGTGCAGACCACGACTTCAGCAACAAATTTAATAAAGTGATAACTTCGTTGTTTTATTACATCCTTGCCTCACCCCTTCTACACATCGTACCGTCAGTATCAAAGTATATCAATAATATTAATCTTGAGCTGTATTCAATATTTTAATTTATTTTGTGCTATGAATGTATGTTAATATTTTCATTGCTTCAACAATAAATGTATTTTTATTTAACTACAGTTCTCAGAATTTTGTTTATCTCATTCTCATGCTCTTAGAAAAAAAGAATTTAACTGAGCTGGAGCTGTAGCAACTATTCTGGATACGTGGGATCCATTTTGAGAGACTGGCAGTGTTCAGGGGTGAAGTGAAGTTTTGTTCATAAATAAGTCGCGTTGCTGTTTACGATCACCAGATGGCAGAGAAAGAGTGTGGAGAAGACGGAACAAACGCTATGTAAACTGTACCATCTCGGAACGGGTGCCATTTTGGAAAGGTTCCGTCATGGTATGGGCTAGTATTCCTACCGACGCACACATTTGTAGATGCTGCTGCATTGGACGCCCATAAACACCCACAGGAAGTTCTTGAGGAAGCCGTAGTTCCATTTAATCACTCCATTAGTGAAGACTTGATTTTAATGCACCATAACGCAAGACCGCATAGCGCACGAATCGTAAGTGAAGATTTAAATGAGGTTGACATTCGCACATTCTATTGGCTACCATGTAGTTCAGATCTTAATCCCATTGAACATCTTTGGAATCAACTACAAAGGCGCATTCGTAGCAGAGCTCTTCAAGGGCTGCGATTTGCGCTTCAGGAATAATTTGCAACAATTCTGCAAATTTACACAAGAAACTTAATTAATTCAATGTCACAACGGTTACACGATGTAACTGAAGCTCGTAGAGGACATACACATGCTATTGATAAGAAGATATAATCTCAATAGAAATTTAAATCAATTGTAAAATTGATTATGTAAAAAAAAATACCGGGTGGGCGATTTTTTAGCCGGTCAGTTCCATATACTCACGGCGAAAACATAATCCCTCTGATTTAATTTCCAAATATTACTCGGACGATTCGCCGCCATTTTTAAAATCATAAAATTATCTCTTTCCGCTCGCTCTAGCATTTCCATTAGCGCCATCGTCACGTTGCCTAAAACGGAATTTTTAATTTATTTAGTTCGCCGCACCGGTTTTTAATACTATTATTCAATTTGCATTCGGCACGACGTTTTTATTTCATCATTTCGCTTTTGTTTATGCGAACCAACCGGACGACAGCAGCGCCATCATTAAATCTCCTCCCTCCCCCAGCCCATTTCCCTTTTCCCCTAAAATAATGACCGAAAGGTAAATACACTCGCGACCTTACCTATCGCGCGTGCCCTGCTCTTTATTGTTAAGTGTCTTCCTTTCTGCGATTCCCTTTGAAGAGATCCTTTCAACGGGACCCGGTCCGCATCTTTGGCGTAATTTATTTATACGCGTTGCTTTCGTTTCTTTTCGCAGCAACCAGATCCATACCTAAGATATGATGACGTCGATGTTTTTCCTTCTTTTACTTCTTGGCATTGGTAATGCGAATCCATCTATTTGAATGTTGCTTAGAAGTACACAAAAGTATGGCGCAAAAATACATATATTATGTACCTTGTGTATCAATGTAAAAGGGGAAATTCGAAAGTAAGAATGATTGCTTTAGTCAGTACTTGCTAAGAAAAACAACCCGTAGATGTATGTAAATCGTATTTACATTAGAAATTTCATCACATCTCGAAAAGGCCAACATGTTGTTGAATGAATTTTGACAGTACCTACATCAATTTCATTGTTGATGTCTTCCGTTATGTTTTGGTTAATGCTAAAAACAGAGTTTAATAGACAACAAATGTGGGCGCTTGTAAGTAAGCAAGTAACTCTTGCTACGTTTTATTTAAAAAGCTTGTTGAAAGGGATAATATACTGACGAAGCATTATCAAATAGGCTTTGGTGTTGCAATAAAAGCCATCTCTTATTATCAACGTTGCATTTTCATAAGCACTTGTTTAAGAAAACCGTTCAAACTTCGGATAACCCTTCAGCAACGTCATTCGATCTTTGAACGGTTTTCTTAATCAAGTGCTTACAAAAATGCAATGTTTTGCATGCTAAAATTTAATTATAGTGTTCAAACTCTTAGTTAAATTTTAAATCCTTGGGACAAAATTACAAAGGAATCCTATTATGGCATGTATAATCGTCAAAAAGATATTAAAATTTGATGTTGCAATTCACTAGCATCATTTTGGACAAGCAGCCAAGATCGATAAAGGTAAATTCGTAGAATGTAATTTTACCTACATTTTTCACTTCTGGACAAAATTAAGACATCAATACAATAAATCTCAAAATTTATATTTTAATTCGTGCATATATCTACAAAGAATCTTAATACTAGGCTTTGGTCCTTTTTTGACAATTCTACAAGCAACCTACATTTCTTTGAGAATTTTAAAGTGACGGTATCAAATTAAGTTATACCTTGTTCATCAACTGTGATAAAATCTGTTGGTAATCGAGTTTAACTGTTGTTTTTTGTTTTAATTTAATGTGATATATTGTCGTTTGTGTGTTTTGGATATTCAATTAGCATAGTTTGAAGTTAGAAAATTAATCGTCTTAGGAATTTGACGAAACATGAGACAGTACGAGCAGTAACGAAAGGGATATTCTGAGCGTTGTATTGCCAATTTGTTTGGAGTAAACCACACTACAATAAGCCGTGTGATTAGACGTTTTAATGAAATGGGAACTTATTGCCGGAGGCCAGGACAATGGTAAAAACGATGCACCAGTGCAAGAGATGAACGTTTCCTTGGGTAATCAGTTTCAAGAACTAGATCGGTCACTAATTCGGTGTTAAGAAATGATCTCCAAATTAGCCGTAATGTTTCGATTTCTGTTCGAATCTGGCGAAGACTTGGGGAGAGGTATGCGCAATGCAATATTTCTCCAAAGATACCATTAGGTGGTGGCTGTTATATTCTAGGTACAGAGTTAGATCCTGTTCGACCGAGATCGCTGAATACAAATGTTTAATTCGGGAACATTTAATGCCTTCTGATCCTTTTGTCAGAGGCAAGGCAAGATAATGGCCAACCTCACGTGGCGAAAGGCGTAGTGGATTAGCTCATTCTATCCTCATTAATTTTAAGAATGACGTGTAATACACTTATAAACGTTAAAATAATACAATTTGTAACTTTTCATTTAGTTTCCATTAATTCATTTGATAGAAACTTTTTTTGTAATTTAATATATTGGTGCGTTAATTTTGTCCAGGAGTATATAACGAAAAAAACAAAAATGTTTCTTGAAATCTCGATGCGATTACTTTTACTTTCACATTAGACTTTTCCACTACCAACATGCAAGTTCGCTGCAGTGTTTAACTTAAATACTTGAAATAATATACATATAAATTCATTTGTTCATTGTAATCTTAATGATAATAGAAATGTATTATGGTATCCAGAAATTAAAGGGGATGCAGTAAATTATATAAATAAAATACAAGTTATTTTAAAAACAATGTATTCATTTATTCAAAACAAATTTATAAAACAACAGAGTTACAAGATATTATTACTTACACATAGTGTGCCACTCACTTTCACATTTGATGTTATTGCATCATATGCATCTCTGCCAACTTTGATACTTCACCATTATGTTGAAAATTTGAACTATTGTTAATGTCCTCAAGTAACTCACACATAGCACTACATATTGAACAATGAAAAACTATGTGAATGCATTTTTATGTAGTAAAATCAAATAAAATCGTCAAAGTTAGACCAAATGCCATAGTAACAATGGGAGTATTATTTTTAGGTGAATATTTAGCAATAACGCAATGTTAACGTGCATCGTTAACTAGCAATAATTATCTACATAACTATATAGTCGCTGTCGTAATATGGTTCTAAAGTTTGTAAAATTGTTAAGGTTTATATTTCAGAAAAAAAAATCTAATTATTCCACGATTTAAGACATTAAGCTTCTATGCGGAAGCAGCGGATTTGGAAACAAAGACTCCTAAATTATTCATAAATAAAAGGATGCCAGTAAATTGCAGCTTTTACGAATCTTAAATTCAAATCGGACTTCAAAAGGCCGGTAATTAAGGCGTTTAACTGGGAAATGGAGCATCAGACTTCTATTTACAAATTCCCCAGTACTTGTCACTGGCAAATGTAATCGGGAAAAGCTGCGCACTTCAACATTCATTCTTCGATACTCATAGAACTTTGGGTTTTGCAATGCTAATTGCGATCAAAAATAAAGTTTGCTGCAAGCAGACTATAATGGCTACTAGGAGCACTGATTTTAGGTTGTACAGTTGCTAGTAATGTTATTATACTTACTCGAAGTTCTGTTTTGTCAACCTGTGGGTGACTAATTGAAAATGGTCTGGAATCAAAAATATCACTAACGAGGGAACAGCCGGAAATTTTGTGAATTTCTAGAGCGATCCAATGTAAGATCATTGCGCGCATCCGTTTCTGCGGAATCCTCCGCATGTGGAGTAGAGTTCTAATGAAAATACTACCCCTTGACATTTGTGCTAATATCTCGAAAACTATTAGAGATATTTAAAAATTGTTAAGACAGGTTTTCAATTGTATAAAGACGACTAAACGATAGCATAATCGACATTTCAAAATTTATTAATTTGAACGGCAAAACTACCCCCACCCCAACCTATTTGAAGGTTTCTTAATTTTTAGGTAGCGCAAATAAGGGGTCCTTTCATACAGAATTCAACTATATACATCTTTGTCATCAAGTTCTACCTTTAAATCCAAAAAAAACATATTTTCTTATGTTAAATGTATACGTGCGGATGTGCTACATATGTATGTAAATGAACGAACATGTGATAACGCTTTTGAAATAATTGTAATTGTAATTGCGCTATTTTTTAAAGCAATTCATCGAAACCATAGGGCTTCTTGTTAGAAAAATATGTTTAAAGGCATCTACTGAATAGTTTACCCTTTAAAAGGAACCTAGGTAGAGATACTAACAAGCGATATAAGACCGCAATTATGTGTTATTTGTTTATTATTTATTTCCTAACCAGTAAAATGATTGCATTAAACCACAATAACAGCGTGTTTACATGTACAGAATTGTTTTGAAGTGATATATGTCTAATATCAGATAATTTCGCCACGTTGTTTACTGATATGTTTATATATACGTATATACACACTATTGGAATTCTTACAATTAATGTACAAGTTATCAGTTTGTGAACATATAACAAATCTGACGAAGAGAATGCCACGAATTAACATTGCCAATCTTGTGGATATGTTACAAATAACTTTTCAAACTCAAAATATTGCAAGAACTCCTACGACACCAGAAGAAACGGAGTTACACGATGCCTTGAAAGCAATTATTGCTAGAGCTTCTGAAGAAGATATATTGAGGTTCGAGACTGAAATGGGTTTAGAATTTGAATCGCCTTCAGAACCATATGAATCACAGTTTGTTGAATTACCGTCAGAAGATGAAGTTAATGCAAATTAGGAAGACGAAGATTGTGTTCCTGACGATGAAGGTAGTATTATAGATCTTGACTATAAGATTAAAACTGTAGAATTTTGAAGAAGTGGCAAAAAAACAAGAAGAACGCAGAAAGTGTTAAAAGCAAATTTAGAAAGGTAAAACCAGTTCAGCAGTTGTATATGTAGGAAGAAAGCGTTAATAGAGATGGAACCAACATTGAAAAACTAAGATATATCACAGAATATGTACTTATACAGTTTCAAGATGCACTTACACGAGGAAATATAGTGCATGATATGAACATTCGACGTTGGGCTCTAGAGGCGAAAGACGAAATTGGACATAGTTTTAAAGCAGGACATTGGTGGATAAGGCATTTTAAAGAGGCGCATGGCATTATATCACACAAAATAACGAAATTTGTTACTCATTCTGCTGCAATTGATACTACCGAATTACGTGACGTAAGCGACAGATTTATAAATAACGTAAAAATGCCTTTGAAAATCCAGTAAATTTCTGCTTTGCCAAAGCTGCACAATCCATGCCACTGTGTACTATTTGTGGAAAACCTGCTCTCGTACGTTGCTCTTGGTGTAAGCAATATTTGTGTTTTGAACATTTCTTTTTAGATTACCATTATTGTAATCACTATGTTGAATAAAATTAAATGACAATAATGTATATCGTTGAATTCTGCATGAAACAGTCGCTCATTTGCGGTAACTAAAAATTAGAAAAAGTTAAAAAAAGTGGGGGTGGGTGTAGTTTCTCTATTGAAATTAAAACGATTATGCTAAATTTAGTCCTTCTTAAACAATTGACAACCTGTCTTAACTTTTTTTGAATATCTCTAATATTTTTTGAGATATTAGCACAAATTTCAAGGGGTAGTATTTTCATTAGAGCACCCTCCACTCCACATACGGAGAATTCCACAGAAACGCAATGATATTACGTTGGACCCCTCTACAGATTCACAAAATTTCAATTTTTTTGGGGTATTCCCTTGTAAGAACAGTGGTTTTTATGTTCCAGTACTGACAGCAACAGACAAATTTCAAGCAATATTGCCACCGTCAAACATGCAACTTCAAATACGTATCTACAACTGCCACTTCATATCACTTGATTAAATTAATTTGTTATAAATTCATTATTATATTGTACTCATTAAACAGTATTGATTGGCTCTGACATACTTCACCTACAAACATAAAATGACAAAAAGCGATCCCTCCAACTGTAGTATCCTTCGCGCAAATACATTTGGTGGAATATCTCAAACTGAAACAAAAAATACGAAAATACTTTAAATGTAAACTTAAATCATAAGAACAACACCGAAAATCGATAGATGAAAAAGAAAAGATAGGGAAAGAGGACAGAAATAGCGATTAACAACAAAAAGAAATAGGTTCCCGAAAGAAATAAGAATTTATGTAAGAACATATCCCCAGAGAAATAAATATCGGAGAAAAGCGGTGTAATGTCCAATGAAATACAGCAAGTGCACACAGGTATAACAAAACGGAATTAGATGTCCTTATTCTTTTTAAAAACAAACTGCAGAGGTACGATTAAAAGACAAAAAAACAAAAACATTAGGAGAGCAAGACTGTATAGAAAAAAGTTCCCTTGATTAGATTATTTAATTGGTACGCAAGTGTTAAAGATACTTTAAACTAATTCAATTTTAAATATTACCTACCTAACAGTCTGAATTAAAAGCTCAACTAGGATTTACTAGATTTAAGTTGCCAATCTTGGATAAGCAAATTTAATTCTGGATTGTATAAACTCTATCATTCATCTGAAAACAAAAACGAATACCTCAGTTCGATATACCAACAAATTTTATAACCTGCCTCAGTTACTGTGCTAATCATTCGAATCTAGTAAAATGGCAAAAAAATATATACTTGGTTAAATGAGACTAAAAACTAAAATACTGCACATGATTGACATTATGGAGATACATGTTTACTTAGAAATCAAATATGGTAATGAAACCTATGAAACTTCTACGCGTTTCGAAATCTTTATACTTTTGCAAACACTGATTGAAATATGTGTTTTTTATGATATGACTGCAATTGCAGACATTAAAAGTTGCATTCATATTATCCTGCCTGCTATAGCAAACAAATTCGATATTCGGATATACAGTCCCTGGCCAAATTACTTGAAACACTCAATATTTTGTAGTTTCTTCATAATAAAATATAAACTATACATATATTATATTTTTTATTTATAAAATATATTGTAAAAATATGTAACATATGTAAGTATTAAATAAGTAATTAATATTTAGTCCATAACCCATGATTTTTAATAACGCTCTTAATTCTTCGGGGCATACTTTCAATGCAAGATATGACTGTCTCTTTTATATCTTCATCGTTCTCCCATACATCCTTTATATTCTTCATTAATATTTCCTTTGTGGGGTTTTCTCTTTCATATATCTTACTTTTTAGTCGATTCCATACGTTCTCGATGGGATTGAGGTCCGGTGAATTTCCGGGCCAACGTAAAAGAGGTATGTGATTGTCTTCAAAGAATTTCTTAACCTTTTTTGCCACATGGCAAGGAGCATTATCTTGCATAAATATACGCCCTGTCGGTATGCGACGTCCTGGCTTAAAATACGGTAATAACACATTTATGTACTGCTCTTGACCCATTGTACCTTCTACAAAATACAAAGGGCCGGGTCCGTCTCCACTAGTCCCCAAATCATTACCTGCGGAGGGCGTTTTACAGTTCGAAGAACCGTGGACTCTGTGAGACATTCGCCTGGTCGTCTACGAACAAATTGTGCTCGCTGCACTAACACACAGAGCGAGCACTCGTCACTAAAGAGAACCTATTAAATAATGCAAACATTAATTCAGTAAAAATCATGTTAAGTTAATCACCTTTTTCCAATTCTCGTCTGTGAAATGTCGATATTCTCTTGCAAAGTTGAGACGAGCAGATTTCATTTTTTCTGTTAAACGCGGCTTTTTTACAGGTCTTCGGCCCATTAGGCGATTTTCGAGCAATCGGCGCCTGACAATTCTACTCGAAATCTCTATTCCTCTCTCTTGTAAATTTTTTTGAATCATTTTAATTACAGCAAATCTATTGCTCAAAGCCTAATGAACAATTTCACGGGCAAATCTCTTCAAAGTTTTTCTTTTCCGACCGCACTTTGCCCGTCTTTGTGTCGATGTGCTAGCTCCTTCGTTTAAGTTTCTAGCTAAACGCGATACAGAAGGAGATACTTTCTGTAATTTTGCAATTTCTCGTTGTGAATGTTTGTTTGATTGTAGAAGAGCTTGTATAGCGGCTTTTTGTTCACTTGTTAAATCTTTCCCGGGCATTTTCTACAAAAAAAACCCAAATATTTCATTTTTTTTCAAATTCCAAATAATTAATTATTAAGAGATAGATAGAATAAAAATTTTAGCATTGCAATAACGATATATCAACACAAAACACTTAACGATACTCCACAACTTAGCTTCTATAAGGTTATGACGAAATATTTTAAAAAATATCGATGCATTCTCTAAACTGTGAACTCGCTAAATGTAAGTTGATAACTGAAATATTTATATATACGTACTTTACTCTTCTAAATATCATTTCTCTGGTATTTTTATTTATTGATACAATAATCTAGTCCCCCTATAAACGATCGGATTCAAAGCAAAAGAATATCACTTAATAGGATGGGAATTTCCAGGTAAAAGGGTTGATTTATGACATGTTTCAAGTAATATGGCCAGAGACTGTATGTTCCTACAGAGTTTGTGTTCCTAGGCATCATATAGTGCATAAGTAAGTATCCCACGAAGAACAGTTTTTTCTATATGTATTTTAGGCTGAATGGAGATCTTTGCTTCCGCCTTTTCGATAGCTGACAAAATGTTAATAACAATCATTTTAATAACATAAAATCAAACAATGTAAAATGTAAAATTTTATTGTTTTTACAATATGTTAAAGTATTGTGTTTGTTGACAAGTTTTATGTAATATAAAACAAAAAAATGTATAACGAAAGACTAAATAATTGACTTGATTTAAATAATTGATAATTGATTTGATTGGAAATAAAGAATGGTCTAAAACTACAAAACCTATTTCATAATTTTGAATTTGACGAAAAGTCAGTAGTCGTAAAAATATTCAATTACGGTTGCAATATATTTTACGCATTTTCAGCTTTATGGAATGATGATGCGGTGAAGAATTGTTGAATTCAACCAAACCTCATTCATAGCATTGCAGAATAAAATCGTTCAAGCCAGCAGATAAAGAATTGCTAAAGCTTTTTGGTTTCAAGCTATTACACCCGCAAATCCCATTTCCAACAATAAGAAAAGCCTTTTCAAGGGGCCTCTTATATTATCATCCAGTTTTTGCTGCCACGGTATCTACGAAGACAAAACATGACAATGATAAAACCAGGCTTGGCGAAAAATTGATAAGAATTGACTTCTGCATAAAAGAAAACTAAGTTTCAAGCAATTTATAAAAGGGAAAAATCAAAATATGGAATCAAATTTGATGAACTTTGTTTACCCAATGAATACGTTCACAATATTGATATATGTCAGGGTAAATCTGTTGAAAATCCCCCAAAAAGACTGGAAGCTCTAATGTTGGAACTAATAAAACTACATGAGAATCAAAGACACCATCTAGTAATTGATAATTATTATAATAGCGTTAATATGTGTTAAATCACAAGATGTCTACCTTATTGTTTTATTCCTATAGTGTATTTGAAATAACCTAGTAACGCAAATTCAAACAAATTACACTGCATAGAATAAAAACAAAAATGTAGGAGAATTATAGAACAGTTTCCTGATGTATGTACAAACATAAAAATTACCAGTACCTACATTTTTTTGTTGAACCACAATTACCGTGAAAGACAAGACGTTAGCGAACGATTTATCCAATGATTGAGAAAGCATAAAAATATCTATGTATTTCTAAGAACTTCATGCAGACTAATCCTAATATAATATATCAAAGGTTTTAGTCGTTGGTAATACTTAATAATATTAGTTAGCAACAATTTTAATACGTCATAATTTTAAAATAAGTGGCCTATATCCTTATTTTTATTACGATTACATCATGATTTTCCCACGACTTTTAAATAATACCAGCACTATGAATCACGACTATGCCTTCATCACGCATTTAAATAATTCCTAAGCAATACGATATCGAATTGTTTTAATAAGTATTAGGTTCAGTTCTGCTATGCATAGATAAACATGATTGCAGGCGTTAAAAGTACATACTCATTGAATCATAGATTTTATACCTGTACAATGGAAGATTAAATTTCATTGGTTAACAAATGGCGCGCGTAATATTATTAAAAAAATGAGTAGACTACACTAACATAATTCCCTATTTCTATCGTGATTTTCCTCCCGCGCAAGGCGAAAAACGCGAATTTATAAATTAAGATGGGAACGATATAATATATGTTAACCTGTCACGCTATATTTACAGCGACAAGTGCCGTAAATTCGCCGACCGGCATCAATTAAATCGGAATCCTACCATTACGTCTAGGTGCCTGTATAAAATGTACTTACCCGAACATCATACGAGTCCCGGCGCCCCAAAATCGAAGGACCTGGAGATCGAAACGATCACAATGCGCTCAAAAGCTCACCTAAACGTGCGTGTTAAACTAATCTAAAATAGATCGGCTGCGAAAATAATAAATAAACACGCTATTGTTAACAAGTGGTTTGTTAAGATGGCGATCTGTCAAGCAACACAAATTATTATCGACATTAGTATACAAACAATTCTACGTTTATAACCTAGCACGAAACGCACACAGGACGTGTAAAAAATGTATAAAAAAAATACTCTTTGAATACTGATATATGGTTATTACTTTGGTCCGGCTTGTTTTAAAAAAGAATTGGTCCGCTGAAAAAATTGTCTGTCAAAATCGCGTGTTTTGTAAAGATAGGGTGTTGTGCATGCGGAGTCGGTAACCCAGATATCTACATTATCAGATCCTTTTATCCAGGACACGAACCGTACATTAATTCTGAACTTTTATGGAATTTATCCAAATAAATGTAAACTTTTCGAGCAATGTTTATTATCAAAAAAGCTTAAGATAGAAAGCATAAACATTGTCGCTTCCTTCAACGATAAAAGAAATAAGCTCAAGGCAGGATGTTTTAAAGATTATTTGCTGATAACGATAACGTATCTAACTCGCGATAACAGTTCCTTAATCCCATCTTATTTTCCGGGTGACGTTTTATCACTTAATTAGGATTAATTATATCTAAAAAGTTTGTTTATACGATAATTAGAAAAATATATGTATATATTAATTTATATTACGCGAAATAATCTATAGTTTGTTCTTACTTGTGTTATAATGATTATTACTGTTGTATGTATGTAAACTTAAGAACAATAATTATGTTTGTATTTATTAATTGCCAGATTTTTTAAGAAATAAACAACTGCTTTCACTTAAGTTTTATTATTATAATCTCTATGAAAATCTTTTTTATACTTTTTTTTCAAATTAAAACCCTATTTTAAACCATCGAAGTGAAACTAACAGGCTTTCTTGAAATTAACTCAAATATGCTTATTATCTTTTAAGCATGTTAGGTAGGTATACACATTTTTAGCGTGAAATACGAATATAGCAAAATTGCATGTTTTTTTGTCTATATCCTCTAATTCTCTAAATTTTTCTTTGTATTCCATTTACTATAATATTTAATGCTTGTTGTGTGAATTGAATTCTATACTATAAAATTCTAAATACACAAATGACAAATATAGAAAAAACTGAAAAGATTAATGCTTTCCAATTGGAATCTGAACACGTCATTTCCTCCATGAAGCTTTCTAGTAGAACCAGAAGCAACCGGTATATCGCCAGTTTTCGAATTTTTTCGGTTTCTATTCCTCCAAATATTCATGGCTATACCTTTCAGAAGGACATCTGTACACCAATAGTAACTGTTGAAATTATGCTTACGTTTCCTTCACTTTATCCTTCTAAAAAACAGCTTTATTGGTTGGACATTTAAATCGAAAAATGAGCGAATAACGAGTACAGTAATCCAAATCATAAATGATTGGTTTTCTTTGTAGTACTTTCATGACTGGGGAAACTTTTTAACGAGCAAGAGACAATAACATTGAACTAATATTTAAAATAAAGTGCATAAAGCAAAGGAATAGTGCTATTAACATGTGAAGTGCATATCTACTTATTGAAATGTATCATAAAAAACAAGTGCATCAGAACAAATAGAATTAACCAAATTTAAGCGCAATTAACTACTCAAACCCATACACGTAATAGAGTACTTAGTTGTTTTCATAAAAAAGGAGGCAATGAAAACATAATCTACTGAAAATATAGAAGTAAACATTTAAATAAATATCTTAATAATAGTTTTATTATACATCAACATAACAATTTTAACACAACTAATAACGATACACAAAATAACTTATCCCATTGAAATAATCTCACTCGTTACTGTACATCCATCTCCACCACATTACCTTCATTCTATCCCAGATATTCTCGAAACTGAAACATGATAAGAAAGTGAAATGTAGAAACATTTGGATACTGTTAAATAAATTTTCTTTTCATTTTACTACCTGTCCATGGCTGGTCTAACGTCTAAAAGAGCAAACTGATATTTATTATCTACAACTCCACCATCATAGTAATCAATGACGTAACGAACTTCTTTGCCACATCGATCAACAATCCAGTCATGTCTATCGAAAGGAAGTTCATATCCTAATATTTGCCTGAATCGAGCTCTGGGACTGTACTGTGTCGCTTTGCCGCCAAAACTTTTTAATCTAAAACAGGGTTGATGATTCATTAAAAAAACAAAAATCAAATCAAATCAATTATGTTTTTTTTTTATTTTATTTTAAATTATTGCGCTTTTTTAATTGTTTTAAAAGCAATATAAATATTTTATTATAAATTATAAATAAAAACGAAATCTGTAATGAAACTCGAAAAAATGCGCTTGAATTTTTACTTATATGTAGTTTATGACGTCTCTACGCTGGTCTGTTTAAACCATCCCCAAACAAAACAGGTCACATGTAATTTATTAGGATTCGAAGGAACTGCATACACATTCTCTTTCATTTATGTTTCTGGATCAGTGGTGAACAGAGCCGTATGTGCCGTAGGTATGCGCGAAGTGTGCGTTGCACACAGGTGGCCAATATAAAGGGCGGCATCGGTGACAAGGAAAACGAGCCGTCAGGCAGCACGAACTTAGTAAGCAGAAATCAAAATAGTCTAAAGAATATAAATTATTGACTGTTTAGTCTTACGATGCTTGTAAGGAATTTTACTACTTTTCGGTGTATATAATAACTATTCCCCATAAAAAATAAGGAGGGTGGGGCGGCGGCAAAATATTTTCGCACATTATTAATTAACATGAGTGGTAGAAAAAAGGATAGCATATGGCAACATTATGTTGAAAAAATAAGTAAGGGAAAAACAGGATTAGGGATATGTACAAAATCTTATAAAAAATTCAAGGATTAATGCGACATTTAAAAGAACATTATGAAATATGCAAACAAATTCCGTTGGAAGCTAAACAAAATGAATAGAAAACCAAACTGTTTCTTGAAGTATTTTACCGCCATCAGTTTCATCAACAACAAAAGGTGGTAACACTGGTAAGTAATTAGAAAATACACATTAAATTTAAACAAAAACAATTTACATTTTCGGTAAATTGAATGAAAAGATGAGAAAACGATTAAACAAATTATAATCTTTTTCTCACAAATTTTATGGTACTTCTTCCAAAAGAATAGCACATCGAAGGTGGGAAACGTTAACACAAATAACATTTCTTTAATGAAATGCTAGTTTTAAAGTGCTACCAATATCAATAGAAACATTTGTTTACTCTTTAAAAAAAGTTCGTTATCACCATGGCGCTAAAGTTAATAATAAATGGTATATTTAAATTTGTATATGTTAAATATTTGTAATTTTGTTAAAATTCAGTAGGTTAAGCACGACAGTTAATTGCAACAAATCCTGTGTGGTTGTGTAGTCTACTGAATTTTAATCAATTTATTTTGGATGTTGAACATATTCAAATTATCGGAGAAGTATACAAATGGCCTATGTAATTCATCGTTTTCTTATCTTTTAAATCAGAAAAGTTGTTTAGGTGTTCCGTCAATATTTTTTTGAATGTTTTTGTTATTTACTTTAACTACTACTTCCATAATTTAACCAACTATAAATATTTATTTAAAATATCAATTCGATTTAAAAGTCACAATTTTAAGATTTAATTTACTTTTTTAACAGAGCTGATCACTGAAAATATAATTTCGTCATCTTCGTCAACTGTTTCATCAAACTTAACCCTTAACTACTAACGTTCTGCCACTTCATTTCAAATATCTTCAAAATTAAACGCGCAACTTCAACGAAAATATGCATAAATATTCTTAAAACAAAGAGTAAAATGTACATGGGTGCGAAATAAATTTAAAGATCTTCATGATGCCGCCCGTGAGACGTATGGTTAGTGCTTAAAGGTTAAAGACAAAATGTGGAAGAAATCTTGGTAACTACCAACATGAAACAAGAACTTGATGAACAAATAGCTAAGGCTGTGTTTGCAACATTGTAGTTTTAGATCCGTCGAACGTCCAGAAGTAATTAAAGCCTTCGAAATATTAAACTACACTATTAAATAAAAGAATCTATTGACCGTTAGTCAAACGTACACAATAAGCCTATTATATGTGCATCGATTAGTACAGAATATCATAATTTTTTTATATGATACAATTGATACATCTGGATAATCTGATTATGTCAATTAAAAGTAAACATAATTGTGAAGTTACAAGCAGACGTTACAAGTTTTGTGACAGGTAATGCTGCAAATATGCAACAGGTATGTGACAAAATATAGAGAATGTTACACACTCGAAAATAATTACACATGGTATCTCAGCTCAGATTTTTAATTTATTGTCACGTCATTTAGAGGTCAAAGAAATAAAAAATATTATGCATATCCTAAAATACGTTAGAAGCAATCATTTTGCATCAGCTAAATACAAAGAAGCTGGTAAAAAAGCACTAGTTTTCCCGCAAGATAAAAACAAAATCTGTGTGTCAGAAGGTATCTAGCATAGGGTTAAAAAGAAGAGCCGATGAGTTTATAATAATTTAAAAACTAATATCAGTAGCAGTAGATAATTTTCAGAAACAAACTTCTGATACTGTGGAAATATGGAAAAGCCTCGAACTGATTTTCGAAGAACATTTCACTGTCCATCATATGAACATATTCAGAATACCTGTTAACCATGAAAACTATAGAACAAGAAACAACATTAAAACAAAGAGGAAATATATAGTTACACAGGATTATTACCTCATAATAAAGCTACGTGCCAGATCAACACCATTCAAAAATATTATGTTAAAGCCTGTCTTACACGCCGCGATTTATTGGCCAATTAATTGAGCAAGTTCTTGACCAAGAAATCGGTAGAAATATGGTGTTTTACATGCCACAATAAATTGGACAATTTAACTATCGTGAATACTCGTTTAGTTTCGTTAATAGTTGAACGGGGGAATTAATAAATAAAATAAATAAAAAAAATTAATAAATCATCTGCATATAAAAATAGATTGGCAATCTGCTTTCGTCGAATGTTTTGGTATAGGCATAGATACAGGTTAGGTTACTTCGGTTTCGGCTAGTTAATTCGAACTATCTATTACATCATAATCGTCCTAAATATTCAAATTTTATCCTCACTTTACTTTGCAAAACTAAACAAAATTCGTAGGTATTCTTCTGTTACTGGGTTGGTATTAAAACACCAAAGTAAGTGAGAAATTACCGGAAAAACGTGGCAAAAATAGAACATGTTCTATTCAATTCAATTAATCGTACGATAAATTGTTCAAGAAATCGATTTTTGCCGTTTTACACGGTACGATGAAATCGAAGATCAACTTGTTCAATTAATTGACCAATAAATCGCGGCGTGTAAAACAGGCTTACATTGCTTCAATTTCAAATCTTGATTGTAGCGGCTCTTTTGGAATTTCTTAAAGGTTAAAGGTTGATGTGTAAAAGTAAAATTATGATTACGTTTCAACAAATTGTTTAATTATTTTCTTCACAATATTTATACAGATCAGTCCGCTCAACTAAATACACCCCCCGTGTTGCGAAATCATCCGACTGCATCCGACGAATTCCGAAAAGGTGCTCGAGTAGTTTTGATTTTGACAGTTCCTAATAACGATGTTAAAGCTTTAACGATACGTATGTAATTGTTCAATTGTAATGTTTTATTTAAATTAGAGCCGTTGCAGCTTGTTGTGAAGAATCGGTGTTTTCAATTTCAATGCTAATGAATATTTTACAGGCCGAGACGTATCAATATTAGGTGGCAAGGCAAGGAAAGGCCAGTCATGTTTGTATCTAGTCAAGCTACCAAGATAAGACCTTCTCTTCTACAGTCTACAATGCATTTAATCACAAATTTTGTATTGCAGTATGTCTACAAAACAATTTTTCTAAAAATAATATGGGCTATTATTTAAGTATGTATGTATACCAGATGTTTCGATCGTATTCCGTATAAAATATTTTTGCACTACCTAAGACCAAACTTAAGACTAGTATTGGCATATCTTTTAGGTTGGTAAATGATGAGAATTAAATGGTAAACAAATTAAAATAATAATTCTCTCTCACTAAATACAAGTGCAAAAATCTTGGGAAGGTATATACAAAAAGGAAACTCTAAAAACGTCATAGAAGGAATGAATATTAAAAAAAAGGCATTCTTTACGTCAGTATTACGAACTGTCAAATTCAATACTACTCGCGCATCTACTCGGAATTTGTCGATTCTCGTCGGATGTAGTCGGATGATTTCGCAATACGGAGGTGTATCTAGTTGAGCAGACTGATCTGCATATATATTTTTTGTGTGTGTTTTGTTTTCATGAAAATTCGCCTTTTCAACCATCATTTTCAGAAATTAACACACCTTTTCACTAGTCACCTATAAACTACAACTTATAAATGCAACACACAATAATGCAAAAGCTAATTGAAAGTAATGAAAAGTATTTAAACGAGAAAAAAAGGAAATAGAGCGTTCAAAACACAAAGTAGTACACGATACTCAATGACATGGGAAATACAGGTGACAGCATTCAGTCACCTGGCTCTGATTACATTAGGAGGTAGGGATTAAGCAATCCTTGTAACGTCTACTATTCTTCCATTTAGCCTACCTCGGATTTGTACACTCATGTGCATGAAGAGCTTCCCACTTCAAAACTTCCCGCCATGCTTGTTCATTGTTTGCATTATGGATTCTAATGATATTGGCCATGTCATTTTGGGAAATATCTTCATCCTTCCACCGCCAACCTTTACGTAACATTGCATTCCAGAACATCTACACATATATTTTATAAATAAATCACACGTTTACTGTCAAATATAAATAAATACAGCAGAAAAAGATGCATACAAAAAAGATCACAAACCTGTTGACTTGGATAAACCCAATATGGGCTTTCACCTTCTTTAACAATCACTTTTGGAATTGTAGAAACCTGTCTTTCTATTGGTAATAGGAATGGTTGATCTGGAGCAGGTTGTTGATTAGCTGGTGGCATCTACAATTTATACAAATTAAGTTTTACATCGCAAACATAAATTTACGTACTCACCATATTTAAAGGGTTAACATCATCACCACTCCCTCTTACAGGACATTCTGATACAGCTTGCTTCTTGTGCATTGGACATTCTGGAGGAATATCAGCCCTGGCAAGGTCGCCTTGCATAAATTTTGAATGGTCCGGTTTATGTGGAACTGGAAGTGTAGCTGCTTGTGGGTAAACAATCTGCGTCGCTGCCAACTCGGCAGCCGATACAGTGTTACCCATTATATATTTCAGCTACTGAAATTAAAGCAGCATTAAAAGGTTAAATAATTGAGGTTGAAATTATATAACATAATTATAAATAAAATTATAGTTGCGTAAATTTTTGTCAAAATACATGCTTACTTTTATTGAAAAATCAGCAATTAATATCCGAATTGTTCTAAATTTTTGGTAAATACTAAACCCCCAAAAGAACACTGGATGTAACTTTGATGTACTTACAAAAATTTAAAAGTTTGACAGAATTTGACGTCCGGAAAAATGGCATATGTATTATCGGCTTGTAGATTATATTATGGCATTTGCTTCAAAGGTGGCAGCACCATAACGATTATTGTTAAATTAAATTCTATATTTTAAAAATAACTACTGCATTTTAACTTTAAAGAAAGTGACTTTATGTGCAAGAAAATCATTTATATACATACAATCGTCGCATAAATAAATAATATTTTCAAATAATTGTAAAAACAAGAAATAATATCAGCATCTATAGTACACTTAAGTTTTTATGTATGTATACATGTATAACTAAAACATATTTTTTTTAATAACAAAGAACGCTATCAAAAATCTTCGTGAATCTTGCTCACTTTCTCCGCCAGAACCTTTTTGACCCGTCGGGAAAGTTCCCACATATTCGAAACGAATATGTCACACTATTTCCTTACAAACCTACACCACAACAATTCAGCGATCTAGATCGATCTTACAATGCGAAGGAAATTAGAACGATCACAGTCTCACGTAACAAGATAGCTACTTATTAATTATCAAATTTAGGCTTTCAAAAGAGTCTGATTAATGAGCGATATTATGATAAATCTTAATGGAGTTAACTTGTTCTTAATGTGGATTCATGTTTTAATTATTTAATGAGGTTTCATTGCAGGCTAAACCGATTACATAACAAATCAATTACATATCAAATGTATTACAATGTCTTTTCTTTCCAAAATGACTTTTGGAGACTGTAATGCTCAGTTAATAATTTATTGCATAATAAACATTAATCTAGTTACAAGGTACGTGAGGTACTAAAAGTATTCCCCCCATATTAACTTTTGAACGACTGGTGCTAGCGTTTTTAGAATAAATAGGTCGATTTCTGTTTATTTCTATTGGTAATCCAATTATATTTTCTGAAATGTAATAGAACTGGCGATAACGCCAAAGTTAGCTCACAAAAAATAGAAATTGACTTATTTCTTTTATTTTCTGTTTCCAGTATAGGGGCCGGATCTCATTGTATATGTCTTCGGCTATTGCTTTAAACTTAGAAGAGAATAGCTTATAAATCTTATGGTTTGTTTTATTTTTTTTTTCGTTGCATTCAGTTGTATATATGCAATTTTATCTTTCCTGTGAATGTATGTATACGTGCATATCCGCTTCCTTTACATCTTCGGAATTAATTTCATCATCTTGCACATCGTTTAAATCACCGTTATTACAATAGAGATCTCATTATTATGACACTCATAATAAGCTGCACACATTTAATGGGGTTACCTCTTCTCTTGAGACTAAAACGGGGCTCCCACCTATGCATTTTAGTGCAGCATTAAATACTGCATAAATGTCCTGCGTTTTTTATGCTTGACTTTGAAAATGATAAGGTGTTCACTAGCGGCGAAGCCTGTAATTTATCTTGGGAGACTAAAGATTAAAATACAAGATAAAAATGGTATTTGTTTATAATTGTGAGCACTAACAAAAGTATTTTTCTGTGGAAAGAATATTGACTAACACATTTGGTGCTTATTCAGTATTGATAGTACTGTAGTAAAACTTATTTTGCGAAACGCCCAAATCGGATATCTAATTGTAGAATTTGTTAATTAATTAATAAATATTGTGAAATACAAAAATAATTTATCTAATAAATGCATAATGTAGATTAATTTAGCTTAGTATAATTAATAGTATTTCCATTACAACCATTTCTCTTTTTTCGATAAAAATATGTATTAAGCAACTCATTCCATAATTAATACACGCAGAGAAATGGTTTCTTGCATCAAGAAAATAGATTTGCTTGCAAAAATCAGTCTCTATTCAAGAAAATATTTTTATTTCAAGACTATAAAAATGTACAATATAAAAAAATAATTGTCTCGAAATATTATTTGGATTAAATAATAGGGTTAGAAAATTAAGAAAATCCAAGACAGAAAAATGTTTCTTCCAAGCAAATCATTTAGTTGTAAGTTAAGAAAATATTCATATTAAAGGTAGGAATGAAAAAATGGTCCAGATATCACAAAGTTCTATTGAGAAGAAAAATAGGCGACCGGTTTCGTGTCCATCATCAGGCTAGCTACAAGGATATCCAATAAAATAAAAATTACAATAATGGAAAAAAAACCTAAAGTTAATAATTAAAATTAGGAGCAAGTAAATGAACTAATAAAAAAGTTTTTTTTATAGGTTACATTATAATTAAATTATTTCTTTAATAATGTAATTAAATAGGGATTATTTGTATGTAGTTTATTAATTAATGAGTTAGTATTTAATGTTATTTATCCCTTTTTTATTATTATTTATTATACATTTAAAACATTATAGTTAAATTAGTACACGTGGTAAATAGTAATAAAAAGAAAAAAAATATTACATTAACCTTTTGCCGTTGTACGTTAAAGATTATATCACTGCATGGATAAGTATGGTATTTGTATTCTGGTTCCGTTGCTATTATCTAGGACGGCATGACTATAACTACTGAAACTAGGTGGCGCCAGCAAATATTTCAGTTGCTGTTTTTGAAGATTAGTGGCATAAACTGAGAGAAAGAGCAATGTGGCCAGGGATTCGTTGGGGCGTGCCCCTTTGGTCGAGGCCACCATGGGGGAGATTCAGGCCACAATTAAACAACTCAAAAACGGAAAAGCCCCCGGTTACGATAGAGTCTCCAATAAAGCCCCGTGAATGCCTCCCTGGCGTGTCTGCATTTCCACGCATGTTGGAAACATGCAGTCGTGGTTGCGATCTTAAAACCGGGTAAAGATCCCTTACTTCCGGGGAGTTACCGCCCCATCAGCTTACCTTCCTCCCTATCTAAAGTTTTTTGAGGCAGTCATCCTTACTTGGTTAAGGGATGAGCTGTGCATCCTAGAACTGCTACCGGACGAGCAGTTTGGATTTCGGGCGGGTTTCTCCGCCGACTTCTTCCAGCTGCTTCGTCTGTCCGAGTTTGTGAGGGATGCATTAGAACGTCGTGAGACTGTTGGGGCGATATTTCTCGACATAACCCGTGCTTTCGACACCGTGTGGCACCACGGCTTGCTGAGGAGGTTGGGAAGGATAGGCATCAGCGGGAGTATGACTTTAATCATCAAATCCTATTTCGAGGGAAGAACCTTCTCAGTCCGCTGCGGGTAGGTCGTCTCCAGTAGGAGATCTATCCAGGCGGGTGTGCCTCAAGGGTCTCTTCTTGCCCCGGAGTTATTTTTACTTTATACTTCGGACATACCCCGCCATCCCCAAGTTCAACTATCCATTTACGCGGACGACACTGCGATTTATACCGCGAGCAGGAGCGAGGGGATGATGGTGAGGCGATTGCAGCGCGCCTTGGACGAGCTGATGGATTGGATGGAGCGCTGGCGACTTGTCGTGAACGCGGACAAGAGTACCGCGGTGAGATTTACCAAGCGAACAAGGGCGCCGCCCGAAAGATTAGAGATCGACGGCAGCCAGATTCCGTGGAGCGCCGACGTCAAATACTTGGAAGTGCACATCGACTAAAAACTTACATGGAAAAAGCACATTGAGTCGATTCGAACCAGGTTTGCACGCGCCAGGAATATGCTGCTGCCGTTGCTGGGCGGCAGGAGCCCACTAAACTTAAGACTAAAATTGCTCCTCTACAAGACCTGTCTTCGGCCCATCATCACTTACGGGGCCCTTGCGTGGATAACGGCGGCACCTTCCCACATCACGAAACTGGAGGCACTCCATAGCAAAACGCTGAGGCTGATTACCTGAGCGCCGATATATGTACGTCAAGAACGTAAGACTACAAGAAGATCTTAATATCCCATGCATTAAGGACTACCTTCGGGAATTAGCGAGGAATACGCTTAGAAGAGCGCAGGATTCTACCAACCCACTTCTAGCCAGAACAGTGGAAGTGCTCCAGGATCGACCTCCGCCCGACTTGAGGATCGTCAGATTTGGAGATGTGAGGAAAGAAATCACCAACTACTGCCCTGTATGTGACATAATTATGCCATCATCTTACAGAGCGATTAAATCTGCAGCATAGTGATAGAGGAGTTATAACTTTGAGATCAGCCGAGATTTGCCAACCGTGCCTTGTATAATTTAAAGCTTCATGAAGGGTTTCCATGTTTTCGTAGGTTTCTTTCATGTGTGTAGAATAGGGCACTGGTACCGATGGATACATATTTCCATTATGCAGAAGTACGGCTTTTAAACTCCGTTTAGACGAATCTATGAATAGACTCCATTCCTGGGGCACGTGTTCTTTTCCTAGTTGAGACATTAGTTCACTTACATTGTTGCAGTATACCAAATCATTACTTTGTGAAAAGAAGGATGAAAATTGAAAAGTACGTCTTCTAGAATACGTTATTTTTACATCGGGTTGTGAAAGATGCCAGCCACTCAGTCGGGAAGATAAAAGTTCGGATTGATCTTTGGTCAGTTGCAAATCTCTTACGAGGTCATTCATCTCGCTTTGTGAAATCAAATGAGGGTATTTTTCTGCTGTAGTAAAATTGGTGTATCTTCAGAAGAAGAACTCGATGTACTGGGCAGGCTTGAGGGTTCATCTAGAATCCACTTTTCTGGAGGTTTAGGGACTGGCAATGAATAGCAGACTCCAAATTGAGATAAGCAATGGCATGTTTATTTTTCGATGAGAAACCTGCTACGTTAGTAACGCAAAAGTAGCAGCCACTGCCATGGTCTTTTGGTTCTCTCCATATCATTGGTATAGCAAACAGCATCGATTTGTAGGTACCTTTAAGCCATCCGGTTAAACTTCTTTGACAGTTGGTGCAACACATATGACGGCTCCAGCTCTCATCTTGATCGCCTATTTTGCAGCCAAAATATAATTCGTACGCCTTCATAATGCGTGCACTTATGTTCTTCCGTTGGGATTTTGTTGTAAACTGGCCACACACATAATAAAATAAATTTGCAGACGTCTTACACTGCCGCCGAGACATACAATTTTAAATGTAAAATGCAAAACTACAAATAAGCACTCGTGTACACTGTTTTCTTTTCAATGATTAACATTTAACTAAATAGCAGCCTGATCTGGCCTATCAACTTACTTCAAGGAAGACGGACGGATTGTTATCCACTACCTGCAGGTTCTGAGAAAAGGGCCGGGTTTATTGGCCTTAATTGAAATAATTATAAGTAGAGCCCGGTAACTGGAGAGCAATCGCAGTGGCGGTGTGACTGTGTTTAGGTGGGCGGGGGGGACTGGTCGATTATGATACGACCCGACAAATCATCATCACTCAGTTCAGTTTAGCATTGGATAGCGGATAGGGCGTGTTGATTTTATTGATATAGACGTAGTTATTAATTGTAACTAGTTATTATTTAGTGTAGTGCGTTTTGATTTTATTGATACAAACCTAGTTATTAATTGTTGTTTTTAGTGAACATGTCGAAGGCTAAAAAACGACCCTTTCAAGACATAGTAAATAAGTTTATTTCTGACTTTCCCGATTTGTTTTAGAACGGGAGTAAGATAGTTTGTAAAATGTGCAAAATAAATTTGATGTGAAATAAGAAGTGGAACTGTACAAGACACGTAAATTCCGCACAGCATAGAAAACGAAAATTGGGCATGCCACCGAGAAGTGCATTTTTTTAGTGTAATTCTTATGTTGATAAACTGTAATTTGCCACTAGGCTTACTCGATAAACAACCGTTTAAGGACTTTTGGGACAAATACAATCCCGAGTTGCGGTTGCCAACGGAGAAAATGGCACGTAAGCATGTTGCATTTGTACGCGATGACGTGGAAAAGAAAATGAAACGCATATTGAAAAAACAGTTTATTTGGTTGTGTTGACGAGACAGCAGACTGTAAAAAAAATTCAATTGTAAATATTATGGTACGCATACTAGACCCTAGTAAACTGTTACTAGCTAGCCGAAGACTACAAGAGTGTACTGCTGCAGCAATTACAAAGGTTGTACTAGCAAGGACAAGCCATACAGGACTATACCAGGACTATTGTTTTTGTATACTAGGCAGGTACGGCTCCCTGTTACCGGGCTCTGTACACAATTTTATAAACAAATTAAAGCATTTAAATGCAAAGGAGATTTACCGGTATGATTTATTGCTAAATAAATAGCATATGTATCATGGTACTCAAGACATGTAGGTGATAGAGCAAAACCTATATTATTTTCGTGTTTCCCTCATAAAAAAAGACAAAAATCACCTAATAACATATTGGAAAAAATTTAATTGTTGGACAGTGCTATTAGTGTAGACCCCCTGAACACACAGTATTATTTAATTGTGGAATAGTGTTAAAAATTTTTTACTGTATAAGTACTCTTTTACATGCTTTATATCTGTGCACACGTTTGTATTTTTGTTAACTAATTTTTACTGATATTAATCATCATTGTTACGTCATACAAGAACAAAGACTATACCAGGACCATGACAAAATTAATCCTAAAAATGTTCCGGTTCGTGCTGCTCTATACTACAGCGTTGTAGCGCTTCTTCTAAATAGCTTCAAGCAGACTCCGATTGCATCATAAATATACCATCTAAGAATATCCAACAAAATAAACTAATGATTATACACATTAAGTGAATAGACAATATTTGCGTTTTTCTTGTGGAAATAAAAAAATAATAAATTACATATGTATGATGCTCTGAGTTTTCTATTTATATATATGAACTAAAAGCGATACTGTATTCAGCAATCTTCAAATGTTAAAGGTGAAGATCCACAGTGTTGTACCAACATAATAACAATTACGATGTGCGTATCTTCCACATATTTCCGTTAATGCGCTGCATTAGGATGGTATCCTTGTAGCGTCAAGTGATAAAGTTACGTTCAACTTTCTTCTTCATATATACATACATTGCATAATAGTAGTCGCGGATTGGTTGTAAGTACTTCAACACATAAACTAAACGTATGTATATATACTTACCAATTAGAAAATTGTTATACGAAGTGTGTGTGTGTGTTATTTTGATTAATATTAACCCAATTGATTTTAAGATCTGCGCATTGGATTTCTTATGTAATTTTGCATATATACGCAATTTTTGTTTTCTTTTGTTTTCTTAAATTAAAAAAGCTTATAATACTAAAATACTAAAAGAAATTATTACTGCTCGTATAATAATAATAATATATATTTTCCAATAGGTTTTACACTCAATTACAGGAAAAATACATGACAGCATAGTAACATATACATAAATGCATAAAAATTAACAATAATAATAATAATAATAATAATAATAATAATAATAATAATAATAATAATAATAATATAATAATAATATATATAATAATAATAATAATAATAATAATAATAATAAATAATAATAATAAAATAATATGTAATAATAATAATAATAATAATAATAAACCTTTATTTCATAGTATACAATAAGTATGAAACATAACAACAGTGGGTACCAGCTAAGTACAAATAGATAAAGAAAACAAAAGCTATGCTTGACAAATTACTAATCAAATTATGGAGTTCATAAAAAGAACTCATTTGGATGATACAAACATTCTTGAATCAGAAGTTCTTTAAGATTTTTTTTTAAATCTTTAAGTGTGTATGTCTTAAATTCATACGGCAGTTTATTATAAATTTTTAAAACTTGCGTCACTACACCTTTATGTATGCGCGCATATGTTGTTTGCGGCACACGAAGAGTTGCTTTTTGGCATTCCCGAGTGTTGTAGATATGGTTAGTTTCGTATTCGGCAAGGATTTCATTCTAATGTTTTTTCGCAAAACACGCACATTCATAAATATACAATGCAGGCAAGGTAAGTATACGGTTCTCTCTAAATGCACTCCTACATGATTCCCTCCTTTTCAGATTGAAGATGCTTCTTAGACACGACTTCTGGAGGATGAAGACCCATGTCAGCATCCACGGAATTTCCCCAGAAGATGATGCCATATGATAGCCGGGACCCTACATATGCGTGATAAGCTGACAACGCTGCTTCAACGTGAACTTCGGATGATATCGTTCGCAGTGCATATGTAATTCCGGATAATTTCTTGGTAAGTATATGGACTTGGTCTTTCCAAGATAGTGCGCTGTCAAGTATCAAACCCAAAAACTTTGCATTAATTATTGATGTTATTTGCTGATTTTCAAAGCTTATTGATATATTATCATTCTTTTTTAAGGAGAATTTTACTACATTTGTTTTGTTTACATTAAGCCTTAAGTTATTTTGGCTAAACCAGTTATTTGTTTTACCGAGAGCTTCAACAATTTCCTTTTCCAATATAAATAACAATAATAATAATAATATATTTGGTCCTATCGATCACAAACAGGATATTGGACAAGTCAGTATTACATCGTGTACAAAACAGAAATACGAGCCCCGTCCAACTTCAGTTGGCCCACCCGATAAAATTTCAGTTATTAGCATGTATTGAAGATCATTTAAACTAATAAAGGTATAATTCTCAATTTTTATTTTGCAAATAACAGCTTGAAAATATATTGCACAAAAATAACGGAACTGATTACAACAATTGGAACTGATCAGGACTGAAAAAAGAAAAACTCAAATTTGTGATTTTCAGCTCTAAGATATAGCTCACTCTACCACTGGTGGGATTGGCTTGCAACCTCATTTTCATGATATGCCACAACGTCTCGATGAGCGAAACGTCCGGACTACTAGAAATCCATTTTAGAACTGGTATTTCAAGGTCTGAAAGCCATTACATGGATCTTTTGGAGGTATGATATGCAGCACTGTCTTGCTGAAAAATGAAGTCATTTCCAGAAATCCTGCTCTCTTCCAAAGTAGGCAACAAACACTCCTCTAGAATGTCTAAATATTTGTCTGAGTTAACAATGCCGTTGATAAAGTGTAATTTTCTAACTCTTCTAGATGACATTGAACGCCAGAACATTACCGAAGATGGAAATTTAACTTTGCGCTTAAGACAGTCAGGATGATAAGTTTCATGTTTCTGGTGAATAACTCTGCTCCGGTTATCACCGACACAAACTTCAAATCGCGACTTACTCCAATGAATGCTATTCCACTTCTCTATATCTCAATTTCGACAGTCTCTAGCACATTTTAACCTGCTACGCTTCTGCTTTAGGGTCAATAACGGTTTTTCTTTTGCCTTCGCGAAGGGAAAAGCGAATTATCTTTTGTCCCTTAGGATTGAACTCATGAAACTTACCTTGTAAGTACCAAAGCCAAGTTTTCTCGCTTCTGAATGACATGTAACCTGCAAACACGTTTTCCAACAGCCTCACTCCATACACCTGCAATGCAACGAATAACTCGCATCTGGATGCGGAACACTACTCCTAATTTCGAATCTGCTCCCCAATATGCAATACCATATTCCACCCTTGACTGAAAGCAAGCGCGATAATAAGAAATTAATACATCTTTCGTTACCACCTGGGACAACCTATACAATGCAAAGCACACAGATAATAGAGAAGAGGATAGTGCCTCGATGTGTGCATCCCAACCAACATCGCAGTCCACGTGAAGGCCCAGAAACTTTACTGATGTTGCCTGTTCAACAGACGTGGAATTAACTTTCAGCAAATAACTAACATCACGCAGTTTTGTTCTAGGCGTAAAATGTATGAATTTTGTTTTTTGTAAATTTAAATCACATGCTGAAAATTTTAACTGTTCAAATCCATCTATGGATCAGACTTTGGATCAAATATCACAAATATAGTCCCAGTCAAAATAAGTGCGGACCAGAGCCTCTCGCGGACACCGACCAACTGTTAGAACATCATCGCAAAAATACTAGATTGCCATTATCAACCGTAGTAGATCATTTGAGCATAAATAGTGATCGAAGACAAAGCCTTCAAGATCCACGAACCCCAGCGCAACTTCCACCATAATGCATTGCAGATCGATAGCTGCGATCTGCATATCGCAATTTTGTTTATTCACAAACCCATCGAGCCAAAACTGAGCCTCATCACTGAACACAATTTCGTGATAAAACAACGGGTCAGTTTCCAACTGCTCTTAAGCCCAATCGGCGAAAGAACGACGCAGATGATGGTCTCGTGGTTTTAATTCCTGTACCAGCTGAATTTTATGCGGATGTAGGTCAAGATCTTTGCGCAAAATTTTCCACGTAGTGGACGGACAGAGCCTCGATAACTGTGACCGACGACGAATGGATAAATTGGAATCTTCTTCCACACTTTCGTTTACAGTAACGACATTCTCTTCATTACGCACATTCCTTCGACGTGTTGGTGTAGTTGCATCATGTAGAGAGTGTGTGCTACGAAATCTAGCCACCGTTCGCGGACTGCTGGATGTTGTGACTCAGAAGGTCTGATTATGTGGACCATAAAATGCGCCGAAAGTGATCAAATGTCAAAAAGTGAACGCAGTATGACAGCTCGTTTGAGAGTTAACTTTTTCGCAAGTTCTATCTAAACAAAAAAAACACCCGTTACAAAAACATTGTTCCCCATACTTTGTCCTCTCACGTAGTTTCCCTTTACCATCCCTATTGATCGCGCGAGTCAAACAAGAACCCATGTAATAACCTAGAAAAAAGAAACACGTATTTTAACTAATAATGAGAACTATAATAAATTGCTATATAGTATGAACATCAGGAATCTTTATGAGAAACTAAAACCTCCAATTTTGTAGGTATTCTATTGGAATATGACCAATACAACCATATATGACCATAATATTGCTAGGACCAAAATAATGCTAATATAGCTCCTCATGGTATTGATGGAATCACTCATAGCAAAAGCAATGTAAGGAGAGAAAAACACTAGCCAACGGACATGTTTCTGCCTACCCTCACATTACTTTTGCCGTGAGTGATTCTATCAATAACATGAGAAGCTATATTAGCTTTGTTTTGGTTATTGTTTTTAGGTATTTTTTTATGTGCTTTTAAGACGTCATGGTAAGCCTGTAGGAATAATTTACATGTGCAAGTATCCAGAGTGCTCATGTGCACGCCATCTCAAGTTCAGCAGCAATCCAAGAACTGCTCGAGAGTTGGTTTGAAAACTGCACCCGGTTTTTGTCGCTAGTTTCTAGACGATGTTTGCGTATCTCTTGGCACTAGATGGAGCCAGAATATTTTTTGCTTGTTGGAGGCAGATAGCGATGTGAGGACTCGGAGCAACACTGATGACGCCAGGTAAGCAGAAACATGTCCATTGGCTAGTGTTTTCACTAACCAAGCTTCGATAGCCAAGCTATCATCATCAGCAGTAAAACTGAATTGAATTCAGTTTTAAAAAGTTTTAAAATTTAGAAAACGTCCATTTTACTACTATTAACTAATTTATTTCGAAAATAATCAAGTGTTACTTGTGAAATTTTAAATGAGCAGAAACCTATGAAGAATATTTTCTTTCAATAACTCATAATAAAAAGTTTTTCTTCTTGTAACACCCAACACAATGTATGCATACATACAAACATTAATTAGTATGCTAATTACTTAGAACAATCATATATTTTGTATTTTTTAAAGTCAGACTAATATCTGGGGTGCAATCAAAATAACAAGAAACAAAAATTGTAGTCGCACTTGTAAGAAAAGGACGGGTGACGTTTTCTAATAAAAGCGGTCTCTTTTGGAACTATTTTTTATAAATTCGTTTCAATTTCTCAAGGGTTGCAATAAAAGAAAACAATATTTCTTGGTTCTATGTTCTGAATATTGAGATTGTGTGCACTACCAGAAAGATTTGTATTTTTTACATGTATTAACATTAACCAAAAAAAACTTTTGACACGACACAGCAAATCCGCCGGCCAGCGCGTAACCTAAAGTGTAAAATCAATGTTCATAAACTAGCGTGACAAATGACTTTCTTAGCTTTTCTACTTAGAATGCTCGACGTACTTAACCTCCTAGAGGTGGCTCACATGGAGCATGCTCCGCACGCTCAAGATTGCTAATGCCGAACGCCACGAGCTGCTCGAAACACCTTTTTGATTAAACGACCACAAATTGAATAAAGTTACATGTTCTGTGTTCTTCCAAGCTAATTTCCGAACCCATTTAATGTTCAATGCATAACCCATCATTAGTTTTTAATAAAGTTAGCTTCTAAAGCATTGAGTTATATTGTCCTGTAACACAATTAAAAAGGAAACGTTTCGCCTAGGTATTTTAATTGAATAACTATTGCAAAATCATATTTCTATGATTTACTTACCGTTACGGTTAATTAGCCATTTTCGATTACAAAACAGAGACGAAAGATACAAGCACCTAGTACCTACTTTTATCTTAGCGTATAATGATGGCTGGTTAATAGATGGGCGATTGTCCAATTCATGATCAAGCTAACGAGCCACAAGTCCGTTGCGCAACGTAGCCAGTATATATCAAACATCTTAACGTTGCGAATGCTTACCACATTCCGTGGGAACTGTTACACATTCATCTTCAACAAGCGACGTAGTTGCTATCAGCAGTAAGGTACCGAAAGAAAAAATATCCATGTAGAAGCACATTTATAGAATAGCAATCTTTGTATTTATGCATATATAACCTATACAGCGCAAAATAACTTCGCCTAAGAAGAAGAAGACATCCTTGTCCTCTTATTCCTCTGCAGGATACAAATGCGGCCCGACAAGTTGGAGAATCTAACCTGTAATTACATGTTGTGAAAGAAGGAGACAATTAAAAATTGTTTCTGTGCCAGGTGGAACGACCAGAGACCTTGTGCGCGGCCTTCTTTCTTCGTCTCTAACAGAGCGGAATCCGATGAAACGTTCGATACAAAATTGACACAAAAGGAACTAGATTTTAGCGAAAACTAATTGGTGTTACACGGCATGTTACACAAGAAATAATTTGGTATTTGACATTAAATACAACAGGGAGTCTCAATTTACCAAACAATATTTCAATGTCGACTACATAATGAGTACGTTGACATCGTGCGATAACTACCGTAGTTATTAATCTCGGAAATTACAAATCCTGTTCAAAGTACGACGCAAACGATCGTTACTATACGGTAGTTACCAATCGCGATTAGTTAATCTACTATCGTTACTATAAACGCACACGGACTTTAGCGAGTCTAACCATCATCAGGCTAGTACGAAAAGTTCCTATTATGCGCCAGAAAATTTCAAGTTTTCGTGGTTTAAAATGGATAATGTGCAGTTAATAGCGGTCATCAGTTCTTTTTGGAAATACGAGGTGTGGCAATTAAATAACCGGACTGGTACTACTATCGGGAAACAGCGAGCACGCCAGGGCAGGTTTGAACATGTCTGTGCTTGTAGGTGCTTCCCCCACCCTGAGCTCGATGGGCACGGTTGTACATCGCTCAGTCTCGCTGTAGCAATCGTCCGTTCAAGTCCTTACGCTAGCGTCGCCTCGGAAAAATGCAGAGTGTTCAGATCGAGCAACGAGTTAACCTCAAGTTTCTTATGAAACACGAGGTTTTACCTACCCTTCGCGAACGAGTGAGAAGACGAAGACCCGATTTATGGAAGAGCAAATCCTGGATGGTCTACCAAGACAATGCGCCAGCCCATTCCGCCTTGTCTGTGAAGGCGTTCTTTGCGAAATCCGGCATCACCGTGATGGACCACCGCCCGTACTCGCCCGACCTGGTCCCTTGTAACTTTTTTTTATTTCCTAAGGTAAAATCGGAGCTTAAGGGGACAAGATTTGACAGTGTGGAAGCGGTGAAAGCGAAAACGACAAGTTGACAGAAACGGACTTCCAGTACTGCTTTCGACAGTGGAAAATTCGTATGGAGCGTTGTAGGGATCGGCAAGTAGAGTATATTGAAGGGGATAAACTTTGTAATGTAATTGATCAACAAAATGTTTTGTAGCACCAGTTCGGTTATTTAATTGCCACACCTCGTATATTATCCAAATTTTAATGCAGCATTAGTAATAAATTATTTTCTGACGCTACGTGGTGTTTAGTTTTGTTTCAACAGTGGAAGTTTTAAACCGCTTTTTGTGTTTACGCAATTAGAAAACATTTTTTATTGCTGTGGTTTAAAATGGCAGATTTTCAACCATCCGAAGTGCATATTCGTCATTGTATGATGTTTAATTTTCATGCTGGAATGCAACAGTTGCAGCTAAGAATATTTGCGATATTTATGGTGATGTTTTAAAAGTAAACAAATGTCAACATTGGTTCAGACAATTTACATGAGGTGATTTTGATCTCTCTAATAGACCTCGTAGTGGAAGACCTGGAGTTTGATAATGAGGCTTTAAAAACACCAGTCGAGACTTATCCAAAATTAAGTGTATAGGAATTAGCGGATACACTAGGCTCTACATGGTCGGCAGTGCAAAAACATTGCCATTAAATTGGTAAGCTCTCCAGAAAAGGTAAATGGGTTCCACACCAACTGTCGGATGCGAACAAGAATCAACGTTGCACCATCTGCAGTTCACTGTTAACTAAACTAAGAAATGATCCATTTCTTAGAGGGATTTTAATTGGAGATGAAAAGTGGATTCTTTATTCCAATCCCCATCGCTCCAGACAATGGCTCTCTGTAAATCAACCACCAATTACAACTCCTAAACACACGTTAACGCTGAAAAAGGTCCTACTTTAGTGGGATTCCAATGGCGTAATTTTTTATGAACTTTTACAACCAGGTGAAACGATTACTGCTGACATTTATTGTCAACAACTGCAAAGATTACATTTTGAATTGTTGAAAAAAAGGCCTGCTTTGGTTAACAGAAACGCGTTACTTCAACATGATAATGCAAGATCTCACGCAGCAAGAGTGACTCAAGAACAAATCATGCAGTTGGATTGGGAAGTCTTACCTCACCCCCCGTATTCACTAGATATCGCTCCATCATTTATTCACTAAGAAACAAACATTTTCGATCACGAAATCTTGTTGGACAAGCTTTACAGTTATGGAATTAGAGGTACTGTGGCTGGTTGGATAACGTCTTAACTTAGCGGTCGTCTGCAGTATGTAACAGTAAGTCATATGTGTGAGAATAAACTTCAAAGGTATAAGTTGACATATTTACCTGTACTTCATGGAGTAGCCCAAGGATCAGTAATCGTTCCCATATTATTAAACTTATATACTAACGACATATACAATTTCGTCTCTAGCGCATTGATCTACATGTATGCAGATGATACAACTGTTTTACTCGGCAAAGACAGTCTACCAGAAACAGCAAGGGCCAGCAATGAAGCAATTCATCTCCTCTATCAATGGTTTTCTTCTAATAAATTAAAACTAAATGAGGACAAAAGTTATTTTCTACTGTTCCATACTCGTCAGCGTGTTCAAAATATTCACTGCAACATATTAGTTGACAACAAATCGATAGAGCAGATAAATAGTAGAAAGTTCATAGGAGTAACGATACAAGACAATATGTTGTGGGAAGATCATTGCACCAAACTTAGCAACATCCTTCATACTAAGGCGTTTCTCTTTAGAAGTCTTCAACATACTTTAAGTGCGGATACATTATATATTACATATTAAGCGTATACCATGCAGAAATACAATCAAGACTGGCATACGGAATCCTACTTTGGGGCTCATCTCCTTCGGCGAAAATCGTTTTCCTGGCACAGAAACGAATTATTAGAATTCTCGGAAACCTAAATTCAGCCGATTCCTGTAAACCGATTTGTGGCATTAAAAATTCTAACGGTTCCATCTTTATACATTTTAGAAGCAACTTATTACATACACAAAGACAGAAATGATCTTCCAACCAACAGCAGCATCCATCAACATTATACCCGCCATGCCTGTGACTTGTGTATACCTAGATGCGATTTACATCTGATCGATAGAAGCCCACAGCACTTGGGTAGGAGGTTGTACAACAAGCTACCTGATTACCTAAAAGGCACAGCGCCTTTCAAGCAAAATGTAAAAAACTTTTTAGCCAAAAAATGCTACTACAGTGTTGATGATTTCTTAGCGGATACTATT